>OX326952.1:16953088-19353088 GCA_946800315.1 Misopates orontium | reverse complement strand
TCGATTTTGAACAGTTGGGAATGGGAAGCGCCGTGGAAACGCTCTGCGGCCAAGCGTTCGGGGCCGGACAGTACGACATGCTCGGCGTCTACCTCCAGAGATCCTGGATCATCCTCCTCGGGACCGCGTTCCTTCTGATGTTCCTCTACATATTCGCATTGCCATTCCTGCTGCTAATCGGGCAGACCTCGAGCATCTCTCACGCGGCGGGGAGGTTCGCGATATGGATGATTCCTCAGCTCTTCGCATACGCGCTTAATTTCCCGACAGCCAAGTTCTTGCAGGCGCAGAGCAAGATCATGGCGATGGCCGTGATCTCGGGCGTGACGTTGGTGTTGCACGTGGGGCTGAGCTGGCTGCTGATGCTCAAACTCGGGTGGGGAATGGGCGCAGGCGCGGCGATCCTCGACGCGTCGTGGTGGTTCATTGTGATCGTGCAGCTGATTTACATTTTCAGTGGCACTTGTGATAAGGCTTGGCCAGGGTTCACTTTGAAGGCTGTGAGGAACCTATGGGGGTTCGTTAGATTGTCCCTTGCATCTGCCGTGATGATGTGGTAAGACAAAGAATTAATTAAATTTAGAACATCATGGTCAATTTAATTGAACAGTTTATTTGTGGTTTATTATCTAAAGAAATATTGAATACTAACAAACGGAATATTATTAATGGTGGTATTTGACTTAACGTTTGCGTGTTGAAAAAATTGATTTTGTAGTTTGAAAAATTATACATTATGTATATGTGTTAGGCAAATAAATGTGTCGGAGTTACGTTAGTGAGTGAGATGATTGATAATCTGGGTTATAAAATCTGTTTCGTGTCAAATTCGTGAACATGTGGGTCTTAATCTGACGATGATCTTTCAGAAGATACCGGTCTGATTTCGGGCACGTTGTGATGTACGTGGAAAAAAATGTGAGGTCATTAAGATTTGAGACTACGAATGGAAATTTATTCCCAAGTTCAATTAAAATTAGTGTTTGTTGAATTGCTCTTTTTTCTATAAATAAATTACTAAACCAAGAAACTTATAAAATCAAATTTTTCTTTTTTTAGTAATATGAAGACTAGGGTTTTTACTTGGAAGATGGTGATTGGTGTTTCGGTCTTTACCCCGTAAAAGGGCAAAAAAGAAAATGTGAATGATTGTTGATATGTCATGCTGTCACCCAAATAATTATTATAATGAAAAGGACAGTTTTGTCGGTATTATAATATTCTCTAATTTGATTAGTTTAACTTATCTCTTGACAGCCTAGAGACGTGGTATTTTATGGCATTGGTCCTGTTCGCTGGGTACTTAAAGAATGCTGAAGTTGCTGTGGCTGCTTTATCCGTATGGTAAGTGGTCACATTTTTAGTATATTTGCCCATACTTCTAATAATGTTCATATGAGTTGTTTTCCAATTGGTTTTTTTGGTAACCACAATAAAATGTCATATCAAGAAAATTAATTTTCCCCACTCCATTCAATATGGTATTAATTGTTGGGCCATAACAATCTGTAGAGTCCTTTTGGTAACATTTTGGCGCACATCGCTTTTACTTGCGTTTATATATGGGTGTATTGGTTCTTTTCCTTGTGCAATTATTTTCTTGTCACCTTTTCAAATACTTAATAGTAAAATTACTAACTTGACCCCGCTAATGGGCACGTGAAACGACGAGTACATCATATTTGTTCAAACTTAAAGTGCAAAAGACTCTCTTGACAATTTTTTTCTCTCTTTTGGTCCTGTATTATGTATCGAAGCCCGATAATAAGATTGCTAATTTGGAATAATAATATGGGTTGGTGAAGATGGGCCACACTATTGTTTTTCTTATTTTGATAATTAATTGGGCGCACTATTGTTTTTCTTATTTTGATAATTAATAGGGCATACTATTGTTTTCTTATTTTGATAATTAATAGGGCACACTATTGTTTGGTAGCGAGCCAAAATTCTTTCATTGCTACTTTTTATGTCTTAGCATCATTTCTCATTTTAATGTACAATATTTGCAAAGACACCGGAAAAGCAGTCGTACGGACATTTTTTTTTTGGTCAGGCTCGTAATAATTCAAGTGAATTAGGTTGGACCACGTGACATGTGATGAATGTCTGACAAAATTTCGTACGGATTGAGTTACCTAGAAATTATGTCTTAAGTTTGAATCTCGGATACTCGGACAGAACCCATGTGGTTCTGTTTCTTAAAACGCAGGACCATATTATTATGACATCCTTAATTTCTCACTTCTAATTCTTACATGATGGTCTATTTATTTTTGTCTGCAGTGTTAACATACTAGGGTGGACAAACAATGTAGCTGTTGGATTCAATGCAGCTATTAGGTATATTATCTTTTCAACCACAATCTTTCACTATTTTTTTTTTTATATGATGTGATCTGGTAGAAGTATAATGTTGTTAATTAACAATTTGATTTTTCTTAAAAATTCAACATTTGTGCAGTGTGAGAGTCTCAAATGAATTGGGAGCTTCTCATCCTAGAACCGCGAAATTTTCGGTGGTTGTGATGGTGATCTCAGCGTTCTTGATCGGTCTAGTTGTTGCCGCGGTTCTTCTCATTTACCAAAACGAGTACCCTTCCCTATTTACAGACAGCGACGAAGTAAAAGACGTCGTGTATGAACTTACCCCGCTTCTTGCCTTCAGCATAGTTGTCAACAGCATTCAGCCTGCGTTATCTGGTACTAAAGTCTTTAATTTTTTTTTTTTTGATCACATATTTCGTATAATAATATAAATATATGTATGTACATATATGTGTGTGTTAGGTATTAATCTAGCGTGAAATTTCAAATTAATAAAAGAGATCTTATAATGCAGGAGTGGCAATTGGGGCCGGATGGCAAGCTATGATTGCTTACGTCAACATTGTTTCCTACTATGTATTCGGTGTCCCATTGGGTTTAATTTTGGGATATGTACTCAACATGGGTGTTAAAGTAAGTATATATAGTATATAAATCAAATTCCAATAGTAACACATATAATAATGTGCCTATGAAATGTTTAACTTAATTGGATAAAAATATGTTTTTCAGGGTATATGGTATGGTATGGTAGCAGGAACAGTTGTTCAGACGTTAATTCTCTTTTGGATTGTTTTCAGAACCAATTGGATAAAAGAGGTATGGGCAACTGCATGAGCAATGAATTGTTTTTTTTTGTTTTGTTTTAAGCCTATTATTTTCAACTTTTTGTAATATAATATTTATTGGTGTTAATGCAGGCTAGGATTGCAGCTGAAAGGATCAAGTACTGGAGAGGCGAAAACGCTAAACAAAGAGACGTGGACAGGTACATGATTAACTCATTCCATGGGAGAGAAGAAACAATATTGGAGTAGAGGCTTTGTTGGATTGGTTTTTTGAAGTTTTGGACTTGATGCAATATCGATAGTGTATTTCCAACATGAATTGTATGCTAGACTAAAAGACGTGGCGAGCCATATATTATTAATGGGAGTTTACGAATTGGTTGCAAATGGCGACAATTATTAATTTGTTTGTCTATGAGACTAAATGTGTGATATGGTTACCTATTTTTTGATACTAAGAAGAAAAAGAAAAAAAAAAGTAAAAGGGTTGATATGTAGTGGTGTTGTAGTGTTCGTTCTTTTGTTTCTTTTTTCCTTAGGAAGTGTGGCCATATTCAAGATTTGAGTTTGTTGTCAAGAATTATTGTCGAACTTACTGGTTTTAATGTACTTAATGATATTTTTTGAGTAGTACTTATTTGATTTCAGAATTATTATCTTTGTTGATCATAGCCTATATGGCCGGGCATAAGTTTTCTAGTTGCCTCCATGTTTCATTCCTTTATTGGATTTAAACAATACTGTAAATTATCCTACGACAATCTTCTTAACCGACTACCATTAATTCAAGCTCATGTGAGGAGATTAAATGGATAATATTTTTCATAAAAGAGTCAATATATAATATTGACCTTTTTGCTGACGATGTTATTTGAGTATGACAAAGGACATAATCTCAACAATTAATTTGTGATTAAGCAAAAAGTGGCTTTTAAGGTCTAGTACTGTATAAAGTTTGACTTATCAATAAAGTACGATAAAGAGCATATTTTCAATCATTTCATTTGTAATTTAAGATTTAATTTATGCTACACTGCTCGCAATGCGGGTAGCATAACATGGATTTTGCAACAAAATCCCTGAAAACTTAACTTAATACTTTAAACCCCCAAAATTTTATAAAAATGATTAATTTAATTCTCAATATATATTATCTAGTTAATAATTTAATATATGTAATTTAGAATTAAGAATGCCAAACTAAATTATATATTTTCTTATACTTTTATAAAACACTTGTATTATTATTTTTACACTTAACAACACAATTAAATTAATTCCTTTTGCTAAATTTATTACTTTAAAAATCATGAAAAGTAAAAATAAAAGATACCAACAAAAAAATGATTAAAAAAGATACATGTAACGGAATTTTCCTAATCTTCATATTATGAGATACTTTTTGTTTTGATTCCTCTTTGTTTATCATTTTTTGTTGGTATCTTTTATTTTTACTAATTATAATAATTTTAAGAATTAACTTTAGCAAAAATAAAAAAACATGCGGTTGTTTTGTAAGTGTAAAAGCAAAAATAAAAGTGTTTTGCAAAAGTATAAGAGAACGTAAAATATGTTGCAAATGTGTAATTTTAATTATTAATTACATATGTTAAACTTAATAACTATAGAATCTATTTAGAATTAAAACTAATCAATTTTATAAATTTTTGGGGGTTTAAAGTATTAATCAAAATCTTCAGGGATTTTGTTGCAAAATCCATGTTATGCTACCCGCATTGCGAGCAGGGTAGCATAAATTAAATCGTAATTTAACTAAAACCGGCTAGAACAGGGGTTCTATATAAAGTTTGATCTTTTTAACATCTTTACTCGCTAAAGAAATGGACTACTGGATGACGACCTAATTGAAGATTCATCTATGCGATTTTTATATTTTTTTAGGCAAAAGTTATCCGGTGATTTCATTATTCTGAAATAATGTACTAATTATACTTTAATTATTAATTATAATAAAACGATATTTGGCTATATATGAAAAGTACTTGATTAAAACTGAAGCATTTGAAATAAAGTTCGTAATGTACGTATATTTAATATCATATTTGTAATATTAAAGCGTATGTACTTGTGGAGAATTAAAATCGTGGCAACTGCCAAATGCAACGAAAAGGAAAGGATCTTCTTGTAACCAAAAAAAGAAAGAAAGAAAATCTTCTTTTACAAGTTAGTTTTCTTACAAAAAGTTTTTCTCTCTCCTTTTCCCCTATTTTTCTGTAATTCAATAATAATTAATAACTCATGGGATTAAATTACTAAAGGGACGCTTTTATATGAAAAAAATTATTACACGCAGTCGTTGTATAATCGTGATGCAATAAATGATTGAGATTATAAACATTTTTTGAATTATAGAGAATTAATTTCCTATCACCCCATCTCATCCATACTTTTACGTTAACAACTGAATTATCTGCAAACACCTCATCGTGCAGATGATGCACCTAATAACCTCTCCATTGTATGGCATGATCTCTTGGTTAAAAGATGTTGCAAAAAGATCATTTGCATCGTATAATCTATCATGGCCGGAGTGTTTCTAAATTTATTTATGTTTTCAAGGAAAAGAAGCGTCATCATGATAAGCAATTTACTCTGTCAATTTAGTTGTAATTAGTGAAGTCCGTATTAAGTCCTTGGCCGGAGTGGGTTACAACTAATTACACGTTTGTAAATTATCAACTTAAAAGTTTAGATTCATTCTAAAAAAAGAAGTTTTCGAATTGCAGTTATTGGATCTAAGTATATATTTCGTGCCAATAAAAGAACTACCCAGTCTACCCAATAATTTTCTAAGAAGAGATGGAAGAAAACAGCTCTAATCATGGAGCCGAAATTTCAGTTTTTTTTCCTGATTATCTTTAACTCATCACTGAAACCTAGCTAGTGTACGTCAATTTTAAACGTCGATATAATAAATTTGCAAGTTGGATCTGATTTCTTCTTAATGATTGTCTCACCAAACTTATTAATTGCATGAGTAGAAGTTCTGTCTTCTTGTATAAATGTTCAATAATTCGCAAAACCAACTACTCTTGTCTGTATTGTGCTACTGATGTTTATAACATGCATTGCACATGTACATTTGAATTAGTAAATGCATATACACTATCCCTACCTGCAATCTGTGGCTCCCCCCGATTGGAAAGTTGTTTAAGTTCACTATAAAAAATTGTTTTTTTTTAATATTCTTTTCTATGTCAAAATGTTTCAATTCACAAAAATAATACAAAATATGTGTTCCAAATACGATATTGGGAGATAACAACTTTGATAACAAGGTACTTTGGTGAAATAAGCTAAAATTATATAAACTCCACACCAGTTCCCAAATAATTAATATAGAATCTAAGTCCTATATATACTTTGAAATTATAATTATACATTGCACATGCTTAACATAACCTCGAGCGAACACATGCTTACAACACGCGTGCTGCATAATTGCAATAGGAGATAAAGATGATGAATTTGATACCAATTGATATGACATTGAAACTCCAACTTAACTAATTATTAAAATAAAAGAGCCAAATAAATCATATAAATTCTACAACAAATCTTCAAATAATCAACAAGAAATCCAAGTCTCCTACCTCACTCCTATCAACACAAAACTCAAATCACTTCATCTAATTATTTCCTTTAGCCATCTCCTTTCTTAATTGTTTGGTCCCCGCCAGAAAGATGTGGCTCAGCAAGCACAATAAAAATTTAAATGATTCATTATTAAGATAGTGGCCCAACTTCCAACTATAGTTAGTTAGTTATACATGATACAATAAGGACAGATTGGTGGGATCACATAGCGCGATGAAAGCCCATTTGCACAATTTAAATACTCAGTTTTCACTGAAGATTAACTCATATATCAAAGATCTACATTATGCCGCCATAATATCAATTTTTGTTAATTGTATCTCATAGTTCAAAAGTCTAGTATTCAAAGGATTACGAAATTCTTATCAAATGCAAATGTGGACAGACTATTCTTCTTGTAAGTGTCTTTTTATTGATTAAATTCTCACATATGATATGATATAAAGACTTTTCATACGCGAGTCTTATATTTCCTTACGCGGGACTTATATGATACACGTGCTTTTATTGACTTACTTTTGTAAAAATTAGTTTCAAAGGCTGCTAATCATTTGTTAAAGTTATTCATCTTTTTCACTTTGACCTACTGATGTACTATGTTTTCACGATAATAATGGGATTTAGGCCAAGTTTAGGGCAAACGAAATGTCGTTCTCAAACAATAGATTATACACATGTTTTGTTGGTGGTCCTTGTAGAATTTTGGCACGTCAACGATGAAACTCTGTAGCATAGGCCGATGACAATGACTCGTCTCCACACAAAAATAATAATTATGTGTATATCTATACGTGTGTGTATGTCAGTGTGTCTTAATTAAAGTTGTCTGTCAAAGTTTTTGAGACAACTAGCGAGTATATTCTGGAATCTAAAAAGAAAAAACCTTCCCGAGATAGAGCCTTCTCTTCTTCTGGTGATTCTTTGAACTTATGCCTCAATTTTTTGCAACTAAAAATGCCATCAAATATATTTTGTGACCCATTAAAGAATATTTTTCATAGTGAAATGTGAGTTATTAACGCTCACTCGGGATAACGTGCGAGGTTGGATTTGATAATACCATATAACTCTTACTCATTGTTATTATATAATAAGTTAACACATTATAAGTATGTGATTCTGTTTCTTTTTACATGTAATTTTTAATTAAGAAAAATATTCTTTAGTACATAAATGGTGGATTAATGAATTAAACTGTATAATGTAGGCTTTTAGTATGTTAGTCTGAAGCGATTTGATAAGAACCAAATTCAAAGTATTCATATTGGATCGGAAGTAAACAATAACTTACTATTAGTTAAGATATTCTTTTTCTTTCGCAAAGAGCATACAAAAAATAAATTAACCGCACATTTTTAACTGGCTAACAGTTTGGGTCCCTCTTTCTGACATGGTGCACTTAGTTTGATGTTCACTTATTTGTCAATATATATAATAATTGAATCTTTCCATTTTCAGCTAATTTTGAAGTAGTTGGCTTGGTACTAGTCTTGCATGAATAATCAATGTTCACGCTTGCATATCAGAGGATTATATGCAAAAATAAAAAATCACGATGAGATTTGATTCATGTTTATGAATTTTAGAACGACTTGCCTAAACCGGCAGACCCAAGTATTTATCCTCAGGAGACATAGTGGCAAGGTTGAGTTGCTCCGTCAATTCACTGCGTCTGGGTGGTGGGACACTAGGTGAAAAAAACACATTCGATTTCGACCAGTTCACGGTTTGCCCTGCTGCTGACGCAAAGATGTGAAGATTCTGGGTAAGGGTCTGGACAGTTCGTGGGGAAGTATCACAAAAGAGGAAACAGTCGTCAGCAAAGCTAAGAATAGGGATTTGAGGTCCATTTCTACTAGCTCTTAGGGCCATGAATTGCTGATTACGGGTGGAAAGGAAAGTGAGGTGGATGAACATATCCATGCACATGATGAAAAGATAAGGGGATAGTGGATCCCCTTGACGCAAGCCACGAGTCGGACTCCAAGTTTCGGATGTATGTCCATTGGCAGACAATGTGAACTTGACGGACGTTACACAATTCATGATCAGAGTGACCATAGTAGGTGGGAACTGGAAAGCCGTGAGCGTTTTCCGTAAAAAATCCCAACTCAAGTTGTCATAAGCTTTCTCAAGATCTAGCTTAAGGGCCATATGACCATTTCGTCCTGAGCGTTTGGATTGAATCGTGTGAAGCAGTTCATGCGCCATTAGGATATTATCCGTAATTTGGCGGCCTGGGACAAATGCGTTTTGGTACGGGCTGATGAGATTGTTAAGGAAAGGCCGGATCCGATTAACAAGAATCTTGGCAATGATTTTGTAGTTTACATTGCAAAGGCTGATTGGGCGGTAATGGGTGACAAGGGTTGGGTCACTGCGTTTAGGGATGAGGATAATGGTGGTGTCGTTGATGTACAGTTAGAGGCTCTTATGTGTGAAGAAATCAACGACAAGTTGTTGTACTGATTGCGAAACGTCGCTCCAGTACTTTTTGTAGAAATGGCCATTTAAGCCGTCAGGACCTGGTGTTTTCATCGATCCGTTGGTTTTAATAGCATTCCAGATTTCAGGTACTGAAGGTAAGGAGCAGAGGGGATACTCTAATTACAAAGTAGCTGGCTGCATATTTCTACTAATTTTCTATCCCAACTTAATGCATTGTCGGTAACTGCAGGGACCTTTGTTAATTATTTCGTCTTAATATACAGTTATAATTTTTAAAGAGCCATCAATTATTACTTTCCTTCTTTTGCAATACTTCTCAACTATATTATAGGGGTACATTTTCTGGAGAATATATTATCATTACAATTTATGTAGTAGCGTCAATTTATATATAACGGTGCCATCCCACGGGTTACAGAACACAAAAGTATATCATTTTCTGCTTTAGTTTTTCTATTCACTTTCTTCTCCCAGCCTAGACCTACCTTTTGTTGCAGCTCTAAAAAAATCAGATATTGTAGGCAAGGCCTCTAGTCTAGCGTTGGTGAATGTAAGATCCATAATGTAATTATGGTTATAAAGCATCATTTCTCAAGTACTAAGCATGTCCGTGATAATGGCAAGACAGAGGTTGCAACAAGATTGTGGTTGACGATAATGGATTCGAAGATCATTATTGGGATCGGTGGAATTGGAAAAAATTCTTCAAGGTGAGTTTCTTTTCTGTTTCACAGTTTAATATGCATGACTTTGTTTTTACTTCATCATTAATTAATTATGTTAGTTACTGTTATGATTAGAACTTCTCTCTCGCTCATGCATGGTTGAGAAATATTTGCTAATGTTTTATAGTTGAGTTAGAAAAGAGTAGCATAAATGATACCAATTTTTATAAATAAAAAATTAATACATCATATTTAAATAGAACTCGTGATTAGGAGAAAGCGGTGACATTAGATAATTTGGTGCCTTTCATTTGTAGTTGATCTGTGTTTGACCTATAGGTTGTTCTACTTAAAACTCAATTTTACCGTGTATAAAACTTTTCAATCTATAGTTACTTTTCTCATTAGTTCCTGTGATAACCTCCATTGATACTTAAGTTGGTGACTTGTTTGTCCTTTTAGGCGGCGTATGGTTAGGTAGATGAGATTGAGGGACAACCGGGATTTCAATGTGTGTAGCTGTTCATCTTTTTCATCAAGCTATAGTTGGTAGAGTAGTTTAAGTTCACTCTAAATATTGTTACCCTGTCTCCAGTGGATATGGATTAATACAGATCTTACAGACTGAAATATATATATTGTTTTCAGTTGAAAGGAAGATGTGATTTTGATTTGTGGACATAGAGTAGCAGTTGGATATCTGATTGTTTACATACTTGTTGGTTTGCAAATAATTCGGAGTTTTTATTGTATGCTCTCTTGGAGGTAGATCGGGTTAGGTTTGGCAATTACAGTAGCTAATTTGCTTGAAGAACTTGGATTTTATTTTGTTGTTTGTTGCAGCTCTTTAAGTAGTTTAATTGCCCTTCCTTTCACCTGATTCTGTAATTTCAAGATTGTACGTTTTGTCGACTTTAAGTACACTTTTGCACTGGATATCATATATTTTATGTTTATTATCTGCTGCTAGTGGTTTCAGTCTAATTGAAATGGACTGTCGTCTTAGTTTCTCCCTTGACAAAAGAAGAACACTGAGTAATGTCTCTGTGTTTTGAGTATGCAGCTTGCTGAGGCAGAGAAGAAGGTGGAGGTCACTGGCTCGTCTTCGACGGCAGCCTTCTGCTATGGAAGGTTCTTGGCATTGTTTATATTATATAATCTTGGGTTTTCCCTTTATGCAACTATGTTGTGGTGATTGGCATTTGCTACAGCAATTTGTCTGCAGAAAGCACAGAAGATTGTGATATGATTTGCCTGTATATTTTCTGCAACATAATTTAGAAATTTAACGTTTCCTATTTGCTTACAGAGCCTAGAGAACCAAAAGATCTGATTGCATCAGTAAACAGCTGCTCGTCCTCGCGCACTGTTGAATGCCAGACCGGATGTATCTTCCCAAGTCAGCACAAACGGAAGATGAGACGTCTTGTGTTTTGTCCAACGGATGATGAATTATTTGTGACCATGTAATATTGTCTTTTCTTATTTGTATGCTATATGAATGCCAACATGCATATATACATATTGAACTCCCTCAATACAACATAAAATTAGAATGACATTGATTGATTGTTGTTGTTTGTTTTTCTTTTTGATTTGTTTTAAGACTATGATGAATGTGAACATGCATATATACATCTTGAACTCCCTATTTGATTGTTTGTTTTTCTTTTTAATTTGTTTTACTCATTGAAAGTTCCAACCACTGATGTCATATATCTATCTTCTTTAAATAGTTTTTCTTTGGAAAGATCATGAAGTTGCATACCAATTACTTTTGTTGATTAGATTGATATCTGATAAAAAAGCCTCATTGATTGTTGCCTCAATTTTCTCCCAAGCGCTCTGCTTTCTAGTTAAGAAAATTGTTATTTTCTGATTCCTTTTTAACATGATGGTCCAAAGTTGTTTTGTAAGTTCCCCCCACCCCCCCTTTTAACCGAAGAAGTCACATAGGAAGGTCATTTAGTTAATGTTTATTCCTACTAGATTACGGGTTTTAGACATAATTTCTGATAATGCTCGTGATCCTAATCTGTTTCAGAAACATCTGTGGGTCGCGATGCCGTTGATTTGAGAGCAAACCATATATTCAAGTTTTATCATTTTCTATGCACTTCAATGTTACTGCTACGAAAGAAAGGTTTATTTATTTTTTTGGTCAATAAATTTGTTTGTGGCGAGAGCATCACATTTTGTTCTTGTGATTTTGGAGAGCAATCAGGCAACATAAGTTTTACATGGTGTTTCTTTCATGAAAATGGAATGCAACTGTAATGTAACTGTATGTTGCTCTGCCCGCAGAATTGGGCAGATTGCATTGTCTGATTCTAAAGTAATTGCTCATATTTCTATTTATCCTCATATTGTCCGCAGAATTGGGTGCACTTAGTTTGATGTTCATTTATTTGCCAATATATATAATAATTGAATCTTCCCATTTTCAGCTAATTTTGAAGTAGTTGGCTTGGTACTAGCCTTGCATGAATAATCAATGGTCACGCTTGCATATCAGAACGTCGATATCCTTCTCGAAACGTTATAGCAGTGTTATTAGAACCGGACCGGCCGGCCGGACCGCGAATCGGACCCTGTCGGTTTGACTGGTCCGGCCGGTCGGACCGCCAATTCGGCTGGTTAAACTGGTCAAAACCGCAAACCGGTGCCCTGGTGGCCGGCCCAGTCCAGTCCGGTTATAGTGAAATTAATTCACACATCCAAATACATGACCTTTTGATTAAGGGTCAATAGCGATCTCCCCCTATCGTTTGGGCCGTTTTGCGACTTGCCCCCTATCGTTTCAAAAGTTAGACTTTCCCCCCTAACGTTTCATAAGTTTTGCGACTTGCCCCCTGGACCGTTGACCGGCGGAATATTCCACCGGAGATTCCAAAATGTGCCCAGCACGTGCCCGACGAAAGGGCATTTTCGTCCGACCACTTTGGATGGGACCCCCCTAACGTTTTGAGTTTGACATTGCCCCCTAACGTTTGGCAATGTTAAGCAGATTGCCCCCTAACGTTTGGAAAGTTGAGCAACTTGCCCCCTAACGTTTGTATACTTTAAGCGAGTTGCCCCATAACGTTTGGGAACTTGAGCGACATGCCCCCTAACGTTTGTATACTTTGAGCGACTTGCCCCCTAACGTTTGTATACTTTGAGCGATATGCCCCCTAACGTTTGTATAGTTTTGTGGTTTGCCCTCTAACGTTTGTTAACTTTTTGAATAAAAATACCACCTTACTTGTCAATTCTGTTCGCGTTAAACACACGATTGAAAATATTATTAAGAAGCTCAACTCAACAACGAATAAAGATAAAACACCATTTATAAAGAAACATAACATACAAAATAAAAACATCCAAATGTGCAACTATTTAAAAAGACTTATGTTACAAGGCTAATACTCCAAGTCCAATTCCAAAAAAACTTAACCCCGTTCTGTTCCAGTCTTCTTTGCAGCTGCTTTCATCCTTGCAGCTTCTTTTTTCATAGCTTGATAGTGCCTTTCTGCAGCTGCTTCTTTCTTTGTCAATTCTATTGCAGCTTGTGCTTCCATCGGTGCTATTTCTTTGGCATTTGCCTTCTGTTCTGCAATCCAATCATTGAACTCATGTATACCATACTGCTCAGATAACGGTGGCCCACAAGCATCCCTTTTTTTCATACCTGTATAGCGAGTGGCCACTCTGTAGCCACTTCTCTTACGCCTCTCAGGCTCAAGCTTTGAATATATGTCCCAATCAGGTTGTGGTTCATTTACAGCATCAGGCACTTGATCTGCTGCACTTCCCCCACTTTTCTTTTGTTTATCTCCCTTAGCTTCAGGCATTTTCTCCTTTACCTTTTCTTTGCTCTTCTTCAAAGTCTCTTCCTTTCTGACCATGTCTTTAAGCTGCAAAATACACAAATCTTTAGCACATTCTTGAAAGTATTGTAATGAAGCAAGTTTTATAGAAAAATTACCACTGCAAGGGTTGCCTCTGCTATTGCCTCCTTTGTGTTCATCACCCCCCTTTTCTTCTTTGGAGGCTTCTTACCAGAAATGTCCTCCACCAATCTGGAAACCCTCTTCCTCAACCTACCTCCATGCCCTAGCTCAACCCCTTCCACCCTATCTGATGTCTCTCGGACAACCTTCTGTTTTCCTTTTCCAACAACTTCTTTCTCCACCAAAGTTTCTCCACCCCTAACTCTCTGCCTGGTCATCATTCTTTCACCACCACCCTCATTAATAACAACACCTACACTCACCTTGGGCCCAACAGAAAGTCCTTCTACATTATCATTGATACTTATTCCTTTACTGGATTTTCCCTACACAAATCAAAACACAATGATGCAAAAATCAAAAACAAAAACTTAGGATTGCAGCCAACTCATGCATTGAACATATTTACACATACCTTGGTTGGACTTTTCATTTTTCTTTTCATCAAGTGAGACAAGGCACATCCTCTGGCATCCTTTCATCTTCAGCACCAGCAGCAGATTGAGGCACATAAAATAAATCATATGCCATATCAAGCAAATGGTCTGGCACATCATTATAAACTTCAGCTCCATGCCCTCCAACATCATGCACTCCTGCAACATCCTCATGCACATATGTGGAGCACCCCTCCCCACTATCATTCACAGGTGTTTTCTTAGTTTGCTTCTTTGCTCTCCTTGGCTTGGTAGTCTTCTTAGTTTTCCTCTGGCACAATAAAAGTAAAGTTAGTCTATTTGTTAACACAAAAATAGTAGGAAAACAATGTATCATTATATAACCTCAGATTCATGTGGCCCACCAACATGTGGTGGCACTTTCATCCTTTCATCTTCAGCACCTTGCATAGCCTTTCTTTTTGGACAAAACTTACACCTCATTATCATGCATTTTCTGGACATTCTAACTGTCTCTCCACTTGTTGCCTTCTTCTTCAGTTCCTCTATTTCTTGAGTTGTCTTTTTCCTGTCATTCTTCTTAGGCCTTCCAGGCATTCTCTCTGGAACAAGTGGTGCAGGTGATGGCAAGTTTGAATGGGGCCATTCTGAAGGTGCATGGAATATGTGCATGCAATGAAAGTAGCTCTTCATGTAAGTGGATACCTTGTAGCAATCATCAACCCATTCCTCAGGCTTATATCCCATGAACAGCATGGCAGAAACTGCATGCTCACAAGGAACTCCTGTTAGTTGCCACCTTCTGCAGGTACATGTCCTTTGCTCAAGATTGACTGCTCTACTGTCACCAGGACTACTTACCTCAAATTCATTCAGTCCATTCCACATTGGTGAATGGCCTACACCTCTCTTCCTAGCCTCATTCACCATCTTCTCTATATTAGGGCAAATTTCCTTCCACTTCTTTGCCATGTCTCTCTTCACATACACCCTCTTCATCAGAATCAATCTGATGTGCTCCAACATGTCAATGATGGGTTTAGTCCTGGCCTCCACCACTAGTGCATTGAAACTCTCACTGAGGTTGTTGAGCAAGATGTCACACCTTGGTCTTGGATTGAAATATGCTCTGGACCAGTGTGCAGCAGGTCTCTTGGCTAACCATTTGAAAGCCTCTTTATCCTTCTTCCTTAGCTTATTCATAACCTTCTCAAAATCCAGAATGGTGGTGGACTTTGCTGCCTTCCACAACAGATACTTCAGTGACAAACCCTTATGTGCCTGTTTGAAGTTGCTGTACAAGTGCATCACACAAAATCTGTGATCACTGTATGGCAACAAGGCATGGACTGTATCAATTAGTCCTTTTTGCTTGTCAGACATGATTGTCCAAGCACCACTCCCATCTTCTGTTATACCTAAATCAGCAATCAAAAGGTTCAGAAACCAATTCCAGGTTTCCCCATTCTCCTTCTCCACAACAGCATATGCAAATGGGTACATGCTATTATTAGCATCTATACCCACTGCAGTCAAAAGAATACCTCCACAATATGTTTTTAAGTGACAGCCATCAAGGCATATCACAGGCCTGCAACCATCCAAAAATCCTTTCTTTAGACTTCCCCAACATACATAGAATCTTTTAAACACAAGACCCTTCTCTGTCTTCCTTGTCTTTATCCTAACTGTATTCTCCCAGTCACTTCTCACAATCTCTGCAGCATATCTCCAAAGCAGATTGTACTGCTCATGTTCATTCCCCACTGTCATTGCTTTCACCCTAGCTTTTGCCCTGTACATTTGAAACTTTGAGAAAAGTATGTTGTGATTCTTCTGAGCTGTCTGCTTGAAGGAGTTCACTTTCCAATCAGGATCAGTCCTGAGAGTAGTCTCATACTTCTCAGCCAGCCATGTAGATGTGGCTGCACAAACCCTTTCAGACCTTGTGCAGTCATGCAGCCCATTATATGTTTTGACATGAAATGTCTTCTCCCTTCCACTCTCAGATGCAAAAATCTTCCATGTGCACAACTCATTCTAGCACTTCACCAAAACCCTATTTCTATCTTTTTTTTTCACAAACAGCAAATCCCTCCCACTGTTGATGGAATGCTGTCTCACTGCTTTCCTAAATGTAGCAACATCATCAAAACACAATCCCACAAAGAATTCAGGCTTATCCATATCCACCTTAGGATTGAACACCTGGTAACCATCATATAAACTAGGGTCTCTTCTTGAGCTTTTGTAAGTGGACTTTGATGCAGTCACACTCCAAAACTGCTCCATAGTCTGATCCCTCACCACATACTCCTGCTCATCATCAGTCTTGTCCCCTTCACTGTCCTCTAAGCCATTAGAATGTTGTGAGTCACTTCCCACTGAATTGTTATCATCCACATCTTCATCTCCCACATCCATAATTAGGTCATCATATATCTCCTCCTCACTATTGCCCCCATCCTCATTGTTAGCACCATCCTCATTATTCTGCCCATCCTCACCAACAGCATCAAAATAACCACCATCCACACCACCAGCTTCATCATTACCACCATCCTCAGCTTCCTCACCTTCATTATAACCACCATTCTGACCCATGAAATCAATACCTTCCTCAACTTCAGGCAATTCATTTGTGCCACCACCCTCATTGTCAACATCCTCATCCTTTTCCCCATCACTTTTATCACCTCCATACTCCATATCTTCCTCACTAGGACTGAGGGCAAACACTACCACAATCCTATCTTCATTAACATATGTTGCCAATTTCAAAGCATCTACATCATGCAGCAGAAAATCTAACATAATATCATCCATCCTACCATTGATACTTGCAAACAACTCAGAGTTATTTTTAGCCAACCCTACTTCTGTGCCCATTTCCTTTAACTCTAACATGGACATCTCATCTTCACAGCAGTAATCATAATACACTGACTTACCCCCAACATATGTCTGCTTTACTTCTTTTACAAACTGACCACCATAATGAAACCAGATGGTAAAGTGCTCACTATTTGGCCCTGCATTGAGATTTGTTATGTATTAGTGTCATGAATTGTCAAACTTATACATTCTTCATAAGTATTCTACATACATAACTTATGAATTGCCAAACTTTTCATAACTTAAAAACTTATACATTATCCAGAAAGTCCTTCTACATTATCACCTCAACATATACATTCTTCACAAATGTGCACCAACTATATTTTTAATTGCATTTTAACCAAACTTTTGCAAATGTGCACCAAACATTACTTTAACATGGATTGCATCCAAAACCGTGGGAGAAACATGCAAAAAGTTCAGTTTTTAAACAAAAAACGTGGGCAAAAGATTAACTTTAACATACACTGCACACTAAAACCATTAAAAAGAACATATTATGAATAAAATAACACAAAATTCATGTTTGTTTTGCAAAATCGGAACACTTGGGACCACTGTGTGCGTTGAAACCATAAAAACATATAACTTTTCTAATAAAATGATTAAAATAAACACTACACTACAAAAACACACACATTACAGCATTAAACAAAAAAACCTAACATGCAACCTACAACATTTTATATTTGAGAGTGGGAACAAAAAACTGACCATAATCGGGCGCATTTTTTCCATTAGGAATGTCGTCCGCGTCGGTTCTCATTCTCCACACCATTTTTGCACTAAGATTGCGAAAATTTTGAGTGAATCGCGCTGAAATCGATCGAATTTTTCGAACCCTAAATTTTTCCCCAATTTGAAACGTTTTGATTTTTTTTGCGATTTCCCCCTTAACCTTTCCAATATCACCGTACGACACGTCCAAAAGGCGGGATATGCGAAATGACCAGCGTGCCCTCGTTATGTTACACGTGCGAGGCGTGCGAAAGAATCTCCGACGGAATATTCGATTTTAAGTAACCGGTCAACGGTCCAGGGGGCAAGTCGAAAAACTTTTGAAACGTTAGGGGGGAAAGTCTAACTTTTGAAACGATAGGGGGCAAGTCGCAAAACGGCCTAAACGATAGGGGGAGATCGCTATTGACCCTTTGATTAATTATAAACATTTGGAGTCTCTCTTTAGCAGACTACATCTCTTCCATGGTCAATGATATCGGAATCATTTTCGCCTAATTAAAGGTCTTGTGGCTGCTTCAATTAAGAAAAAACTAAAAAGTACTGTAGTTACTGTTAGCGACGTTATTCGATGTTAAATATATTTTAAACAATTGGTGCAAGTCCAAGTATATTCAAGGATGGTGTACATGAACCTAATTCAGTTAAATGGTTCCATCCTTTCTAAAATATTTTTCACCCACTTTCTTGAGGTTTCGTTCTTTGGTAAATACCTTCCTATGGTTTTAATCAGTATTCGTAAACTCCCCCATCTCCCCCCTTCTTTTTCTTTATCCCGCTAAGTGCAGACTACATTCATCTCAAAGAGTTCAAATTTAATCAAGTTATAATTCACATTCATTTTCAGTTTTCTCCAAGTACAACGTTATATTCATTCTATAAAGATCATGTATTTTTTATTTTTTTATTTTTTTTCATTAGATTAGGTTTTACATTAGTCTGCATATGTGATGTAAAGGGAATGAGATTATAAGATTTACATACCTATATAACTCCCTAGACTTATATCTTTATTCGTAGTTTTGGGATGTTCTATTATGTTGTTCTTTTAGTGTTTGTTAATTTCTCTCGATTCCGTTCCTTTAAGATGTAGTTACCTACTTATGAATTAGTTGTTGATGTTTTAATTTTATATTAATATTTTTAAAAATGGTCATTTTTCACAAGCCTTTGTAGTTGCAGTACTTTTATCTCAAAGTTCAAGTGTTCAACTATATGAACATCGAAAAATTAACGTGTACGGTTCATTATTTCTCCTCCAGCGAATGAAATTATCCAACATATCAAGTTTTTTGCTATAGAACAACTTTGTTAAAATATATAGATTAACATGATTAGAAGAATATTATTAGTGAGCATTTCTATATGTATTTGTGGGAAAAAAGAAGAAGCAAATTCTCAGAAAATAAGGGTTAAGCTAGCTTTAATTTTTTTTTTTTTTTTGGTGAAAGTACAAAACTACACTTATATTTGACCGTTCTGTATGATCAACTGACAGGAGGGGGTATTTGCCAAAAAATGAAACTTCAGAGGGCCAACTGCCAAAGAACGAACCTCGAGGGAGGTGGATTAAAATTTAAAACTACCCATCCTTTCTTTCTCATATAAACAGTGTTTGGTATTTTTCATCCACCTCCCTTAAGGTTTCATATATAGTCATACGCCCTCCTAGGTTTCGCGCATTCACATATACCCCTTTAGTATGATATGTTGGCAAATAACTCCTTAAGGTTTGAATTCTTTTGCATATATCTCCTCCATCAATTGACACTTACTCAACTATTAAAAGTGAGGGTAGAAATGTAAACCGTTTAATCTTGGGAATATGAAAACTTATTTCAAGTTATTAATTCGTTTAGTTAACTTAAATGTGATCTATTTATTCTTACATTTCAATACTCAAATTAAGCACGACTTGTTTGATCATATTGGTTCATTTTGAAGTTTATATTTACAAATTTGTTTTTTTTTTTTCCAATTTTTTAATTATTTAAAAATTGACAAGATCCTAGAAATACAACAACTAACTATCATTTTGCTTACCAAAAACATCGTATCAAATTCCCTTATTTCATAAAAGTCGTAAAATTGAGAGTCTCCCTTTTAATTAGTTTCTGTTAAGTGTATTTGCTAAAAGGGGATACGATGAAGATTTTTTGGAAAAAAAAGAGAGAGGATTATATGCAAAAAAAATCCCGATGAGATTTGATGCATGTTTTCAGAAACACATGGGTTTTTTTGCATTATACCCGTAAGTTTAATTAGTTTGTTTGATAGCATATAATTTTTATCATGTTTTGTCGAACCTTAAATATTTCTAGTTATGTTTTAAACATTTTATTTAAATCTTTCTAAATTCTTTTATTTAGTTTCATTAGATTTTTATTATAGCCCAAGGTAGAAATAATTCCTGGCTACGCCACGAGGGTACTAATATTATAGTCCTCATGAGTTTTCTGCATCAATTATATTGATTGTGGTGGAAATTAATTGGACAATTTTTCTTTATCATTTTGTGGCTCCTCCAAAAAAAAAAAAAAAAAGCACAAGGGAAATTCTCGAAGGTGACTGGTCACCTATGGCATTGGGTCTTAATTACACCAATGAGGTGTCAAGAAGATGGCCGAGAATTTATATGGTTTCAACGTCCAACCATATAATCTGATCAGGCTGCTTGTCGGGAGACTGCATATAGATCATCTTGATCGATCTGCATACTTTCATACGCACGTAGAGTAAAATGCTACATATATTTTTACCTAAAAACTAATTGTAGTTTCATCATATCACAATGAAAGTTATGAAACTGGATACAGAAGTTAGATCAGCAAATGCAAGAAAAAATAAAACTTAAAAAAAATCACTGGATCCACATGACAAGCAGCCAATGCGTTTCATTCATAAAACCAACTATTTTATGTACAAAAGGGATACAAAACAAACTCAAACAAATTTAAGAGTTTAATAAGATAATTATATCTTGATTTTCAACTTGACTTCTATAAAATCAGTAGATGTTTCTCATTTGTGCATTTTGTACCACCTCACGCGTGAACCGAGCTAATCCCTTATCATTACTCATTAATTAATTAAGATCTTCGTTGTTGCTTGCACATGTACTCTGATCATATCTAATCCCAAGAACCCTATTGATAAATTATTAATTGTCTCAAATTCCAAATCCTTCGTGTATCCAATTCATATCACATGCAAATATGCAAAGACCATGATAACATGTTAATCCCGCAAAAACCGACCAAGGCTGCTGTAACCTAAGTCCGAGAAAAATATATACATGCCCACGTTTTCGTTTTTATAATGTATGCGTCTGAAAAACACGATGCATAGGTACATTCCGTTTATTTCATTAGTTGCTTCCACTTTTTTATATTTGTGACATATATCTTTAACGCGTGTACATGTTAGTATCACTGTTAGTTTGTCGATCTGTTAGCTGGGATTTTATTTTAATACACTTTCTCCCTTCCTCAGACTATTAAGTGGTTGGACTCCAATTATATATAATTCAAATGCTGAACCGAGAAAAAAATGTGAAGTAGTGTTTGCACACGTTCAGTTAATTTTTGTAGAAGCTTAACGACAATGTTATCAAGGCCCGTTTGGATTAATTCTATGTAGCCAGCCCACTCAACCAAGTTATGGGCTGCAAAGAGATTTGTAGAAATCAGGCCCACAATCCATTTGAATAGGGCCAACTTATGATGCTTGCTCCGGGTTTAGGAAGTGTTTGTACTGATTTTGAACCAAGCTCTCAGAGGTTTATTTATTTATTTTTTTTTTTTGTTGAAAACTAGATTAACATAAATATTAAAAGAGGGGGGCTACAATCGAGTAGCATCCATCACAAAATGAAGCGTTTGGAATTACATCAAAAGGGACAATTTCTGAAATCTTAGCATCTCTAGACCATCACAAAATGAAGCTCTCGGAGGTTTAATTTACTCCAGGTATGGGAAGAAGTAATCATAGGTGCAACCGGTAACTTAATTTTCAATCGCCATCGTTAATTTAACAAGAATGTCTTCTCTCCTTTTTTCAATGTTACAAAAATCCATTACTCCTTCAAGTGTCTTTTCGAGTACCAAGGCATTAGATGCATGATTTTTCCCCTCGCATTCTTGTCTCGACAGCCTCAATGACATGGATTAACCAAGTGATCAACGTCAATACGACCACAAAATTTTTGCGATTACAATGCTTCGCAGCCCAATTCGAAGCCCCACGGCAGATGGTAAGTATTATAATGGATCAACTGACTTACAAAGCCCACCCAAAGAGGATAAGCAATCTGGACCTAAGGAACTCTCAAACCAGGATATCTTTGAAGCCCAAAATTTTCAAATAAGGACTGGTGTTCCAGATCCTAGAAAAATTAAATTATTATTACAGATTCAGGTCGAATTGAAGAATCTAATAAAACATCTGGAGACTGATTTCAAACATAATTCTGATTAAAAAAGGCCACTTCTGATGAAGGATGGGTGGTGGACGGTTCCCCTAGCTTTCAAACTTTGATTTATTTCCTTTTGGTTATGGAGGAATATATATACATACTATTATTCTGCCTGCCCATATTCTCCAAAAAAGCCACTTATTAGGAGTTGCTACCACATAACTATCAATATAATTCAGAGATTCAAATCCACAATACTAACGCATTAAAAAGTATTATTCTTAACCCACCATAGTTTGATTTAATGACTGGCATACTTGCTTATTTCACAATAAATGTCTATAAATATGATGTTGGATAAGTTTTTAAAATTCAGTGGTATTAACCATTTAAAGTTCAAGTATTGGTGTACGTTTGAAGTTAATTAATTTATCGAACAGCCATATGGTCACACAACCTTATCACCAGATCAAAACTTTTTTTTGTCGAATAGACAACTTTATTAGGGGGAGGGATAAACAATTAAGAGTGCAGATTCTATACTTCACAATAAAACAGTTTGTGTGTAAGATTCAAATTGTTAATGGATGGATGATTATTGATTTTGGACACAAGTCGTATAGGACGAGATAACACCCCACACTTCATGAGTTATATTTTAAGTACAATTTCCCTAAAATTTGTATGATTAGAAAAAGACAATCGGTAGCTTATGAAGTCATTGCACAAACTTTCCGCGAACATTATCGAAATGCTTGCTCCTAAAAACTTTGTACTTTCCCATAGATTTAAAATTTTACCAAGCAGTGAGATAATACACCAAAACTTCATGAGTTTTAACGTAAGCACAATTTTTTCCCTAAAATTTGTATGATTAGAAAAAGACAATCGGTAGATTATGAAGTCACCGCACAAACTTTCCGAGAACATTATCGAAATGCTAGCTCCTAGAAACTTTGGACTTTCGTATAATGTTTGTGTAGATTTCAATGAGTGTTTTTCTACTTACTTAAATTTTATGAAGTGTGAATGTATTATTCTTAAAATTTGTGATGTACAAACTGATACATGAAATGAGATAAAAGATCACGTAAAGAAGACGTACGAATTAAGGTTAACCCTATCATAACAAAGCAATAGTGGGGCTTAGAGTTTCGAAGCATCGTATTCTATATATCTATATATATATATATATATATATATATATATATATATATATATATATATATATATATATATATATAAAGTAGCTAGTGTGATAAAAAAAGCAGTTTTTGATAATTAGTTTCAAACACTTGTGGTTATATTTGATATAAGATCTTTAAATTACTAGAAATTTTAACTATTAGAATTTTTCTATTATCATTCATATAGAGGGGCATCCCTATAGATGAAAATATTCCTTCAAGTAATAAGATCCATCTAAGATGGCTTTTTGCTGTATGGGTAAGGTTTTGAAATTTCCAGCACTGTAAAAATGATAAAAGCCATTTTGCGTTATCAGCGGGTGGACCGTGCACTTTACTTACTTAAATAGTATGTTGTAAGAAACATTCTTAGTGTGAAACTCCAAATTATAATATTGATGGACGTTATAATAACCTAAAACAGATCAAATCACATTTTAAAGGTGAAATTAATGAAAATTGTGGACAGTAATGGATGGTTCTAGTCAAATTTTGTGATAAATTTTGTATGTTGTTTTGACCCGCGTACGTGAGCCATGACCTCATCACGTAACGTAATGATTCATTTGCTCATTTATCAATCTTTGATTCTTATGGTATTCCAGTGATTTGGCCATTTAAGATGCTCAACACAAACTTAATGGCTGAACAAACTTTCACGTGTGTCAAAAAACTTCAAATTTATTGCGAGTTGCTCTTTGGAGTCTAATAATTTATTCCAACAGTAGAACTACAAAAACTGGGTTAATAGATTAATTGCTGTTGAATTGTTTAAGTATGTGAATTTCATAAAGATAATGGACTACATTTACCTGTTAGGTCATAACTAGTGGTAGCAGATGGACTCCTTCCAAAAGGTCTAAAGAATTTTGTCTTCTGATCATATTTGGTGAAGTTTTTCTAGAATGAAAAGTATGTATTTTTGCAAATTCTTCTGTAGTACTACTTTTAATCGCCATTGAGTTGAAGAATAGCTAACACATTGTCGAGATAAAATTATTTTTCATATCATAATTTAACACGATTTTCATTTTCATACCTTAGTTTAACGTTCATCATTTTGCATATCACAAGTAGTTGAACACTTTCTTCAAATTGGGTACTCCAATGTCGGAAATGTGCGTGCCGTTGACGTGAAATATGTGGAGATGCAAGGTTGAAATCGGTCTAATCTCTAAAATTGGGTTCACCGTATGCCACCTTGTAATGGTATGAAAAATAATTTTTTTTCTATACATTCTTTTTTTACCGTACAAAAAGAAAGTACATATTCATCTTTCAATTGTCTGATGCATATTTCCTGAAGAAGAAAAGTACATGTTCCTTGTTCAACAATGTGATGCACTATATATCATTTCTAATCACTGAGAAAGTATCTTTTTATAATTTTTAGCCCCGTTGAAATCAAAGACCCAAACATATTTAAGATTTAAAAAAAAAAAAGAAATCGTCAAATTTATATCACAAACCCTCTTTTCTTGTCACTTTTTAATGGAAAAGGTACACGGCCATTAAGTACAAGAAAGAAAGATAAATCTCTAAAGCTAGATAAAGAAACTATTTCAAACTCAATATATTTTTAAATTAAAAAGACATCAAGAAGTAAACATAAAACAAAAGGAGGACTTGACACCCCTGCCTAACTCCCGCAGCCCACGCCAACCTCTTTCCAATATTTTGATCGATGGTTGTGCTTAAACGTGGCTATCTCAATTCTCAACCTAAATCTGTGACCCCCGACTCGCTAATAATAAATTGGTCATGTGTTGGCCTATTAATAAGAGGGGTCAAATGAATAATCCGCTAATAACTCAATGTGTAACCTGCTGATACTCCTCCTAAAGCGTTAAGTAATTATAAATATAAAAATTGAAAAAATTTAAGTACACATTACACTTAAACTGTCTGTAAACATACTACATCTAAATCATCTAAAATATATACATTACACCTAAAAGGTGCATATTAAGCGTCTACACCTATAAAAATACACTACTATTTTTAGTCACCAGAAGACACACATATTGACACACACGACACCTAAATCACTTAAGGAAACACATTACACTGAAATACCTTTACTTGCAGTTCACATAAAACATGCACCTATATCATGCACGTTGCATCTGAAGACACAAACGATGCATATACGACCTAAAAAAACATAAATTACACGTAAAACACATCATATACCTAAATCACCTGAAAAACATACATTACAGCTAATCATCTAAAACCACGTATCATACAAAACACACATGACCCATAAATCACCTAGAAGAAACGCAAACCATTATGAAACACATGGAAACCACAAACTCCTAAAACACAATCTTCTACAACTAAAATGCATAAAAAACACACACATCATTTAGTACACATAAAAACACACACTTTATTCTAAAACACCTTGTAGGCACTTAAATTTTGTGCCTAATTAAATAAATGCATTAGAGATTAACTTAATTTTTACTATTTTAATTTGGAATTGTACTAAATTAAGTTCCAATAAAAGATAGTTAAATTAATTAATTCTCTAATATATTTTGTTAACCAATTAAATGGTGACAAGTGTCAAATATGATGTGTTTTATTTAATACCTCTCGATAAATACAAATTTATTTTGTATTTATCTTGAGAATGGAAGAACCAATAGTAGGCCTCCACCTCAGCAGTCGATCTTATGAAGTCTCTACTTCTACACCTATAAATAGAAGTTTTCACTCAATGAAAATTCACAAATATTATATCTTGAAGAGGAGAAGCTCTAGAAATTCTTACTCAAGTTTATCATCTTCGAGGAGTTCTTCGCGGGGATCAGGATCGTTCTTCACGAGGATTAAAGCTGTGGAAATCTCTCTTTGATTAAAGTTGTGGAAATTCTGCCTTTGATTAAAGCTGTGGAAATTCTCTCTCAAATTCATCATCTTAAAGGCGTTCTTCGCGTGGATCAGGATCGTTCTTCACGAGAATTTAATAAAAACTCCATTTGATTCAACATCAAGCTGCAAAGCCGTTGGAAAATTGTTTCTGAGGATCGTGCTTCTGCTAAAGAAGATCGAACTTCAAATATATTCGAGAAATTCAAGAAGTCAAGACGAAGATCAAATTGTTCGTCTCAAATGTCAAGTCAAGTTAATTGATGATTCAAGATCAAGCTCAAACGCCCTTGGATTGGCGTTTAAATCAAAGCCACGTGGAAGAGATCAAAATCAACCCCGGTCTCAAGTTTACCAAGTTTTTCAAGTTCACATGTTATAGAAAAGAATCAAAGGATTATTGAGATTGTAACCCCGTATCTTTTTGAATAAATATAAATTTTATTTGTTCTAACTTTTCTTGTCTTTTATTTTAAGGACTCGAAATTTCATAACAACAAATTTTGGCACACCTGGTGGGACAATCTCTACCTCTCATCTCTTTTCTAGCAAGTCTAAAAAAGCCAACTTTTGCTTAACAATGGACAAGTCAATTGGGGCAATAAGTGAAGGTTCATCTCAATTGATGAGTAAAGCTCCACTTGTACCCTGGACAAGGCATGAAGCTGATGAAACAACTCAATTACTTTCAGTGGAAGTTTTCTCATATGATTTCATTCAAAGAGTTTGTGAAATTACAGAGAGTGCTCGATGTTCTGTTTGTGTTATGATACGCGCCAAGATTTTAAGATAATTAATCTAGTATTGTTGCTTCAATTGTGAACCATAAATCTCACAGTTCTCCACCTTGGTTCACTAACTTGAACTCCACCATATCACCATTTTTATTAGCCACTCAAGGCTAAGCATTCATCAACTGACCAGTCAACTTCAAACAATAGTAAAACTTATTATTTTCCAAAATCCTGGTGATCATATCTAACGGATTATGATCAGTCGAGACTTTCACTCTTGTAGCTTCTTAAGCCGCATCTCCCTCACAAAATATAGCTTTATGTCTATAGTGTATTTCTCTGATGGTTCATATGGTTCTTTGTCAAGTGAACGACACTTTAGTTATCATAATGAACTATTATAACTTCATTTTATAACTTTAGCTCTCTAACAAAACGTTCAAGCCATTAAGCTTTCTTCACAAGTTCAGTTAGAGCTATTTACTCAGCTTCTGTTGTTGACAAAGCTACAACCTTTATAAAATTCGCCTTCCAACTTACTGTTGTACAAAATGCAATAAACACACAGCATGTAAATGACTTCCTCATATCCAAGCATCCAACATAGTCCGAGTCAACAAATCCTTCTATCTCTATGCTCTAATTATTAGCTTTACCACAAATCAATGTATTGTTTATGGTACCTTTATGTATCTCAAAACCTATTTTAAAGCCTTTTAGTACTATTTTCCCGGATTGGACATAAACTTACTTATAATACTAACTGAATAGGCTAAATTACGTGTGGTGCACACTATGACATACATCAAAGACTAGTAATTTGCATAAGGAATATTCTTCATGAATTCATCCTCCTTACTTTTTGCCTTTTTGATGACTGATCACTATTGAACTTGATATGTTGAGACATTGGAGTGCTGTCTATTTTTGCATCAGTCATGCCAACTTCTAAAGAACTTTCAATAAATATATTTTCTATAAAGATACTTCACCCATTTAGTTCGATTATTTTAATTTCCATTACTAGAATCTGGCTAACATCTTCAAGATCTTTCATTTCAAATTCATTATTGAGACACTTATTCATTCTTGTCATTTCTGCTAAACTATTGCTTACAAGGAGTATGTCATTTACATAGAAAATTGTAAAGTTTTCCTATGTGATGTATTTGAAGTAAACACAATTGTCATACTTATTTTCAGTAAATTCAACTTGAGCAATGGACTTATCAAACCTCTCATACCACTTTATAGAAGGTTGCTTAAACTATACAATGATCTATTCCTTTTCTTTTACTTTAAACTCTTCAGGTTGCTTCATTAATATGGTTTTGTCAAACTCTCTATATAGAAAACTTATTTTGACATCAAGTAGCCCAAGTTCCAAGTTAAACTTTGTAACCAAGAATATCAGTATATAATGGATTTGTGTTTAAATATAGGAAACAACACTTAATTGAATCTATTCCCTCTTTGCGTGTGAAATCTTAAGCTATACTTACCACCCTTCGCACTAGTAACATTTTCTATCAATTCCCAGGTGGTTTTTTACTTTCAGAGGATTCATCTCATCATCATTTCTTCTATCTAATCATGTCTATTTTTACTAGAAACAACATCTTTATAGTGTTTTCGATTTCTCATCTAAAACCCCACTTGCATTTACTAATGAGTATGCAAGTAAATAAACATAGCCATGCCTGACAGGAGACTTGGTTTGCCTCGTTCTTTAGTCTCTTGTAGGCATGTAAGAATCATCTTCTTCATGATGAGTTGTTTCATATTGCTGAAGGGTATCATTTTGTTCAAATAACTCATCATCTTCAGACTTCTATACATAGGTTTGAGGCTCTGTTCTAGATAACTCCACCTTAATCTGATGGCTTGATGCAGCGTTGTTTTCTCTTGATTTCTGAGTTGTATTTTCGCATGACTATTTAGGTCTATAAGCCATCTCATCTTGCTTCAATATAACATCCTTGCTAACAATACGTTTTCTAGAACCAGCTTCAAACTCCATAATTTATATCTTTTAACTCCACTAGGGTAGCTTATGAACCTACACTTGATGGCTCTGGCTTTCGTTTCTCATGCGAGCATAAGCTACACATCAAAACACTTTCAATGAACTCAGATCTGGTGCATGAACTGACCATATTTTGTTTAAGAGTTTTTCGTTTCTAAAGATGATGAGGGTCATCTATTTATCACATATGAAGTGGTGACAACAACTTCTACCCAGAAGATCTTAGGTAGAGATGCACTTTGTAGCAAATATCTTACTTTTTAAAGATGGTTCATTTGAATCTATGGACAATACCATTTTTTTGGGGTGTACCGTCCAATGTTCTGTGCTACAATCCCATGAGTTTTATAGAAGTTGTTAAACTATCGAGGGAAAAACTCCAACCCATTATCTATTCTCAACCTTTCAACATTTTTCTTAGTCTATTTTTTCTACCAAAGCCAATTAAGTTTTGAAGGTGTTAAACACTTCATCCTTCATTTTTAAAGTATTTACCAAATTTTTCCTAGAGTACTCATCCACTAAACACAAGAAATATGGTAGGGTAGGGTGACGACGACGATGGGTTAGGGTTGGAGTTAAATGCAAAAACTAACCCCGTGTAATATCTAATTGGCAAAAACCCCCATGTGCAATTTTTATTGGCAAAACCCCCCTTGTGTTACTTAGTCAAGGGCAAAAAAACCCATATCACCTCAATACATTACATGCGCTCCTTCTACGACTGAGAGTGGTGTTTTATGTCTAGTTAGACTATTTTGCCCTTATTGTGTGTTTGAATCGAATGCATACAACTTCAGTTAAAAAAAACCTTCACATCTTTGTCTTCTGATTTCTTTGGATCATATTCCCATCTGATAACGCATATTTCTCAAGAGAAATACACTTGCACAAATAGTTAGATAGACAGTCCCCTCGGTACGTATTTTATTCGCCTAAACTAAGCTTAATTACACTATCAAATTCACTATGCTAAACTCCCAGCACATGTCTTCACCATAACACTCCACTTGCCTACACCATATGCTTCCACCTACAAGTACACTTGTCTTCTCCACCATAAACCACTTGTTTCCACCACATTATTCCACCTTACCCCCCATGTGTCTACACCATGAGCCTCCACCCATCACCCCTCTTACCACTTGTCCCACATGCAATAGGGGAAAGCTCATATATAAGGAGGCTTACCCCCCCTCTTAAAATCAAACTTAAGCGCAAGGAAGAAAGCCAAGGCTCCATTACTACCCCCTCCACTAAAATAGGTCCTTCTCCACCCCTCTTAAACTTAAAGCCCCTCTTCTCCACTCTTCACTATACTAAAGGGTTGCATTCTTAGCTAAAGTAAGCACAAGTGATATACACTATAAACTCTCACATACACACACATACCACAAGAACTACTTTGGTTTGATTCCCCTCGGGGATATATAGCCCAGCTTCGAAATATATTCGAGTCTAGCCATAATTCATGCACATTCCTTTCGAGACTGAGCCTCTACAACTACTCCACCCGACTCAACATCGATCAAGGTCGGGATTGACGTACAGACAAATAACGGTGATGCCCATCGGACCCTACCCAGGAAATTTGTGATGTCATCACCATCCATTTGCTGATGGTTACAATTTCTTGATTCAGATTCTAATTTCTTGGTTTTCTATTTTGTTCTTGAATGGATTAACCAAAATGGACGAATCCACAAATTAAGAATCACGAATCAAAAAAGTTTTTTGAAATAAAATATTCTAATTGTATGTTGTTTCTCGGAATGAAGAACATATAGCTGACAGCAGATCAAAATTTTGCAGCAGCAGCGATGACGACGATTACGTAACCCTCGTCTATGATAAGGTGTGGTGGTGGAAGATGTGGGAACGGTTGTGGAGTAAAAATCTGTTGTGTTAGACCATAAGGTTTTAAAACCTCCACTCTTTAGGAACTTCACCGATTGCAGCTGCAAACCTATTGAATCTAACCTGTTGGATCTTTAAGTTTTCAATATGAGTTATTGATTATAAGGTTAAAGTAGTAAATCCAGCCTTGGTCAATGCTTAAAAACCATTTTTGTGGATTGTGCTAATTTCTTAATAACACATGGGGGTTCTTGACAATTAAAATTACACAAGGGATTTTTTGCCAATTAGAGATTACACATGGGTAATTTTCGCATTTAACTCGTTATGGTTGGATATGATAGAATTAGGCAGAGGTAGTATTTTAGGTGTAGTTTGTATTTTTTAGGTATTTTAGGTGTGGTGCGCGTTGTTCGTATAATGTATGTTTTACTTCTAGTATATGCTTTTCTAGGTGAATTACGTGTCTTGTCCTTTTCTAGGTATATTATATGTTTCTTTTAGGTAATTTATGGGTCCTATGTTGTTTAGGTGGAGTGTTTTTCTTTTAGATGATTAAACTTAGTCTTTGTTTTATAATTTAGAATGTGGATCTTTTGAGATAATTAGATGAAGTATGTATTTTAAGTGTGGTATATATTTTCCAAATAATTTATGTGTTGTACATGTTTTAAATGTTTTTAAGTTTTGGGGCATTGTAACTTATTAATTCTCTTAAATTTAAATTATTTGTAATAATAGTTCAGGCCCAATGAGGTTTTTTAAAGATTTATGCAATTTTATCGAATTGTGAGCTCTCTCTCTCTCTCCTCATTAATTATAATTCTAACTCATTAATTAATAGTACATTTACAATATTTAAGGTTTTGTATATAATAAAGAAGTCCAAAATTATCAATGGCATATTCTATAAGACTTATAAAAGGTTACATGATATAAAGGTAATAAAAAGCTTCACTCAAACACATATTTCCTCTAAAATGTATGTTATCGTACAACCAATCACACGCGGCTTAAACCGAAATACGACTGAAACTAGAATCCATCCTTAAATCGTAACTTAGTGGTTACACCAAAAATTGACACTCTAAATATTCCAATCTTTCTCATCACATACGTTATATCCTTCTTATAAATAACCCGATCAATCTGATCACTATCATACACAGGGACCCCAAACGTCAATACTCACTTCGTGTGTAATTGTGCGAGAATGGAACAAAACTCCAACACACCTACAACAATCTCCGGTGAAGGACAATTAATCCCCCTAGAGATTTCACGCAAAGAAGACGATATCCCGCCCATCACCGGAATAAACCGCTTCTTTCAGGCGTTCGGAAAAGAGTCGAAAAAGCTATGGTACTTAGCCGGCCCCGCCATTTTCACCTCCATTTTTCAGTACTCCCTCGGCGCCATCACACAAACCTTCGCCGGCCACGTTGGCACACTCGAACTCGCGGCCTTTTCGATCGAGAATTCCGTCATCGCCGGTCTCAGTTACGGCGTTTTGGTAATAATACAATATTCTTCTTGATGATTATGATACACGATACTATATGAGACATTTGGGGATTGTTGAACTCCAAATTAATATTGGATATATGATTAATTGATACTTGAATTTTGATTTTTCTTGTTTATTAACTAGGTGGGAATGGGAAGCGCTCTTGGAACGCTGTGCGGGCAGGCGTATGGCGCCGGCCAGATCGACATGCTTGGTATCTACATGCAGAGATCATGGATCATACTTCTCGCCACAAGTTTCATACTTATGTTTCTTTACATATTCGCGGAACCCTTTCTTCTATTAATTAGGCAGGAGGAGGACATATCGCGGGTAGCGGGGAAACTCGCGTTATGGATGATTCCTCAGCTCTATGCATATGCATTGAACGCTCCGGCTTCAAAGTTTTTGTTGGCTCAAAGCAAGACCATCGCAATGGCGTGGATTTCCGCGGCCGGGTTGGCTTTGCATGCGCTATTCAGTTGGTTGTTTATGATAAAGCTTAAGTGGAAAATGGCGGGCGGCGCCTTGGTGCTCAACTTTTCGTGGTGGTTTATAGTAGTGGCGCAGTTGGTGTATATATTCATAGGGAGATGTGGCGAAGCTTGGTCGGGTTTTTCGTGGAGGGCGTTTGAAAACCTATGGGGCTTCGCCAAGTTTTCTCTATCATCAGCCTTGATGCTTTGGTGAGAACTCATCATACACTTTCCATATCTCTTAATTTTTTTACAATAGTATTCTATCATTTCAAAATTTTCTTTTATGCTTGGATTTTCTCCTCGGTGCAAATTGTCCTTACTTTCATTATTTTCAGTTACAAAATTCATTAAAAAAATTAACTAAGCAAAAATACATACAATTAAATTTCGTATTAATTGGACTTTTGTCCACATTTTACATGTAACTGAAGACAGTGATTGATGGAGACTTTTTAATTAGTATGTAACTGTATAGAGATTGTATAGGAAACAGATAATCTGAATTTTCCAAACTAAGCGAAAATTGTGGTAGAGCAATTCTCTAAGGTGGAAAGTTTGTTATATATTATATTCAAATACTTTTTATTTCTTTTGTGATTGTGTCTTTGAAGATGGGGATGGCCGGGGGATGGCGCAATTGTGATGGTGCAATTGTGTTCTGCCTTTTAAGAATTGTCATAATTTGCAAGTTCACGCCGTCAAATGGTAATTAACTTAGTCAACCTATTTACTCTTTACTATATAATAAATCCTAATTTCAAAGAACCTTTCTATATTTACTATTTTATTCTTTCCAAAGTAACAAATTAATTCATCTAATTTCCTTTTTATTAATTAATCAATTTCTTCGCCACCAAAAACCTTAGAAATATTCTCGTTGATATATATTAATGACGACTGAGATTTTCCTTATGCTTGGACACAAAATATAAAAATCGTTGATCTCCCTTAAATTTGGGAAATATTCTCTTGTTCATATAATCGTTTAGAAATTTTTTCTTTTTACTATTCTGGTGAATCTTTCAGCATACTTTGACGTGAAATTTTCCAACCAAACCTTGTTGCAAACATGGCGAGTCTCAATCTAGTAATATTTGTATCAAAATATTGAAGAAGAATCTATAGTTCTTCACAGTTGTAGAACGGCCAACCTATTTAATAGCTATAGCCATGGGAAATATTGAAAAGTAGTCATATTTCTTTTTCGTCAATTCTTTGAACTTGATTCACTTCTTCATGTTTCTCAGGAAATTAGTATTAAAGCACTGAAATAGAATCATTGCCTGTAATGTACTATTGTGGTTTATTGTTCTTGTCATTACTTCCATTTGATCTTGTTTGGTGGAATATAGTTTATAATCATCCGGGTTTAATTTTTAATCTTTTGAGTTTTGACTCAATATTTTTTTCTTTGCAAAAAGGATGAACATGAGAGAATCAAGAGGACCCAAGAAGAACATATGAAATCTATTTCAATAAGAAAAAATTAAAAGAATAAAAGATTGATTGGAGGATTATGTTGTCAAAATTTGTTAAAATTAGAAACTTTGTTCTGCCTATACCATTTGCTATTTATTTATATTATCCATATCTTGACAGCTTGGAATCATGGTATTTTATGGCATTGGTCCTGTTCGCCGGATATCTGAAGAACGCGGAAATTTCTGTTGGTGCTCTATCAATATGGTAAATTTAAAAGTGTCCATATAATTTGATCAAACATTGACCTCAAAAACGCCGTCAATATCATGACAACGTCGTCTTTTGATGCTTGACACGGGATACAAATGAGAAAGTAACCAACTAATTACAAAGTGTGGATGAGTGTTGTAATCAGGTTTTGTTCATCATCCCTTGGGGGTTTTTTTTTTTTTGGGGGGGGGGGGGGGGGGGGGGGGTGTCATGTGGTGTGTAGCCTTTTTGTTTTTGTAGAAATATTATTCCGTACTTTTCTCTGATAAAATAAGTAACTTAAGTAGTTTGCAAATTAACGTATTTTATTTTTATAAAATTTAATTTTTTTATGAGTGTAGAGTAAATTAAATTAATTTTAGTAAATGGTTCTCATTGAAATAAAATAGGATACTTTTGATCTCATGTTTAATCTTTGCTTGAATTGAGCTAATACGTATCCTTAATAATTTGTCTTTTGTTATGTTTTTGTATTATATTAAATATGAGTTATCAATGCATGATTACTAGATAAGGGCAACGGATTTATGGACATCCAAACTTCCTATGCCAAAATAGAGTATCATTGTGTGTCCACCTGCTAGATTTATATTATGTGTAATGGAGAAGATGTAAGTTTTTATTTCTCTAACCATCCACCACATGAGTATCAAATTTCTACCACAAATTCTGTTCACGTAATCTTTTTTGGTAAAATCATGTTGCTTTACCTAATTTTACTTAATTATTTACATTTCTAATCAAATTTTTCACTTTTGATTGGATTTAATTATGAACGATATATGGTATGATAAAAAAAAAAAAAGAAGAAGATTTTAAAGGAACATAATTGAATAGACAGTTAATATCTTTGAAACGACGTCAATGAGCAGTTTAGTTGATTTCTTTATATGTAATTAAACACTGTGAAACACTTTTTTTTTTTAATTATTTAAACGGAGCTTTCATATAACTAGCCACCTCATCGGCAACATTCTTTTTATGGTTCTTCTGCAAAAAATTTGGCTAATAACTAACTGGAATAGAAAAATATATTTGTAAATACGAATTCATGTGATTTAATTATATGCAACTAATTCTACTTTCTTTTGCAGTACCAATTTACTGGGGTGGACAAACGCGCTAGCCATTGGAATCAATTCAGCAATAAGGTTAGCTATTATCCAATTAACAAATTATAATTATCTTACAAAAAAAATAAAAATTATAATTCTGTTGGCAAAAAATCTTCTCATTTAATTCCTTATGTACATGAAAATACATATAATTCAATATTCATGCAGTGTAAGAGTGTCAAATGAACTTGGTGCAACTCATCCAAGAGCGGCAAAATTTTCGATAGTGGTGGTGGTGATCTCTTCCTTCTTTATCGGATTCTTAATTTCCATGATTCTTCTCATTTTCCGGAGACAGTACCCTTCCCTTTTTGTAGATAAAGCAGCTGTCGAAAGAGTTGTCTACGAACTCACACCATTACTCGCATTTTCCATTATAATCAACATTGTCCAGCTTGCTGTCTCAGGTACGTAGTCTATTTTAATTACCCTAAATTCGTTAAATGTCACTTTAAGGAAATGATAAAATTACAAAAGTATCTCTTACTATTTGAATAATTACTGAAACACCCCACAAAAATTCAGAAACATGTTAAAATGACGGGGTCTATCGACTCAATCTGCAGGGTCTTTCCACATTCTAAGAGGTGTTTATGTAATTATCGAAAGAACAGTGGTGGTTCTGTGATGAAGTCAAACATTAATTTAGGGTGTAGACGTAATTATCTCTTACTTTTATTTATTAGTTTCTTCAAAAACTCGTTTACTAAAGAAATAATCCATATTACTTAGGTGGTGTTTGCAAACTCTTTTCCAAAAGCACAAAGTCATAATTTAAGTTAAATTGCAAAATTATTCTTAACCATTAGTTGAGGGCGTTTGAAAATAATTCTAAAGGTCCACCATATATGTGGAGGGTGCTTAAAAGAAAATGTAAAAGCTCATATAAATCTAATTATATTTATTACCACAAGTTAAAAGCAGCTATATAGCAACTTCTAGATTGTGGTAAAATTTTAGCTTAAAATAAGTGCTTTTAATTTCTATAGCTTTTTTATGAGTTTGCTAACACTATTTTGAATTGATTAAATCGATTCATCGGTAATCTAAAATCAAGTCAATCTTAAATCACATACCAAGTTAACACTAAAATTGGTATTGCTTTGATGATCATGTAGGTGTGGCGGTTGGTGCTGGATGGCAAGCTTTAGTTGGTTACGTCAATATTGGTTGCTATTATGTATTTGGTATTCCTTTAGGTCTAGTATTGGGGTATGCACTTAAACGTGGAGTGCAGGTAAGTTAATTAATATGCTTACAACATTTGATTTCGTAATTATTATAAATTTTCCTTATAATGATACACATATACATAATGTTATTTATTTCTCTCAGGGAATATGGTGGGGAATGGTTGCAGGAACAACTGTACAAATGTTCATCCTCTTTTTGATTGTCTATAAAACTAATTGGAAGAAAGAGGTCCGTAGAACATTCTCATAATTATTTTAGAGAATTTATCGCATACTCGTAGTATAACAGTGGTTGACTGTAAGATGCATTTATAGTAATTTAAAACTTTTATTTGCTTAGCAGATTATTAGGAACATAAATAACAATTTAAAAAACTATTTACATAGCAATACTCTGCGATGTAAATGAATATTTAAAATTTATTTTTATATGTGACGAATCAATAGTTTTAATTGGTTTATATATATATAGACAAATATCACGTGACTGAGATTTCTAAACCCAAGGCAATTGTTTTGTATAATAATATTTTAAGTTATGATGCAGGCATCTGCTGCGGCGCAAAGGATCAAAGAGTGGGGAGGCGCACCAGAAATTGATGAGAATAACAGGGAGACATAATTTACAAATTTATCGAGAGAAATCAATTATAACCTTTGGAATATATATATGGAAAATTAAGATAAGAGGCAACTTAGCCACACAAAAAAAATAAAAAAATGAAGAAGATGGAATGACTTTTTGCTCCGAACTAATCGAAGTGTGTACTCTGTATTGGAATATAGATGAACTTAGTCCTTTAATTTCTTTCAGAAAGAAATACAGTTAGAAGATATAGTTTGTACCAAGAGTCTTTATTATTTAGTAAAGGTGGAGAAATTTTGAATGAAGTTGTTTTTTTGATTGATCTTATGCTTTCTTGCTTGTGGTTATTACATGGAGAAAATGCATAAAACCCCCACGTGGTTTCCAAAACCTGCACGAAACCTCATTGTGGTTTGTTAATTGTCTAAAACCCTCTTGTGGTTTCATAAACTCTGCACAAAATCCTCAAACTTGCACAAAACCCCCTTGTGGTTTCAAAAAGTTTTGCACAGAATCCCGTGTGGTTTCATGAAAAAGGAATTTTGTGCAGAGTTTATGAAACCACAAGAGGGTTTTAGACAATTAACAAACTACAGGGGGATTTTGTGCAGGTTTTCGAAACCACAAGGGGGTTTTAGGTTGATTCCCCATTATTACATATATTTGACAAAATGATATATTGTTGTAGAGGCGCTCCACAAATTCGTATTTAGTGTAAGTTGAGCTTATGATAGAAGTTAAGTCATTAAAATTATAGTAGGTTAGGCTGACATCTCGACTTTAATTATCAAAAATATTTTCGTAGAGCTAATCAAAATTCACCCATGTGTTATGGTAATAGGCAAATGAACCCTTTAACAAAGAGTGGCAAAAATACCCTGATCGGTCATAGTTAAACAGTCCACGTTTTCCTACTCTTATTTTGCCTTGTGTTCTTAATAGAAGAGTTAAATTCATACACCTTAGTTCAATTAAAAGACAATTTTAGTCTATTTCGAACTAGAATCCTGAGAAAATTTTAGATTTAAGGTGAGAACTTAGGTTGATAATTCCTGGCCCTATTAAGAATGATGATGAAAAGCTTCAACATTGAAACTGAGACATACACATGCATGATAAAAAGATAATTATATCATGGGTTTCTGGCAATTTATCCCTGTTGTTACACCAAGTTAATTGGTAATTACTTACATCCCGTGATTCCAAGAACTTAATTGAACACCACCTCCCTATGATTTTTTTATTGAATTCTTGTATGGAATGATCAAAACACCCTTGTTATTTTAAAAAAAATTGTAGTTTCAAATTTAATTATTGCCTTCCTTTAAGAAATTATAAGTAAAAGTATAAAAAATATTATGAAACGTATATATTATGTAATCATATCTTACTTATAAGTTCTAATGTTTATTTTGAATTTTCGTATAACAATTTAAAGTATTAAACTAAAAGATTTATATATTTTATGACAAAAGGGGATATAATTTTTATTTTTTTTTTGTGCCCAAAAAGTTATCGTCACTCTCAAGTTTGAGTAAGTTAACCACACTTCCTGTGTAAAAGGGTAATTTTCCACTTTGAAATCATAAAAGTATAACTTTTCTCTTTATTTTTCATAAGAAGGTGATTTGGCAATTTGACATAAGACAGAAAGGTAGAATGCAAAAACTTACATAATCACAAGTATATGTATGGTTTCGGATGGGTTACCTTGTCTCAAGTTTTTGAAGAACGTCCACATGTCTCTCAAAGGAGAAATAGGTTTAAATTTGTATTGGTCGGGTGGACTATAATCTTTAACTTTTTTAGTTTTTCTTTTTTTTTTTTTTTAAATTTTTTTTTTAATAAGTCAAAAGGCTTTCCAGTAGATACACTTTTTCATTTGTATCCCAAAGTTAAGCTAGCTAGCCAACTTAAAAAAAAAAATGGCCATTCGCAAATTATTACGTTACAAATTGTCAATTGTTGTTCTTATCTTTTGATAATAAGTTATGAATTTGTTGATTGACACATGTCGAATTTCTTGTGCTATCTATCGATTTGTGTGCTAACTACTATCCACTACATAAATATTAAAGAAATGTAAATCTTCTTATTTTTCTTATTTAGTAGAAAACATGATATAGATCAACCAACGTAAGATTAAATTCGTATATAATATAAATAATATATATATATATATATATATATATATATATATATATATATATATATATATATATATATATATATATATATATATATATACTATAGTACACAAGTATCATATAAAATATCCGACCTAATCATTATTTTTTCCTCAACCAAAATCAAATCATTCCCCCATTCTCACCCCCTGATTCCTTCTTTCCAAACAAACGTACACTTACATAGCATCAAATCGCATAAAGTACACGTATACAATTCTCTTCCTCAAACTATTTAAAAAGATAATCTAAAACAACTCATTGTATGAAAATGGACATGGATCACACTAATTCTAAGCAACCATTTCTTTCCCTAACCGAAGATGCACAACGAGTTCCAGAGCTCTCATCCTTAATCTACGAAGGCGACATTACTCCCATATCCGGAATCCACAACTTCTTTAACGAGTTCAAAAAAGAGTCGAAAAGGCTGTGGTATTTAGCCGGACCTGCCATCTTCACCTCTCTTTTCCAGTACTCACTCGGCGCCATCACCCAAACCTTTGCCGGTCACGTAGGCACCCTCGACCTCGCAGCCTTCTCCATCGAAAACTCGGTCATCGCCGGTTTCTCTTTCGGGGTTATGGTATGTATACTTATCTTTTGCCACCTTAATTTTCTTAATTTCATTTTTTTATGCGAATTCTTATATCTCATTTCATGATATTATTGTTGAAAAATATATTCCAAATAATATATGTTCAGTTCTATATGTTTTCGCAAAAATGGGAATTTTAACATGGTAAGTTTGAATAAAAATTGAGCAATAATTTATTGTTTTATTTATTTTTCATGAGTTATATATAATCTTCAATTCAAAAACATTTAAGACAACTGAATTTGTGACGTAAAATAAGAGTCCTAAAGTTTGAAGGAAAACTCGATAGAAATGGGTTATAAGAGAACAATTACAATTTTCAGTTTGGTGCTTTGCTTGAGGCACATAATATATCCAATAGGACACTTTTCTATCCTCTACATTTTCCATAAGGGTGGACTCTATACGGCTAATGTTCAAGCCCTAAGACGTCGTCCAGGACAGTTTCGGAGATGAGCAAATTTATTGCCTAATTTATAATATGTTAGTTTAGAATTTGTTTCTAGCTATATAAAACTCTATACTTCTATTTCGAATTAAGTTATTTGCAGAGCTACATATCTCATTTTCATTATTATGAGAAGCTTATGATATTTTACTAATAAAATTATCAGTTGTGGTGGATTCCATTTTCTCTTTGGATTGTTATGTTTCCCTTGTGCATCAGTTTGATCTTGTTTGGATGAATACATTTCGACAGTTGGGAATGGGAAGCGCCCTGGAAACCCTGTGCGGACAAGCATACGGTGCGGGACAAGTTGAGATGCTCGGTATCTACATGCAAAGATCCTGGGTCATCCTTCTCGCCACCGCTTTTCTCCTAATGTTTCTCTACATTTTCGCATTTCAATTCCTGCTATCGATCGGCCAAACGGAAGACATATCACGTGCCGCGGGGAAGTTTGCCATATGGATGATTCCTCAGCTCTACGCTTACGCTATGAACTTCCCGATCGCCAAGTTCTTGCAGGCTCAGAGCAAGATCATGGCGATGGCGTGGATTTCAGCCGTGGCGCTAGTGTTGCACACTGTTTTCAGTTGGCTGTTGATGTTGAAACTCCGGTGGGGAATGGCTGGTGGCGCGGTGGTCCTGAACTTGTCGTGGTGGTTCATAGTGTCGGCGCAGCTGATTTATATACTTGGTGGGAGGTGTGGTGGAGCTTGGTCTGGTTTTTCGTGGAAGGCGTTTCGTAACCTGTGGGGTTTTGTAAGGCTATCTCTTGCATCAGCCCTGATGTTGTGGTGAGTATAGATACTAATAATCATTTGCATAAAAAGATCATGAAAGATTTAACAGTTTCGGTGTGGATGTATGGGTAAGCAGCAAATTTTAATAATCTCGATCAACTATGTTCCGCCCGTGTTTGTGGACGACAATGTAATATATTTTTCGTCTAAAATGTTTAATATAATATTTAAATTTTACTATATGTGTGTGTGTGTTTGATATGAATTATTAATTTTGTTCCAAAATTGTTACCAGTCCTCAAATAATATAACTATATTATAATTTGAGCAGCTTATGAATATGATTTGGAGACTGTCAGGTTATTCATCTCCAAATTCAACACCATAGTATAAGGGCGACGTGATATGAGGTCCGGGTTCCCTATAATCTGAAATGCACACGAATTATCAATAACATTTATGTTGAAATTGACTTACTACATTAGGCATGTAGAGGCGTGTGCATAAAATTATATGCCTCCTTTTAATTATCATGCTAACGTTGTCTATCATCACGACTCAATTTGAATTAGCTAGATTTTGTATAAGTTCCTTAGATCTTTTGATACACATAAATTTTGTATTAGATTTCGTGATGATCGACTCAATCTTCTTGAATTTACTAAACATAAAATGTCGGTAACTTGTATAACTATTAGTCGTTTTCTAGTTTATATTAATAATTTATAAAGTTGGTTAGATATATTATAAATGAGTAGTCCTTTTCATCTGTGGCAGCTTAGAGACGTGGTATTATATGGCGTTGATACTCTTTTCGGGATATTTGAAGAATGCAGAAGTTGCAGTGGATGCTTTATCCATATGGTAAGGAGGAATATTTTATGATTTAGTAATATTTGTATTGAAGCTTATCTATTATGTAAACGAGTAGGCGGCAACGGGTATCGTGAACATATTTTGTCGTTCAGCATTTCCTTATTCGACTTGGATTGTCCGAGACTGTAACAAGAAAAGGCACATATACAAAATAGATAAGGATGTTGGTTTGTTTCACATTATTCGACAATTATATCGTCCAAGGTTTTCAGAAGAGAGCAGTCAATATGTGATGTCTTCAACACATCAGCGCATTAATTTGAACTTGGATTATTTTATTGAAGATAAGCATGTGATATTTCTGTATACTTGGATTATTCTAGTAATCAAAAAGACAATAAGTAATATATAAGCAGGATATATTTTTTTAAAAAAAACTGAGTTTTCTTTTTTGTTTTTGTAACTTGTTGCGTTAGCAATGTGATTAGACAGTTTCCACGGTGATTTTATATGCGGCTAAAAGAATTAAAATGTTTATTTTTGCAGCACAAACATACTAGGGTGGACAATCATGGTAGCCATTGGATTCAATGCAGCAATAAGGTAATTAATCACGCCCAACTCAGTCGTACATGTTAATTGTAAGTATTTGATTCTTCCAGTTTATAAATTCTACGAGCAATATTCTCTATTAATTGACTATGATTAAATAAATCGCAGTGTAAGAGTATCAAATGAACTGGGGGCAGCTCATCCAAGAAAAGCGAAATTTTCTGTGGTGGTGGTGGTGATTTCTTCCTTCTTGATCGGTCTGCTGATTTCCATTATTCTCCTCATTTTCAAGAACCAGTATCCTTCATTATTTTCAAACAATAATGAAGTAAAAGAAGTTGTATATTCTCTCACACCACTGCTTGCTTTCTGCATTGTTGTGAACAATGTTCAACCAGCTCTTTCAGGTACTTAATTATCAATATAATATAAATATATTTAATTAATACGTATTGTGATTCCATTCATTTTTCTTGACATGATTGTTAAAATTTCACGAGGCCTAATTTGGACAATACTTATGAGGAGATAGAATTTCAAGCAACTTGCGTTTAATCTCATCAGTTACCACTCACGTAACACTTCAATATGGTAAATAATTCATCAATTCAATTTGGAAATGGTCAAGTAACAGACATGTTTGATTATATTTTGAAACATGACAACACGTCTTTAACTTTTTCGGGGTAATCAACCTATCCCCATGTGGTTTCAGAAACTCGGCATAAAATCCCCTTTACATGAAACTACAAGGGGAGTTTGTGCAATAAATTTATGAAACAACATGGGGGTTTTGTGTATATTAGAGGATCTTATGAAGAGATTTTGAAACTATAAGGGGTTCTAAACAATTATCAAACCACAAGGAGGATTTCGTGTAGGTTTCGAAAACTACGAGGGGGTTTTATGCATTTTTCCCACTTTTCCGTGATGAATGATGATTTGTAAAACTCCATCAATTTTCTTATTTATTATCAAATGAAACCTTGCTGTTGTAGGAGTGGCTATTGGAGCTGGATGGCAAGCTTTGGTTGCTTATGTAAACATTGCGTGTTACTATTTATTTGGCATCCCTTTGGGGCTGATTTTAGGATATGCAGTCGACACTGGTGTCAAAGTAAGTAGACGTCAAAAAAAAATTTGTCTTTGAATTTCTGGAGATAGGGGCTTATTTTGATTGTTTCTAACTCAAATTAATGGATGTTCATGATCAGGGTATATGGTATGGAATGGTAGCAGGAACAATATTACAAACACTCATTCTCTTTCTGATAGTTCATAGAACTAACTGGAACAGAGAGGTATATATATATATATGCATGCACATTTTAATGCTCTATACTTTGACATTTTTCTTAAATACACATATTTGGGTGTGGCGCAGGCTTCTGTGGCTGCTCAAAGGATCAGGCAATGGGGAGGGGAACCTGCAGATCCTATTAAATCACAAAACATCGAGAAATAAACTAATTACCTAGAAAAAATCATAATTAGTGATGAATAGCCATAGAAGATGGTAAATTCTTGAATAAGTAATCTTGTAGATGTGGTAGCCTGTAAAGACTATCATGTACTTCAGCAACACTCAAATTGCTAAATCAACTCTTAAATTTATTTCATCTAGCAATTGTAGTACTTACATTAGTGTTGATTAATTATGCGTAAATACGACCACATAGACACAAGTATATTGATACAATACAAATATGACAACTTTTAAGTTGGTGTTTTTAAAACAAGTTGGAATTACTGTCGAAATCATGCAATTCCTACTTCGAAAGCTGTTTAAATTTTTTATTATTTTTACCGACACTTAGATAAGGAGCATAAGTAATACTCCCAATGAGTTTTACAAGGCAAAGAAGAACAGCCAATTACAAATTACAGAGCTGTGGAAAATTCAACCATTCAAAGAAAGAAAATGAGAAATCTGAATGAATTGACTCGATCCAGCTCCAAGTCTGGGCTTTAATGGCTTCAATAACATCTCGATCCTGATATGTCCTTCTATTAAACTAGAGAGTGTTCCTAGTTGATCAGATGATCCAAACAGCAAAAATCCAGATGCATCTAAAATCAGGTTTTTTCTTATTTTTTGAAACCAAACAAAGGAATTGATTGGGGTGAGATTTCGGATCCCCACAAAAGGCCGAGGGAACTCCGATCCAATTACACAGCTGCATCCAAATTTGATACACGATGGGACACTGGATGAACAAATTATTTTGTATCTTCCTCAGCAGATCCGCAAAAACCGCATCTAACGCTATCATTGTTCATGATGCAGCCGCAACAATGCAAGTTACACTTAGTTGGGATTCTATTAAGAATGACCTTCCAAGCAAGCGACTTCATCTTAAGAGAAGCGTTAATATCCCCTAAATTCTTGAAGATTGGGTCATGGTTTTCGTTTTGTTGAAGAGAGAATATAATAAGCAGACTTTACGGTGAAGTTACCCTTTTGCTCCAGAATCCAACACCACTTGTCATGTTTCCCACTTTCGGGGGTGAAACCCCTGATCATCACAATCAACTCATTCAGTAAATTTTGTTCCCACTCAAAATGGTTGCGCCTCCACCTCCAAACCCAAATCCAACCATCTTCTGTTAACTCGCCCTTTTCAGAGATCGAAACATCTTTGTCTAACACAATGCTGAAAACTCTGCTGAATTTTGAAAAGAAAGGTTAATCACTGATCCACCGATCTTTCCAGAATTATGTGTTTTCTCCGTTGCCTACTGATTTGCAGATTCTATCAGAAAACCAGTCCTTATTTGGGCAGCTGTAATCAAGATGCATAATGTCTCTCCACCAAGTTGAAGAAATTGAGCGCTGACTTCTGCCGACATTAAATATGCTGGTCTATCAAAGTACCCATATTTGCTGTAAGAATTTCATGCAAAGGCCGTCATAGTTTTGAAGGATACGCCACTTCCACTTCGCAAGTAGTGCCATGTTAAAGTTGTTCATGTCTTTGAGAGAAAATCACATTTTTTGTGCCTTAACTTGGCACAAGTTCGTTTTTGGTGCCTTAACTTGGCACACCACGTTTTTGGTGCCTTAACTTGGCACAAGTTCGTTTTTGGTGCCTTAAATTACAAAAAATAATTACAAAATTAACAAAAAAAATATTATAATTTCAAATTGATGTAAACTAAAAAAAATGTTAAATTACAAAATTAACAAAAAAAAATATTATAATTTCAAATTGATGTAAAACTAAAAAAATGTTAAATTACAAAAAAATTACAAAATTAACAAAAACAATACTATAATTTCAAATTGATGTAAACTAAATAAAAATTAAAATGTAATTATAAAAGGTTTTTCTAATTTCATAAATTTAATATTAATAAAAAAACAAAAAAGGTTTTTTTTAAAAAAAATAAAGTCGGGGAAGATCGTCTTCCCCGATTCACCGGCAGCCGGCCCCACCACGCCGCAAACGCAAACGTCATCTCCGTATCGAGCCTCCGCTCTACTCCACCAATCTCCGCTTCAACCTCAACAACCTCGTCCTCAAAATCCCCAAAATTCAACTAACCCTAACGCCCCCAAACTCCTCGAACCGGTCTCCGCAGGCAATCGACTGAATTTACACAACAAAATCCTCAAGCTCATTCACGAGAACGATCTCGAGGAAGTATGCGGAGCTTCTGTGGTGCCGCTCGCCGATGAATCGGGGAGGACGATCTTCCCCGACTTTTTTTTTTTAAAAAAAAAAACACCTTTTTTGTTTTTTAATTAATATTAAATTTATGAAATTAGAAAAACCTTTTATAATTACATTTTAATTTTTATTTAGTTTACATCAATTTGAAATTATAATATTTTTTTTGTTAATTTTGTAATTTTTTTGTAATTTAACATTTTTTTTTAGTTTTACATCAATTTGAAATTATAATACTTTTTTTGTAAATTTTGTAATTGTTTTTTGTAATTTAACATTTTTTTTAAAAGTCCACATGGCGTGCCAACTAAGCATCTGAGTGACGTGGACTTTTGACTGGGTCAAAATCCCCAAATGCCGTCCACCGTGGCAAAATCCGGCGACATCAAATTGCCGCCGCCGGAGGACCAAAATCGAAAAAAAAGCCAAATTGGGGGACCAAAAACGTGGTGTGCCAAGTTAAGGCACCAAAAATGTGATTTTCTCATGTCTTTGATGCCCAAGCCCCCAGCTTCCTTACTTTTACAGATATCTTGCCACTTAACCCAATTGATCTTTTTGACATCGACACAGCCCCCATAAGAAGCGTCGTTGAGTTCTTTTGATAACATTGATTATCTTCTTTGGGGCTCTGAAAAAAGAAAAAAAGTACAGCGGTAAGCCAACAAAAACAGAATTGATAAATACCTCTCTACCTCCAAATGACGTATGGATGTTTTTCAAATTCATCACTTTTTCTTTGAAATGAGTTGATGACAGGCTTCCACGTCTCAATGAAATTCTTAGCAAACAAAAATGAAAGAGTTTTAAATGTAAAAGGTCTTCTAAGTTGTCATTCTTCTAAGGAAAAACACGATCTACAAAAAATAAAGATAGTTTCCTCAAAATATTTATTGCAAACAAGATATAGAAATATCTCAAGAAGCTCATGAATATGGAAGGACGATAATGAAGTATATATATCACAATCTTGCAGCCTGCATTGTTTAATTTGCATGGGATTGCCTTATGGAGCACAATCTTAGGATACTATAGAATGACCAGAAAACATGATCAGAAGATTTGAAAGCCAGCCACTAAGAGATTGAAGATAAGATGAATTTGAAATAAAAGATCTTAGTAAAACTAAACAATGTCTAAGTTTATAGATTGAGCATACTAAAAATGGAATACTAGTTCATCAATCTAAATATTTTGTGAAAATCTTAAAACGTTTTAGCATGAAAAAAAATTTCTTTTAAATTATCCAACGATTAACAGATGACTAAATATTGACAAAGATCCATTTATTTATTTTTTTTGATAAAATGGAGTCCGGGGAGAGGCCCCGGGACTCGAATATATTAAAAAAGAAACTGAAAAAACCAAATGTTCAATGTCGGATTAGCGGAATCTAAAAGATTCCCGGTTACATAAATCATGAAAAATGAAATTACTAATGAAATTAGGATGTGACGTCCACCACGTGTCCTCGGAATGTTGTTGCCCATAGCTCGCCAATGCATCTGCCGCCTTGTTTCCTTCTCAAAAAATATGAGCAATCTGGAAATTTATAGAACTAATGAAATTTAAAGTGCCAATCCATCGACCCCTGATTCTCCATGGTACTTTTTCGGATTTTGACTTAATAAGCTGCACAACGAAAGTTGAATCGCTTTCCAACCAAATATAGTTCCAATTCTTCTCCCTCGCCTTGTCCATCGCAAATATGACAGCCCAAACTTCTGCTTCAAAAGCAAAAGTTGAGTCAAGGTGATTTGCAAACGCCCCCAAAGTAAATCCTCTAGCATTCCGGAAAATACCACCCGCACCACCGATCCCCGGTGTACCTAATGAGCTACCATCGGTATTGCATTTGATCCATTGCTGAATAGGCGGGTACCAAACAACTGAAATTATTTTCGGAGTTTTTCGCGGCAGCATCTTCGTATGAAAATTCTTGAGAATACGCAAATCTTCCGCTTAACTAGCACAGCCCACTCTAAAGAACTTTGTATCTTTAATAGCTCTCCATAAGCTCCGCAAAAATGTATGAATGTCAGGAGTATAATCCTAAAAAACACATGCATTTCGGGTTTTCCAAAGAAGCCAAATGCACGACACAATTGCTGTTGTCCAAATAGCCGAAGCTTGCGAACTAAAATTTGCAATTGCTGGTATGTTTTAGTAAAGTGTTTGAAGAAACTCTGGTAATGAAGTATCCTATTTAAGAGTCATTGGAACTTTGATATATCTTTCATGGCTAGCGATATTGCCAAAGCAAAAAATATTGTTGACAAAGTAAATTTCTAAACTCTCTAATTTACCCTTCTCAGTCAAACACTATAAAAGTTAATTAGTTAGATTTCCTTTCTACAATATTCTTCATTTATTATCATTCCTAAATTATAGACTCTAATATCCTCTACCATTTATAATCGCGATCTGTGCCTACATTTTTTTGGCTACAATTTATTCTTTAAATCCGTCTTTCTTAATGTAAAATTAGGTTTTTGGTGAAATAAATGTAAGCATACATAAATTATATTGTCTCTTTATAAATAATATTTCTCATTCTACTCGACGAGACTTCCATCTCTTAATTTGATAATTCATAATTATGCATAGTTCTTTTGTTTTTAACTTTCATTACAATGTTTCACATAATTTTAAAGTGAACCTCAATTTAAATTGAGGTTTCTTATATAATCTAGAAATCAATTATTTAAAGACGTATATAACTTGAAAGAGAATATATATATATATATATATATATATATATATATATATATATATATATATATATATATATATATATATATATATATATATATATATATATTGGTTATGAGCTGAAATGTTGTTATTTATTCATTTCAAATATGAACTTAATTATATTATCTCTTCGGTGTTTATTGTTATAAAGAATCAACTTAAGCTAAAATAGGAATAGATTGTGACTTTCAATTATAGAGAATATCAAAATTCTAAATGTTAGTAAGATGATTAATGAAGAGGGTTTCATAGCAAAAGTGAGTGTTTGTTGCAAAGTCAAAATCAAACTTATCAAAAATAATCCAGGAAGGTCGAAGGGAGTTCAAACGAGGTAGGATATCTTCCAGTAGACTGATTAGAAGAACTAAAGGTGTGGCTGCAGGGGTTTAACCGTAAAAGGAGTTTTGGTGTGTTAAAGTAACATCTTGTATGTCTAATTCACTTTAGTATATCTAAAGAAGTCTGAAGTATTAGGCGGGAAGCCTCGTGGACTAGGACAGTTGTCCGAACCACGTAAACACATGCTTTGTTTGTTTATTTACTGTTTTTATTATCTGTTGCAACAAACAACCATAATTTCTCATCAAAAGGTGTTTACAGAGTACATAAATAAATCAGCCATTTTAAGCCTGTTTATGAAGTTAAAGACTTGAACTATTTTAATCGGTTCATCATTCCGACTGTTGAGCAAACCAATTCGCTTGTAGTTATATCTCTTAATGTTTAAGGTTGAAAAACTTTAAGTATTCTGCAAAATAGAATATAATCTAACAGTAGTTGTTAAACATTTTTGGGCGTAAGTAAAAATATACCCAACCAAAACAGAATCATGTAGATTTTCTCGCCAGATTACCAAATTGACAACATTTCTAAACTAGAGGAACAATATCGGCCAGTAGCATTTTAATGAACCAAAATTGGACTAGCACGATTATATAGTGTACCGAAAAGCAAAAGTTATTTAAAAAAATTAAAAAAATTATACTATAAATACGACAATCTACATAGAATAAAAGTATTCAAACTTGTAATGGATATAAACTTTCTAAAAAGGGACATCAGTTCGTTAATCTTGTTACACATTGAAGAGCACAAATAAATTCAAAAATGGAAATAGAATAATTATCAACATTATAGAATAATGTTAAACTGGAATAACCAGGTACTTAAAAGGAATTTTCTCCATTTTACAGTTTGAGAAACGCCCAAATTCATTGATAACCATGTCGAACATTCAAGCCCGTTAAGCTACTTTTTAAAAAAAGTTTTCCTTCAAACTTGAAATCATCTAAAAAATAATATATAACACATGGATTCATTGATAACCATGTCCAACGTTCAAGCCAATTAAGCTACTTTTAAAAAAGGTTGCCCTACAAACCTGAATTCATCTAAACAATAGTATATAACATATAGGAGTTTTCTGCCAATCATAGATAAAGATAACACATAAAATAGTATGTAACACATAGGATTTTGCTGCCAATTAGAGATAACACATGAATAGTTTTTGCATTTAACTTAATTAAGTAATCCAACACGAACTTTTTACTATATCCCCGGGGAATTTAGGGGTGTCCACCTGCAATCTGCAATGTGCACATGATTTAATTAGTAATTTCACCCACTCAAATTACTAACTAGTACCCACAAAACTTGGGAATGGTTATATTTTGAATAATTACCCGCACAAATTCGCATGTGTACGCCCCTAATTGTATATTTGTAGAGGAATGAGGGAGCAAGAAGTTTCCCAAAAATCATATAAAAATACCATTATCATCTAATTTATCACCATCAAACACCTCTATCTTGACTTAATTATCAATTTACGATTGTTGTTTATTGATGTTATCAAGACTTAAATGTGAAATGTGTTGTAGTAAAACTATGTTACGTCAATTAGTTTTTTAGTTTTGTGATGGATGCCTGTGATATATTGGTTGTTTTTGTACTAAGATTATTTCTGTGTAAGTTTTATATTTCATAGTTATTTTTCGGATTGTGAATCAGATTAAATTATTATTTGTAATTTTATGTGGACAATATGATCCTTTACATCTTTATATTAACATTTTAATTAAGTCCATATTGTTGTTTAACTATTTTTATTAAGTTATGGTTTGTTCTTGTTGTTTTTAGATGGAAATTAGGTTTTGTTGTTTTGTTCTGAAATATTGCTATAACTTTTCTCACAATTTAAACCCTCCGCCCTCTTGCTACCCGCGTACAACCCACTCAATCCCCCAAACGGCAACCTGTAGTTTAATTATTAACTTCACTGCTCGGGTTAACAAATCGGTAACAAAAGAAATTTGGGTATGGTCACAGTTTTATAAGAAATCCCCTCAGACCCACCCACGTACACCCCTAAATGAAATCAGAACTTCTTTTGTCGAGTACTATTACCCATAAATCTACTTAACAAAAAATCATGGACTGACTTTATTAGCCATACATATTATTGTGATGCAAGAATTCATATATTGTAAGTATATTCCAACACAACAAAAAGTCTCTTGAAGGTAAATTTATAAACATCTGCATATAATATATGTGCTTTAATCACAAAATCTAGACGAGTAAATCTTGTATATAATTATTTAAAAGAGATACAACCTCATTAATTTTTATACCTAACAAGGCTTTTGCCGTTGTGCATCCGTCCAACCAAACACGCGTGATTTCAACAGCTTTTCACCTAACTTTTCGGTAACATATCTATATAAACGAGTCCCCTTCACACAGTCATATACTTTCAAAACGCTTACAAACGTTACTGCAATTTTCGAGACAACTCTATCCTCCCAATCAAACACACTCCCGAAACTAAAATGGCATCTCATAAGGAAGAGAAATGTTCTTACCCAGTAAGTGAGATTAAAATTCAAAACAGTTCAGGATCCAGTGAAAAACAGGCAGTAGTCACAGAGCAACAACAGTTTCACAAACAGGTAAACTCATAAATGTTGTGGTTGACTTTGGACAACATTTCTTTCAGTAAAAATGGATCTGTTTTCATTATCTTTTTCCGGTTTGTTTTTTCAGAATATTAAAGTTTTTATGTAATTATTAAAAGAAAAGTCTATAAAATGTCATTATATTTTTCAAACCCTGTAGTGAATCCTCCTTTATTTTATTTTGCCCAAATTTCCTTGTGGTTTCATAAATTCTGCACCAGATCTTATCTTTATTTATATCGCTATGTGTGTGTTACAACTTGCATCAAATCTCCTCGTGTGTTTTTTTTTTTTTTTTTTGAAATGCACGAAACCCTCTTCTGTTGTAATAAACTATGCACATTTCATATCTTGTTAGAGGTTTATAACTTATAATTTATATTCAATTTCTCTATGTCAAGTTTTTCAATTAAAAGAAGGTCATTGTGTTGATGTTTTGAAAACACGAGCAGATTTTGTGCAAAAAACAAAATAATAACAAGAGGAGATTTGGCGCATGTTTTATGCCAGCAAGAGTGTCTTTTTCTTTGTGAAAATTGCATTTTTCATACCCTAACTCGGCACCATTTCTTTTTTCATACCTTAATTTGGTAGATCACGAATTTGGTACCCCACTTGTCATTTTTTTTCAATTTTGGTACTCCAGTGGTGGCGATTTAAAAATGTCGCCGGAATTTCTCACGTGGTACAAAATTTGGGAATTTTGACCTCGGTCACACTCCGACTCACCAACTTTCCACCTAAGATTTTATTTTTTTGTTATTTTATTTTTATTCTATTATTTTTTTTCACGTGGCTTCTAAGGTGGCAAGTGGGGTGAGTTGGGAGTTTGACTGGTGTCAAATTCCCAAAATTTAGTCCCAAATAAAAAATTCCGTCGAGATATTGAAATCGCCGCAGCCGAAGTACCAAAATTGAAAAAAGTTCGAAATTAGGGTACCAAAAAGGTGAGGTGTCAAGTTAATGTATGAAAAAAGAAATGGTGCCAAGTTACGGTATCAAAAAATGCAATTTTCTCCTTTTCCTTGCCAAGGAGTATCGCAGACAAATTGGAAGTTGGATAAGCAATTGATTGTTAATGATATTATACATATAACATTAAGATGCAATGGACATAATCTGCAGTTAGTTATCAAAAATTGTTTTCTAATTAGTTTGTTATGGCTTGAAATTAATTTGTCGGCATGATCTTATTTAAATTTTAAACGTAAAGTTTCTTTATCATTGTTGAATCGTAAAAAATGTCATCTCTCCTAAACTTTATCAGTGCACCTAAGAATTAATTTTCTTTCCTACAATACACACTTCATGAGCTTCCTTATTCTAATTGTCTTATTAACATCATTATGGCTTACAACAGCAACCTTCAACCAACGGACAAACCAGTGAGAGAAAACTCGCAACTGAATGGAACGATGAGAAAATCTCTTTCAAGCTTTTCAAATTTCCAGATCGCAGCGAACAATATATCCTGGAAGTACATGAGGTATATATATAAACCCTAGCCATATTGCTAAACCCCACCACCACCACTACGGTTTTTAATTTGATGATCTTATGATGTGTATACAGATCACATCTGATGATGTTAATTCCTTTCACGTAAAGCTGGAAAATAACGGTGGTGAAAAATGGTGTGTGGGAATGCACAAACTTGCTAAGAAAATGGAGAACTATGACGACCTAACGGAAGAAGACGTCAATCGTCCTATATTCCCTAAAATGAATGATTTTTCATTGTCAGAGCGACTCAGCGGATGGACCATGGAGAGGAGGAAGCGCAAGAAAGGCATAGTAGATAAGGTTCACACTTTTATCTATTTTAACAATCTACAATAGTTATTGGGTGCAAGGTTTGTGCAGTTTACGTACGAAGAAAAACCAGTGACGTATTTCAACTAATATAATTTTTATTGATGGTCTATTTTAAACAGTTCTATTATCATCACAAGAGACAGTTCAGATCATTGGTGGAGGTAGCAGGATTCTTATTATTCTCATGTAAACCAAAGGACCTGAAACCTCTACATCGGTTGTGAACATACCGGAGTCTCTGGTAATTACGTATTCCTCATGTCACATAAAATTGTTTTCAAGCTTCTTGTTGTTTCACAATGGTTCGCTTACTTGTTTATGAGGAACTTGCTTAAATTTCACGTTTAGTTATTCATAAAGATTCTCCCTTTTGCACAAAAAATGTTGTGAAATGATTATGTTTCGATGCAGGAGGAAGAAGCAGCTACAACATTGATATTGTTATCAAATGTTGAAGCATACGATTCTCTTGCACACTGACCGAATAATGGAGCAAAGAAAGAGTATGAAATGTGCGCCTTGGGGGAGACGAAACACTGAAACAACGTGAAACACTTTGACCTGAAAAAAAAATATACATGAATGGAAATTTGAGATTACTTAAAGAGTAGCTCCTCAAAATTTTCCGACAAATTTATGTAGAGTTTATTTTTATAGTTTGCTTTGCCCGATGAATCAAATGGAGCATAAAGTAATTACGTTACAATATTATATACACTTTTCTGCTTGGTTCATGTCATCGCTGGTTTGTCTTGATTTAGAAGTGAATTAAATCGAGATTTTGTAGGAGAACTCTTTTGGTGTTGCGTACGCCTTTTACTCATAATTTAATAAATATGTCATGTTTATTAAAAAATGCACTTCTCCGCTTCGCGCATGTGGATAAAGTCTTAATTAATTAGTGTATATTTAGAAATTAGAATGTCTCATGTCTAGTCCTACATTACTGCATATACACATTGATACAGAGGTAAAAATCCATGCATTTGGATGGAACTAAAAAGTGTAATGGAACTTTTCTGGGAGCAAAACAATAACGATTAGCAATAAAGAAAATTGATAGGACTAGTTAGCTAGAATATTATAATGTGCTTGCATGTGCTGCGATTTTTCTTGTTCCGCTATTAGTGTGTATATTTTGGGGTTAATATGGTCACTTTTTATATGATCTTTTCTAGTGTTACCCTATTGAAGCCACAGTGTGTTATAGATGAGACTTAGTCGCGGTAATTATACTAAGGAAAATGATAAGCTTACACTTTGTAAGCTTACAGACATGTTTTAGACGGTTTAGGCTTTTCGAAAATGCTTTCCTAACGGACTGTAAGCTTGGAGTCAAGGAAAGCATTCACGTATAATTCCTGGTGCAGTTTTACTTGCAATTTAATAACATTTCACCACTCTAGCTTTGACCCATATATTTTATAAAAACATACTCACCCCCAAATATTATACACTCAATATTTTTTCCTCTCATTGGAAAACTAGCTTTCTTACACATTAAATAACCAAACTTTGAAAAATTAAACAACATGGATCATGGACTAAACATACATATTAATAAAACTTCCATATGAGAATATTTTTATTATCTCAACAAGTCAAACGAAGTTTCAAAATCATTTTTTGTCTTCTCGAGAACAAAATGCACTTGCATATTTTTTTTTTATTAATATGGAATTCAATTCTCTTATATCCTACAAAACATACGAATTTAAAGGTATAACATATTTTAAATTGAAGATGACAGAATATATGTGGTATAATGCACATCTATTGTCTATTTTCATTAGAAACGAACATTTTCGTATAGTTTACAATTTTCACGTGCAACGGTAAAATTGTTTCAAGATATTGTGACTTAATCCCAAAATATGAAAATGATACTGGAAATTAGTAGTTTGATATTAAAACTTTTTTCCTGTGAAAAATATGTAATATCAGTTATCCTCCAACAGATTATATATAAATTGGTATCTCTAATCTTCATTCTCGCTTATCTTTTAAGTTTATTAATTTGATTGTTCTCAATCTTTTTGTGTTTTATTAGTATCTATACAGTGCTTATGAAAGTATTGGGGGTCCTTTTTTAAATATTTATAACTTATGGTGGCATAGTTATATATACAATTTGCGAAACCGTTTCCAAGAACATTTTTTAAGTTCAAATGGAAAGACTATAAGCTTAGCACCGCCGTAGGCTTGTTGTGGGTACTGGGCAACCGGTTTCACAGGTTTTTTCAAGTTTCTCATGAATTATGTTTGGCCTATAAATCTTAGTAATTGCATCTAAACCCAGTTTTATAGTAACTATCTACCTACGAAAAAAAAAAAAACCAAAGTTCGAATTATGATTTAAAAAATATGGTGATACAAGTAACAAATTGTCTTTATCATGTGGGTCAAAGTGAGTAGTATAAAGATAAAATCATTTCTTTGTATGCTGACTTAGTCTAAACATTATGCAGTAAAAAATAAAAACCACTCACGGTTTAATAACATATAAATTGTTTCCAACAATATAAAATGATAAATAATAAGAAGCAGTTTTTTTTTTTTAACGAACTAATACTATTCTTTGTACATATTATTTTTATTATTTCAAAGAACTGAGGAACATATAATTTATATGATTATATTTTCATTTTTGAATTTTCCTAAAACTTACAAAAGGCATTTTCGATTTATATTTATTTAATAATTTGTAATCATTATTATGTAATTTAAAACTTGTTAACAATTCAATTTCAAGTACTGAATATTATTCAAATGAGCTTGAAGTATAAGAAATTTCAATGTTGTAACTTTAATTATTGCAAGTTATTGGAGGTGTAATTGTAGTTATTAAACATTTTTGGGAGAAAGTTAAAAAAAAAAAAAAAAAAAAAAAAAAAAAGAAACCAATCCGAAACAGAATCATGTAGATTTTCTCGCCAGATTACCAAATTGACAACATTTATAAAATAGAGGAACAATATCGACCAATAGCATTTTTAATGAACCAAAATTTGACTACGCACCATTATATAGTGTCACGAAAACCAAAAGTATTAAAAAACTAAATTAAGAAAAGTTAATGTATACCATAAATTCGACAATCTACATTGAATAAAGTATTAAACTTGTAATGGATATAAACTTGCTAACATGGAAATCGGTTTGTTAATCCTATCACACATTAAAGTGCACAAATAAATTCAAAAACGAAAATAGAATAACTATCAACATTATAGACAAGTATTAAACTGGAATAACCAGTACATGAAAGGAATTTTCTCGATTTAACAGTTTGGAAACGACAAAATTCATCGATACCAATGTCGAACATTCGAGCCAATTAAGCTACTTTTTTAAAAACAATTGTCCTTCAAACTCGAAATCATCTAAAATATACAATATAACACAATGGAGTTTTTACCAATAATAACACACGGATTCATCGATAACCATGTCCAACATTCAAACCAATTAACCTACTTCTAAAAAAAGTTGCCCTTCAAACCCGAATTCATATAAAAATAGTATGTAACACGTAGGAGTTTTCTGCCAATTAGTGATAACACATAAAATAGTATGTCACATAGGAGTTTTCTGCCAATTACAGATAATACATGAATAGTTTTTGCATTTAACTTAATTAAGTAATCCAACACGACTATTTTACTATATAGCCCCAAGGAGTTTAGGGGTGTCTACCCGCAGTCTGCAACGCGCATGATTTAATTAGTAATTTCACCCGCTCGGACTACAAATTGGTAACCCACAAAACATGGAGATGGTTATATTTTCAATAATTACCAGCACAAATTCGCCCGCTTACGCCCCTAATTGTATGTTTGTAGATGATTGATGGCGCGAGAAGTTTTTCAAAAATTATATATAAAATTACCATTATCGTCTAATTTATCACCATCAAACACTTCTACCTTGACTTAATTATCAATTTATGATAGTTTATCAAGACATAAATGTGAAATGTGTTGTAGTAAAACTATGTTATGTCGATTATCCTTGTCGTTTTAGATGCATGTGTTATGCGTTAAATGTTTTTGTACTAATATAGTTACTGCGTTAGTTATTGTTATTTGATAGTGATTTTTATGGATTATGAATCAGATTAAATTATTATTTGTAATTTTATGTGGACAATATGTTCCTTTCTTTATATTAATATTTTAGTTAGGTCCATGTTGTCGTTTAACTATTTTTATTAAGTTGTGGTTTGTTTAGTTTTGTTGTTTTTAGATGAAAATTAGGTTATGTTGTTTTGATACTGAAATATTACTATAACTTTTCTCACAACTTAAACCCTCCGCCCTCTTGCTACCCGCCTGCAACCAACTCAACCCCCCCCCCCCCCCCCCCACCCCACCCGCAACATGTGTATTTTAATTATTAACTTCACACGCTCGAATTAACAAATCAATATCCCAAAAATATTTTGGTATGGTCTCACTTTTAGTTGTAACCCGCTCAGGCCCACATACTTACACCCCTAAATGAAATCACAATTTCTTTTATCATGATTCGATAATTAATATATTTTAAGTATATTCTAATACAACAAAAAGTATCTTCAAATCTTTAAGGTAAATTTATAAACATCTGCATATAATATATGTGCTTTAATCACAAAATCTTGACGAGTAAATCTTGTATATAATTATTTAAAAGAGATAAAACCTCATTAATTTTTATACCTAACAAGGCTTTTGCTGTTGTGCATCCGTCCAACCAAACACGCGTGATTTCAACAGCTTTTCACCTAACTTTTCAGTGACATATCTATATAAACGAGTCCCCTTCACACAGTCATATACTTTCAAAACGCTTGCAAACGTTACTGCAATTTTCGAGACAACTCTATCCTCCCAATCAAACACACTCCCGAAACTAAAATGGCATCTCATAAGGAAGAGAAATGTTCTTACCCAGTAAGTGAGATTAAAATTCAAAACAGTTCAGGATCCAGTGAAAAACAGACAGTAGTCACAGAACAACAACAGTTTCACAAACAGGTAAACTCATAAATGTTGTGGTTGACTTTGGACAACATTTCTTTCAGTAAAAATCGATCTGTTTTCATTATCTTTTTCCGGTTTGTTTTTTCAGAATATTAAAGTTTTTATGTAATTATTAAAAGAAAAGTCTATAAAATGTCATTATATTTTTCAAACCCTGTAGTGAATCCTCCTTTATTTTATTTTGCCCAAATTTCCTTGTGGTTTCATAAATTCTGCACCAGATCTTATCTTTATTTATATCGCTATGTGTGTTTGAAAACTTGCACCAAATCTCCTCGTGTGTTTTTTTTTTTTTTTTTGAAATGCACGAAACCCTCTTCTATTGTAATAAACTATGCACATTTCATATCTTGTTAGAGGTTTAAAATTTATAATTTATATTCAATTAGTCTATGTCAAGTTTTTCAATTAAAAGAAGGTCAGTGTGTTGATGTTTTGAAAACACGAGCAGATTTTGCGCAAAAAACAAAATAATAACAAGAGGAGATTTGGCGCATGTTTTATGCCAGCAAGAGTGTCTTTTTCTTTGTGAAAATTGCATTTTTCATACCCTAACTCGGCACCATTTTTTTTTTTCATACATTAATTTGGTAGATCGCGATTTTGGTATCCCACTTGTCAATTTTTTCAATTTTGGTACTCCAGTGGTGGCGATTTAAAAATGTCACCGGAATTTCTCTCGTGGTACTAAATTTGGGAATTTTGACCTCGGTCACACTCCGACTCACTAACTTTCCACCTTAGATTTTGTTTTTTTTTTTTTGTTATTTTATTTTATTCTATTATTTTTTTTCACGTGGCTTCTAAGGTGGCAAGTGGGGTGAGTTGGGAGTTTGACTGGTGTCAAATTCCAAAAATTTAGTCCCACGTAAAAAATTCCGTCAAGATATTGAAATTGCCGCAGCCGAAGTACCAAAAGTGAAAATTTTTTGAAATTAGGGTACCAAAAAGGTGAGGTGTCAAGTTAATGTATGAAAAAAGAATGGTGCCAAGTTAAGGTATCAAAAAATGCAATTTTCTCCTTTTCCTTGCTAAGGAGTATCTCAGACAAATTGGAAGTTAGATAAGCAATTGATTGTTTATGATATTATACATATAACATTAAGATGCAATGGACATAATCTGCAGTTAATTATCAAAAATTGTTTTCTAATTAGTTTGTTATGGCTTGAAATTAATTTGTTGGCATGATCTTATCTAAATTTTAAACGTAAAGTTTCTTTATCATTGTTGAATCGTAAAAAATGTCATCTCTCCTAAACTTTATCAGTGCACCTAAGAATTAATGTTCTTTCCTACAATACACACTTCATGTGCTTCCTTATTCTAATTGTCTTATTAACATCATTATGGCTTACAGCAGCAACCTTCAACCAACGGACAAACCAGTGAGAGAAAGATCGCAACTGAACGGAACGATGAGAAAATCTCTTTCAAGCTTTTCAAATTTCCAGATCGCAGTGAACAATATATCCTGGAAGTACATGAGGTATATATATAAACCCTAGCCATATTGCTAAACCCCACAACCACCACTACGGTTTTAATTTGATGATCTTATGATGTGTATACAGATCACATCTGATGATGTTAATTCCTTTCACGTAAAGCTGGAAAATAACGGTGGTGAAAAATGGTGTGTGGGAATGCACAAACTTGCTAAGAAAATGGAGAACTATGATGACTTATTGGAAGAAGACGTCAATCGTCCTATATTCCCTAAAATGAATGATTTTTCATTGTCAGAGCGACTCAGCGGATGGACCATGGAGAAGAGGAAGCGCAAGAAAGGCGTAGTAGATAAGGTTCACACTTTTATCTATTTTAACAATCTACAATAGTTATTGGGTGCAAGGTTTGTGCACTTTACGTACGAAGAAAAACCAGTGACGTATTTCAACTAACATAATTTGTATTGATGGTCTATTTTAAACAGTTCTATTATCATCACAAGAGACAGTTCAGATCATTGGTGGAGGTAGCAGGATTCTTATTATTCTCATGTAAACCAAAGGACCTGAAACCTCTAACAACGGTTGTGAACGTACCGGAGTCTCGGGTAATTACGTATTCCTCATGGCACATAAAATTGTTTTCAAGCTTCTTGTTTTTTCACAATGGTTCGCTTACTTGTTTATGAGGAACTTGCTTCAATTTCACGTTTAGTTATTCATAATGATTCTCCCTTTTCCACAAAAAATATTGTTAAATGATTATGTTTCGATGCAGGAGGAAGAAGCAGCTACAGCATTGATATTGTTATCAAATGTTGAAGCATACGATGCTCGTGGACACTGACCGGATAATGGAGCAAAGAAAGAGTATGAAATGTGCGCCTTGGGGGAGACGAAACAGTGAAACAACGTGAAACACTTTGACCTGAAAAAAAAATATACATGAATGGAAATTTGAGATTACTTAAAGAGTAGCTCCTCAAAATTTTCAGACGAATTTATGTAGAGTTTATTTTTATAGTTTGCTTCGCCCGATGAATCAAATGGAGCAGAAAGTAATTACGTTACAATATTATATACACTTTTCTGCTTGGTTCATGTCATCGCTGGTTTGTCTTGGTTTAGAAGTGAATTAAATCGAGATTTTGTAGGAGAACTCTTTTGGTGTTGCGTACGCCTTTTACTCATAATTTAATAAATATGTCTTGTATTTAAAAAAAATGCACTTCTCTGCTTCGCGCATGTGGATAAAGTCTTAATTGATTAGTGTATATTTAGAAATTTGAATGTCTCATGTCTAGTCCTACATTACTGCATATACACATTGATACAGAGGTAAAAATCCATGCATTTGGATGAAACTAAAAAGTGTAATGGAACTTTTCAGGGAGCAAAACAATAACGATTAGCAATAAAGAAAATTGATAGGACTAGTTAGCTAGAATATTATAATGTGCTTGCATGTGCTGCGATTTTTCTTGTTCCGCTATTAGTGTGTATATTTTGGGGTTAATATGGTCACTTTTTATACGAACTTTTCTAGTGTTACCCTATTGAAGCCACAGTGTGTTATATATGAGACTGCGTCGCAGTAATTATAATAAGGAAAATGATAAGCTTACACTTTGTAAGCTTACAAACATGTTTTAGACGGTTTAGGCCTTTCGAATATGCTTTCCTAACGGACTGTAAGCTTGGAGTCAAGGAAAGCATTCACGTATAATTCCTGGTGCAGTTTTACTTGCAATTTAATAACATTTCACCACTCTAGCTTTGACCCAAATATTTTATAATAACATACTCACCCCCAAATATTATACACTCAATCTTTTTTCCACTCATTGGTAAACTAGCTTTCTTACAAATTAAATAACCAAACTTTGAAAAATTAAACAACATGGTCATGGACTAAACATACATTTTAATAAAACTTCCATATGAAAATATTTTTATTATCTCAACAAGTCAAACGAAGTTTTAAAATCATTTTTTGTCTTCTCGAGAACAAAATGCACTTGCATATATATTTTTTTGATTAATACGAAATTCAATTCTCTTATATCCTACAAAACAATCGAATTTAAAGGGAAAAATCACATTTTTGGTGCCTTAACTTGGCACAAGTTCTTTTTTTGTGCCTTAACTTGGCACCCCACGATTTTGGTCCCACAATTTGGCTTTTTTTCCAATTTTAGTCCCCCGGCGGCGGCAATTTCAAATAGTCGCCGGAAAATGCCACACTGGACGAAATTTGGGGATTTTGACCCGGTCAAAATCCATCTCAGCAAAATTTCCTACGTGGCATGCCACGCGTTAAAAAAAAAAAAAAAAAAAACCAAAAATTGAGTACGCTGATGAGCGATTTGAAAAACAAAAAAAAACGCTGTTTGAAACTTTAAAAAACGTAAAGGCAAATTTTTTTAAAAAAAAAAAAAAAAAGAAAAAAACTAAACGCTGCAGCGATTTACAAATCGCTCCACAGCAATTAACTGAAAAAGAAAAAACCCTTCTTCCCCAAAATCAAACCCGATCCCTTCCACAACAATTAGGGTTCATGGGTTGAGTTTGGGGAAGAAAGGCAGACGGGTTTGATTTTTTTTTTTTTTTTGTGTTTGTTGTTTGTGTTATGTTTCTGTTGTACGAATCGTTTGTTCCATTATGTTGGTGTTGAGCGATTTTCAAATCGCTTCAGCGATTTGATTTTCCCTTTTTTTTTATTAAGATTGGCCGCCCGATGTTGTTGAGCGATTTTAAAATCGCTCTTCAGCGATTCAATTATTGTTTTTTTTTTTACGTGGCGTGCCACGTATGAATTTGTGCTGAGGTGGATTTTGACTGGGTCAAAATCCCCAAATTTCGTCCAACGTGGCATTTTCCGGCGACTATTTGAAATTGCCGCCGTCGGGGGACTAAAATCGAAAAGAAAAAAAAAACCAAATTGGGGGACCAAAATCGTGGCGTGCCAAGTTAAGGCACCAAAAAAGAACTTGTGCCAAGTTAAGTCACCAAAAATGTGATTTTCTCGAATTTAAAGGTATAACATATTTTAAATTGAAGATAACAGAATATATGTGGTATAATGCACATCTATTGTCTATTTTCATAAGAAACGAACATTTTCGTATAGTATACAATTTACACGTGCAATGGTAAAATTGTTTCAAGATATGGTGACTTAATACCAACATATGAAAATGATACTGGAAATTAGTAGTTTGATATTAAAACTTGTTTCCTGTGAGAAACATGTAACATCAGTTATTCTCCAACAGATTATATATAAATTGGTATCTCTAATCTTCATTCTCGCTTATCTTTAAGTTTATTAATTTGATTGTTCTCAATGTTTTTGTTTTTTATTATTATCTATACAGTGCTTATGAAAGTATTGGGGGTCCTTTTTAAAATATTTATAACTTATGGTGGCATAATTATATATACAATTTGCGAAACCGTTTCCAAGAATATGTTTTAAGTTCAAATGGAAAGACTGTAAGCTTACGGACTGTAAGCTTAGCACCGGCGTAGGCTTGTTGTGGGTACTGGGCAACCGGTTTCACAGGTTTTTTCAAGTTTCTCGTGAATTATGTTTGGCCTATAAATCTTAGTAATTGCATCTAAACCCATTTTTAAAGTAACTATCTATCTACGAAAAAAAGAAATCAATGTTCGAATTATGATTTAAAAAATATGGTGATTCAGGTAACAAATTGTCTTTATCATGTGGGTCAAAGTGAGTAGTATAAAGATAAAATCATTTCTTTGTACGTTGACTTTATCTAAACATTATGCAGTAAAAAATAAAAACCACTAACGGTTTAATAACATATAAATTGTTTCTAAGAATATAAAATGATAAATTATAAGAAGCAGTTATTTTTTTAACGAACTAATACTATTCTTTGTACATATTATTTTTATTATTTCAAAGAACTGAGGAATATATAATTTATATGATTATATTTTCGTTTTTGAATTTTCCTAAAAATTACAAAAGGCATTTTCTATTTATATTTATTTAATAATTAGTAATCATCACTATGTAATTTAACACTTGTTAACATTTAAATTTCAAGTACTGAATATTATTCAAATGAATTTGAAGTATAAGAAATATCAATGTCGTAACTTTAATTATTGCTAGTTCTTGGAGGTGTAATTGTAGTTTTTAAACATTTTTGGGGGAAAGTAAAAAAAAATAAATTCAAAACAGAATCATGTAGATTTTCTCTCCAGATTACCAAATTGACAACATTTATAAAATAGAGGAACAATATCGACCAATAGCATTTTTAATGAACGAAAATTGGACTGCACCATTATATAGTGTAACGAAAAGAAAAAATATTAAAGAAATTAAGAAAAGTTAATGTATACAATAAATTCAACAATCTACATTGAATAAAAGTATGAAACTTGTAATGGATATAAACTTTCTGAAAAGGGACATCGGTTCGTTAATCCTATTACACATTAAAGAGCCCAATTAAATTCAAAAATGCAAATAGAATAACTATCAACATTATAAACAAGTATTAAACTGGAATAACCAGGTACTTGAAAGAAATTTTCTCGATTTAACAGTTTGGAAACACCAAAATTCATTGATAACCATGTCGAACATTCAAGCCAATTAAGCTACTTATTTTAAAAAAGTTGTCCTTCAAACTTGAAATCATCTAAAAAATACTACATAACACAAAGGAGTTTTTACCAATTAAAAAAAATAACACACGATTCATCGATAAGCATGCCCAACATTCGAACCAATTAACCTACTTTTAAGAAAAGTTGCCCTTCAAACCCGAATTCCTCTAAAATATAGTATATAACACATAGGAGTTTTCTGCCAATTAGTGATAACACATAAAATAGTATATAACAGATAGGAGTTTTGTGCCAATTAGAGATAATACATGAATAGTTTTTGCATTTAACTTAATTAAGTAATCCAACGCGACTATTTTACTGTATAACCCCAAGGAGTTTAGGGGTGTCCACACGCAATCTGCAACGCGCATGATTTAATTAGTAATTTAACACGCTCGGACTACAAATTGCTAACCCACAAAACTTGGAGTTGGTTATATTTTCAATAATTACCAGCACAAATTCGCCCGCGTACGCCCCTAATTGTATATTTATAGAGGATGGATGGAGCGAGAAGTTTTTCAAAAATCATGTAAAGTTACCATTATCATCTAATTTATCACCATCAAACACCTCTATCTTGACTTAATTATCAATTTATGATTATTATTTGTTGATGTTATCAAGACTTAAATGTGAAATGTTTTGTTGTAAAATTATGTTAGTTTTTAGTTTTGTGATAGATGCATGTGATATATTGGTTGTTTTTGTACTAATATAGTTATTGTGTTAGTTTTATATCATTTCATAGTTATTTTTTGGATTGGGAATCAGATTAAACTATCACTTGTAATTTTATGTGGACAATATGTCCCTTTACATCTTTATATTACCATTTTAATTAGGTCCATGTTGTTGTTTAACTATTTTTATTAAGTTATGGTTTGTTTTTATTTTTAGTAGAAATTAGGTTATGTTGTTTTGTTCTGAAATATTACTATAACTTTTCTCACAATTTAAACCTTCTGCCATCTTGCTACCCTCCTGAAACCCACTCAATCCCCCAAACCGCAACCCGTGTAGTTTAATTATTAACTTTACCCGCTCGAGTTAACAAATCGGTTACCCAAAAGAAAATTGGGTATGGTCTCACTTTTATAAGAAACCCTCTCAGACCCACCCACATACACCCCTAAATGAAATCAGAACTTCTTTTGTCGAGTACTATTACCCATAAATCTACTTAACAAAAAATCATGGACTGACTTTATTAGCCATACATATTATTGTGATGCAAGAATTCATATATTGTAAGTATATTCCAACACAACAAAAAGTATCTTCAAGGTAAATCTATAAACATCTGCATATGATATATATGCTTTAATCACCAAATCTAGACGAGTAAATCGTGTATATAAGTATTTAAAAGAGATAAAACCTCATTAATTTTATACCTAACAAGGCTTTTTCCGCTGTGCTTCCGTCCAACCAAACACGCGTGATTTCAACAGCTTTTCACCTAACTTTTCAGTGACATATCTATAAAAACGAGTCCCTTTCACACAATCATATACTTTCAAAACGCTTACAAACGTTACTGCAATTTTTCAGACGATATCCTCCCAACCAAACAAACTCCCGAAAGTAAAATGGCATCTCATAAGGAAGAGAAATGTTCTTACCCAGTAAATGAGACTAAAATTCAAAACAGTTCAGGATCCAATGAAAAAGAGGCTATATTCACAGAGCAACAACAGTTTCATGAACATGTATACTTATAAATGTTGTGGTTGACTTTGGCCAACATTTCTTTCAGTAAAAATGGATCTGTTTTCATTATTTTTTACCACTTTGTTTTTTCAGAATATTAAAGTTTTTATGTAATTATTAAAAGAAAAATCTATAAAACGTCATTATATTTTTCAAACCTTGAATCCTCCTTTGTTTTATTTCACCCAAATCTTCTTGTGGTTTCTTAAACTCTGCACCAGATCTTATCTGTTTTTTATATCACTATGTGTGTTTTAAAACTTGCACAAAATCTCCTTGTGTGTTTTTTAAATTTTAAATTTTTTTTTTTTAAATGCACGAGACCCTCTTCTGTTATAATAAACTATGCACATTTCCCATCTTTGAGAGAGGTTTAAAATTTATAATTTATATCCAATTAATCTTTGTTAAGTGTTTCAATCAAAAGAAGGTCATTGTGTTGATGTTTTGAAAACACGAGCAGATTTTGCGCAAAAAGAAAATAACACGAGGAGATTTGGCGCATGTTTTCTACAATACAAGGAGGTTTAAACAAATTTCCCTAATTCTTCGGTAAAACTGAATTTTGTTTTAGTCTATATTGTTTTTGAGAATGTTGAAGTTCATTCAAGAACCCACTTTCTCATTTTTATGTTATTATATATTAAATCAGCTAATTAAACTATATGCTGTGCACCTACAATACACGCTTCATGTGCTTCCTTATTCTAATTGTCTTCCTAACATCGTTATGGCTTACAGCAACAACCTTCAACCAATGGACAAACCGGCAAGAGAAAACGTACAACTGAATGTAACGATGAGAAAATGTCTTTCAAGCTTTTCAAATTTCCAGACCGTAGCGAACAATATATCCTAGAAGTACATGAGCTATATATATAAATGAACCCTAGCCATTTAACTAAACCCCACCACCACCACGGTTTTAATTTAATGATCTTATGATGTGTATACAGATCGCATCTGATGAAGTTGATTCCTTTCACGTAAAGCTGGAAAATAAAGGTGGTGAAAAATGGAGTGTGGGAATGTACAAACTTGCTAAGAAAATGGAGAAGTATGGCGACTTAATGGAAGAAGACGCCGATCCTCCTATATTCCATAAAAAGTATAATTTTTCATTGTTAGAGCGACTCAGCAGATTGACCATGGAGAACAGGAAACGAAAGAAAGGCGTAGTAGATAAGGTTCACACTTTTATCTATTTTAACAATCTACAATAGTTATTGGGTGCAAGGCTTGTGCAGTTTACGTGCAAAGAAAAACCAATGACATATTTCAACTAACATAATTTGTATTGATGGTCTATTTTAAACAGTGCTATTATCATCACAAGAGGCAGTTTAGACCATTGGTGGAGGTAAGGATTCTTACTATACTCATGTAAACCAAAGGAGTTGAAACCTCGAACAACGGTTGTGAACGTACTGGAGTCTCAAGTAATTACGTATTCCTGATCATGGCACATAAATTCATTCCAAGCTTCTTGGTTTTTAACAATGGTTCTCTTGCTTATTTATGAAGAACTGGCTTAAATTTCACGTTTAGTTATTCATAATGATTCTCCCTTTTGAACTAAGAATATTGTTAAAAGAATATGTTGCGATGCAGGAGGAAGAAGCAGCTACAACATTGATATTGTTATCAAATGTTGAAGCATACGATACTCGTGCACACTAGACCTGAAAATGGAGTAAAGAAAAAGTATGAAACGCGTGCCTTGGGGGAGACGAAACAGTGAAACAACGTGAAACACTTGGACCTGAAAAAGAATATACATGAATGGGAATTTGAGATTACTTAAAGAGTAGCTCCTCAAAATTTTCAGACGAATTTATGTAGAGTTCATTTTTATAGTTTGCTCTGCCCGATGAATCAAATAGAGCAGAAAATAAATATGTTACAATATTATATACACTTTTCTGCTTGGTTCATGTCATCGCTGGTTTGTCTTGGTTTAGAAGTGAATTAACTCGAGCTTTTGTAGGAGAAGACTTTGGGGTTGTGGGCCCTTTTACTTATAACTTAATAAATGTGTTGTCTTTAAAAAAAATGCACTTATATGCTTTGCGCATGTGGATAAAGTCTTAATTGATTAGTGTATAGTAAGAAATTTGAATGTCTCATGTCTAGTCCTCCATTAATACTGCATATACTTGATACGGAAAGACATTTATATAGAGGTAAATGTAACAGCCCAAGACCGACCCAGTAAGTGGATATTGTCCCCTTTTTGGCCGAAGCCTCAGGGTTTTTGTTCTTGTGCGACGGATTTTAAACCTGAAACAGGTGCCCGCCCACACAAAACGCGTCCACAAGGAAAGGTTTCCATCCCCCTTATAAGGAGGACTTCGTTCTCCTTCCCAACCGATGTGGGATATTACAATCCACCCTCCTAAGAGGGACCAGCGTCCTCGCTGGCACACCAGCTTCCTGGCACCGGCTCTGATACCATCTGTAACAGCCCAAGACCGACCCAGTAAGTGGATATTGTCCTCTTTTTGGCCGAAGCCTCAGGGTTTTTGTTCTTGTGCGACGGATTTTAAACCTGAAACAGGTGCCCGCCCACACAAAACGCGTCCACGAGGAAAGGTTTCCATCCCCCTTATAAGGAGGACTTCGTTCTCCTTCCCAACCGATGTGGGATATTACAGTAAAAATCCATGAATTTGGAAGAAACTAAAAAGTGTAATCGAACTTTTCAGGGAGCAAAACAATAACGATTAGCGATAAAGAAAATAGATAGGACTAGTTAGCTAGAATATTATAATGTGCTTGCATGTGCTGCGATTTTTCTTGTTCTGGTATTAGTGTGTATATTTTGGGGTTAATATGATTATGATTGTTTGCAGTGTTACCCTATTGAAGCCACAATTTGTTACATATGAGATTGCGTCGCAGTAATTATAATAATACTGTATATAATGATTGACGCACTGCGCGCCCATCTAACATTGTTTGTCAAAGAAAAAATCGTAGCGATCCAACTAAGTATATATCTGTATGTGCTTCCACAAACTTTGCAGCAGCAACCTGCACTATCTGATGGAGAAAATCAGTATGATCTTGAATAAATAGGTTCAAATATCTTACTTAGTTGACGTAACAGGAATCTTAGTAAACTAAAGGACATGAAACTCTAAACTCGATGATAGAAGTCCCGTATCTTCTAGTAATTAACTGTTCCCTCTTTTCGGTTTCTTGGCGCATAATATTCATATCAGGTATTAGCATTTTTATGTCAAAAATGTTTTTTTAAAACTTTTTTAGGCTGTTAAGTGTATGTAATAATCTTAACTTTTGCAAAGCTTCATAACTTCACATTTTTTAATTAAGTTATGTCACAGATCTATAAGCTGAATTTTTCTTGATCACTATTGTTTTCTTTGTAGTTGAACTGCACAAACTCCCCACGCCACACAACGTAATCGGGTGGAAGTCCTTCACCATACTGTTATGTATTAAGAGATATGGATGCTTGTGGACTTTGTGGAGCAACGGCTGAGAACTCGTTACATTTGTTTCTCGAATGTCCTTTATCTTATCATATTTGGTTGTCTATGTACAATTGGATTGGGGTAAGTATTGTTCTTCCTAATGATCCTTTATCTCATTTCACCCAACACGCAAAGATTGCTAAAGATTTTCTGACAGCGAAAATCGGTAAAGGATTGTGGTGCTTGGTGATCTGGAGTATTTGGTCGGCAAGAAACAAAGCAGTACCGTTTCGTGGGGAGGGTGTTAATCCGGAGAAGATTGGTGATATTATAAAGACTAAGTTGTGGGCGTGGATGAAGGCTAATGTTAAAAATTTTCCTTATTCCTTTTATGATTGGAGTTGTTTGCCTTCTCTCTGTTTTGGACATTCTGAAGGACTATTTAGATGATTCACTTGACATTAACTCAAGGTGTGGCTGATGCGGTATGAGAGATTGCTTTGGTGGTTAGAGAAGTGCTTTTGTTGGGAGATTTTTCAATGTTTTGAGGCATGAGTGTGTACTGTTGGTTTTTGTCTTTTGGTTTTGAATTGTTGTACAGAGTATGTCTCATACTCTACCAGTTTTCTTTTTAATTCCATTGCTGATAAAAAAATAAAAAATAAAAATAAAAATAAACCATACTGTTCTTACACATATGATCTAGAATTACATCATGAGATTTTGACCTCAATACCTAGTTAATCTAATCTACTCTGTGTGGGGTATTATCAGGTAGCTAGTATTATCTCAGGTTGCAACCATGTGATTCATGGCAAGAGGCTTAAAGTTACAGATGTTGATTGTGGCCTAATGCTTGGGGTGCTGGCCATAGAGGGGTAAGGAGGGTTTTCTACATAAAATTTTTAATGGAGTTTTTAAACTTTTAGAAATTAAAAATTATTTAAAAGGAAAGAACATATTATTTTTATTATTTCAAAGAACTGAGGAATATATAATTTATATGATTATATTTTAGTTTTTGAATTTTCTAAAAATTACAAAAGGCATTTTCTATTTTTATTTATTTAATCATTAGTAATCATCACTATGTAATTTAAAACTTGTTAACAATTAAATTTCAAGTACTAAATATTATTCAAATGAATTTTAAGTATAAGAAATATCGTTGTAACTTTAATTATTGCAAGTTCTTGGAGGTGTAACACAAAGGAGTTTTTACCAATTAAAATAACACACGGATTCATCGTTAACCATGTCGAACATTCGAACAATTAACCTACTTTTACCCTTCAAACCCGAATTCATCTAAAATATTATAGTATATAACACATAGGAGTTTTTTGCCAATTAGTGATAACACATAAAATAGTCTATGACAGATTGGAGTTTTGTGGCAATTAGAGATAATACATGAATAGTTTTTGCATTTAACTTAATTAAGTAATCCAACACAACTGTTTTACTATATAACTCCAAGGAGTTTAGGGGTGTCCACCTGCAATCTGCAACGCGCATGATTTAATTAGTAATTTCACCCACTCGGACTACAAATTGGTAACCCACAAAACTTGGAGATGGTTATGTTTTCGATAATTACCAGCACAAATTCGCCCGTATACGCCCCTAATTGTATATTTTTAGAGGATTGATGGAGCGAGAAGTTTTTCAAAAATCATATAGAATTACCATTATCATCTAATTTATCACCATCTAACACCTCTATCTTGACTTAATTTCAATTTATGATTGTTGATTGATGTTATCAAGACATAAATGTGAAATGTGTTGTAGTAAAACCATGTTATGTCGATTATCATTGTAGTTTTTTGATAGATGTATGTGTTATGTGTGTTGTTTTTGTACTAATATAGTTACTGTGTTAGTTCTTGTTATTTGATAACGATTGTTTTGGATTATGAATCAGATTAAATTATTATTTGTAATTTTATGTGGACAATATGTTTATATTAATATTTTAATTAGGTCCATGTTGTTGTTTAACTATTTTTATGAAGTTATGGTTTGTTTTGTTGTTTTTAGATGAAAAATAGGTTATTTTGTTTTCATACTGAAATATTACTATAACTTTTCTCACAATTTAAACTCACCCTCTTGCGACCCGCTTGCAACCTACTCAACCCCTCCCCCCCCCCCCCCCCCTCCCTCCCAAACCCGCAACCTGTGACGTTTAATTATTAACTAGTCTGTAGCACTTTGCCCTCTAACCTATGAAAATGTGCGAAATGCCCCCCAACTTATTGATTTTTGTGGGATTTACCCTTGAGTATTTGATCAACTGTTCATTTTGGACACATTTCTAAGTTTCTGTTTGTCATATTTGACATCGGGGGGCAAATTACACAAAAATCAATAGGTTGGGGGGCATTTAGCACATTTTTATAGGTTAGGGGGCAAAGCGTTACAAACCCTATAGATTGGAGGGTTTGCTGCAATTAACCCAATTTTGTTTACTCTTACCCCTTATCATGGTCATTCCACTTCTATTTTCCATAAGTCTGTCTACCTTGATTTGGATAGAATTTAGCTTCGAAGAAATCTCTACATAGCTCTTAATGCCATCTTCTCTCTTGTTCAACTCTCGCACCATATGTGTCTTCGTTTGTTCGCTCACGAGAACTCTACTATAATGGCCATACTTGGTCTGGTTTGTGATCAACTTGCATCCTATAATCTATATCGCGCACAATAATTTTTCTACTTTCTTACCATCTTCAACTCCTTTGAAAGCACAAAATCAAAACTTTGCCCTCGAAAGTTTCGCTTTATCGAAATAACCACATCACCACTTCCGTGCACCTATTAAACATGCTCCACAGATCATCGACTCTCCAATCATCGGGATAATTGGTAAAGAACACACTAAACTGAGTAGACCCTAAATCCATTTTCAATAACTCGAATCCGACATCTTCTATGATAGATGTTAGTATGTGACTATGTACTGATCTATGTCATTGCCCACATCAACGCAATTGTTGTGAAGAAGGAAACTAGTAGTGTCTTTATTTGGAGATTATGAGATACTTGATACTATCTTTTGTACCTTATTATGATATTTATCCCATTGGACTTTTCTTAACAAGATTTTTAACGAGACGACATAAAGCGCGTGCACAAGTTCATGTACTTTTTTATTCTACTTCTTGAATGTGGTTTTTATCGCACCAAGTTTCTCTAGTAAAATTTTAACGAGACATCACGGGTTTTAAACAACCATAGGGTAGTACTTTTAAAATCAAGAAATTGGGCGTCAAGTCCCTACACTAATTGAAGCAATTGCTTGTCAAAGCCCCTACCCTAATTAACAAGTTTAAATGCAATGGAGAAAATTCCATCTATAAATACTTGTATTGTTGCTATTGTATTGTACACCTTTTTTTTTTTTTTTTTTATATTTATTTCAAGCAATAATAAAACGTTCTTCAACTAACTATCCTTATTTTCTTGTTGATCATTGTTATAATTGCTTCATTACTAGCATTATTCTCAACTCTGTTCTTCGTTCCTAATTAAGTCGAGATTACTAGTCTTATTCATAGAAGTTCAAAAGATATAAAACCAAGAAAACCCATTTTCACAATCACACAATACACATTGTCACAAAAAGATAAAAGAAGATCTATCGCTGCACAGCCTCAATTATAGAAAATACAATAAGCAAAGAAGGCCATTTGACAATAACCAGTGGCTTCTCCTCCACAACACACTCAGTCCACATATTATGTCACCATTTTGAAGCCAAAAACACAGACAAATCACAGAAAATGCTCTACATATCCATTTTTTCAGCTAATTCTCACTAACTGAAACTCCATAAATGGCTCTCTCTCTATGCCATCTCAAACCCTTGTCCAATTTCCCAAGAAAAATCACTTCTTTAAACTCCCATCACTTTTACTTCAATAGAAAAAGAACCCAACTTCAGTTCTTGGCCCCAAAGACTACAACTTTCCGCCACATTCCGCCTTTAAAATCAGCTTCAGTTAATGGGTACCCTTTAAAAGGAGAGGATGAGAGCTCTTTTAAAAAAGAGAGTGAAACAAATTTGGAGTTGAGTGAGAAACTGAGAAAATGGGTCGATTTTGTTCGAGATGTATTGCCCGGTGGAGAGTGGTGGAGGCTTTCGTTTGAGGAAGTTGATGTTGTCGTTTCGGCGAAGCCCGTGACTGTTTTCCGGGCACTTCACAGAATGTGGGAGTTGATAGCTCAGGATCGATGGGTTGTGTTTACTGCGTTTGTTGCGCTCATTGTCACGGCTGTATGTATCCGCGTTGCGTTTCGATGTTTTCCTGTCGTTGTTTAGTTGGAAAGTCGTAAATTTGGTTTGCGGAGGTGGATGGTTTGATGGATTTTTTTGGTTTGTGAATTTGATGACTCTGTGTGATGGTTTTAGTGTTGCTTTTCCATGTTTCTACTTGATGACATTAGTTACAAATTCGAGACCTTTTTAATTGACGACAGCTCTGTGAAATTAAGCGGTTTTAGACTAGTGCTGTGATAGTTTATGATGAGAGGATTGTGAAAATCAACTATTAGAGTGACCATATATTGTGAGAATGTACGGTCTATCCCCCTCCGTCACCACCTGAGCATGTTGTGAAGTTTGAGACATCTGAGTTTAATTTGTTTTACATGGTCAATTTTATATTTGTCTGAGTTACTTCGGTTGTTCGCGAGTTCAATGTATATGGTTTTAGACTGACTTCATTAGTTCAGTATTGTGGCTAATATACCACCTACTCAGACATAATTCTTTTGGCTCAGGTTTCAGAGATATCAATTCCACATTATCTGACTGCATCGATTTTTTCTGCGCAAAGTAGTAAAATTGCCCTGTTCCATCAAAATGTCCGCCTCTTGGTCGTGCTGTGTGTTATTGCGGGAATATGCAGGTTAAAACCCTGTACGATCATAGCTCCCTTCTCTTAATATGTAGCATTGAGTTGGCTGACTTCAGAATGATTACTTGGATATATTCTGCTGAGTATCTCTTTTCTTGATTTCTATTGCTATTGTGCAATTCTCCATTATGGAAGATAACTATTAGCTATTTCTTTAAATGAAACGTTTGTTTCTTGGTAGACTAATATCTGAAAATCCCATCTTGTCTTTTTCCTCAAACTTACAGTGGGGTGCGGGGTTGCTTGTTTGGAATTGCAAATATGATCCTGGTGAGTGCTCTGACCTTTTATCTTGGCTTCCTACAACTTTTATGCCTCAATCAACAACTTTTAATGACAGCGATAGTGTGGAACAGGCAGTACAACATTCAATCTTGAAGAGATGTTTTTTGTCATATTAATATCTTGAATGGATTATTGCAGAGTTCCTTAGTTTGATAGCTTTGCTGAATTTGTTTTGTTAGCTAAAGAGATAGCTAAAGTCCTTTGAAAATCTTGACTTCTAGAAATTGGTCTGCTCAACTTCTTGTTGACTATAGGGCAAGTTCATCTATAGTTCATGCAATTTCATTTGTTTTTGTTATTCCTTATATGCTTCATGAAAAACAGCTTGTTCTTTTTCCTTCAAATTTATGATGGGAACAATATAGTATACCCTTTCTAAACCTTCATAATCTACCTAACCTAGCGTTATTTTAGTTGAGTTCACAAATGTGACCTACTATTCATCTTATACATTCGCTAGTAAAAATATCAGAAGGGACTATGACTATGAAATGCTAAAGATCAAGAGAATAACGATAGTGGAGACAGTATTTTGCTATCTCATAATTTTAAAGGATCCGGTGCTTGTGTTTTAGTGCTATTATAAAGAGAAAATATTCATTGCAGATAACTATATCAAACTTTCACTCCTGTCCTTCTTGAAAAGCTTCTGGCAAATTGATTGTCGTGGTTTCAGGTCAAACGACTGAGGGAAAGATTATATTCGACGCTTCTTCTTCAGGTTACTGGAATTTATATTCTTTTGATATCTGTTGCCACTATTACATGCTAGCTATGTGAACAAAATTACTCTGTTAAATATCGGTTATATTTTTTTGTAGGACATATCCTTTTTTGACTCTGAAACAGTTGGTGGTTTGACGAGCAGGCTTGGTTCAGATTGTCAACAAGTCTCACGTGTAATAGGAAATGACCTAAACCTCATTCTGCGCAATCTTCTTCAGGTTTGTTCTTTTTTTACACTGAAACATAATCTCCAGTTTAGCTTTGACCTGAGAATTGCATTCCTATTGCCTGTAGGGATCAGGTGCTTTAATTTACTTGCTGATTTTGTCATTGCCACTCGGACTCTGTGTGTTTGCAATTTGCATTGCTCTCTCAACCATTATGGTGATATATGGCCAGTAAGATTCTCCTCTATCCTTTGTGATATTTTTATGCTCTAAATTTGACTTTTACTTATATAAAGTGATAGAAAACTATTGAATTTGGAGCTCAATGGTACCTGCAGCATAAGTACTCTATACAATCTCAGGCATATAGTTGATCGTTTATTCAAATCCTAAACGTAAAGTGAAAACATTATGTGGCTTTTGAGTGACGATATTTGAAGATGATTAGAAGAACCTTATGAATGGATTAGACTAATTTCACCAAATTGTTATCCATCTGAAGACTTGAGAGTTGGTTGTATCTAAACTGGACTAATTTCATCATTTTCTCTATCCATTGGACTTAGCTTTCTATTCACACTCAGTCCACATGGATAATATTCATCGAAACAAGGTCAAACTGGTCACTAGGTGAATTGATTCCTAGCTTCGATCAGAAAAAAGGAATCACCTCTTTAATCAGATGATGCATATCTATTTCTATGTTATATACCATGAACACATTACCTTCCTAACGCATAGGTACCAAAAGAGATCTGCCAAGTTAATTCAAGAGTTTACTGCTTCTGCCAATGAGGTATATCGTGAAACCTCTTACCACTGATTCATCTTTCCTGAGTTACTTTACTTTCTTATTATAGATCTTTTTCATTGTATAGGTTGCACAGGAAACCTTCTCTTTAATGAGAACTGTTCGAGTATATGGGACTGAGCAACAAGAACTTGGAAGGTAAAGTTCCATGATTGAAACATCTATCTGCTCTTAGTGATTTGGTAAGAATCTGATAGTAAATGTTGTAAGATACTGTGATAATGCCAGCTCTAACATAACTATTTATATTTTCCCATCATGTATAGATACGGGAAATGGCTGGAAAGATTAGCGGGCATAAGCTTGCGGCAAAGTGCTGCTTATGGGCTTTGGAACTTCAGCTTCAACACTCTGTATCACACGACTCAGGTTAAGCTAATCCCAAATATATATATATATATATATATATATATATATATATATATATATATATATTATGAGCTTACCTCAGATTATAGTTACATTAACTTGGTTTCGATGTTAACTGACTCTTCCTGTTGAAAGAATTGTTCAAAATGGCATACCATATCTGCTCCATGATTTCATATATCCCTTACCATCACTTTTTTACCTTTAACATTGGAGCGCGGAGACTTTTGTGATCGTGGTGCATCTTTTACAAGATGTTTGAAACATGTTATTCACAGATCCTCAGCCCCAGAACTTTAATTCACTTGGTGCCTAAACCTTTGTACTGTTCATATTGCTAAGAATTCAATATTGTACTTTGAACATCAAATAAGTACAGAAAAGTATTTATATGTTTACTGAAAAAACTCTAACTTTTAATGGAGAGGGTCTTTTTCATGATACCGCTCTGGTGAACCAGGATATTTGATGGAATATCTGAAAGTTGATATTGACTTAACTGCAAATGTAAATTATGCAGGTCATTGCTGTGCTGATTGGAGGAATCTCTATTCTGGGAGGTCACATAACAGCGGAGCAGCTTACAAAGTTCATTTTATACAGTGAATGGCTAATCTATTCAACATGGTGGGTGGGAGATAATCTATCATCGTTGATGCAGTCTATTGGAGCTAGTGAAAAAGTTTTTCACCTGATTGATTGTCCACCCAGTGATCAATTCACTTCAAAAGGCACGCACTTCTTGAATTTCTAATACAGGATTTTACAAGTGCATCCCCTCAATATATATGCTGTTTTTTATATTTCATATATACATATTCAATTGTTATCATGTTAAAGTGGTGTCTCTATGAACTGCTTTGCTAATGCATGGTGTGGTTACGTTAATATCCTTTGCACTTGCATGTTAGTCATTGTTTATGCATGCTTCCGAGCTATGTCAAATTTACATGACGTCGTTAAACTCAGCAAACTTCTTTAGTTACGACCAAGAAAAATGACAAAGGTAAAATGTGACTTTTGTGAAGCTAATGAAGAAGTCAAATAATATTCTAGCCATGTTTGGGTTCAAAATTGGTTTGGTTTTATTAGAGCTATAGATTTGGATCACTTTTGTCTGTTATGGAGTGAGCTATTTGTGTAAGTGTATCTTACCAGAAGTACAATTTATTAAAACAGTATCTAATAACTTGGTTGATGAACCGTATGCTTTCGTCAAATATTTTGCTTTAGCTTCTTTGGTTATTTCATCATTTTTGTTCAGATATGCCTAAAAGCGTCTAAACTACTTGAGAAATTTAACTCCTCTTATGTCTTAACCTAAGAATCTAACAATGGTTATTTTAATAACTAAACAAACCTGTTTTGTATATATGATCAAGATATTACTTTTACTTCAACTTCTCTACTGCCTTGTGGAGAGTGCAGCCATTCCCTGGACATAGCAAGGAAAGAGAAAATGGCCTTAAAAAAATTAATTGTTTCAATTGGAAAGTGATATCCAGTATTATGTTTCTCTGAAAGATGCTGTAAAATAACCTTATCTGTCTAATTTAAGGGATAAGTTTGGCTCCTTCGTTTTCTTGTTAGAGGGTTCAAGAAACCGCACATTCTCTACTGTTGCATTTTCAATGTATTACAGTTTCTTGTGATATTGACTTGGATGTATATTCTAATGTATAACAGGGGTAAAGTTGCAAAAGTTGATTGGACGAGTTGAATTTGTAGATGTAGCCTTTCACTATCCTTCCAGAACTACAGTAAGTTTGGCATCTTCAATCTTCCACTGAATCAACTCTATTGTACTTGCAATGCTCTCTCCTTTACAAAATTTCCCAAGCCTATTGAAATACTATCCTAAATCCAGAATTCACATACTGAGTTGGATATACTATCCTTTTGCGACAAAGCCAATGCCTCCCCTTTTGAACAGCCTAATCTATATGATATAGAATGCGGATTTGATTTTATTAGTCTTTTTCCCACAAATATTTAAATGTTACTTTACTCAATAATCCTTTTTGTTTTCTTTTTCCTTGGGAATTGAATAGGTGCAGGTGCTGCAACATTTTAATTTAGTAGTACATCCTGGGGAAGTAATTGCTCTTGTAAGTTCACTGCTTTTTTTTTTTTTGGCATTGAGAATTTTTTTTGTCATCTTGCTGGAACGTTTTGGACAAATTATGTTCTTTTTGTTCTGTCATCTATCAGCTGAGCACATAATACTATTATCAGATATAGATGAATACTCTTTATTTCATTTCGTTTTTTTTCTTTGGTAGAAACCTTGAGATACGAATACCTCTTTGTTCTTTGTTTTTCAGGTTGGTCTTAGCGGTAGTGGAAAGAGCACTATAGTGAGCCTTCTCCTACGTCTTTATGAGCCAACAAACGGCGAGGTAAACCATAATTTCTCTCTTTTCCCTGTATGCAAGAGAATGGGAAAATGGAATAAAATATGATGCCATGGCAGACAGTTTCCATACTTACATAAGTTGGTTTATGCTAATATAATCTAAGATTGTGTCAAGTTTCCCAACTCTTTCAATTTCATTCTACACTTAGTCACTTTGTCACAGTTTTTTTTTTTGAATTACAAGTTCAATGTTCGTATTGTTAGTTCTAATATAAGTTTCAATAACTCTCTTTATTCTGAGTGTAGATACGGATTGATGGCCACCCATTGAAAGAACTGAATGTTAAGTGGTTTAGAGAAAGAATTGGATACGTGGGACAGGTAAACCACAACACCTTCTATTTTGCACAAATTCAATCTAAACCTCGTAAAAACATTCCCTATGATATTCAAATGGTAGGAGCCCCGACTCTTCCGTATGGATATTAGTTCAAATATCAGATATGGATGCCCTCGAGATGTTAGTCAGCAAGATGTTGAATGGGCCGCTAAGCAAGCATTTGCCCACGACTTCATATCATCCCTGCCAAATGGCTACCAAACACTGGTTGATGATGATTTGCTCAGTGGAGGGCAGAAGCAGCGGATTGCTATTGCCAGGGCAATCCTTAGAGATCCTAGCATTTTGATTCTTGATGAAGCCACAAGTGCTCTAGATGCAGAGAGCGAACACAATGTTAAGGTAGAGGGATGGAGTTTATTTTGTGAGACGAAAATTTAATTTATATGCCAACTTACCAATTTGGTTTCAAACAGGGTGTTCTTAATGCTGCTGATGTTGAAACCAAAAGGACGGTTATTGTAATTGCGCATAGGTGAGTTTTTCAAATGCCCTTTTTGCTGAACTAATGACTAAGTATACTGATGTGACCATTCTTCTACAGACTTTCAACCATCCAAGCTGCGGACAGAATAATAGTGATGGATGGTGGCAAAATTGTTGAGGTATGTTTACTTCAAGTTTGATAGAGCATTTTGTTTCTCTCTGTTATTACTATTTTAGGACACTCAGAAACATCTGTAGAACTTGAAAAACGATCATTAGTGGTACATTGGCACTGGGATGTTTACAAGTTTAAGATAAGTAATACTTTTCAAATTTTCAGATGGGCAACCACACGGATCTTCTAAGGAATGATGGGTTGTATGCACGATTAACCAGAAGACAGGCTGATGCTGTTGCCTGATTATCTAGCCACCTAACTTGACCTGTGAAGTATGATGTTACTCCTACATACAGAATAAATTACAAAGGATTTTAACAGAACTTTACCGACAATGAAGTGTCTTCTCTGACCGACTACAATTTGCATATTTTCAAGTGAATGGACAACGAGTGAAGTTGCGGTCTAGCTACCTCAACATTTTAGACTTGAGGTGAGTGGATTCATACAAAATTTGGTCTTGCACTGATTTCTTGGATTCTATCATTAGAGATGAGGGCCAGTGGAACTTGGATGTGAAAGTTCAAAGGCGTTCATTTGCCAATCTCTCTCCTTTAAATGAAGTCGAACGGCTTTGTGTATGAAGAGTACATAAACTGTGATATATGAAGTGTAATCAGAGTGACTGGTATAGAATGTACAAGTTCTTCTGGGGATTTCTTAATGTTAAGGAATTATCCATGTTGATTTTAGCCAATTTCCTTTTGTTTTTATGATGCTAACTTTGTGCCATGTAATATTATCTCCTTTTATAAACAATGATAATACATGAACAGAATCTTAAAAAAAAATGGATTAACGCCTAAATAAAGGACAAACAAACTGTATCAACGTAACCATATCGAAACGATACAATATTTCGGGTACTTTCTATCCTTAGTACTTTGGGTCCCGAAGCTCTAGTGACACAGTCTGGCTGATACAATATTTCGGGTATTTGGTACAAGAGCTCAATGCATTGTGGGAATTCAAATTAATATTATTTTGTGATCTTTGTAATTGCTTAAGTTAACGATCATTAGGCTCTATTTTCACCGTTAGATGCTGCTCAACATATAGAGGGTTGCTTACACTTTAAAATATATTCACACTGTTTTTGTAGGCATCGAAATGCACTCTCATATTTCCCCAACTGCAACAAAAAAAAAAAAATAATTATATAGAGGTTCTTAGCTGCACAAATCAACGCTTGTACGTGGCGTAAAGTTGGCTCTCGTGCTATTTTTAAAACAAAGCAATGTGTTAATTTTTAACATTCGATCATCATCTATAACTTTGTTATTAACGTGAAGGAGAAACCAAGAATCTACTTGATGCATGCCCAACTTTTCTTATGACCATAGCTTTGTACTCATCATCTGTCCTGCTGAGATAATAATGCTAAAAAATGAAAGCCTGGCTGGTTGATTTTATCAATAACAATGTTTAAAAAGTGGGAAATACTCCTTAAAGAGCATTATCCCACTCTTATCTATTCTTAGTTTCGGACATACACACACAACTTTATGAACTGGAAATGCTGAAGAGATGTGTACCTGTTTTAAATCCAGTTCAGTAGCAATAGACAGAGAATTCAGCAGCAGAACACAAGAGTCGAAAGACGAAACTGCCTCGTTCAGCGTGAGCACGCACATAAAAGATAGCACCGTTCGCATAGTTCACGCTGGCGGACGTATAGAAATGTATCAGAATCCAATTCCTGCTTCTAAATTGCTTCAGAGGTATCCAGGTATGTGTATTACGCGGCCTGAGATCTTCAAGCGTCCCCATGAATCTCTTTTAACTCCTAACGATACTTTGTTACCTGGAAACAAATACTTTGTTATCCGTTCTTCTACCGTGGAAAAATTGAAACGTAGGCACGCGAAGAAAGAGCGAATAAAGGCACCTGTTAATAGTGATGACGAACCGTACTTAACCTCTGAAGAAACTGAGGATGTTGGAAACAGTTGCTGTGAGGAATCTTTTACTTCTGCTAATGACTTCTTTGTTTCTAAAGATAAATGGTCAAGTCATGATGTGAAAAAACGTAGAAAAGAGAAGAAGAGATTTGTGCCCCCGATTCAGAGGCCGAGGAGTCGAAGACAGCTTGACTGGGAGCCCAGTCTGGCTTCAATCGAGGAGCTATCTCCTTAATTTTCTTAAACTACGATTTGGCTGGTGTGCGGATTTCTTGATTCATCGTGAAAGTTATCTCCATCAGTTTCTTTGAGCTACTTTATACATGAGAATCTCCAGGATAGTAATAGTCTTGGTATGTTCCCATGGCCTTAATTAGCAGATTGCAAGATCCTTGTTCTATGTGTTTTTCCTTTTACTATTATGAGTCACTTTGCAGATACATCTTCATAATATTTTGGTTACAAGCACAATAATTGTCAAAAGGAACTCGTGATCCTGTTGTCTGTATGTCTAAATTGCAGAAGTTCATCATTGTGATGTAAATGCTTCTAAGAGAAGAGAACTACGATTTCTTGATCAAGATATATTCGATGTATTCTTACTGTATATTGATTATAGAAATAATTACTATTAGCAGCTTGAACATGAAATGAATCTCATTATGCAGATAATTGAATTCTAAGGCATCTTAGGAACAATCTATTCTTAACCCAAAGCAATGTCAACAAATACATAATCATAAGAGTTCCAACTTCAACTCAAACAACTACACCAAGTGTTTTCTCATTTGACATCATTCCCATATCACGTGGCACACGGCGTTTCAAAAAGCCGTGACAAGTGTAGAATCAACCTTAGTTGAGAAAACACTAGCAACACAATCATGTAAAATCCCGAACAATCAAATAACATCCCGAATTCCCTCAAAGCAAACACGACAAGAACTTCGTAAAAATCCACGTATAAACAACAGCAAAGAATGCGCCAGCAGGAATTGTCACAACCCAAGAAGTAACAATTTCCCTCACTGTCTCCGCTCTTACACTGTTAAGTCCCCGTGCAAATCCAACCCCCATCACTGCCCCGACTAGAGTATGAGTAGCAGAGATCGGAAGCCCAAGTTTTGATGCCCCAAGAACAACAGACGCCGCTGCAAACTCAGCAGCAAAGCCTCTAGTTGGTGTTAGTTCCGTAATTTTCTTACCTATCGTTGCAATAACTCGATATCCCCACATTGCAAGCCCCGCAACAATCCCAAATCCACCCCATGCAAGAACATCAGTAGGAATCACAATCTCTGCTCCACTCATGCCTCCTTGAAGAATTGATAAAGCTGCGGCTAAAGGACCGATTGCATTAGAAACGTCGTTACCTCCGTGAGCAAACGACATGAAGCATGCGGATAAGACTTGCATGTAGCCGAAAACTCCGTAAACTATCTCTAGTTGAGTGCCTGTAGGACCGGCTATGTCAGAAAAAATTCCGATATTTTTGTTGGGGTTGTTTTCTTCTTTTGGTTCGGGATCGGCTTTAGATGATTTGGCGAGGAGGTGACCCAGTTGTTTGCGGATAATTCTGTCAACTAGAATAGCACCAGCACTGCCACAGGCTAACGCTTGGGCCAAAGCGATGTAAAAAGTTTTGCTAAGGGGGAATGCTGAAAATGAGATGGCTGTGACACCTAAAAACACAGCAATTGGTGCAGCGGCAGCAGCTGCTTGGCCGGGGTTTGGAGCACTGTAAACAAACTAGAGGTTGAGAAGAGAGTTAGACCATTAGATCACATTGCCATGCGTTCAAAAATATAGATTGCCCCTTAATCCTTTACTTCGAAAACTACTTTGGCAATGAAGTTCTTTGTGGATAGATTGGATGCTAACAATTCAAGAGTTTTCTGAGAGAGAAAAACATACCCTGCGAATGCATTTATACACGAGGAATGACACCAGTGCTCCCACTAGAGGTGAAACTACCCATGATGAAGTTACCCTTGCTAGTGAGCTCCAAAAAACAGCACCTGTCCCTCCATATACAAGACCAAATCCAACCATAGATCCCACAATACAATGTGTAGTCGAGACTGGCCAACCATAGTATGATGCAACCTGAGTTGAAACATTGAACTTAGGAACTCAACTGGAAAAGAAATAAAGTTCAACCTTATATGCTATCTCAAGTATTTGGTGAAGTGCTGACATCTTTGGTGAAGAAATTGATTATGCAATTGCAATCCTGCTCATACAGAACTTTACAGTTTTACTTGCATTGTATTATGTAATTCATCAAATTATGATAAATGAGAAATTCTATTACCAGCAGAACATAACCAAAATTATCAAGATACCAATGCTAAAGCTGACAGCATTTCATAGAGATCAATACTGCTTGTAGTAAGATCAGGACATTTCCAGTTACTATAGCCTGAACTCATGAGTGCAGGTAAATTCAGAACAAGTTACACAAACTACTTATTATCCATGCTATTTCACAGTTAAAACTTAAGGTCATGCTGCAACTCTTGGTTAAAATAATACAGATCAAGTATCAGACAACACAAGGAAGTTTCATACTAATTTTCAACTAATGCATTAAGGAAGAGTTCACTTTGATGCATCCTCTGATAAGTTTGTATACCATGGTCTGTTTCAAATTTTGTTGTATTACTGAATCTAGTGAGAGTGAAGCATGTCCATGCTTAAGAATGTAAAATTTATCAGTACTACATTGTACCAAAAGAGTAATTACTTATGTGACTGCATATCTGCTTCACTTTCCTAGCTGCTTAAGAGAAAAATTAACTTATGGGATCACATAATATGTCTTAGCTTCCTAACTATGGGATTACAACGTACCATCAAACGCAAAATGTAAGCCGAGTAGTTCACAATATTAGAGAATGCCATAGAAAAAGTTTTTAACTTTTAAGTTATACATAATATATACTCTCAAACATATCAATCTGGATCACAATTTCTAAGTTCAGTTATTATACATAGTCAAGAACATCATCTCTTTAACAAACAACGTAATCTGAAGATCACACACCTGTAACCAAGTACCAGCAGCAGCCAAAGAAGAAAGCAGACCAGCAAAAAGCAAAGTATCCTTCCCTTGGAACACACTACTAACAAGTATTCCCTTCTGCATTGTACTAGTCACATGAGTCCCCATCAACAAAGCCCCCGAAAATTCCAACACCGCCGCAGTCAGCACGGCCTGCCGCAGCGACAAGGCCCCCGAACCCACCGAGGTCCCCATCGCATTCGCCACGTCGTTGGCCCCGATATTCCAAGCCATGTAGAATCCAAACAGAAGGGTAGCATAGGACAAAACCTTAGTCTTCAAAGCTAAGCCCTGCCCCAAAGAACTCATGAACAGGGGAAAAACAAGAGCTGCCAATGCAATGCAGATTGATATAGAAGAAGCTGTTCTTGAAGATATATGAAAAGCCTGAGCCATTCCAGGCAACTCACCATCATTATCATCATTAGACTTCACATTTTCTTGATGATGATGATGATGGTCTTTATGTGTTATAGCCTCTTCTTCACCATGTTCACCTTCTGCAAAAGATGATAAAGAGGCCATAGGAGGTGAAAAGCCATATCTCCCTAGTTTCAAAAGTGAGAGAGAAGGCCTTAAGCTTGAGTTATGAGGCTTCAAGTTGATGAATTCTCTTCTGGGGTGTTGAGTTTCAGCTGAAAAAACACCATGCTTGAGTGAACTGTGGAGCACTAAAGACTCAGGTGTGGTGGTGTTTCTTGTTGAAGATAAACAGTGAGAGAAAATCATGGTGGAGTGAGAGAAGTGGTGTGAGAGAGAAGGGAATTATCTCTTGGCCATGGAAAGTAGAGGAGAGTTGGTGGAGTGGGAGATATTGCATATTCTTGATTTTTCAGTTTTGTTTGCTTTTTTCTTTTGGTGGAGTTGAGGTGTGGATTTGGCTCCTAGCTATGATCGTGTGGTGTAAAAGTAAAGATTGAATTTATGGTTTTAAGTCCAAACTCTTAAAACTAGCCAGTGTCCACTAGTTTTGAACTGTCCAAAAAGATTTTATGAGATGCAAATTATCCAAAACCGAAAGAAAAGAATCTTGAACCAGGACAGGAGAGAGACAGTGAAGTGTTATCCTAATAAGTGCTGCACTGTTCCAATGTTGGAACAACTTCATAGTCAGCAGCTTAATATCAAATCTTACAATCTTAAATATTCTTGCACCTTTATTTCTCTATAAGCCAATCTAGTGAAGGAAGAGTTGAATAAAGAGACAAGTTTAAATTGTTCATTGCCATTGAAATAGAATGGAAGTGTTTTAGTCGTATGCAAGAGGAAAAAATTAACTCTTAACTCTATATTGTTGAATTAAAAAGAATGGTTACAAGTGTATTACAAAATCTACCTCTACTATTATATTTAAAATCGCTAATCACACGAATAATTAATTATCTTACATAAAAGGTGCAAGATTTTTAACTAATTAATAGAAATTTGTACTTAAGATAATGCTGACAACTCAGGTTGATTAATTTGAAGTCAATTGACTGAGTTATACAACGGCGATCTCAAAAACACTCCCCTCAAGATGAGAATGGATGTTGTTTACTACCATTTGGGAAAGAAGAAGATGAAATTGAGTATTTACGAGGGCTTTAGTGCTGGAATTTGTGTCCTGGGCATAGATGACAATCAAATCTTGGGTTTGAGTGACCACCAGCTGAAACAAAAGTACTGCAGTGAAAGATGTTTCCTTCAACCAATCTTATTCATTATTGAAGCTTTTGCTGGTACGCATGCGAATAATTGCGTAGGTTGTTAATAATATATATGATATTAGTATTTAAATTGTTTGCAGATGATATCGTCTTAATTGATTAGAAGAAAACAAGTGTCAATACGAAATTAAAGCTATGCAGAGAAACTCTGGAATATCAAGGTTTTCGATTAGAGATAAATGCGTCAAACACCCTAACGTATGCTCATATTCTCAATATGTACCATAACTTACCAAAATATGCAATGTATACCCTAACATTTTAATAAATGTGCACTTTGCACGTATATCCACAACTAAGGATATTTAAATGAATATTATGTTACTTTTCTTAGACTTAAGGGTAAGATATTCGTTCAGTTCAGAATATTTATGTTCGACTGTAGGACGAAAGATAATAGGTTGGGGTGCACTTCTTACAAGAGCTTAGACTTTCGAAATTGGGGTAAATAGGGTTCACAAATCTTCTGATTTCAACCCAAATTCTAAACACTAGTAGATAGTTATCAGTCGAATATGGTTTGAAGATTTTGGGTGGAAGATGAGAAGCTACCGGTAGGAAAAAATACGCCCAATAAAAATACGCCCAATAAGTTAGGATACACATCGCACAACTTACGATATGGTGCATATGGCACATCACGCAGTACGTTAGGGTACATCGCTCATTGAATAATATGTTAAGATATACACGACACAAATGACAATACGTTAGGTAGCACAATAATTTTGAGAAAAAGCATAGGGTGTAATTTAAGAAACTGCTATAAGATTATCAGTCGAGTATGGTTGGAAACTTCGGGAGGAAGATGACAAGCTACCATTAGGAAAAAAAAATACGCCAATAAGTTAGGATGCACATCGCACAACTTAAATACAAAGTAGTGCATATAAGACATCGCGCAATACTTTACGGTGCAGATCATATATTGAAAAATACGTTAAAAATATACACTACGAAAATGATAATACGTTAGGTAGCACAATAATTTTGAGAAAAGCATATGGCATAATTTAAGAAACTGCTATAAGTTTTTTTTAAATTGTCAGACGACAATCCCTTTCTCACATTCACGTGACTTGCACATGATAGAACCAAAAATAAAATATTTTGTTAGTTCTTGACGGATAGTGCAAAGCACACCTTTTCTGAAAGGTTGGGGTGTAAATTGCACATTTTAATATGTTAGGGTGCACATTGAGAATAGGGGCATACGTTATACTGTTTGAAACATTTATCTCTTTCGATTATGTTGAACCAAAATATAGTATCTTAAGTGTAAATTTAGTGAATCTTCGACGCTAGTACTTTAACACTGGATGGGCAGGAGATACCGAGAAACACCAATTTTTAGTACCTAGGCTCTATACTCCACAAAATGGGGAAATAGATAGTGATATCAACCATCACATTCAAGTTGACTGCATAAAATGAAAGAGAGCTACAGGGATTTGTGTAATCATAACTTCCCTTTAAGACTTGAGAGAAGTTTTATCGAACTGCTATTAGCTAGGTCTATATTGTTATATAGCTCAAAGTGTTGGATCATCAACCAAATTCATGCACATTAGATGTTATAACTGAAATGGGCATGCTACCTTGGATGTGCAGTAACACGAGAAGAGATAAATTAAGAAATGAAGACATACAACACAAATTAAGCGTTGCACCCATTGGCAAGAAGATGCCAAAAAGTTGCTTCCGATGATTCAATCATGTGCGACAAAGACTTATAGATGCACTAGTATAGTGTGTGGAGACTCTCGACCTAGATGCAACAAACATAGCACGCGGATAATCGAAATATATTTAGAAGTCGTAATAATTTATATGAAGTATAAAAGCCTAAGTGAAGACGTTTTACTCAACAAAGACGAATGGAGGAGAAGAATTCATGTGTTTGACTTTATGTGATTCTTGTTTGGTTTATATAGCCTACCGTGATTTATTAGGACTAAATGCTTGGTTGTCGTTGCATTGTTTAAATTGGATTTAAAAAGTCCATGATCACTAAGAAATAAAACTCATCATCCAGCGTTGTGTACAAGAAAAATAGGTCGTGAGTTCAATAGATCTTGACAAAATAGTCAGCGATGCTTATTCGTAGTTTTGAAACCTATGAATGAATTTAGGCATAAATGTATTACATTTTTCATAAATGAATGAGCAAACCTTGTCGGATGTGGTGACGTTAAGATGTTTGCATTCTTATACGAATGACTTGTATAAAGGATTGGAGATCGACGATTAAAAGAGAAATCTATGAATATTGTTAGCAAATAATCTCTCCTTTAACTATTCTTCAAATCGATGATCATTGACTCGCCAATCTTAATCTGCCTTCATTCATAGACTCATGCTTATCATTGAACTCCTTTTGATTTAGAGATCGTGATAGTGTCAGAACTCACAGTCTAGCATCCTATCGTGGAGAATTAGGGTCAAGTAGTTGGAAATGTATTTGGAATGACGAAATCGTGAAACTTACAATTCCCCTTGTAATAATTGGCAAAAAATTGTCTTGCTCTGAGCGCTCAGCCCATAATAGTTATGAATATGGTCATAGAAATTTAATAATAATGAAAGTCAAGAAAATAAGGAATTTTTAATATGGTAACGGAAACTTAGCTACTAGATCGCGGATCGTAATAATAGGATAGACTTGTTGACAAATAACTATATCAATGGACACTCAAAATTAGCTTGGAGTAACTTTAATATCTATGAGGAGAAGAGTTTAATATCATATATATAGCGGAATTGTCATGATATTAATAGAAAATATAATGAAACAAGAGTTGTGAAATTAATTTGGGACATTGGAGTTTCAACTCATAGGTCCCCACACTCCTCCACTTTGCTTTTTTGTACAAATTATGTGGCTTTAATTGCAAACTTAATTTAGTATACGTAAAAATAATATTTATTTCCTTAATTAATTAATTAACTCAATTAATCAATCATTAAATGTATTAATATAATTAGTCAATTTTATAGTTCATGAGATTAATTAGATATTCAAGTATAAATAAGGATTTAGGGAATGGCGAATTAGTTTTATGAGATAAAATAACTTTAAATCCAATTGGGATTTAATTAAACTTTATTATTTATAAAATTATCCGTTTCATGTAAATATATTAATGTATAACAAAAAAACACATATATCTTTGTTTTATAATGTATCCGGATAATGTAAATATACATAATATTATAAGTTTTAACACGTATAATTACAAGGATTAACAAAAAAAAACACGTATAACAAAAAATCATATATCTTCTTAATGAAAGAAGACAAAATATGGCAATATATAAGTTAGGTAAAAACTTCCAGTATATTCTGACCACCATCGCAATAATTATCACCACGATGATAAGACTAATATTCTTATTTACAATCTAATATTCTTATTTGTGGACTGAAAACCAAACCTTAGGGGTGTTGGTGAGCGAGTTTGGGCTAGTTGTTGTTAAAAATTTGATCATACCCAAAGTTTGCGGGTTACCAATTTGTCAAGTCGAGCGGGTTGAGCGGGTGGCAGGTTTAAATTGTGAGAAAAATATAGTAATATTTTAGTAAAAAAACAAAAACTAATCTACTTTGCGTTCTAAAAAATAACAAAAACAATACCATAACTTAATAAAAATATTAAACCACAACATAACTTATAAAATAACAATATAAGGATGTAAACGACCATTTTATCCACGTACATTATAAAAAAAACAATTTAAATTGATTCACAACAAAAAATACAACTATCAAACAACATAAATTAACAAAAAAAAAATATTTATATTATAGCAATATTATGAACATACAAATATACAAACTAGGAGTGTATGCGGACGGATTGTCATTAAAATGTGACCATACCCAAAATTTACGGGCTACCAATCTGTCAAACCCGAGCAACTTAAGTTAAAAACTAAACCATGCGAGTTGGGGGTTCAGCGGCTCGGGTTTTGGCGAATCGGGCAAATCGGACGGATCATGAACAATCTTACCAAACCTAAAATAACTGGATTCGGACAATAGTAGTAGATTGGGATTTGGGAAGGGGTAAGATTTACTTTCGTTGCTGGATTGTCCCAATAGTCGAATCCAGTGGAAGTTTCAAACTTTACAATTTTTTGATGTCCAGAAATATAATGTGGCTTTTGGGCTTTGTAACCAAAAGGATTTACATATTCTGGGCTACGCTATGGGCCGAGTTATACAGAGGTCCATGGATGATCTGCCGCCCAAGAGAAATTTAATTATTTCTCATCTTTTGTGTTTAGTCTCACAACTATACATATATACTTGGATTACTTGGGACGTATACAACTCTTGACTCACAAAAAAAAAAAGATTCCTATGGCTGTGAAGTAAAAGATATTCAAGTTAGCAATCAAAAGTTAAATAGATGTTGAAAGTTTTAAATTTAAGATTCTTTTGTATATTAGGTGAATAATTTTAGTATATATAAGAACGAAGCTTGAAATATTATTTAGGAGACAAATTTTCCTTGATGAATATTTTATTTATAAATATGAGTCTGTTTATGCGTACTTTTTATTTTAAAAGTACTACTCCACCAATCGAAGCAAAATTAACTTAATTTCATAAATTTATAAACATAAGTTTATTTATTACAACTTTTTACTCTAAGCAGTAATCCACAAATCGAAGCACAATTAACTTAATATAATGACAAAATTTAAAATCAACTCTAAAACAACACAATTATGCAATAATACTATAAAAGGATATCTAAACTAAGTACATATGTCACAAGACATAGAAATATCGAAGAAAATCCTATAAACTCTCCATAGTATATTTTCACTTAAACATTTTCAAGGTGTCCCTTTCTGTGATAACACATGAACTTATATATAAAATAAAGATTAGGATTTTGAATAATTTATTTCTAATATATATTATTAATATGATCATGAAATTATCTTTTATTGCAGTTATTGTAACTTTGCCTTCATGATTCTCTTCTCCAAAATACGTGCTCAAATATTGTTAAAAGTGTCGAATCGTGCCATTAAATGAGAATACACGTAATTATTGTTACAGAGATTATTTTCTTGTCTTTTCTTACTATCTTTTAAATGAAAAAGTAAAATATAAGTGATTCGAAAGTTCATCAAAAAGTGATGCAAAAATTCGACAATATACATAAAGCAAGTTTTTAAGGTGCAAAACAAGATATCATATATGTGTGTGTATTTATTTACGTATGTATTTATATATGCAGGGAGACCGACCCCCCATATATGTGTACGTATAATAGAAGAAGAATTAAGACAATAAGAAACCCTAACTAGAGATATTTGTTATTGTTATAATTTGGAATCTAAGCTAATCAATCCTGCGCACTATTAGTTGGTTTATTTTATCTATTTGAATTCTTCACTAGACAAATGAAAATCACTAGGTATGAAATGATAATCAAAAATAGCTTCGCAAATGTAAAATAAAATTGTCCATTATATGCATCTTTATAAGAAATAAAACAATGATTATTCTTGTCTAATCGAACTACAAAATTTATGACATACAATTTTATAATTTATTAATGAACATGAAAAATGAATGTACAAGCAAAATTTCTTTGTCCCATTGTGGACCACGTAAAATGAGATCATTGACCTTGAACCACTAATGAATTGGTTTTGCTGTTCCCACGCTGAAGGTCCCCAGTGTGGGCCTTCAAGAATCTGATGAAGGTATATTCTCTTTAATATCCAAATGCGAAATGCGAAGCACTCAAATTATTACGTCGACCCGATCCTTGCAAGTTGCAACGGTTTATGTCCATTTCTTCAATCTTTTCAAGGTTGACTACACGAGTTCATGTTTTGCCGTCTAAGATTTATATTCTGAAATGTGTGTTTTTATATGTTATCGTTAAGTTTTTGATCCGTGTAAATTATGTCGATGCAGATTTGTTTCTTTATTTTTGATTAAGTTGCATGTAGTATCATATGTTGTGATTTTTATTATATTTCTTATTCCTAACAAATTAAGTGATGCTTTAAAGTTGTGCTCCAGCATATATTATTGAGCTAATAGCAGACAAACAAACCTATGTGTTATAAAAAAAAATAAGCAGAAAAATCATGTGAAAAAATAGATTCAAAAAAACATTCTTGTGTTCCAAAAAAAGACGCAATTGAAAAAAAAAAAAAAAAAAAAAAACTCTATTTAATAGCACATGAAGGTTTTTGTCTTTTTTTTCCATGGGTTCTGTTGTTACATACAACAAAATATAATAGGGTTTTATTACTCTTCTTACAGGGGGTTTTCTTTGCCTCGTTCTAATAACATTAAGGAAGTTTTGCCAAAAAAACCAATATTATACATAGATTGTCCTGTTTACCCGAAGAGCATCAACAAAAGCATCACAAAACGAAAGCAAAGGTTAAAGCCTGAGATATTGCCATAATAATAGGGACATATTCACATTTTCAGTGTGTTTAATTTGTTTCTTTCTCTTTTTATTTTAACATTTTATGTACCAAAAGGAAGAAAAGAGCAGTGAAATTTTGTTGGTAGTAATTTTGTATTTCGTCTCATAATTATGTTGGGTACTCGGGTTGTTCTCATGCGAGACCAAAATAAGTAGCGGTGCTCATTTTCAGTAAAATTTGATGAGGTGATGAGTCACGACTCATGACGCGTCGAGTTACAACATAAAAAGCAATTAGGTACGTTTCGCTGTGAAGCTCCGACGTTCGTCAAGTTTAGATCTCGCATGTCTCACGGACAGTATATAAAATATCTCTTGTGCTTTTCATGTCGATCAAATAATGGTGAAAATGATTAGGAGCTTGCATATGTATACTTTTTGACCAGATCGAAATTGACCTCCGTCGACTTCTATTCTTAAGGCATAAGTTTAAATTTGAACCAAATAAAAAAGAAGAAAAGTACAAACCTAGCTCACAAATATTCACAATTGTTTCTACTTTGACAAAAACCCCTGCAAAAGAAGAAAAAAGTTCAAGTTTTTGTGCATGCATTTTAAAAATATTTTAAAAGTTAAAACAATGAAATAATGCTCGATTATTGAACGCGGCTATTGTAGTTAGATGACGACACTTTTAAAAATTACATAATGCAGTGTTCGATGCGCGTCAGTCATCGGCACGACTCAGGCACACGCCTGCTACACGTGTCGGACATCTCATGTGATCTATCCGTAAATAAATAAATGAAAATAATCACGAACATCGTGTCAGACAAATTTGAAGGTAGTGTTCAATACATTTCAAACATGTTTGAGTATACTTTTATAAGTTTTAATTATGGTGTGGTTAGAACCTAGTTATTTTCAATTGAAAAATGTTACAAAGAGAAAAATAAAAGAAAATATCACTTTTAAAAAAATAAATAACTAACTAAAGTAAAAATAAAGAGGAATTCTTTAATCATTTCTCTCTCGGTAGATTGACAAACAAACTAAGATCGATTCTTTATTATTAAAGTTCTACCAGTTTTAACATACATGAGTTTGTTTCTATAGCTTTTTTTGTTTCTATAGCTTCTTCTGATCTTATAGTTTTATTTATTTGTTATTATTTCTTAGTTTTAATATATATTTTAAGAATAATTAATGTTTTGTGTTCCTTTCTAATCAAGAACAAGAATTGGACTAGAAAAATGTTATTTTTGAAGATTTTATGATATTTAATATATTTTAAGATAAAAAGATATGACAGTGTCTCAGCCATATAATTTTCAAAAATTCGTAGTTGTCATATCCGTGTTATGTCCATGCATCATAGGTAGTTAATTAGGTACTTTCTAATCATTGTCAAATACATCCATTCCGATTTAGAAGAGTTGGAATTTCTTGCTAAATATTGAACCTGTTCTTTATAAGTGAAAGGATAATAGTCTATTTTCATTGAACTTGCGTCGTGTCACAAATCTAGTTATTTTAAACATCCCATCACAAGCACAATTAGGCCTCACCCTACCCAAAAAGTTGATATTAAATTTTATAATGAGATTAATATCGTCAAAATATTACGACAAGATAGTTAAAAGATATACTATTTGTATCATACTTAATTTGTTTTATCTAATTCTTTTTGGCAATATTTAGTACTACGTAGTTTATTAGAGTTGCTTCAATAAGTATTAAAGTTGTCTTATTACATATAACCTGTCTTCTATAAGTTAATTTATGTTTTATAACAAAGTGCTAATTACCTCTTCTATAATCAAAAATACTAATTATATATGGAGACGGTTATTTCTGGTCACAAAAAGAACATGAATGACTTTTGTGCATAATTTCGATTAGTATTTAACATTTCTGGCTCCATCTCTAAACACACATATTTTATATACACAAGCACATATTTTTGCATTCACCAACCATTATTCAACTAAATCTTAATTATTAATTTCAGATGCATTTTCCGAAGCCCAAAAATCTACCAAACAAAGGCAAGTTATATCATGCGAGAGCCTCAAATCACACACCATTTGCAGCTCTGCTGTCACTGCGTATCAGTCAAGTTGGGCGTGGCCTCACAAAAAAAAAATAAAAAACCAAAAAATAGAAAAAAGAAAAATAAAAAGAAAAAAGAGTTGGGCGTGGCCTTGTTGGCGACACGTGTTTGTCCTAGTCACGCTTCTTAAAATCGCCTTGAAGACAATCGACCTTACCCTCCAATTTCCATCAACTTGTCACTTGAACGTTTTCAAAAGGAATCTCGACACGTAAGAAGCTTTTTGAGGTTGGTGTTTTAAGTCGCATTTTTATTATTCTTATAGATTTGGTTAAGGCGTTTGATATATTCTTTCCCCAAACTTGCAAAAGATGTAATTGGGGATCATTCAGCTTTCGTAAATTATCATGTTCATTCATTTACGGAAACAAGGATATGTTCTCTCAAATGATTGTTGTTTGGTTAGGAATATATGGTTAAAGTTTAAGTACTGTTATTATTGTTGGCTTAGGAATAAATGTTTGCTTAGGAGATCCATAGGCTTTTTTTTAACCAAATTCTCCAAATATATATATATATATATATATATATATATATATATATATATATGTATATGTATATATATATGTATATGTATATATATATATATTGATGCGGGGTATACTCCACGCCACTGATGCACTGATGCAGGGTATCTTCGTCGGTTATGAATACTCCACGTCAGACGAGAATTGCCCGACTGGCTCTCGGACTATGGAATCCTCGGCTTGGTTCGGGAACCTGCACTCAACAAGATACGTAAGCTTGCCGGACGGTCTCCGGCTAAGACCACTCTGATACTTAAGTCAGCAAAAGTGTTGAGAGAGAAAGTAAAAGTGAGAAAATGAGTTACCTTTTTGTCATCTCAATTCCGGTATTTATAGGAGTTTCATGGGCCGAAGATGGGCTTGGGCCATGATAAATGGGCCACAAGAGGATCGACCACCTTGGGGTCTCAAAGCTTCCACCAAGGGGTATAGGTCCCTGGTTCCCTGAACAATTGTTGTTCTGTCTGAGATCGTACACCGTGGGGTTAAGGACAAAGTTAACTTGAAATGTGGCACCTTGATATAACGACACGTGTCATGTATAAGATATGGTACATCATATATATATATATATATGTATATATATATATATATGTATATATATATATACACACACACAACTTGATGGTGCATAGTAGACGACCCATAGAGTATAAAGGTACATCAAAATTTGAAGACAGCACACTACGTTAAAAGTCTCAAACTTTGACTATATATATATATATATATATATATATATATATATATATATATATATATATATATATATATATATATATATATATATATATATATATATATATATATATATATATACACACAACTTGATGGTGCACAGTAGACGACCCATAGAGTATAAAGGTACATCAAAATTTGAAGACAGCACACTACGTTAAAAGTCTCAAACTTTGACTGGACTTCGAACAATACAATTGGAGGACTAGTGCTTCCACATGTGCACATACATTTAAGGAAACTAACCACACCAACTAATCCACTCATTAAACTTCTCTATTATTCCAGGGTTTCTACAGAATGACTTGTCAGTTCCACAAACGAGCCATTGCAAGTACCAGTGGTCGCCAATGGTCTAACATGATAAAAATGACTTGTATCCAACATCACATGGCCGAAATTTTTCGCGATGTGTTAAGAGGTCCCTTACCTATAAATATCTTCATGGCAGGTTAATTTTCTTACACACAAGACTCTTTTGATGAAGTGTTGCTTGAAAACATGAACATGTGGTTTGAAGTGGTTTTCCTATTCTACACTCCTTATTGTGAAACTGAGTTACACATATATTATACACAATAGTAATAAAATTTTGAGTTTTTAAAAATAAAAGAGAAGAAAGGTTAATACAAATATATTTTGTCAATTTACAATATTATTTGAGTACAATCTCTAGAAAGCCTTTGATTTAGTTCTTCAAGAATAACAATCTTCAACATTTTAAAATTTGGTGGCAAAGTCTTTAGATTGTTCTTCAAGAAATCGACTTGAGCATGGAAACAAGTTAAATTTAGGAGCGTGAAACCTTGATCTCGAGTCAAAATATGATTTGTACTGAATGTTTGAAATACAGTAGAAGCTCAGTCTTTAGTTCTTCATATATACTGAAGCTCGATTTTCTTCAGCAGAAGCGCGATCTTCAAACTGCTTTTCAATGGCCTGACAGCTTGATTTCAAATCAAATTGAGAATCATTTGATCTGCGCAACTAACAACTAGAATCTTTGATTGAACGCCTTGAATCTTGTTGAAGTTGATGGGGAGAATTCGCATAACTTCTTTGCTCCAAGATAGTTGTATATTAAATCATGACTTTTTTCTTGATGAAAACCTGTATTTATAGTTGAAGAAAAGTTTTCAATCCAAATCTCCTGATGACGTAAGAATTGTGCTGACTCTTGAATCTCGAAAACTGGAAGACATAATTTGAGAAAATACTTGATAATTGAGATTTGATGGAGTGTTATTTCTTTTCTTGAGATTTGATTAATATATATATCATCCCTTGTATATTGAGATGTTGTGAAATAATATTTTTCTTCTCTTTGAATAAATTTTTCTTCATCTTGAATATTGAGATTTGATAGAACATTTATTTCTTTTCAACTGACATATATATATATATATATATATATATATATTATTGTAACAGAGCGATCGTAAGACAATGAATTGTAACAGAAAATAATAGTACAGAAAGTAAAAATAACACAAAGGATTTTTAATATGATTTCAATCCAACTAGACCTAGTCCATGAGGTGTTCCGGCCAATCGAAATCAAATTTCTTTTACAACAGAAAAGACTCAATGAGGACTTTAAAATAAACAAAAGACTACATTTTTTTTGTTTTTGACGCCTTCTCTAACTCTTCACAACTATTATGTTTGACTTACTTTGATTCTTTGCCTAAAACTCTTTCTATCTAAGAACTTTCTTTTTGTTTTTAATCCAAAAATCCGTACTCTTTTTCCTTTTATACAGCAAAAAATTAAGAACTCTCGAATACTTAAAAAATATCTCTTCTTTTTAGATAAAAAAAAATACAAAAAAATCACTCGAAAGCCTAGCACTCAAAGCTTGAATACTTATTTAATATTTTTGATATTTTTTTTAGTCTTAAACCTGCTTTGTTATTTAAATAAGTAGCAAGTTTCTTCGTTTCGAAAAGTTCCACAGATCCATCAAGCATCGATCGTTGAACATATTACATGATAGGAATACTTCAACATCTGGCTTGGTTGACTTTCCGAGATAGAAAATATCTCCCTACAAAATGTAGAATATAGTTATTTACTTACGATAAATACTTGAAAATTAAAATCACATATATTCAAAACCAGACTATTTAAATATTCCCTTAAATCATGTGTTTTCCTGATTTCAGTAATCTTACCCCTACATAAACTAAATGCATTTTCTATACAAAAAGTAATTTAATTAACTAATGGATAAGTATCTAAATTAACTTGGCTTAACTCATTAGAATCATGTGCGACCAATAAAATCAGTCTTATTAATAAAATATCTTCATACAAAATATAGAATATTACTATAACTCTAAAAGTTGATTATAAAATTTACTAGAAAATATAAATCAGAAGATAACATAAAATATTCAATGATGACTTTTGAATGTAATGTTTGGCTTTTGGTGATATTATATATAAAAGAATCTTTCCAAAACACTTAAACATAATGACTTAAATTATGTGTTTATAATCACTTAAATTGCGTTAAGATGTAAACTAGAGTTTTAAAAACCTCGCCCCAGGGCTCGCTCGGGGCCCGTCTCGGGGCATTTTAACCCTAGAAGGCCCTGAGGCAGCTCGTTGGTGCTTAACTTTAATGAGACTTACACCTCGTAATTTAAGGTTCTCACAAATTCAAATGTTACTAAAAGTGAAAGAAGACAAGAAAGTATGTGCAAAAGCTTGTATGTAGTGATTAAAAGTGGTTTTTGTTGTTTACAATGACTCAATACACCCTATATACAAGGCCACATCCTCAATGGATGGAGGATATCAACTCAATCTAATGACTTCTATTTCGCATCTACAAGGCTCGAAACTCTTCTAACCGACAAATATCAGGCTCTTCTAGAGTCCTTTAAACCGCTCTACAAGCTTCTAGAAACGCATAGTTACAAGAAAACCCCTGAAAAGATAAATAAAAGTGCAAAACTGGCCCATGTAGCCTTCATTCTAAATTTCATCTGTAATTTTGCATGTAAAATAATATTCCACATGAATTATCAGTATATTGAGAGCTATTTGATAATCCTATTCGATATTTAATAAATTCCAAATTCATCTTCTTCTTATTATATATGTTTTAATCGTAATAATGATTAAGTTGATGATTTTCTTTTTAGGTTTTCTTTTTGTTATTTATTTAGTATTTTATGTTTCACTTCTATATATAGTTATCAATTTATTTTATTTCGAATATATTGAGGGTCTATGAAAATATCTTTATGCAATAACATGTAAAGTAAAATATATCCATAATCTTTTTGTGTTTCTTATAACCTAATATAGACACAAATAACTCTTTACAATTTTTTTGCATTTTATTATAAATATATATTCAAAATTATTAAATATTCAATTGTTCTTGGGCTTATGCCATACGCCTCAGGACTTACGCCTCGCCCCTAGTCCATGAAACGCGTCGCCTTACTCCCAAAGCCTTTCAAAACACTGATGTAAACATATCACAATTATCCTAATCTTTTATACGTTCCAAAGAAAAAGTCTTCCTGCAGATTATAACATTGTTGTTAACACGAAACATTAATCACAATATTTCTTAATTAGAATAAAGGAAGACAGAACAAATAAAAAATCACTTAAGAATGATTTTCAAAACCAAAATACACACACACACACACACACACACACATATATATATATATATATATATATATATATATATATATATATATATATATATATATATATATATATATATATATATATATATATATATAATATGAAAAGTTAATATATTTGTTATATATCTGTTGAATATTCATAAATGGTATTTCTTAAATTTTGGTAGATTCTTTCACTGATTTAGGAAGATTCTTTCACATGCACTGTAAGATTTGCATATTCATCTTCTATAATAATATATAAAGAAAGCGGTATTGAACACATTGGTACACCAAACTTTTGATTTTAAACTTTAATATTATTGTTCAAGTTAAACTATAAGATTAAATATTTAGTTTTCAAATTTAGCCCTGTACTTTAAATTACACGTAATAACTACATTATTTGATCCAATTTTTCTTTCTAAACTTTCCAATCCCGCTCATTGAACACATTGGTACACCAAACTTTTGATTTTAAACTTTAATCTTATAATTTAAGTTAAACTATTAGATTAAATATTTAGTTTTCAAATTTATACTTTAAATTACACGTAATAACTACATTATTAACCCACTTTAGTTTTCCATATTATGTATTTCTATAATCTCTTTCATATTTGTGTTGAATTAGACCTTATATAGGAAATCAATCTTATGTATGATAGAGATCTTGTTGTACATTTTAGTATATTCTTAAAAAAATCAATATTTTTGAAAGAGGAAAATATATTTAAACTTACACAAGGCACTTTCATAGTTTGAAACTCCTATTAAATGCATGATTTTAAAGTTTAGGGTGTGTTTAAGTTAATAATGTTATTATAAAACATGGATAATTGGAAAGAAGAGCTATACGTTACACTCGCGCTGTAAGAAGAACTATTCATTCTTTCACTTTTTTTTTTTTTTTTTTTTGATAAAAGCACACATATATTATAAGATCAACGTAAGCAAACAGTCAAAGTACACGGGAACGGGGAGTGGGTGATGCGCGAGGCAACTAGGTTTATATCATAATACAAAAGTGGTAACAGCCACGCAGGGCATGAATCCCAAACATGAAAAAGCGAGAAACTGTGTCCGCCTGCCAAAACATGTTGTCCCTGTCGCTGAGCTTGCCACGTAGCCCCAAGCTTTGCCAAAACATCCGCCACCGCGTTCAACTCCCTATAGCAGAAACTCCCCGTAACAGAAGTGAAACTAGCGAGCAGAGTCCAGATCTCCTGGACCAGTCCAACCAGATGGCCGGGATGGGCCCGGGTCCTGTTCAAACAATGGAGGAGAAGTAAGGAATCAGTTTTAACAATCAGGTGAGAGAAATGCATGATAGATGCTAAACGAAAACCATCCCTAAAAGCTCGGAATTCTGCATGGTTATTAGACGTACACCCTAAGGACCCACTGTAAGCAGCAACAAACGCTCCGTTATCTTTTCTGAAGATTCCCCCGAATCCTGCCGGTCCTGGGTTCCCAAACGCTTAACCATCGATATTCAATTGGATAAATCCTACTGGTGGTGGAGTCCAGTAGAGTGTATGGACGAAATGGTTCCTGGTCGTTGGAGTCGCGTGTGAAAAGAGGATCCCATTATACTCTGTCTGCCTTTGAAAACTCATTTCTATAGTCACTAGATTGATGGGTTGCGACTGGAAGACAAGCCTGTTTCTTGCTTACCAAATTGCCCACATAAGGGTGAGACACATCGCTCTGCTGTCGGGTTGGGTGTTTGATATGAACACCAGCGGGTTGGTTAGAGTTTCCGTGTTTTGTTGTGGGTATAGTCTATGGCGGAGAACTGCTAGGGATCGGCATTTAGCAAAGATATGTTCTTGAGATTCTGGTTCCTCATGGCAAATTGGACAGTCTGGCTGTTGGATGATTCCTTTGGAATGAAGCTGTTCATTCGTGGGGAGAGCATTATGACACAAGAGCCATGAGAAGAAGCGGATTCTTGGTAGGGTACGGGTGTCAGCGATGATTTGCCATGACAAGTGTGGACCGATAGCGGGAGTGATGTTGGACATGATATACTGATAGGCAGTCTTAACTGTGAAGTGTCCTGATACATTCCATGCCCAGGCTATGTAGTCTGCCTCATTAGGATTGCCAATATCGGTACCATGAATTCTTTGAACAATATCATGTGGCAGAAGGTGTTGTATGGGATGTAACTGCCAAGATCGAGTACTCATATCTATTAACTCTCCCACAGAGAGTCCTTGAACGTGTTCAGGAATATTTGGCACATAATCCGCGATAGTGAAGTTTCCCAACCATTTAGTGTACCAGAAGTTCAAATTTTGACCATTTCTAACATGCCATCTGATTCCACCCGAGATGAGTTTGATAATAGACGCTATTGACTTCCATGCCCAGTTGTTCTGAGGTTTACTTCTAGCAAGCAGAAGGTGCGAGTTCGGGAAATACTTGGCACTAAACACTTTAGCCCATAGTGTCTCCGGTTCCGTCAACAGTCTCCATCCGAGTTTCAACATGAACGTCTCGTTTAATTCAGTTAAACGTCGTATGCCCAGACCTCCCAAGTGTTTTGGTGTTGTGACTGTTGCCCAGCTAACCTTTGCTCTGGCACGGCCATTAATAGATGAATTCCATAGAAAGCGTTTAGCCGAGGTTTCCACTTGTTTCAGGATGGTGGTGGGGAGTTTGAATACAAACATCGCATACGACGGTAAGGCTGTAATCGTGGATTTGAGTAGCACTAGGCGTCCCGGGTAAGATAAGTATTGGTTATACCACTGAGATATGTGTCCCGAAGCCCCGTTGAGGATACGTTGAAGTTTAGCAATTTTGTTCCTCCCTGGCCAAACAGGCAATCCTAAGTATTCTTCATTCAGATCCATCTCCGATAGATGAAGTCTCGACAACAACTCCATCTTCTGCTGAGGGTTTACATTTGGCGAGAACATAGCTTTTAACTTATTCCAGTTTATGTATTGCCCTGCAGCTTGGGAGTACATGCTTAGATTTTGCGTGAGACTGTTGATTGTTTCTGATTTAGTGTTGCAAAATATGAAACAGTCGTCTGCAAATCCTAGGATCGGTATCTTGGGCCCCGATCTACTAGCACGAAGGCCCCCAAACGCATTATCCTGTGTGGCTTCAGAGATGAGACGAATGAACATGTCCATGCATAAGATGAACAGGTATGGTGAAAGAGGATCTCCTTGTCGCAGGCCTTTGGTTGGGAACCAGGTTTGTGATTTATGGCCATTTGCCACAACTACGAAGCGCACTGTGGTAACGCAATGCATTATCAGCGCTATAAGGTCCTCCTGGAAATTGTAAGCTCTCAGCGTCTCGTGCAGGAAATCCCAACTTATGTTGTCATAGGCTTTCTCAATATCCAGCTTGATGGCCATACCCCCGTAACGGCCCTGTCTTTTACGTTTGATAGTATGGATCAGTTCGTGAGATATAAGAATATTATCCGTAATTTGTCTTCCTGGGACAAACGCGTTTTGCAAGGGCGATATAAGACGATCCATAAAAGGACATATCCTATTAACCAGGATTTTTTAGATAAACTTGTAGCTCACGTTACAAAGACTGATGGGTCGATAATGAGACACTTCAGTGGCGTTAGCTTTTTTAGGGATGAGTATGATATTAGTGTCATTCATACCCTGTGGAATGGATTTGCTGCTAAAGCACTCATTAGCCATCGTTGAGATCCATTGTTTGAGATGAGGCCAATATTTCTTGTAGAAGTGTCCATTGAGCCCATCTGGCCCGGGAGCCTTTAGCGCCCCTGTTTGTTTAACTGCTTGCCATATTTCTGCCTCCGAGGGGTTGTTAGCCAGATCAGTTCCTGCAATTTGGGACAGGTTTGGCAAATTGAGAAGGTGGAAGGGGAACTGGTTGACATTAGCCTCAGCCGAAGTATTCTCAAAATGGTCCTTAAACGTGCTAACAATATCCTGAGGATTAGTTATCCACTCTCTGTCCGACGTTTTAATGCCTTGGATAAAGTTTCTCCGCCTCCTGTCGCTCGCGAAAGCCATTCTTTCACTTTAGTTAAGAATTTTACGTGTAATAGTGGAAATCTTTATTAATTCATTGTAATGTTTTATGTGGCGGGTGTACAAAAATTATTTATATGGCTGTTCATGACAAAATAACTAACATATTTCATGATTTACATATTTAAATTACTCTTTTTTCAAAATACAAAATCATTATGTTGCACTAAAGTAAATATTAGATGTGCGGATACCGCTTGCTGTAGTTGCTAGTGTTTATCTAAAACGTGCCAAATACAACGTAACTTAACCAAATTAATTTGTGTAATTAAATAGAAAAAGGTGACAGTTAGAATAACCAATAAAGTTGGTTCTAACATATATACATATATTATTATATTTAAAAAGGGATAAGGTGATAAATGTGGATATGATCCACCTCCCTCAGAAACCAACCACCTAACAAATTATGAAAAGAAAAGAGATCAAGAAAAAGGAGAAGTGAGGATGAAGGTATGGAGCATGTTCATGTGGGTCCAAATGGCCCAATAAATGGACAGTGTTCCTGGATTTTCGAATTACATGATACCTCACGAAAGGGACAATAATATTACGGGAATATTAAGTTGTGCACATTCACGAAGTTATCTTCGAAGTCTCAAACCACTTAAAATCGTTTCATTTTCTGTTTTATCCTCAAAACCGTTTTTGTTTTCGCAAAATGACAAATTGCAATAATCTCCTCCTTACAGTCGTCATACGCACAATTGATTGCGAAAGTCTCAATAATGTTATACCGCGATTGTACTTAAAAGGTACAGTTTGCTCTGGTTTTTAAGGCACTATAGTCTCTCAAAATAATTTCATAACGAGACGTGAAAAAAACAAATTGGGTTGCTTAAGATAATCAAAACTGACATGGAGAAAACATTTATAAGAAGAGGGCCACTTAAATAATACTATCTAACTTTCAGTTCTTTTATGGTTGTATTAGTTTCTTACTAATCACTCTAATTATTTGTCATAATTAGTCACGATAATGCTATTTTTCAAACAATGAATTCTACCAGCAAATGGGAATGCGGAGGAAAGAAAGGCGCCGGATAAAGAAAAAAGCAAACAAAAGGGACCATTCCCCAACCTTCTTGGAATGCAGGCGCCTTGATCATTTGGGACATTGGGAGTAGGAACATTTGGTTCTCAACCTATCATGTCTAATTCTTTATTATTTAATTTCTTGGAATCAAATTTCTATACCATTATTGCTATTTTTTTTTAGTAAAATATGGAAGAAAGCTTTCGACTAGCTAACGAACATCACAACTAGGTTGGCACCTTGGAATACCAGACAATTGCAAGCCACAATGTTCTTAAAAGAAAATAAAAAACAAGTAACAGAGTAACATCAAAATGAAGGTCAACAAAATCGGAAATCATCCCAATTGTAAACGTCATTATTAACAAATTCAGAAATAAATGATGGGCAACAATAATTATTGCTGTCGTCGCGTTGATAAGTATTTTTTTTACTTTGTTAAAAATGGTTTTACTGTGTACAAATATCATATTTTCTAATCATATATAGTAGATAGTACAGTACATCTTCACACTTTAATTCATGGTATGCATATATAATGCATAAATCTAAAGAACGCATATATCCTATTCCCCAAAAGTATAAGATTCTGCTTTTAGTTACTATGCCTTTTCAATTAGATGCATGTGGTATTTGTTTTTGAATATTTCCCTTTTTAATTAGATACATGTATTATTTTGCATCTCATAATTTAGCTTTGCGGCCCGTGATGACTTTGAAATGGTTTTGTGCCTTATGTTGTCTTGCCTGTAAATATATTACCGTTATGGGATCCCTTCGTTGTGTAGCTAATAAAATGTAGTGCTTCATTTAGAAAAACCGCAAACTCTTTTTTTTTATCTATTGTGACTATGTGAGAGTTTTGGGTTCAAGAACTTCTAAAAACTGATATGAATTTAGACATATACATAGAATCATCATTTATCAAGACGTAATCGAAAAAATTATGCGGTACAAATTGATAATGATGTGGCGCACCAAGCAACTAAAAATGAAAATATATATTTCCTAATGAACAAAACATTTAGTACCTCGTGTTTCTCTGATCATGTATTATCATAAATAATTAAATTAACTATATCATAAAATTATTACATATTGAACCCACTCTTAATTTCCCCTCTATGTATATGAAATCAAAATTAAGCAATCCTTGCTTTCTTGCCCATGTGTTTATCAAAGTATACTAAGTTAACTTTCAAATTTGTTAGTTTCTTATTTGTTTCAAAACTCAAAATCACGTTATGACTTATGAGATACTTCGAAACCAGAATACAATATTTTTCTCATTTTCTAAAAACATAATATACAATTTTTGAGAATTTGACGGGAATAATTTATTAGGCACCAACCAATATTTTTTTTTTTTTTTTTGAACATCGACACCAACCAATATTGATTGGCTTCTGGTTTCTGAAAATCAAAAGAAGAAAGTATTTGCAGTTATCCCTTTGTATAGGGACAATTGTTAAGACGTTGGAAAGGGCCCAAGCATCTTGCTCTCTCTATTCAAACAAACCCGTCCTGGTCTTCCTGGACCATCTGCATTCGTGGACTTTGGTTGTAATGCATTTCTTTTATATACATAATTTTGTCACATTCTATTTATCTCTGCAATTTCAGTATTATATTAATTATTATAGTCTGAAAATGAAATCTCCCTGAACATGCTTACTCATCAGAGTTTGTAAATGGGGAATGGAGAGATATCTCGTAAAATTTACAACATTAGTAGTGGCAATGCTTGTAACTGGCTAGCATAACAATGCATGTGATGAAAAAGTCACATAGAAATTTGTTTTCAGATATAAGTGAACAAAAAGAGATGGATATTCTCAGCGAAAAACTCAAAAATGGGGTTGAGTTGAGACTCCCACAACTTGTTTGTATTTTACTTTCTATTGTGACCTTTTTCCTCCTCCACTTATATACTATTTTGCTGAAATTTAAGAAATCTCAATGATCTATAATATCTCGAGACTATATGTATAACGTCATTTTACACGATTTTCATCACCTATAAACGACTTTAATCATTAACGATTAAAATATTATTTAATGCATCTCAAATGAATAATTAATTTATAAACATAATATAATGTGACATGGACATATTTTTAGTATCTAAACCATATCTCAAAAAATTTACACAATTTTTTGAGGATCTCAAAAACAACTGTTATAGGCGTTATCAACATAATACCTTTCTATGGTTCGAAAATCTGCTCAAAATTCTTCGTCGTGATTTGTTTATTGTCTAAAATTCCCTCGTGGTTTCAGATAATGTGGGCAGAATTCTTTAACAATTTAAGATACTCACAAAATATTTAATTTCCATCCACTTATTGGCAAGTGACTTACACTATATCTAGCTGAGATTGTATTTGAATATTTTTTTTTTTTAAATCTTGAAAAAGTTCAAAATACATAGGGCTCATTGCGGAAAATTTCATGTGACTTGAAAAACTCTGCACGAAATTTCATGTTGTTTGGAAGACCCTACAAAATTTTCGCATGATTTATTGTTAACTAATATATGTTATTATTTTCTTTCCTATAACTTTATACATTAGAAGAAATATTCAAAATTCATGAATAAAGCAATTTAAAGTGCAAATATAATTATTTTAAAATAGCAAAGTATGGGTAATTTAAAATATGGTGTGTGCAGAGTATTTGAAACTACGAAAAAAAAAATTTAAAATTAACAAATGACATGATAGATTTATGCATATCTATGTTGAAACTCCATTTCAAAGAATCGCAACATATAAATTAGACTAAACTAAAATATATATATATATTCACACGAGCCATCATTAATCATAATTCTAATAACATCATTGTATGTAATGCACTGATAGAAACTGGACAAAATTACAAGTCGATGTGAGAGTTGGATTATTTGTCTTTAAAACGTTATTGTTTTGTTGGAGTACTCATGATTTATGTCAATCGTTTCGCAACATACAAGTACTTGACATATAAACACTTGAAATATCAAGAATAACGAATCAAAGAAAAGTTCTGAAGTCTAAGAAAAAACAAAAGAGAGAAAGAATTAATATGAATTAGCCAATTAAAATGAAGACATGTAGAGTCTATTATAATAAGTGAAAACTTACTTCATGGTAGCTAGATGAACAAGTCATTTCTTGTTGACTAAGTGCTTAGAAAGTTGTTCATTGATTGACAATCGCCAACTAGGCACACCTATTTAGGGTTGTTTAGTTTGCCACAGAAGATTGAAGTATATTTAATCACACTTAACCATCAAACCCATATTGCACTGCTGCAGATGACAAACTACCAATCTCGAAGGGGTAAGTCGGTAAGATGAATTATTTTAGGGCTATTATAGCGGGTCGACGAGATAGAAACAATAGGACCCGGAAATATATATTTCCAACCAAATAAGTGTGGGTTATTAGTTGCCCACAATAAATCCCTTTAAGGACAAACCATACGAGCCCTTAGTATACTGGACATACCTTATATATAACTATTAACCACTTAAATATATAAATTCAAATTAAGTCAATTTTGAACCAAAAGTTAAATAAATAAAATCTTGTTATAAAAGTTTCTAGTTATCATTTAATTTCTAAATCACCCAAATATAATTTTGAACAGTTAAATATATCATATTCATCTACAGAATAAATGTAGATCACATTAAGTTAAAAGAAATTCTATACTCAAAAATTGAAAATATTACATAACTGGTCAAAACATGGGCATAGACCAATTTCTTACAACATCAATGTCTATAATCGTAGTCTACACCCAAATATCAAATTGACTGCAATTTGATTTTAATTTTTTAGCAAAAATAAAAATTTGGGTCCACGAGTATGGGAATCTAGATGAGGTAAGCAGGCAGGGTCCATTATTCCAATTTAAACCATCCACCACTCGCTAATCCTCCAGGCCACTCTATAAATAACTAGTGAATGTTACCATACATAGGCTTGAAGAAGCAACAACTCACTCCAAAATCTCATCCTTCTTCAATCTCTTCTAAATCATCTCTTCTCACATTTAACTGGACCCCATCAAACTAAATTGAAAAAGTCATGGTCGGACCTTCAGTCAACCCTCACAATCTCTCTCTTAAACCCATCAAACTCTTGTGCAGCTACGGCGGCCGGATTCTCCCCCGTTACCCCGATGGCAAACTCCGTTATAACGGAGGCGATACCCGCGTCCTCTCCGTCGATCGTAACATTTCTTTCTCTGGTAAATTTCAATTACCATTTTTGTGTCATTACTTTTAATTTCTACAAGTCCAAATTGACACAAATCAGTTATTTTACATAAGTATGGATCAGAGTATCTTTCGGTCAACTAGAGTATTAGAAACATTTCGTTATTTTTTGAGAGTTTTTAACTATAGTTGTAAGTTGTAACTAAAATAGAAAATACTTCTAGATTACTTTTCGTCAAAGTCAAAAACAAAAACGTTTCAGTGTTTTTCGAGAAAACGTAATAATATTGATTCAATCTTCAATTTTTACAGAGCTAATTGTGAAGCTTGGTGAGATGTGTGGAACACCAGTGAGCCTGAGGTGTCAATTGCCCACCGAAGATTTGGACGCTCTAGTATCAATCACGTGCGACGAAGATCTAATCAACATCATCGAGGAGTACGATCGGATGGCTGTGGTATCTCCGCCGTCATCTCCGTCCCCAATAAAGATTCGAGCTTTTTTATTCAATCCTAAAACCGTCAAAAAAGTGTCGCCACCAACATCATCCGCCTCATCATCCTCGTCGAACGATGCCTCGTCCCCCAAATCGGCTCTGTACTCGGACGCGTTACCGCCGCGTGGGCCCACTCGTTGCGTAGTCCGCCACGTGTCGAGGCCTCCGGCTTACCCTGTTTTGAACGGGAGAAAAGTTGTGGCGCGCCAGCAGTACGCTTATGGGAATAACGGGCAATGTTACTTGATCCATAACGGGAATCACTTTCAATAGTTGGTGAAAAATTGGGGGACCAAAATGATAATAGTAATATATAGAGGGGGTGAAAAAAGAGAGGGTAATTTTGTGATGATGATTGTAAGATGATGATGCATATGGTATGGGACTAGTGTAAGTATTACTATTATGTGATGATGATCATGATTAAGATTTAAGATGGAATCCGTTTTGTTTGATTTCTTCTTTATGGGTCTCGAGAAAAATTAATGGAAATTTTTGGTAACTCTTACAAATGTGATGCTGAGTGAATTGTTTTCTTCTTTTTTCGCCACAATTTTCTCTCTGACGATCGTGTGTTCAAGTGTTATTATTTTTATTTTTTACAACCACGTTATGTTCTATAAATTTGAATGATAGATAGCTTTACGTTAATTATCTTCTCTTTTGTTTCCATCGATCACTCGTCATCTATTTGCTTTTTTCCTGTTTGTGTTGCTTTATTTGTTAATTTAATTATTTGTAATATATATGTATTCTTATTATTAATGTTGATCTTTTTGCTTTTTCTTATCTCTAGCAGGTGCGTATTGGAGAAGGACATAACGATTTCTCCAACATCAAGTGGCACCATGATTTAAAAAGTGGAAATATAAGGTACGCAATTGGGAATTTCTTCAAAAGACGTATATTTAACTTCTAAATCTTTTCTTCATCATTACATAGTTTGAATGTCCAGGAAAACTATGAGAAAAGTTTCCAATGTCTTTGTTGAAAAACTTTGCAGTGTGTCAATGAATTTTTTAATTGCTCTTTTTATCTTTATCATTTATGTTGAAGTAATCATGGGTTAGGTATAGTTTAGTTCATTAAATATTATGAAAACTTTACACGATTCTTCGAGAGCTTTTCAAAAATTTCGAAAATGAGAAAGTATAGTTATTGTAATGGATATAAAAAGTGCTTTGTTTTATTTTCACAAATTAAAAAAAAATGGTTTAGTACTTCTGAGGACATATTAGAAATTTTTTATGCAGTGATTCCAGTGAATAATACAATGCAGTGCAAAGTGCAAACCATGGAAAACCCATTTGACAATTTATGATATTCGAAGTCAATAGTGATCTTCTCCATTTGTCTTTTCAAAATTTAGGTACTGTTTGCTCATTCTTATCTAGACATAACTATGAAAAAAATTAAAAAAATTTCTTCATTATAAAGATATCAACAAAAATTATGAACATTGTATAGTTGATAGTGACTAGTTACCAAATTAAATAAATATGTCCTCATCTTACAATGATAATCAGTATACATTCCCTTAATCTAATATCCAAAGATTTCGTATATAATTGGTACTAATGATTTGGAATGGGCTTCACGGCTAACCAACTGATTTGTGACCAGATTCTACGAACCAGAAGGTGCACCAGAGCAAGAAGAGTTCAAAAATGTAACCCTGGACAGATTCAGAATAACGTCAATTTTTCAATGTAACTCTCAATTGGAATTATTGGACGTGGCCACTGCAGAGCATCAATAAATTGAACTATACCAAATTTTCCGTAATTGGAAATCATTAAAAATCTGGGAATAGTTTGGGGCCCAATGGGCCGCAACAAGACAAAGTGCTACATAAATTCACCAAGGCCTACCTTCTTCAGCCTTGATAATGATGTGAAGTGAAACTGGAGTGATGGTGACACTAAAAATGGAATTTAATTAGAGTTTCTAGAAGATTTATGAAGCTAAAAATTTTTGTTAGTTATGGAACAGTAGTAGACAAAAAAAAATTGGAGATTTTGAGATTGTCAAACTTCTATCTATGTTAATACGATTAGAAAGTTTATTAAAAGCAAATCTAAAATATACACTATTTCATTTGAAAATAAATCTTTTAGAAAACAACAATTTGAGAACCGGATGATTTAATAATGACATCTTGCGAGAATTGGTCAGGTACTCCTATACCAATAAAAGGTGACCAGATAACTATTTGAATGATAAAAGAGGGAGAAAATGCACAAAAGTTAGTAGTAAATCAACCAATTAAGTACCTCAGGTGATACCAATGTGCATCATGTTCCATCTCCACATCAATAATAGAAATGGTAATTTTTGAGAAAACATTTAGAATCAATTTTTGAAAGTTACTGCCATAGTAAAAAATTATCGACTGTCCGCTTATGACTTTGACTTTGTGAAGAAGAAACATAAAACTACTTTTCAAAATTGTTAATTTTATTGACATCTTGAAACATGTTAAAAAAAAACCCATGAAAAATAAAAATAGTTTAGAAATCAAAAAGCTAATTCAATATTACAACTCAAAATTAAAGAACTTAAGAAAACCCAAAAAAATATAATAGGAAACTGAGGATTGGAGGATATTGAAGATAATGAAAAATTGGTTTAAGGTTTATCTGCCCCCATCATCGCGTGACGTAACTTAAAGGATAGATAAGGTAAAATAATTCATTTGGATCGTGATAGCATTCATGTACAATATTTAAAAAGGTATAAATTGCACTAGAATATAGTTTCTTTGGTCTAAAGTGGAATAATATGATTTAATATGTATGGTTTGTATATGTCAAACATAAGACAGGATGTGAACTTAGTATATATATGAACTTCACTTGTCCATAACTTGCGGGGCCGCCTCTCGATGATCTGGAAAAAAAAAAAAAACTTTCATGATCAGAAGATCGAATATCTCATTGGTAGGGGTTTGAAAAGAAAACTGAAGTACTAAGTGTTACTAAACAAATCTTGATTTACCGGTTAAATCCACAAATAATAATATTCTATGTTAATTTCTAATTTTAAATTGACAAATAATACATCATTCATTTATTTTTTTATATTTGAGCTGTGTGCATAGTAAACTAGTTACACGCGTTAAAGTCCGAAGAATAGTTAGGTTCTCAAATTGTATCAACATTATAATTTGTAGTTATGAGAATAACATATGATATTAATCAATTAGTAATATAATATAAAAGGGAAGTGTGGGATCTTATTTAATTATTTTTCGTCAAAATAGTTGTTGAACCACATGGAGCTATAACACAACAAGTTATAGCTGAAAATAAAGAGTACTAGTGCAGAAATACTAAAATAACCTGCATGATTTTTAACGTGGTCCGGCCTAACCAGACATAATTCACGAGCTATTTCGCCCAATTTAAATCAAACTTCTTTCACAATGGAGAGACTTATTCACGACTTTATACAAAAATTAAGACTTCCTTTTTAAGTTTTTGACACCTCACTAATTCCTCAAGTTACCCGGTTTGATTCATTCTTCTTTTTAGCCTAAATTCCCTAATATCTAAGAAAACTTCACAATGTAGTAAATCTAGAACATCATGCAATTTATATATATATATAAAAAAAGTACAGAACATCGTTCTAACTTAGCCCACCTTTCTTGAAAACGAATTATAAGTAGAACTTTCTCGTAAATCTATGCTTCCGGGTTTAAGACTCTATAATTGATATTCTTGAGATACATTAATCTTCAATCACTTTTGCCATTTATACAAGTGGCAAACGACACTAATTCACAAAGTTTGTTGTGCATTGCAACAGCTTGGAATTATCAATCATATATATCCATAGATCAAAGTTTCTTTTCTTTTCCACAAAAAGTATCGAAACTTTTCCGTTTTTGACATTATGGAAACGAAACATACAATATTTTTTACGTTTATTGTAACAATCAATTTTACAAAACTTTCGAAACATATGGAAAAGATCTCAAAACATATTGAAAAGATCTCAAAACATTGCGAAAAGTTTCCAATATTTAGCGTACCGAAACGAACCATGGAAACGAAACTTTGATCCATGTATATCCTCTTGCAATATTTGAATTTTGATCATATCCATGGTGACGACTTTCTGAATAAAATGAAGATCTCCTTGCAAATGATTGCATGTTAATTAGTACATTTAACATAAGATAAATAAGATACGAAATCATGATATTAAAGCATCTTACCTCAAACATTTGATTTCTGATGTCAACCAGATATGCAATTGATTTCCATCTAAAAATATCCTTCAACTAATTCATCATCCAATCTGGATTTATTCAAAGCTCAAAGTGTCCCGAATTAAAAAATTTAAGCATAAATCTGAACACAATTAATTCAAAGCCCAGAATGCCCCGAATTCATGAATTTAAGCATAAATCGGATCTGAATTCATTCAAAGCCCAGGATGCCCCGGATTCATGAATTTAAGCATAAATCGGATATGAATTCATTTAAAGCCCAGGATGCCCTGAATTCATGAATTAAAACATAAATCAGATCGAAATACATTCAAGCCCAAGATGCCCAAATTCATGAATTTAAGCATAAATCGGATTTGAATTAACTCAAAGCCCAGAATGCGCCGAATTCATGAATTTAAGCATTAATCGGATATGAATTCATTCACAGCCCAAGATGCCCTAAATTCATGAATTTACGCATAAATCGGATGTAAATTCATTAAAAGCCCAGGATGCCCCGAGTTCATGAATTTAAGCATACATCGGATCTTAATTCATTCAAAGCCCAAGATTCCCCGAATTCATACATTTAAGCATAAATCGTATCAGAATTGATACAAAGCCCTGGATGCCCCGAATTCATTAATTCAAACATCAATAGGATATGAATTCATTCAAAGCCAAGGATGCCCCGAATTCATACATTTAAGCAGAAATCGTATCAGAATTGATACAAAGCCCAGGATGCCATGAATTCATTAATTCAAGCATAAATAGAATCTTAATTCATTCAAAGCCAAGGATGCCCCAAATTCATGAATTTAAACATAAATCGGATCTGGATTCATTCAAAGGCCAATATTCTCGGAATTTATGAATATAAGCATAAATCGGATCTGAATTTATTCAAAACCTAAGATGCACCGAATTCATGAATCTAAGCATAAATCGGTACTGGATTCATTTAAAGCCAGGATGCGCCGAATTCATAAATTTAAGCATAAATCGTATCTAAATTGATACAAAACCCAGGATGCCCCGAATTCATGAATTTAAGCATAAATCGGATTTAAATTGATTCAAAGCCTATGATACCCCGAATTCATGAATTTAAGCATCAATCGGATCTGAATTCAATCAAAGCCCAGGATGCCCCAAATTCATGAATTTAAGCATAAATCGGATATGAATTCATTCAAATACCAGGATGCCACGAATTCATGAATTAAAAGCATATATCGGATCGGAATTCATTCAAAGCCCAAGATGCCCTGAATTCATGAATTTAAGCATAAATCGAACGTGAATTCATTCAAAGCCCAGGATGCCCCGAATTCATGAATTTAAGCATATGTCGAATCTTAATTTATTCAAAGCCCAAGATTTCCCGAATTCATGAATTTAAGCATAAACCGGATTAGAATTCATTCAAAGCCCAAGATGCGCCGAATTCATGAATTTAAGCAAAATCGAATTTGAATTCATTCAAAGCACTGGATGCCACAAATTCATGAATTTAAGCATAAATCGGTTCTGAACTCATTCAAAGCCCATGATGCGCCAAATTCATAAATTCAAGCATAAATTGTATTTGAATTGATACAGGATGCCCCGAATTCATAAATTTAAGCATAAATCGGATCGGAATTAATTCAAAGCACAAGATGCCCCGAATTCATGAATTTAAGCATAAATCGGATCTGAATTCATTTAAAGCCCAGGATACCCCGAATTCATAAATTTAAGCATCAATGGGATCTAAATTAATTCAAAGCCCGGGATGCCCCGAATTTATAAATTTAAGCATAAATCGGATCTCAATTCATTCAAAGCCGAGGATTCCCCGAACTCATGAATTTAAGCATAAATCGCATTTGAATTAATTCAAAGCCCAGGATGCTCCGAATTCATGAATTTCAACATATATCGGATTTCATTCATTCAAATCCCAAGATGCGCCGAATTTATGAATTTAAGCATAAATCATATCTAAATTGATTCAAAGCCGAGGATGCTCCGAATTCATGAATTCAAACATAAATCGGATTTGAATTAATTCAAAGCACAGGATGCCCCGAATTCATGAATTTAAGCATAAATCGGATCTGAATTCATTCAAAGCCCGGGATACCCCAAATTCACGAATTTAAGCATCAATAGGATCTGAATTAATTCAAAGCCGAGAATGCTCCGAATTCATAAATTTAAGCATAAATCGGATCTGAATTCTTTCAAAGCCTAGAATGCCCCAAACTCATGAATTTAAGCATAAATTGCATATGAATTAATTCAAAGCCCACGAGGCTCCGAATTCATGAATTTAAACATAAATCGGATTTGATTCATTCAAATCCCAAGATGCGCCGAATTTATGAATTTAAGCATAAATCGTATCTAAATTGATTCTAAGCCCATGATGCCCTGAATTCATGAATTTAACCATAAATCGGATCTGAATTCATTCAAATCCCAGGATGCCCCGAATTCATGAATTTAAGCATTAATTGTTTCTAAATTCATTCAAAGCCGAGAATGCCCAGAATTCATGAATTTAAGCATAAATCTGATCTGATTTCATTGAAAGCCCAGGATGCCCAAAATTCATGAATTTAAGCATATATCGAATATGAATTCATTCATAGCTGAAGATGCCACGGATTCATGAATTTAAGCATAAATTGGATTTTAATTAATTCAAAGCCCGAGATGCAACGAATTCATGAATTTAAGCATATATCGGATCTGAATTCATTCAAAGCCCAGGATGCCCCGAATTCATGAATTTAAGAATAAATAAGATCTGAGCTATTCAAAGCCCAGAATGTTTCGAATTCATGAATTTAAGCATAAATCGGATCTGAACTCATTCAAAACCCAGGATGCCCCGAATTCATGAAGTTAAGCATAAACCATTTCAATATTCATTCAAAGCCCAGAATGCCTCGAATTCACGAATTAAACCATAAATCTGATCTAAATTCAATAAAAGCCCAGGATGTCCAAAATTCATTAATTTAAGCATAAATGGAATCTGAATTCAATCATAGCCCAGGATGCCCCGAATTCATGAATTTAAGGAGAAATCTAATCTGAATTCGTTCAAAGTCCAGGATGCCCCGAGTTCATGAATTTAAGAATAAATAATATCTGAGCTAATTCAAAGCCCAGGATGCCCGATTCATGAATGTAAGCATAGACCGGATCTGAACTCATTCAAAGCCCAGGATGCCCCGAATTCAAGAATTTAAGCATAAATCGGATATGAATTCATTCAAAGCCCAAGATGCCCGAGTTCATGAATTTAAGCAGAAACCGGATCTGAATTTATTCAAAGCTGAGGATGCCCCGAATTAATGAATTTAAGCCTAAATCGTATCAGAATTGAAAGAAACCCCAAGATGTCCCGAATTCATTAATTCAATCATAAATAGGATCTGAATTCATTCAGAGCCAGGGATGTCCGAATTCATAAATTTAAGCATAAATTGGATCTAAATTAATTTAAAGCCCAAGATTTTCCGAATTTATGAATTTAAGCATAAATCGAATCTGAATTAGTTCAAAGTCCAAGGAGGATGCACCAGATTCATGAATTTAAGCATAAATCGGTTTTGAATTCATTTAAAGCCCAGGAAGAGCCGAATTCATAAATTTAAGCATAAACCGTATCTTTATTGATACAAAACCCAGGATGCCCCAAATTTATGAATTTAAGCATAAATTGGATCTGAATTAATTCAAAGCCGAAGATGCCCCGAATTCATGAATTTAAGCATAAATCGAATCTAAATTCATTCAAAGTCCAGGATACTCTGAATTCATGAATTTAATCATCAATCGGATCTGAATCAATTCAAAGCCCAGGAAGCCACGAATTCACGAATTTGAGCATAAATCAGATTTGAATTCATTTAAAGCCCATGATGCCCCGAATTCATGAATTTAAGCATAAATCGGATTTGAATTGATTCAAAATCCATGATGCCCTGTATTTATGAATTTAAGCATAAATAGGTTTGAATTAATACAAAGCACATGATGCCCCAAATTAATGAATTTAAGCATAAATCGGATCTGAATTCATTCAAAGCTCTGGTTGCCCCGAATTCATGAATTTAAGCATAAATCGGATATGGCTTTAAAAGCCAAGGATTCCCCGAGTTCATGAATTTAAGCATTAATCAAATCTTAATTAATTCAGAGCCCCCGATGCCCCGAATTCATGAATTTAAGCATAAATCGGATATGAATTCATTCAAATCCCAGGAGGCCCCGAATTCATAAATTTAAGCATAAATCGTTTCTAAATTCATTCAAAGTCCAGAATGCCCCGAATTCATGAATTTAAGCATGAATCGTATTTGAATTGATACTAAATCTACGATGCCCCGAATTCATAAATTTAAACATAAATCGGATATGAATTAATTCAAAGCCCAGGATGTCCCGAATTCATGAATTTAAGAATAAATCGGATTTGAATTCATTCAAAGCCCAAGATACCCCGAATTCATGAATTTAAGCATCAATCGGATCTGAATTAATTCAAAGCCCAGGATGCCCCAAATTCATGAATTTAAGCATAAATCGGACCTGAATTCATTCAAAGTCGAGGATGTCCCGAATTCATTAATTTAAGCATAAATCGGATTTGAATTCATTGAAAGCCAAAGATGCGCCGAACTCATGAATTTAAGCATAAATCGGGTATGAATTCATTCAAAGCCGAGGATGCCCCTAATTCATGAATTTAAGCATAAATCATTTCTGAATTCATTCAAAGCCGAGGATGCGCCGAATTCAAGAATTTAAGCATAAATCGTATTTGAATTAAGGCAAAACTCATGATACCCCAAATTCATGAATTTAAGCATAAATCGGATCGGAATTAATTCAAAGCCCAGGATGCCCCGAATTCACGAATTTAAGCATAAATCGGATCTGAATTCATCCAAAGCCCAGGATTTCCCGAAATCATGAATTTAAGAATAAATTGGATTTGAATTCATTCAAAACTCAGGATGCGCCGAACTCATGAATTTAAGCATAAATCGGGTATGAATTCATTCAAAGCCGAGGATGCCCCTAATTCATGAATTTAAGCATAAATCATTTCTGAATTCATTCAAAGCCGAGGATGCGCCGAATTCAAGAATTTAAGCATAAATCGTATTTGAATTAAGGCAAAACTCATGATACCCCAAATTCATGAATTTAAGCATAAATCGGATCGGAATTAATTCAAAGCCCAGGATGCCCCGAATTCACGAATTTAAGCATAAATCGGATCTGAATTCATCCAAAGCCCAGGATTTCCCGAAATCATGAATTTAAGAATAAATTGGATTTGAATTCATTCAAAACTAAGGATGCGCCGAATTCATGAATTTAAACATAAATCAGATGTGAATTCATTCAAACCCAATGATGCCCTGAATTCATGAATTTAAGCATAAATCGGATCTGAATTAATTCAAATCCCATGATGCTCTGAATTCATGAATTTAAGTATAAATTTAATTTGAATAATTCAAAGCCCAGGATACCAAATTCATGAATTTAAGCATCAATCAGATCTGAATTAAATCAAAGCCCAGGATGCCCCGAATTCATGAATTTAAGATTAAATCGGTTCTGAATTCATTCAAAGCCCAGGATGCGCCGATTCATAAATTTAAGCATAAATCGTATTTGTTTTGATACTAACACAGGATGCCCCGAATTCATGAATTTAAGTATAAATTGCATCTGAATTACTTCAAAGCCCAGGATGTCCCGATCGAATTCATGAATTTAAGATTAAACCAGATCTGAATTCATTCAAAGCCAAAGATACTCAGAATTCGTGAATTTAAACATCAATTGGATCTGAATTAATTCAAAGCCCATGATGCCCCGAATTCATAAATTTGAGATTAAATCGAATCTGAATTCATTCAAAGCCCAGGATACCCCGAATTCATGAATTTAAGCATCAATCGGATCTAAATTTATGTTGTTCCTCTGTTCACAAACATCACAAAGTATTAGAGAAACAAATAATAATTTACTCAAATGAACAAATATTAGATATTACCTCGAGTCTCCAATTGAATGAATATTACCTCAACATCGGTAATTAATTAATTACCAATGAATTATAAAGTACACGGTAGGGCTGAGGCGCGGACTAAGTCACTGCTCTCTTTAAGACAATTTCGCGCCCCTAGTTCATGATGAAATATATGCAGTAGGGATTGCCACTTTCGCGTTGCCTCCAGGAAACAATAGCCCAACTCTCAGCGTTGTGTTTCTTTTCTAACTGCACCTTAGAAAGAAACGAAGCTTTGGCCCGACACTTTGCTCTTGCTTATTTTTGAGGTAGAGAGTATAGTATAATTTTACACATCAAAACACAAAGAATAACTCTTCCTCTTTATCTCTTCTATCTCACGTTTTTTTTCACCCTCTTTCCTCACACCAAAGTAAAGCCACAATAGAGGTGTATATATATATATATATATATATATATATATATATATATATATATATATATATATATACAAGCTCACCATTAGGAACAAAATGGAGGTTACAATCTTTATATTAAGTGTGGCATGAAAACTTGAGTAAATGCAAGGAATAAAACTGATATAATAAAAATATATCTTAATTGGCTGAGGTTAACATACTCATTATGCTTTATAATGTAATGAAAACATTAATGGAGACTTGAATGGTGTTGACCACTCAAAAATAATGATAAATAATATTTTTAATTAAAATACTCTAACAATTTATTCAAAGCCTAGGATGCCCCAAATTCATGAATTTAAGCATAAATCGGATCTGAATTAATTCAAAGTCCACGATGCCCCGAATTCATGGATTTAAGATTAAATCGGATCTGAATTCATTCAAAGCCCATGATACCCCGAATTCATGAATTTAAACATCAGTAGGATCGGAATTAATTCAAAGCCAGAATGCCCCGAATTTATAAATTTAAGTATAAGTCAGATCAAAATTCATTCAAAGCCCAGGATGTCCCGAACTCATGAATTTAAGCATAAATCGCATCTGAATTAATTCAAAGCCCAGGATGTTCCAAATTCATGAATTTAAACATAAATCAGATCTGATTCATTCAAATCCCAAGATGCGCCGAATTTATGAATTTAAGCATAAATGGTATCTAAATTGATTCAAAGCCCACGATGCCCTGAATTCATGAATTTAAGCATAAATCGGATCTGAATTAATTCAAAGCCCAGGATGCGCCGAATTCATGAATTTAAACATAAATCGGATCTGAATTCATTCAAAGCCTAGGATACCCCGAATTCATGAATTTAAGCATCAATCGGATCTGAATTAATTCAAAGCCCAGGATGCCCCGAATTCATGAATTTAAGCATTAATTGTATCTGAATTAATTCAAAGCCCAGGATTTTCCGAATTCATGAATTTAAGCAAAAATCGGATTTGAATACATTCAAAGCCCAAGATGCACCGAATTCATGAATTTGAGCATTAATCGTATCTAAATTGATTCAAAGCCCGGGATGCCCCGACTTCATGAATTTAAGCATAAATCGGATCTCAATTCATTCAAATCCCAGGATGCCCCGAATTCATGAATTTGTTTCTAAATTCATTCAAAGCATAGAATGCCCCGAATTCATGAATTTAAGCAAGTCTGATCTGAATTCATTGAAAACCAGTATGCCCCGAATTCATGAATTTAAGCATAAATTGGATCTGAATTAATACAAAGCTTAGGATGCTCCGAATTCATGAATTTAAGCATACATCGGATCTGAATTAATTCAAAGTCCATGATGCTCCGAATTCATGAATTTAAGCATAAATCGGATCTGAATTCATTCAAAGCCACCTCGAATTCATGAATTTAAGCATAAATAGGATTTGAATATATTCAAAGCCCAGGATGCCCCGACCCGAATTCATGAATTTAAGCATAAATTGGGTCTGAATTCATGCAAAGCCCAAATTTCCTCGAATGCATGAATTTATGCATAAATAGGATGTGAATGCATTCAAAGCCCAGGATGCGCCGAATTCATGAATTTAAGCATAAGTCGGATCTGAATTAATTCAAAGCCCAGTGTGTCTCGAATTCATGAATATAAGCATAAATCAGATCTCAATTGATACAAAATCCAAGATGCCTCTGAATTCACGAATTTAACCATAAATCGGATCTTAATTCATACAAAGCTCAAGTTGCCCCGAATTCATAAATTTAAGCATAAATCGGTTATGACTTAAGTCAAAGCCCAGATTCCCCGAATTCATGAATTTAAGCATAAACCGGATTTGGATTAATTCAAAGCCGAGTATGCCCCGAATTCATGAATGTAAGTATAAATCGGATCTGAATTCATTCAAAGCTCAAGATGCCGCGAATTCATGAATATAAGCATAAATCGTATGAGAATTGCTACAAAACATAGGATGCCCCGAATTCATTAATTCAAGCATAAATAGGATCTGAATTCATTGAAAGCCAAGGATGCCCTTGAATTCATGAATTTAAGCATAAATCGGATCTGAATTAATTCAAAGCCTAGAATGCCTGAATTCATGAATCTAAGCATAAAATCCAATCTGAATTCATTCAAAGCCCAGAATGCCTCTAATTCAAAAATTTAAGCTTAAATTGGATCTGAATTAATTCAAAGTCGAGGATGCCCCGAATTCATGAATTTAAGCACAAATCATATCTGAATTGATACAAAACCCAGGATGCCCCGAATTCATGAATTTAAGCATAAATCGGATCTGAATTCATTCAAAGCCCAGAATACCCCGAATTCAGGAATTTATCCTATACTATTAGAATAAGATAAATATAACTAAATAACTAGATGGTATTAAACAAAATAAAGAAGACTGAAAAAGGTCTTAACAAGAAGAAATATTTTACAAGCAAACCTCTCATGATTTTATATCACACGATCTTGGAATGTAAGCTGAGCTTATATAAACTAAAAGTTTAATTAGTTAATATATACGTTAATACTTAATAGTTAGCTTTTAAGGTTTCGTCTTGCTTTTACACAGTCAAATACATTTAAATTAAAAGTAAAAATTAACAAAATTATAGACCCTCTAGGCTTTATGTTCTTCTTGGAAAAAGATGATAACCTTCTTTTTGTTGTGGCCCAAATAAGCTTTTTAATCATTTTACTTATTCACTTGAAAGATTTTATAAAAGATGAGATGATACATTTTTTTTAAAGGAAATAAATGATACTTCATGTATTATAAGTTTATAACCTAAATCATTCCCAACCCCCCTAACTTTTTTCAGGCTAAAACTAAAAAGTATCTCGCACGAGCATTCCTGTAAATTAACTCAATGCCAAATTCCATTTGATGATTGATACTGTCGCCGCCAAATAAAATTTTCGTCTCAGCCACTAGCATAAGAGATCAATGATTAACTTAAAGATCTCATCTCATCTTTTGATTGATGAGGTCATTAGAGGATAATGATTTGACATATATAGGGATGGAGCTAGAAGAACCAAAATACTCCATGCTTTTCACATAACACAAGATAATGGATTTATCATCGATCGTTATCTCATGACTAAATAGAAAAAATATCAATTGAGATCATGGATAGTATATAACTATATATTACCCCACTTCATTGCAATTTATTATTTTGTATGATTGTTAATAAAAGTTTCAAGAACTAAAATATACTAGTTAATTGTTGAGGAAATATATTATTACACGGATCAGTACCGAGTGATTCTGCAATGACTAGATATAGTACAACTATTGAAACATTATATTCGAAGAATTAAAACTTCTAACAAGTTTCCTTCCTCATAAACTTTCTTATTGAGTTATTTCTAAGCAAAATAAATTAATAAATAAATTCTGACCCCACCAAAAGCTCTGCATAACACATTATGTTTAAGGCCCCAATGAATGAGCATGCATCATCAAGCACTAGCAATAGTTATAGGGTATGGTGACGATGAAGATAAGCAATGATCAGTCATTTGCAGGAGGAGATAGAAATAATACTTGGGCAGGAGAAGAAACGCACAGGACCCTACTCCCATGGATAAAATTTTGCTTTAAATGTTAATGAGACAATTCATTGGTGGTCTCATAATTGAAAAATAAAATTATATTAAAATACATGATCACTATGACACTATATATCTTTCGATGTGGATATAAGCCAAGCATTTGCTCGTTTTCAACTATCAAAGTTTCTTCCTTATTTGGACCACTGATAGTGATGATATTTAGTACCCCTTGCCCTTTGGAGAAAATAAAAATGACGATTTGAGTTATCGAACAAAAAAAATATTGAAAACACAGCTCATGTACACTCGGACAATGATATCATTCCTGGTATAAAAAATATAATAATAAGAAGAAATTGACATTTGTTGTGTCCAGTGTTAAAAATTATGGCAATAGGATTCTATATTGTGTGTGTGTGTGAGGTGGGGGGGGGGGGGGGGTGTCGTCCACGTATGATATGGATTAAGTTTTAAGATGGTTATAATCTATTGCTACGTATTGTAATTTATAACGATAACATTACAATTCATTTTATAACATTTGCAGAAACATTAATAATTTCAAAGTAAGTTTATTATTGTAGAAGCTCCATGAATCTTATAATAGTAAGGTCTGTTATGCTTCTTGATTTATTAGAATTAAAATTTTAACTTGTAATATCTTAGATGGTTAAATAACAGTACAAGAAATATTCCACCATTATGTAACGACCATAAAAACCGAGCGTTGTAGGCTCATTTTCACCTGAACCATAAAATGGGTGAGGTGGAATAATTGATCACTAACTTGATTGATTTTCTCAAATCACAAACCGTAGAATTAGTATTACAATCTTTCCTCTCTTCAAACTCTCTTTGATCATTCAATAAAGATAAATGTTTATTTTATGATTTGTATCTTCAATTGCTTCAATCCGTTTGTATTCATTCGATCACACGATTGAACATCATAGAATTAGAAAACACATCCTTTAGGTTATAAACTTATAATCCCTACTAAGACTCCAATCCTTTTGTGATGGCTAGCATATAGCTTGCTTGCTTGTTTTTTTTTTTTTTTTTTTTTTTTTTTTTATTTTTTATAAATAAATAGAAGGTAGCGGGATTCAAACAGATGACAATCTATTTGCCTAACTCTTATTGCCATATTATATGATTCATCCAAAAATTTAAAATGTAACATGTTTGACATTTATAGCTCTACCCTCTTCAAATACCCCAAACCTAATCTAACCAAAATTCTTAGCGGAGTTTCGAGAAAATTGCATTTTTAATACTCTAACTTGACATCATTTTTTTTGTCATATATTAACTTGGCACCTCTCGTTTTTGGTACCTTAATTTGGTAATTTTTTCAATTTCAATACTCCAGAGGCGGCGATTTCAAAATCTCGCCGAAATTTTTCACTTGAAGCTAAATTTGGAGATGTTGACCCCAGTCGAACTCCAAACTCACCCACTTGCCACCTTAAAAGCCACGTCAAAAAATAATAATAAAATAACAGTAAAACAAAATTCAAGGTGGCAAGTGGGTGAGTCGGAGTGTGACCGGGGTCAAAATCACCAAATTTAGTCCCACGTGAAAAATTTCGATAAAATTTTGAAATCGCCATCACTGGAGTATCAAAATTGAAAAAATTATCAAATTAGGGTACCCAAATCATGAGGGAAAGTGCCAAATTAGGGTATGAAAATGCAATTTTCCCGCGGAGTTTCCAGTTCAAGAAACTTCTGAAATGAGGGTCAGAATTAAACATGGGCCTAAAGCCTCAAGTCGAAAGGACTAAACTCAAAATGACCAATTTTTCAATCTCACTAGAACTGGGCCTCATTAGTAATCACCATTCACCAAGGGACCGTGTTTTAAGTACCCCAACTAGACAATCCAGCCCAAAAATAGAGAATACGGGGGCCGCCCAATTCGAAATTATTACCAAAAACCTTGAAAATCTCACTCTCTCTCATCGACACTTCACTCTCTCATTTCAACAATGGCGGCGAAAAAACGCGCACTGTCCCTCGGCAGCAAGGGCTCCTCCCTCACATCCTCCGACGTATTCGCCGTCGCTCACGGCGGCGCACGCGTCGCAATCGACTCCGCCGCCGCCACATCCCGCCGATCCTCATCATCGCCTTCAAACTCAACCTCCGATTACAAATTCTCAATCCCCAATTTCTTCACTCGCGAAGAGACCAAAGCCTCGCTGATTCTCCTAATCAACAAGCTACTCCTCTCCTCATCGCCCTCCGCCGCCGCTCAGCTCCTCCCGATCCTCGATTCAGATACCCTAGATTCTAATTACGCCGTAAACGACGTCGTTTTCGATAAATTTTCAGCTATTGATTACTCATCAGCAGCTGTCGACGGCGTTTCGGCGATTCTCGATCACTGTTGTTCTGCTCTGTCCGTTGTGGTTGATGCTGCTGCTGCTATCTCGTGTGAGGCCTTGCGTGCCGATGTTTCTCCGTTCAATTTGATTGACTCTGGTGACGGTTCGTCGTCGAAAGACGCGGTTTCCGTTGCCGCGGATTTTAAGGTGTTTTTTAACGGTTCGAAGTTTGTTAACTCGGGGAACGAGCTTGTGGATTTGTCGTGCGTGGCGGAGATTCCGTTTGTGCATGGAAATTTTAGGGAGGTTTCGCGGTTGCTGCACGCGAAAGCCAGAGTTCAGTTGAATTCGGGGTTTAGAGCTGGATCCACCAAGGATATTTTGACTGTGTTGTCTAGTTTGGCTTTGTCTCTGTTGAATTTGGGGAGCAATAGTGCTGGTCGTGCCAAGCTTGTTCTCGAGAATTCGATAGCTGATAAGGATTTGTGTCGTAGTTTGTCTGAATTGTTTAGCTCTAGGTGCTCGCGGGCTGATTCTTTGGAAGAGTTGTGGGCTTTGTCACAATCTTCTCTTGGAAAGAAGGATTACCTTTTGTTCTTGCATAATGTATATGAGTTATTGGGTGCGGTAATTAATGTTGTTTCTTGGGAAGCGATTACTGCGTTTGTTGCTCTTGAAGGAAGTGAGGTTTTTGTCAAAAAAATTGTGGAAGAAAACAGGGGCGATGTCAAAACTGATAAGAAGGGTGGTAAGAAAAAGAAGGCAGTTCTAGGGAAAGGGACTACTGCTCTTGTGCAGTTCGTCAAGGACACATTGCTGTGTGGTGCAACAACAATTGACTTGGAAAAAGGCGCTCTTGAGTTGATTGCGTTGCTGCACCCGACGAGCTCTGGCTTTGATGGATTCTTAAGGAAAGTGAAAGAGATTGTTGAAAGCAATGAAAGTCGAAGGCTACCAAAGCTGCCCAAGGTACAATGGCGCCGCAAGTATTTACTTCCATAATATCATTGTATCATTGATTAACTGTGAAAATCACCGACTTAAGAAGATAACTTGTGGTGGCATCTCTGAATTCGCTTGAGGACATTCATTTGGACAAGAATCTTAGCCATTCTAAAAGAATAGCAAGATTTTGAAATTCTGTTGTCACCATCGGATTATGCCAAGAAGTGAGGGTTGTAATAGCAGTGAAATCCTTGCTATTGTTTTACATTTGGTCATGAAACTCAAAGTGGGACAAAATTTTAAGCTTAGACATGTTTATATTTTTTATTTTGTCCTTAAATCTAACATCATAATCATAAAGTAATAGTGGAGTTGATGGCCCAAAGGCTCTCATTAATGTCAGGTTTCGTCTTGGATAATCTTTTTGTTCCTTGTAACCATTCGTCTGCATGTATCTTGTCTCGCATTAAGGTGCCAGCTTACTATATTCAACGTACATGGGTTCCCTTCTTTATGGAACATGAAAAAGAATCTTAACTTTATATACCTTTTGTTTTTTCTGCATGCAGGGTACTCGTGATTTTGCAAAAGAGCAGATGGCTGTCAGAGAGAAAGCTTTCTCAGTTATAGTAAATGTTTTTAAAAGGCATGGAGCAATGGCCTTAGATACCCCTGCCTTTGAAATGAGAGAGACTCTTACGGGAAAGTATGGGGAAGACTCAAAGTTGATATATGACCTCGCTGACCAGGTATGCTGTGTTCCTCCATGGGTTAATCTCAAATAAAATGACCATCAAATTTCTTGGTGCATGTAGAAAACCAGATTTTTTTTATATCCAGTCTCGGCTTTCAAGTTACATCTGGCACGTGTATATTTCTTGTTACAGTTCCTGATGAAACATTCATGTCCTTGACTCGAGGTTTGAGACGCCAATAATTGAGGGTTAGCTTTGTGTTTAATTACTGGTACATATGTGATATGTCCCTTGAAAGTTAATGTGCTTCCGCTTTGTGGCAAGAAGACATTTACTGGATAGAGCCTAGAATTTGATAGTTTTTAAGTGAATACAGGATAGTCGGGCAATCAAAACTCTTGCTCCTTTCCTCAATGACGAAAGCTGAAGTTCTGTTAGCAAATATCAGTGTTTTGTTGTTTGGGAGTAAACCACAAGTTTTCGTTTGTCTCCACCCCTCCATCCTCACTACATACTTATACAATTAAAATGTACTGTCAATTGCAAAATAAAAATATTGTTGCCATCTTTTCAGAAGTTTCTCACAGCCACGTCTCTGTTTTTAGTTCTCTCTAAATGCATCTAGATATTTGTTACTGATTTTTCCACCTTACCCGTATGACATGGTTTCTTTAATTTTTTACTGATCATTATATCCAGTTTCTACTGATATGAGAGCTGGGAACCATCTATAGTTTAGGTTAAGGTAAATTTGTTTTTACTCCGAAGAACAAATTTTGGTTAGTACCACCGATATGTTTAACAATTTGAGCATCCTATTATTTACTATTTAGTTTTTGTAGCACAGACATTACCATCTTGAATTTGGTCTACTTTTCAGTTTTTCAATTTATAGAAGGTAGTGGTTTCTGGCATGGATAATTTTTCGGAGCCAGCATTATATGGACCATTACACTGGAGTCTTTGTGTCCCATGACTGCTTCTAATTCCTTTTTATGGCTTATTTAGCTTCAAAATTACTGTATATCTTTGCAGGGTGGAGAACTTTGTTCCCTTCGATATGACCTAACAGTTCCTTTTGCTCGGTATGTTGCTATGAATGGTTTGACATCATTCAAAAGGTATCAGATAGCCAAGGTATACCGAAGGGACAATCCATCGAAGGGACGATATCGTGAATTCTATCAATGTGACTTCGATATTGCAGGTCAATTTGAAAAAATGGGGCCAGACTTCGAGGTCATAAAAATATTGACAGAGTTGCTCGATGAGCTTAGTATTGGGGATTATGAGGTAATTTTTCTGGATAACATCATTATTTCGAACTTGCATCAGAATGTCATATATCACTTGTCTTGCCTCCTCTCGCTAGTTTTCGGGATACGTTATTGGATTTCTGGTAGTAGAATATGAGCTAATTAAGGATAAAACTTAGGGAGTAATAGTTTTACAAAATTACAATGGACATTTACTTTTTGGTTGATGCAATGGTATGCTGTGCAAGAGGTAGAGTTTGTTTGTCCTAGTGAGCTCCCATGAAAATTAATCTGGTTATTGCTTACCCTTCAAAATCTGGTTGTTTTACTTCATAAGGATTTATGAGTGCATTTTGTTTACTTGTTGTAACTGGTCCTCGACAGGTGAAGCTGAACCACCGGAAATTACTGGATGGAATGTTGGCTGTATGCGGGGTGCCACAAGCAAAATTTAGAAGTATTTGTTCAAGTATTGACAAGTTAGACAAGCAAACATTTGAGCAGATAAAGAAAGAAATGGTCAGTGTGCAAGCGTTGCTCTGATTTTCTTCTGTTATAATTTTTATCTTTTCTTTCTGCACCAATATACACATGGATTGTTCCAAACAATTCTTGCTCCGTCTATTTGACATTAATTTAAAATCTGAAAAATGGACTGGGAGAAAGGGGGTCTTTATATCTAGCTTAGTCTACATTGCTTGAACTTATCTAGGTATATCAGATACATCCTATTGTACCCCATAATAATGCCATTTAGCCCTAAGTTTTCATTAATTGTAGTGTAATATTAAGCCATTTCCGGACTAAGTATGGATTCTCCACCTTTAGTTTCAATTGTCTTACCTGTTTGTAGCTTGCAGTATTTATACACACCATCCTACACGATTATGCACAGCACAAGTTTATCTTTCATTCATTTTCTAAGAAGTGTTGTGATGGGATTACAAGTTCTTTAATATCAATTGTTGTCCTATTTTCTTTGGTGGTTTGGTTTTATTTTCTACCTTTATGAATATATGTTCTACAAATTTAAGTCTCATAATATTATGGCACTTGTGTAGGTGGAGGAAAAAGGTTTAACTGAGGAAACGGCGGATAAAATTGGCACATTTGTTAAGCAAAGGGGTTCTCCAATGGAATTGCTGTCTAAGCTACAACAAGAAGGCTGTGAGTTCTTGAAGGATTCTGAAGCTGGAAAGGAGCTGGAGATTTTGTTCAGAGCGTTGGAGAGATCTAGGTGCATTGACAAAGTTGTTTTTGATTTGAGTCTCGCTAGAGGTCTGGATTACTATACTGGTGTCATATTTGAAGCTGTTTTCAAAGGCACAACTCAGGTATATGTAAACCTTTATGATGGACTATTTTCAGGTTTATCTGTACTATGTTTAAGATCTTGCCTTTAAATGAATCATATAATGTCTTGAACGATTCGTTTCTTCACGTTGAATCATCAAATTTTTGTGCTGTTGTGTTCTGATTAAGCATCTTACATCTTAATGTAGCTGAAAGTTACATAACAAAGTTTTCTTTAGTAATTAATACTGTATTTATTTTAGCTTAAATTACCAGCTCATCCGTTTTATACGTGTGAGCTGATTTGTGTGCGTGAGAATCACTTTCAAAGGGAGCAACACAGGGGACAATGAATCATGTTAGCTTTCTTTTCTTAAGGCTTTTTTTATTTATTTTTTAAGTTGAAGCAAGCCATACCTAGTTCAACCTGAGTGTTACAATGTTACTGAAATGTGAACAGATGATCTATCTCCATTAACATAATGTTCCATAGTTGAGATTGGTCAGCAATAGCATTATACTGATCAACAATAATGAGCACATGAAGTCAGTTGGGTTCCAAAGTACTCATGAGATGTCGTAGCTACATTGTCTACTAAGATTTTTAGTTTTTTCACTAAAGAATTCGATTGTATGATGTAAGCCCTCTTACTCGAGTTCTGTGTTTTGCGTAAGACTCACAACTCATTGACAAAATTGTATCATTAGAAATACAACATAAACTGTATTACTAATGATTTGCTTTATCTGCAGGTTGGTTCCATTGCTGCTGGTGGACGTTATGACAATCTCATAGGAATGTTTGGTACGAAGAGCGTTCCTGCGGTAGGAGTCAGCTTAGGAATAGAACGAGTCTTTGCAATAATGGAGCAGCTACAAAAAGATAAAAACCAGGTATATCCTGTTGGCTTCAGTTAGAGATCCACTTGATTCTTGTGTTAAAATAAAAGACTTTGGACTTAACATGGAAAACTATATCATGCTTATTCGTTATATTATAGCATAGTGCGCAGTGAAATTTGTTTGTGAATTGTGAAGCTGGGTGAAGTTCATATTGCAAGCATTAATATTCTATCTTTACACGTGTCAGGAAATTCGCGCAACTGAAACTCAAGTTCTTGTGAGCGTTTTGGGCGATGATTTGTCTTTAGGTGTGGAACTTGCGAGTGAATTGTGGCGCGCCAATGTGAAAGCTGAGTTTATGATCAATAAGAGAGTGCAAAAGCACATTGACCGCGCCAGAAACTCCAAGATCCCCTACATGGTAATTGTGGGGGACCAAGAACTTAATGAAGGTATCATAAAACTAAAAGATGTCAACGCCGGAACTGAGGACAAGGTCTCTAGAAGTCTATTCGTGGAGAAGCTTCAGGAACTACTAAATGGCTCATAGGAGTCTTGACGTTGCTGAATCACAATCTTCTCATTTGCATCATTAGGTCTATGCTCCATTCTTCTGTGTTTTATTCTGATTTACAGGATGAGAATAAGGTTGTGAGAGCTTTTGACAGTTTACCATCTCAACATATTGATGCTGATATGATAGCTGGCTTTTCCTGCACGTTTTTGTAACTTGTGTGAAAAAACTAACATCATCTCGTATCTTACAAATTGGTCAGAGTAACAGCTAGACCAGGTCTATATTTGTGTCGTATGAATCTTCTCTTTCAATTTGTCCGCAAGGAATTTATTAGAGTAATTTGGTTGAGGGGTTGTAATTTATCCTTACAAGCCACATCGTGTTGTAAGTTGTAACATGGTTACAGAAGTTAGTTCAATCTTTATATGACTCCGTCAATCAACATTGGAGATTGTACTTTCTAGAAATAGGAATTTATCTCTTTGTTGACTCAGAGAGATACAAAGATCAGCAAAACTCATGATTTGTCTTCTTGTTTGGAGAAAACTGACTGAATCTCTAAGACATGGGATCTGGATAAAAAATCATTATTGATTTAACAATTGTATTTGTACGCTATTTGCAAATTATTTTTAATCTATTGTAAAAAGATCTAAACTTAAACTCGCTTAAATTGGGGTAGATATATCGTTACGAGACTCAACTAGTGGACGACTCCAACGAAACCTCGGTGGGACTATTCTCAGCGCACTATCCTAATAGGGCCCACTGTTGTGTCGGATTAAGATTCAACCTCATTTTGGGTGAAGGGCTTGGTTGATCCCAGGTACTTGTATTCTAGGATTTTGCTTGCATATTAGCAAATTGTGGTGCGGTTGGAACTTACTACATGCATATCATTGCATTGTTTATCTTTTTGTTTTTATTTAATATAGTGACGGCCAAATTTTACATGTATAGTTAATCACGTAACATTTGATTGTTGGCATGTGGCAGTGATAATAGCAGCCTTGTAGTCGTAGTACTATTTTGGAGTACCATTTAGTGGTAGTTCTAAGCTCCTCTAGTACTCGTTTGAGAGAAAATTACCTCACAAATTCCATCGTTCATTGCACGGTACTCCCCTTTAGCACTGTTGAAGGACTCTAGGTTTTGCTTTTTATTCCAAGTCAATAGATTTTTCTATACAAAAGTGAGCATTCTCCACTAATAGATCTTTTGCCGTTAGTGAACCTGACCAATTTGCATCAGTAAAAACTTCGACAATCCTTTGAGCATTCTTCCCAAAGAACAGTCTCATGCCTAGAGATTCCTTGAGGTATCTTAGATTGCAATAAGTTGTTTCCAAATGAACTCTCTTAGGAGAGTCCACAAATTAGCTGATCAAACTGATAGAGAAAGCAATATGTGGTCTCGTATGAGACAAACATATCAATTTCTCAACCAATCTTTGATATCTCCATCAATTGGATCATCTCGTGTGTGACTTAGTTTTCTATTAGGATCTTGTACTGGTATCAGAAAGGAAACAAAGTACATGCAGCACATACATATTGCCTTCTATGGTCTTACAACTTCCATTCCAAATAAATACTTCAGCCATCCCAAGTCATTGATCTCAATGTTCGTGTCAAACTCACGTTCAAGGTATCAATCTTCAGATCCACATGGGATGATGATGTAATCCATATATACCAATTACTTGCACAACATTTGTCTTCCCATTTTCCCCATTTTAAAGAATAAGAGGGTAAATTTATCCACCTCCCACGAGGTTTTGTATCTCTTCATCCACATGATTATAGTTGTTCATGTCAATATGATGTTATAGTTTAATATTATGAAATACCCTAATCAGTAAATCACGAGTCTTCACATTTAAATTAAAGTTGTTTTAAGCAAGGAAAATGAATTTGAGTTCAATAGATCATGACAAAAAGTTAGCTATATTTATTATTGAGAGTCAAGAAATGAATCAAGTCAAGAATGTAATACATCTCCATAATATATTGAATAATAAATTAGCTGGCATATTGAGATATGAATGTTTGCACTCTTATACGCATGATTTGTATTACGAATTTGGGACACGATATAGAGAAAGTTGTAAAGTATCGTTAACAAGTATTTTTTCTTTCAGACTTTGTCAAGTTGATAGTCATTAATTTGTTGATTTGAAACGATCATCTCTCGTAGACTTCAGCTTGTGGCAAACTCCCTTTTGACTTGGATAGTGTAATATTGTAAGATTTCACAATATCTAGCATCAAATCTTCGAGGGTTCATGGGTAAGTTAGCGGGAATGTGATTAGATTCAATGAAAACCTAAATTATACGACGTTAGGAATATTGTATAGGTGTTTTCCTTTCCTTTTACTATTTTTTTTCTTGTACTTTTTTGTCATATAACGAACCACGCTAAATTATAAAATTATATTGTTATAAATTGTCTTGTGTCTCAACACTTAGTTAATAATTTTGTTACAACGACATATTTTTTCTGATGGAAGTTCGCATGTATAAGATGTGATGAATAGGATATCATGTTTTACCTGTTGGGTCACAAATTACAATATAAGCAATCAATTTAATTGGCAATGCTCGTTTCATTGAACACTCAGAATTGGCTTTGAGTAACTTACATATCCATTGTGATGAGAATACAATATGACACATTTAGTGGACTTATATTACTTATATCCTCGTAAAGTATACTCTCAGCCGTAGTTGTGTGAGTGAACCCATATATTCTTGAAGCGTATGCATTAATATCTATATTTCATATTTCATATGTCATATATTTGTATATATTTATCTATCTTTGTTTAAATCTTATGAAAATATAATCTTTAATTGTTTTTCTTTAGAGTTACTTTTTTTATATTAGATAACTTCTTATGATACTTATATTTATTAATTTTAAAATTAATTAAACTAATAAAATATTTATATTTATCAAAAACTCCTTCATATGTTTCACCCCAAAACCACATTAATTCCTTAACCAGACGCTACTTACATATAAAGTATGGCATGACATGATTTTTAACGCAAAAGATTTGGGTTGGTTGTAAATTGAAATATGCATATTTCCATGTAGAAGACAAGAATATTATACTATGCTAAGTTCTCATCTGTATAAATCATCATCTCTATGGCCTATGCTAAGTTATATAGAAGTGATGAATATATAATTGAAGATCAAGAGTTACAAACAATTGTCAAATAGTTTTCATGAAATTGGGACTTGACACTTAATTCCATTTCTTCGACAGAGCCCGTTGCACGAGGACAGATGGCAAACGCAACACTTATTGAATGCTCCGTAAGAGTAACAATAATACATACAATGATTTTGTCCTCAATTTTAAGAAGTATGATAATATTGGACCATCCCCTAACAGCTGGTAGGGAGAACCTTCTACACCTAAACACAATTTTGATTGCCCACCCTATGTTTAGTTGTCAATTTAATGACTGGATCTTCTCATAATAGAGCGATCAAAGTCACACTTATTTAACTTCCACATGCTGCATTAGCTAGCTCAAATAATATATATATATATATATATATATATATATAATGAAATACAAAAAGAAACAAGCTAGTATTTAATTCTAACCATTTTGAATATGTTATATGAACTAGAGTTGAATAGAACACAGAAACTTTATTTCCCTACTCGTCGCAATTTGACTAGATCATTTTCGATAAACTTGCGCCCGAATCGTTTTGTATCACATACAAGTTTTCTTTGGTCATTTAATATTTGTCCAAAGTTGAAAGTTTCCCTCGTATTACAATGATGCAAATTTAGGGGCGTTCCGCGTTTGTAAGAGTTTATGATAAAAGTGTATTCACTACTTTTATTTAAAATCATTTTAAGTGACTTTTGATATAAAGATGGAGGTGTGCGAATATTTTTGAAAAGCTACTTAAAACATTAATTAGGTGTTTACAAAATAACTAGAGAGAATTGACTTTCTTTTTTAAAAACTTTTTTAAAATGCTCTAATTTTAAAAGTAGTGAATCAAAAACAAAACTCAATATTGCAATAAAAAAATGTGTTTTTACGGCTGCAAAAATCAATAGATACTTTTAATAAACATTTACAAACACCATCTTAAGTCCAGAGGCGGAGCCGGGGGGGTGGGGGGCGACGGCCCCCCCAACCCCAGCCTCACTCTTATACATATATACCTATGTATCTATGTTTATGTATATTTATTTTCAATACAGGCTGTCATTTATAGACTTTATTCAATAATTATCGGATTAACTTTCCTTCAGCTTCTTAAATCCCATTATCGCCGCTTTCGGGTATATAAATTTCCAAACTCAGATTCTACTTGTATCCATCTAAAGACTATATAATAAGCTACCGAAATGGACATTGAATATATCCCCTTATGTTTGTGGTGTGTGTGTATATATATATATATATATATATATATATATATATATATATATATATATATATATATATATATATATATATGTGTGTGTGTGTGCGCGCGCGCGCGCGTGCGTGCGTGTGTGTGTTATGACTTATATTACACACATATAAGTATATTGTGTATACGTATATACATGTAAGATATATAGGGAGAGAGTGCTGAATATGATTTTATACTATGAGATAATACTTTAATATTTTACCCAACTCTTTTGTTTAATTTCTTTAACTTATTCAATTATTTCATTTAATTTTGTAACTTTTTGTACTACATTCTAAATATCTTTATTTTCTCTTATTCTTTTGATGTTGTAGATAAAATAAATGATGATCATTTAATAAAAACATACATTTTTAGATTAAACTATTTTTTAAGAAATTCCACACAAGGTATACTATTAAAAAAAATGGTTGAGGTAAAGTTATAAATTAAAGCACAAAATAATTTCTTAAATATTGCATAATAATACACATTAAAAAAAAAATACTCAACATTTTGATATTGACTTAGTTATAATTAGATATCAAAGTAAACTTATAATAGAAAACTCGACTTAACTATAGATATATAATCGAACTTAAGAAAACTCCTACATTATTAACAAAAATTCTATTTTTATACATATTTTGTATATTTATGGAGTTGTTTTTAATTCTTTTACAAATTTTAGCTATAATCATATTACTTTAGAGTTATTTTCCAGTTGTTTTTTTTACATCAATATTAGCTTCTTATCGGATTTTAACTATGAGCTTCTGTGTGGTTTCATTCTAAGAAATTTATAAGAAAAAGAGTTCCTCGAGCCGAGATTGAATCTTTTGCGGGGTTATGATTTTTCAAGTTTTTTTTTTTTTTTTTTTAACGTGAGAAAAAAACCTTCATATTTAGAGAAAAAAATATTCACGTGATTTCGCCCCCTAAACTATAATCCTGGCTCCGCACCTGCTTAGGTCTATGCTTGATACAATTAACTGCTTACGTTGGCTAATGTGATTGTTATGGTGCTTATATATCATCATTTATCACTTTAACTTCTACCTCCGAGATTTACCAAATCAGTGTAATATATAAATTTAAGTTCATCACAGGCCCCAAATTGCATCTGATTAGGCGAGCATAAGAATATTTTGATTTAATTAACCTGAAATTTTTGAAGATCTTTTAGCCACTACATAATAAATGATATTTTTTGTCTGGAACCCTTGATGGACAGATTATACGTGATATATTGGAATCCATTAATTAAACCCTCTTACTTTAATAGAATATATTGATGGAATATATATAATTATAATCATATTGCATCTCCTAGTCTATAAGTAGTTATTCATGTCATTTTTATGCACCAAACTTCTTTAAATGTTCGTGCGTGCTCGTGTCTGATTTTATTTGGAACATATTTCGTCTTTGTTTTTTTCAGTTTCCAGAAATATGTTTGATTTGATTTTCATTTAGGTTTCATTTGGTTTCCGCCCCCCCCCCCCCCCCCCCCCCCCCCCCCCAAAAAAAAAAGATATGAACAGAAATTAGATTTTCCAGCAGAACTTTTATTATGAATAATTTTAGTCTTTCTCTTCCTCACGTTTGGCGTCATTATTAAATTTTTCAGGAAAAAAATTTGATTAAATTTTTTGTGCATCATTTTAACTTTCGAAAAACTATTACTATACTTTAAAAGTATAAATTATGTGAAAATATAATATTTTACATAAGAAAACCACCAAATTAATTAGTTTTTCTATTTTTGATTTTTTCCTAATATTTATTTCTTTACTGTGTTTAATTATTTTATTCTAACAAATAAATTTATATTAATACTAAATGCAATTTAAAATTTACGAGTGTTATCACTACATTTGACAGGTATAAGTGATAGAGCCTTATTCAACATAATCTGGTTATAATATATCTATCATTATATTAATACAACTTAAATACAAATAAATACAATCTATTTACTACCTAAAATCCTCTATTTCCACAAATTTAGGTTCTAATATACTAATAAGGCCTATTCAGATTTAAACTTCTCAACCAACATTGTATTTCTACATGTTTAGCCCGAAGACATGAAACTTAATTCGGTAAGATTGGATACTTAAAAAGGAGTTCCTTACTAGAATTGCATAAAAAATCATTACTGAGCATCAAAAAACTTAACGAACATAAGGTATGGATTAAATAAAAGGTAAGTCCATCTTGAATATGATGAATAACTATAACGCACATAAGTAAACTATAAATCAAATTAGAAAAACAGTACGTTATTGTGGATGAAGAATAATGATCAATAAAATATTTTGTAAATTACGTTTGTTAGAAGCCTATATTTAGTTTTTTTATGATTTGGAACATTTTTAAATCCAATCACTTTTTCCTATACCCATTGTGGAAGAAGGAAGACAATAAGTTGGGCAAAACTATTTCGGAATTTGATGAATCTTTTCTTCATATGGTTTTGGAGGGAAATCAAAATTTGAGACTTTGAACAACTTGAAGGTTTGAGTTGGTATAAGTGTCGAGTTTTAACGTTGGGATGGTTAAGAATTAATCAAAGTTCAATGAAGTATAAAACTGAAAATTATGATGTTTGAGTTGACCAACATTCAAAAAAGTTTTTATAATAAAGTGAAATTATATATCCTGTATGGAGTTCATGTTTTAAAAGATGTCGTCTGTTAGCCGAAGCATTGTATAGACTAGAGATGAAGCGTAAGCCCCACAAATTTGAAAAATTAATTTCTAAAAAGTATATTTGTAATGAAAAATAAAAACAATAAATTCTAATATTCATAAATTAAATTATAAAGAAATACTTTTGTCAATATTAAGTTATGTAAAGCATAAGAATCATGAACATATTATCAAGTTGTAGAAAGATATTTCCATGAACCCTCAATATATTGTGTATATAATGGAATTAATTGATAACTATAGAATTCGAGACATAAAATACTGAATAAATAACTAAAAGAAACCTACAAAAGAATCTTCGCAAGTACAATTTCTATGATTGAAACCTATAAAAAAGAAGAAGATGAAATTCAGATTTATAAAATAATTACTAAGAACATCAAGTATCTCTCACTGTATTTGTAATTTATGTAGAATATTATTTTTAGGTAAAATAAACATCCGAATTATAATTAAATATAGAAATGGGTTTTGTTTTAGGGCGTAAGCCCACAATTTGAGGCGCAAAAGGCAAGCTTTTGTCCTTTGGACATATGCCTTACGTTCGTAAAGGTTAAGTCCTATAGAGTTGTCTATGGGCCTTTTAGTGTCAAAACGGCTCGAGGCGAGTCCAGAATGCGTCTAAGGACGAGTTTTTAGAGCAATGTGTAGAATATCATAGAAAGTTCTTTCCCATTCAATTTGTAATTTTGATTTCTAATTTACGCAAAGACAAATAAAAAAAGATAGTTTTTTTTTTTTAAAATTATTTTTAAAATCTGAAGTACCACCTTATGAGTATTTTAATCAGGGAACTTTTTTGTACATTGGATTTTTTTTGGGGAATTTTTATGAATTGTAATGTGAAGTTGGATTTTCCATTTTCAGTCGGAAAAGCTATAAGTAATTTACACGTTCCTCTTACATACTGTTTGTTGTTGAGTTATTACCGGCCTGCACGAAAACGCGGTCAAAAGTGTGGCCATGTTTGAATGTATTTTCTCCTGTTTGGTTCTCTTAATTTTTGTTTCGATGTTTTGCAAATTATCTTGAAAAATATGTGAAACATTTAGAATAAAGTTTGGATGTAATTTTAAAATAATTTAGTGTATATAAAAGAATTGGAATATGATTTGGATGTATTTTGAGTGATAGGTATATAGGCATCAAATCAATTTATATAGAGGTATGTAGAAATAATATAATAATCAATAATCATTGTTTGATGATTGAAAACACTTGATATGATTGTTTGATGAATGAAATGAAGATATATTAATGGAAAAAATAAGTATATAGGCATTAAATCAATTTTAAGTAGGGTTGACCACTTTTATTAATTGGGTCAAAATATTTTTCACAATTGAAATTTCTAAATTGGTTCAAAACTAGCTTGAACTTGTGAAACTTTGAAACCGTCGGACGAAAATAGATCCAAACATGGCCTTGTATTTCTCGCCACTTTTCAAATGATTTTTTCTTGGAAGAATATGTAACATGAATGTCTAATTAATTTGTCACCCCATAAGTCGTATACCCAAAAAAGATGTCATTCACTTTTCAGAAATTTGATGGAATTACTTGATTTAAACTGGAAAAAATAGTTTAAAGATTTTGTACCTTTTTAAAAGGCAACTTTGTGAATTTGCAGACTTGGTCCTCCTGAAAACAACATTGTACTCCTCTAGAATCCCCTAAACTAAACGGTAAACTGGGATTTGTTTGCACAAAACCAAATCTATGATCTCATCCTAGGTTATCATTACCCTCTACAAATTGGGTGCAAGAAAGTCAAGACAAATAGTTAAGTAGTCAAGCACGCTTGTCGTGCAACCCTCACACGATTGGTTGGGAACCAAATGAATAGTGGTTATAATTCGAATATAGATAGATTATAAATTCGTTTAGCAAATCTGTCAAACTTCTAAATGCATGGTTCCCCCAGTAGTGTCCCAGTTCTCGAGAATTACATAAATTAACTTAATAATCAAGTATGGTAGTAAATTATTCATCAAAAAAAAGAAGTATATATATAGTAGTAAATTCTTCCCATCATGAGCAGAATCCGGTAGACAAGGAATTTTTCTAATCATATAACTTTTTCTCATCAGATTTTTGTGTGTATTTTACTCTCTAATCACTGAAACTAGTATATATTAGGTTTACTATAATATACTTTTATTACTTATATTTGATGGTATGTATAATGTATTTTAACTTCACAAAATGTCTTATTTAAAAGATGACTTTAAATATTGAAATAAAATAATTAAGCTAGCCCCATAAAAAAAAAGTCCTGGATACGTCCCTGGCTACATATGATTGAGATTTAAACGAAAGTTCTGTTCTTTTTTTTTTTGATAAAAAGGAAAGATTTCTTTAATCAACTATCGAAGTTTAGTTTTTTCATGCACTCACCAAAAATAATTAGTTTTTAAGTATTTTTGTAGCATATTCCAAAGAAAAAGATTAGAAACCAAAATATATTGTGTGCATGCTACACGCAGAGGTTAAAATAGTCAGGAAGTCAACCATCGCACGGGCAGCCGCAATCTGGAGGACAGCATAAGTGCTCTATAACTGCAGAGAAAAGAAATAGGTTTCGTTTTATTACACGGTTCAAATGTGAACAAACAAAGCATTAGTTGAAGATACTGGTCGTGAATGCTAATTTTGTTGCATGTAAAATTTATTGAGGCCTTTTTTTTTCTTCTGACTATGGAAAGCAATGTCTCATGCACACTTTAGGATGCAAACCCGACATTAACTTTTTGTGAACAATTTTATTAATTATTGAATCAATTTAAACACTAGTTTTAATTTGTGTGCCAACAGTTTATACCTGGCATGAAATCTTGAACTCATCAAGTCAACTAAGTAAAGTGCATTTGCAAATTGAGGTTGGCTTTGTCTACCTCTTGCTTCATAAGTATTCAATGGTTTAGTGTCTCGTCGCCGACTATTTATTTATGCGACAATTGATGTGGTAATTTTATGTGACGAATTACAAGATTAACTGAATCGCGTCTTATAAAACCGTTACCATTAATTAAATAGTCGGTAAAGAGACATCAATATCATCAGATAACCATAACAACTTAAGCTTGAGTTTTTTCTAAAGAAAATCTGAACTTGATTTGAAATGGCCGGACTAGCGATGAACTTTATAGTGTAATAATGTTATTGGCTTGGTGTACTGAAAATGTGCGCAGGAATAGTAGAAAATACCTTCGCTATATATTCACATGCGTAGTACTATAAACAAACTCTTGCAGTTCTAAGCTAATGTATTTTTAAACAGATATCTTGTAATTCTAACTTACACTTGATTGGCGTTGAACTGTTGATTTATGTGTAATAAGTTTACATTATTTGAATTCGTATTACATAAAAAATTGTCCTTCACAAATAATTCTGCCATTATGCTTTAACTTTGTACTCGATTTTGTTCACTAGGAACCAGAAATGAGGATTGTGATCAAAATCACATCATCGGGCTTCATGGATATTATTTGTACTTTTTTTTTTTTAAGACAAAAAACATTGGCCATTGAATTATTGCAAAGATAACAATTTACTTTAAATTGACAACAAAATCTCTAGAGCAGCATACCCAAGAAAATCTTTAATTGCCATGGAAGGAGAGACAAAACTGCAAAAAGAGGATAAAATAATTAGAGATGCCAAACAGAAATGGACAAAAATAGAGTGTTTTGAAGAGCATGCAATGCATTAAATTTTAGGCTTTAGGTTTCAGCAATCAGCATTATAATAGTTGTAGTGCTCATTGGGTTTGGTGCATGGTGGGGTGTAAAGACTGACTGATGAGGCTATTATTTGGCGTGCATTATAATGGAAGAGTTTCAGCGTACGTGATTTGGAAAGATTAGTTTAAAAAGGAGACAAACTGGTCAGGAGCTATGGACCTGCCATGCCGCCACTGTCATTAGTTAGTACCAGATGTTTATAAATTAATTATAATAGTACATGATATCATTTACAAATAAGCATAAACAAATTTTTTTTTTTTTTTTTTGGTTTAAAGGAGATTTATTTTTGCCCAATAAAATATTGCGTTTTGACTCCTAATTTTGTAGGATTTGTTAAATAAATTGGTCTTTCAGAAATAAGGTAGGTTAATCAGTTCAGTTCATTTCATATGTAAACTCTTTTTTTTTTCGTTCTCTCAATTATCATGGTACCAAGAGCCATCATTCCATTACCTATTTTTGTTGATCCACTGAAGCAGGTTTTCGCGAAATTACTTGGTGCAAATAGCCTAGAATTAGGTTTAGGGTGCGACATGCCCAATTTTAGGATTAATACATTTAATCATTTACAAAAGTTATAATTCATCATAAAGACATAATTGTCTTGAAAAAAGATCACAAAACTCAAATTAACTTTATAAGAAAAAGACAACAACCCCTTCGACCCTTCATTTATTCGAAAGTACGATATTTGATATTGTTGTTTAGGGTTTAGAGTTCAGGGTTTATTACATGTAACGAATGAGATTATTTGTTTATTTCTTTCACGTATGTTTTTTTTTTTCTATTACGTATATCACATAGAGTTTGCTATCAACATCTCTTCTTAGCCAAATTTAATCTCGTAGCAAATTAAGTGAGGATATTGAATTAAAATTGAAATTCGTATAGTTTCTTTCTTAACAAATTAAAATTGAAATTCGTATATCTTAAAACTACTTTTCAAGTTTGTAAAAAATGTTTATAGAAACTACATTTATCTTAAAGTAATTATTTTATGTTTTAATTAGTATATTTATCATAACTTCGATATTTAGATGAACTTGTCATGTTCATTTTAAAGATAGTATTTGATTATTAGCCCTTATTATTTAAATACAAATAAAATATTTGTTTACTAGATCTCGTTCAAATAAAAATCAAAGATAGGTTAACTTTTTTAACCGTGAAGTCTTCTTAGTCTTACAAACACTAATTTTAGATCGCATTTTTATGGAACTTTTTTAAAGTTACTAAGCATGAATTAAAAGTTTGATTTAAACCTTCATTATCTTATTTTTTTTCATAAGAAATCAAATATTAAAAATATAGACTAGATAATAGTCAAAACTTTCTTGAATATAATATTAAATAACAGTTGCAGTACAACTAAAACAACCTATATAAAAGGAAAGAAACATGAAAGTGGGACGTACATAATTATCATTCATGGGTTATGTGAAGTTGGTCGTCTTCTTTACTGCATTTTAGTCCTTGTGGACAAAATTTATACGCTTTATTTATATAATAAAAATCTTGGTTTACATTTTTAGTACTTAATAACTATTTTAATGTTCTTTATACCTTTTGAGATCAAAAGTAAAAAGGCTTTAGCTAACTAAAAGAAAAACGACCTTCACTTAACTTATTTCCCCGATTATTTCCTTCCAAAAGAAGAACTAAATAAACTAATGACCTTTATGAAACGGACCACAAAAAGAATTCTTAAATTTTCTTCTGATTGATTTACATATTTCTGTTTTCTAAATGATGGATTATTTATTTAGATTTTTAATAGATAACTTATTCACATGATTTGTTTACTATATCTATGTAAAGAAACATAATCTTCTAATATCATAAAAGGAAAGAAGAATGACTTTATTAAGTTTCTAGACTATCTGCTAATTCTACACGTATAAATAGAGGTGAAGGTCTTCACTCGATGAAAATTGTTCACAACTCAAAATTTCTATTTTGAAAAAAAAAAAAAAAAAAAAAACCCGCACTAGCCTCATATTATATTTTGAAGAGAAGAAAGCCTCACTTCGCTCTACACCAAGCTCATCTTCAAGGAGTTCTTCGCAAAGAACAAAAACGTTCTTCAAGAAGATTAAAGGAAGCCTCACTGCTCAACGTCAAGCTGCAAAGCCGTTGGAAAAACTACTTCTAAGGATCGCGACTCTGCTCAAGAATATCGAACTTCAATAAATTCAACAAATTTGAAGAACTCAAGACGTAGATCAAATTGTTCGTCTGAAATATCAAGTCAAATTCAACTTAATTTAAGATCAAGCCCAAAAGCCCTTGGATTAATATTAAATCAAGTCAAAATCTCCATTTGATTCAAGATCAAGTCCAAACGCCCTTGAATCGACGTTTAAATTAAAGCCACGTGGAAGAGATTAAAATCAACTCCATTTTCAAGTCTACCAAGTTTTTCAATTTCATATATTCTAGAAAAGAATCAGAGGATTATTGAGATTGTAACCCAATATGCTTTTGAAATATATATAAATTATATTTGTTCTAATTTTTCTTGTCTTTTATTTGAAGAACTAAAAATTTCATAAATACAGCAACAAAATCTGTTATGCTAGCTCCTACAACTTTGTATTATGTTCCTAATATTAGAAACAAAAAATTGTATTCCTATAATTTGCCTTTTTCTTGTAGTGTCACATTTAATCCCAATATCTATATGAAGTTTATGGTGATTGATAATTTACAGCTTCATAATATTGTCATATTCGCTGTTTGCACCCTCAAGATGTTGTCTTCTTTCGTTTTCTTTTTCTTTTCCATTTTTGATCCTAAAGTTTTGTTAAACTTTCAGAACTGAAATTATGTTTTAAAAGTTCATCAGCTTTATCTTTCAATTCAATTTGATGTGAGTTTGAACAAATATTTGTAATTTTAAAACTTGAGTTGAAAAAAGGTAGCTTTCGAAGTTTAAAAGGAATTTTTGGTAGAAAAATGACAAAAGAAAATCAAACAATGTCCGCCTCAAGAATAGAGACAATAGAAACAGGGGGGGACGTTAACAAATTAATTTCCCCGTCTGAAGAGCTTTTCAACTTCGCCATTGCATCTGCAAGTCGATTTTTAGATCGCACAATCCATCTGAATTTATGTTCCCATGGTTTATGAAGCAACATGCGACATTCCAAAATCTTCAGCCGTAACGGGTGGTCTCCAATTTCTTCTCCCATTATCAATGAGTAAGCTTCCATCGAGTCCGTTTCAACTTCAATTCTCCTGATCCTTTTATCCCACGCTAACGACAGCCCCAACCTGATTGCTTCCACCTCTGTTTCCAGTACCGTTGGTTGTGGAACAACCGTCCCGAACCCCCATATCCATGCTCCCTTACTATCACGCAAGACTCCACCAACTGCTCCATTGTTTTCCTTCGCCAAAACACTTCCGTCCACGTTCAGTTTATACCAGCCCTCACTCGGTTTTTCCCACTTCATGCCTTTAATTTGCCGATTTTTATTAGTTCCCGCCATTAAATCTCCAACAAGCATCTTAATCTGGAAAAGAGTCGCACTAGTTTCCGCTTCTATCTCTTTAAAAACACGAACATTCCTAGCCTTCCAAATGCACCAGATTGATGAAACGAAAATAATGTTCCACGGCACACGCGGAAACTGATCACACACCTGTTCCTTTCGGTTCATGTTAAACCGAAGCCAAGAGTCTTCATTCCAGCAGGAGAATGAGTTCCATTGCCCCGGTGAAAGGAGCTTCGTCCAAATCTTCTTAGCCTCTTTACAATCACGAAGGATATGTATAACAGATTCCTCAGCCCTCGGACAGATATTACATGATGCATCCTCCGTCATTCCCCGAATCTTTCGCATCACATTTGTTGCTAATTTGTTCTGTGCAGCCAACCACACAAAAAATTTCATCTTCGGACTTCCAGAACTCTTCCAAACCCAATCAACTCTTTCACCAATGTTTGGCGCCACGGAATAGGTCCTATGAAGAGCCTTATACGCGCTCTGGCATGTAAACACACCATTGGAGGTTTCACTCCAGATTATCGAGTCCTCCACATCTCTCAACACCACCTTGAATGCCAAAATCTTATTAATCCACTCGACAGGAATTCTAGTATTAACAGTAGAAATTTTCCAGCCTCCTTCTTCATCAAGAATATCCGCCAGTTTCAGATTGTACTCGGTCGGACAAATAGTTGGGATCACTTCAAATAATCGCCCCTCTCCAAGCCAGTTGTCGTACCAAACTGAAATACTTTTCCCGTCTCCCACCTTCCATCGAATAAATGGTGAAATTAGTGTCATACATCGAACTACTCCTTTCCAAGCAGGGCTATCTGTTTGTTTCACAATATAATCACTAAGCCTCTTATTTTTGAGATATTTTTTCTGAATCAAATCCGTCCAAATGCATTTTTCGTTTTGCAAGATCTTCCAACAAACTTTAGAAAGTAGTGCTTCGTTGTTAAATCGTGCCGTTCGGAGACCTAATCCATTCTCCTTCTTACTACGCGTGACTCTATTCCACCCCCACGAGATGAACTTTGCGAACATCTGGATTATTCGACCACAGAAAATCCCGATTCAATTTATCGAGACGATCACACACTTTCTCCGGTACCCAACTAGATTGCATAATATGGATCGGAATTGTCGTGGAAACTGATTGAACAAGAGTATATCTACCGGCTAAGAATAACGTAAGTCCTTTCCAACTTGCAAACCTCGCTAATAATTTATCAAAAACGTCATTATATTGCTCCTCTCCAACCCTGCCTTGCGTCAATCTCACTCCTAAATACTTTCCCAGATTTGTAGTTTGCGAGAAACCCAACAAACTGCATATTCGACGCTTGAGCGCGCCACCCCCTCTATTTGAAAAGAAAACAGTAGATTTTGCGGCATTTAACTTGAGCCCAGACGCCTTGTTGAATTTATCAAGAATATGCTGCATTCTTTTTGCCGTTTTGATCGTCGCTTTACCCATAAGAATGAGGTCGTCCGCACAAAACAAGTGTGATAGACGAGGCCCATTACGACATGGAACAATTGGTTCCCATTTACCATCTTCCACATCCTCTTCAATTAAGTACGACAATCTCTCAATACATAGAACAAATAAATAGGGAGAGAGTGGGTCGCCTTGTCTAAGACCACAACCATGCCTAAACTCTTCAAGTGGATCGCCATTCCATAAAATTTTCGTGGAGGCATTGCGCACACAGAACATGATCAGATTAATCACATTAGATGGAAATTGAAAAGCTCCTAGCGTTTCTTCAAGGAATTTCCAACTAATTTTATCGTATGCCTTTTCCAAATCAAGTTTCAAAACCATACAACCGGTTTTATTTTTCTGCTTTCTTCGCAAAGAATGAAGAACCTCTTGCATGACAAATATGTTATCCTGAGTACTACGGCCCTTAATGAAACTTGATTGGGTCGGCGCGATTATCTTTGGCATCGCGTCTCGGAGTCTCAATGTAATACATTTAGTAATGAATTTATAGACAACATTACAAAGAGAAATTGGGCGAAATTGAGATATTTTTTCAGGGCAATTAACCTTTGGAATTAAGCAGAGAAGCACTGCACATACCTTAGGATCAAACGCGCCTTCAGTAAAAGCGTTTTGTACAAATTCGAGAAGCGATTCATGCGTCCAACTCCAGAATTTCTGATAAAACCTTGCTTGAATACCGTCGGGACCTGGCGCTTTATTCGGATTTGTAGCCCATACTGTTTTTTTCAATTCGCCCAAGCTCACCTCCGATCGTAACATTGAAACATCGTATGCCTCAAGAATTCGCTGGAACCGAGATCTCGGCAAAACTGGAGACCCTTTGTCCGTGCCATTAAACAGACCCTGAAAGTATTTACGTGCATGATCCCGTAACACGGCTTGTTCCTCAACCCAAATATCTTCAATTTTTAACATCAGAACACGGTTTCTTTTTCGGCGATGAATAGTAGTTCTATGAAAAACGCCGTATTTTTATCTCCCGCTTCAAGCCACTTAATACGTGATTTTTTATGCCAAAAAATCTCCTCCTTTCTCAAGATATCATTATAATCCTCAAGTAGATTCTTCTCCAGATTCACCAAAAAACTAGTCGGTCTTTTTGCAATAGCAACTTGAATTCCCAGAAGTCGACTAATGAGAACTTTCTTCTTACGAAAAAATATTCCCAAATCTCTCTTTATTCCATGGGATCATTACATCCGGAACTAAGTTAATCGCCGCTATAAGTTCTTTTTTTTCCTCCCACAGATTCTTCAAAATGCTCTCACATTCCACATGATTGAACCACATGGTTTCAAAACGAAACGGCCGACGACTTGTAGCTGCAATCCAACCAAAGGTATTCGTGAGGATTGGGTGGTGGTCACCATGAGTTCTTGGCAAATGAAAAACTGCATTATCCGGGAAACAATCTAACCATTTATCGTTTGCAAGAGCTCTATCAATCCTTTCTTTAATTAGCGCCCTTCCCTCCCTTTTATTTGTCCAAGTGAATCTCGGACCATGGAATCCAAGATCATTGAGTTTCCATGACCGGATTCTTTGTTGAAACATGGCGCATCTTTTATGAACGTTCCTCATGCCTCCTTGTTTCTCATGCGCGAAGCCTATCTCATTAAAATCTCCTTGCACTAACCAAGGCACTTCCATTCGGTTTGCCATGTTTTCTAGACTATCAAATAACCGAATCTTATCTTCTTTGTAAGGCTTCGCATAAACTCCCGACAACAGCCATTTATCTTGTTTTTTTGGACCCACTAAAGCATGGATCCCCTGATCCTCGATGCTCCGGATATCCACGTCAATATTTTCTGAATTCCATAGCATCCACACTCCACCATCCATCCCGTCAGTTGGTGCAATACAAAAATCTGTATACCCCAATCTTGGTGCAATAGCATATGCTTGATCAGGTGATACCCGAGTTTCAAGCAAAAACACGATATCAGGGTTGTGAACCCTAACAAGTTCTCTGAAATTGTTTCTGAAATCAATGTCCCCGGCCCCTTGACAATTCCAGGATATAATCTTCATTGTACAATTTACAAGATGAACGGGATGGAGGGGGTAATCAACATCCCGACCCATCCATGACAACATCAGTTGTCGAATTGCCTCCTGAATAAGGTATTGCTGTCTCATGCTTTCCCAGTTGTTCAGTGATAGTCTCTGCCAACATACTGGAAGGTGCTCTATTCTTTCTATCACTCGAGTCACGATCTCCAGCTCCCAAACTAGCGACGATATTTCTATCACCGTGATGTCCCTCGGTTCGATTTGTAATATCTTCAAGGGACCGCCGAATCTGTGATAAATTGTTTGAAACTCCCAAAACTCCGGATGTACTTGCATGATTAGGATCCCGTCTTCCATCTCTATCTCCACGTGTTCCTCCGGGTTCATACTTTTTTCCTGTGCTTATTTCAACCAAATTAATCAAATTTGCTGTTTCAGTAATCCCTTCAAGCTCTGCCGATTGAGCCAAAATTGAAAAGGAATTAGAATTTGTCACCTTTTTAGTATTACCAGATTTCCTCTCGGATTCTTTTGCTTTTCCTTTTCTGTTCCTTGACTCGCTTCCTCTCGCTTTCAAAATTGAGTTAGGCAATATGCGTCTTCCCAAATTAATCTCTGGAGTCTCAACACTTTTACCTAAATGAAACGTGTTGGGTGAAGGAGCATTAGATTCGTGTATATTCTTCGCCTTCCTAGTTTGAATAGAATTCCTTTTAATCTCAAAATTCTTTCCTACTCCTTCTTCTACTGGATTTCTTTCCTTTTGAAACTTGGGAATATTTCTACGCCTAGGAACTTCTATCCATTCACCAAACTCATTATTTTTAGCTTTGTCCATCAACCACTGAGCTGGAGCCGAATCGTTAGTTTCAGGCAGGTCCGAGACTTCCATAACCTCTGTTGTCGAATTCATTTCGTCATTCTTTTGTCGAACACAACAGGAACTTTCTGTATGCCCAATACAGCCACACTTATAACATAATGTCGGTAAATTCTCATACATAACGCGGTAAAGTCTTCCTCTAATTCGAATACCGCGTTCTAAAGGCTTATTAAGGGGCACTTGAACACAAAAACGAGCGAACTTCCCCCTTGATGCTGTGAACGTATTTCCGTCAATTTTAATCGGATCGCCAATACAGCTTGCAATAGTTTGCACCACCGACTCTCGAAACATCTCAACGGGTAAGTTCATGACGAACCCATGTTATAATGTGTTCAACTTTATCATTATCCGCCCTAAAGTCTGGAGTCCATTTTCGGATAGAGAGGAAGTTTCCTGCCAATTGCCATGGACCCTGCGTTAAAATAAATTCCTGTTGCGTAGCAGCGAGGCCTTTAAGGCAATAGCAGCCAAAACCCAAATCAACAAATTCACAATGTTCCGTCAACTTCCAAAGTGAACTAAGTTTGTTCACCAAGCTATGATAGAACCACGGTTTTCCGATTATTTTGATAAGAATTGTGTCACGCCATTGGTGGCACATGATATCTTCCATCTCCTCAGAAAAATCAATGGAAATAAAGGGATCAGTAGCCGATGGGTGTTGAACCCTAATTTTACCTCTTTCTTCCGCAGTTAGGGTTTCATTGATCTTCACATCCTTCGGCTTGACTTTGCTAGCGTATGAATTAGCATTGTTGTTCAGTTGGATCCCCACTGGATATGGATTTGAATTATTAACCTTTGTTGCCATGAATTCATATTCAATTCGAGATCGTTTTTGTGCCCCACTGTCCGCAGAAGTTCCAAGCCCTAATTCTGGATCCTTACAACTATTCTCAACATGGGGATTGGATGAGACAGGAATAATGGAAATCGGGTCCCGTGAGTTCACGGACTCCGGGACCCCGAGAGAGTGCACGTGAGAATTCGCCACAGTTAAAGTTTGCAGAGCCACTGTATGATCAAAAATTCCTTTTCTTTTCTTCGAAAAGTAAGAAAATATTTTCATTTATCTTATTATTGGTAGTTGTTATAAAGTCATTAGCTAAATTAGCCTATTATTTCGGAAGGATATAGTAGAGAACAATAATATATTGTCATGTGATTAGGATTTTGCTCTAGGGTAATGATATATACAGAGCAATTTTCCTCAATACAGAGCAATTTGAATCTTTTTTTCGACATTACCCTTAAAGAAATCTGCTTAATCTATATATCCTTGCAATTTGTAATCAATCACCAGCTTAGCAGCCAAATATAAGTTCATTCCAAATCCAATATTTATTCCGGTTAACATCTTTCCTAAATAACAACTTATCAATTTAATACACTGATTTGTATCTTTTAATCTAGAATATTTTTGGATAAATATCTAGTTCAGACTATATAATTCATGAAATTGTTATGAGTTATTCATTACAACTATGATTGGCATAAAATGCTATAGTTATTTAGCACATTATTTTTATAGAGAAATATTCGGCTGGATTGATTTATTTTTTAACTGTCCTAAATGAACTTTGCACTTCTTTGATAATTAATAAACAATTGATTTGCTCAATTAAATAACTTTTTCTCAAATTTTGCGGCAGTTTAAGAGAACGGGAAAGATTAAATACATTCCTTTTGATCAAATATGCTTTGCATAAAACATCCCGCTAAATTTATCCAATATCACTAAAAGATCAATTTCGTCCAAAGGTATCTCAATGTAAATATCATAAATATTTTTTTTTTATCATTTTATGTTAATCAGATAAACGAATTTTGAGAATTAAAAACTCAACATTATAGATTTTATGCAAAAGAAAATTGTTACGGGCATATATAAAATATAATAATAACATAAATTTAAGAAAGTATTGTGATCTTAGAAAGATTCTATGGAATGAAATATTTGGCAAGGATTAAACTTGGTAGTTAGGCTGCGAAATTAGAGAGAGGATACAAATCATATAGTGATATAAATAAGCAGATTTCGTAAGGGCAATGTTGGAAAATAACTCAAACCGCTCTGTATGAATGATAATTGCTCTGTATATATCATTACCCTTTGCTCTAACTATATCATTTGCTATAAAAAGAAAATCACAAAAAAATCGCTATAAATTTTAATCTATTTATATCAAATACTTTTCAAAATATAAATAGATCAAAAACGTTTCCTGTGTATAACATGCACACCTTTCAAGATACTTTGCATGATATACTTTCTTACTTGTAAATTGACTGTCAAAATCAGAAAAACATTCTATTTCATATATTTTGACAAGTATCTTGAAAGGTGTGCATATTATAAATTGAAATAGTGTGCGAATAATTGGAAAAGTAACTGAACTAATTAAAATTTGTTTAAAGCAGTTCAGTTACTTGATCATGGCCAACAACATAGAGTTAGTAACTCTTACCTCCAATATTTAGATTCTGAGTGCGGATATAGTAGCTTGGCATTCATTTTCTTAATAATTTTTTATTTTTAGAGTAAATTGCAAAAAGTACTTATGATGTATTTTGACTGATAAATATATAATCATATAGTGTTTTAAAAAGCGAAGGCGTAGGGTAAGGCGTTTTGTGTCTCTAGAGGCGAGGCGTAAGCCTAGCAAATTTTGACATTTAATATTTTTAAAATATATGTGGGCTGCTTATAATAATAATAAAAATTATTATTATTATTATTATTATTATTATTATTATTATTATTATTATTATTATTATTATTATTATTATTATTATTATTATTACTATTATTATTATTATTATTATTATTACATAAAGAAGCCTTTCTCAAAAGACCAATGAAGTTTGAGAGTATGAAATCATTCAATTTGATACTTAAAAAGTACAAGAAAAACTCCCAAATTAAAACTATTTTAAATTAATGTGAAAACTAAAACATGCACTGTAATCACATGAGACATAGTAATAATTACTACATCAAATCTTCAAACTCATTCAATATATCAACTATTCGAACAAAAAAAAAAAGAAAAGAAAAGACAAAACAAAATCAAAACAAAATGAAAAACAATCGTGAAGAACAACCGATCATAACAATATTATGATGTTGATGCAATTCTCACACTGATTAGATCATATATAGTAAACTGATGATGATTCTTGATAATTCTGAAAAGAGGAAAAAGTGGTTTTGCTTTGACTTGAGGTGAAAGTTTAAAAGAGCCGTTTTTTTTTTTTTTTTTTTTTTGTTCATGAAATATTGCACTTTCTTTTAAAATTGAAGTGAGATTCGCTTTTTGGCCTCAATTTATTAAGTAATTTCATTTTCTTACCTCACATCAGAAAAGCATAGGTTTTTGGAGTAAAGCGCAAAAGGCGAAAAAGGCGAGCCCAGGGCGTACGCCTCGACAAAAAGGCGTATGCCTTTTGACATTTACGCCTTTTCTAGTGCCTCGAGGCGTTTTAGGTAAAATTTGCACCAAGGCGAGCCTGAGGCGCACCTTTTAAAACACTAGTTTTAACAAGTATTATCTCCCTATCAAATTTAGTCGTACCATAAATTAACTACCCCACATTATATATCTTGGAACTCAAGTAATTTTTAGTTTTCATTGTACTAAGGAGACAACATTGTAATTCTAACTAATTTTGTTCTAGCCAACATAAAAGGAATTTTTTCTTATAAAATACGGTATTAATTATTTTTAGTAAGTAACAGAAAATCTAAATAAACAATAATTTTTTTTTGAAATAGTTAATAGGTTAAAAGGCACATTAATTGTACAAGAAAAAAAATCCAATCACAAAATGTCAACCCAATATGCAGTGAGAGTTTTATTTATCAATGCTTTTATTTTCAGAATGTAACTATTATTAAATTGTATGAGAAAATGTTATGATATAAAAATAATACAAAATAAATTTTACATTAATTTACTCATTTTCTTCTACAGTCTACAGTTCTCTAGTTATCTTCTGTCATCAATATTCAGTAACCAGATCCGAATTATTTGCAGCGATCATTCTGAAACATATTGTTTAGTGCTTATTAAATGTTCCACGTGGGCCGATAATATCACGTCTCATCAAGGAGGATAAATTGTATTTTCTTGTCGTTCAAGTTGTGAACTTGTGATACGGCGGCGCCCGTGTCAAAAGAAGATTTGCTTTATATTATATATATATACCATAAATCGGAGCACATGGGCGCACTACACATTAGTTTTTTATAGTGTAAATACTATATACTATATGCTATATTCAAGTGCGAGTGAAAATTAAAATTTGGAAAAAAAGGGAAGAAAACACATTTGCGTAAATGTAAAAATTTAAATTAGGGAGAGCGAATAATCATAGTTACAGCAGAATGAAAAGAAAAGTAATCAACATTACTAAAAGAATACAAATTATGGAGAAATTAAATCTTCTTTATTAGTAAATGTTTATCTATAAGGTAAAATTGAGAAACTAATAACACGATGTCATAGTGAAACATAATTATAAGGTTAAACTTAGAAATAAAAATTTTGGTGTCACAAAGTGTCCAACATATACCACTACATATATATATTCAATAGATATTTCGAGTTTTGTACTCATTTTTATATTCAGATTTATCCATTAAACTGTAACAATAATCTTGTAAAAACATATATACAATAAAACTGAAAAATATATATGTGACCACGATTATACTAAACTATTTAATATTATAACATTAGTATTATAACAGTTCTAAATCACGTTACTTAATTATAATTTTTTGTAAACTAAATATTATAACAGTTCTAAATCACGTTTATAACTTGAATTTGAGTTGTTATTTGTTAAGAGAGTGGCGTAGTTAATTTGGTGGTAACGAGACTGCAACGTTATAAACATAAAGTTATTGAAATATATATTCAACCTTTAAGTTAAGGTGTTGGAGGTTTCGCTTGATCAAAAAAAAAGGCTGGCGATATTGCCAAAGCAAAAAATGTTGTTGCCAAAGCAACTTTTTGAAAATCTCAAATATGCCCTTTTCAATCTAACTCTATTAAAGTTAAGTGATTCACATATCATATCTTCTTAATTAATTAGTCTGACATTATGGAAGCTTAATTTTCTCTTCCACTAATACACCATCTAATTATTTTCTAGCTCCAATTAAAATACAACTCAAAATTAGTTTTTTTTTTCTATTGTGGAGAAGCATGATTTATTTAGTGAAAAAAAAAAATCTAGCAGAATATATAAGTCTTCAAACCAAAAACTAAACTAGTAGAAAAAGTCCTTAGACTACAAATTAAACTAGTTCCTGGATTGTATTATTATAAAATTAGGAAAAATAAATATAAATAAAGATATATACAAATATTCAATAATCCAAAAGGAAAACGAAATTGGATCGATAAGTATTACATAATAGAGATTAATGATAAAGAATTATATGATATCGATTCTGTAATTAATGGAAAATGATATATCAAACTCGTTATAGCCGTGGTTTAATCTTTTGAAAGAATAAAAAAATACTATAATTTAAAAACTCAACATAAAAGTATCAAGTCAAAGTTTCAGACATGTTTATAAAAAAAGCTATTGAAACAATTAAACGTCTTTTGTTGATAAGTTGAATATCACATGTAAATGAGCACTTTGTAAATCATGGATGTAAAAAAAAAAAAGAAAAAAAAAGGATTCAAGGAACAAATAAAATAAAATTGTTATGAATAATTATTACTCTTACCCTTGGGAATTGATTTTGCATTTTCGTTTTCTTTTTAATATATATATATATATATATATCATTTTAAATTTAATATAAGTTGAATTAATAAATATCATTCCGGTTCAAGTATTGTTTATAATTTAAAGACTTACTGATAAGAAATTTTGGATTCAACTAACAGGTAAATATTTATTAATAAAAGAACTAATTTTTCATCCTATATCTAAATCTTTTATTAACCTCGAGAAGATCTTTTGGAGTGAGAAAATAATTATATTGTCTATTAATAATAGAGGGAATTTTGTTTCCATAATGTGAGAGTGATTAGTTGAGAGAATTTGGAAATTAAGAGAATTAATTGTTTTAGTATTGATTGAGGAGGACAATTTAGACAATTTTAAAAGATTGCTCTGGCAACAACATTTTGTGCTTTGGTAATATCGCTAGCCAAAAAAAAAAGGTGTTGGAGGTTTCAATGGTGGCTGTGGTGAAACGTCCACGGTTCTCCATTCATTAATTTTGACATTATTTTGACATTGTCAAAGTACTTCGTAGCTAAAAACATGTTGCTAATACGCGAGTGGATGAAGGTGAGAACGTGTATGTCAGTGCGTCAAATTTAAAATTTTATTAATGTGATGCACTTTAATGCGTATGCTTAAAATAATAAATATGTATCTACATACATGTAAATTAACAAACTAACTTATAAATAGTAATAGAAGATGTAATCTCGATACGATCTGAGATTTGTTAGTTATTAAACTAAGTGTATAATATTCTACTATATTTTTCTTGAAATATATCAACGAAAAAAATTGAATGCGCACGTTTGTTCTTTTACCCAAGAAACCTCAAATAAACCACATCTAATTTTTATTCTAAGTTTTTTTGTGGAGAATGTTATACTTACAAAGAATGTAGATTCTCTTAACTAGATCCAGTTGAGCAAAGATCTAATGAATATTGATGAGCCCTACCTATTTTATCATGTTTATTATTGCCATTAATGAGTAAGTAGGTAGCCTTACGACTTAATCATTTTTTAATACTAATTAAACTAAAGCTGGTTACCTTTAGCCCCAGTAAGGAGTTATGTTTCATAACTAAAGGTCTAGTGCACTTTCTTTCGTTTCAAATAGATAAAGATTGTCCAAAGCTGCTACATTATTTGCTTGGGACACATTAGGCAGTAATTGAATAAGATTTTATGATTAATTACACGGACGTCATATCCTCAACGTAAGGCAATTTAGATCATATATCTAGACTAATCTTTTTAGTAATATATCGTGTTAGTCTATACATTACGTAGAAGGTTCGGTTCATAAGTTATTTATAACAATAAATAAATGAAAGAAAAGTAATATGTAACTATAGAAATATAGAGAGAAATGAGTCCTGTTGGAATAAGTAAACGTGCCGACAGTTTCACTATTTTCTCTAATAAAATTTGATCTTATTTATTAACAAATATTTCTATAGGGCTTTAATATGACAATCATATGGCGTGTGAAGTATCATATTGGAGTCAACCATTGGTGGAATTACTAAAAGCATATACTTAAAATATTCCGGTCGAATTTTTGACGTTTTCTCTAGAAATTACTCGAGAGCTCGCCGGATATTCATCTTGGGAATTTGTTATTTCTTTAAACAGTAATGATATATATATATATATATATATATATATATATATATATATATATATATATATATATATATATATATATATATATATATATATATATATATATATATATATATATATATATATATATAACATTTAACCTGTAATAGAATTGTAGAATAAAAAGTAGAAACCCTGTGGCTTAAGAATCGCGAATTTCTGAAAATAAAGTCGCTCATTCTTTAGTACTTGAGAAAACATTAACGATTAAAATAATATTAGGAGATCAACCTATTACAGTTACGAAGTTTATCATTTAACTTTTTTATACTACAAACGAGGTTAATACTTCGACAACAGAAAAGAAAAAAAGAAATTAGAAAGAGAACCTCTGGTTAATTTCATTCACTGACGTTCAGGGGCGTACCCACCCAGAGGCTGAGTGGGCTACGGCTCGGGGTCAAATTTAAAGATACATGCATATTTAGATATATATTAGCCCAACTTTAATTTAATAGAGAAAAAATTAAACAAACATAAGTATTTAAACCCAACTTATATAACAAATTATTTTTCTAACCCAACTAATATCCTCACTTGACAATCAATTGAGAGGTCACATTCAACACAGATATATTTTAACTAAAAGTAGATATTTTTACCACAACAAGAGGACATACATTTTTAACTATGAATATCGTTTACAATTCATGAAAGTTTTGTAGCAAATACTATGATAAATTACATACACTGAAAGAGATTGTTGAGAGTGTCAATTGAAATTGTAGATGAATTTTATCCTCTAAAGAGCTGTTGGGCTCAACTTCAATGGTGTTTTCAGAAGAAAATGCATAAAACACCCACGTGTTTTCAAAATCATGCATCAACTCATCTTGTGTTTTTTTACCTTTTTATTTTTTTTAAAGACGCCTCGTAATTTCAATAATCTTCCACCAATTTCTCTATCTATTTACTACACATAATAGAGCACGCATGACAATTGGGTTTAATGAGACCTTTTAAACCTTTATATACCTACTAAATTCACTAAAATATCTTAAAGTAAGAAATGCTTAAAACTCTAATTCTCAAACTTGCGTCAAATTCATATTATTAAGAACCTACAACTAGTTACTAGAAAGTTTTTTTTTTTCTTGAACCCACTTATAGTCATTAAAAACTTTACACCAAACTCCCTCTTATTATAACAAAAGTACAAAAAGTTTTACAAGATACGTTAAGTTGATAATACACATTAACTAACGTATGTTAAGTCGTTTGTTAAAATGGGTTTGATGGTAATTTATGAAAAGAAATGTTGTTTGATAACATATAAATTTTTACAGTTTTTTTGTCTAATAATAGGTGTTTCCTTATTATATTTTAGACATTTTGTATTCAATTCTTTTTGACTTTTTTGTTTAAATAACTTAGTATTTTAGCGTAGTCTAAGATGAAAAAAATTCCTGACTACGTCCCTGCTGACATTATATTCGGCATTTACTCTATAGGAATGGATATTTCATTTCAAAATTCTCTTTTTAGAAGCCTGCAAGATTAAGTTTAGTTTTAGAGAGATTCAAGTTCAGTGAAGGCCTTATCTATTAATTAGCTGAATTTAAGACTTTGTCTTTTGATCCAATTTCAAAAAATATAAACATGATAATTATTAATTATTGAAAACCAGCTGACATTTTGATTTATTTTTTTTAGGAGTTAAATGAGGTGTATAATTTTTTTTCCACAAGAACCGAAAATAAATACAGTAGAGAAGATAACCAACGTCAATAATAACAATCACGAACATATGATTATTATTTTTGATTGTAAAATAACAGTCACAAGAAGATAACCAATGTTAATATCTAATAACAATCACGAACATTATATTAAGACAAAAGAAAATATAATGCGCGAGAATGATTTGATGAAAACGTACATTTGATTTTTTCTTTTTTTAATTTGAAAGAAATGACGAACAAATAGTTTATTATTTTTATTGTTTATACGCATGCAAAAAAGAGAATCTCAATCATGAGAATATTCTTATTTTATGGTGATTCAGTATAAGAAAAATTAAGGAGTTATAAAAGGAAGATAGATTAATTTGTTGATTAATTAGGAAAAACATAATAGTAAACAATAAAAAATTGCTTTGTTATCAGGTATTTTGTTCTGCCTATTTCTATTGTGGGGCCCACCACATGTGAAGGGATGTTTTCTACCGTTGAGGGTAGGTAAGAACATCCCCTCATTTCCCTTACATTTATTCTAATAAAAATTACTGAATTGCAGTAAAATTATTTGAAAATGAATTACAAGTGTGGAAGAGGAAAAAGAAGAGCTCTTATAGAAAAGCACCTTCTTGATCTGACTAGGGTGTACAACTTTTAGTCTCTAAAAGAGTGTTTTAGTACCCCTTATATATAGCTAATTGGGACAAAGCCACGTGAGTTTCCAAACCCTAAAAGCAATTTAGTGCAACCAAAGAGAAAGAGATAAGAAAAATACCAAAGACTTTCCAAATAAATGAAATGAATACAACAAAACATTTAATCAACACCCGAAAGTGAGAGAACAAAATCTGAGCGTCGCCAGTGTAATCCATTCAGAACTGATGTAAATACGTCCCAGAAAAGTGACTTTCTGAAAACTTGTAAATAAAATCGTACTTCTCCTAATCTTGTTGCCTGAAAATCATTTTAAATTCATGTAAGAGTAATTTCTTTTTGATAATTAATGTAAGTTTAAAATTGAAGAAAGGCAAAGTACTCATTCTTCATTTCTATTGTTCATTTTGGAAAAGTACTAATCGTGAGATATTAGTTCTAACTTGAAATTAAATTAGCTCCTTTTTAAGTTTAAAAGCAACAACTTTAGTTGACATCACATCTCTCAGTTTCTTCAAAAGAAACTGAAATCATTTTAAATTCATGAACACTTGACTATCTCTTCTTTTTGGAAATAAGTAATTGCGACTACTGTTAGCAGTAGGTTTTAGCCGTCACTTACGTTACGGGGATACTTAAAAATAAAAATCGTGCATGCAAGTCAGAACTATGATTTTGATCTGACTGGGGTAATCTATTAAGTAATAAAATAAAACTAATTTGTCTAACAAAATTATTTAAAAATGTTAAATGAAAGAAGTATTCATAAAAGTGTGATCGGTTGATAAAAGTATATGTCAATTGCTCCTTGAGTTTTCATTACGTCTATTAAGATATATTGACATTTACATTAAATACATATAAACATTACTTACAAAATACAAAAGTACTATATATATGGTTTGCCTTAATTCTAAAATACCATGCTCAGAAAAAATGGAGTTGTTTGTGGCTTGTCACAAATTGGAGTATTTGGAATCTGAGGAATAAATGTGTGTTTAACAATGATCAAGTTGATGTCACAAAATGCTTAGAAATCATAAATGTCAGATCTTGGATTTTCTTAAAATAAAGCAAAATTTAGGGACTTCTACAACTCTTTTTGAGATTGGATTAACAACCGCGCCTTGTCTGCATTGGTTGTTAGTTGGTTTTTGTTTTGAGTTTTCATGGAATTGTACTCCTTGTACTCACCTCCGTCGATCAATAATTTTTTTTTTGCTGATTAAAAAAAAAGTATTATCATGGTTGGTTTAATTAATCAATGCCACTCAATAAGATGACCAAAGATTTAGAGGTATTACAAGTTTTATACAATGTAATATACGCTAATTGTGTTTATAAGGTATTTTCTTTATAAAAATAAATAAATTAACATGTTATATGAAAAGTTACCAAGTTGCAATAAGACTAATTTAATTTTTTATGTCAATAAACATATATATATATATAATTTATTACATTGTTCCGTAATTTGTTTACCTGTTACAATATGAAGAGCACAATTCTAGATTTTCAGAGCAACGCATTCAGCAATACTTATAGTAACAGAATTGTATGGAGCTAAGTGATTAGAAAGAACGAAGTATCTAAATATCACTAAGAAAAATTGAGTAACAACGACACTTATTTTTTTTTAAAGAAATTTAGACTTTCACTAACAAAAATAAAAATTTTGGTTGATGAAGCCTAAACCGCACCATCGTAAAAGCAACTGTTGTTGCTCAGTTTTTTTGTTCTGATATATTGACTACTAGCTAAAACTACCCAATTAAAATATGGTCCTCGATCTCATGAGTTATGTTAAACCACTGCATTGAAATGCTAGTCTGCTTTTCATTAGTGACCACCTTATAATTTTTCCATCTCATCATTAACTATATATAAATCCTCATCCCACTTGAAATCCATAGATACGCAAAGACTGGTAGAGAAACTAACTTTCGAGATTATAGGGAGGGCGATCACATAGGAAGCGGTCTAGTAGTGTTAACAAAATACTTATTGAGGTGCATGCTTATTCCCTCAATTAAATATGCATGCACGCATGCATGAAAAATATTTAATAGCTAAATGATCCAAAAAAAATATATTTAATAGCTAGGTTATAAATGCCCAGTATCGACGTCATACTATAGGTATATTATTATTTTCCTAACTTATATATATATATATATATATATCTTCAGAGACAATCTTCTAGAACTAACAAATTCATTTTGGGTTAATTGTATTTATGCATAAATGAATTTATATCCAATACCGCATTACGGTGTGAAATTAATATCCTATATAACTTCAAACTCTTCCATTGAACGAAAAAATTATGATGAGAATATATACCAAGTTATTTGGGCGTTTAATATGAGTAAATTCTGGAATTCGTTTAGTTGTAAGTTGTAACATGATAGTGATATATTACTTTTTTTTTCACGTCATTTTATAACTCAAAACAATAAAGCCGTACGAATTTTCGTGTAAAGACAACGCAGCTGAGGATCTTATTTCTACCGGGAATTCTCTTGATTATTGGCGTGCAGCTGAAGACCTTAAAGCCACTCTCTCTTGATCAGAAAAATTCCGTGATGAGTGTCCATCACTTGCTGAATGAACTTCTGTTTTTGGATCGGATGGAGCATTCGATATTGTCTCTTTTCCTTTTGATGTCTTGGATGATGATGTAGAGCAAGATATTTTTGTAGTAAAAAAACATGCATGAAAATCGTCATGACTTTTTATCCAATGCTTCGATTTAGACTTTAACATATCAAATCGAACTTCTTTGGGTATCCTCCATAACTACGCGTGGTTTAGGCCCAAAATCGGACGTCTAAGGCATCTGAGTAGCCATATAGTTTTGTCTCGCTTTTTTCTAAGATTTTTTCTATTTTATTTATTTCTTTATTGGTATTAGGGTTTCTTCGAAAATATAAATGCTTTGTTTGTTATTATTTTTCAGCATCTTTTGATCAATTATAAATAAAAATAGGAATTGTATTCCAAACTGGTGGATCCAGTTATCTTTCATTAATTACACGTTGATGTATCGTGTCGATTACACGTTTTCGTTCAACGTCAGATAAACATTGTACCTCCCTTGCTTATATTGTGATTCTTGTATCTCTATTTTAGTAGATATATATTTCTCATTTTGACCGATAATAAAGAAAACGTATTAGTTTATGAATTTGCAGTAGATGAAGTGTACTTGTACACACATTTGATGTTTTATAACTATTGTAGACAGCAAGTATACTAAACTTGTTAATGACTTATTAATTTTCAAAAAAAAAAGGGCTTGTTAATGACTTGAGCTGGTCAATACCTGGCCCCGATTAATAAAATAGGGGCATGCCTACCTATGTTGTATGGATACTTTAAGAAAATAATGTCGTATTGTATTCAGTACTTTTCGTTGTGTATCATACTTTCGGTGTTTCGATACTTTGTTACCTTTATATTTTCTGTTTTGCACGAATAAATTTCTAATGAATACTTAGGAAAATTGAATCTTTAGGCTTAACTAATACACTATAGATTAGTTTTTGATGGATTATAAATTAAATTTTAAGCATTTTAGGTTAAAGGATCAATAATAATGCATAGTGCCGATATTAATATGAAAACAAATAGTAATATCTGTGTTTTATTGTATCCATCATATTCAGAAAAATCTTGCCGCCGCACCCATACAATATCCGCATCCATGCAAAGTAGATGCATACCAAGTGTGAAGCGTTTGAAGTAATTCTATCTAAAATCAAGTCTTGTATAAAACATTTTTTCCAGTTCAGGTACATGTATATAAATTACATATCTGTATTGAGGAAATGTGTTATTCCCATAAACATAATACGAGAGAATTAGTACGACATACATGATACATGATACATGTCTACCCTTATACTGTGGGCAATTGTGACGTGTTCTACTTCACATCACTCTTCTTATCTTCTTTCCATATTGATCAACTCTTAGATATTGTCGGCACTCATTTTTTTTTTTAATATATAAGATCGAAGAAAATAAGATATACTCATGTTAACTTCCTACCAAATAATAATATATCAAACAACCCAGTGGTTGTTTTAAAACGTATTCTGTTTATTTTCTTTTAGCATGAAATATGATGTACTACTATTCCAACACTCGAATAGATTCAATTAATGGAATGACAAGCATTTAACTCAATGTCAATTTCCATGCATCTCTCTCTCACACACACATACAGCCCCCAACCACACGTACTTGAGTGTAAATTCCCATTATAAATACAACATTCCCCCCACGCATAACCACACGGTTTCAGGTACCAATCTCTTTGATTACACACATCTCTTCCCAACAAGAAACTCCCTTGAATCTTTTTAACACCCTAACCACTTTTCACTTCCTTCTCAAAAACATAATCCAACTCAAAAATTTAACCAAAAAAATGGAAGACGCATTGAGAAGGCTTAACGGCACCCTCACAACAGATATTCACTCCGATCCATTCCTTAATCCCCCAAACACCACAATACCACCCAAACGAACCACAAACACCAACAACAAAAGGTCACTAAAAGACACCACAAGTAATTCCTCTACCATGAGGTACCGCGGGGTCCGTCGTCGCCCTTGGGGCCGATATGCCGCGGAGATAAGAGACCCTCAATCCAAAGAGCGCCGCTGGCTCGGCACCTTCGACACCGCCGAGGAGGCCGCTTGCGCTTACGACTGCGCCGCACGTGCCATGCGTGGCGTCAAGGCCCGAACCAACTTCGTCTACCCTACTCCTACTCCACATCCATCTTCCGAAAATCTCATCCCTTCGTTCAACTTCCAAAAACCATCACAGCCCTCCATTTTCAACCCTCGCCACTCCACTTTCTCAAACCCTAATCTCGATAATTTCAACAATGGATCAGCTCCGTTTAGAACCAACAACAACAACAACAACATGATGTTCATACGCGACTGTTTCAACCCATCATCAAACGCTTTCAACTTGCCTTTGCGAGAACAGACGCATATGAACTCATCACTAATTAACAACACTTCCTATTCCCCATCGGCACAAAATAATGGTTTTATGGGGTCCACCTCTTTTTTGACCAACCTGTCATCTAACTCATCAACAACTTCTCAAGCTAGCTGTGTCAACGCCACTATAGTTTCCGACACCTTTTTCAAGAACGAGTTCGATGGTTTTGGTTGTAATAACACAAACTCTCGTGTTTTAACTGATGATAATTGCATGGATTTCTTTGGCATGGAGAGGTCGGATTCGGGTCTGTTGCAAGAAGTCATTAACGGGTTTTTTCCTAACCCTAAACCGGTGGTGAAAACCGAACCGGGTCAGAATATGGTGGCTCCATTTGCTCCGGTTGGTGGTGTTGGCATTGAGAATGAGTTGTTAGGTTTGCCTGTTGAGTACCAAAGAGTGAGTCCTGCTCCACAGATTAATTCGAGTGGTGCCAATTTATTTGTTGGTTCTGATCAATTGAGCTCCACTACTGCTGCACCTAGTTACTACAATGATTTGCAAGCTTCGTCGTTTGGAGACATCTTTCATTATCAAGAAGCGCTAGGTCTTTTTGCTGCTGCTAAAGTGCAGAATGCTTGAAACTTTTAAATCATGGTCCAATGTTTTTTAGGCTCTATATCTAACTAATTATATATTAATGTTGTGTACCTTTTATTTTGTTATGTAACAAGAATTGCTAATATATTAACTTTTAGTATGAGAAGCAGCGAAACTCAATGTAACCTTTTGGGATGGAGATGAAGTTTACTTGTGTATTTATCTGAGCTTTTCTAGTTTACTTATGTTTATCACAAAATGTATCTTTTCACGTTTCAATATTTTAGCTTGTTTTGTAAAAGATTATCTAAGTAATTTAATGTATGTACCTCCCTTTAATTATTTCACAAGAATTGCTAGTATCTTAATATTAGATTTCGAAGCAGCAACTCAATGTAAAACTTTTGAGATGGAGATGAAGCTAAATATTATTAACATCGGTTTTAGTTTATCACAAAATGTTATTTTTTTAAATTGTTGTAGATAAATGCAAAATCAAACATACGAAATCTAAAAGTGTCATGTCATTTTTAATGGTATAATCTTGAAAAGTGATTTGTTTCTCTGCAATGGGGTCCTTTTGTGTCGCTGCTTTTGATTGCAAAGACTGTGTTGTGATTCAATGAAGAGATTTGTTCTTCTCTCCTTTAGATCCTCTCATTGTAGTTAAAAGTTTTCTACTTTTTAGTTCTTCGCCTTTTTGGGGGCTTTCTTGAGTTGACCTTCGATTTGTAAAAGCTGTTTTGTTCCTCCGCCTTTTTGTAGTCACATTTTTTAATGCTTCAATGGTTATAATTACTATTTGTAACTCTCACCTTGTTCAACAAAAAGGAAACTCTCAACAATTGGTATGCAGTAATAGCAGCAGTGTACCACGAAAATTGAACATAATAGCTTGCTTTCGGGCAAAAGATGGTATCACAAATTAAATAATTGATGTTATACTTTTGCCATCGTCTAAAAGTTTTCTTCTGAAAAATCATGTCTGAATTATAAAAATTACGAAATTTGCAGAAACAATAAATCCAACTTTTATCTTAAATTACAAACTCAAGAAGTTCGGGTAGTCAGTAGATGGAATCGTACAAATTATTAATTTTATAGAATTCTATTTTTGTGCTAATTTGTTTTTGTATGTATGTTTATTTCATATATAATGCGTGTGGTAATTACAATAATGGTGAAAGGTGGAAACAAAAATTCTCTCTTCCCTTGGAATTTGTTGGTAGATTTATTCACTCATGTGCATGTTATTCATATTTTTGGGATAGTATGTAAAGAATCTTTATATATATAACGAGGGTGGAGAACACGGTCGAATTCTTGAATATAGAAGGCAATTAATCTTAATTGAGATGGATGTGCGGTTGTGGACGGAGCAAAAACCTCCACTATTACACAGTATTAAATCCATGATATTTCCTTATTTATTACAAAAGCTATTGTTTTATATTTGTTGGTTACTGGTTACACAATGTTTTTGTTCTTTAAATATATATTAAATGTACCGCATGTTCAGTTCCTTTCGAGAATCAAAATGGGGAGAAACGATACATAAATTATTGATTGCACGTTGTAAATCATTTAAGAAGAGCCAGTTTCACAATTTCAAGGAATTAATAAGATGCTTTCCGACACTCAAACTAAATTTAAATTTTGATGATAAAATGTAGAGATGCGACTATTTTATGTGGTTTATTTATGTTTCACGTTATGGATTGATGTTTTTTAAGTTGCAAGTAGTTACGAAAATTAAAAAATACAAGTTTCAAAATATATATCTGTACAAACTTATGCAAGAAATTAAATAATGATTTTACTTACCACCAGCATTCCTAGGGGAAAGTTAAACTTTTTAACACATGCTAAGTGCTAATAATACCTTCTTGAAACTATTACATGGCATTCAAGTAGGTTGTTGGAACCTTGGTTAGAGAATTCCATTTAATTCCCTCCTTTAATATTTGTTCATTATATACCAAAAATCAAGTTGAAGGGAATCCAAGTAGAAAATTCTTTCCTACATCTACAACGCATGTTTCTATTCAAGGATTAATAAAATTGTAGACCTTCAGTAATAATACGATCGATAATAGGATACAGTTCATGTACTCATCAAAACTGTGTAGTGTTAAAAGCAATCTAATTAACTAGAATCGCGTCACATGTCGCAATTTAATGAAATACTTAGTCCTTGTTTGAAAGGTACTTGGAGTACGAGAGGCATAGTCGTGGTGAAATCATGACCCTTATCATATGTATATACTACCTTATAACGTAACAGCACTATATACTAATTAAAAGGGATGGACCACGATAGTAATCTAATTAGGTTCTTAATGAATAGTCACACCCAGCGTGGTAGAAAATTAAGGAATGTGGTCGTAAATATGGACTTGGTGGATAATCCTATTAATTGGTTGGGCCTTGTCTAAAAGGTACTAATATTAATGTAAAAACAGGCCCATGTCCTAATAATAATACCCTGATTAATGTAATGACGACACTGATATTCTATGAATGCGTGTGTGTTCTCGAGCGAATCTTCTTACATTATCACAATTTCTCGCGCGGATTATGCATAGTGTTAATTACATTCTAGGTTCATTGATGTAGCACAAGCATATTATGTTGTGGTTTAGTGAGTTATATAAGCAGTGGAACAAACACATTGGGTAGAGTACAACCGATTAATCAATGATTTAGAACTTGTTTCATAATAAACATTATAAGTTTGTGTATGTCATGATTCATATATATAGTCTTAAATTACGTTAAGATCTAGGTTGATAAGTATAGGCTATCTATTCCAGAAACAATGAATTTATAAATTCATCTGTACCAAGCAAGAAAAAAAAAACAGAGGTTAATTGCAATCCCGGTTGCTCTATGACCTATTATTAATGAATTTTCCACTTGTTCAAAAAAAAAAAAAAAAAAAAAAGAAAAAGAACTAAACTGTATATTTACATTTTATGTCACACTCGGATTTTCTCTATAAATATGTTTTCGCCCTGAATTTGGTAGACGCAACTGCTCATTTTGGGCAAGCAGACAAAATTGTAGGTAGAGATAATGCCATGTGATGGTCCTTCTTTAGTGTCGCAGTAATTCTTCCTTTATTTTTTCCCCCAAGTTAATTGCTTTGAGAACCTGCAATTTTCTTTTTTCAAAATTAATTTATTTCTTTCTTTTTAACAGTACACTTGTTATTAGCAATGCGCCAATTTTATGTACCCGAATTTGAATGTATCATGTCACCACAATCTGAAAGACTGACACGAATGTGCACTTAAATTAAAAACAAAGCTAAGTAGTCATATCAATCGTTATATGTACACTTAAATTAAAAACTTAAAATTAATATTACAATCAAGACCTATAACTAAAATCACATTTTCATCCATCTACCAAAATAAGTGGTTTCTATTTATTAATGCACGGCTACAGCCAGTTGATTATACATGTTTTTATGTCGAACAGGATTCTTCTTTTTTTAGCATTAGCAAAAAAATTAATGGACAACTTTTTTTACACGTGATGACGCGTAGTACTGCTGCTATATGAACGCATCAACTTAATTCCAGTGTGTAATACCGCCCGTACGCTTAACTCCCACACAACTGCATCAACAGCTCAACAGCCAAAAACTTGGCTAGCCAAAATTAATAAGAAACTTTGAGTAGTTACATAAATGCTTGGGCATGCATGCACTGCATGATGTCCAATGATGATGATGTCGAGATTTCTACAACGTAAGCATTGTATCACAATTGGTACAATACCGATTGATATGAATGCTCTCTCTAGTATGTTTTTTTACAATCTCCGACCACTACAGTTGTACGTGTCAATAAATTGTACGTGTTTTATGAGTTAGGCACAGTACTAATGGAATAGGCATGTGGTTGTCTCCTAGTTTATAGTTCATTAATAGTTAATTAGGGGGAGGGGTGTATAATGTGCCTATCTATAATTTAATGTTCACATTAATGAAGGTATATATTTCAAAATTTTAGATCTTAAGGGTGCTGAGGTAGAGAGTATTAGTAATTGATATAACAGAACGAAGGTAGATGAAAACTTGAATTATTAACGTGATATGAAAATACTATAAATAATTTGATTTAGGCGAGTTTTCCAGAGTGAGTGAAGAAAGCAAATTAAATTCGAGTACTTCATGATTCTTGAATTGATTCATATAATTTACCAATTAATTATATTAAACATATATTTAACCATCGTAATTTCTCGTGTGTGAGATATAGTTTAGAATTAATAAAGAAAAACATTAATTGATTGTTAGGCGGATACTTTTAAAATGCTCATAAATTAAGGGCCCGTCATAAAATACCACCTTTGATGGTCTAATGCGAAAATCACAAAATGAAGATTCGGAATTTGTTCGAAAATTACACAATATATGGAGAAGATTTTCAGAAGATTGCCTTATAAATTTCAAAGGACAGCAACAAAATTTTTCATGGTACATTATGCAGGGGCGTATCCAGAAATTTAATCTGAGGAGGGCTAATCTAATAAAAATGTATTAATATGTATATTGTCAAATTTTAATAAAAGTCAATACAAAATTAGATTTATGCTTAAAATTAATCTAGGTTAAAATATATAAAAGCAATACAAGTAATAATAAAGATTCTTATAAACCAAATAAAACATTAATATATATAAAAGTGATCTAACAAAAAAAAAAGTAAACGGCGATATACAGGTAAAAGCTTAGTAAGTTTATTAATAATCACTAAATACTAATGAAAAAAAGAAAGTAAATTTACATAATATTATTTTCATACATTACTCAGGTACTTTTTTTTTTTGTAAAAAGTAAAATATTTGTCGAATTTGACTATAAAATTTCTTGTTTGATGACAATGTGTTTTGTTGTTGGGTTTTGAAAATTAATAAAAACTTTTAGGGGTTTTATCTCCATGTTTTATTTAAATATGAGTTTGTAAACTTCAATAATTGTGTTAGGCTTCTTTTAATTATTCTTTGTTGTGTAAGTAACATATAGTAATAATATGTAGACTTCTTTTTAATGTTCTTAATATGTATGGATACTATATATATATATATATATATATATATATATATATATATATATATATATATATATATATATATATCTTTTTTTTAAAAACCTTAGGGGTGGGGGTGGGGGGGGGGGGGGGGGGGGGGCTAAGCCCCTACATAAATCCGCCCCTGCATCCATGTTTAGGGAAACTTGGAAATAACATTGGTAGTTACATAATTTTGTCTTCAATCAAAAACTCGTCCAAATCAATAATATTCGTACCTATATATCTCTATCAAATTTCATCGTATTTCCTGATTATGTAAGAATCCACGACGGATCATCCACTTGTGCAGAAAATTGAAGAGTGCAGAATGTTGCTACATAAACCGTGGAACCAAAAGTTTCGTTGGATTGATAGGACGAAGAATAAACTGGCAGCGACGGATCATCCACTTGTGCAGAAAATTGAAGAGTGCAGAATGTTGCTACATAAACCGTGGAACCAAAAGTTTCGTTGGATTGATAGGACGAAGAATAAACTGGCAGATGTTGTTGCTAAATTGCATAGTGGTACGGATCAAGGGCCTAGCGTGTGTTGCTAACTCCCCCGAGATCGATTTTATCAGTTTTAGAATTAGAAATAGTCTAAGGATTCTGCTTCTTGTACTATCGGAAAAAAATAATAATAATCCCTCCACTGAACATACCACTACTCCACCACAAACTTCACAAATATTCCATTTAAAGTGGCAACCCTCACCCATCGGGGTATGCACAGTTGAACGTGGGTGATTCATATTATGGTAACCAACATCCAACAGGTATAGGCAGTATATGGAGATTCCATCGATCATTTTATAACAATATTCTTAACATTCTCAGGACTTTTCGCTAATAATCAGATATAGTTATGGACTTTACGAGAAGGCTTAATTATGGCACGGTCTTTACATTACCCACTTTTTTATAACAACAGACTCCCTTTTTATGTTAACTTGTCTTGCCAAGACTCAAGTGCACCCGGCTCATCTAATTGAGCTTTTACAAGAGATTCAGAGCCTTATTGAGGGGTCCACGACGGTCACATGTACATTTGGTTATTGGGAGATCAACCAGATGACAATCGTCCTCGCTAAGTTTGGAGCATCCACATCAGCTTCCTCGGATGAGTCAAACATTAATATGGAAAGGGACTCCAAACTCAACATATTATGTTCGGACCACGTGTGCTTCATGACTACAATATTTGTTATATTTTGATATTTTACTGTTATTTCTCATATTTCAAGATTACCTATTTTTTACTAAAATTATTCTTTTACATTAAATAAATGGCTCTAGCCTTGTTCCAAGAAAAAAAGAAAAAGGAAAACTTGAAAAATTATTATTGTGTTAAGCGGTTGCAAGATGAAGTTTCTTTAATCACAAACCACTATAAGTGCAATTGCACGACACCTATAGTTCAAAAAAAAAAATTAAAAAAATGACAGCGATTTGAAGAATAAAATATCCACAAAATTCAAAGAAAAATTCACGTTCTGTACTAAAAGTATTTGTAGGGATTGCATACAATAATTTTTTCAGATATAGACACGTTTGGCTTAAATGACCTAGCATGTTTTATAATCTATACATCAATACGTACTTATTAAGTATATTTATTGTCTTGAAGTTCCTTAATTAATTAGGGCGGGCGCAAATGTATTAGAAAATGATGCAACAGATCATTCTGATTATTTTACGCTAAAAACTAGAACTTAATTAGTCATAAGACCTGAATGAGTTAAAGGATAAAATTAGAAGCACGGAATTAAAATTTGAGGCCCCTATATCCTGTAAAATAGAAACTTGATCAGCAACAATGTGCTCCCTCTCCTCCCAAAAAAGAAGAAAAAAAAAAAAGAAAAAAAAAACAATGTGCTCCATCAATGCAGATTATTATTATTGAAACTTTAAGTCACCTGTCCATGCTTTAAATATAGACTTGTGTGAATATATATTATTGCGCCCAGTAGTTACTCTTCCAATAAAGACAAATAAATGTGCAAATTGAAACTCCCATTCTTGACCAAACAGTTTAAAGATCTGGATTAGAAAATGTTGGGTGGCCCAAACCCATTATTAACTCTAAAAGAAATAATGTTGTGAACGTAAGCAGCCGCAAGAGAATTTTTGGCCTGGATGTGTGACAACTATTGGGCTTTCTGTACTAAGTATGAGTAGTAATAAGCTTTTTTCTATTGGATTTACGTGCAGATCATAGCGTTTAATTTAATATTTGTCTTTCAATGCCCATATATTTGTATCTAAGGAAGTGGTTCAGCTCAATAAATAATAAGAATCAGCGTTCAATCAAACTTAACTTCTTCTAGTACAGATCCAGTTGTCCAATTGGATTAAGGCCCATTATAATTCTTACACATAAACATGGTATCCTGCATTTTAGTCCTCCAACTTAAAATGAGACTAATTTAGTTATTAACCTACATACATCCCCGCGCTCTCACCTCCTTAACAATCAATTTTTCTTTAAAAAGAAATGAAAAAGAAGACAAAAAGCGACATATATTAGACAAAAAGAAAGTAGCATAACTTCTACAGTTTGATTGCTTGATTATATATAGTTTATGATTCCCTTAACAATTATTTGTAAAGCTAGATATTCATTGAGAAATGCAGTAACGTGAGACTTAAAAAGTTGAAGGATTTTTTGTGAAATAGATAACCATTAAATAATTAGACTGAAAAGAATGGTTAGTATCAAGAAGCCTTATAAATTATGAATCAATTTGAATTTTTTGAGTTATGGAAGGATTGTACTTGTACTTGTATACCCATGTGCTCTTTCTTTTTGTTTCAAAAATGCTCACGAAAGTATCACTTATTTGCCGCCACAATCACGAGAATGTCAAGGTTCTTTATTATATTTCATCATTGGTTTCACTTTTAATAATAACCCAAATTAATTAATTCAAAACATATTTTGTCGTTGCAACCATGGATCAAAGTTTTTAACATTTCCTTGAAAATACCGAAAACATTTAATTTTGGCTCTGGTGGAAATGAAACATACAAGTAGTTTCTATGTCTATTCAGCAATATAAATTTTAGAATTTTTTAAATTTATTAAAAAAGATCTCAAACATTCCTAAAAGTTTATAATATCTAGTACACTGAAACAAACACTGAAAATTTTGACGATCAATCCATGATTGCAACTCTCAAGTTTCTATTTAGTTTTATCCCTTTTTTTTGTGGGGCTATTGATGGCTAGACCAATCGATACAATGTAACATAAGTTTTTTTGATGGCTACATAATAAATCAGTAGCCGGAAACTTTTGCCACTAAACTGAAACGGAGCGTAGAATCTGTTTTGTCAGTAGTATATATCGAGACTTTAAAATATTACGTCGGTAGGTTTGTTACGTCTCAGCTGACTCACTCAACCACAAGTTTTCTCTTTTAGTGATATTTTCATAAGTTTTATTTAGTTTGGTTATCGCTTTCCATTATTAAAAACTAGCCGCTGTATGTTAGTTAGTAAAAAGATAGTTTCTGTATTGTTTTCATTTACTTTTGTTTCGTGTATTTTCTCACTGAATGATTGAGTTCTTCAATCGTCAACTCATTTAACATTCCATTTCGTTAATGAAGATCTTTCAATTCAAGTTCTTCACACACATGGTATCAGAGTCACTTCTGCTCAAGTCAATGTTAGGCTTGCCTAAAATCCACGTGTTAGGATTTGACGCTCATTTCGGCTTACACGTGAGGGGGCCTGTTGAAATTTATCGCACATTGAGCTTCTGTATATTAATGATTTTTTCATATCCTCCACGAATGCCTTTTAGAAAAAAATATTAACCATTTAAAACTGGTTTGAACATTAAGAATGAAACCCCCACCCCCAAGAAAAAAAGGGAAAGAAATTAAAGGAAAATGCAGAAAACAATATTAAATCCAAATAAATATCAATACTTTAGAAAGGGCAGATGTATAAGTTCAACAAGAATTGAGCCTAGAAATTATGAACTAAAATATCTTATTGGGTCATATTTTTCATGGTCCTATTTTCTGGTCCTCTAACAATAAATATTTCAATCATGGGGACATCCATGATCTTTCATAAATTGTAATTAAAAAAAAATCAAAATCAAAATCCAAGATCTTTGATAACTATATATATATATACATATATATATATATATACATATATATATATATATATACATATATATATATATATACATATATATATATATATATATATATATTTTATTTTTTTTAAATTTTTTTTTCGCTATATCAAACGATTGTTTCTGCTGTTTTGACCTTTTAACTATTAACCTTGTACGTAATTATATACCGAGTCCAAGAGATATTTAAACTATTCGTTCAAGAGATTTTTATTTTTTATTTTATTTTTATCTGAGCATCATAATGGATGCCTTTATGTCCGACTCATTATAATTTCACATTTGACTGCGATTCATACTTTATTAGTTTTTCTTTTATAAAGCATACTTTATTAGTTTACATATAGTAGTTTTATGTATAAATGGGGTTAAATAGATAGAGAGGTTGAATCGTGAAAGACGGTGAATTACGGTCAATATAACCTCTCTACCCCTCGAGCACGAAGCTAGTGTTACTCATTTTATACCCTCTGGCCGCTGCATGTTTTATACTTTATTTACGATTTTTTTTTTCCCTTCTTATAATTCACAAATTTCGCATTATTCTAATTGTAATTTAATCATTTCTATACAAAGTTTGACACTGTGAGGAAAAATAATGGGACCACCTGCTAGAGTGTTTCTCGCCGAATGTTGGTAATAATTAAAAACACAACATTGCTTCAACTTAATTAAGTATTTCATTTTGTTTAATTTACAACAATCTACATTTGTCATACTGAAAAGCATACATATCAGATATTGCGTGCCTAAAACTTTTACGAACCATTTCGAAAGCAGCACGTATATACCATATATGGCATGTACGAGTTTCTCTCGTTAGATGTTACATGTCTATTGCGATCTTCTACTTTAACGTGACTTAAAAGTTAAAAACATTTTTTACATAATAATCCATGAAATTAATTGTAAAAAAAAAGTTGCACGAAGAAAAGTTCAAAACGGGATTCTTGTTGACTGTTTGGATTTTTATTTATTAGAGTAGTTGAAGCGTTACATGAGGTGATTGATTCTTTTGTGGTGTGAAGTTATAGAAATTAGATAATCACGAGACTAAAGAAGAAATTAGAGAGTTCTCTAAAAGTATGTACGCACTTTATGCCACTTTAGCATGCAATATAAACCTAATGCTGCAAAATTGACCGCTATTCAATAGGAAGAAAAGAGAAATGGATCAAAATGAAGCAATAGTCATGAGCAAAGACAGGAAGGTCGAAATTCCGGTATCGCATGAGGCACCAGTACACAATGCTCCACCAACATTAACTGCAGGTGGGCTTAATAGTCAAGGGAGTGTGACAAAGTACTACTGCCTATGCTCTCCAACCACGCACGCTGGCTCGTTCCGTTGCCACCTGCATCGGGCCCCGACCATCCACCGGACCAAAAGCATCGATGCCACCGAAGAATCAAAGTCTAAAGTTACACCCGCTGCCAACATATGTAATGATCTTGCTGATCAGCAATAAAAGTACATATGAATGAGATCATATATGTTACTATGTTTCTCCTTTCTTATGTTCTCTAATGAATGTCTTTGGTGACTTATTTACGGTGTTTATATCAGGGATAATCACAGCATTAAGAATTGATTTTATTGTGATTACATAAAACTCTTGTAAATCTTTGAAAGTATGTAAAAATAGAGCATTTATTTGTGATGATTTCCCAACTTCAAGCAATTACATGTGTAGTCATCCACACAAAAGGGTCAATTGCCAATGTTTGTTTTCTTCTGCAAATTTCTACACTATGATCATTTATATTCAAACAGTGAGGGTGTAAATGTGGAGAATACGTGCATTGGGCTGCTCAATGAGGTGGTGCAGTCAATGCGATTATTTGTGTAAATGAATGTTTTGGATAGAATGGTGGGAAGTTGATGCCCTATAACATAGAAAGCAACTTGAATCTCAACCATTTGGTGCACCACATCATCATACAACGGCTGTATGAAATAATTTTTCGTAAATGTGATGATCCCTTTACATTATTCTTATGATATGTACTAATTAGATCCATTTATCCTTCCTTGTATGTTAAGTTTTTCCTATCATCAAACAGTATAACTCGGAGCAACACTTGATCAGTAATTTTTTTAGTGATCCTCTTGAACTTTTCGCGCAATGGAGAAAATGTAAACGGAATCTGACATGGGTTTTGCCAGGTCATATAAGAAATCATGAAATACTCTATAGATACTCCAAAACAAAAGAAAATAGCGTGCGTTATTTGTCTTGTCTTGTCTTGTTTTAACATTGGTTATGGTACTTAAAATCAATTGAGGATTTCACATGAAGGCACCATATGACTTGAGAGATTTAAGCTATCTTGTCCTATTAAAAGGGAGCATCTTGATATGATATGTCATGGTAAACACACAGGTACTAATAACAAATCATAATTGAATCACACGGCTGAAGTAAACTTTGAAGTTACAAATTTGCAAGTAATTATGAAGGCAAAAATCCTGGATGTAAATCGGATAGAAACTAGACAAATATTTACACTAACACAAAGACGTAATGCTATATGTTTCTTAATGTCTTACTCGTCCAGATTAGATGCAACAAATAAAATTAAATTCAACAATCTATTAGCCAAAGTAAAACATTGCATACATTGTCATGAACCAACCTAGCTAGTGTGCCTAAAAAGAGTTCACAACAGAGTTCTTCACTTTGTGTCGAGACATTTGTTTCCTTATCTTTATTAGCATAGTAACCCACAAGAGATTTTCTGTTTAATTTCCTAATGATTTAAAAGAGCTCTGCAAGAATTAGGACAAGAGGGAAAAAAAAAAGAAATTAAACAAAGGGCAAAGTATTATTTACCCTATAACAAGAACCATCATGTAGCAAAAAAAATAAAAATTTCTCAGTTCTTCTCACTTGCACTTCTGTTGATAGGCCACAACTTACTGAACATTCTTCTAGGCCTGGTTGGTACCATACTGAGTGACTTATTACCTTTCATGTTCTTTTCAATTCCATCAGGAAAACTATCGTCTAACTCGTCATTTTCAGCCAACTTCATTTTCAAAGTAGAAAGATTCGAATTTGGCGACTTTAAACCTGAAACACTCCACTGGTCTTCGTGCTGCATTGCGGAACTAGTGCTGAAAGAGGCCGTCGTTTTTGTCGGATGCTTCTGCTTTGCTAGTAGAACTTTAATATTGCTTGGCAGATCGGTCACTTGGCCACCGGATGTTGCAGCTCGCGCTTGCTCAAAGAAGAGAACTTGAACTACTACTCTTAACGGGAGCATCTCGTTCTGTGCAGCATGCATGCACGCTTCCATCGATAGTTTTTTGCAGTCTAGTGTTCGACAGAGGCGCTTCCTTTCGCTCTTATTCAGCTCAGGATGTCCCTGCCATGTCATATGGGAAGAATATTCAATAGAAATTCTTGAAGTAGTTAGAGTTACACCCTTTGAAGTTTGGTCTAATAACAGATTTTTCCCCTGCTGTTTGAATAATTATAAATGCTCATCGAGAGTTAGAAGAACATTCAGATAGAGACTCCCTCAAAGTTTAAATAATTACAGAGCCCCCCCCCCCTGATGTCTTGAGAAAGAACATATATACTCCCTTTTTTTAATGTTTTTCAAGCTTGAAGGAGATTTTCCATGTAATTATTCAAACCTTAGGGAGATGTTTCCATAATTAGCCTAAACTTCAGGGATGTGGATGTTATTAACCCAACATTCTTTTATTTCAATACATAAATAGCTATATCCATGGAGTATTTAAGGTAAGGAAATAGAAAATCTCAAAATTGACAGTTTACCTTTTAAGGAGGGTGTGACCACATCCTATCTTATTCTATCATAATTTCAGTATCCAAATTTCAGATTTTAACTTATTGATTATTTACAGAACTTCAGTAAGAGTTTACTGTAGTTTTACCTTGAGGTAAATGTCAATTGCTCTGTATAGATCATCATGGTCAAGCCTAGAGAACTCAGGAATTGCTTCTGCAATAGCAATAAACTTGGACAATGGCAGATTCTTATCCTTGGCTATCTCTTGCAAATAACCATCCACAAGCTTTGCCACCTTGATTTTGGAGCTATGTGATGCAGAAGATGATCTCCTACTCTCTTGAAACATCGACTCCACGTTCTCCGCAGACCGGGATCTTCGCCTTTCGAACCCCCCTTTCATTCTTGGAGGGCTTGTTTGGGGGCTTTGCCCCTGCAACATGAAATGCTCCAATATAGTCATCACGATATCCACATCATATATCATGTTATCTGTCGTAGACAAACACGGTATTAACAAATCGCCCACCGATGCTTCCTCCAATTGAAGTCCTACCCTTCTGGCCAATTCCATTTTAGAAGAGGAGGAAGCTTTTAGTATGCTAGCTGCCTTCAATAATTTCAGCAGAAAACTGCAAGAAACCGCATTTTTCTCAGACGGGAGTAAGCTAACGATCGATTCCAGCAGCAGCCGGTTTTTAGCAGCCGCCTCCCTATTGGAATCCCCCTCGATATTTACATACTTTGATATATTTGGCAGCCATCGTGATGCATAAATCCGCAAAGCATCACCAATGAGATTTAAGGGGACTTTCCCACCGGATTTGATAGCTATCATTGTTCTCCAATAAAGATCGATTCCCAATTCCGCTAAATCTTCAGCCCACCACCCTTTACTGGACACCGTCGGCTTATTCTTATTCCTACGATTCTCTGAGCCATTACAGGAAACATCGTCCCTACCTCTTCTCGAATAACTATGTGATAAACTCATTTTCGCGGGGTGGGCTAAAACTTTTGAGGCAATAGCCTCAATACATCGGCTGGTTATTCCAAGATCCTCGGAGCAAAAAGGGAAGGCTTTGGTGCTTTGTAAAGTGATAATTGAGTCCCTCCAACCATTGAGAATGCAAGAGTTGAAGAAGACTTCAAGCTTGTATATTAGATTACCTTTCTCAACTTCTTCCGTCATCTGCAGATACTCCGCGGCGCATCGGATGGATACTATGTTGTAAGCACTGAGAGTGATTGTTATGCCATAACAGAACTTGGCACACACTTCAAAAGCCTCAATTCCTCCAGGGAAATCAGGGAGTTGGATTAGTTGGAGGTTTGAGGCATCAGGGCTCTCTGAACAGAGCTTTTGCAGGCGCAGGGACTTGGATAACAGGGGAAACTGTGTGTTCAAAAGATTAAAAATTAATCAATTTTCTCACACTTACAGATGATCAATTTTACTTAATTATCAAGTGAATGTACATAAATTGGTAAAGGGATATTCACCTTATGAAGTAAGTATCTGGTTCCCTTTAATTGAATGATAAGATCACTTGAAACCTCTGATGACACAGACCTAAAATCAAGAACCACAAAAAATATTGATCTTTTTTCAAAATTAGAACAAAAAAATAAAACCCATATGGTAACATATGCTCAAATTGCAGCAGCTAATCAAAAACCACCCAAAATTTAATCTTTTCTATATAAAGTAACAGAAAATAAAATAAGAACAATTACCTCACAGCTTCTGAGTTGTAAAAGGTATCAGGCCGAGATCCAAGTTTCATAAACTTCATAATTTTTTTCTTCTTCTTCTTCTGAACCTTCTATACTGTTTGCTAAAGCTGCTGAAGCCAACTAAAAGTTGAGCACCATTTCAGATTCAGACAAAAAGACAACTTCTTTACTGTTGTGAGCTTCACTTTATTACAACACCACCATCAAAGAGAGCAGCTGCAAGCAATACATTTTGTCGGAAGCAAGACAAAATAAATGTTAATTTTCTTTTCATTTGCTCTAAATCTTTGACACTAAAGAGAAAATGAAAAAATAAATAAAAAATCAATCCCACCAGAACATGAGCAGACTTCAAGCTAAAGAAGTGAAAAATAAGCTGAATTTCTCAAGAAGTACTTTAGAGATATTGTAGAAGGTTTGAGCTTAAAAAAACTGGAAAATTGTGAAATTTATATAACAAAAAAAAAGTGACAAAAACTTAAGACATTAATCAACCGGCCAAGAAAATCCCAGTCACTTCAGTCAAATTCTCTACCCAATTGACACAGACATGCATAACAAAAAGATAATACCAAACCCACAACCAATCACATAAAAAAAAAAAATATCATCAAAACACTAAACAAGTTAAGATTTTGAGTCAAACCCTTTAGTTAAAACAACAAAAATAACACACACACACAAAAGAAAAAAAAAAAGAAAAAACATGTTACAGAATTGAGGAAAAAACAGAATAAAATATGACCACAACCTGCAGAGTTTTTAAGGTTGTTGCTTTTGTACAACTGCCAATCATTTACTGTTATCTGCCTCTCTTTTTTTTTTTTTTTTCTTAAACTTTGAGGAGTAAGTAATTGTAATAATATTACAATGCTTGATAATAATCCACCATGACAGCGTGAAGGCAATGAGAGAAAGGCGACGTCCACGTGCTTATCCTTCGCCCACTTTTCATCATTGCCACACCAATTTTATAACCACCATTCTATTCCCTTTTTATTTATTAAATAAATAAATAATAGTAACAATAATAATAATAATAAAACGCCCCCTGATTATTATTATTTTAGTCAAACACTAGTCTGTAACCATACTCGTACGCCGCTCCATATGCATAATAATTTTCACAAATTAAAAAAAAAGGGATTGTTTTGTGCGTATAGTTTAATTATTGAGAATTGGTAAAGTGTGTGTGTTAGAATAAACTATGGTACATAAATACCGGTATGTGGGGAAAAGAATGGTAATAATAATAATTTATGAGATAAAGAGATGATGATAGAGAAAAAATGAAAATCACTATCAATGATGGTTTTAGTTTTTTATTTTTTTCAACTGTTCTTGGATACTGGCCTCAAGTTCAAGATTTATACACTGGATCAATTGAAAATGCCCCTGTGTTTGTTCAAAATTGCAGGGGTCGCTTTTCTCGTGCATTAATGCATGAGGGGCCATGCAAACTTAATGCTCGTGTGGATGATAGGAAAAAAAAAAGAATAAATGTAGTTTTGGCGTGTAATTAGGTTTTGATAAAGTGATGAATCGCCTAAATTTGTAAAATTGTCAATTTATAGTAGATACGCTGGATTTCATATTTAAGAAATGCATAATGGCAGAATTTTGGGTTATACGTGATAGATTAGGCACATTTACCAATCTCTCACTTGGTTATTGCTTGAGATTCACTATTTATGTTGACTATGTCAAACGAGAAATACTTGGCTTTAGGGGTGTTTGCGAGCGGGTTTGGACAGATTGTCGTTGAAAATGTGATCATACCTAAAATTTGTGGATTACCAATTTGTCAACCCGAGCGGGTTAAGTTAAAAATTAAACTATGCGGGTTGGAGGTTGCGTGTTTAAATTGTAGAAAAATATAGTAATATATTGGTATGAAAACAAAAATTAATCTTATTTGCGTTCTAGAAAACAACAAAAACAACACCATAATTTAATAAACATATTTAAACTACAACATAACTTAATTTAAATAACATATAAGGATGTAAACAAATATTTTATCCTTGTAGATTATAAAAAAATTATTTAAATTGATTCACAACCCAAAATACAACTATCAAACAACATAAATTAACCACAAAAAATCATATTATAACAATATTATGAACATACATCTATACGATTTCCGAAAACTTTCTTTACTCCTTCCATTCCTCTACAAATATACAAATTAAGGGTGTATGCGAACGAAGTTTGGGCAGGTTGTCATTAAAAATGTGACCATACCTAAAATTTGCGGGTTACCAATTTATCGACCTGAACGGATTAAGTTTAAAACTAAACCATCCGAGTTGCAGGATTGACGGATCGGACGGGTCATAAACACCCCTACTTAACTCACCTTGGTGGTCTTCTTCAGGGATCCAAATACAATTTACTAGATTCACTATTCCATATCCATGACAAATACGAGCTCCAATTACCACATTTGGGAGACATGTCTTGTTTGGCTTCAATTATTACTATATTTTTACCTTTCTATTATTGTGACGTGTGGTGTCCATTCCCCTTATGTACTAAAAACAACCCTTTCTACTACTGGGATACGTGATTTTCTTTCCTCTCATGTAATAAAATGGTTGTTTTGGATCAATAAGGGGCTTTTAGAGAAAATATTATGTAAACAAAGAAATGGATAATCAATGTTAAAATTTCTCATGTGAGATCAAGCTATTTAATGATGAAGCATGTCCCTCCATGAAAAGAACGCGAGTTTGCATAGTACATAATCATAATTGTGATAATGAGTGCATTAACTATTGTTTTTTCTCTTTTTTTTTTTCTCCTTTTGCAGGATATAATGTGTGTCACAATAAATATTATATCTCACTGTCAAAAAATTTATTAAATGTAAAAGCTTAAGTTTTCAAAACAAGAAGTGTAATTTGTTTAGGGTAGCTTATGTGTTTCTCTTTTTTATTTTTCTCTTTTTACTATCAAGCAAAAGGATGTTAATACATGCATGGGAGGACAAAGAGTTTTAGGTAGCTTATGTATTTTAAAACTCTTTAATTTATTTGTAATATTGGTCATGTAAACAAGAATGTCACAATACATGATAGAACTATGACCACAAACAATAATTTTCAGAATTGTTTTATTGTACCTTGAGGGTTATTCACTATTAGGATAATAAGAACTCAAAAAGGGGTCAAGAATTAGCTGGCACAACCATGAAATCTAGCTGCTTTTCATTAGAGGATAACTATTGTATATTCTATAGTACTCTACTTTTTATTATATTCATAATTTGCATAAAGTAAGATACACATTGACAATTCGAGTAATGGACTATTATTGGCATTGGATCTCTCAAAAGTTAGGAATTTTTGGGGTTAACTTTAGCAGCCAAGGGAACAGATTTTACTTGCGTTCAGTGAAAATTTTTCCTCATTGGATTCTGCTGCTAGAGTGGTTAATATATGTTGGTAATTGTTATCTCAAAGTCCAGGAGTGGTTGATAACATCAACAAAATTAAGAAAAAAATGAGTAGAAATTTTTGGACTGCAAAGTTATGTGGTCCCTTTGGTTGATCACCAAAACCTAGGAGTCACAAAACAGCACGAAAAAATTGTAAAATATTTAATAATTAACTCTTACCTTCTAATTAATCTAGTGTAGTTCTCTGCGTTAGTCCTACTGATTACAGTGGTGCTGGCAAGATGTCAACATGCAAAACTTTGATTACTTTTGCAAAATTAAGAGGAACACAAAAGAAAACAAACCTTTGAAAAAATTGGTTTGGTTCAATTTGTTCCCACTACAGACAGTCAACTAAAAATAAATGTAGCTTTTGAATGGTCTGAATGATTGAAATAATTAAGAATATCTTTCTTTAATTTTCTTGATTTTTCTCGAAGAATACCAAATCTCCGGAAAAATGAGTACCAATAACAGTGAAAGATAATTATACTACTATATCGTCCCATGATAGCTTCAAGTTGCGTAAAGCTATACAACCAAACTTAATAAGATTACTCATTAAAAGTTAAAACCCCCGTGACAATTTTGTGAATCATTTCCTTTAATTTTTGTCTTTGTTACAACATTTTGTTACTAGTCTACGTGTTGTGATTTGTGAATATAAAACTAACATAAAAATGACAAAATTTGTCCCACAAAAATTGGAATTGTAATTTTGGACAGCCTAGAAAACAAGTTGCAAATAAGAATTTCCAATTTATAAGTGGCCCCAATATTGTCGATAATCACAAACACGTAGGTCTTTTGTACACCAAATATACATACAATTCTGTGGTGATTTAGTGGTGAAATGGCCAATCAATGGCTCCAAGAACCAAAACTGTGTCTTGGCTCAATCAATGTCTCCAAAGGACCATGGCTCGACCATGTATTGGCTCAATCGATGTGTTACATTTCATTAGTAGTGGCAATTTTTGATATTTATCGATGAAACCAAGGGCAAATTTGGAGGAAAAGTGGTGGTGGTAGTAAGTTGCGGATGAAAAGGCACCATTCACAAAGTTGTGCCGGGTCTTAATCAATGTTACCTCTCGGGTTACAAATAGACATATGGGCCCCAAATTCACCGTTTTTTCCTTTTTAGGGCTGGCCCAGTTTCTTCCTTTGGTTTATAGGGCTGGAAAGAATTAATTGGCCCAAGTTATCTTTTTTTGTATTAATTTTTCTTTTTTTGCATTTATTTATGGTGGGAGTCTGAGTGAGGGAGGTGTGAGTGACTCACATGATCTGACTTCTCGAATCTAAGTAGAGTCAAATAAATTAGAAAAGGAAATAAAAAAAAGTAGCATAAGATTGGTATAACAGTTGGAGAGAGAACTGGAAAATAGTGTATTATTTCCACTAGTGATGTCACACCAAATCTATGTAACATATGATGAAGACACCACTATCTCTTTCTTTTTTAATTACCCGAAAGCATAACGTTATCTATTATATCAATTAAAACTTAAGAGATTATGTGTCGATATGAGGTATGATCAATTTGTTATAAATTCTGAGAACATATCTATCGCGGGCAAGTGATGGTGAGATGGGATTTTCTTTTTCCTTAGAGTATTCTGACAAATTAACTAGAGACATGGGAAAATTGATAATCGCACAGCAAATATTAAATAAATATATTTACAATGATGATAATTGAACCCAATTTTACAATTCTGTGTCAACTTATGGCAGTTCACTAACTGTCGTCACTTTACCGGGAAAATGTGTAAAACATCTGTGTGGTTCAAAAATCTGTATGAAACTCCCGTGTGATTTCTTAATTGTCTAAAATTTCGTTATGGTTTTATAAAATCGGGATAAAATCCCTTAACTTGCACAAAACCCTCTTGTGGTTTAAAAAAAAAAAAAGGATTCTGTACAAGGTTCTAAAACCAAAACCACTAGTAACAAACCACATGAAGGTTTCGTGCAAGTTTTCGAAACCACGAGAAAATTTTAGGTAGAGTTCCCCACTTTACAATATGAGATACACTTATATGATGATCCTTGAAGTTAAAAGGGACAAAAGCAAATTTCACTGTCCAAAATTTAACTGAACAAAAGCAAATAGTAGTTCACACATGATACGTCTACTTTTCCTTCCCTAATAGCCCCTCTCCACTTTCACATCCTCTGAAGATTAATCAAAGGGTACGTACGCAAGCATGCAACTTTAACGCAATCATTCAACCGTGAGGTAATTAAATAATTAACTATTGGTGCTAACCAACAAATTCAAATAACAAGGAGCTAGCATCACTTATTTTATTCTATTCTAAACTATTTATAGCAAGTCATATCACAGTAAAAAAAATAAAAATGCCAAACGAGTGAAATTAGTGGGCCAACAAGGAATGTGAACACACACACACATTCCAGAAAATTCAGATGTAATACCCAAAATTCAATTGACATAGTGAAATAAGTGCAAAAATATTGCAAGTCCATACTTTCATAAATCTGTCTTCAATTCCTTCAAGTCTGTAGACACAGAGTTATTTTGACTTGACAGTCGACCAAATTAAAAAATGGCAAATTGATACACACACAATGCACAAATTAGAGCAGGGGCCTGGATTAAAACTTTACCAGCCTTATCACATGCATTAATTCTTTTGCAGTCGGTGCCCCAAGTCCAAGACATTTCGAGCAAAATTTCTTAGGCAGTTTTGCAAATAATCAATGATTTATTTAGGTGGGCACTTATAGATAGAGTATATGGCAGCAACATCTATCATAAAATGAATCTTGTGTCCTTTGTCTTGATTTATTTTTTTGTACGTATAGGCGCATGCACACATGCACAGCTAAAATGGTTGTGTTTACAACTGATGTTAATTAGGTATATATCATATTTCTTTTGAGTTGTATATTGTATAGATATCCTGTCGGGGTGAAGGGGTGGGGTGGGGGTTACGAAGTGACTCCTACCATTTTTTTTTTTTTTTTTATCATGGAATTGTCACTCTCAGCTTCTAGAGATTATTAGGTGCAGCGCGGTTGTACGATGAGGTGGTACAACAAGTCAGTTTTTAGTGTAAATTCACGGTTGGAATGAGGTATGGAGAAATTAATACCTTATAATTTAGAAATAGTATTTAATCTCCACCACATGTTGTACCACGTCATCATGCATCGGCTGCACCTAATAATTTGTCCTCCGCTAGGGGTGAACTAATTGCCATTCTCTCATTCCCACTTTAATAGAAATATATTTGCTTAAAATATATTGTTAACTTGAACATTATCGCCGTAGATTTGTTCGTGTATTTCACCAAAAACTCAACTAATAGAAATATATATCATTCGTTACAACGTACTTAGTCGTGATATTTACTCCATCTTCTGGATGTGAAATTATTATTTGTTCCCGTCACTCTTTGGCTTATAGATGGAACTTCCAATTCGGTTTCTTGATTTAAGCATAAAGTGACTCAAGCTTCATGCTTCATAACTTAGGCTCAAGCCTCAAATTCATTCACATGATCAAACTTTGATAATAATGATCTTTTTCTTTTTATGAGTAAACTCTGATCATATTATTTTGTCTCATGTATAACGGAAGTCCTTCAGTGAGACATTTAAGTAAATTATGATGTTTAATATAGAAAACTTATACTATGGTAAACACAAACTTAAAATTAAGCGTTATATCATCCCAGTTGACTGAGCCTAATTGATTAGTTCGGTCACAAGCTCTAACATATTAACTAATTGAATAAGTTTATTCAAAAAGTTTAAATTAACAACCCAATTTTTAAGTTGGCCCAACATAAACAAAAATAAACCTAGAAGTACATTTTAGCATGCTAGACTCCATGATTCTCACTTGTAGACCTATATATATATATATATATATATATATATATATATATATATATATATATATATATATATATATATATATATATATCTTTTAAAATTAGCATATAAAAAATAAATATAAAGTTCCATTGATTTCAACAGCTTACCAACTAGCTAAGGCGACTTTCTTCTACCTGCTTTTTTTTCCCTCTTTTTACTTGCCGGCTGCTGTTATTATATTATAAAATTTCCCAAAACAATTTCTGCCATTTTCAGCAGTTCCTGTTATTTGGTAATAATTGTCTTATCAACTTCTCCCATTAATTTCTTTTACTTATATCGACTTTTATCGACATTTGGCCCTTTTTTTTATAGAGAGAGTGATCTTCAACCTGAATTTCTTGTCAAAGATTCGCGTGCGAACGCATGATAGGCACGATGAGTGTGACATGACAAAATTTGCCTTCACCTTTCAACTTTTTTTTTTTTTTGACTGCGAAAAAACAGAAAAAAGAAGCATCATAAAGTGGGTTCACGCTAGAATATGTCTGGAAAAAATGATTAAGATAGACAAATGAATTACAAAGTTGATTTTCTTCCTAATCTCTTTGTTTGACGTGAAGATATTTAGTAATTACATTCACATGTTTGTGAGTATATAGGTAGGTACACAAAAAGTTACCACCAGTAGTTGTGAATTGTGATTGCATGCAAACACATAAATAAAAAAATCATTAATGTGATTTCTCGTTATTTCAATTATTGGTCAAATTTGTACATCATAGTTCTATTTCATGTGGGGGCGCGGACGGCTAAGATTAATTCACATTAGATTTGAAGAAAATAGGAGGCTCGTTTCTGTTTATTACTTAATTATGTCCCCTAACACATTCACAATTGTACCTTCGTACTTGATTTTATTGGTAATTTGTCACAACGGGATACAGACAAAATAATATAAGAAAAATGGGGAGACTTTATGACCAGCCACGATGCTTTTAGTATAACATAAGATTGATGTAAAATACATATATATTTAATGTATATATAAAGACAATTACTATATATCTCACACGAGTGGCTGAAACACTTTTTTCTTTTTCTTTTTTTTTTTTTGTAATTTCTGTAACACTTCATATCCACCATAATGATGTTGTCCCGAAATTATGAATTAATTACTATGTAAAACTTAATACTACGGATTAATTCTTTTCTTATAAGGTTTTTTAATTCAAAAAGAACAAAAAATATTGATCGGCGTATGTCACAAAGTTAGACTTATATGCAAAAGCTACCCATCATGTTATGTCTAATTGGTTAAAAAAATTCATATGATATTTTTATTAGCAAATACCCATTGTTAGGAATTGATTACCTAGCAAACTCCCCTCCTCCTCCAACTGATTTATTTAATCTTGCAGGCTTTAAATATCCAAAATGTCTTCAAATTTAAATTCACAGTTTTTTATTGGCTGGCGATATTGCCAGAGCGATAAATGTTGCTGCCAGAGCAATCTTTTCAATATCTCTAATATACCCTTCTTAATTAAGGAATGCAAAAATAAATGCCTAATCTCCATAGTTTCTTAAATTAATCAATCCTTAAATATAGCAATTCATTCTTGTAATACTTTTTTTTAGTTAGCATCACTTAATTTTAGCAAATTCAAACTATTTACTTTATACGTTATCTACCATGATAATATCACAAAATTCTTTCTTATTCTAAGGGAGAGAGAAAACAATTGTATTTTCCCTTCAATAAATTTCTTGAATGTAGAGACAAACGGTTCAATTATTAACTACTGGTGATTAAATAACATTATCTTTTTTATTCTAATAAGTTCTTCTTAAAGAGAAAGAGTCATTTGGGATAAAACTATAAACTAGTACTCAATTAAATTAATCCTCCTTAACAAAAAAAAAATTAAATTAATCCTCTTAACCAAAAAATAAATAAAAAAGGGTTGACTATTTCCGTCATACTATCAGTTTCTGACTTATATACAATAAAATTAAAATTAAAATAAAATAAATATGAATATAAATTGAGAAAAATTACAAACTAATATAACATATAAAGTGAATTGTGCTTCAGTACAGTAGCTTTGCGCGCACACACACAAAACTAATTTATTGCCACACAATATAATATATTTTAATATATTATGGTGACAAAGAAACTCTTAGATGTTCCATATTTATTGCCACACAAAATGCTAAATAAAATATTGTTTGAAATGGAATCACAATGTAATATATTTTAATGATTTATACATAACTAATTTATTTAAACCATTAAATTGGCAGATTGAGTAAGAAAAAACTTACGATAATTAATTTTAAGAGAGAAGATTGAGTCATCTGTAATTAACTAATTAAGAGACGAGTCATCTAGAATCCTCGTGGAATAAGAAAGAATTTTGTGATATTATTGATCGTAAATAAAGTATAAGTTATGGTTCGAATTTGCTTAAATTAAGGGAGCAAACTAACAAAAAAAAATATTACAAGATTAAATTGCAGTATTTAAGGATCGATTAATTTAACAAATTATGGAGAGTAGGTAATAACTTTGCGTTCCTTAATTAAGTAGGGTATATTAGAGATATTGAAGAGATTGCTCTGGCAGCAACATTTTTTGCTCGGGCAATATCGCCAGCCTTTGTTATTAGGTGAATTGTACAAGTATCCAGGAAGTCCATATTAAATACTCATAAATAACTTTTTGGAGTCCCGTTAGTTAATTAAACGATAAATTTATTTTTATAGTTTAAGGTTATCATTATTTCATTCTTAAGTGTGGTGTTTATGCCAGCAAACGGTCATCGCTTAGTAGTTATTAATGTTATGAATTGTCGGGTGCAATTAAATTTGAAGAGTCAATTGCCAAACTAACACTCTTAATTAAAATAATTCCGGACTAACACTCTTCAAAAATTAATTACCACAATATCACTCTTAAACAAAAAATCCCTATTCTAACCTTCTTCTTTTCCAAATAACTACCAGAACAATAAACTAGTTGATCTGTATATTAAGAAAACATTTGCAGATTTATAGCAAAGAGTTATTAGAAAATTGGTTAAGTTTAAAAGAAGGATTTTAATTTGATATTAAATGAAATCTTACACATTTAAATATATAAGTAAAATATTATTTTTTATTTTAATAGTAAACTTTTGAAATTTATAATTTCTTTATATATTTATAAACGTATTTGAACTTTTTATTCTAATGAGTTAATGGAAAACACCAGTACGTGTTTCAAGTTGTTGAAACAGAACCCTTTTATTATGATTTTAAACAGCACACTTGCTTGTGATATATTCTGAAAGATAAAGTTTATTTTTAGAAAAAATAAAGTTTCTTTATGTTTTTTATTTGTTAAACGTTTATTTATGTTCAATTAACATTAATTAAAAATAAAAATAAATTACTCATCCTCCTTAGCAATCTAATCCAATCCAATCCACTCCCCCCGCCTCCACCCACCCCCACCAGGCCACCATCACGCAAGGCCTAGCACGAGATTGTATCTCTTTTAGTTCCCAAAAGAGGTTTCACCTCAAACCCAATAGAGTGTTTCTTTGGTTCTTTTCCTCTTGATTACAGATGTGTAGGTTCACATCCATGGCGAGGATTTGAAAGCTGCGGAGTCTTACGCCAGGACGAAGCCATATTTTAACAAAAGTTTTTATTTTCTGATTAAAAATAGTTATCATTTATAATAAATCTTATTATGCAAGTATTTCTTATAAACATATATTATAGTTGGTGTTAGTTTGGGAGTGATTGACAGAGGTTAGAATGGTAAAAGTTTGGTCAATCGTGATATTGTGGGAATTATTTTTTCAACAGTTTTAGTTTGGCAATTATTTTTCTGAATAGTGTTAGTTTGACAATTCACTCTAAATTTGAACATGTTACATAAAATGGAAAATGAGGAACATTGATCCATCCATAGTAATAAGTAAAATACACGGAGTATCTGTTAATAGAAATAATACATTATTTTTTGTTAAATTAAATATAATATATGGGTGGTATTTGCTCGAAATTCCAAATAACTTATGGATAATTTAGTCTCTTTTACGTTAAAAAGCAAGTCTATTTTTTGCCAATTAATTATCAATACAAGGGGCATTTGCTAGTTTTTTCTCAATTACACGTAACACATAAAATTCACCGATTATTCTACTAATACAGGGCGAGAACCTTGCAAGACTACTTCTATTTTTACAAGATTCTTTAATTATATATGTTGAACTGCCTGGACAGGACACATGAACATTTAACCCACTTCATGGGTCACTTACAAGATATCCAGAATCGTTTGACTAGCTTCACAGTGGTCATAAGTACATTCAGCTACAGAGAAACCAACAACGTTGTCGATGTCCTTGCAAAAATGGGCACGTCAGTTGGAGCAGGACTACCAAGCTACTAATCAGACATCAGTCTATAGCATCAGGGAACTTGGCTTCGTTGTTACTTGATATTTCGTGTGTTGTAACTCGCATTTCTAATTATGTTATTCCTTGTAATAAAATATTATTATGTGTTAATTAAATGACCACTAGGTTTTTTAAAAAATGAAATACATGTGTGATGAGTGATGAGGCACAAATATAGTAAAAACCACAAAGAATCTTCGGTGGGAGTCTAAAGCCATACTTTTGTTCTGGCTCGTGTAAAAGTTGTTGAAACGTCATTAAAATCTGGTGGAGTTTCAGAGGTTATAAGTTGTACCAAAAGTTATGGGCATTTGATGAAAATTAAATTTAATTAAATTTAGTCACCCCTAAACGACCAATGGCAGAAAAATCAACCGATTAAAAGTGATTGATTGCAGAGTAGAATCAATTGATCGGATCAAAACGACGATCAATTGCAAATTAACGAAGAATCGCAGCGGTAATAAGTTGCCTATAAATCTGATTGGTTCTCTGTAACTACTAATTTGGGAATAATGCCAGCCAAATAGTAAGAACTCGATGGCTGAAATTTGGACAAGTACTACTACTGCCAAAAGTACTAATTAATGAATGTCTGAGGAAATTAATATATGAGACGAAACAACAATTCAAGAACCCTATCTGAAATTTTTGTGTCCCAACTCCCAAACGATCGACAATGTCCATATGGGCACGCATGGGACTGTCCGAATTGTTTCAAGCGATTGCTCCAAGTGAAAGAGTTAAATGGCCAGTTGTTAAGGGAACATTTTACAAAATATCATTTCATTACAGCAATTGTTGGATCCGCACACGTGCATGTACTTCTCAACACTTACACCTGGTTTACATTAAAATTTACAAGTGGGGTTAAATTAATAAGGCAAGCTAAGAATGTTGCTTAGAAAAAATGCAGTCAAAGATATTGCTCATGGTCAAGTTTAATACCAACTATTTACAAGCAAACTTTACATATTAGTCATAAAATCGATATTAAAGTCTCATACGTGAAAAATATTTCGAATTGTGTATGCGGGGCGGAGCCAAGCCCAAGCTGAATTGGTCTCCAATCAAACAGAAGTTATTCGTTTGCAGCTATGAATGGTTATATATGTGTACATAGTCCAAGAATAATTTGTTGAGAGATAGAGGCTAAAAAGAATGAGAAAAACAAACTTTTTCGTATCATCAGCTTTAATCCTTAGTTGTTAATTAATATATCTTAACCAACTAGTGAACCCACCAACTCACTTTAACACCAAATACCCCCCAATAAACTACCAACTTTAGCAACAAATTTTTCACTCACCTTCATCTGAATACCGAATTTAATTTATAAATTTTAGGCAAGGTAGCACTCCCTAAATTTTATACCTTTAGTTCGTCGATCGCCTTTTTTATATGTATATATTTCTTCGTCTAATTTTCAGATTTTTCATTGAGTTGTGAAAATTAGTTTAAGATGTTGTTATAGATGTTTTATTCTATAAGCTACAGTTATCCTTTTTTTTAATTGAATAAAGTGCCCATAACAATTAAAAAAATTAAATTAACAAATATCAATGAGTTTTCTTGTATATCATATAATCACCTTTGAGTGCAAATGGTTCTCTTCACCAATCCCACTTTGGCAAATTTATAAGTGAAACACTAATTAATGACCTCTTATTGGATTTAAGTCAATAGAATAATAGTTAAATTTTTATGTGTAGTATATTACGTTCATCAGAACTATACATGCACCCAAATCCCTCATTTTTTCAAGCTACATATAGCACTTTTTCCTTTCAATAAAAAAAAATTAAAATATTATAAAATAAATATAAATATGAGTATATTCATTAAATAACTCCGTGTTTTTGTGTTTACATATTAATTTACGTAGTTTTTTGGTGGCCCATGGTAAAAAAACACAAAAAAGCAATAAACATCGCTTATGCAGTGAGGCTCAAAATTCGGTTATTTGCCCACTTCATCTCGTTCGCTCGGCGGCCTTTTGGTACTCAAAACTTGTGTTAGGCCTAATCAAATTATAGGGAATTTTGCAAAACTGGTCCCCTAAGTTGGCACTTCTGTGAAATTGGTCTCCTAACTTTTTTAACGGCAATTTTGGTCCCCTAAGTTGGCACCAGTTTCAATTTTGGTCCTCCGGGCTGATTTCCGGCAATTTTCGCCGGAAACTCGATTTTTTTTTTATTTTTTTCGTTTTAATTTTTTTTCCTCTCAAAGACGTGTTTTTTTTTTTTTTTGTTGATGATTTTTTTCCGAATTAGATGTGAAATAAAATAGCAAAGAAAAAAAAAGAAGAAGAAAAGGAAAAGAGTTTGGTCGTCTTCTTCATCCCCCCTGCCAGCAAACCAACTATATCCGCGGCCGCCGATTTGGGAAGATAATGGCCGCCATAGACTTCACCGCTGCTGCGCTGCCCCAATTTCACCTAGTACAACCCCAAAGCATATGGAGAAATCTCAAAACCCCAAATCAATTACCTCCAAAACCATTGTTACCCTATTTTCCAATTCCTTGAAGAATTGCTTCTGTTGTTTTAGCATGACATAAAGCTCTGTCAGTAGAAAGCACGTCCGCTCAACCTATAAATATAAGAAAATATTGGAATTTGAAGATTTAGGGTTAGGGTTCTTGATTTGGGGAGAGGGAGAAAGAGAGAGAGCTTTGAGAGAGAGGGAGAAAGAGTTTTTTTTTTGTTTTAATTTGATTTGTATTTTTTTTTTTTTAGGAAAACACGTCTTTTTGAGGAAAATAAATTAAAACGAAAAAAAAATAAAAAATCGAGTTTTCCGGCAAAAATTGCCGGAATTAAGTCCGGAGGACCAAAATTGAAACATGTGTCAAATTAGGGGACTATAATTGCAGTTAAAAAAGTTAGGGGACCAATTTTAAAGATGTGCCAACTTATGGGACTAAAAATGCAAAATTCCCCAAATTATAACCCATGCATTAGTACAACTTTTTTTTTTTTGCATAGAGTGCTACAAGCACGCCACAATAATAACAGGAAAGAATTAAAGAGTATATGTACACATATATAAGACTTAGCTATTTAGAATGTATATATCTAATGAACTGTTGTTTAAATTTGAATTTTGTTATTCAGGGTCCAACACTGGAGTCAATTGTATGCATGGCTATTCGGGGATTTTATTTTTGAGATAACCCATTAGTGAAATAATTTATCTTGTTTCCTTGGGTACTTTGGGCCGCAGCTTACTTGGTCTTGTTGGACTTGTAGTTGTAGCACGAGTTTAGGGATTGAACTTAAAAGTTTCTTGACTGAGTTAGCTAGCCTTCAGATTTCAGGCTACAATCTCGCACTCTGGTATTTAAAATGTATTCTTGTTGTTTTAATAAACGGTATTTAGAGCAATGTGATACAATCGGAAAGGTGCAATTTAATCCTTGTCAATAAAAATGAAATACAAATAATTTTCGAATAAAATTTTAAATCCTAGTAGGTTCATGCAAAAAGCCATTTTCATTTTATCAATAAACAAAGTAATTAATGGTAAGATATAAATTTAGGCGGTGTGTGTAAATCATGAGAGAAGGCTAGACTAGCTAATTTTTTTTTTTGTTTTTATTGTTTGGATTCAACACTTTTATGTCTGCAATTCATTGGAAAACTTTATTTAGACCGGAAGTAATTAATCTACTCAGAGTCACCTGGTTTTGTATTATGACAGATTTATTTATTTTAAAAAGATTAAGATTAGTTTAGACATTACATTCTCATTAACTCTGCATTACTATATATAAACAAGCCACAAGTCGTTAACAAATTTTGTAATCACCGACGCTCGCTAGTCCATTATTGTTGTGTATAAATTCAACCCATCCACAAGAATGTATATAGAACTACCTTCAAGATACAAGATATATGGGTTCTATGTACTATACATGGTAAACTTGTATATGATAGATTCATATATACGTAGTTATAATTTGTTAAAGACTTTCATGGGAAAATTGGTTTTTGAAATCAAAACTGGCATGCTGTTTGTTAATTGTTCGAATTATTTTCAGTGTTCAAATATTTTACACAAAACTTAATCGTGATTTCAAAAGTTCTATACATATTTTCAACTTCGTCCAGATATATGTGTTAGCAAGTGGCTTATACTCATTATAATTAATAAGACTGATTTTTTTTTATATTTTTTTTTTCATTTGAAAAGTTCAATATACACCTATAGAGTTGAGACCTAAAACCCCTTTTGTGTTTTGAAAACCATGCATAAAGCTCCTCTATAGTTTAAAAAATCATGCATGAAATTCCAGTTTAATTTGTTTATTACAAAACCAAAATATATAAAATTATTTTCCCCTTATAAATCAAGAAGTTAATGCTGTATTTGAAAGTTAAAAAAGTATGTATCATATATTTCAAAACAGTAAAATAACGAAAAAGAATAAAGTTAGATTTAACGAAGGGGAACGTACAATATAATTAAAAATGATACCGAGATTTAGACAATTAGCAAATCACATCCCATACGTATTTCTCGGACCACCGGAGTTTAGGTTGGAAACCATGTACTTGCATAAATTCCTTTAGGTGGCAATATTCCTATAGCTATGCTGCTTGAGAATATTATTTTGTCACATGATAGAACAATTTCTTTGGCAAACGATTTTACAACAATATATTGTCATTTGGAATTTGACGACCTAACCCTGAAAGTTCTCTAAGCTACGTGTGCCACCAATATTGCCTAACAACGCTACTCTCATATCTGAAAGTGACATGGTAGAGATAATCCAATCTTTTCATCAAAAAAATAATAATAGAAAAAATCCAGTCTGTTTCTTCAATGTTTTCTTTTGTATAAGACCATACAATCTTGCACTTGACTCATATAAAACGAACCTAAGTTTGACACGGGTTCAATTTAAGGAGGCTAAGTTTTACACTCAAACCATTGAGGATACAAAGTGCATATAAATAATAAATCTTAATCAAAAACTTTTTGTTTATGAAAAAAGTGGGACGTGCCTTTTCTCTTTTGCTTTAAGTTTGTAAACTAACGTACATTTCTGAAGCAGAAAAATAAGCGTGCATCTTTAACGGCTTTAAAAGAATTATGTCACAATGAAAGTAAGCACGTGCCATGTTTCTGAAAAAGCAGCGACTTGTTCTTAAGGTCCTTCAAATCACATGCATTGCTAACTAATGTTCATATTTGTTCTCAAGTCATGAAGTGCAACATTGGTGAGAGTTGTGTAGGAACAAATTGTTTATTTGTTTTGTTAAATCACGGGAGAAATTTTTAACATTAGTCCTCTAACTTGGCCTCGATTCAAAAATCGTTCTATAACTTGGCACTACATAAATTTGGTCATTTAACTTGGTGAAAAGTTCAGTTTCAGTCCTCCGGCACCGGAAATTACTAAATGTCGTCGGATTTTATCACGTGAGTGGTCACATTATCTTCAAGTTCCTCCTCGTACATATGGCATGTGAGTGGATGACTCCATGTAGTAAAGATTTATCAGCAAACTTTGTTCCATGCTTGAAGCTTTGGCTTTCATATATCCGCAACATTAGAAATAGACACTCAAATTCTCAAATTGGGGTCATGTGACCACTCATGTGCTAAAATTTGTCGACTTTTAGTAATTTCTTATGCCGGATGACTGAAATTGAATTTTATGCCAACTTAGGGGACCAAATTTATGTAATGCCAAGTTACAGGACGATCTTCAAATCGAGACCAAGTTAGAGGATTATTGTTGAAATTTTCTCTAAATCATGACATTGATCCTTTAATGTGTCAATATCTGTGAAAAAATTACAGATATCATGTCCTGACTAAAATTGTATAAAAAAATGTATTGATTTTTTAATTTCAAAAAACATGGAGTAATATGCAGAAATTCTATAAAGTAGCAAATCACTCGGACCAATTTGTTGGTTGCATTGGAGGGTTATAAAAAATTACTAATTTTTTATAAATGGATCAATACAAGGTTGTAGTATGTAGGAATTATTTTTATGGTTTTGTATAAGATATTATATAAATGACCTCGTCATATAAAACTTCTTTTAATAGTTGGTTCGACTTTTCTTTAGAAATTTCAATATTCGAGTTTCTTAATCGAAACCTTATCATCTCAAGACAAAGTAAAATGCTCAGCAAATAATCATTCTCAAGGCTTAATCAAACAACTTGAAATTTCTCTAAAAGAAGTCAGACGCGGTCTCTAATCTCCAACCATTATAAAAATGCTCAGCTTTCGAGCAGACTATTCATTCTCAAGGCTTAATCAATTACTTCATAAAGCCAAACGACTCGTTGAAAGGTCTTGTAAGGATATTTGCATAAGATCCATTGACTTAATCATTAAAAACGAAGGTGATGTGTTACTGTTAAATTTATGGATTTGATTTAGTATTAATTTGACCACTTCAGAATATAGGTAGCTAACTAGAAAACATCACAATCTCGACACGTGTCAGTAAATAATTATGGAAAGTTGGACGTTCAAATTCTCATTATTTTGAATCGATCCACTCAAACATTTCCTGGAAAAAGGAAAAGATAAAAAAGAAGTAAAGACTTGTCTTGAGAATTTTAAGAGACTCAACGGTCTTCATAAAAAAGTATAAGCTCTACGTCCCATTGACTTCTAGTTGATGGGAGTTGCATCTTTCCCTATCATTTAAGTTCGTTTGCTTTTTTTTTTTTTTTCTTGATAAGTGCCTTATCATTTAAATGACCATTTTAGCCGTTTACCAAATCAAAGAAAGAAAAGAAAAAGAAACTTTCCCGTCTTTAGAAAGTATAAAAAAGAATATATTGTTTAGAGTTCAATGTATAGAATCTTGGGGAAAATGCATAAAACCCCCTTGTGGTTTTGAAAATCTGCACGGAATCCCCTTGTGCTTTGATAATTACCTAGAATCCCCTTGTGGTTTCAAAAACCTTGCACAAAATCCTCTTATGGTTTCAAAAACCCTGCACAAAATCCCTAATCCGTTAAACTCCGTCAGAGAGTGGCGACCACTCGCTCTATGTGAAAGTGGGTTTAACTTTTGTGTACTTTTTTGAATTAAAAAGTCTATTTCACCCTTAAGAACTGAAAACATGAAACCCCCTTGTGGTTTGACAACCTACACGAAATCCCCCCGTGGTTTGAAAATTCTGCACAAAATCCCCTTGTGGTTTGAAAACCCTGCACAAAATCCCTGTTTTTTTGTTTTTTTTTTAACATCCAGATTTTTTTTAAAAGAAGTTAAAAATAAATAAGGGCAATTTAGTCATTCTTAAATAAAACTAACGTAGTTATGTTAAATTTAACGGAAGGGAGTGTGTGCAGAGTTTTTGAAACCACAAGGGGATTTTAGGTAGTTTTCAAACCACAAGGGGATTTTGTGCAGGTTTTCCAAACCACATGGGGGTTATAGGTTGATAGTCCATAGAATCTTAGTATTCATAATTTTATTTCTTCACGAAGAAGATTTATTATTCTATCGGGACAATTGTGTAGAAATTCAAATAAGAAAATTGAAGTTTTCATTTCACCTCTAAATAACATAGAGGTTGTTAAAGTTTTAGGAAATACTCGAACCTTTTGTAGTTCGAGTGAGTTGAGCATAATTCATGAAGTCTAACCCACATATTTTCAACCCTGCTCGAGTTGGGGTGTTGACATAAAGAGTTGGTTATTATGTTAAGTCTTTTTCACTTGTTCGATTAGTTACTACCAATGTTTTCGTGCTTATTTCGTCCATATTGGTTTGGTGTTTGCCAGTGCTTTTAAAAGCCACCTTTTCTTTCCTAAATGGACGTTTTATTAATGTTTTTTTGAATTTTACTTATCTTGATTAAAAGCCATAAATAGAATAAGTCCAAAAACTTGGGTTTATGTTGCTTCTAAAATCTGTTTTACAAGATATGATATTTAAGAATTTCTATTCTCATTCAATATTGTAAATATCTAAACAATACTTTAAATAGTTTTTTAGAAAAGTTGCAAACTAACAACTTTGTCTTTTAATAAAAAACAATTTATGTATTTTAAGCAAAACTAATGCAGAAGTCGTTTACCCTTAAACCTTCATCTGGCTGATCATTAATTACACTTAACCATATTTAACTATTTGCAAACTTATCTTGAGTAAATCTTAAAAAATTTAATTTATAGTAAAAAGATGTAAGAAAAATGTATGTAGGTAGCCCAGTACAAGCTATATATGAAATATAAAAATCGTTTTTATTTTGTAAACACCCATAAATCCTATTTGTTTTGTTGACTGGTTGTTTGAATCTAACTATATTCAACTATTTCCAATATTGATTTGAATAAAATATGAAACTTTAAAAAGAAATAGGAAATTCGTATCGAGGTAGCCTCGCACAAGCTATGAATATGCCGGACAGATATTCCTCGCAAATAGCAGTTTAAATTAATAATTTTACATGGAAACTGCATTATTTAATGGCTAAAGAATTTTGAAATAACTTTGGGGAATTAGTTCACGAAATTTCAATAATTAGACCATGTGCGGGGCCTTTGATTGGGGAGGGCTGGTCTTTGGATTTTTTAAATCAAACCGCCACTTTCTAATGACCTCTTCAAACAGACAGTGCATGGCCATGCCATATTGGCATATTATGCAATATTTCGACACTTGGAGAATTAAGGGTGTATAATGAACCACTAAATTCTTTTTAGGTTAACGGTAAAGTGTAAAATTTGCAATTTTCTTACATCATTATAACACCACGTATCAATCGATAAATTATTTATTGAACCAGAGAAGACAGTACCAATATTCGATCAACATGTACCAAAAATTCTGGTCGGTTATATAAAACGTAGTTTCGTCACTTAAGTCAGGATTAATTTATTGAAAATTAACCACTAAATAAATTAATATTAACGTATATAAGAATACTTCTTCAAGTCTTCCTATTTGGGTCAACCGTGATTAGTGCCTTATTTTCTTTCATGTTACTAGTGGCAATTCTATTTGAGATAAATAATCAAGGAAATGAAGTCGCAATCTTCAACGCCACACCAAAAATGTATTTTTCTTGTTCAATAAGATCAGCTGGATATAAAATTGCGAAATTAAAAAATAGTATTTCACATATTGTTACGACTTCATTCAGAATCTATGTAAAATACGTAAATTTGTATATGTAAACCCTTAGACTTTTAGATATGTAAGAAAATAATGCTGTGAAATCTCTTGAAATAGTAGTCCTACATATTCAAAATCTTCTTAATTCACTTTTAAATACATTACTGTATATCCTATTCCTATCCCACTAACCACACACGCCAAGCTTATGAACTCAACTATAATTTGCCAGTTCAAAATTTGTTGGCCTAAAACCAAGCTCTCACACAAAACAACACGGTTCTAAAGTCTAAATCACACGTACAAGCTTTGAGCATGTTGTCCTAAACTTAGTATATAACTATATATGCTCTATCGAAAGATTTTACCTCGGAAATGTCGACCATATACTTCCAAACTCCAGAAATCATATCGACACGTGTAGAATTAAATTGGTAGAATTTCATTTTGGTCTCATGAATTACTCTTTCTATCACATTTAATTAGGCCCAAAAATTACTAAACTTAAAAGTAATTCAAATTTATTAAACTTGTATCACATTTTAAGTTCTTAAAAAGCAGATTGCGCGCTTTTTAAATTCACGAGCTCTATTTTTTCAACTCATATATTTTAAAAATGCACCTTTTTAATATTAACATCCCTAATTATTTTAGTTAATTATTGAAAGAAAGACTTATGAGAAACCTCAATTTCTATTCAAAAAGTTAGACTTTTGAAAGATACCCTCTAATTTTATTATTATTATTATTTGAGGTGGGTGAGGAAGAAGGTATGTGGGGGCATTGGGGGGGGGGGGGGGGGGGGGGGGAGAAGGTACAGGGGTGAGATGCTTTGGCAAAGAACAATTTCTTTCAAAAACGAAATTTAATAATTTTTTTAGAGAATACTCTTAATATTTTAAAATGTCATTTTTATGAATTTAAATAAACATTACATATATTTATTTATTTCAATTAACGAATCAAAAAGTACTAATCAAATGTTATTTTCTTAAAATATTGAAAATATACCTTATGAATTTTAAAAAGATTTTTCTTTTATCTTTTAAAAATCTGAAATTAACAACTTCAAGGTATAAAGACTAGTTTCTGAGGGTGCACAGTGCGTAATCACACACTTAACATAAATTAGAGCTTGAGACCAAAGTGATGGCCAATTTTAGAAATATGGACCATTTTTATTTTAGTGTCTCTATGAAACCAATTATATAACGCAAATTTCATATTTGGACCACTTTTGATCTCAGTAATCCTACGAGAATAAATACGACCATCGAGTAATATTTGGGACCTAAAGTTTTTTTTTAGCCCCCCACCATTATTAAATCTCTATTTAGCATATTTTCCATCAGTCTAAAATTCTTAAACAACTTATCTATTCCTTTTCCGTTTATTTCCTTTTACGGCCCCATTCAAAGGAAAAGGTGAACGCAGAGAACACGCATTGAGCCAGTCAATACACACGTTGTAAGGACCAAGCCCAAGGTCCCACACCCCCCCCCCCCCCACCCCACCAACAAAAAGACCAAAATACCCATCTTTTTACTCGCCTATAACCACATCATTGTACAATGACCCGGATATTCCAACACATTTAACGAGTTATATATATATCACCAACTAATACAAGACTATCAAAAAGAAAAATTAGCCTCTTAAAAGTGTTGAATCCAAGAGAAACGGCTTTCTTCAAATCATTACAACGGCCATATTTCACTAGCCAACACATTAAAAAGGGCAGATCATCAAATTTTTTTATTTTTTTTTTGACTTAATTCCCGATAATACGTGTCCTCTATTAGTTCGACTTTTTGCATTTTTAAGGTCTCAAGAACTAACAAAACATTTTTTTATCATTTTTAATTTAAAACTTATTGAGACCCTAAATTATTTAAACCTCCAATTATTTATTTCTGTTCGACTTCCTTTCACATTATTTTTTTACGGGTCTCATAAATAATAAATAGATTTGGGGGTTGAGGGCAAAATTAAATTAGGGCTTTTTTTATTTCCCATTATATATCTTCTTTATTTCATTCTCCCTCCTCCGTCTTCTCTCTCTCTCCTATTCAAGCCCCCCTTCTGATATCCCATTTGCTTAATAAAACTTTGGGTTTTATTATTATCATTATTTTTTAAACAAAAATCGATTGCAGCATTTTGTTTGATCTTTAAGAGATTATGAGCAATAGTAGCGTATCGAGATTGTGGGAGAAGGTGTGTTCGATGGCAGAAGGTGGATCTCATTATTGTTCCAAGAAGACTGATGATATTTGCGGCGATGCTTGTGATGAGGTGCAAATTTTTTATTTTTTATTTTTTTTTAATTTTTTTACTCTTTTTGTTCTTTAAATTTGTGTATTTGGGTTAATGATGAAGTGGGTTTGTGTAAAGTTTGAATCTTGATGGGATTTTGAATGTGTTTTTGGTTTCTATGCTGTGATGGGGTTCATAATTTTTGAATTGTTTTTGTGTTTTTTATGCTTTTTGAAAAAGAACAAAAAGAACCCTTTTTTGGTGTTAATGTCTTTGTTCAATTTGAGGTGAAATTGATGAGTTTTGGAGGTTGGGTTTGAATTTGGGTTATGGGGTTTAAATTGGATCTGTGATTCAGAATTATGGACAATGGGGTTTAAGTATTAGAGGAAATGAGATAGATCGAATTTTTACTGTTTATGCTTTTTGTTGTGGGAATAAACCACTTAGATGTAATGTTAGATTCTAGATCCTGTATTTTCTTTTTCAAATTCTTCTGTGCAAGTCCTTTCTGTTTCTTAAATCTCTTGTTTGTATTTGGTTAGAGTAGTTGATGTGGAGTCATCTGTTTCTCTTGATCAATTATGTGCCAGAACAGTTCTTTGAATATAGTTTTTAGATTTGGAGTATTTGCTATCATCCAACTTTTGGCTGCTGTTATTGACAGTTTATCGCGAATTGATGTGTATTTGGGATTTTCCGCGAATATTTTGCATATTCAGGATATATTAACCATAGATTTAGTATTTATAGCTTTCATTATGAATTCAGATTGTAACTTTTGTGCTATTCTGTATGTGCAGGACTCAGGACGAAGCTTGAGCATGTCGAGATTAAAATGCATTCTCCGAGGCTTGGATATAAAAGCCTACTTGTTTCTTTTCCTGTTAGTTCCGACGTCCGTCTTTTTCATATATGTGCATGGGCAGAAAATCACATACTTTTTACGGCCTTTATGGGAATCTCCACCTAAGCCCTTCCATGAAATCCCTCACTACTATCACGAAAATGTCTCGATGGAAAATCTCTGTAAACTTCACGGTTGGGGAATCCGTGAGTATCCCAGACGAGTTTTTGACGCAGTACTATTCAGTAATGAACTAGACATTCTTAAATTACGATGGAAGGAATTATACCCGTATGTGACAGAATTTGTCCTGTTAGAATCAAACTCAACGTTCACTGGACTTCCAAAGCCTTATGTCTTTTCTAGTATCCGGGATCAATTCAAATTTGTTGAACCCCGGTTAACTTATGGTCAAGTTCCTGGAAGATTCAAGAAAGGAGAAAACCCTTTTATTGAAGAAGCGTATCAGAGAGTTGCACTGGATTATCTTCTCAAAAGAGCTGGTATTCAAGATGACGACCTTCTGATAATGTCCGACGTGGATGAGATTCCGAGTAGGCACACTATAAATCTGTTAAGATGGTGTGACGGCATACCTCCGATTCTTCATCTTCGTCTGAAGAACTATCTTTATTCATTTGAGTTTCTTCTTGATAATAATAGCTGGAGAGCTTCTATCCATACTTATCGAACTGGAAAAACAAAGTATGCTCACTATCGGCAGTCTGATGAAGTTTTGGCTGATGCGGGATGGCATTGCAGCTTTTGCTTTCGACGCATCAGTGAATTCACCTTTAAAATGAAAGCTTACAGTCACGTCGATCGGGTTAGATTTTCTCATTTTCTGAATCCCAAGAGAGTTCAGAGAGTAATCTGCAAAGGTGCTGATCTTTTTGATATGCTTCCAGAAGAGTACACTTTCAAGGAAATTATCGGGAAAATGGGACCTATTCCACATTCGTACTCAGCCGTTCATCTTCCTGCGCATCTTTTTGAGAACGCCGATGAATTTAAGTTTCTCTTACCTGGGAATTGCTTAAGAGAGAGTGGCTGATCTTAATCAATGGAGTCTATATACTTCTGTATAGGTTGAAGATCGGCTTTGGCTCCCATGAACGGTCTCCATTGGCCGTTAATGATTGCGGTGTGTTGCTTTTATCTCAATGCTACATCTCCGGCAATATTCATATCATTCTTTTTATGAGTGTTTGAGACATTCTCGGATTTCTAGATTCTGTATATAGTTTTCTTTAGTTTATTTTCGTGGAAATGGATTGTATCCATGTATTGAAACGGGGCAGGAAGGAGTTGTGACCGGGGTGTTTATTTCTTTGTACTGATATGGCTGAACTTGTGTTGTGCACCCAGAGCGATTCATTTTGTGTTTCTGAGCTGCTCCCGTGTTAGGAAATTTTTGATGTGGACTAATTTACGATATGCAGTTTGTGAATCTGTTGTTTATCTTTCTTACTGTTGTTGTTTCTGTTGAGGTTGTTTTTCCATGATATTGATCCTAGGATATCATCTCTTTTAGTAATATTCTCTTTGATATTTCTTGCCAAATTTCTTAGTTTTTGGTGCTTAACAAGAAGAAGCATTGAGGCTCTTGCAAATAATGTGAAAGGTCAAATTCAGAATCTGATACCCTTTAATAAATTATGAGGAGTTGTTATTTTTCAAGGTTGGCATGTATAAATATCTTCAAGAAGAATATAATTAGCTTGCCAGTTATGTGCAGCTCATGACAATTAAATGACAACTGGTTTTTCTAGTAGTTGCAGTTTACAATGTACGCATACATGTATGTTAAGTATGCATTATCAGCATCAGAGAGTCATTCAATAACATTTATTTTATTTATTTATTATTATTATTTTTTGAACAAGACCTATTGGTCATTTAATAATAGAACGAACTATAAATGCGGGGAACAAATAATTCTAGTAGGGATTATTCGTCATCCTGACATTATATAGAACATATTTAACTAAAAGAGAATCCTATTTTGGTTTTGGGTTAAAATAATAATAAAGAAATAGGATTAGAGCGCGGAAAATTGAACGTTTCTTATCACAACCCTTTTTTGTAGCAGAAGTATTTACTGGACCTTAATAATAGATTTAAAACCATTTAACATGAAACGAAGTAAATATAGATACTCGTGAAAATGGGCTTGGTGAAAGAGTAGTACCCTTGTTTTTTTTCAGTAAAAAGAGTAGTAAATCAATTCTATTATAGTAAATCTGAGACAGTAAATTGTTGAATTCAGTGTCTACAAAGTTAAACCATCAGCCATGCTGTTGAGTTTTTGGAGTAATAACGCATTGCTAGTATTATAGAACACCAGTGTCATATCAAGATATAAGAACACCTACCTACAACAGCTCAAATTCCTTTTCTCCAACACTAAAGCTAACATATTCTTGATAAGACAGTATCAGCACCAAGTTGGGGAATAAAGCTGTGAGAATTACCTGCAATCACTGAAGGAGAGACCAATCCATAGTACCACATTTGTAAATTAAGTTGATGCATTTCCCATTAGGAATTTGCCAATATGGGGAATTAGATTCTATCTTATCAAACAAGCATCACCAAACAGTTCTATAAAATGACAATCCCAGCAAACCTCAAATCCCCATCACTACAAACTAAGCAAACAAACAAACAAACAAACAAAAACTCAGCAAAATGCAGATGTACCCAGGTGGTGGCGTGAAGAAATACTACAACGAAGTCGAGGAGGAGTACTCGACCAAGAACGGCTACAACTACAAAACTGACAAGGCCATGTTCATGACAAAGGGCGGCGATCGATGCCCCTCCCCACCAAAGCATGGTACCTACGTGCACAAAGAATCTTACGAAGCATATGACGGCGGCCATGCAAAGCACGGTCATGATGGTTACAAATCTCATCAGTCTGAAAGCTGGATCGAAAAGGAGAAGCACCACGGCGATCATCACAACCACAGCGGCTGGGGCGGACACCACGGCGGTCATTCTGAGCCCAGTGGTGGTCTCTGGGGTGGTAACCATGCTGCCCACGGTGGCTGGGGAGGCCCCAAACACGGCGGACACTCTGAGCACGGAAACTACTCGAGCGGTGCTGCATGCCACAATGGTGGTGGTTCTGGTGGCGGCTATGGACATCAGTATGGCGGTGGGCCACTGAAGGGGGCTGCTCTCTGGAACTTCAAGGGAATTAAAGAATGAGCTGCAGATATCAATTCAGAGACTACTGCATTAATAATAAATGCATAATATTAGTGTGTTAAACGAGGTTTGGCTGCGGACAAGGACCTCTCTAAATAAATATTGTGCGAGTGTATCTCTAATGAAAGATGTTATGATGCAGCAGCCATGGCTGAATGATAAGTAACTATTATGTATTTGACTTGATTTGAAGTAATTCAAATAACAAAAAATGCTTGTGTGTCAGTGTGTGTAAATAGTTGACAAGTGCTACATATTTACGGAATTTCCGAATTGAATGTCGACTAAAAATCTAATCTAAAAGCAGGGGCAAGGAAGAGATGTACTAAAATCACAATGGCTAATCCATTAAATATAGTAAACAGTAAAAAAAAAAACACTTTAGATCATCTTTGTTTTAGCCTCAAAGATTTATTGCAGTATTGAGGAATGGGAAGTAAGGGGTTCAAGGATTCTGATTGAGATCTTCTAGCAGAACATTGTGCAAATTTTTCCTGTTGTCTTAACGTTCTTCATCTGAGTTTCAAGCTATTGATGTTCAGAATATTATAAGTGGTTGCATCTGTAATAAGAAATACAGAATGAACCTACTTCCGTTGTCATTTGTCAGTATCACAATCACTTGTTTTCTCCTCTTTGTGCAGTCTTAAGAGATACATAGTTGAGACTTTCCTTCTGATCCTAATTCTTGCACTGGGAAGAGTCTCTATAAGCTGTAGGGAAGGAGCAATAGATGAAATTCGCCCTAGAACCGTTAGGCTAGGCTCATTAGACATAGACATAATTAGTCTGGTATGGCTAAAGAGTGGTTTCATCAGTTGAACTTTGGTAGGTCAGTCATATCCTCTTATATCATAAAAAAAGAAAACCCCGATGTCAAAATAGCTTGCCTTTCTTGCTTTCAAAGCTTTAACCTTCAACCAAAAGACGTGCTTTCCCTTGAAAGAAAATGAAAACCCACGAAGAAGCTACTTTTTATGTAAAACCTACATCCTCCAGCAACATCTTTTCAAATTGAAAGAGGTTGGCCTTATAAGATACACAAGCAACAAATGAGAATGACCCTTAATTTTCTCTGTCAGTTCTACATGCTACTACCTTAGGGATAACAATTAATCTTTCTTAAGAGCAATTGTGTTTTTCCAGAGTAAAACCAACAAGAGTTAAGTAATCAGGTAACAGTACGATTTCTGCCTTTAAGCTATTTCAGTGTCACATTCTTGTAAAGTTAATAAAAAGTTTTCCCTCTTCTTTCCACAAAAAACAGTAGTGAATCAGTTCATTTATAGCATTTCTGGGACAAGGTAAATTGTTTTATGTCTACGCTCGAACACCATCAGCAATTATGTCGATAGCTTAGTCAAAAAGGTGAGTCCCAAATGAAAGGTTGGACTTGGAGAAGGCTGGGAAATTTGATATCTTTGGCGTAAGAAAGCGTTGCCAAGAGTATAAATCACAAGTGTCATATCAAGAATTCAAGATTCAAGAGCCCCAGAAACAGTTCAGTTCCTTCTCCAAGTCTAAAGCTAACTTATTCTCGATAGACAGTATCAAGACCAAGTTGGAGAATAAAGCTGCGAGAATTTCTCCATTCCCAGAATCAAAGACCAATGCAAAATAACACGTGTGTATCAAATTTGATGCATTCCCAATATGGGGGAATTAGATTCAATCTTATCAAACAAGATTTATCAAATGAAGCTATAAATATTAATCCCAGCAACCCCAAATCCCCATTACTGCCAATAGCCAACTAAACACAGAAAATAACCTCCCCCCCCCCCCCCCACCGCCCAAAAAAAAAAAAAAAAGAACTCACAAGATGTATCCAGGCATGAAGAAGTACTACAATGTAGTCGAGGAGGAGTACTCGACCAATGATGGCTTTAACTACAAGAACAACAAAGCCATGTACATGACGAAGGGTGGTGATCGGTGCCCTTCCCCACCAAAGCATAGTAGCTTCATTCACAAGCAATCTTACGAAGGCTACGGCGGTGGTCATGCAAAGCACGGCCATGAAGGTCTCAAATCTCATCATTCTGAAAGCTGGATCGAAAAGGAGAAGCACCACGACGGTGGCTGGGGTGGTGGCCATCACGGTGGCTATTCAGAGCACAGTGGTGGCTGGGGCGGCAACCACAGTGGCTGGGGAGGCAGACATGGCGGCTACTCTGAGCACGGTGGAAACTACTCAAGTGGTGGAGGATCGGGTGGCAGTTACAGCCACCACTATGAGTCCTACAAATCCATGGGTGGCGGGCCACAGAAAGGTGCTCCACTCTGGAGCTTCAAGGGAATCCGTGAATGAACTGCAGATTTCAACACAGGCTACTTCATTAATAATGGGAGCATATTATTAGCAATGTGAAAGAGGTTTTGGCTGAGCACAAGAACCTCTATAAATAAATAAATAATGTGTGTGTTATGTTGAAAGATGTAATAATTCAGCAGCAATGACTGTATGAGAAGTACTCAATATGTAATTACCAAAAACAAAAAGTACTCAATATCTTGATGAAGTAATTTGAAAATAATCATTTATGTGGGTGATTTATTAGGTACAACTGTACAAGCATACAGGGAACTTCCCATTGAAACGTCGAACAAAATTTGAATTTAAAGCAGGGGTAAGGAAGAGCAATACTAAACTCAGTAACGGCAAATACATTCAACTCTCAGAACAGTTCATGAACAAATTACTTGGATTCACCTAAAGTTCATTTCCCACATAAAAAGTTCAACTCTCGAAAAATGTTCTGGGCTTAGGCGGAACTTTAAACAAAAAAAAAAAGAAAAAAGAAAACCTAAGATCATCACTAATCAAGCTTGGAAGATTTATTGCAGTAGAGGAACTGAAAGGAAGGGGTCCAAAGTATCTGATGGAGACCACAATATTGTGTAAACTTTTGTCATTATCTTATGGAGTTTTTACCTGAGCTTCAAGCAATGACATTCAGAATATTAAAAATGATTACCTTTGTAAAAGGAAATACACAATGAACCTACCCCATTGACATTTGTAAGTTTCATAATCACTCGTTTTCTCCTTAAAGTGAGCAGTCTGAGAAGATACTCATAACTTGTATCTATGTCGTATCAGACCGTAAGATACAGAAGCAACAAATGACCCCTAATTCTTTCTATTTTAGTTTTTCGTACTCACAACTACAGAGGAGATAATACGTTATCCTTTTTAAGAGCAATTGTGTCCTGAATATAGTTAAGCTGATGTTTTCAGAGTAAGGTAGCATCATCACAAATAACAATTAAGCAATATGGTAACAATCAGATTTCTGTCTATCAAATTCAGTGTAACAAACTTAAACCATCAGAGAATTTCGTTGATTGTTTCAGTTAAAGCCGTAAGTCCTAAATAATATTAGACGTTACAATTGGCAAGCTTATAAATCACCAGGGCTAAATCAAGATTCAAGAACACCTGTAATAGTTAAAATTCCTCCGCCAGATCTAAAGTTAGCTTATTCTTAATGATTTCAAACTGGTCCAATCAAAAGAACCCACAACCAAAAGTACCACCACCATGTTGGAGAATAAAGCTGTGAGAATTTTTTCCAATTGCTGAAGCGAAAGGCCAACTCAGAATCACAAATCTATACCAAAATTGATGCATTTCCAAAAGTAAATGCCATAAGGAGAATTGGATTCTCAATCTTATCAAGTTCGAATCATGGAATGGAACTATAAATAGCAATATCAGCTGCACCAAATCACCATCTGCAGACTAAACACACAGAAGAACCAAAAAACAAATGGGGTTCACCAACATGCAGATGTATCCAGGCATGAAGCAGTACCAGAACGTAGTCCAGGAGGAATACTCGAGCCAGGGTGGCTTTAACTACAAGGACGACAAGGCCATGTTCATGAAGAAGGGTGGTGATCGATGCGACTCCCCACCAAAAGGCTACTACAAGAATGAAAAGGCCATGTTCATGACGAAGGGTGGTGATCGATCTGACTCCCCACCAAAAGGCTACTACAAGAACGAAAAGTCCACGTTCATGGCGAAGGGTAGTGAGCGATGCGCCTCTCCACCAAAAGGCTACTACAAGAACGAAAAGGCCATGTTCATGATGAAAGAAGGAGATCGAAGCGACTCCCCACCTAAGCATAGTAGCTACCTTAACAAGCAAACTTATGAAGGCTACGAAAGCAACCACGGCCAAGCAAAGCACGGTCATGAAGGTTACAAAGGTCATCACTCTGAAAGCTGGTCCGAAAAGGAGAAGCACCACGATGGTGGCTGGGGCGGAAACTACGTCGCCCATTCTGGGCATGGTGCAAACTGGGGTGGCAGCCACTCTGAGCACGGTGGCAGTTGGGGCGGCAACCACGGAGGCAGCCAGTCTGAGCATGGTGGCAGCTGGGGGGGAAAACTTGGAGGCGGCCACTCTGAGCACGGTGGCAACTGGGGCGGAAACCACAGCGGCAACCACTCTGAGCACAGTGGAGGATGGGGTGGCAAACAGAGCGGCTACTCTGAGCACGGTGGAAAGCTTGAAGGCGGCTACGGTGGGCACTACTCGAGTGGTGGCGGTGCAGGCCACAATGGTGGTGGTTCCGGTGGCAGTTATGGCTATCAACAGGAGTCATACAAATCCATGGGAGGTGGGCCACAGAAGGGAGTTCCTCTCTGGAATTTCAAGGGAATCAGAGATTGAAGTGCAGATTTCGATTCAGAGACTACTGCATTAATAATGGATGCATAATAATAGTATGTTAACGAGGTTTTGGCTGATGACAAGAACCTCTCTAAATAAATATTGCGTCAGAGTATCTCTATTGAAAGATGTAGTGATACAGCAGCAATGGCTGAATGATAAGTAACCAATATATGTATTTGTCTTGATTTGAAGTAATTTGATATTAATTGCTTCTGTGTCACAATATGTGTGAATGGTCGACAGGTGCAACACATTCAGATTATGTCCTGTTGAAATGATGAACAAAACTAGAATTTAGAAGCAGGGACAATGAAGAGCAATACTAGACTCGACTATGGAAAAATACACGCGGTACAGAAATTTGTTCAAAATAAAACACAAAAAGTTTTAAGATGATATCTCTTCTAGCCTAAAAAGTCCTTTGTACTCTTAAGGAATAGAAAGAAAGGGGTCAAAAGTTTCTGGTTGGATCTTTTGTCAAAATATTAAGCACATGATTCATGTTCTATTTACATTTCTTTGCCTGAGTTTCAAGGTATGACATTCAGATATTAAAAGTGACCGACCTTTGTCAAAGGAAATACACAACGAACTTCCTGCCATAGACACTTGTAAGTACCACAATCACTTGTTTTCTACTTTGATTATGCAGTCTGAGAAGATAACCATAACTCGCCCTTTTTAAGATAAACAAGCAACAAATAAACCCTAATTCTTTTTCCTCAGTTTCCCATACCCACAACTATAGAGTGGATTATATCTAACCCTTTTTACAAACAATTGCATCGTGACAATAGTTAAGCTGGTTTTTCCAGAGTAAGATAGCATCATCACGAATAATGATTAAGCAATATGGTAACATTCAAGTTCTTTCTTTGAGCGTCAAATTAGAGAAATTTTGTTAGAGAGCCGAAGAAGTCTAGTCGTAAAGCATGCCAGAAAGACAGCTTCCAAGCAAGTTTATTATGTTTTTACCTAACAGTTTGTTAGCAAGTTGAGGACGTAAAGATTCGAGTATTATGCCATTCACTAAAATTGCCACTGCCTTATCACACATCAGTATCGTATTTGCGTGATGATACAGAATTCACATAGGGAATCAGATGCGAATTTATTGCTTTAGAAACATAAGTGCCAATACAAGTAGTATTTTAATAGCTCCAAACAGTGGAAATTAGCTCAAAGATCTGAAGAAACTCACAATAACTTCTCAAGCATTCTGAGGCAAGGCATACCCATAATCACGTCGATAATCAACCGTGATAACGTCAAGCAGGCGCAAGACGGTTATAATGAAAATTAATTTATATAGCTGGTATCTGAAAGAGAAGCAGAAGGAAACCTTTAACGCAAAAATATTTAAGGTGGTAAGCATCATGTTGCTTTAAATTTACTCGAGCAGCATGTCTTAAGTGTTGAGATAAGAGGAGGATATGTGGTTAATCAAGAGTCCCGTGTCCATGATCGAGAAAAATTCTGCTGCAAAGAACAAGGGGCTTCAACAAAGATTTGGTATAAATGACGAGCTTTAGAGCGATCCTCGAAATATCTAACTGTAATGATCTATATGAAAACTATACAGGCTTCCCTGAAAATCAGAACCCCTAATGTAAACATCAAACGCACCCGCAATACACCAATTATTGTACATGCTACAGCAGCAATGACTGCAAGAAAAATATATGTATTTACCTTGAATCCCACTCAAGTAATTTTCAACTCTCTCTACTCTGTCAAAGCTATGTGATCAGTAGACATATAACGGATTCATTTATTATGAAACTGAGTCAAATACCAACAGCAAAAATAAGAATGAATGTCAGAAGGGGCATGTACAACGCAAGAAAAATAATTTCATAGTTCAGATTCCAAGTATAAACTCTATTCTCCTAAGTAAAATCGTTGGATTTCCTCGCAGTTAGACCCAAAACCCATATTATGCATGCATGAATCTGAATGACGCAACAAGATATGTAGTTTGATTATCAAAATTTCTAGAGATGCATTCACTAGAAATTTACGTTTACTAATTTGTTAGTCCAAGTTGAATCCTCGGCTTCAGCATTTGCTTTCTCATGATTAGGCAATTTGCTGCAAGTCGATAAATCCCTCATTTTCATTTTTTGCTTCTAATGTTCAGTTTCGCTATCATCTCCGTCACGATCACAATTACCTCTATAGCTCTCTGGAAAATGATCCATCGCAAACATATCTTTTGTTTACTCTGTTCTCTTGTTTAAAACTGCCATGCACAGTTTATTAGTAGCACTTCTCTTTGCTTCAATGTTGTTAAAACCGGACCGGACCGGCCGGTCCAACCGGTTGGACCGGGGTCCGGCCCCTTGTCCGGACACCGGTCGAACCGGTTTAACCGCCGGTTCGACCTGTAAAACTAGTGAACCGGTGGCTACGCCGGTTCGATGCCCGGTCCGGTTTTAAAAACATTGCTTTGCTTGCTCTCCACCATCACTGTCAAGCACTTTATTGCCACAAACCCATAAACACCTTTTTGCGCGCCTCATTTTCCAAATAATAAATGTAGATATCATAATACGAGAGCTGCTTATTCCTTAACCCTCTTGCATCAGTGTAAGTTTGTATACTACATGAGGATACATCAGTAAAATAGCAACTACAAGTTGACATGCATATAGATACTTGAAATAAATAAAAAAGGAAAAACAATAGCATGATATCAGACCAAGTACTCCCACAAACTGCAAGTTAAATGCACATGGATACAGTACCGGCACCAAGTTACAGAATAAAGCTACGAGAATTTTTCCAATAACAGAACCAAAGGCCAATGCCAAATCAAGCATCGTATCAACATTGATGCATTTTTAAAAGGAATAAATAAATGGGGAATAAGATTCAATCTTATCAATTTGGAATCATCAAATGAGTATAATAAATTGAAATCTCAGCAACCTGAAATCTCCATAACTGCAAACTAAACAAGAAAGAACCAAAAAGAGGCTCACAAATATGCAGATGTATCCAAGTGGTACTGTTAAGAAAACTTACTACAGGGTAGTCGAGGAGGAGTACTCCAGAAAGGATGGCTTTAACAGCAAGAATGACTCGCCACCCATGTTCGCGATGAAGTGTGGTGACCGGTGTGCCTCCAGCTACCTTAACAAGCAATATGAAGGCTATGACAACCATGGCCATGCTCCGAATGGCTGGGGTGGAAAGCATGAAGGCTATGACAACCATGGCCATGCTCCGAATGGCTGGGGTGGAAAGCATGAAGGCTATCCTGGGCAACACTCGAGTGGCCCATACGCCAGCGGTGGAACAGTTGGAGGTTATGGGCATCATTATGAGTCTTACAAATCCATGGGCGGGCAGCAGCTGGGTGTACCACTATGGAACTTCAAGGGAATCAGAGACTGAACTGCAGAGTCCAATTCAGAGACTGCTTCATTAATAATGTATGCATAGTATTAGTATATTAAAGAGGTCTGGCTGAGCACAAGAACCTCCCTGAATAAATACTGAGAGCACCTGTACTGAAAAGATGCAATGATGCAGCAGAAATTACTGATGAAAAGTAATTAATAAGTATTCATCTTGATGAAGTAAGTTGAAAGTAATCCACTGTTGCAAATTGTGTAAATGATTGACAGTAGAAGAATTCAGGGGAGTTCCCATTGAAATGTCGAATACAAGTTGGCTGAACATGGCAAACACATAAGATCACATAAATCAATTCATTAAACAAATTCAGATTCTTCGCTTGCCTCACATATGCTTTAGCTTCAACCTCTTCTAAGTTAAAAATAATATTTCCTTTGAAAAAGAAAAAAAGCAAAGAAATATGGTCTTACATCATCTTTCTTTAAGCCTTGAAGATTTATTTCACTCATGAGGAATCAAAAGAAAGGGGTCCAAGGTTCATGATTTACAACTTTTTCAAAATTTGTGCACATAATTTTCCGTTGATTTCTGGGTTTTTCTTACCTGGTCTCAAGCTTATGACATCCAGAGTATTAAAAAGCGACTGCGTATATAAAATGAAATACAATGAAATACATAACGAGCCCCTAACAATTGTCAGTTTTAAGTATCATAATCACTTGTTTTCTCTTTATATTGTGCAGTCTGGGAAGATAACTACAACTTGTATCCATGTTGCACAACACGATTATAAGATAAACAAGCAACAAGTCACCGGTAATGCTTTCTGTTTCAGTTTTTACTCGTAGTTACGGAGGGGACGATAACTGATCTTTCTAAGAACAATTGTCCTGAATATAGTTAAGCTGATGTTATCCGAGGTAAGATAGCAGCAACATGGATAATGATTAAGCAATGTGGTAACAGTCAGCTCTCTATCTTAAAACGTCAAACTAACGCAATCTTGGTGGAGAACCAAATGGTCTGGCCTAAAGCATTCAGAATGAGAGATTCTAAGTTTTGCTCCTAACAGATTCTTAGCAAGTTGAGGATGAACAAATATGGTATTATGTTATTCACTAGAATGCCAATACCCAGTCACAAATCAGTATCACGTTCCCTTGTGATTTTACATATTATCACCTAGGGAATCAGATACAACCTTACTGCACTAGAATCATAAGGTGCCAGAATAAGTAGCAATTTAATAGCCCCAACCCGTGGAAATTCGCATGATAATTCAAGAAAATGCAAGTATATCCAGGTTCCGGGTACACACACCAGTTGAGAAGCAGAACTAATCCAAGGACGACTACCGTGCCCATAACATCTCGAGCGGCACCTTGTATTATTATTCTCGTATCATACTAACTCCTCTACAGGTGCAGCCTAGATTCGGTATGTGCATTAGCCTTAATAATTGCACCTGAAAGAAGCCTGGACTCGAGTTATCTTTCCAGTGCCAGCACTACAACCACTCTTGAAGATCCAATTTTTGCTTTGCAGTCTTCACTTTATAACTCAGAGATTGCGTCAATCAAACTAATCCATTCATCTCTACGATTTCCCTCGTGTTTGTCCACTTGATGCATCAACCTTCTCCACAACGTCCAAACATACAAAGAAAAGCATCACGAAGGCTTACAGAGAAAACATTCAGACAGCAAAAAACATTACACATTGATGGTGATAACTAACAATTGCAGAAGCAACTTCACTTTTTCAGAAAACAATGCTAATATACTATAGCACAGCTCAAAAATACCGAAAAGGTGATTCTACACGGAATTATTCGATATTAAACAACACATAAAGCTCAGTAGATATGTTAATGAAAAATTTGCCAAATCACACATACATGAATAAATCCACTCATCAAACACATTCAATTATCAAAAAATTATTTCATATAAATCCCACAGAATACACCTAAAAAAGCTACAGTTTTTATTAGGATCATAGATTCAATAAATAAAAGAGATAGAAAACATTTTACAGCGTCGATTGGAGATTCACCTTGTAATAAATAGAGACTATGGTTCCTCGGACTTGGTTTTGTTTTCATTTTCATTTTCATTCTGTTTTTGTTGGTTCTCAAAGCTAGCAATATTGCAAGACCACTTTTTGTTGCACTAGAGCAATTTTATTTATTTACCTAATTTGTCCTCCATAATTACAATCATTAAGTTTTTCCCAAAATTAAGAAACTTTCTATTTTTCTTTTATAATCAGTAAGTTAGATGACACCAAATTTGTACTCTTTCCTTCTAAAATTTGGGCACTGATTGATTACACAATACCAAGCATATCCGTAGATTATTTTATTTTTATTTTTCCTTCTACAATCTCTTATATAAATTACTACAATTCTATTTTTTAATTTTCTTTAATTTTGTTTTCTAAACTTAATGTCAATTACGTTCAAGTTCAAGAGAGATGTATATTCTACTTTTTCATGATATATGTTAAAATATGAAAAAGTTTAAATCTAATATTTTGAAAAATAGCATGAATAATATTTTATTAATAGAAGAAGAAATAAATGTTTAACTTTGTTTTGTGATCCTGTTTAATGTTTCAATCATATATAAGAGAGTTTAAAAGAACGTTTAATCCAAAAATGCAGGAAAAAATAATTTTTTAATCTAAGTTAAAGAATAATACTTCTAATATTTGTTCATTTTATTTGAGAATAACTAAAAATGCAAACATCTTCCATTTTAATGTTCATGTCCCATACGTAATTTTACTTGTTGATTTAACTAAGAATTCTTACAAACAATTTATAGTTTAAAGACAAAATTTGAGTTCAGCTTTATTTTTTATTTGGAAAGGTTTGCATATGAACAAACATGTTCATAAGTTAAAAAGTAAATATTTTTATTTTTAACACTACATGTTATATTTTGATAATTATTTTAAAGAATCAATTTGAATTGTATTAATGGTAGAGAAAATCAATAGTAAAGGATAGTTAATTAATAAATGGTGTGCTAAGTAATTTTATATAGTTAACTTATATATCGTTTGACTGGAAAGGATAAATTAGAGAATCTACAAAAATTGCTCTGGCAATATCGCTAGCCTTCTCAAAATAGATTGTTTTATGGCTAATTGCAATTATAATAGGATACATTATTATACAAAGGGAGTATTTTGTAACGTAAATACACAGGGGTATAATGCCTATTTAACATAACACATAAATAATTTGAATATTTAATTTTTATAGAGAGGTTATGTGCTTATTGCAACATAATATGAAAGGATAATGTGGCTACGTATCTTTTGCAGAAGGTAATGTGCCAGTTTTAAATAACAATATAGGGATGTTTTACCTAAAACCTTTTTATTCTCAAACGTATGAAATCAATTCATGGCATGTTTATGAATTGCTTCACGTTTATGTATGACATTAAATATATAAGTGAATAGTAGTATAATAATATTGAAGCTACATAGGCCAATTTTTCTATATATTAAGCACAAGTGATGATGTCGGATACCTTCCTGCATGGGTCGATATTCATCAGCGATGTCTGTTCGAACGTCAATCTCGACTTGAATGGCTTGAATGTTGGCGGAGCGGCTCATGTGTGGATGGTGGTGGTGGCGTTTGATGTGATTCCAATAGTGAGGGTGCTCGTACGAGACCCATGTTCTCCAAAGGTGGGCACAATTGCGAGATTAGAATGCCAAAGCCGTGGCTTGTGAATACCTTACCGCTCCTTAGCGGTTCTTTTTCCTCTTTGTTGTTCTGCCTTTTACCATGGAGTTTCACCTCTATTTATAAGTTGATCCAAGGGTAAAAAAGTTTTTATTTGGGGGTACGTGTTGGCTTGCATGCTAGGCTGAGGCATCGTAGAGTACTCGAGTATTCTTCTAAAATAGGTTACGTGACCCTTACATGCAAAGTTGGGTTCGCACAGTGCAAAGTTAGAAGTCTCCACTCCACTCATCAAACATTCAATTATTCATATCAATTTTCACATAGGAATTGAACAATTTTGGCATTGCTACTGTGTTAATAACTAGAATTAAACAAGTAGTACAAAATCATAGATTCAATGAAGAGATAGAAAACATTGTACAGCGTCGATTGGAGATTCACCTTCTTCACCTCTTTGTTCCTCGGACTTGCCTTTGTTTTCGTTTTCATTCTCATTCTCAAAATAGATTGATTTATGGGCTAGCTAAGTGCAATTATAATAGGATACATTATTATATAACTTATTTAAAAAACTTAACAAAAAAAATAACTTCAATAATTATCTATACTTTTCTTGATTTTGACAATTATAATGATTTAACAAAAACGAAACATCAGGGAGGGAAAGCGGATGAAAAATTACCCATTAAACAATATATATACTGTGTTATTTAAGTTTAATATTTATTAATGAGTTATTGCCAATTTACCACTATGTGTTATGTAAATAAAATGGTATTGCCCCTTTGTGTTTTTAAAAAATTGCACACATCCTAAAAGTACTTAAATGAGACCAAAAATAGATTGTACATTTTTTTAAAAGTTTGCAAATATGATTTTTAAAATCTTCCTCTTTCTTTGTATATGATTAATTTGTAAATTATAAAACAAAATTTGTCTTTACTCTTTTGTTCTGGCCTGGGTTCTCTTTTCAGCACTTAAACAATGCATCTTCGTTGAGTTTCCTTCCGAAATCTCTCGTAATTTCTCAAAATAATCAATAACAAAATTGTGGGATGAGAGTGCAACTAGTAATTATGTGATTTATAGTTACATTACACACATCGAATTTTAATTTAAGAAAAAAGAGATCCTTATTTATTATATATATATCTGTGGTCTAAAATTTGATCGCTTCGACAATTTGTCGGTGTGTTAACTTCATTCAGCTGCTTTGCCCTAATGCTTTACTTTAAGCACTTCGCTAATAAAGGAACCAAGAGTAGGCAACTTCGCTGCTATAATTTAATGCTTAAAGTTAAAATGTAGTTTAAAAAGCTAATTAAACCTTGTAACGGCAGGTGTAGTGTCAAACTTGGTTAGGCACTATATTCTTATTCCAGAATAAATTGAAATTTTCCTAGCAATTACAAGTCAAGGGTTTGGCAGTTTGACCTTTTTCTTCATATTCCATGCGAGCCGGTCGCATTATTCTTTTTTTTTTTAAGAACCAAGTCTTATTTAAATCGACCAGCGCAAAAAGAGATAATCACATTATACAATCGCCCCGAACATTCACTCAGAACAAACTATTATCTCTAAGTTTGATAAAAAAAAAAGAAAAAACACTATTATCTCTAAGTTCACGGTTTAATGTTATATATTTGCAGGAATCATATCAAAACTAAAATAAAATTCATGGACTTTCTCTTAAAGATGAGAAACAAACTGAAAACCACTTCGCAGTTTTAGTATTTAATATTTTAAGAAAGTACACAGGTAGAATTCTGCTTGCAATTTGTGGGACGTCAACATGAAACTCTCATGCGATATTGGAAATTTATACAAAATCTATTGAATGAGTGGACGTTGGTGGCATTCAAACCCAGGAGACCTTTTTTTATGACATAGCCTGTAATACTATGATAGAAATTAAAGACTCTTATTTATTCAAGCCTTTATGATGCATTTTTAAGTGGAGAGAAAACTTCACTTTATAGGACACTAACTCATATTCGTTCTCAAATGAAGTGAAACACTTCTTAATACTCCCTTCACGTATGGAACGATATTAACTTCGGTCTCATCATGTGGGTAGATTGCTAACCTATCATAGTTCAGGAGTAGGTTGCAAACCGATAATACGTCGTGGGTGGGTTCTAATACTATGAGGAAATTCATATTTCCCCTAAAAAGCTCCATCAGAGGAAAAGGGGGAGACCACTAATATACATAAGCCCAGAGCTCAAGCGATAAGGATAGATTTCAATACACTCCCTTACGTGTAGATGGAAATGATTATCAGATCCTAACACATGGGCATACTAGGCAACCCACCATCGACTTGGGTAGGCTAGCCGCTAGCGTTGTGGTTTATGTATTGTCGATGCCTCGTGGTGTCAAATATATCGTGCAGAATTTCTTTGTGGTTTTACAAATACTACATAAAAAACCCCTTTTTGGCCAATTTCCATTAATAACAAGTTGCATAAACTCGCTTTACATGAGTCTCGATTGAATTGTTTCTCTTTCAAAAATCTAAATACCCTTTAAGACTTTCACAAAAACTCCACGTGATTTGTAAAAATTACGCATGAAAATCCGTTTCTATTTTGGTTATTGTAAAACAGTTGTATAAAACTTTTTTATTGCCTGTAATTTTTGGTATATTAAAAAAGAAGATGTCTGAACATTGTGATGAATAATATTTAAATATATCAAAGTACATAGGCGTAATTAGTCTTATAAAACCTATTAGTATCTCTATCATTCAGATCATCATTGATTACGTACCTGTCAGCTGCAACACTTTATTCCTTCATGCATGCAACTACATATAATAGTAATTTCTAACAAAAAAAAGATCCTTAACTTCTATTAAGATTGTATAGGGCCCTCTTGAACTTTCCAGCAATTGGACCGGAACTACTTTCATAGCATTTGAAAATCGTAATTAAGAAAAGTAAAAAAAAAAATAAAAGAATCATATTCCCTCTTGTCGTACCGCCAGGAAACTAGCTATGTACACTATAAATTAAGTTCTAACCTTATCAATTTCTGCACCAACAAACTAGTTTATAAAGCAAACTCAAAAAGAAAAGAAAGGATGGAATGGAGAATGAACGCAATGCACCATGGAAAACTCCGTAGAGCCCGCGACGCATACGAGCTTTACGAAATGGAGCACAGGCCACATGTACTCGACAAAGCTCCGAGTATTCATAGTGCAAAACCTCATGCCCATGAACAAGTTCGACCCAACGGAACACGGATTAATAGACATTATCGGCAAGACGTAAAATCTGAAGAAAATGTCGACTCGGAGGCTGAGAGATTCATTGTCAGCCAGCATAAGAAGTTCGAGCTCAGCAAATGGATGTCTATGAATCGAATTGAGTGAGATAACATCGCGAATTAAAGACGTTATAATTTTTGGCATCGTTCTTTATACCTTCTTTTTTGAATAAAAATTATGTAAATTGATATTTCTTTTGGTGTGTAAGTATTTCAATTAAATAAAGGTTTGCACAATAAGAATTCTTTCATTGTACTTTCCCTACAGTTTCATATATAAAATGTGATATATTTCACTACTTATGTACGTACCATTTGTTTTGCTGTGTAACTCTTTTGGCTCGTTGATCTCATGCTAGTTTGTGACACATTTTTTTTCTTTGACCCCAATTGATTAATGTTGAATTTCCAGTAATAAAAATGTCTTTCCCACATATTCGTGCATCTTCTATGGAAATAAAATTTAGGGTGGCTCAAGAGTTACGAACTTGAAATGGTTTAATCTCGCACTACATGTAAGTGGAGCCTCTGTTCAAAGTAGTAGTTGCTCTTAGTAACCATTTGAAGATGATGCTACTCCATATTTAACCATAATAATTAAGTGGAGGGATCTTGCTTCAATTTTTCACTCCAACAGTAATGGTGATTGGTTCGCGAAAGAAACAAGGAGAATTGGGAGAGACACAAGGCTAAGGAAGGATAAATGGATGAGCCATTAGACCTTTGAAGAAAAATACGGGAGACTGTACACAATTAATTTCTAGAGAGCAACAAAAAACTATTAAAACTATTAAGGGTCACGGGAACGAAATTTTATTGAATGGAAACAACGTTCTTCTAGAGATTTTTTGAATGATTTACAACATGTTAGGTTGGAGGACTCTTAAAAGAATTCATGGAAATGGGGTTCGGAACGATCAAAAGTTTACTAGGCCAAATAAGCATATTATAGATTAAATCATATACAGGCAGTGGCGGAGGGAAGGGGGGGGCATATGGGGGCCACCGCCCCCCCCAACTTTCTCACCACTTCCTTTTATATAGGCTTATATATATATATATATATATATATATATATATATATATATATATATATATAGTTTTTTTATAAGTATCTTTTATATTGTTATTGATATCCTTGTAAATAGGAACTAAATCCCTATAATATTGGAACATAATCGGAACATAAGGAGTTCTTTGGTAAGAAACTTTATCTCTGTATATATATGTTCCGCGAATTTCTATTTATATGTATTTATATTTATAATATATATACATATATATTATATTATATTATATTTGTTAGATTTTCAAATAGTTATTTACTTGCCTACAATATATTGGTGTTATGGTAGGAGATATGTTTTAATGCAATGTCTAAACCTATATTTTCAATTATGAAGACAAGTTATAAATAGAAGAGAATGTGCTTATTTATCTAGTAGTTTAACTATGACTTTTGAGAAATAATTGTCCAAAGTTTTGATGTCAATACATCATTTTTTTTTAGTTTGATCCCATCAAAAAACTTAGAGCAAAATTGAAGATATCTACTAGCTAGGTATTATATATGACAAAAAATAACGCCATATGTACGTAATTTTTGAAGTATAAGTTTAGTAAAATTTCGCCCCTCCTACCTAAAATTCCTGGCTCCGCCCCTGTATACAGGGCAGCCGAGAGTGGTTTCAGGAGTTTTAGGATCATGATTAATTCTTCAGTAAAAATGTGTCTGGATGCTTGGAAATTAATTTTCGACAAGTTACCTACCAAGGACAATTTGATCAAGAGGAGTCTGGCTTTCGAGCAACTCAGAAGGATGTGTTCTTTTCGAAGTGGTTCCTGAAATATAGTTAATCTCTTCTTTGAATGTCCTATCACCTATCTAGTTTGGATGAATTTGTTTTGTTGGATGAGCGTTAGCATTGCACTTCCCATTGACTCGTGCTTGCCTTTTCATTCTATTGCACAAGTTGTAGCGTCTAACACGAATGCATCATTATGGAAAGGAGTTTGGTGCACTGTTATTTGGACATTGTGGTCAACTCAAAATAAAGTGATTTCTGAAGGTGTTGTTGTTGACATTTAGAGGCAGTAGAGTCTGTTAAACTTCCATCATGCCCGCATGGGCTAAGGCGAACATTATGAATTTCTCCTTTTCTTTTGTCAATTGGTGTACTGCCCCTCAGGTTTGTTTAGCATGGAAAGGTGATAATTGTTGATGGCTGGGGTCGGTTTATTTTTTGCATATCTGCTTTGTTTTTGTCGAAGTTTTGACGATGTTGAAGCACCCCTTGTGCTTCGTTTCTCAATAAAATGATTGGTTGCTCAAAAGAAGAAGAAAATGGAGGCATATACGTAGGGCTTGATCGCGCAAATCTAAACAACGATATTTCACTGCAAGTGTACGGGCCACAAGTAATAATGGGTTGTAAATTACAATCCAATATCAATCCCATGAGGACTATTTAACGATCAATAATTGACATAAACTATTTTTAATCTATTTAAATAAATTAAATAACAAAAGGGGGTTTTTGAACATTCATCAGGGCTGAACAAACTTTTTTAGGGACAAGTTGTTTGTTTCGGATAATATTTGATGAAAACACTTTACTTGGTGATCAAATTTGAGCAACAGGGGCAATCTAGCTTCGCTAATACTTCTTAAATATAAATAGTGCTATTTTTGGACTATGAGGGGACGTACAAGATACTTGGCCCTAATATGTATTTATTAATTAATTATAATTATTCTTTGATAATTTAGAATTAGTTATATTTAACATTTATTACTTAATAATATTAAATACTTTTTAGAAATAATTGTTTATGTAGAGAGAGAGAGAGCAACGATATGCTATTATTCAATATTAATTCATTTTAAATTGAAAATAGATGATGTTACATCACATAATATGAATTACAATAATATTTTTAATTTGTATGAAGAAGATTCATTGTCATATATAATCACCCTATATACATAACAGTATACATCATACACATACACACATATAAACAGAACACTATATGTTATTATATTTTTTATTATACATTAATTTTAGATTGATTTTAGATTAGAGTTAAATGACGTTACATTACTTAGACACATAATATCAATTATGATTATATTTATAATGAGTATTCAAAAATTCATTGTTATTTATGATCACCAAATACATACATAAATATATTTTAGAATATATATATATATATAAAGATTATCTGTAATTATTACATATTAATTGATAGACTGAGGTCTCGTTTAGAGAGAGAAAGCTAGCTAAGAGTAATGTGTCATTTAACATTTCAGAAAGGGAAGGGGCAAAGCCAAGGAGGGGGGCATGCAACGGGCTCACCCCCAAACCCTCCCTGACCCATAGCCTACCCTTACTCATACCCTGTGAATACCCTCACATCATAGTTCACAGGGTAAGGGTATATACCCTTACCTTTACCTTCAAGGCAGGGTAAGAGTCTAGGTCCTAATTCATATTTCATGGAATACATTAAATATGTATAGTATATTTTTGGTTACATTGTTGGGTGTATTTCTTATACCCCTGTTGTAAAAACTTTTCATTGCAATGAATTTTTGCCTTTTGCTGATAAAAAAAAAAGGTATAGTATATTAGTATGTATTGTAGAATACAAATTTTAACATAGTTTTATTTAACCTAAAGTTAAATTAACCTAAAGTTAGATTTTAATTTCGATAGTTAAACTTCATAAATCGTATATTGAACTATCTCTAATTTTATTGTGACATACTATTTCTGAATATTTATGAAGTTTCATTTTAACTCTTTTAAAAATTTTAGTTGTAAATATGTTATTATAGCTCTTTATAAATCTAATACATTATAAATCTGCTCTTTGAAATGTGTATGCTCTGATGATGAATAATTATTTATGATTATGAGTTAAATTAAAGGTAATCCATTATGACAAAATATTTATATATATAGTAAATAAATTATTTTTGAACGTTATTTCTTGCCACCATAAATTGTATTCCCAACTTTGTCTTTGAGATGGAATACTTAGAGAGACATTGCCGACCAGCTAATAGGGGGCGGCACGTGAGAATATGACAAATTATGAATTTGTGTTATTTGATTAGTAAAAGATTATCAAAATGTACATTTTCAATTATTGCACGTCAACATTAGCGCTATACTTTTAGCATTTTGCAAATAAAGGAAAAAGTAGTAGACAACTTTGAAAGCGCATATGAACAAAATGGTCTTTAAAAGCTTAAACCTCGTAACTGCAGGTAGTGTGTCAAACTTGGCTTAGGCACTATATTCTTATTCCAGAAATAAATTGAATTTTCCCTCACAATGTAGTCAAGACTCAAGGGTGTTTTTTTAGGTCAAGGGTCTGGCAGTTTGACCTTTTACTTTATATTCCATGCGAGTCGGTCGCATTATTCATTTCTTTTAGATTAGTCACATTATTAATTCGGCCAGCCCAAAAAGAGTAAGTTACACTAATACCAAACTAATGTTTCTTTTATGTTCAAGGCTTGATGTGATATATATTTGCAGCAATCATTTGAACATTAAAAAAAAGTTCAAAATTAAGACATCCTCTTAAAGATGAGAAACAGACGGGAAACTACTTCGAAGTTTTGAACTTTTTTCTTTAATATTTCTAAGAAAACTACACAAGTAGAAATGTGCTTGTGATTTGCGGAATATCAACATAAAACTTGTTAATTTGGAAAATAGGTATAAAATCACCATGTAGTTTATATGTTGTCTAGCGCTCGTGGTTTAAATATTATGTATTCTAGAAACTATAAAAAAATTCTCTTTCATCAACTCTAGCTTTTAGCAAGTTGCTTAAAATTCACTTTACTTGAAGCTCGACTTTAATTCTTTTTAATTTTGTTTTCTCTTAAAAAATCTAAATACCCTTCAGCTAGAACTATGCACGGGGACCTCTTGTGGATCGAAAACAGTGCAAAAGAATATCCCATGTGATTTGTAAGATTCAGGAAAAATCATTTTTTAGTTTATATTGTAAAGGTTAACTCACTATAATTTCTTACATTAACAAATAATAGATTTAAAAATAAAAATTAAAAATTTTATAAAAACATATTTTAAAATGGCAAAGTCGGGGTAATTTTAGTCATATATAGTAAAAAGCAGAGTTATATTAAATTTTGTCGACGGAGGGGAGTGCATGGAAAATATTTTCAACGATGAGAAGTTCTAGACAATTAACAAATTAAACAGGCGAATGTTTTTTTTTTTTTTTTTCCAAACTAAGGAGAGTTTTACGTTGATATCCAGCAATTTGCAAATGTTTTAAGTTAATTGCTTGGCCTGCCATAAAATGCTTTTCTCAAAATATTACTTGCTTTCAAAACCTATTATCCCGATCATTCATTTCATCATTGATTACGTATCAGCTGCCACACTTTATTCCTTCATGCGCAACTAACATAACATAGTTATTTCTTACACACAAAAAGAATCCTTAAACTTCTATTGAGATTGAATAGGGCCCCTTGCACTTTCCAGCAACTGGATCCGACCAGTCACATGCAACTTCTCTCACATGGCATATGAAAATCGTAATGAAAAGTTAAAAAGGAATCATATTCCTTCTTGTCGTACCGCCAGGAAACTAGCTAAGTACAGTATAAATTAACTTCTAACCTTGCCCATTTCTTCACCATCCAACACAAATACAATCCCCAAAGCCAACATTTTAATAAACCAAAACAAAACAAAACAAAAAAAAGAAAAAAGAAATTAAAGATGGCGTGGCCGTGGAGAATGAATACGAAGCACCATGGAAAACCACATAGAGCCAAAGATGCATACGAGCTTTATGAAATGGAGCATAAGCCACATATTCTCGACAAAGCTCCGAGTATTGTTAGTGCAAAACCTCCTGCCCACGAACAAGTTCGGCTTAAGGGAACACGGGTTAATAGACCATATTGGCAAGACGTAAAATCTAAGGAAAATGTCGACGCTGAGGCTGAAAGATTTATAGCCACCCAGCATAAGAACTTCGAGCTCAGCAAATGGATGTCTATAAATCAAAGAGATTGAGATAAAAGAGCTAAAGATGGCATATTTTTGCCACCGTTCTGTATACCATAACTTTGAATAAAAACAATGTACTTGGTAATTCTTTTAGCGTGCACGTCGTTTCAATAAAGGTTTGTACATTAAGAATTCTTTCAATGTACTCTCTACACAATTTCATAAAATGTTATATATTTCACTTCTTGAGTACCAATTTCTTTTAGTGTTTTTTTTTTTTTTTTTGGCTCGTTGCTAGCTAGTTTCTGATCTTCTTTGACTTTATTGATTAATTTAGAATTTCCAATTTTCCATTTTAAAAAAATGTCTTTCCTACATTATCGTGTATCTTCTCCCTAGATTTTCATTCAATGGAGAATTTTTTTCAGGGACAAATTGCATCTTTCTGATAGTATTTGGCGGAGAAATTTTTTTTTTTTTTGAATTGTAACTCAAACTTGAGTAACAGGACAATATTTCGTTGCTAATGCTTCTAAAATTTAAACAATGCTACTTTCGGAGCATCATGGACAAAATACTTGACGCTAATATGCATTTACTAATTAACTATAATTATTCTTTGACAATTAGTAACTAATTATAATTAGCTTATATGTTTTAATAACCAAAGTACTAAAGAACTTTAGATAGTTCCTTAAAATAATATTGTTTATGGAATAAAGTATATTACTCTATATCATATATATATATAAATATAACACTCGATATTCATAGGAAACAAATCATTTTTATACTATGCCTTACCATGGTTTTCATTTTCAAATCTTAATTTAACACTCATCAATTTGTATACCATAAGTTTGACACTTTTTTCACATAGAGTACACCACCATTGGAAAAGTACACGCTGGCATCCAGTCATACCTCTAATCAAGCTTAGTTTCAATTACTTCGCTTTTTGCCGAACAAATAAAAATAAACAAGTATGGTCATTTTCAAATTTTGCGATTTACTCACAATCGAGCAAGTCAAATAAACAATTAAAACCGATGGGTCACGGCCAAATCATGACAGGTTAGTGTATACATATGATGCACGGACACAGACACAACACGAGACGACACAAGGACACAAACTTTTTAAAATTACAAGACACAAGACGACTGCGGCACGACTGTATTTTTATATTAAAATATGTAAAACATCATCAAAACCTTCATAAATAACATTCTTAAGTTCGAATACATAGTCAAACCAAATATATTTAAACTCAAGACCAAGTATACAACCACAAAAAGTTTAAATAAAATATTCATTAAAATTTAAGTCGTAAATTTTAAGTATTAAGTACAAAGTTACATACACAAATAAAATGACGAAACAAAGTATTATACACTACTCAAATAAATTTTTTAAATTGGTTTAGTGTCACGACTTGAAGAAAGAACGAACTTTTTATTCCCGTTCTTGTTGTTTGCGTAAAATAGAAATTGAGATAAATGCACTGGGCTTCTTCGGGGATTTAATTGAAAAAAAAAAAAAAGAGATCATTTATGCTTTTTGGCTACTTAGTTATTTAAGTTTTAAAGTTTAATGTTTGACTCTTCTAATATCTTTATCTGTATATTCTAAAAAAAATAATTTTAACCACAAAAGGAAGTTGAAAACTACAAAACGTGTCTGGGTATGTCAGACGCGTCCTTCAAACATGTCCGACATGGTGTCCCTTTTTCATTTTCTCTTATTTTTATTAAGACACACCATGTGGCATACATATTCGATACGTGTTGGTGTCGTGTTGGTGTTCAACAAGTGTCAGACACTGCAGTAAGAGATTTTTCGGCATGTCGGTGCATCACAGGTGTATACCCTTAGTTGCACTAGTGCTATATTCTAGGCCGGTACTTTGGGGGAAAATTGCACTTTTGATACCTTAACTTGGCACAATTTCTTTTTTCATATCTTAACTTGACAGATCACGATTTTGGTACCTTAATTTGACAATTTTTTCAATTTTAGTACCCCCAGTGGCGACGATTTCAAAATTCCGCTGTAATTTTTCACTTGAGGCTAAATTTGGAAGTTTTGGCCTCAGCCAAACACTCAACTCACCCACTTGCACCTTGGATTTTGTCTTTTTACTATTTTATTTTATTTTCTTATTTTCTTCCACGCGGCGTCCAGGATGGCAAATGAGAGACTTGGGAGGTTGACTGGGATCAAATCTCCAAATTTAGTCTCACGTGGAAAATTTTGGCTAGATTTTGAAATCGCCGCCGCAGGGTACCAAAATTGAAAAAATTGTCAAATTAGGGTATCAAAATCATGATCTGCCGAATTAAGGTATGAATAAATAAATGGTGCAAAGTTAGGATTTCAAAATTGCAATTTTCTCGTACTTTACAGATAATGTCAGGATAGTTCGGTAGCTTGGCTAGCCACTGTATAAATTTATATAAATTATGGTTTAAAACCTAAATTACATCGCAGCTGGTGTAGTATCAATTTGGCTTTGGCAATATATTCTCGACCGAGAAAGTATTGGACATTATCTCCAGTCAAGAGTTTTACATTTGTACTTTTCCCTTCTTAATTCCATGCGACTCATTCGCGCGTGGTTTAATTCATTCGACCAGTACAAAAAGAGAGATTTTATTATTTTATTTATATATATATATATATATATATATATATATATAACGGCCCGGCAAATTTGAATTATGGTAGCAAAACAATATGTTTAAGCTCGTAGTTTATGTATGTGATGTATCTTCTACATTCCACTTTTGTGTTCCACTCAGTCTCATTTAATTTCCAACCCACCATGTTTTAAGATTAAAAACACATGTCATCCACTCACCCCCCAGGGGCGTATCCAGGAATTTTGTCTGGGGAGGACTAGCCTAATAAATTAATTTATTATTTAATGCTAAATTTTAATAAAAGTCAATATCCATGCTTAAATTAAACGAAGGTTGAAATATATAAAAGCAATACAAGTAACAATAATAAGTTCTTATAAAACGAGTAAAATATTAATATAAAAGTGATCTAATAAAACACAAAAGTAAATGATGACGCAAAGGTAAAAGCATAGTAAGCTTAATAATAATCACTAAATACTACATGTAAAAGGAAAATAAATTTATATAATACCACTTTTCATACATTATTCGAGTATCTTTTTCTTTACATAAAAGCAAAATATCCACTAAATCTGAGTATAGAATTTATTTTTTTATGACAATGTGTTTTGTTCTTATTTTTCTATGCATACTATGTATATATATATATATATCCATTAATGGGGGTGGGGGTTGGGGGGGCTATAGCCCCCCCCAGCCCCTACATGCATCCGCCCCTGTCACCCCCAATGTATTAATATCAAAGACACGTGTCATCACCACAACTAGTGGGACATATAGTTAAATACAAAAGTGGGATAAATAATTCTCTCCCATCGTGATATATGTATAAATATTAATTTTTGCGGAATTTCCATTTTTGTGTGTCTTAATATGTATAAATAAGAGAATTGTGTATAAATAAGACACACCATCATGATACATGTATAAATTTTAATTTTTTTTTCTTTTCAGAAAAGTACACGAGAAATGTGTTTGGAAATGTTTGCAATTTGAAATTGTTTGTCTGGTCCCATAACTAACTAACTAACTGTTTAATAATTTGAAAATTATTCTAGGAACCACTTAATTTAATCAATCTAAATTCTAACCCTTTCCGGCATTTCATTGATTACCTATCCGCGGGCCGCATGCAACTACATATACAATATTTCTAAGAAAGCACTTTAGTACTTTATGCATGCATGCAAATGTACATAATTTCTAACACCGAAAAGAAAAGAACATTAATGAAAAGAGATTCTTAATGTCCATTAGCTGTACATGATCGGTGGAACTCTAATTAGTTTTCTAGGCTCTGGTTGAACTTTCCAATAATTGGACCATAGCCAACTCCTCACATTGCATTTGAAAATTGTAAAAGGTACCAAATTCCATATCTTTGCGATCATTTACCAGCCGGGACATATCTTAATCAAACCATCATAAAATGACTAGACAATTCAAATTTTAAAATTAATTTCCATGTAATCTATTACTAATATCTAGTACTAATATAAAAGAACACATTTTGTCTCACAAAATAGGCAGTTGTTGGTCCATCGGACCAAACGTAACTGAAAATATTTTGAGTTCAAATTCAAAATGTAAACTCCCCACTCCTCCACTACCCTATCACATTCGGTTATTTTTCCTTAAAATAGGTTTACATTGAGTTTTCTTTAATCAATTGTATTAAATTCTGAGCACTTTCTCTTCCTGAATTTCCACTACCTTACGCAATAAATGTTTGGTTTATTACTTACTCTATTTATGTTTTGTATATTAACCAATTCTCCTTATTATGCAGTAATTAAATGTGGGCGACAATGGAATTGCATGACTTCTGAACACTTTCTTTCTTTGGGTTTCCACTGTCTCCCGGCACACCAAAGGTTTGTTAATTTTACTACTCCACTCCATTTAAGGTTTTTAGTACTAGCTAACAAGTGAAAAAAAATTATGATTTGGATGTGGTACTTTGGTAAAGTCCTTTCCGCGTGTAAATTTATATAAATTAAATTCTATAAGGTCTGTCGTTTCCTTTTTGTGTTCAAACATATTATTATGAGTTACTTTGGATCGTGTCATATTATGTTTACATCAAATTAATAAGTTAATGTCAAACAATTCATAAGTTTTATGTCTATATAAAGTTTTTCTTTCATAAATTCCCTTTTTTCCATATGTTTTATTTTCCTTTCGTATCATTATTTTGTTTAGACTTTTCACTATCTGATATAAAAATTGGTAAACGAATTTTCAAACAAGCAGTACCTGTCCATAAAGTAATTTAACCTTTCATTAGTAATTTAACCTTTATGCCAAAAAGTATATAAAAAACACGTTAGTATTAATTATTTTTTATGAAAAAAAGTATATCGCGCGTGCACTTCATGTGGCTAGTTGAGATTTAAGGAAATGCAAAAGGACTTGAGGTGGTATTTGTGTTGTTAGTGGTGGTGGACATGATTCGAAAATGAAATTTGGTTTCTTTAATAATGCATGGGGAGACATCATAGAATAGGATTGATTAATTAAAAGGTTATATATAGTATTTAGTTGATGTATTGTAATGATTCATATAGTGGCTACACAAAACAACGCCCTTCTCTAGTTATGTAATCTTATAGGCTTGATTGCTACCAAATTCTCTAGTCCTTGTTCTCCTAATTTAAATCAAGAAAGAATTGTTTTTACGTACGGGAAAAACTTAAATGGGAAACGAACTGTTTGTTTATTTTCTCTTGGTGTAATTATCACTATTTATTTTTAGAAATCAATAGATTATAATTAAAGGGTGACCGTAAAGTATGTGCGTGGGCAACGAACTGTTTGTTTATTTTCTCTTGGTGTAATTATCACTATTTATTGTTAAAAATCAATAGATTATAATTAAAGGGTGAACGTAAAGTATGTGCGTGGGCCTTCTCTCGACTTTCTGAAAATAACTATGCTAGACGTAAATTATAAGGTGTGTGTGTGTGTATAATTATAAGGTGTGGGTATATATATATATATATATATATATATATATATATATATATATATATATATATATATATATATATATATATATATATATATATATATATATATATATATATATATATATATATATATATATATATATATTAATAATATAAATAAACATGTTTTGTGAGACAAAATGGAAGTTGTTGTACAAATAAAGTGTTTTTCAAATTTGCAGTTATTGTTTTACCCCTTTTCAAAGAAAAAGGGTTAATATTGTCATTTTGAAAGACTCCACTATATTTCATTTTCCTATTTTGTGGGAAGCAGTTATTGTTTTACCCCTTTTCTTTCCTCCATTACTGCAGTTTTTTCAAATTACACTACCGAGATTTTTTTTCTCCATTTCTCAATCTTCATTTTTTTATATAGAAGGATTTAGTGCTTCATTTTAGGATTTAGTGCTTCATTTTAATGTTTGTCAGTATGTTTTTGCTTAACAGGACCAAAAATGGAATAAAAATGCTCACATGCCTCTTCTCTACATCAAATTCCTACTGGGGCTCTAAAGGTAAATGGATATTAATTTTACTGGAGTTTGAAGTTTCGTAGAATTAGATCTTTTAAAATACGTTAAACAATAAGTTTTCTTTATATCAAAGAAAGCGTTGCACGCGGTCACGCGTGCGTCTTGGTGGCTAGTATATATATAAAGCAGGTAAGTAATCCGAGGTTGTTTTTTATTTTATTATTTTTTATTTCTTTTTTGTCTTCTATAGGGTTCTCTTAAACATATATGAAAATCATGATTATGTGAAAGTGTACGTCATTATATTTGTACTATCTCTCTCAAAATCCTTTTTTTTTTTTCAAAGATACCATATATCAACAAACTTAAAAACAGAAAAGAAGAAAAAAATTTCGCCTTTCATTAACACTGGCTAAAGTTGAATAGCATGTATGGTAATAAAATATTTGCTTAAGTTAGATCTAAGAAAATTCTTTAGACTTTGTAGTACTTATAGACGCGAAGAATATACATATTTTTATATGGTGAGATTGCGAACATACATTTAATAATAATTTTTGTTAGACTTCAATGGTTCCTCGCTCGGTGTATTCATGCTCTATTGCACTTTACTTTGCTTTCTTTTAATCACTATAAATTAAAGAAAAGAAATTAGGCAACTAATTGGCTGCTGCATAACATAATGCCGAAAGTGAAATTAATTGAAGAGTTTAAGATTTGGCTTATAAACACACCATATATTAATCTTATCCCAGAGAAAAATCGAACGACGCGAAACATTTTAGTTGGGAGTTTTTTCTAGTTAATCGTTGTACCTTTCAACCTTTTATTTCAACCAACACAAAAGAGAAAATTAATTTATACCACCACCATGCACAACTTGTACTAATTAGCAAAGTGCAATTTAAAAAATTCAAGGTTTATGAACAAGTTTTTGAGAAAAATTTAAAGGGTTCGACCGGAAACTACTTAGGAATTTTTAGCAATATTCTTTAGTTTATTTTTGGAAATACACAAGTAGAAGTATTTTTGGAAATATTTCAAGTTATTTGAAAATTTATTGCTATCACCACATATAAGTTCTGGACAATTGCAAAAATATCCCGTCATTGATTGCCTATCCGTAACTTTATTCCATCATGCATGATGCAACTATACAAACAGTAATTTCTTACTCAAATTAAACTGAATAACCAATCCTTAGTTTCTGTTAAGTTTAATGATTTTCTAGGCCTTCTTTGAACTTTCCTGTAATTGGACCATTCTCAACTTCTCGCATACTAGTATTAGAAAAATTCGTAACAAATGTGAAAAGAATCGGATTCCATCATACCAACCAGGAAACGAACTACACTATAAATCAACTTCTAACCGTTCCCATTTCTGTACCAAGCAACACAATTTACAACTCCGCAAAACAAGCAAGTTTGTAAAGCAAAACAAAATAGAAAAGAAGAGATTATAGACAGAGATGGAGAGAAAAATGAATGCGAAGAAGCATGTAAAGCCCCATAGAGCTAGAGATGCCTACGAGCTCTATGAACTCGAACACAGGCCGCGTATTGTACTCGACAAAGTTCCGAGTATTGTTAATGCACCTCAAACAGTTAGAGTCGAGAGAAACGTGGACGCTGAGGCCGATGGATTTATCGCCATCCAGCATAAGAAGTTCCAGCTCAGGAAATGGATATCTGTGAATTTTAATATTGAGTGACACACACACACACATATATATATATATATATATATATATATATATATATATATATATGTATGTATATATATGTATGTATATGTCAAAGGATTAATTATCAAATACTAAGTGTCTGATCAAGCTGTCCTACTTTATCCTTGGCTCCCCGTTTTACCGTAGTTTGCTGGACAAAAATTATGTAATTTGTTTATTGTGTTTTCGTATATTTACAATAAAAGTTTGTTCAATTTGTACGTTCTTTCTTTATATACACTTTATATTCCAAATATTACTGCGACTGATTGGGCTAGTAATCACTAATCAGTGTCATACCGTGGGGCGTAAGCATAACCTTTTTTTTCTTCACAAATGGCTACTAAAAGACTATAGACTATCAAAGGAACTAATGAAATAATGAAGTTGAGTTTTACGGTTCTTCAAAGAATAAAACTCGTCAATCGTTGAACCGACCTCTGCTTACTTTATTTTAGTGTGTACATGTAATCATATTATCTGCTACGTACAAACTCTTATTTCATTCTAAAGCTAGCTAGCCTATGGCTGTTTTTAACGTTATTCATATATTAAGATGCAAAAAATGCTATAATAATTTAAAACACATTAAAATGATATTAAAAATAGTAATAGAACATATTGATTAACATTTCATTTGATGTATCTCTATTCAATAATATACAGAAATTACAACAAAAAAAAAAGTAGAGTAACACTAAATAATTTTTCCGTGGAAAGATGGAGCATCGGAGCAAGGGAACCACCAGTAATTCCAACTAGGTTGGCACCATCGAAGTCCCATGCAAGACCCGAAACCCAAATAAATTAAAATAATAAAAGTTAAAGATTACAAAAGATGACCAAAGTCCAGCATTTAGCAAAATCTAAAGCTCTCTCTACGACAAGCATCATTGTTAACAAAATTAAAAACAAACAAGGGACAAGTCGACCACCACTTGCTCCCTGGATTCCTTGCGCCATTATTTGCAAGAGCGTCTGCTGCTTGATTTCCCTCCCGAAAAATATGTGAAGCCCGAAAATTAATGGTCCTTATAAATTTCAAACAAGTAATCCATCGACTTCGTAGGTTCCATGGGACTTTGTCAGAATGAGTGTTTAACAGATTCACCACAAAAGTTGAGTCACTCTCTAACCATAGATAATGCCAATTCATCTCCTTTGCTTTTAAAATTGCAATAGTTGCCGCCCTAATCTCGGCCTCAAATGCTAAAGTCGACTCAATGTGAACACCAAAAGCCCCAAGGACGAACCCGCGCGAGTTCCTAAAAATTCCTCCTGCTCCGCCTATCCCCGGTGTCCCAAGTGCACACCCATCCGTGTTGCATTTTATCCAAGTATCTAATGGGGGATACCAGACCACATAGATAATCTTTGGAGCTTTTCTTGGTCGAATATTCATGCCGAAAAGCCAAAGTATTCGGAGATCATCCATTGACGTTGCATGTCCTATCTTAAAAAAATCGGATTCCTTGATACATTGCCACAGTTGTCGCAGGAAAATGTTAATGTCCGGCATTCCCTCTTCGAACACACAATTATTTCTCGTGCGCCATAAGAGCCAAATGCAAGAAGCAATGGCAACAGTCCAAAGAACACGCACTTGTGGACTAAAATTAGCTCTTGCCGCCATGGTAAGAAGATCAGAAAGCGACCCTGTTGTGTTAACTTGAAGACCGGAAACTCCAGATATAGCTGCCCAAGCGGCTAAAGCGAAAGGGCAGGTCACAAAAACATGGCTTATTGATTCACTGTTTGCCTTGCATAGCCTACATATTGAGGAGATACTAAAGCCCTTGCTTTGTAGAACATCCTCGGTTGGAATAGCTCCTAAAGCCGCGTGCCAACAAGTCATGGAACGAGAGGGTGGAAGAAATTCCTCCCAAATGAACTTCTGCCATGAATGAGGAGCAACATTAACATGACATAATTTTCTATAAACATCTCTTATTTTAAAACAACCATCCGAGCTTAAGGACCAAACACATTTATCCTTGTCTTCGTCAACAAAATGGTGCTCCAGAATAGTCGACTTCAATGGTGGAGTCACTGAATCTGGAAGATGCCATTGTTCTTCATAATAAAAATCAGAAATTTTATCTGTCAGTGCAAGTTGGTCCCGAGGATCAATCTTAAGTTGGTCCGCCACAGTTGGAACAATCCTTTATCCTTCCAAAAATTACAAGATGAATTTTTGCATGCAATCCATCTAGTATATCCCGCAACTACTTCACTACTACTTCGTAAGGAGCACCAAATAGATGAAGAGATATAAGAACTTTTTAAAGTAGACTCATCAAATATGCGCGTTTTGACAAGGTTTAAAGGATATAACTCCGATTCAACAAATTTCCAACAGAGTTTGGCGAGAAGAGCCTCATTCAAAGCCGGTAAACTTTTTAAGCCAAGCCCGCCATCGACTATTGACAAGCAACACTTCTTCCACGAGACAGTGACCAGCTTGCGCGTATCAATTGAGCCCGTCTAGATAAAATTTCTGATCGCCTTTTCCATTCGTTTTAGGAGACATTTAGGCCACTTATAGATTGCAAATGAGTGAATGAATGAGCTTTGGATCACTGAATTAACCAGAGTGACTCGACCAGCTTGCGACAAGGATGACCCTTTCCAATTCGAGAACTTATCCAGAATAACGTCAGCCGTGGGTTGAAGCAACGATGGTGCGGACTTCCTTTGAATAGCGGGACCCCTAAATAGTTGAACGGACAGCGTAGTTCTTTGAGATTAAAGAATTAATAATGGAAAAGCGGCGGTGGGTAGTGATATAGTTACAGAAGCATACCCCAGATTTTGCCCAGTTAAAATGTTGCCCCGAAAGCACAGCGTAGCTGTCAAAAATTTGTCTAATGGCATTAACATTACGTTTAGTGGCGGCCATGAAAAGTAATACATCATCTGCATAAAGTAGATGCAATGTGAATCGAGTCCTAGATGTATACTTCATAAGTTGCAATCTATTTTCAGCCACATATTTCGAAATGAGACGACTCAAAAAATCCTCTGCAATCACAAAGAGCAATGGAGATAGCGGATCACCCTGTCGGACCCCACGTTTACACCCAAAATATCCAACGGCAGAACCATTATTTAAAACAGAAATGCGCGCTGATTTAAAAATTTCCATAATCCATTTTTGAAACGTGCAAGAAAAACCAAACGCCTCTAAAACATCCATAATAAATCCCCAATCCATAGTATCAAATGCTTTCCTAATGTCAATTTTAAGAGCCATATTTCCGCCAAAATTCTTCTTATCCAGCACATTTATACCCTCAGAGGCCGTAACAATGCAATTTGTGATATCCCTACCTTTCACAAATCCAAACTGATTCGGCGAAATAATTTGAGAAGCCACATTACCAAGCATTGTAGCTAGAATTTTAGTAATTATTTTGAAACAAAAATTGCTCAAAACAATTGGGCAATAATTTTCAATGTGCACCGCATCCGGGGTTTTTGGGATAAGAATCATGAAGCTCGAGTTCAAACCCGGGGTTAGTTTCCCATGAAGAAAAAAATATTGGACGCATTTGCAAACATCTATGCCAACTATATCCCAAAAAGCATGGTAAAATTTACCTGTGAATCAGTCGGGTCCCGGAGCACTATCGCCGTTCTTGGAAAGCACAGTGGCATGAATTTCCTCATTCGAGGGAACACGAATAAGAGCCTCATTCTCGCTATTCTCCACTAGGCTAGGCACAACTGATTTAATGAAGTGTAAATTCCGAGTGCAGACATTTTCAACCCTAAACATATCCTCAAAATGATGAGAAACGAACTGCGAAATTTCTTGAGGATCAAGCGAAATAACCCCATTAATCATGAGATTGTTGATACCCGACCTTGATTTTTTAATGCGTGCAGTGTGATGAAAAAACCCAGAATTCCTATCACCCGCCTGAAGCCATTTATTACGGCTCTTTTCTTTAAGAAAAATCTCCTGACGTGTTAAAGCCAACTCCAACTCCGCGTGCGCTTGCACCTCAAGGGCAATGTTATGATCTGAAGCGCCATTGTCTGAGATGTCCCGTTGTATGTCACCAAGAGCCGCCTCAGCTTCTGCGATTTTTACATTTAAATGCCCAAAAACAGTTTTATTCCACCCCTTTAATGCTGCCCGAAGCATTTTCGTTTTGAGGGTCAGCGCGTGCATTGGCGGCAAACCTGTATGAGCCATCCAGTTTTCTCGCACGCAATTCCGCAAATCTGGATGCGTTAACCACATTCCCTGAAACCTAAATCGAGCGACATGTCTCGTCAAATTCAATTGGCAGTTCACGAGTATAGGATTGTGATCTGACTTATGACGTGGCAAAGCAGTGCAATTAACCGTTCCCCAGAAATCCAAGCAATCTGAGTTAACTAAAGCTCTGTCCAACAAACACTCCACCCTGTGATGATTTTTCCTGCCTTTACTCCAAGTAAAATTAGCGCCACTAAATAATAAATCTCAAATACAAGATCTTTTTAAATTACAAACACGAACAAAAATGATAAACTAGTTAAAAACAAGATGATATGATAAACTATATAGTGTATATATATATATATATATATTGATACGGGCCTAAATTTAAATATTTAATATATTAAATTATATATTAATTTGTATTAGATGATATTAGTAAAGTGTTAGATAGAATTGTGCAGAAGTTATATGTTAGTGGGGAAGTTGTGTAATTAGTGGTGTTAGTGGAGAAGTTACTTACCTTGCTTATTAATTAGAAATGAATGCCTTGCAGATGATAAGAAAGAAAAAAAATAGTATTTTTAATTAAAGTCTCTCCCTCTCATGCATCTCCAATTTTAAGGAGTTCGTTCTAAACTCGAATTAGAGCATATTTAGGACTCTATGTTCTAACATTGTTGCTCTCATTCAGAGAACTCTCAAGCCTTTTAGTTCACAAATTCAAATAACTATGGACGTTTCTACCTTTGACAAATTCCCTTCCATCGGTTCAATATGAATTGGCAAAACTTTACAAGAAATATGCACTTTCAAGGAAGAAAAAGAAATGTGGAAATGTAAAACACTATGGATGTTGTGGAAATGTTTTCGATTTTATGTATAATCATGCCTCTTTCTCCATGTCCTTCATGTTTTTAAGTATAATCATATCTTTTGTGATGCTTAAATGATGAAAGTAAGTAGATTAAGTATAACATTTTCTTGGAAAATTAATGTTATGCCAAATATAAGGAGAAGAAAGATAAATGTTACTTTCCAATTGAAATATTCCGTGAAATCCCTATTTCCCTCCTTTTATTTTTCTCTTTTCCTTTTCCCATTATTTCCCGTTTTTTTTTTTCTTTCACCCATTTTCTTTAGAACTTATCAAGGTTACGCCTGAATTTATTAACAAGGCTGAAATGGGATTTGCAAAAGGTATATTATTTATGAACTACCTCAAACTTCATTGTTAACGAGTAAACGTCAAAGATAGTATAAATTGGGAAGAGTGGACTACTTTTGCGTGCATACTGCATACCACCAATCAAATACTCTTCAGTTCAATCGTTAAATAATGGACTCAATACATCTCATACGGGTGCTATTTGCAAACCAAGTTGGTTTGCAATACATCCTTATCTTTTAGTGAGTCCAACATTTTTTGATTTTTTTGAAAATTTAAACATATTTAATCACAAATTGTTGAACTTTCTAATAAGTTGAATATTGATCCGATTGCATCTCCTTTAATATTTTCCTCTTCAAAGTCCCAATTTTTCTAAAAATTAAAATATGCCTCCTTCGCGTGATCATTGAAAAATTAAATCATGTAACCACTACATGATAACGGGTACAACCACGGGTCGTGATTGTGTATTTCTTAAATTATAGAGCATTAACCTCGCAACGGCCATGACAATCATGCATTTATACCAACAACCAAATCCTTTACATCAACTCATAGTGCAGCCGTTGCACCTAATAATCTCTCGTCATGATCATGGTTCTTGATTCTCCTATAAAGATTCCGAGAAAGAATTGGAGAATTCGCTACACTTTTTGATGCCCGAATTTCATAGTCTAAGTCAAAGACTAAAAATAAACCTTTCCACCTTGACTATATCAAATATTGCTTGACCATGTAGAAATAGGAATCTTATTTCAAAAGAATTCGCACACGTAGGCCTAACATTTTAGGCAGGTTGAAAGCCGAAAGTTCGAGGTAATCTTATCTCCAGTCCCGCTAATCATTCAAGGTACAATGTACATGCACATAAGTGAGTAGCATATCAAAAATCACAAAACTATATGTCTTAAAATATACAAAAAGCTACAAAGATCTCACATACAATAACCAGCTCATCTTAATATAATAGTCGCTAAAACTAAAATGTCCTCTCTAATAGGATGAGAGCAAAGACGAGATGAGATTATTCCTGAAACTCCCTAGTTATACCGTTAAGAATAATAAAAAAAAAGTCCTATTTAATTTTCGCAATTGTTGCACCACCACCCTGTAATTAAACGCAAGAAGCAATTGAAAATTGTAACAAAGTCAAAGAGAATCAGATTCCGTCTTATCATTTAATCCGGGAGATTGCACAATAAATAAAGTCCTAAAACAGAGAAGCAAAGGAAGGGAAATAAGAGAGTAATCATCCATGACACGAACTGGAAAGCATTATTACCAGCTTTATGAGTTCGAGCACAGGTTACGCATGCCTGTCAAGGTGGTTCCAAGAGCTCACGAAAATTCCATTAATTCCCCCAGCGACGAAAATGGTGCTAAGAACAATATCGATTCTAAGGCAGCGGAATTCATTCGAATGAAGCATCAGAAGTTCGAATTGGCCAAATGTGTATCCGTAAACTGAGCAACTGACGATTGCACACATACAGATTAAGTGTAAAAATGGTACTAGAGATGAATTACTTTTCGGTTTAAAAGTGAACCAAGTTACTGCCGTTCTATATCATGAAAATTCATCTACTAGTGGCACTCTATAGTCTTAAAGTTCATAACAAGAATTTCAAGAAAAATTAAGCCAACAACATCAAGAAGAATGACCACTGATCATTAATGCCTTAGGAAGGAAAACTACATAAAAGAGTGCAGATTCAATAAATAACATGAACACAAAATATGGTGCTCTCTTATACTCGTGTTATACACCAATATTCCGTACTTAACCCAAAAAGCTTCCGTCTAGTATCAAAAAAAGCTTCAGCCAAATTCTTCACATGCAGTTCCATTAAAAGCGTAACAAATTAAGTAAACAGATCTCCCTTTTTTGCTCTTACATATGATTATAGTTCATATATCATTATTACTTTTGGTAAGAACTAAGATCTAACAATTATTTATTGTGTTATATGTTTTGAGTATCTAGTTTACGTTCAAGAACTAAATACGCCATAGAGTTTGTGCTTGAAATTTGAAATCAATTTTTTCTTCCTTTGTTAGAATTTTTCTTTTTAAGTAATTTCTTGATGCCTTTCATTTTGATTTTCTTCTAAAAGTCTCTAGGTTTCTCATGAAATTATGATTCACACTAAGAGTTATTTATGGGGATGGAAAGCGTAATTGTTAATTACGTGACGACTCAGTAAGATAATACGAAGTTAGACAGTTACCAACATATTTGGAAAATTGGGTTTTGGTACAACACTCCTATATGTCTATGAAATAGATACATTAGTCCTCGATGAAAAATAAATAGGTAAATTACCCCGTGTGAAAAATAAAATTAGCAAATTACTCTATGTAATATCAAATAGACACATCATGATCTCCATGTGTAGTTTTATAATTTGCAAAATACCCTCCTCTTATACACAAGTGTTACGGTTGTTGCGCAACATTTTAGAATGGGGGGGGGGGGGGGGGGGATATGCCAACTTTTTTTGATTAATGGGGTAATGTTCCCTATTTTATTTAGAAAATGAGTGTAATTTTCCTATTTTATTTTCACGGGAGGTAATTTCTGGTTCACGTAAAAAGACCTGCTACATCTAAAAAATAGGACTTCACCTATATCACTTAAAAGACAAACAAGACACTTAAATCACCTATTAAACACTTAAATCACCTATTAAACACATGTCAGATATTCACCTAAAAGTGTATCTCTTAGGTGATTTAGGTATTGTATGTGCTTTTGAGGCTGACATTGCATAAGATTTTCCCACAGTTATACTTTAATTTTATTCTAAAAAATCGACAAAAGAAACTATGTTCCCTGTTTTCCTGGGCCATAAATAATATCCACGATTATGAGAAGGTGCACTGAAATGTCCATCTTCAAAAATCCATCCAAGCACAAGATCTATCAATTGGGCCACCTTGGGCTTGCTCGCCCATATTGTGTTCAGTCTTATAAAACATATCCAAAATCACAACTTTTGTCCATATTGATAGTTTGGTACCAAAATGGAATAGTCCAAGTCAAAACAAGTATCAAATATGGCTTTTTTTTTTTGTTAAAGAATCAAATATGGCTTGAATATATATACCTACCTAGAGATCTTATTCCAGAAGGAATAGTTACCCTTACCTAACAATTTAGGCAGGTTTTAACTTTTAAGCCGAAAATTCCACGTTCCATGAACATATAGCTAGGTGCATCCGCTCTAGTCTATTTCATTCAAAATGTGCATCTATAAAAATCACAAACCAATATTTCTTAAAATATACAAAAAAAAAAAAAAAGATATTTCTTGGTCTCACCCCACAATAACTAACAAAGGTATAATAGTATCGAAAATTAAAGTGTCCTCTCTCTTTGGATGAGAACAAAGACAAGTTGAGACTATTCGTGAAACTCCCCAATTACACCACCGTCAAGAATCAAAAAAGGATCAATTGATCTTTCCAACAATGGTACTATGTGGCTTTAGTTAACATAGTATTTGAAAATTGTAACAAAGATAGAAATAAAAGGAATCAGATCCCATCTTATCATTGAACTCTGGGGATGAAACTATAAATGAGTATCTCACAACCAACTAACATATTTAACTACATATCCTCAAATCTTCTTTAATAACAAACTAAAGAAAGAAAAGAAGAAGCCAATAAAGAAAACAAAACAACGATGACAAGAGCGGGAAAGCACTACACTTCCCCCAAAGATTTCTACCAGCTTTACGAGCTCGAGCACAGGCTACGATTACCTGTCAAGGTTCATGAAAAATCCCGTCCCCTTGGCGAGATTAGGCACGATGAAAGTGGCGAGGTACACAAGAAGAACACTATCGATTCCAAGGCGGAGGAGTTCATTCGACTGAAGCATCAGAAGTTCGAATCGGCCAAATGTGTGTCCGCGAACTGAAACTCCGAGTATTATGTTTTTGAAACTCATGCATTTTTCATAGATACATTGCATTTCTAATGCATGGTCATCCATGAAATGGCCCTTTGCATTTTGTTTCTGAGTTTTTTCTGAGTTCATAGGTTTGTCGTGAGTTACGCTTGTATTAGTTTCCATGTAAGAACTTAGAGCATCATACTGGATCCGTCTTTCTTTATTTCTTCTAGATTTCATTTACTAGCTCTATTAGTTTGTGCTTAGTAAGTAGTGTCAAGTCATCTTCTTTTCTATTTGTGTGGAATGTGCTTAATAGGCAGTCTTAAGCCATTTTCTCTTCTATTAGTGCGGAATTCTTTCGTGCTTAATAGGCAGTCTTAAGCCATTTTCTCTTCTATTAGTGCGGAATTCTTTCTTTGATCTCGAGTTTGGTTTCCAATAAGGAATCAATTTGGTTCCACGCTTGGGCTTGAGTTTGGTTCCAATAGGAATCAATATGACTCTAATTAGCTCGTACCAATGTATTTGTCTTAGTGTCAAGACTATTTTTTGTAGTTTGTCCGAACGACATTGTTTACGAACTACTACGTCTGCATAGTTGTGCAAAGATATAGTTTGCTAGCTAAATCTATAATTTAGTCCGAGTCCGTGTACATAGTGTGCAGAGACAGTGGCAGAATATTCATGACTTGGGAAAAAAAATATCACTTTGTGATCAACGATACTTTGCAGCATTTGTGGTCAGTGTTTTCAGAAGTTTGTTTGCAGTTAGCACGTCCACCAATTAGTGTGTATTACAACCTTGTAACTACTTGTATTGTTTGTTCATGCACGTTAAGATTATAAAATAAAACCTCTACTCAGTTAGTTTTTCCATTTTTACTATTTTTCCCATATAATAAATTCATATTCGCTTCATTAATCGAACATCGTCCTTCGATTACTAATGATTTCTGTAAATCTGATTACTAATGACTTCTGTAAATCTCCTAGTACAGTTGAATTGCTACAATTTAAATTCAACCGTCAAGCTCAAATCTACCACTATGGCCAAACAACAATTAATCATTACACAAAAATCAGCTCAGATCGTATTATATAATAACCGACTTAGAAAACTCAAACTACGCTGGAACACAAAGATATGAAATCTGTAACTATTTTCTCTTCGAATTCATCATACACACAACATATATAACTGCTTCAGGTCCTTTTCATATATCTTAAACCTAACAAAGTTTAATCTACAATTTACAAATCTAAAGCACACCAAAGCACGGCACCAAAATTGGCCTCACCTTAATTCGTGCCCAAATTACAAAAAAAAAAAAAAAAAGGTAGATATTTAAATATCTCCATCCTCACTAATTTTTTTTCCGCAAATCACCAAACAGAACGACAAAGTGGACATGTACTGTGCTGGTACTTGTCAAACCACTTGTCCAAACATCCCCTATGAAAAAAATGCTTGCAAGAAAGTTCACTCACTTCCTCTTCGCCCTTAAATCCGCACAAGCACACGCAACACTCCCCCGCAGGCTGGCGCGTATCACCGCAACAACGATTAGAACAAAGAGAATCGTAACGCGTGACCGACACTCTCCTCGCCCTCTCGCCACCCCCGGAATATTCCTCCTGAGATTCTTGATCCGTCACGGCTCCGACTAACTGGAGCATCGACCTGAGTGTGCTCTTGACTAAAGCCACTGACATGACTGTGTTCATTACTAGGAGTGGCAGCACACCCTCAGCTGGACTAGGAAAATTCGACAGTCCCATGATGTTTCTTTTTTTTTCTTCTTTAAAATAAAAGACTCCTAGGATGTAATGAAAGTTTCTAAATCTGGACTTAAGGTTGAACTTTGAATAGATAGATCTTCTTAGTACATGGCGAAAACCAATTTGAGTTGGGTGTGGAATAAATAACTAAAGATGGTAAGGTTTGTGGGTAGGTGGGTGGCTAATTAGTGCCGACACGTAACGCAACACGCGTAAGCTTTTTGTGATTGGATCAAAATGGGCATTGCTATTTTTTGATAGAAAAATGGGAGTGAGAGGTAAGTTTTGTAGGCCACGCGTCCTACCTTGATTTTGAGGCAGCCAATGATATGGCGATTTGTGGCGGTTTTGGGGCCCTTAGAAGATTCTTGATCTTAGACGCGTAACACCAATGATTGAGGTGTATTTGATTTTGTCCGCGTTAGGCTCATTTGATTTTTTTTTTTTTTGGAGCCACTAATTGTAGTCACGAGGAATTAAAAGAAGGTAGATACTTGTTGTAATCACGAGAAATTTTGCCAAGCACATTTTATTAAAGATTATTATGAATGGGACATAGCAGGAATGTAGGATTTGCCTAAAGTATTAATGAGTTAAATGCAAAAACTAACCCCGTGTAATCTCTAATTGGCATAAATCCCCTGTGTTATAAAGTCAAGGGCAAAAAATCCCTTAAGAGCCAAATGTGTTTTATGTCAAATTACGTTATTAGCCTTAGTCTCTAAATTGCTGTAAAATAGACTTTAAAAAGAAAAACAGAGAACAAAAATTGGCAACTGAAATAGCCCCCAGCTAGCCTCACAGCTGATAAGTGGTCGGATAATGAACGACGTCAAATCTCCGGATAAATTTCATTTTAAAAAATGATTCTAGAAATCTTGATTCGAGGTGAAACCTCTCCCGTCAACGGCGGGTGTTTGATTCTTAAAGAGGAGATGATGAGGTTACTGAAATTAGGGCTATTGGATGGGGTCTGGAGACAAGGACGATGAAGACAATCTTTTTTGCCTTAATTTTTCTTTTTCTTTTTTTTTTATTTTTCTTCACCTTTAACCCGGAACCAAATACAAGAAATTATATTAAAATATTTGGAATTCTATTTAATAAAATATAATTGCTTATTACGGAAATTTTTGTTCTTTAATTTTATCTAAAATTAAATTATATAAAATGGGTTTTTAATACATTAATGGAAGGTTTTAATACAGGGGCATAAATGTCATTCTATGTCAAGTCAAAGCTAAAAAGTAATTTGGGTGGAGTGTGCTAATTTCTCAATTACACAGGGGGGTGTTTGCCAATTAAATTTACACAGAGGGGTTTTTGCCAATTAGAGACTACAAAGGGGTAGTTTTTGCATTTAACTCAGTATTAATTAACATGTTTTTATTGTGTTATTGTAAATACTGAAAAACAAATTGTCGAAGAAGAGTCGTACTGTATGAATAGCCCCAAACATATTCTTGTGAAAAACAGTATTACATCAAAAGGATGAAGATTTTTTGGAGGACATATTAATAGATTATATCTTTATCGTATGATGAAATTCAAAGTGGAGTTCATGAACAAGTATCATACACCATTGTGAAGATATATTTCTGACATCTAGTATCTTCTATCTGCGCGCGAGTCCAAACTCCAGTAAAATCCGTCTTGTCAATACTAGACCGGGTCCGGTTCAATTCGTAAATTTTGACCGGTTTTGAAAAAGTCAAATCGATTTCCAAGGTTTAACGCGCAATCGCAAGCTCTATTTTTTCATTTGAAGTCTCTATATTTGGGGAAAACTTTGTTTGAACGCTTATGGCTCAGCAAGTTTCAACCTATTCCTTGTCTGTTGTGATTTCTAATGGTTGAAAGAAATTGAGGAAACATCAATTTGTGGTTCATTGAGAAGAACCATGTTTTCCGATGCCAAGTTTCAGGTGGAAAAATTCGATGGGACCCACAACTTGAGCATGTGGCAACATAAGGTATTAGACCTTTCATATTTTGGGAGGAATCTCATATAGCCTTGGTATTCAGACCAATGGATATGAGCATCGGAGATTGATACATTGAAATCTATAAAGCTTGCAATATGATCGGTCTTTGTTTAGGGAAGAAGTATCCTGTTATGAAAAGACTGTGGATATGAGTTTGAAGATGCAGAAAGAAAAGACGATTATTAGTTGTCTAGTCAGTTACATACTTACATCGATTGAGATTATGTTGGTGATTTTTGATGAGCATCATCAATCTACTACTAGTTAGTTGGAGGTTGATATTTGATATATGGTAATCAATGTCGCATTTGAAGAAGGCCTTTGTGTCGTAATTGAAGAAGACATTTGAAATATGGCGTTTACTATCGAATTTAAAGAAGGTATTTGAAATATGGCAATCAATGTTGCATTCGAAAAAGTCATTTGTGTTATGGTGATCATTGCCGCATTTGCATAAGGCATTTTGAATATGGCGATCACTGTCGCATTTGAATAAGTGTTTCACTTCTTAGTTGACATCAGAGTGTAGAGTGTCATGTCTGGCACAAAACCAAGTTCACTATGCAGGACCAAGCACATTCGCATTTGGTACCACTTTTGTTGGAGTGACTATAGAAGAAATGAAGATTCTACTACAGAAAATAGGGATTGCAGACAATCTCGACAAAGGTTGTCTTTGGATCAAGATTCTGACTATTTAGAGTTGATCAACATTTGACACTTAAAGATGCATTGGAGGTTGCACAATTCAATGGGTATTTGTCAAGGTAGAAATTGTTGGATAGAGAGATGGCAACCCATCCCTCTTGCCATAGTCATTGAAGAGTATAGAGTTGCAAAACATGGGATGGGCAAATTCTCATCCATCTTAGTATGTAAGGATCTTGAGGTGGGGGTTGTAATTAGTAAATTGTGTTCCCATGGATGTAGGCATTGCCGAACCACATAAAATCCTTGTGTCCTTTTCTTTGTTTGATGCTTCCGTTGCACAAGAGATTCTGAATTAAAAGAAGCTCGGGTGTTCTTTAATGGAGAGAATGAGTTAGGCCATTCATATTCAAGGAACGAAAAAAGTTGGGAATTTTTCAGTGGTTCTTAGTTCAATCAGAGTATTGTTGGGGTGAAAAACAATCTTATATCGACAAGTTGGTATGTATCCGAAGAACAAATCCATGAAAATTTGAATTCAAAGTGGATAATATCATATCATCATAAAGATATGTTCCCAACACAGTAGCTGTAAAATTTTCAAGCGTCCTTTTTTTGAAAAAATTAAATGCAAAAGTAAAACAAGATAAGGAACATGACCTGATGATTTGTGATCAGTGTGTCAATATATTATACTTGTTCTTGCTCCAACTATGTATACACAATCATCAAGAAACTTTGCATCGCAAGTACAATATATCAACTTATTCAAAAGCTCAGGCGCTCTATCCTGAGAAAAATAATGGTGGTGGTTATGTATATGTATAATATATCTCATGCTATCTATGTATGACGCGTGACATTGGCTGGATCAATTCCTATGGACTTGTAATAAGATGTTTCTGCATTAGCCATCCGAACTTTGAACATCTCCCACTCGCTTTGACACCTCAGTCTCACCTAAACCAACAACAAGAGAAGCCAATCAAGATAATGTTTCAAAAGAGCGTAAATTTTGAAAAAGAAAAGGTATGAACTATGCATACCCCTCGCCATGGAGCCTTTCCATTCTCAGCTTGCCCCTATTGTCACAAACAGTAAAACGACGATGTTTACTACAGGTAAAGTAACAAAAGAATGTTGTGTAATGTGGCCAGTGTTCATAACTAACAATTTTACCTGGTTTCCTAAGGAGGGAACAGTTTGGTGAACAATCGATTGAGCATCAACAACTCCGATTCTTTCATGAGCAGGCTGTAATTAAGGTACAAGCATCAGAATAAATTTAAAATTTGACAAACCAACCAACATCAAGCGTTGTCATTTTATCTTTGAAGAAAGAGAGAGCATGACTGACCTCCTCAACACATCTTTGGAGGGCAAAGTCGAGACCCCATCCATGGACCAAGTCATTCTACGAATTGTTTATCAAGGAAAAATTAAATCTTCAGATAAAGGAGAAGTAGAAGTAATCTGAAACTTATGGACAGTGATCAAATATATAACAACCTGAATCATATGCCAAACGCAACGCCATGCATTTCGAGAAAATACAGGAGCCATTATCTCGACAAATCTGTTTAAAAGAAGGCAGAGCAAAAAAATTGAATATTGAACTAAGAATACAATACAAATGCAAGTAGGAAAAAATAAGGGTGTTTACATCTACACCCCAGAGGTTTATCTAATAATTGAGTCTCCCCTACTGTTTGGATAATTACAGTGACACACCTTGAAGATTAAAAAATATGTGTAACAATAAAGGTTCTCTATTATGCTTTTCAAACTTTAGGGAGTGTCTCTGTAACTATTCAAACTTTAAGGGAGGATATCTGCAGTGTTCTTTTTTAAATTTCAGAAGGTATTCGTGTAACAATTCAAACAGTAGCGAACATTGCCGCCTCAAGGGTGATATGTAATTATCCCTTAAAAAATGTCGAAAGGAAGTTCTTACGCTGCACAAGGTGGCAAGTGAGGGTCAGGGCACCATCCCTTTTTGTTCTCCGTTTTCCTGTTTAAGAAGAAAGCATATTAAATACAAGAAAGCACCCACAAGCGCTGATCTAAATTTGCGATACGGTATTTGCAGATATTCCCTACTTGTGAACTTCATGATTCTCGAGTTTCTTTGTCATCTCCCATGTTGCTGCTTTCCTGGTGGGTTCCAGTCCTGGCTGCGAAATTTCTAAACCATGCTTCTTCACAAGTTTAAGATATCTGGAATTTGGAAATTCAGGAGAAGAAATAAGAGTTGATCGAAGCATCAAATTATGAAGGAAAGTTGTTTAAAACACATACTCTTCAGCATCAAAATTCTCGACCCCAAGATCTTCATCCCAAATGAATATGTAGTCGTATGGTGCAACAATGTCCGGATGTAGAAATCTTTTGGCATACCACCTTTACAAAATCCACATTTACTGAGTCTCAGAAAGATTACAGTAATTGACTTGAATAGGGTGAGAGTGCCCCAAGATATTGGTCTTACCATTTTGTTTGTTTCAAAACACTGACGTGAATAGCCCGCTTGGACCATTCAAACTCATCCCATTCAGTTGTCTTTCCATCGTAATGAAATAAAAGGATTGTAAAATTCCCTGAAAACTGAAGCAAAAAATATTCAATGGGAGATAAAAAGAAGTGGTCAAGGAGAAGCATTTAATCGACGCTCATTGATTTACCTTTTTCACTGCAGCATCAATGTTTTTCTTTTGAGCTTGACCAACAGTGAAAGTAACCAGATAATTTGGTTTCTCTGTTAAGTCCTGATCAGCGAAAGGTGGACAATGATATCAATTTCACAAAAGAAAATTTCAAATTTGGAGAGAGGGGTATAGCTGAATTCTTCTCTTTCTGCCGTCTTCAGATTCAACATTCCATAATATATATCACTTGCCACTTGATTTAGATAATTTAGATTCAACTCTTGTTGGCTCATGAAAATATTTCCTAAGAAGTAAACTACTACTCCTGTGTATGGCTTGATTTGAGCCCTTTAACTTTGCATTAAGAAACTAGTAACATCATTGTCATTAATTTATTTTGAGTACCACACTTTACCAAAGTTCAGAATATTTGTTACCATGGAATAAACTCATAATAAGGTAATTTTAACTTTTCTAGTTAGTTGATCGATTCTCATTGAACACCATGATATGTGCCAGACATAAGCAGCTTCTCAGTCTAAGCTCTTAAATCTTTAAGTAAAGATTTGCTTGTGTACTTCTTGTAGACCTGAGTGTTTTTCTTCTTTGTTGACCATTATAACCCGCAAGATTTCAAGTTTATGTTTACCGTGTATAAGACAACTAAAAAGCTATACAACAATTGTATTTTAAGAGTCATCAAAGCCCAATTTTGAATTAGACATTGTTCAGTTTTGCAAATAAGACTGTCATCACGAAATGAAACTTCATTAACTATTCCAAAATCTAGATTTTGAAACAATGATAACCAAAAAAACTGTTATAATGATACAAACAAAATGATTACCTCACTAGGATTGCCCCACAATCTGCGTAAATAGAAGTCCGATTCAGATGCAACAATGTCCGGAGGTAACCTTTCCGCACCTTTTGGATTTGATGGGACCCAAATCTGAATTACAATCATTCAGAAAAGGAAATTATAGGATAAAATAAATTTTTATCCTTGAAAAATTTATTCCAATAGACATCACATTTTATTGCATGAATCACGCAGAGTACGCAACTTGAGATGTTCACTTTGCTGCATAAGTAATAAAAGCACCAACCTTTGTCATATCTTTCACTACATTATTTTGACTAGAGTCCGCTTTACTTGTGTTCCCAATAATTCCAAAATCATGAAGGAGCACGGATGTGAGATTTAGCTGCATAAGTAAGAATGTCGGATTATTCTGACAAAGTTGGTTCCAACGCAAACCGTAATAGTATTGCAGCACTGAATGGGATAGGAATAACCTCTCGTACCTTTGTTAACGGAATCAACGGAAACGACACTCCTATTAAGAAGCCTAACATGATTCCAACACAGATGATACTAAAAACTCTCATAGTCTCATTTGGTTTTTTAGCCAGTGTGCTGAGAAAGCAAAACCAGAAATTAAATGTTAGTTGCCTAAGTTGCAATACTTCAAGCATCGATAACATTTACGCAACCCAAATTTACATACCTGCGTCCAAGATGCCCCTTTCTGTATACTATATCAGATTCCATGTTTATTCTGCTAATAGCTGCACTGAACGGCCCTGTTAAAGCTTCAAACAGCCACTCCACAGAAGTTTGTGTAGATCTAACAGGAAGGCAGGAACATAAATCAATTCAAAAGATTCATATTAATTAATAAATTATCATAACCACACAACCAAGAAAAAGTACAGAGGAATTGTCCCAAACAGAGAAAAGAAACAAGTAGAGCTATATATATATAAACATTAAAAAAATTTGCTAGTTTCCACATTACCAAGAAAAAGAAATCAGTTATCTCCAATAATATATTCCCTGCAATATCAAATCTCTCCAACTAACATGAACCTAGAAACTCAAACAAGGCTCCATCATAAACAACACCCAAAAAAACAAATTACTTCAAAAATCACCATATAAACTAAACTGCATTATCTGGTATTAATACTGAGAATCCCTCTAAAAGAACAAATACCCTATAAAGCAAAGCAAGATCACTACCAGGACCACTTGCTTGTTTGACCAAAAACTAGCTTCACAAAGCCATTTTTAAGCAACTTTTCACATGCCACCCGTTGACACTAGCAGCACCCAAATACTATACAAAGATCACAACTTCTAAACAACCCTTTTATTTCAACTTATGGGGTTGCCACAAAAGCAATCTACATGGTCAAAAAAGTTGATAAATCCCCACATTAAACTCCAATGCAACAAAAAAAAAAAAAAAACAAAAAATAATCCCAACAATTACAACAAGTCAAACGCGTACAAATTAAAAAGAAACAAAAGGGATTCCTTATATTCAAAGATACATTACATCTTCATATAAACTGTTAACTAATTTATTAAGCTAACGCAATAAAGAACTCAACTTTGATCAAACCATGCGCAAGCGTTAAAAAAAAAAAAAAAAAAAAAGTGAAATAAAATTGGTAACTTTACACATGGGAGTTATTACCTTAATGTTGACGAAAGAACCCACAAATTATAATCTTTAAAAGACACAAAGATCGAGTCTTTTTTTATCTGCAAAAGTGAATTGTTTTACAGAGTTTTTAAGGCTTGTTGTTGTATATATGCATGAAGGGAGTAAATAGTGAAAAAAAGAGATGAAACAGAACTATAGGGAGATTTTATCAGTGAATAAAAAAGGATTGTTTATCGATGAAACAAAATCGTGAAGGGTTTTAGCGAAAAAGATGGTGGAACAAAAACAGAGAGTAGAGAGAAAAAAGGAACTGAAGAACAGATTTTATAGATTTCCTTTTTGAACTCTTTGACCTTTCTTTTTTACCTTAAATTACTACTTACCTTCTTTTTTTTCTTAAATTATATATATATATATATATATATATATATATATATATATATATATATATATATATATATATATTTGGTAATTATATATGTATGTTGTATATATATTTTCATGGGCTTGAGATAATTGTGTTTTAATAGGATTCTACTAATTAATGGTTAATGGGATAGTTACTATAATTATTAATGCAAATAAAAATTAATTAATAAACTAATGCAAATAAACATTTATTTATTAACCAATGCAAATAAGCATTTGTGATTAACTATAAGCTATTGTTAATAACTAATGCAAATCAACATTTATGAGAAATTTAAAACCCAATAGGTGTTTTTAAGTTTTTGGAATATATATGTAATATGTTTCATAAAAGGAAAAAGAAAACAATGAAGCTACTAAATACGTATTTTTTCTATAATTAATTAAGCTACTAAATATGTTTCTGCATTGAAATTTTCACAAAATTATTTATTTCAGTTGTTTTAGCATATGAAAGCAAAATCTATCAAATCGTCTAATCTCGGAGAAATTACGTTTTAACCTTTTGTTTTTGCAAATTCATGTGATATTGTTTTATTGTTAGATTTTGAATTTGATTTCCCTGTTTTACTCAGATTCATATTTCTTGAACATATCTTTTTTTAGTTAAGATAGCCTTATCAGATAGAGAAGGGATATATTTTCGGGATTATGAATTTGTAACGTACAAAAGTCAAAAACTACATATATTGTAAACTTGTACTCAGTCGTGACAGAACTGTATTCATAAACTAAATTTGGTCAACCAAATTATGTTTAAGCCTTCAACATACTAAAAAATCATAAACTCTTTCTAATATTTTAGAAATAAGAATGACACGAAGGTATTAAATATATTTTCATTAAGTAATATTTGTAGATATTTACATATTGTAGGAATTAATTATATAGAATTCTTTAGCAATGGTTTGCTATATCGAACACGTCGATCGTATTAATATGCAGAAGCAGATTTTGTTGATAGACTTTCAAAATTATTCACAATACTATGCAAGTATCAATTATTTTTGTCACATACACAAAATGTGAACGATCTGCATTCACAAATCACAAGTACACTAGTAAAGATATTGTAAACAAATTGCATATCTCCCTCAAACTTTTGAAATTTTGCATTTTTAGGGTCATAATAATACTAAAATAATTTTCAAAACCTCAAAGGAGGTTCTTATAATTATATCAAACCCTCGGGGTCTAGTTGTATCTAATATAAGGTATGTATTCTTAGGTAATATAGGTGACGTGTGTTGTTAAGCTGAAGGTACAGTCTGCAGTTTATGTGTGCTATTCATGTGTAGTTTAGGTATAGTGCATACATTTTTAGGTGAATTAGGTCTAGTGTCGGGGTTACGGTGTGAGTTTTAAGTAATCATTGTTTTGTGTGTTTAAGTGTACTTTAGGTATAGGTGTATGTCTTTTTAGGTGAATTCGGCAAAGGAAGTCTATGTATAGTGTCTATGTATGTCTTTTTAGGTGAATTAGGTATAGTATCGACGTTATATGTGACTTTTAGATAATCATTGTTTTGTATATTTAAAGTGTAGTTTAAGTATTGATATATGTCTTTTAAGGTGAATTAGATATAGTGTCGGAGTTACGATGTGAGTTTTAGGTAATCATTGTAATGTGTGTTTAAAGTGTAGTCTAGGTACGTACATGTGTATGTGTTTTTAGGTGAATTAGGTAGGTGTATTTATGGATAGTGTATGGCTTTTTAGGTGAATTAGGTACATAATCTGGTTATTAATGTGAGCTTTAGGTAATTAGGTGTAGTGTGTGTTTGAGGGATTTGGGTGGTATTAATGTGAGTTTTAGGTAATTAGGTGTAGTGTTTGATTAAGGGGATTTGGGTGGTGTGTGCGCTTTTTTTTTCCTAGACTGGTGTTTTGTTAGGTGGTACTTAGGTAATTTGAGTGCAATGTGTATTTTTGATTGTTTTATATGTGGTATCCGTTTTTTGGTGATTTAAACATAGTGTAGGTATGTATTTTCGTTGTAATGTGTTGTGTGGTTTTTTTATATTTCATTATTTTTCATAAATACTTAACCCACTAAATCGTGAATTGCCCATTTAAATTTTGTGTTGTTAATGGATTATCCGTTCAACCCATTAATGTCAATCAAACACTCATTTATTGCTGATATGTTGACGAGTTTTGGGTTTAAATTACCACTATGTTGCATGGACTTTAAAAAAGAATAAAAAATATATTTTTGCATCGATATGTATGATACTCCGATACTTCTATACTTTTGTTACACAACCATTTTTGGGCTAAATCACGAGATAAATAGTGTATTTAGAGTAATTTTTGATACATTATAATTAAATTTTAATGTATAATAGAATTTTCTATACCAATGTTTAATAATTACATTAATATTAAAATAAACACCAGAACTTTGAAGAGAAGACGAAATTATGATGATGTGCCTTGTTTCCATTTGACAGATACGAGGATTATTGGAATTGCTCCATTTTAGAATTGTGGGCCACAAAGTCCGTTAATATTATGAAGCTAAAATAGAATTTTCTCGTGTTTATTATGATGACGAGAAAGGTCAAAATGGGCGAGTTGATTGAATCTTGTTTCTTCTCTAAAAAATATGATCATTTATATTAATCTTTTATGTTAACGACATAATCTTTTACATCCCTTTTAGAGCATTTATTAGGTCTACAAATTCCAACAATGCAGCATCAAGCGTATTTTGCAGCTAATAATAATATTTGTCTGGGATTTTGTATAGTGGCAGATTTATTATTTCATGATATTGGTTATATATGACGTGAAGTACTCAATAACATTATTTTATAACAGTAAACGTATATACTTGGTGTTTACAATTTAACAAACTCAATAATTTTATTTTTTTAATTTTGTTGCAACTAGGCTATGTTTATGAATCCCATCGGTTAAGCTGTCATGTCGAGAAGTCTACGAGTCTTCTACGTAAACGACACGGCCAGCGTTCTCTTCTTGTACTACTAGTCTACAATTAAACACTACAATCGTTGCATTTGTAAATTGTATACAATAAATGACATTACTCAAAGAAACAAGAATTTTTTTTTTATAAAATATTGTTTGAATAAATGAAGGAACGCTTCCTAAAACTCCAAAATCGTGTAAAAATAAGGTATATGCATAGTATTTTTCAAACTTTAAAGGGTCTTCGTGTAATTATCCCAATAAACAAAGATACAAACATGGGGCAGAGTTATCATGCAAACTAACACAAAACATCTGAAGAACATTAGGATATGACCATGACACAACATGGATTATGAGAATTAATAGTGAACTTTATAAGTAATTTACATGCACTTCTGTTTATGCTTTTACTTTTATATCAAGACATATTCATATGATATTAGCCTGTTGGTTGATGAAGTCACAATAAATTGGACAGAAATGTATAGACAGTTCATTTCCTCTGTTATACAACTTGCTCCCTGAGTGAAATCTAACAACAAATGTAACATCAAACTATTGCAACAAATTACTATACAACACAAGACCAAAAATTTCTCTCAACTACAAAACTCAGAACACAGTTCTAGAACCATGTCTTGGACTAAAACTAGGCTGCTCTTCTTCTCTATCAACAAGAACAGCATAATCATTCCTCTCATTAGGCCAAAACATCAAATACACTACAATATAGAACAAAAGTTCGATCGCCAACTCCAACGCAATTGTCACACACATGAATTTATAACTCGTAATACACCTCAACACGAACATACCTAGCTTCACGAACCCTACGTACGCATAAATGGCTAACGCATAATTCCCGTAAACTCTCAAATGCGCCAATTTCTTCGCCTTCTTCCCTTCCACTTTCAAGTTCAAAGTCAAGTCATCAATGGACTTATAAACCGGCAAAAGCGTCACAATGCAACATATAAAATCCACGGCGTAGTATGTAAGAACCCAGTACCTGTAGTTCTTGTTCGCAGTACCGATTCCGCGCATTAGAATGAAGCAGAGACTGGACAGTATTTGTAGAGAAACCGCAACTCCCAACACAAATTTCTGGAATTCTTGCAAACGAGGTCTTAAAAGTGACCATCCTGCTCCAATTAGTACAATCACGGTAACAAATAACACGTTTCTCGCAAAGTAGATGGCTAGCCATAACGCGGTCCAACCATGGGGCGAACCAGTGAGCCTAATGGAACGAAGACTTTTTGCATAAAACAGGAAATCCAAGAATCTCAGGAAGAGTAAAAGGCCCATTAGCATGTGGATATTGTGGACAAAAGGTTTACTTTTTAAGCATAAACGCGTCCATATTAGAAGAAAAAAGAAAAATAAGAAGGCAAAAGTGAGAAGGGTCGACGGCAGATTGGCTAAATGCTCGTCTATGTAATCCGGATCGCCATTGGGCTTGATATTAAAGGTCTCTATATTTACATTCATCGAAATTGAGGAATTTTTAACGCAATTTACAAAGAAAATGTAGTAAAGATCAGCAATGTTGACAGGAATAGTTTTGTTGACTGATGCTTGAGACCGGAGGTTTCTCTCGTTAAAGATAAAAATCGGAAAAATATATGGTTTTCCTATGATGCAATAATCATCGAATAAGGCCGATTTCAAGGTCCTACGAGCTGGATCCGGGGCGTAAAAACAACCCATGAGGGACGAGTTTCTCTGCTTGACAGATTTCGTCTTGATAGAAATTGAAGAAATGGAGATGGAAATGAAGCCCGGATTGTTGAATCCAAAATCTTCAAAATGGATAAGTGGACGAGAATCGGAGCGTATTTTGATGGTTTGTATTTCTGATTTAACAGGATGAAGTATGAATACAAGAACGAGGAAGAAGAAGAGAACAACATGGTAATGAAGATTTTCATGCATGTTCGAAAACTAAGGAAGAAAAGTTACCTCTAAGATCCACTTAGGAGAGGCATTGCATAAATTCAGAATTTAAGTTTTGCTATGCAGAAGTAGACAAAACTATATTTATCAGTTTTCGGAGATTACTAAGAATAGGACGAAAGATGAGTTGGTTACGGATTTTTTTGTCACTATCAAGAAACAAATGTAAGAAAAATATGTTTGTCTTCATCTTTCCATGGATCTATAGTCTTCACAGCTGCAGAATCTCCTAAATATTTCCGGCCTCATCCAGTTCTTCTTGTTTTCAACGACAAAATTCATCACCTTACAATATGTATATGCACGCACATTTGTCACTGTATAAAGGTGTATTCGAAACTGTATAAACATAAATATTAACGCCCAACAATTCTACAAAATCTAAGCCCAATGAAACGAACATGACCGGCACCAAGTTTTTAAAGTAGCGGATGGTGCATAAAATTTTCTGGATACACAACTAAAAGGAACCAAAATCAAACACAAAAGGCAAACTAAGGCACCAAAACCAAACAATGCTATATTGAGGCACCAAAGTCGAAAACTTTCCTAGGTTACTCTTTTTTGTATGATTTTGCGAGGAAACAGACTGGTCTGTTTCTTGTCTGAGTTAGCCTCTTATAATATCAGATACTTCTTTCTTTTTTTTGTAACTGTTCACCAAGTTAACAAGTGAAAATCCATAATGTGTACTTAGAGTCGCATCATCTACTAGACAAGATTCTGATAAAGTTCTATCTAACACAGTCAATATAATTCTAATGCACAAGTTTAGATACCAAACCAAAGAATGAAAAGAAAACTTGAAAAATAATTCGGTACATTGAAAGAAAAATTGAAGAAAATGCATAAAAAGTTTTGAACCTAATAAAATCGAAACTGAAAGAACTTCCTAGTTAGAGTACTTCAACGCAAAGTTTCATATCGAGTTGATTATATCATAATCCAACTCTGGAGAGAGTGAGCACCATCGACTTCACGTAGCAATTTTTGACTTTGATCTTGAATACGGTACACACAAAGGCTTTTATCATTCTCCTCCATATTAATGTAATATATGGAGTCTTTCTCTATCCTTGTTTTCTTTGATGGGAGTGACATTGCCATGCTCCCGAAGCTGCCTAGAAAAATGGCACGATCGCCTATGCTGTGCAACTCTTGCCACTCCATTTTTGTCATGTCCATCCTAAAGATTCTGAAACCTGAAACTTTTGTCATGGTTGATGGGCAACAAATCAATTGTACAAGCAAAAGCTCGCCGCACGACTCAATCAGGTTATCGTCCACCATTCTAATGCTAGAATCCGAGTCTATGATGTAGGGAGATCGACAAGGTTGCCCGTCCCCGACTGGGTGGATAAGAGTAGGCTTTCGCTCCGATTTATCCCATTGCACCCAATCTTAGTGACTCCCTTATGCGTGCAGGTCCAGAGTTATCTTTGTCTTGATTAATAATCCAACAATCGCTTCTTCACCAAATTCTTTAGTACAAGGTCTCCATTCACAAAATCTACGGTTACAATACCACGGTCCACACCCATCGACGCGAATACTTTTCCTTGAAAGTTGGTTGCTGTCGTCAAATAACCACCATCAATAGAGCATGATCATTGGATAAACTTATCGTCTCCTACTCGACAAAAGAAAATTGATGCAGTACCCACGAGCAAAACGTGGCAGTCCGGCTCGGTAGGGGGTTTGGACAAGGTACATCTATAATGATCATATTCTACTACTAGAGGAAGCTGGATTTTTTCCATAGTTTTGGGATTCGCTAGACAACAATCTAGCTGATCATTATCTATCATCAACCACCAACCATACGAAGCTTGCAAGACTTGCTTGTTTCGCAATTCAGGAATCTCTTTCATGAAGTGCTCATCTTTCGATATACTATAAAACTCATGTCTTTCGAATTTGACCCCATGAGATATTACAAGCCATGGATGATTAGGATTTGATTCAGGAAGACAAGAGTGCAAGAGGTAGTTATTTTCAACCTTAACGTTATTCGCCATCTGATTTCCTGCACGACGTGGATACAAAAAACGTGACATGAGTTAAACAAAGAACTACTAATAATAGAGTCATCATGAAAAAAAATTACAATTAATAATTCATAAAATAGTAACTTGTAATTTTACAGAATGATTATGGGAACCGAGTAATTAATAACACTCAAAATCATGCTTTGAACCCGCGCTAATGTTCACAACAAATACAAGTCACGAAATAGTAAATAATTCGCCTTTATACTCCATACATGATACAACAAAGCCAATGTGGAGAAGTCAAACTATGATAATTGCGGCAAGTAAATATATATAATGAAAATTTAACTATGGTTATCAAACAAAAACAATTTCTAATTTTCGGAATGCAACAAATCTTACATGCTTTCGTTTCGTTTAGAGAAAGATAAAAGAAAACTAACCTTTTCGTTTTGCTGCGGCACGGAGTATATATTTACCTCGCCTTTGTTGAATTTAATTAGTGTTTCGTGTGGTTACCTTTTTAGCTTGTGCGTGTATATATATATTAGTGACAATGGTTCCAAGCTAAGTCACATAATCCTCCTCCACTTGTCAATACACTGCGCACTAGTCGCGCTCTCGCGACTTGAGTGTCTGTGCTCCGAACTAAGACGATTTAAGAATCCTTAGTTCTCGCACTAAGAAATCTTAGTTATTGTAATGAGAATTCTTATTTTACACACATTCAATTCTACAATTTGTTCCACATCTAATCTACTCCATGCGTCTAGTGCCTTATCCTTCGACTAGATTGAAGGAATAATTAGACAAAATAAAACTAGAGAACGAAATAATTGCAAAAAGTTGAGAACTAGAATAAGAGTGAACAAAACCAATTTTGCAAAATGAATAGTTGCTCAAAATCAAAGAAAATTATATAGACAAAAGATTGAACTCTTAGTCGTTTAAACACTCACAATGTTGGTAGTGACAATGATGAATTATATATGTTTGATTTAATTCATAATAATTACTTATTAACTATTTTTATCATTTATATTCATATGACTATATATTTTTAATTTTTTGTAATAAACGTATTAAGGCGCACTCAAATTTACGAAATTTTGAATTTGGCGCACTGGCGCACACGCTCTCGCTCCCGCCCTCGCACACGCATTCGCTCTATGTGAATTAGGTTCCAAGTAGAGTTCAACTAGAATTCTATTTTATTTAATGATTATTATTTAAGGCATAGCTTAATTGTACTTAATCTGGTGTTCACACGTGTTCTTTCTTGAGGGTGTAGTATAATAAGAATCGTGTATTTGTTTCTTGATTATAATGAGTATAGTACATGGATATAAATACAAATTGCAATAGCTATAACAACAGGAAAGAATTAATTCCTATCTAAACAAGGAGGAGAATATCGAGTGAATCAAATTCGAATATACGAGGGATTCGGTGTGTTATCCCTAATAGAGGGTCAGGTAGTTTGGCCGCCTTATTTTATGTTAACTACCTTATTATATTCCTAACTTTAATTAAATTTTAGTCAGCTAATGCAAGTATAATTAGTAGTAGTAGTAGAAGATGATGATGAGTGAATTCGATTAGCAGAATTTACTAGGAAATAGAATTCTATAGCCCTTAGATTCAATTAGGAAATAGAATTCTATGGCCCCTAGAATTCAATTACGTATACGTACGTACATTCCTGTTACGTGAATTTTTTGAAGAGTACTTCCATTCACCTTATAATCTCTATGGCTTATACCGGTTCAGCTATATATAAGTGTTAAAAAATTAGGTTTATAAGCATGTTATTACAGAAACGAAGATAAAAAAGTAATCAAAACTTTAGAGGTGTCTTTGTAACTATTCTAACTTCATGGAGTCTCTCTAACAATTTTTTAATTCCAATCAATATATAAGCTAGTTTTATAATTAGACCAAACACCAGAGGTGTAAATGTAATTAAACTCAAATTTATCTAACTACAGATTGACCAAACTTGTGCTTCAAACCAAGTCAAATAGGAGTAGAGTTCATTTCAAAACTCCCGACTCAGGCAATGGATCTTGAATTTAAGGCAGCCAACTTACAACGTCTAATACTCATGCTTAAGTATACAAGTAATACTATTTTGCATAAATACAACAGCTGCTATGTACAAGGCCAACGGCTATAACTGCTGACAACGACAGCATGTCATCCGATAGATACACTCTAGTCGAAAATGTACATTTCTATGCTTACGAGGAAATCTACAGAAGGCACAATATATACTGTAAACTAAAGATATATGATACCCAAGTCCAATTATTTAAAGAATACCGAAGAAGATCTGTACTCTAAAAGAGAGATCCTGTTGCATTTCAGGGTTCCTGAACAAAGCCCGCGGCATCTGAGGATGAGGCAGAAGAAGAGGGAAGCCACAGCTCTACGCGGGTCCCTCCTGCTCCATAGGCTGCATCTGATTTTCTTGGAGAGAAAACCCGGACTATACAACCATAATTCTCAAGTATTTCTCGAGCAACAGTTAGACCGGCGACAAAGTTCCATGTCATATTGTCTTCAATCTTATTGTCAGCACATAGATCTGCTCCAAATGGTGCAAGTGAATGCATCTGTGTCTGCAAACATTCCGGGAAAAACTTCATATCAAAAGACTTGAACGGGCAAAACGTGCATTATGTGAAAGGTTTTCTTAATAGATGTAAACACATCCATCCCTCTTGCGTTTTCTTTCATTTGGCAAGAGGAAATGTGATTTAAAACATCAAACAGTACACTAAATATAAAATCAGAAAAAAAGAAATCCAGAAAAAAGTAGAATGTGTATGGAAGTAGAACATTGTGATTTGAATGGAGGCATGCACAACAAAAAGCAGTAAGAAAATTAGAGAGCTGCACAACCAAAATCAGCAGTTTTATATGAACATAGATGGCAATAATTGACTACCATGGATAAAGAAAATATCGAGAAGTTTTATTCAATGGAAACAAAACAACTACAACTACGAGGGTCTTGTGATGGTGGAGTTCTTTCCCCTTTAGAGAACTCCCTAACCCATCGACTCTCTGCTTCAATGTCTGGGATTTGGAAGATGTGGAAGGGTAAAAGACGAGACTATACTGTGAGCCCAGTTACGTATTTTACTTTATATATATATATGTGAATTTACAGGACTAGGCACCGGCACTAGGAGTTCTGGGAGCAGAGTGAGAAAAGAATCACAGAAACAAACTTTCTATAATTTTGCACGCCTAAATCGCAGCAAGTCAAGTTTAATCAGCACAAACTCCCAGTTGGATGTCAAAATTTTGGATAAGCCTCTCACCATATCATTGTTAAGATACTGTAAGCACTGACCAACTAACTGGAAATTATTTTAAATATTTACTGATTTCAGAATTTGGTGCTTCTGACTACTTCACATCCTCCTTGACATAATTCATGAGATCAAACAAGGGAGGGGGTGCCGTCTTTGTATTTCATAATTGACTACAGTTACACAGGTTCACCTAAAAACATTGGCTTGGAAAAAACTTTACCATATAGTGCATGTCTGGCCCATCATCATCAATGACGATGAGGGCACCACCAGCTGGCGCTTCAGTTAACAATATTTCAATTCTTCCCCCAGATTCTGAACGCAAAAGCGCACCTTCAATTAAATTGCCCAAAGCCTGACGTAGAGCAGGTTCTTCAACTGCAACCTGCAAGGACCTTGAAAGATCACACATTTCTACTGCTCGCCGTTGCTTATTTGCAAGAGGCTTGATGGCCTCAACCAAATCCTCTAGTACATCAGAAACTGTGCATGGACTTCGGAGACAAAGGCAGTGTATAAGTGAAAAAAGAACTGTACTGCAATATAACATTCAGATTTTATAAATTGCATTATAGACACTTTGGAATTTGATAACACAAAGGAAAGCAACAGTTCACGGAAATCCTTGGAACGTCAGGATGGTTTACAGAGCATATGGTAGTTAATAGTTAAGATGAGAAACCTAAGATAAAGTTAAAGTAGATTGATGTTAACAGGTTCATATGCAAATTTATTGAACATTGTGAAAAACGTTAATGAAATTTAATTCACATAGTCCATTGTCTTATTTCCTACGCATTTGGCAGAATTCTCATTCCCTCTAATGATCTTCCCTTTCATCAGATCAGCATCATAACTTTAAAAATATTGATTTATAATTTAGATCAATTGACAGGGCATAGGCTTTGAGAATAAAGGAACATGAAGAAAACATGCACAATTGTTGGTAAGACCAGCCACAAGAAATAAGCTATTTAAGAATATGCATACCTAATTCCCCTTTGGGAAGGTGCAAGAGCAAGAGGTGGCATTGGAAACTCCAAGTCCTTGGATACTGAGCTAACGGATAACTCTCCACTCACTTCTGCCATCTTGCTGATGGAAGTTGACACGGAGTGGCTATTGGATAGATCTACTTGTGCCTCAGTGGACGGATGCATATTCCTCAAGGTTTCATTGTTGTAACGCATTATATTAGCCTAACATGCAAACACAATTTACAAAGACCTGATAGTGAAATCAGGGATTGCTAAAAGAATTTCGTTACTGAATTAAAGCAGAAAGTAACTACATGGGCTACAGGAATATTAATCATAATCTATAATACTAGCCGAGGGTTGGGGAGGGGGCAACAATGATGATATGTAACTGGACCTAGAAAAGTAAGAATAACAAACTGGGTGTCAGATATCAATGGTAGATTGGCACGAGCCTAAATTTGATAAAATCATGTATGAAATACCAAAAACAATAATAAGTGCAGTACTAAGGAAATTGCCAAAATATTACTTATGGTTCCACGGGAAAACTCTGAAATCACTTTTAATCCCCTTGGAATTGTATAACCAAAACTAATTCCAATTTTTGAAACTTTATCACATTTTTCCGCCAAATGCTAACCGAGCTGTTAAATTGAAGTCACGTTAGCACATGATTATCGGTGCCGATAAAAAATAAAGAAAAAGAGAATAGAGAAACAGAGTGACTTTTTAAGAAGTCACGTACTAACAACAACAAGGGAAAGAAGAAGTCCCCTTTTGTTCTTCCAGCCATAATCCCTAAATCAAATCTTTCTCCCTGAATCCCTTCTTCTTCGCTGGATTTGTGTATATTAAGTATCCAATGTTAATCGCTTTGCATCCAGATTGGTTGGTGGAGTGCCCAAACCATAACTACAATATGTGGTGATTTTGTCCTATATGTTTATTGTTTAGTCCTTATGTATGATTATGTTGCGATTATATTAAGGAATGATTTATTCAATTATTGTCTTTGTTTTCAGCTGAAAAAAAAAAAAAAAAAGCAATCTTTTCTCTTCTTTTTTTCCACCAAAATTCCACCTTCACCAGAAGTCAACCCTCAAATAGTTACTTCGTAAAAAGTTTTGAAATATTTGCAACAAAGTCACTCCAGTAAAAAGACCACAAATCTTAAGTCCCCACATTTATTTATCAGATATTCATAGTTAAAAATGCTCTTGTTTTCTGCTATAAACAGAGGCAATCAGCTTTATCTCTTGGGTGTGGGTACGTGAATAAGTTCTACCATAAACTCTGACTTCCTTAATGATTGCGACATAATCTTACATATGGACTGAACAATATGCATATAGGACAAAAGGTTAAGAGACCGAAACATACTCTGTCAACCAATTTGGATGATTAGTAGGCACATAGTCACTGGAGAAGAAAATGGGAGATAATGGATTGGGGGGAGAGATGGATTTAGGGCTTCGGGTTTGAAGGAAAAAGGGAATTTCTTCTATCTCCCCTTGCTATTTGAACGTGATTTCTCCAAAGTCACTTTATTATTTTCATTTTTTAATTTCTTTTTTCTTGAAAACCGTTTAGCCATGTGCAAGGCAAGTGATTTTAATTTAATGGCTCTGCTACTATTAGACAGAAAATTGGGGTTAGGGACCAAATGCACAGATCTTTTTAAAATATTGGGACTAAAAGTGATTTCAATAGCGATTATTGACCTACAGAAATTGCTTTGAATTTTTGATATGCTACTAGACAACTTACTCATATAAACCTTTTCCAACGAGAGATGCAGATGCGATTATCTTAAAGCTTTAGGAAATGAGTGAGGCAAAAACACAGACAACTTTGTTACAGCCAAATGCCTTAAAAATTTATAGGTAAACATGGTTAATAGAAATCATCATTTAGTATATATGTGGCTTATATGATAAAATGTACGATTAAGGTATAGCTCGCATGTGATATCATAAAGAAAGGAATAAACTATGTTCAGTAGAAACAACACCTTGGTCAAGTGGACAGCATCTTGAAGCTGTTGAAGAGTATCTCTCATATGGTCACCTTGAACTAAAATATCTTGAACAATATCATATGAAATCTGCAACGCAATCGTGATTTCATCAGGAAAGAAGAATGGTTTATTTAAACTATCCTAGGGACAAAATTGGCCGGACCTTCCAATTTTAGTATGCATACTCACCTCGCTTCTCTTCATGTTACCAGAGAGCATTTTGCTCAAAGTTTGGATGCTCGAAAGAGAACCTCGAATCTGTAAATCACAGACAGGGAAACTCATTACATATTCGAAGCTTATGGCAACATAATGCCACAGTAGCAAGTTCTCTTACTTGCTCCACCAAATTACTCATCCTGACATTATTTTGCCATGACGATTGCTGCAGTAACATTGCTTTCTGGAGAAAAATATGAAAGAGTTTATTCACAAGAATTAGAGAAAGCAACAACAAACATAGCCACCGAACCCAAAGGAAAAATAAAAAATCAGGCATGGAGCATTACGAGACTTGTTTTTCAGCCAAACAAGATCAAATGGTATTGACATTTTGAAGCAACAAGGCACGAAAACTTATATCTCAATAGAACCCAGAAAAGAATAGAAGAGCAGATTTATGTGGTAGGAGCTTACCTGATCCATAACATAAGCCACTGCTAGTGAGCGGGCAATATTTACAGCATTAAGCTTTTGTTCCTTGCTAAACTTAAGCATCTCAACTGAATGATTCTCAAAATTATGCATATCCAAAGGTGGTGTATCTTGGTTTTGGGGCAATGCAAAAGATTTCCTAGTGAATGAATGCTCTTCCGTCTCATTCCATTCTCTTTGAAGAGCAATTGTTGGAATCTCTGCTACTAAGAAACCCACAACAAATGGATGTGTTACCAAAGGGAAAACCACAGCACCAAGGTCAGGGAAAAATTCTGCCTACAGATAAAGAGAACCTCTATTAGAAAGTCTATACTAAAACGCACAACAGGCAAAACTAAGGAAAAATACATTCGATCAGTCGGCATAAAAAAAATACGTGCCTGTACACTAGAAATGGCAGCTTCTGCAACTCTCAAGCCTGCTGGCATACTAAAATTACCAACTAAAACCACAATATCAGCTGCCCGCACACCTGGGAAAGAAGTAATGCGACGCAACTCCAATTGATCCATGACATAGCTACCAGCTGGTCTCACATAAACCTGTCGTCGTTAACTTACAAAATTAGAACACCACTACATGTACCGTATAAATTACTCGAAACATCATTAACGAAACTCGCAACTAATCTCCTAATCATATTACTGGCCTCGGTTACTTATGCGTAATCAATCAAGCTGTTCTACTGTGCATCATCACGAATTAACTTACACAATTAGAACACCACTACATGCACCACATAAAGTACTCCAACATCATCGTCGAAACTCACAAACTAGTTTCCTAAGCACATTATCGGTCACGATTACTAATGCGATCAATCAAAACTACTATCCATCACTACAAACGTCTAATTTCATCAAATTCATTCAATAAACACCAAATCAAACAAAAATGAAACCGTTCGATGTATGATTAAAAAACACACAATAGCGAATTGTACCGAGAGAGTAGCATCGGGATTAACGATGCGGCGGAATAGGTCAAGCTGTTCGACGCAAAGCCGCTGAAACTCTTGACTCGGCAGCACTAATGGTCTATTGTTGTTCTTTGAGCTGCCGATTCTCTCTATCCTCTGCACGAATTCGACGGGAGAAGTGGAGGCGTTGGCTATGGCGGCCGCCACGGCAGAGGCGGAGGAGACCATGGCGTCGGCGGCGGTGTCGTTCTCATCGCCGCACGTGCTGCTGACGTGGCGGAGAGAGAGTGGTGTGGCGCGGCAAGGAGAGTGATGGAGGAGCTGAGAGTGGGTGGGTTTGTTGTAATTAGCGGTGAAGGGAAGGGTAATATTGTAATTGGACTGGGTGGTTGTGGTGGTGGTGGGCAGCAGTGGAGTTTGTGGAGGGAATGTAAAGAGCAGCATTTGGTTTGGTTTGCGATGATTGGTTGATTGATTCTCGTGTGTGTGGACTCTCACGCGGCAATCTATTATTTTCTTCTGCCCCTTTTTGATGCTACAACGGACGCTTTCTAAGTCTCCACTAATTTGACTTTAAGACATCAAATTTACGAAAAGAAATACTACTTCTTTTTATAAGAAATATTCAATAAATATTTAAGGGTCATGATAGGTGCAGAACCATGGAGATTTTATTATAAAAAATAGAATTAGCTAAAAAATAAAATTAATCGATGTTTGACCAAGAAGTCAACTAAGCTCGTTTTCGACAAACGATGCCACTTTTTTCAGGTGGAAATGACTATCTAAGCAAGTCTCAAAGATTCACATCTTTCTACCACAAAAATTTGAAAGCCAACATGGCAATTTTATATTTTTAGCGGGATTTTAATTTGTGGTAAGACCTCTTTTTCGTTTTTGGTTAATAAAAAAATGGTTTTTAATTAGTATTATTTATTTATTTTCGTATATTAAGGTATAAATAACAATATAAACTCTAAATTAATTGGTTATTAAATAAATTTTCGCATCAGTATTCTGCGGAATCAACGAGTTATTGATTTTTAAATTCTTGATATTCTTCGAAATCGACCAGTCTTTGATCATTCATCTTTTCTATTGCTTCCGCTACCTACGTTACTTAACCTTGAAACGGGTCAAGATTTATAATATCTTACTTGATTTATAATATATAATGGATATATACAACCTAACTTTTGGCGTCACAAGTCTATGTTGCATCTTCGTGCAATGTCATGAAACAGTGGAAGAATTGAAACAACTTTTTGAATTGTAGTAGTTATCAATATATCTAAAGTAGAATCTCTCCAGAACTAATCACATTATCACTTAGGACGTTCCATCTCACTAAGGTACTTTCACATAATCATTGACGATCTCTCCAGCACTAGTCATGTGCCAAGAGCACCCACTGTCAAAGTATCATGGCTTATCTTAGCACAAAAATGAGGATAAATAAGCACCAAACTAGAGCATATCGGTGTGTGCTAAATTTCCCAAGGATACCCTTTCTACCTTGATTCATCAAAGAAAAAGTACTTCGAGAAGGATATTTCTGAATAAAAAGCATTTTGATAGAATATATATCTTTTATACTACATAGGTGACAAATGAGAACAAACTTCCTTATATACAGTTCAGGCTAACACATGTGTGATTAAGATTCTTAATACTTGTTGTCCGTGCTTCTTTCTTCTCGAGGATTGTATTGCTTATCCAGGACCATCGCTTGAATATCCAAAAGTGTCATCTTCAAATATTGTTGCTAGAGTTCACCAGAAGGAATAAACAATGGTATAACATTTATTCATTCACTTTTCTTAGAATCATTGCAAAACAGATTATCAGATTTAACAGTGACAGTGTCATGTTAGAACGGCTTACAAAACTTTCACACACACACACACACACATATATATATGTGTGTGTGTGTGTGTGTGTTTATATATATTTGAGTGTATATATATGTGTGTGTATAGTAGTGGTATTTTATAGAGTATATCAAATAGGTTGTGACATGGCTTTTCGTTCTACTTCTACACTCTTTTTTAGCACAAGGTTTCTGTTTAGAAAATCAACGGTGACAATAACGTTTCTCAATCTAGGCATATATTTTGCTTTGGAAGTTGATTGCCGTGCTAATGTAAGCACCATCAACTTTTGTTGGTTTTTTGGTAAACTCATATTCAGCTTGATAGAACAAAATTGAGAGGCCCCACACAAGCAACACCATGCAGCCCGGCCAATAAGGGGGTTGGGACAATGTGCATACGTAATAAACCTACTCCAGTAAATTAGGAAGCAAGATAAAAGACGCTTGTTGAAGATGAAGAAGCTATTATGTGTCTCTTTCCATGTCTTTAAAAGTCATAGACACTTGATGAAAAATAAAACAAAAGAATTCACTAGTTATTGTGTGTGTATCTGTGAGAGATAAAGCTGAGATGCATATATTAATGACATAGCCGGTTTATTTTAGGCTTTAACACACATTGGGTAGTAGGTTAATTTTCATGTTTACATAGCCCTTTCAAAAAAATGTTCAAAATATAAAAACTTGTTTCTCGACTTGAAAAATAAACACGTCTTTTGTTTTTTTTTTTGGGATAAGCAAAATGTCTCAAAAAATTACTCCAAACAGGCCCTAGGATTCTCTAGCATGTGTAGGAGTTTCTAGAGTAGAATTTTTCTCAAGGATTTTGTTGAAAATGTTAGAGCTTAAATCATGGTCATTAGAACAAATTGATTCCCACCATTAGTTTTTTTTTTTTTTTTTAAAGTGGAATATATTACCAAAGCCTCAACATGCATCAGGAAACAAAACAAATGGTAGCATGCGCACAAGAAGCAACCATGCTCTAGCACAGACCCGAAACTCACAAAACATAGACCAACAAAAAATAGAACAATTGGAAAAGAAAACACAAAAAAAAAAAAACATCACATAAGAACAGGAAAAAAACGAAGCAATCTGGCACTCAGCCAACACCCGCAGCAGGCCAATCCAAATCCGTAACAGCACCTCGAGCAAGAGAGTCCGCAATCTGATTTGCTTCCCGTCTAATCCACTTAAACAGGAACTTGGGAAACTCGTTCCGAATTCGGCGAATATCATTTATCAAATTTCCCCCTTCCATACCAATTCGCACACTAGAACTTAGGATTGCATCTATGACATTAAGGAAATCGCCCTAAAAGATAACCATGCGTCACCCTTTTTCGATAGCGAAGAAAATTGCATGATGCATGGCAACAATTTCCGCATAAGTGCTCCCAACGAACCTGACACCCGGCGTTGAAATGATACCAAACGTTCGCCATTCCAGTCATGTACCACCATCCCAATACCAATAGCATTATCCCCTCGAAAACAACTCCATCCACATTAACCCGAAGCCACGTTGGAACAGCAATTTCTCTCCGACTAGTGGACCTTCAAAAAAGAAGACCGGTACCGGGCCAGCCAAAGCATTATTCCATGATACACAAAACATTGTGGCACGCATTGACAACTCGGCAGGACTAGAACACGATTCACCCGCCACAATCCGATTACGATTATTCCAAAGCATCCAGTAAATCACAACGGCACGAAGACAAAAATCCTCCTCCCCACAAGAGAAAAGCCTTTTAAGCCAACACTCAAAAGACTCCCCGGCATCAAGTAGAAAAGGCATCAGAAAGCCCGCCACCGCCCACACCTGACTCGCGAAATGACAAAGGAAAAAAGTATGCATCCAAGCCTCGCCGCCATTACCACATACCTCACACGCTAAATCAACTTCTATCCGACAAGCCAAAAGTTTATAATTCGTTGGAAGAATATCCGAGCAAATACGCCATAGGAATGATTTTATCTTATTCGGCCATTTGAATCGCCAAATGAACCGCCAATCACGAGCACTCAAACTTGAAGACACTGGATGCTTGCGGTGAAGATTCCGGAAACAATCAAATGTTATGCACTTACCGAAAAAGTATCATTTCTCCCATAATGCCAGATTTTCTCATCTCCATTTAGTCGGCTCCAAAGAGGAAGAGATAAAATGATGTCGGCGTCTTTCCAAAAATTATTTCATACCGCCTAGGAGTTCCACCATCCTGTGTTTCATCTATCAAAGAACTAACCTCAGCATCCAACGGTTTGTCTCCTCGCGGTGTAATAACTTTGAACGTGAGTGGACGCGAAATCCATGCATCCAACCAAATGTTGATACACTCCCCATCTAACTCCCCGAGTCAAAAAAGGAATAGAATCCCACCATTAGTTAAAAATGTGTATTTGTATGAATATGAGCAACCTTAGAAGCTTTACGACGCCACTTGAAGCATTATTACACATACAAGTTAAGCTCAATGAAATAAGACAACTATAATAATTTACGAGGGCCTCGTTTGCTAAAGATCCAAATAAAACTAATTCATTCTAACTATTATTACGATGTAATGAATTTACGTATGAGATCAATTTCGAAATTAGGATATTTATTGTAGATCATAAGAAACACAAATAATGTGTCAATTTAGAGCTGAAAATTGTATCGATCTTGGTTCTACCTTAATTCGATTCTCAAGATGGTTTATGTTCTAAAATTGATTAGGGCTTTAATTAAATAAGAAAGTGTGTTTTGAAAATCATATGAATAACAATTAATCAACACCAGCAACAAAAAAACTCTGACTCCACTAATAACCTGCAAACTGATTTGAAAAGCAGCATACCCACTCCATGCACCGAACAATTCACCAACAACAATAGAAATACTGATGAACTGCAAATGGGATCAATATCTCGTGTGCACACACAGGAAGGAGTACCATAAGCAAACATTTTACAACGTATCAAAGGATTGGTTGACAGAGGATGACGCGGACGACACGTCGGAGTCATTTGAGAACAGAGATTGTAGTGTGATTCCGGTGTAAATGGCCAGAAAATGAAGTCGGAAGAGGAGGTGGAGGTGGAGGAGGAGGAGCTCTTTTTAGAAAAAACATAATCCATTACTTCGAAGTTCGCACCTTTTACACGCTCCTATGTTGTTTATTAAGGTTAATAAATTATATTTTTGCAATATGCCCTGATTAATGGCAAATAATCCCCTATAAAAAACAAATAGACCATTTATTCCCCTATAATTTTAAAAAGTGGCAAATTACATGAGAGGGGATATTTTTTTGGGCTAAAAGTGACATTTATATTCCCTTATTGGATCTTGGTAATTGATTTAGTACGCAAAGTTAGAGAGTTTTTTTTATTTATTTCGGCCTATAATTTATAAATTATACACCACAAATAGAAGTGCACGGGTGTTTTGGTGAAGAAAATTATGTAATAAAATCCTGTTCCAAGCAATAAATGATGCATAAAATCTTCTATTACTCTCAATTTTGTTTTGATTCTTGTCTCATACTTTAACAACACGGAGATAGGCAGGCTGGGACATATATATTAATTATTCCATTGTATGCCATGTCATTCAATAAACTTAGTTGTTTTTCTTTCTAAGTACTAGGTGGAGGTCCACGTTAGAAATGGGGATTATATTGTCGGTGGTTTAAACGATATTACTTTCATTGACATATTGTACTAAAATCTGTTGCGAAGAGCAATATTTGTGATAATTTTTGTCGTCGAAAATGTCATAACATAAATGTCATAACATGCAAGTTTACATATATTACTATAGATTGATGTCATGTTTTATTTAAAAATTAATAGAGTAAAAATCTTCAGAATAAGTAACAGTGAACTTTCCATATCTTTAAGAAAATATTATGTATCTTGTCATGTAGTAATACATACATGTCACAATAAGATATAATACCCTCAATCATTTCCAGTTAATATTTTAAATTCTTTTTAATTTAAATATAAAACAAAAAATTAGGAAAATAAATCTATAAGGGCGCCTTACGCTTCACTAACAAATTTGGAACACAGCGTGTGTAAAAGGAGATTTTAAATATATATATATATATATATATATATATATATATATATATATATATATATATATATATATATATATATATATATATATATATATATATAATACGAGAAAATTCAACTAAAAGGTTGGATAAGTAAATAATAATGTTGCTAGTAAGCAACAAGCCCTGACCTCTAGCCAACTAATCATAATAACGAGCGGAATCAGTCTATGCTACAGCAGGCTGTAATACAGCCTGCACTCACAAACATGTGGGACCCACACAGGTGGGGCCCACGTGGGTCCCACACATTTTGTGAGAGCAGGCTGTATTACAGCATGCTGTAGCTAAGACAAAATTATAACGAGCGTGACTAAAAAAGAAACGAACACAATTTACAATTAGTTCAGAGTATGGTACAATCTCTTTATATTCTTATCTCAAATTCTGTGAGACGTCACATCGCAACTTGATTTAATCATCAGTTGGAATATGAAAGGAGAGAAATTGGTGAAAGAAATCCCGAAGAAAGTAAATTATGTAAAGAGAAGGAGTAGTATTTAACTATTTATGCGTTGATTGCCTTAGTTCTTCAAAAATAGTATATACAGTGGGTATCAGAAAAGGGGTAGTAAATAAGAAATAGCACATGGCTGTTCATATTGGGCTGAGTGGGTTGTGTCTAAAATAAGGTCATCCGAATTTCGGCCCAGCTGATCTAGGGCTTGTGTAATGTCATTTTAAGATTAGGTTTAGTAAGTGATTTCGTGTTTTATTAGAATTTAGAACTATAAGTCTATAACAACATCAAATGGCACAATCAATTCATGTACAAAGAATTCTTCACTTTCAGTCAAGGGTTCCATATTCAATACTCTAACCAACACCTAGATCCAATGCAATCCGATTGCAAATTCCACCTTTTCAAACAATATTTGTTTTTAAAAATATACTACTTAGTACTAGTTGATGATAAACACGTAGACATATGGTTACACCACTAACAAGTACAAAAAAGTCTAGATCTAGAAATTTTCTACCAAAGTGTCACCTGAAAATTTCATTTTGACTAAATCCAGAACCATATTATTATTATACATCTGTCAAGTATTATTATGGCAGCTTTTAAAATAAAAGCTGCAGGCCCTAAAGCCATAAAAGTAAAACTTAATCGAGTAAGTAGTGTTCAAAGTTTTGACTCCTTTAGCTACTAAGTACTAACTATTATAAAGTATATAATAAATATAATCTCATTAATAATCCCCAACGGCCCGGCAACATATATTCAAAGTTTCAAATTTTTAATCTTTGACCCCATCAAACAAAACCTTAACTGCTACGAATTTATACAACATTTGACCCCAACCAAATTTTCTAGCCGTTAAACCGACCCCCACCCACATAATTTCTTACACACATACACATGATTTTCATAATCATTGTAAAGTGAAAACCCATTTTCATAAATCTCTTGATTCATTCATTGATAAATTAAAAAAATAGAAAAGAACCATGTCAAATGATGGTCTTTTGCTAATTGCAAGTGTTGCAAATCCTTTATCCAGTGAACTTTGTGGCAGTAGTATGAGTGTGTCTGTATCTGATAGAGGTGAAAATGTTGGAGGATTAAATGTTGTGGTTAGTTCTTGTTCATTGAAGAGAAAGAGACCTCCAAAGATTGAGATCCCTAATGTTCTAAGAGAGATTTCTACTGATATTTTGAAGGGGAGTGCAGCTGCTCAAAGGCTTCAAGGTGATGGTGGTGCTGTGTGTTTTTCTGAATCTGGGGTTGGTGTTTTTGCTACAAAGGGCAAGAAAAAGTTCATGGAAGATTCACACAAGATTGTTTTGTCTTCAAATGGTAATAAGGTAGTAAAAAAGTTCAAATCTTGAGTGTAGTTTTTTGTTGCAAGATTGGATTTATATTTGTTATTTATTTTTTATTTTTTCTGGGATGTGCTGAGAGATTAGTTGTGTTGTTGTGTGTGGTGAAAGTTTATGTCTTTTAGAGTTTTGAGGTGAATTGGTTCTTTTTTGGTGAATGACTTGTTTGAGTTGAGCTAACTAAATGTTATGTCGTGGGCCTTGTGGCTATTGGGATAGTGTTTGATATTTGAACATTGTGTTGAAATGTAGGGATTTTTCGGAGTGTACGATGGGCATGGGGGAAGCAAGGCTGCAGAGTTTGTGGCACAGAATTTGCATCTGAATATTTTTGAAATGTTGGAGAGTTTATCTGAGAATAAAGCTAAAGAAGAGGATGTTAAAGCAGGATACTTGAAAACCGATGAGGAGTTCTTGAAACAGGTAAAACATGTGTCCAAAGGTGGCTTTTACTTTCTAGAACTCTTAGGTGGTTAATGGAGCTGTCTCTCATAAGATGTATTGTCTTTGAATACTTAATTTTGTTAGGTAAGGTCAATACTGGCCTTTGTTGATGCAGAAATTAGTAACTGTGTGAGCTAGAAATAGTTTCATGATTTGTTGGAGTTATTACAAAACCTGACCTCATAAATTAAGAACATTTCAATTTATTGGTTTCTTGAAATTTCAGAATGGACAGTTGCTGTAATAATGTGTAATTACTACAGTAAGAAAGTTGTTGAATGGGAATTTGCAGGGCTTGGGTAGCGGCGCCTGTTGTGTAACTGCTTTGATTGAAGGAAATGAGATGATAGTTTCAAATTTGGGAGATTGCAGGGCAGTTCTTTGTCGGCATGGAATAGCAGAAGCCCTTACAGTTGATCATAGACCAACGCAAGAAGACGAGCGCAAACGAATAGAAGATAAAGTATTAACTCGCTAAACTTGAGTCTTTTTCCATCATTTGCTCAACAAATTGTAACTAAAAGCTTGACCTTAAGCTGTTTTTGACAATGACATAGGGTGGTTATGTGGAGTTTCATCGTGGAACTTGGCGAGTTCATGGAACGCTTGCAGTTTCAAGAAGCATTGGAGACGCTCATCTCAAGAACTGGGTCATAGCAGAACCTGATATGAAGGTTATACCTTTGACACCAGACATGGAATATCTTGTCCTGGCATCAGATGGACTTTGGGACGAGGTAAGAAAACTTGGAAAATTCTGGTTTAGGCTAAGTCAATGGTAAATATTGTGGCCACAAATTCTTCATGTCTTAAACCGGTTGCTGCAATAATGTCGTGTATTTAATGGTAAGACTTTTTGGATGTTGGCAAAATCACAGCATCAAAGTCTATAGACCTGGTCTAGTAAGAATAACCAGAAAACTTCTGGTCCAACTGTCAGACCTGGCCTAGATAAGAACCACATACAAAACCTCTGGTCGGACTATCAAAATTTTCATAGTCGGAATTATGTACAACTTTGCTCTTTGATAGAGCTTGTCTTTTGAAATAGACATAATTTTAATGATTCAAAACTTGTAGGTTAGCAATCAAGAAGCGATAGACATTGTGCTGAAGTCGTGTTCAGGTGGCAAGAAACAACCTTTGAGGTCTCCTGAGATGATGGGTACCCCATATCCCTGCAAAAGTTCGAGCCCTTTTTCAAAATCGCCAAGAATATCACTGGTTAAATCGAAGAGGATAATTTCTCCTATAGGCCATAAAAAATCTAAGGTCCAGCAGAAAAGAAGTGAAGAGGAACTTGGTGATGAAAATGAGAGTCCTCCATCTAAGTCTCGAAGAATTTCATTGGTGAAACAAGTGAAGAGAAAGACTCATTTTTCGAATAATGAGAATGAAGCTGTTGAGAAACAAGTTGACAATAGTGGGCTTCTGAATGCTTGCAAGGAGCTTGTTGACCTTGCTGTGAAAAGGGGTAGTTTGGATGATATTACAGTGATGATAGTTGATTTGAACCATTATAGAGGTTAATCTAGTGGTTATAGAAGTTCCTGACATGAATCTTAGTGGATGCTAACCTTCATTAATCTTTGATTGTACCTAAGTTAAAATTACTAATGCTGTGTAACATTGTAGTATTACTCAATCTTGGTTTAATATGACTTGAGATGAGAATGTTTTACATTTTTATCTGGTTATTCACTCCTTACCTTAGCTTGATGGGTTTGAGGATAATTACCATCCCACCCCGTGAAGTTTTATCTAATTATAGAAACCTCACATACTGTTTGAATAATTAATGACATTTCTAAGTCAAAGAAGATTGTAAGTAGACACGGTTGGAGTTTGAATAACTATAATGATACAGCTTCTGAATCTTTTGAGAATATTATAGAGTCTACTTATAATATTACAGAGTCTACCTCTTGTTTTGTAGTGTTTTTAAAGTTTCATTAATGTTTCTACAAATTCAAGCCTTATGGTCAAGTCTTCTTCAATTAAAACAAACCTTACAGGTGTAGATGTAATTATTCCTTGGTTTTAATGCTTTTTTACTTTACATACATAAAAAATGGTAGACAATGAATTAGCTAACGAATTACCTTTTCATTTTTGGAAAAAAATAATTGAACCTTTTACCAAGTCCACAAAACATGACATAGGGCCATTTCATTACAAGGAAATTTTGAAGGTGCTATTTTCAGATGTTCATCCTATTACATGCAAACTTCAGCGGAACAGGAGGATATGAAAATGAACCGTCCACAATTTGTTCAAAGATCCACTTATTCGCCGCCTCAGTGAAATGAGTTCCATCCCAGCTGATCCGAGCTGTTGGATCCGAGCAAGATTTGGCAAGAACAATCTCTGTTCCATTGACAAAAGTCTTGCTCCCACATTTCATGAACCTGTTATAGTTATACTTCCCTCCATGACCACAACAAGCCAGAAATGGATTCTCAAACCCTGTAATTTCATTAAATATAAGCCATAAATGAACTAATATAATATTCCAAGTGACAAAAAAGAAACACAAGAAAAGGACTAACCAAGTTTCTTCGCCTGACTTATTAAAGAATATTTTGCAGAGTAAATATCGACATATGTGATTGCAGCCAGAGGAAGCTCTCTTCTGAGTTGCGAAACTTCTTCTTTCAGTCTGAGATTGAAGTATTGTGAGACCTCATTGTAAGGACTTGAGCAACCTAATTTGTCGATCTGTGCTGCAGTGACAGGAAATCTATCCATAACATACGGCAGACAACCCACTGGTCCTGTGTTGTGTATCCAAAATGATCGTCCACCATGACTGTACACATTCTGTTTGCAAAAACATTGGTCGATGCTTTTAAAACTATAGCATAACCTTCAATATAATGTCGAGTGATTAATTGTGTTTAAAGATTTGGTTTTTCACCTTAATTGCAGAGGAAAATTGATGTAATAAATCAGGCACGTACGCCATAACTTGTTCGGTTGACAAGTTCAGTTTATAACCAGCAGTGAGATCATTCTGGCCTATATCAAAGGTATATAGTGCTGAAGCGAAATAGTTCTCCTTCGGCAACAAATTCTGAAAATATCCTTCTACATGAAGGTAAGAAATATGCTATCAACAAAACTTAGTTTACAAGTAAGTTTGGCTCTAACAAGACCAAAGAATGCGTAAGTTACCTTTTTTGCTAATAATTTGTGATCTTCTGAGAAAATCTGAGTACTGAACAGCTTGGACGTCGAGGGAAATAGGACTATATCCACTTTGAGACATGGTTGTGTTTTGTGGCCTGATTGTAGATCCTGCTGTTGCAAAATTAGCTCCATGGCTGAAGTTTGAACCAATTGAATCAAGAAAAGCACTGAGATAAGGCAGTCCCAATCTCTCAGCTGATAACAACAAATTAGAAATATATATCAGTGGCTATTCTGTTACTAAAACTTTGTACTTTTCACTTGAGCTAGGCATCATTGGCACAGTTTCATTCTATCCTTGGCTATATATTAAGAGCTAGTGGATTCAACATATATGCAAATTATTTCCCTCAAGAAAGGGCAAATTATTCTCTATGATTTTAATAAGGATCGAGCGGCTTATTGCTCCATACTCATACTTTTGTGTAAGAAAATCTGTAATGATATTCATTTGATACCGAGAGAGGCTTAATTACTAGCTGTAGAAATGCCTTGTGCACCGATAATTTCTTTTTCATAATTTTAGATTCATTTTAATTTTACTTTTTATGATTAAAAGCATTAAACTTTATATATATATATATATATATATATATATAATACAGAATTATAATACCTTAAAGTATGAAAACTAAATATACATATATACGAGAATAGGAGGTATTAATGTTTTTTTTTCAGCCAAATATTCATCTCACTCTATTTTTGGGCCAGTGAACTACACATCTCTGTTTACATTGTAACTTTTTGAAATCATAGAAGGGCAATTTGCCTTTTTTTTTTTTTTAACAAAAGTAATTTGCCAAATTAGCCTAATACTAGGATAATTTGCCAAAACCACTTCTATGGGATAGAGTATCAAATCTTGCATCACAAGTTGGCTTTTGTTGCCAATAAGTAGAAGAGTTTCTGCAAGTAGAAACCAAACGTACCAATGAGATCAATCACGAGACGTCCATCGGAAAAACGGCCGGCAGGGGCACGGAAAAAGGTCTCTCCATTTGGATAAGGAGCTTGGCCAAATGCTGCTGATAATCCACCAGTGTCCGAATTTGAGTCGCCAAAGTTGAAAATGGCTTGAAAGTTGCAGTTGTTCAGACAAACTACTGAGGTTGCAAGAAATATATGACATGTTAGAATTAGGACTTGCAGCCTGAAATGGTAAAACTCCATGATGAATCTGATAAAATGATGGCTATTCTTTTGGACTATGGATAGTGAACAAATTAGTGTCACATGTGGGGAAAGACAGATTAAAATTGGACAAAAGTTTCATAGCATTTTTTTAAGGATTAATAAGATAAGATTCTCTTTCAATATAAATTAATGATTTTCAGCTTGGCTTAACTGCTGAAGGTGTAATTAATGATATAATTATTCAAACCTCAAAAAAGAGCTCGTGATTAATTTTTAAATTTCAAAGTGGTTTTTGGCACTACGTCCCTGTATTATGGGAAATAGACACTCTCTCGGTTAAAAACGGCAAAGGATTCTCTATCCCACTTTTGTGTGCCACTCCATGTCCCATTGTTTGTGGTACTGACATAATCGGGAGGCTCTAATTGACTAATTCTATCTTATTTTAGAGACTTACGAACACAAGAAAAACGCACTGGATACATTGTATCAAGTGGTACGTTATAATTCGTGGGCTCAATTACCTTTTCCAACAAACACTTGTACTATTTGCTGCTTTGGAAGACCAAATTTGTAACTGAAAAAGAATAAACAGAAGTCACAAATTTTATTAGAACAAACTTTTAGGTAAATTACATCAACAACTCAGAAGAACTCAAAAACATTACATAGTGCAATTATTAAGTACGTGTAAAGAACTTCCATCAACAACTTCAGTTACCATGGAAAAAAATAAATTAAGTATCCTATCAAGACAACTTTCATTGCTTAAATGCTTATTCAGTTCAAAAACTACACTAAAATGCCGAAAACTCTATTTCTTGTGACACGCCAAATTCAATGGAACCGGAGGATCCGAATATGCCCCACCCACAATCTGATCGAAAATCCATTTATTTGCAGCCTCAGTGTAATGCACCCCGTCCCAAACTATCGCGACTGATGGATCCTTGCATGATTTTCCCACCATTACTTCTTTTCCATGCACCTTAATTTTGCTCCCACAACCGTATTGCGGATTGAAGTTGTACTTTCCTCCATGTCCGCAACAAGCACGCAACGGGTGCACGAAACCGTGCTTTTTGGCGTGGCTGATGAGCTCGTACTTTACTGCGTAGATATCGACATAGGTTAAGGCAGCAGATGGGAGATCTTTTCTCAATTGGACGACGGCTTCCTTCAGTTTGAGGTTGTAATACTGAGCAACCTCGTTGAATGGCGATGCACATCCGACCTTGTCAACTTGTCCTGCCTTTATAAGCAAACGGTCCAAGACGTAAGCGAGACAGCCTACTGGACCGGTGTTGTGTATCCAGAATGATCTTCCTCCACGATCATATATAGACTGCAAAAAAATCAAAGTTATGATATCAATAAGTTTCTTTTTCCTAGATAATTCAACGACAAATGATCTATACTACAAATCAGTTTCTATGACGAGACAGAGATGTTTACATATATATCGTGTTACATTTGATTATCACAACAATGAACCTCATTTACCTTGACAACAGTTTTGAACTGATCTATTAGGTCGGGAACATAAGCTCTAACTTCATCGGTTGTCATGTTGAGGAAATAACCAGCCGTTAAATCATTTTGTCCTATATCAAATGTGTACAAGGCACGCGAAAAATCCTCAGACTTGGGTAATAATCCCTTAAAAACTCCCCCTGCATATGGTTCATCATGAGAAGTTTCAGATTCTCAGTTTACTCTGAGCATTTTCCTTTGGTTAATTAAATTAGTGATGAATGATGATATAGTTTGAGTGTTACCTTGTTTTCGGATAATCTGGGATCTGCGCTGAAAATCATTGAACTGATACCATTGTACGTTTAAAGAAATAGGACTAAAGCCACCTTGCCGCAGAGTTGTGTTTTGTGGTCTAATAGTTGATCCAGCCGTGGCAAAATTGGTTCCACAACTGAAGTTGGCACCGATCGCATCAAGAAATGCAGAGAGGTGTGGATGTCCCAAACTCTCAGCTGAAAATTTCAGTGCCAAAAGATCATGAGATTTGCTAATTATTATGTAACATATGTTTCTCTAACACAATTGACACAAACACGCACACACTGTAGTACGGAGCGCTACAACATTATAATCGCAACCTTCTATCTTATCTAACTGTTTGTGATCGTTTTATTCATACTCCATAAATTCATCCTAAAAATTGTCAAATGAAGCTTAAATATACGAAAGCAATCAAAATTACGGAAAGTAATTAATGCTTTCGCAAATACTAATGGAGATACTGCAAAATCATAAGATACAGATTGCGATCAAAATTCGAGGAAGTATTTGCCTGGTCATCGACGAATTATGAACTGTTCATGACAAAAACCGCGTTGCATTGTTTACTGCATTTCATTATACTAAAAAATGAAAAAGAGAGAGACAGCAACAGAGACGGTATTTATCAACAATAATTTAGACTTCACCAACAGAAATAAAAAATTTACATCCGTGAAATTGTCGTAAGATTGCTCATTTCTTTTTTGGATGTATATATAGACATGCTTATGATGTACATATGACACCAAGAATTTTGGTTTATTAGGCTAATTAATCATTGTTAGGTATGAAGTTGTCTTTATGCAGGCATCTTATAATGCATTTCATAACGTTATCTTCTTCCCAAGATCTCTTAACATACACTCAAGACGCTCATGTACATAGAGAGTACTAAAACTAAGAGACTAGAAACAAATTTCACAAACTCCAAAGAAGTGAAGGGAGTGTAACAAAATAAATATGACAAAGATAATGCACATAATGTTAAATCACTTCTTTTTTTAGGCTTGCATATTAGTATACATATTTACATGCTTACCAATAAAATCAATAACTAATCTGCCATCGGAGTACCGCCCCGCAGGGCCACCGAAGTAAGTCTCCCCGTTTGGCGGTCCGGCCTGTCCAAATGCCGCGGATAGGCCTCCGGTGTCGGAATTCGAGTCGCCAAAGTTGAATATTGCCGGAAAATCACAAGGGGCGGTAGAAGCATGTACCAAATGAGAGGATAAGTTCAATGAAAGTAGTGACAAAAGGATTGTGCATAGTAACTTAACATGATAGCAATGAGGTTCCATTAGTGTAAGTAGAATGGTACAAAATAGCTAAATGATAGATGGAATGGATTGATTAAGTAAAAGACAGATTTATGCGGGTTAGGATTCACGAGTTGGCGGTCCAGTGAACTTTTTGAGTAAGAAAAATGCTTTTTGAACAAGATTTTATAGACAGGGACGGATCATGGGGCATGCAGGGGCAGTAGGCCACCCCAGCCCCACCCTCTCCTCATTGCTCTATATATACTCTATTATACTTACAATATGTACACATGTAATGTTATAATATATATTATATTATATCTAAATAAGTATAACGTAATGTTGTTCACACACATATAATATAAATAGCAAAAATATATTTCTACATAATTTGCAACAAAAAAAAAATTAATTTCATGTCTAGAGTTTTTGTTGTGTTTTTTTACGTGTTCAATTTGTCAATTTCATTATATATATAATAATCTGTTCAAAACTTGTCATACTAATTGAAGATGTTATTTTTATTTTATGTTATTATATGACTCATTTTGTGTAATAAAAAAAAATAAAAAGACATGCAATCGTCTAGAAAAGATGTGATAAATATCATTTTTAATAGGATATTGCTTTCTAAAGTTTTATAAGTTATAACACTTCAATGTAAATTTTCGGATAATAAATAAAATAACAAAGATAAAGTTACTGACTGAAGCTATATATAATTTCTTAATTATCGCAATATTTAAGAAAACAAGTACTCAAAACTATGATGTAAATTTAATTATGATTTCTTATTCTTCAAAAATGTGCGTCAATATTAAAGATATCAAATTAAAATAAATAATAGGACGGTTTTGATACGAATATCTATATTTCTTTTGTGACATATTATCGTATTAATTTATATAGTTGAAATTATTGCACAACTTTTTCTTTACTATGATTTTGTGCCTTAGAACTACTTTAATTTTTTGTTACATTAAAGATCCATTCTTTTTAATAAAATTATGTTTTTACGATGAATCATTATTTTTATACCCTTCTTAACTGTAAAAACTATTTATGCGAATAAGAAAAAGAAATTATAACGTTGTTGGGCGTCTTAATCATATTCCTGGCTCCGAACTATAGAGAATTATGCTGGACAAGTTTTCTAAATCAAGAGTTGCTTTCTCATTAATCGTGATAAAAGATTGTGTTGGCTTAATATCCTAAATGAAGAGTTGCTTTCTCATTTTATTGAACCCATGCACCCTTTTTCATGAATGTTGTTCTGAATTCAACTAAAAGAATACTTATCTATTTAATTACTCATAATATCTCTTTGAAGTAGTGTGTCTATATAATATTCTAATTGCAAGGTTGTGAAATGTTGACTTCCAATAAGCGGAGTTTTCTTCCTTGCATGTTGTATTATCCATGATCAAGATATATCTTTATTTTGCCATAAATTTTGTTAAGCATTTTTTTCAAAGATATCTCTTTATTTCCCCATATTTGTTAAGCATATGAATTTACTTTGTGGAAAAGATATTAAACAGGGAGGCCTTCCTCAATTATTGAACAAACGTCATATTCACCAGTCACGTGAAACAATTAGTTTCGCTTCGAGACGGTTCTCACGTCATCATTCTATCTTATTTTCATGGATCTCCGCATAATTTCTAAAGTAATATGTTGCCTCTAATTTTAGGAAAAGACGATCAAACTAATAACAACTTGCCTCTAGCAACCACAGATTCAAGTATAGTAGGTTCACACCATGGGCGAAGTGAGGAATATGATTTAGGAGCGATAAATACCCTTGAAGTTTTTTTCATTTATAATAAGAATTGATTTTTATAGTTAATAATTTTTTATCTATAAAAAAAATTATAATGGATACCCAGGAAAAAAAAGAGATTTAATATAGTAAAAAGTTGTGGAAGTAACTTTATAGTAACACAATTATAGCTACAAATTATAAAGTAATTAAGCTTCATCAATAGACAGAAATAATATGTCACAATAGAGAGATATTACATAACAACTCTAGGAGTTGTCAGTTATATATATATATTGTCACGTAGTTATATTTAGTTGTGTCCGATTTTTGTGAGGACATTAGATTTTAATTAAATAAATATGAAAACGTGCTAACTGTTTGTTTCTTAGTATTTATTATTTATGTCATATTTGAGAAAAGTTTCTTAGTACATAACTTTGTTTTTACTAAAAAAGAATCCAAAACCACAGTTCTATTTAATGTTGTATAAATTAGTTACAGAGAACCTATTATAATTGATTAAAATATAAATATACACTCAAATTGTTATATGAAATTATCACCTTTATTTATTTATTACATGAAAAGAATAAGATAAAATTATAAAATATAAAAAGTAGCAAGACAAGTTACTAATGGTTTTATGTACTTTAACGATTGAATAAGTACAAAAAAATATTATAAGAAAAATTTAGTGCATATAACAAACTTAAGTCCAAATTACATATAAAATTAATTAGAAATATACATATATATATATATATATATATATATATATATATATATATATATATATATATATATGTGTGTGTGTGTGTGTGTGTGTGTACTTTATGTTATATTATATATAATATATAATACATGGGGGAACAAGGAGCCTACGTACTCCATCTGGCTCCACCACGGGTTTACATGAAACAAATTAGTTTATAATGCTAATGATGTTGACAATTATATTCTTGTCTTTAATTTGTAATTTTAAATTTCTGGATACCATGTTTTCATAATTAATCAATCTTATATAATAGTTTTATCTTTATGACATTAATACACAAACTAATTATTCTTCACAAAAGACTAACTTTCAATTACATTTTGTAGTTCTGATTGAATTTGAAGAATATTAATCGGGATTAAAGTAACATAATATATAAGTGTAATAAATACTAAGCTAGCTTGTTCACATTTCTCATATAAAAATTGTATTTAAACACTATATGTGTATAAGGTATTTCGGGAAGTAGCAAAAGGAAATATGATATACGAATATTGGTTACGTTAACCAAATGGTTAAAAGTTAACCGGCATTAACAAGTATTACAGATGTTCTATATTTATAAGTATAACTTACGTACAAATAAGTTTTGTTCAACTAATAAAAAGAAAATGATTGCTCGTGACAACTCTTTGACAATACTTATCAACAAAATTATTTTTAACCTAGCTTAATGATTATATTATTGCATTTTACTATTATCTTAATTCATAGTTTACTGTTTTAGAAGCATGTTCAGTTTAGAATTAACCTATACTTAAATATTTATATATCGTCTAGTGCAATTTATATATACTTATTAGATTCTATTCAATATTATCTCTAATTAAAGTTAATTCATAACGAAAAGGTAGTTTCCTATTTAAAATTAATTAATACTTTGTTCATTAACAAAAGAAACTAACCTTTTATCATATATATTACAATTTTGTTGGCGCTGCCAAAAAAGATTTTTGGAGTGAGAAAAAGAAGTAAATTGTGTACTCACGGTATAATTCATTGATTTTTCGTAATGTAAGAATAATTAAGTAAAAGGTACTGTATAACAAGAAGGGAGAATTATACAAACACCCCTTGAGGTATGAGCTAACTACAAGGACACCCTATCATGTTCGGAAATTACATAAACACCTTTTATAGTATGTACCTCATTACATAAACACCCTTTCTAAAATACCCTTTATTTTTTTAATTGTTTTCATTGTCTTAAGATAAAATAAATGAGACTTATTTTTTATTTTTCTTAGTAATTTAGCTTATTATTATTTAGTATATGAGGGACGCAAATTTCCATTCGATAAAATTAAACAAGTTCTAAATTAAGGAATGTTAACCACAACGTGTGTTTCTATAATTTTCTAAACATGAGAGGATGTCCTGTAATTAGCCCATACCTCATGGGTTTTTGTGTAATTCTCCGTATTAGACACTTAATTTTACTTTTATAATGCCTGGTTTGTTTATTTTAATCAGTAAAATCTCAATGACTCCATGAACGGAAAAATGCCCAAATATTCCATCAAAACACCACACAACAAAATGCAAACATCCGCAAAAAATATTCAACCCCAGCAAGCTAAAAGGTACACCACCCTATTAACGAAATAAGACCGAGCAACATCATTATCGCTAGCCATTTTATATTCAAAGTATTAGCTCTCACTGAGTGAAAGCATATATGGGTTGCTTTTTATAGGATGTTGGTTATTTACTATATTTAGGATTCGATATATATAACAAACAAAATCTTGAGTATTCATAACTTATTGATGACGATGGGATATGAATAGTTCCGAAATAGTTCACCAAATCCCATGAGATTCGACAAGAATAAAGTATAGGGCGGATCATGACCACTTAACCTTATCACATTTTTAACAAACTAGCAAGTAGCGAATGGATGCATGCAGGTGAGGACCAAAAGCAAATTCTTTTAACGCGAGAGAATTGTTTAATTTTTCAGAATTTTTTCTTACATTACAAATACTTATCTTAATAATTATGGTTTATTTTACCAAACAGATGCACTTTAGATATTGATTGAAGAAAAATAGATATTATGCTCCTTTCAGCATATTTCACGAAAACTCACAGATTAATGAAGAAAAAATTAGAAGGGGGTTATGGCCGATTTTATAAAACACATGGGGGTAATTGCCAAGTTTATAAAAAAACACAAGGGGGCTATTGCCAGTTCTATAAAAATACAAGGTCTTTTTGCTAGCTTCATGAAAACACTTTGGGGAAAACATCGTCCCAATGGGATAAATCAAGAACAAAATTCCCATCCACGCGTGTAGTTCAAAACCAGACGACGTGATTTATTTTGCCATTGACTGATTAACGTTGGGATTTTTTTATTTTTTTTTCTAATAAGAAATAACACAGTATAGTTTTTCTATTACCCCATGAAGTAATAGCCCTTGTCAAAATAATATAATTATCCTTTTTGTTTTGGAAATGTAATCAGGTCAAGTAAAACACTTGTGATCACAAGAATCTTAGTAAAAAATTGACTGACTTTGCAATTAATTTATGGGATATAAAAGCGTCAAATTCCCTATATTATGCCTTTGGTTGCACTTTGCTTTTTTTTTTTTTTCTTTTTATTTAGAAATTTGATCATGTACTAAGAATAAATAAGCACTTGGTGCAAACTTCAAAGGCAAAAATGTTGACACGTGTCCAAATCTAATGGTAAATCAACGATCCAGGAGGCAAAGTGTTTATTTATTCGGAGTACAATGGGCAAGTTGTCAAAAAAAAAAATAATAAAAAAAAAAAGACAAAGTGCAACCGAGGATAAAGTACAAGATGTTTGACGCTTTTATCCCTTTATTTATTCTCGTTATAACTCAAAAACGGCTACTAATTAACTTCAAAAATAATGCGAGACAGAAGGTATTTTAAACATTATTGAAGCCTCAAGCAAAGACTGATAACAAATTTGTGATAATTAATAGACCATATATAACTTATATTATGAAGTTTAACGCATTGCATGTTTCTTATATTATGATGTCCTTCACGTAGTTGGTCAAGCTTTTGCAGCATTATACTATATCAAATTATGCAAACGATGAAATGAACAAACCTTTTGAAACATGTCTCTATAATTGCAATATACTATATATTAGTTTATAACAAAACATGTATTCATAATAAACGAGTATAAGATCATGTCTTAATATGGACACGATAATATTTTGTTTCTTTATATAATAGCCATCAATGCACGTACATTGAAACCACATGCAATAAGTATGTAGTTCATGAACTATTTTCTTATCAATATATTTTTCGTGTCTTAAATATATACTAATAAAACCGGACACACATTTAATTTGAGTACAAATTAAAATCATGAGAAACAGAAGGTAATTCTAATATATTATTTGAACATGAAGCAAAGGCTGGAACAAATTGTGGATAATTAATAGGAAACATCTCAACGTGTCTCTTATTATTATACTTTAACGCCTTATTATCATTTGCTTCACGCCTTCACCTAGTATGACAAGCTTTTTGTAGCATACATAGTATTACAATTAATTTATTGAAAACCGATATGTTGGCAATGACATATTCAGAAATTTAATCTAGAATAGGTTGAAATGTTATAATGACATCAAAGATGACGATACATATTATAATACAAAAGTAAAAGCATATAAAATTAACGTATCATAAAAAATAGCCTATTTTTGATAAAGTAGCTTAGTTTCTTACTAAAATTTTTATGATCCTATCAATTAATTAATAGCTTTTAATAAAGCAAATAATACACAATATTTAATATATAAGTTATCTTATAAGGAAGCAGACAAACGTAGCTCATGACACGGAGTTTAAAATATTAAATGACGAGTTTTTTTATAACACCAACACCAGAAGAAAAATAGTTAGAGAGGTTGATTTGTATAAAATTTATACATTATTTGAGATTTTGTGAATAATTTGTTCTAAGAAATTATCTTTTTTAAGTGTTCTTAATGGATCATAATGGATCACAAAACATAACAAATATTACTTATTTTATTTTTCATTAATTAAGATAAGAAAATTAAGTGGCCCACAAAAAATTTGGGTGAGCTATGATCCTTCCAGCGTAAAGGTGGATACGTCAAAGGTGAACAACAGTCTCATATCAGGAATAAAAATAAATGAAATTGGGTGTACAAAAACGAGCAAACCAAATTGGGTGTATAGAAATGAGGCGATGTCTCTACTGGTATGAATCAGGGTGAAGCCCAAAAACAAGTTATAGGGGCATAGTTTTAATATTTTAAAACCATTGTGGAGATATATTTCCAAAAAGAATAGTCCTTTTGCGCAGTGAATACGAATATGATGCGGTGGAGTACAACGACCCCGATCTATTTTTTTTTAACATAATTGATGTGGTACGACATGGGCACGACTATCTATCTAATACTAATATTATCTATATTTTATATTAATATACATAAGTTTAATCTATAATAATTAAAATTTAATCGGTAAAACATCAAAAAATATGTATAATGTATTGCGAGTAAACACACAATTTATCTAAATATTTACTAAGAATTGTTCGTGCAATATCCAAGACTCAGAAGTATCCATATATCAAAATACTGAAATATGATGCAGTATGAAAAGTATCGGATACATATCGACAATTTTGTGAAGTATCGGAATATAACTGTGCAATTCAGTTATTGTAGCAAATCATGTATTCATAATTAATGAACATAAAATAATGTGTCGATAAGAAAATGCTTAAATTTTTTAAATTACTATCCGTCAATGCGCGTGAAGATGCCATTGCACGTGGATACCACATGCAACAACTAGATGGAAAATATATTTTACACTAAAACAAGATACATGTGAAATTTAACTACAAATACCATGAGAGACGGAAGGTATTTATAGTATTAATCAAACCTCATAAACTAAATTTTTGTTAATTTATAGGCCACATCTGAGCGTGTCTTATATTATTCTAGTTTTACGCCTTGCATATTTCATATATATATATTCATTTCCTTCACCTAGTTTGACACGCCTTTGTACGAACTACGTATCATACTTACTATTATTTTCAAATTATAAATTTGAACAAAACCTTTTGGAATGTTAGTTATTAAAACAAAACATGTATTTATAATTAATGAATATAAAATAATGTGTTAATGTAAAAAATGCCTTCATTTTCTTATTCACCATTGCACGTGGAAATCACATGCAATAGTCAGGTGAAAGTGGAACACAAATTATTTACTTTATCCATGTTCAAATTCAAATATACTTTTAGTAAATATGTATAGTATACATATATAAATGTGTATACTTGTATATATTGGATAAATTATTCAAAATATATCTTTTTTTCACATATAGTTACTTCGCAACTTATAGCCATAATGATCTGTTTATAGGGCTTTTATGATTCGTTGTACCAACTACCAAGTAACATTAATCCATTAATTGTATTCAACTCCAGAATAAAATTTTGGAATTAAACTTCTAAAAAGAAAAATCATATATTCACAATTCACATTAAGAGAAATCTACGATTCATTGTACGTAAAAGGTTGTAACAAACAAAATCTAAAAGACTCTTATTTCCAATTCCATAAATAAGAGTAAAACACAATTACACTATATATTGTGTTTAAATTAAAGGGTTCATATATCAAATAGACTGAAAAGTAATTAAAAACAAAACAATGTGGTACTACAAGTACGTTGGACTACTTATGAGACTATGATGACTTTCTTAATAGACTATATTACAAACTTGGTATATCATGCACTTTTTTTTCCTGAAAAATGCCTGCTAGAAACTCGAGCTAGGAAAGTACTTTTTTCTTTTTTTAAAAAAAAAAAATTTCTTGCACATTTTATCCACTTCCAATCGCATCGCCTTAATTGTCAGTAATAATTTGCATAAATTTTACGGAGAACGTATGAGACGCCTCATGAGGCACTACAAACTTCTACAGGCATGTGAGAGAAATTTGTAGTACACCTCTTGTACCTCAGAAATTCTCAGTTTTACGTGTGTCTATGTTCGACGTGGTTGCCATTTAAAATAAGTTGGGTGATATTACATATGACATATTTTGAAACCTTAAATAAGTTTAATTCCTTTTTTTCAGCGAAAAAGGAAGAAAAAGAGTTAATTCTTATTTGTCTATTATTTAAATTTAAAGATTATTTTTAAAAAATTTACTTTCAATGCATAATTGCATACAAAGCCCCTCATGAAAGATTTACAACGGAACCCAAAATGAATATCAGTACGAACTGAGGAACATCGTCATCTGTGCATATATCATTTTTCCCTAACAATAGTTTTGGGTAGTAGGATTAATTAATGTCTGTACGTTGTCTTTAAGAGAATTCTTATTTATTTCTCATTATAGGTAAAATCCAATTTTGCACACTCAAATTACAGATGTTAGTGCACCTTGCACCCTCAAAATAAAAATAAAATTTTGCACCATTCAAATAGAAAAATCAGAGCAAAAACTGGATTACAATAGATTCTCCGAGAATATCAAGAAAAGATGAACCTATTAATTACTAACAGAGGAAAAAGGTAAAAAGAATGTTAACACCTAATCACGATGCAAGATTACAAGACAAGAGTTACAATGCTGGCACTGCGGCGTCTTACAAATCCAACTTCACCTCTAGCTGCTACAAAAAAATCTTAGAACATGGATATATAGAAGGCGCTTAACAACATTATGGCAGGCGTTAATTAATCACGAGTCAACATATATATATATATATAATATAGCTTAGCGTGAAGTTATGAAGATTACTTACTACGTACGTACCTATCGAAGGCATTATAGGCAGCTGCATGCAAATCAAATTTACACAATTTATCACCACCCAGTTTGCAGCTCAATTTTCTAACTAATAGATTGTGAAAGTGAGAGAGTCAATTAACTTTACTCAATGCTAATAATTATATAATGAATATATTATATATTAGTTTGTTTTTCTATCAGGAAACGTCACATATGAACTATAATTAATTAGTTCATGCATGGCGTCGACCACTAGTGTAACTTTTGTCAATTGTGATATTATGAAGTCTAATAATTTTTTGATTAATATGTGCTATATATCTATTTTAAGGATATAGCAAAAGGGAAGGTCCACTCTCAATGCCCGTCTAAGCGTTAAACCGCCCTCAAGCAATCTAAAGCTACCCCACTCGATTACATCGCCATCTCCAACCCCTAATCTTGTCACACAGCTCCAGATTGGAATGCATGACTGGAGGCATTTCAACTCGAGCCAAGTAATCGATCAATATGTCAGGTGGTGATTTCATTATGATGAAATGTGTAAAGAATGCAGATCAAATCACACTTGAGTTTGATGTTAAACTCACACACAAATGCACACAAAAGATCCAAGATCAACAAGTATAAGAATCGCAAACAAGAACACAAAGATTTTACTTGGTTCGAACTGTGATCAACCGAATCACAGCCTACATCCAGAGGAGTTTTCTGTCAATTTTATTCAACGTAATCAAGAGGTGTTTACACAGAGTTTCTAGCTGAAGTCACAAGTGTTACAATGCAAAAGACCTGAACTAAAACGGAATTATATACACCGAGAAAATCGCGCTCCAATTCAGCTGTAAAACCAGCTTTCAACTCGCCTAACAACTAACGGTTTTTAACTAACTTTTAACAGCTAACAAACTAACAGCTTTTCCCGCCTCTGCTTGCTGTCTTCTTAGCTCGATTCTCAACCGTTTCTAGTTTGTTCAATTGTGTATCAATCCCCACAAAATGGACATTGGACAATCACATTCAAAGAAGCCACAAAGAGAAAGAAGAAAAAATGAAATTATTTGATTGTGTTATGTTCATGGTTTATGAGTACTTTGATATGTACGTTGCATATCGAGCACATTAATTTGGTTCGATTTCTAGGTATAATCGTATGGTTAGTTCTAATTTGTTTTTGATGTTTGTAAGCATGTTAGTCTCAATTAAACCGCTTGTGGGTTTAGGGTACTCGATTTTAGTTCTTACCCTTTTCAAAAAAAAAATTACTTAATTTCAGGCTTATTTTTCATCTATTTTAAGTTTGGAAATAGGGGAATTTAGGCAGTAAATTAACTTCTTATTTAATGATGCTGTTGAGAGTTTTTGATTTTAGAGTCATCTGCACAGTTTAACTTACATAAGGTACTCGTTAATGTAGTTTTTTTTGGTGATAAAACTCCAGTTTTGTTGGAACTAGATTATGGATCGGAAGATCAAGAGAAATGATTGGATCTGCAAAGGTGTTTACAACTTCTGTAGGAAAAGCTACTAACTTAACAACATAAGTTAAGTATATTATTTGATGTGCCACTCATTTTGTTATCAGTACTGGAATCAATCTCAAGTCCTTTAATCGAGTTGTGTCCTCTCCTTTTTTTAAATTTCCCTCTCATATTCTCAAGTTCATTGTCATGCTATTCGTATCAATTCATTAAAATAAGCTACACTTTAATTAAGGCGGATACCGGATAGAGTGCGGAAAAAGGGCAAACGATCATGCTTCATCTCCCGGGGGTAATGACAATTCGAATACCCGTACCCCAACAATCCAACGCAATCGAGAATTTCGCTATAGGATCCGGTAAGGGAATGGGTACTCGCACCCGTTGTCCACCCCCAACTAGAATCGCGTTGACTAGTGCCTTGAAAACCTTATTACTTCGTCTTCTCCGCAGCTTCCACTTTTACTAATTATCTGCTTGATCTCTTCTTTTCTTTATCATTTCTTTTATTTCTCATAATTTCTTCTTTTCTTGAAAGCTTACATCTACTACACAAACAATTTCATTTCAATCCTAAGTTGAGACTTGTGAGAAGCCGGTAAATCTTCTCCATAGTCAATAAGGCATGGCGTCGAAAATCAAGCAATCTCCACCATTAACGTCGATCATCGTGATTCACCCATATTTTCTCCTTTTTTCTTTTATGTCGTAAATTCGTGAATAAGGAAAACGTTATTCGCGGATTAGCAAATATTAGAGCGGCTTAGTGCGCCGCTCCCGCCCTGAAGTTGTCAAGTCGTGACTCGTGACTAGTGCGTCAGTGCCAGACTCTTCTAACTTATGTGACCTAGGTTTAAATTCCCTTTTGAGTAACCATGGTCCTAGATAGATATATAAACAGAAATATAAACAAGATAAGTTAGGAACAAATAAGTTCACGTGACATGTGATCACCTTAGAGTGAAAAATAAAAAGGAAATGAAAAAGTTGTCTAGAGGAGACGTGTACATTTAAGAAGTAAGACAAGTGATCCCCTATGCATAGAGAAACCGACGTTACAAAATTCAGCTTTAAACTGCTAAAAATGGAAGTATATATGTTCAGCATGTATGTATCTCCTGATAACTAGTGTAATCATAATGAAATCTCATCTTCTAATTACACTTGCATCTCTGGTTCTCTTATTCTTTCCACTCACTTGCTATGGAGATGTGCTGTTCTCTACACTGCCCCAAACACTCGTGGTTACAGCGTCCCCGGCTGGAGACGAAGGTTACATACATGTCCTTTGTCATGTTTATTTTGGTAAAAGGTTCTCTTGTAGCATTTGTACGTGAATTTTAGCTAAAAAAAATTCTGTGTTATGCGTGACAAGAAATAATATTTAACAAAATTAGACAAGAAATGTTATTTAACAAAATTAGACAAGAAATCTTGGGCGCTTTCGAAATCTCGGATTGGATTAGGTGAATTCTAATATGGCATATTGATTATGTCTCAATCCATCGCTAAGTTGTTTGGTTTGTTGCCTTAATTGGATGGTCTAATCCATCGTGCTCATCTTATTTCGTTTAATTTGCTAGATTGCAACTCAAGGATTAGCTAGGTTATATTATAAGAAAAATCGTATTTTATCCTTATTATAAGTTGAGCTATGGTTTGGATTGATTACTAAGATATGTTCACTTATGGATCATGATTATAAGATGCCTATAAGAGCGGGTTGGATGGCTTCAATAAGCCGGACCTTGGCTTAAAATTAGGATTCTAAGCAATATATCATGCGAATTAATATTATACCAACACTCCAACATAGGCTAATAAGTGTTTTCAAATATGTTCATAATGTTTTATGCGTGAGAAGCAAAGAACTATGAGAAAAATGAGGCAAAATACTTTTTGTGTGAAAAGAAAGACAGAGGTCTTTGCTCTCAATGTTAAATTCACATGGGGCTGTTTGCTTTCTATTTTTTGCTTGCAGAGAATTATCTATTATACCAATTACACACGACTTGAAGGGTGATTTGCTTATTTCACAATATTACTTGGGAGTTTTTTGCTATTAGCTTCATATGTGCGTCATTCCTGTTCTTGCATACATCTTGATACTAGAGATTTGCACTAAAAGATACCTTCTTTCACACTAAACAATCATCTAAATTAAGTTTCGTGATTAAATTTTTCAGTTCTAAAAGGCGGAGAGGATATCATAAATATCACTTGGGGTATGAGCCAGAGTTTTGCGGAAAGCACAGATGTTTCTTATAGGGAAGTGAAGCTGAAGCTTTGCTATGCACCCATTAGTCAGCACGATCGAAATTGGAGGAAACCTTCAGACAACCTTAGCAAGGACAAGACTTGTCAGTTCACGATTGCTCGCAGGAACTATACGAGGAATAATCAAACTTTTGTTGGGACAATAGCTACAGATGTTCCAACTGCGTTTTACTTTGTGAGAGTTTATGCTTATAATTCAACCGGTAGCGAGGTAGCCTACGGCCAGACTACTGATGCCAATCATTTCAAGGTCCAGTCAATCAGTGGGCGTCGTTGGTCCATCGACGTTGCTTCCATATGCCTCTCGGCATTTGCTTTGCTGTCTGCTGTCGGTTTCTTCTTTCTAGAGACCGCGAAGTAGTAGCACAACAAGGGATCCATGGAGATGTCAAGAAGTGCGGTATGATCAAGGAATGAGGAATCTTTGTTCAGTAAATGTCTAATAAGTTAGTTGTATGACTGAGATAAGAAGAGTTTCAGCAGCAATAGAAGTTTGCTTATATATGTAATAGTGAGTTATTTCTCCTTTTATCATGAAAAACTTAATGACATAGAATAGAGGATGAGCACAGTGGAAGAAACTTAAAGAACAAATATTGAAGGTTCTATGCCTTCCGATGATGTATAATTTGTTTAGAGCATAAATCTATAGGAAAACACACATACACAACCAGATTTCCAACTAACTGCCCCGTTCATTGTCTATTGTATCAGAACAACTATTGCAAATTGTTATGTGGCATTGTGATCATAACACAACACAAATACATATAAGCAATGATTCAGATGCAGCAATATTGAGCATTTAGTATCTTGAGTTGAGATTCTGCATTTGCAGTAAACTCGTCCAAGTTCCCGCATTATCAATTTTTCATGTGCTAAAGATCCAACTGGAATAATGGGCGCTCGATAACAATTCAGGTGTTACCTGAATCTCACCAAGGAGACAAATTGTCATGTTACCATTTTGGATAAGTGTCTTACTTCTCCCTGCAAATAATAGTTCATTCTGTCAAAACTACATAAAGCTTGAGCCAAAAATGTCATAATCTTATTAAAGGATTGAACGATGATTCCTAATAAGATACCCCTCAGCAATGAACAGAACTTCAAAATAACATATTTACAGATAGAAAACTAGTCATCTAAAATATTATCATCCACTTTGTCATACACTGAATACACTGTATTAGAAGAAAGTTAATGGTGTTAATATTCATACACAACAAGAAGTTAATCAGGTGTCCGAAACAGTGAAACTATAAGCTTATCTCAAACCTGAGTAAATAGGGATGAAAAAGCTTCCAAAGGTTGATCTTGTTCATTTCTATCTCTTTCCTCAACCAAATCTCTAGTCCTATTCTGCATACCAAACAACACATTATGCCAAATATTCACCCTGGAATTGCCCCTACTCTGCAACCCAACATTCATTTCAACCAAATCATCCTTCTTCACACTCAAAACCTCCTCAGCTTCGGCACCATCGAACACCCAAATCAAGCAAGAACAGAACCCTTTCGTAATCTCCGAATCACTGTCCACTCTGAATCTCATCAACCCATTTTGGTCCATTTTCACCTCAAGCCAAACCTGAGCCGTGCAGCCCGTGACACGATTCTCTTGAACTCTCCAAGATTCGTCGAACGGAGGAAGAAGAGTCGCGTAGTGCAGCAATCTCTTGACTCTTTCTATAGGCTCGTGCAATGATCTGAACTCAAAATCCAAATTTTGCACCCTTAACGACACGCTCGAGGATTGCGCCAAAGAGGGCTCGTCTATCGTTAAGCAAGAACGCGAAAAACTCGTCTTTCTTGATGGGATACGGATACGATACATACACCGTAAAATTTGTCTGTTGGAGTTAGCTTTTAGGGGACTGAATCTGATATTTGTGGAGTTTGATATAAATGGATTCAATGGTTTGGTTAAGACAGAAGATGGCAATGGTGAATGTAGTGTTGAAGAACCCATGTTTGGTGATTGTGTTCAGACAGTGTGTAAAACGGTTGAGGAGTGACAGTTAAAGGTAGTTACAAATTTTGCGTGTTTCAATGTGGAATAGGTAAAAAGATCCTAGAATTGTGGGCCGCTGTTAGAAGACAGAACAAAACAGAACAGAGCGATGAGGTTTTATAGGGAGACGAGACGATTTCCTTTTTTTTTTTTAACCAAAGATATGGCGCCAAAACGCATATTATGCACTAGTACTAGAAAGATTTATGGTTCTCTCTCTATTACAAAAGAGGATGTAATAATAAATAGTAGATCCTAGAGATTTGGTGACTTTATGTTAATTAATTGTAATTGGAGGGGAACGTGTCAATACATGATTATTGATGCGTATCCAGTACGATTGTGGAAAAATAATCGAATCGGATCGGATGATTCGATTAGAAAATTGAATGGAATCTTTGAATTGATTTTTAATTATTGCCTAAGAAACGAACTCTACTTCAATTCGATTTTCAGTTGTAGGGGTCGATCCTGAATCAGATTGAACGTCGATTCTTCTTTCTTTTCGAAACATAGAGCAGCGCTAGTTTGTTTGAATTTAATATTTGATGGACCATTGTGAATTAGTGTAACGATGAATTGAACTATTTGTGAATTGTGATGTGCGGCTTAACTTCTTTTAATTTTACTATATATGAATTTGCTCAGCCCCTTGTGAACCTTTGGGGTACTGTTTTATTCAGTGTTTGTTCAATTACTCTTTTACTAGCAAATGCAGTGTAGGAATTGGGTTCGACCAGAATGATATCTCCCAACATACAAAAACTAGTTGTTAATCCACCTGTAGTAGGAGATGTTGGCTCTTAACGAAATGACTTTCAAAAGGCTCTTTTGACGTAGAAGGACGAGAGAAGGAGCAGTAGACGAGATTGTTGGAATTGGTGTGCTAGCTGCTCTAGAAAACGAAGGGGATTCTTATTTATACAAATGGTTCTAACTTGGAATGAGCGTGAAGAAATTGTCACCTGCCTACAGAGCCGGTCCAAAAGATGTATATTCAGAAGGGTTCCTTTGGATCATGGGCCATAACTAGCTACTTGGGTAGACACCGTGGACATCATATGAACAGGCCGAGGCTATATGGGCTTAGGCCCCTCATTCCCCCAGAGTGAGTTTTTTTTCTGCAGGATTTAGGAATTCTTGTCTTTTGCTCTTAACTTCAGTTCTCTTAACAAGGAAAATGCCTTTTCAACTAGTGCGTAGGAGTGCATTTACGTTGAAGGACTTGAGACAGATAGCTTTAGCTGATCTGCAACTATCTTTTGACTTAACTATCTTTTGACTTTGAAAACGGAGTAACCAACCGCCTTTGATTACTTGTGAATTATGTTGAATTAAGTAGAAATTTGAATATAAAATTTTTGAGCTATGATCCATAATTATATGTTGTCAAGAAATGGTTGATGAATTTGATAGTACATATTGTCTTTGTAGTGTTTGATACTTGTTTTCTCTAGTTTTAGATACAAATTAAGCTTTGTCTTTTTGTTGCATTCTTTTCCCTCTAAAAGTAAGATAGAAGGAAAGTTCACAATCAGAACTGGATGTGATTGCATCGAAGGTCGAACAATTGAAACCGAGTCAGATAGATTGAGTGAATCAGGTTTTTGGTTATCGTTTTCTTATAATCAAAATCAGATATCCCAAATGATTTGATTGATTTCATTGATTTGATCTTAATTTAATCCAAATGTACATTGTAGTAATATCAGGCCCAAAAACACTATAAACAATAATAAGTTTTCGTCACTAAATATAATATAAGATTAGAATAAATTGTTTGCAATAGTTTAGTTGTGCTAGACATGCTCAAAAGGTCTTTTAGAAGCTCATAAAGATTCATTTACACTTACCGTCTAAGGTCGTAAAGACCTATAGGAGATCCTAACAACGTCATAGTATGCTCAATTATTTTTTAGTCTAGTTATGTTAGACTCTTTAACCATTGTTGTAGCTCATCATATGCATTTCATGCCCCTTTATCTAGCTACCGACTATGGTACACAACTATCATTGTTCACACTCACATGCGCATTGGTGCATTTGTCATATATAGCCGGTGTTGCTGCACATGCAACCATTCTTATGGTAAGAGGCTATGATCCAAATAAATTTGCAAATATATCGCTTTGATTCATGATTAATTAATCTCGTGACTAAAAGCAAAGCAAACGTTTAAAATAAGAGCGGCGGTGAAAAAAAAAATAGTTAAATTCATGTGATATGAAGCGATATAACTGTTTAAAAACTTGTGAAAAACATAATGCAGATAAAGTAATAAGAAGAGCTTGTGCTCAACGTAAAGTGATTATGATCCGTATGATATATTTTGACTAAATTAGAAGCTTGATTCTTTAACGTTGTCGTCTTGTTCCTAGTTCCTACTTCCTACACATGATAAGATATAATCAAGATTGTTTGTGTCACAGTCTTGTAACCTTCGTGGGGCCTTGGTAGTTGGTACATGCATGGGATATTCCAATTAACTGTTGTGGCGGCCAACTCCTTAGATACAGCTAAAGGCATTAACGTGCGTCACTGCATACTTGATACTCCACCCTCCGATTTAAAAAGAGGAAAAGTGCTATAAGTAATCCAAGTAATTTTCTTCTAAACCATGATTCATATGGTCCACGTACCACACACTTTCACTAATCTTAGGCATGCATCACACAATATTAAATGTGGAGAGTGGAGGGATCGTAATAATTAATTATAGATAATATTACAAATATCTTGTAGTTGTTTTAATGCTTCAAATATGATCTTTTTCGGTTATAAGGCAATAAGGCGGGAAAATCCATTTCATTGATTTCGGAATCAAAAGTTGCACAATCTCAATATAACGTTTAGCTAAGGATATAGGTAATAAAATAGACGTGAGTGGCATCCCAAGTCATTATGCAAATTCTAGTGTGACTGAAACAAAGAGTGATTGATAAAGCCAAAACATATATAAAATGAGAACATAATCTTGAAATGTTTCAGTTTTCTTGTATCTATTGGTGGATAATTCTCAATTAACACACAAAAACTAAAAGTTTTTTGCGTATTCTATGGCTAAAAGTCAGCATTAGTTAATCAAACTCGAGATTAATTGTCCTTTTGCTATGAACTTTCTCTAGTTAATTCTCCTTGTTTGGGTTGTTGCACTTGCACTCGGATCGTATCCTAAATCCGGTATCATCACAATACTTCGGCATCTCATGGAGCAATATGCTTGGTCGCTGCACAAAGAGTAAAAGAACATTAAATGATCATTAACGATGTGGTTAATTGTATAAATTACATATTCATTATTTTTTAATGGATGTCAAAGAAACCATGTTTTTTATAAGCCAATAAATGGGGCAAAAGTGCTTTTGTGTTCCTCAACTTATGACTTCAAAATAATTTACAACTTTTGCTTAAATTATGAACTTCTACTTTTCTAAAAGAGTTTGCAAACACCACCTAAAACAAACTATTTTAAGCAAGTGTTACACGATGACAGTGTGTAACGAGGCAATCAAACTTTTTCTAGATTTTATGATATTAGATATTCCATAATCTCATCACAACTCTGCATTATCACCTATAATCGAACTGCCAGTCATCATGTTGCACAAAATAATTCAAAACCGTTACTAACAAGTAACAACAACAAGGCCCTGAACTGATCTAGGCGAATTTGTGCAATCTAACATGTAAATTTTAATTACCATAAATTCTTCCTAGTTACAATCATGGCTTCTTATGCGCCGGACAAATATGGGGAACTGTCTAGGGTACCTCCGGGTGTACCACAGACTTCCCTCACTGTTCATGTGGACCCCACATGCATGGGGCCCACATGCATGTGAGGGAAGTCTGTGGTGCCTCATGAGGCACCCCAGACAATCCCCAAATATGGTATAGTAAATGCTCCTTTTCTCTTCTTTAACAGCTTTCTGACCTCACCCCAGTCACCAGCTTGACTATTTTCTAACCTCAGTTGATTTGCCTAAACAGATACTACATTAGAAAGTCCTAAAATCTGAAACTATGGTAATATCAAGAACAAGAGTTTTAGAAATTAGAGTGAAGATAATAGTTGTTCATCAGGAAAAAAACATAAAAAAGGAATGAAGATAATAGTTTATGGAATAATAAAATAACATTGGGATTTTTTTTTGTTGAACCAATAACATTGGGATTCAAAGAGTGAATTGTTCTTTCAATTTTTTCAACACGACCCTGTTGATAATAAGTAAGTATGTGTTCATAATGTGATATCGGCATTCGGCACATTATACCAAATGTTTAAAAACAAATGGCCATATTATTTAAAGTAGACACATTACCTCCCTTCTAAAATAAAGGGTCAAAATAATAAGTGCACATAGTACAATATGATATTTTAAAATAGCTAAATGTCTAGTGAAGCTTAATAAACATACAAGCTAATAGCAAAAACAAAAGTAAAAAAAAAAAAAAGAATTGTTATGCGCAATGACAAAAAATATACTAGAAAAGAAAAGAAAAAAAAAAACCAAAGTAATAGCACTCCACCCATTCTTTAATATTTTCCTAGTAATTTTACAAGGATTTTTTATCTCCTTTTTTCACATGAAGTTCTTTCTTTTTTTCCTTCACATACAGACTTTTTGTCTAGACAAGGGGATTTACTATTAGAATCCCTAAACATAATCATGGCACATCCTTAAAGAATTCATCATATAGCCATGCAAAACACTTATAACAAAACGAAATAAAATATCATTAGCGTACCTATACATGAACGTATCTTGCCCTGGAGACATCCGCTTCTTGCACACTTCACAATTCTCTAAATCCAAAAAGCTATTCGTCTCCTCTTTCTCCGATTCGACGCCCGCCATTGACCGCAGCCTCTCCGCCGCTGCAAAGGCATCGTTCAATGAATCAGACGGCCAATGAACGGCTTTGTTGATCGGCGAAGTCGATAGTCCTACTGCACGAGAGCTCTTCTTTCTCATTATTGCCAATAAGCTCCTTTATCTGTAAAATTATATGGTGTAATATGTTGAAATTGGTAATAATGAGAAGGAATCTCTTATAGGAGTTAGAATTTATGTTCTCTCGAGTTACTAATATGGTTGTATATATGTACTAAGTTTGAAATTGATGAGTAATGAGAACAGAAACTCGAAATCTTTTGTAGAAGTTAAAAGTTATGTTCTTTTGAGATAATAATATAGGAAAGATTTTGTTGATATGATAAGTATTGATACCGAGTATTACGTTTAAGGAATTCCCTAAGTAATTTATCAGGAGTCGGGACTTCTTTTTTTGTTTTAGGTACGTTCATGATATAACTATATTATTATCAAAATTACTCAATTTGTTAACTAATTTTACAAGTTAGATTTAGATTGATGAGACCGAGCACGGACTTCATATTTATCCATATAAAAAGATCATTCTCGTTCGGGAATTAGAGTCCTTATTCTGAAGAAGTTCAAGAGTCCTTAAAATATTTAACATGGTTTTCGAATCATTCAAGGTCTTTCAATTTTTACATTAGATTAGATTTTGTCGAATATGAAGAGAGTAAGGAATCAAAATCCTACCATATGAAGAAGTCCAAATTTAAAACACTAGCTACCTTTACATGAACTAGTAAATTGTCTCTGTTGATTAGCATACAGGCTACTTTATTAGAATCAAAAAGTATAATTAAAAAGATAAGGATATAGATTTGATTCTCATTTTCTATTTCATTTACTTAATTTATCATAATATTCTCGTACTACAGATTACATGCACGAAGAAACTTGACTATAACAGTTTCTAGGAGCAGTTCAGGACAAAAACTGCAGATGCATGAGTTTCTACTTCTGCAGATAATGATTCTCTTACAACTCCAAAGTCCTTCCCACTCCATTCTTCTCTACATTTGCATGAAGTGGTACCAAGTTTCGTGCCGGGAAGTGCCTTAGCCAAGTCTGCAATTCTCGTCGATATCACCGTCTTCTCAGGACTCAAGTTGAAAAACGCAACATAGATTTCTCCTGATAGAAACTAATATTAGCTTTTCTATGTAAAATTTACGACATAACTTGCCAAAGCTACAAAAATCGTACTCAATACATTTGCCAATTAATGCAACACACAGGTGCTTTTTTCCAAGTGGTAACTAATATTAGGGAAATTAAAAAGATCTCTCTTGTAAAATAACCATGAATTTAGAAGACGAACCTCTTCTTCCTGTTGCAATCCAAGCACGAACTCCATCGGAAGCAGATTTAGCTGCTGCACAAAAGTTAAATTTAGCAACTAAATTAAAGCTTATATTAAAGATTGTACATCTAAATCAGATCACAAATATCACCTTTGACTGTCCTCATAGATGCACATAATCCAGAATAGCTATTGGTCAGGGTACCGTTGTAGTTCAACTCCCACATCTGTTTAGTTAAAATTGCTTAATTGCTTCGCTCAATTGTAAGAAAATTTGCAAGCAAGATAAAGATTTAGCTTCCAATTACAACAGCCGGAATCCCACAAAATTTCACGAGTTCCCTCGGATGTAGATACTAGCTTGCAAATTCTACGGACTGATCATGGAGAATTCCTAATGACTTATGCTGGCTCATGCAGCAATATATAGCTCGATAATCTAGCTTATGAAATCTCACAACATACAAACACACAGTTATTAAGGTGAATGCGTTATTAAGGTGAATGCTTTATGCTTCCCACGTGAATATACTTTCGACTGGAACTAACCTGTCCTTACATATGCGACGCTTCAAAAAACAAATTCAAGAAAAAAAGACTCGAAGTTACCTGGTTGGCATCCCACCTGCAAGGTGAAAACGAACCCCTTTTCAGCTCTTTAGAAGTGAGTTTCTGATTTGGAGAAGCACCGAGGCAAGATTCCGCTGTCTGTGCCTTAAGCAAGTGGGATTTACCAACATAGTTCTGTTTGTATGTCCCGTCTTCATCTCTGCATCAATGTTTCAAGAGTCATAATACATAGTATAATTCATTATATCACAATTCCAAAGAGGTAGAAGTTATTACGAAAAGAGATGAGATCTTCTTTTGTATAGGCAAAAAGGCTCTTTAACTGAAACATTTGAGTTTGCTTTCCAGCAAACTTGTTCAAGATCACCATGGCTAGCTTTAGAAAACCACCCTCTCGCCACAGCATCTTCGCAGTTTGTTAGGCCCAAAGTAGGAGCCTTCAAGATACTCTGCCTCTTCATATTTCTTACATGGTAATGCCTTGTGCTTGAAATGTGAGGAAACTGCAATTTGTAAGATGAGAATTAGACGGGGATTTTCTATAGTTTTCACAATGAGATATTTAAGGTGTAGGACGTGCCTCCATATTGTTTGAGCTAAAGGAATTTATCTCTAAGAGAGTCGGATTCGTGATTAGGCTGAGCGTTGCCTTGTCTAGCTGTCTCATATCTCCTCCAAACATGAGAGGAGACTTAGCGATGGACCACAATGTCATCTGTCCAAAGATTTTGCACATATACCTGTCACTAGTTAGCAGAAGAGAAAAGGAGAGTAGCTAAATAAAAGATACCTGTGATCTCTGTTCGTCTAGAGTAAGTTTACATTTTCTATGAGGACCTTCATTTGAACCTATCAACAGAAAACGCAACAGGTATGTAACTGATATAAGATCAGTCTAACTAATAACTTGTTATTTTGCAAAGCAAACGAATCCATGGTGTCCCATATTCATAGAAGACTATCAACCCCATCCAGCCACTGAAGCCAAAGAACAGAACATCTCGCTCTCAATATGTACATGGTTTATTCATTTTGTCACCTAAAATAGCAAGTACATTTGAAAATTATTATTTTCTTTTTTCTTCATTATAAATGAAGAAATTGCTAAACAAGTGGCATAGAATAATATGGTTAATTGCAAAAGATGAAGAAAAACTTGCTGCTCTTTTTGCAAATTGCACTCCCGGCAAAGTATTATATATATTCTTAATCCATGAATGCTACAGCTGGATGATACTAAAAACATCTTCTTTTCCATTTTGTACCTCAAAAGAATAGCGTAGCTAACTCCACTTAGTCTTGTTTACCTGGATCAGTCAGCCATCCCAATGGTAGCATATCTAAGTCCGGCCATGACTTTCCACTTAGCCCTTTCGCGCCAATCATATTAGCAGCCGAAAAATCCCTAATTCACCCAAATGGAGGGAAACAGTACTAGTTAAGAGCGGATCAAGATGTATAAGATATATATACACAAGGTATCAGAGTAAAGATAGGGCATGTAATCTACCGTGTAACATCAAAATGCGCAGTAACATCTCTCCATGTATCCCAGTCATCGCCTGTAATTCTATACATATTAACAAGACCACTTATACCCTTTGCCATGGCTGGTGTAACAGTAGAACCAGGTGATAAGGAATACAAGATCGGGCGGTTAAGTTCCGTCAAGACCTGCATAAAGTTTACATATAATGTTAAACCTTATGCTAAGATGCGCTCTAGTTTTTACCAGTCTTGATATTTACTAACTGAGGTTTCGCTATTGATTGAGTATTATCAAGGACAATAAAAGCAGGACTAGGATATAAAACAAATTGTACCTCTGAAACATAGCTTATCTCATCAACATCCAAATCCTCGCCAAACACACAATCATTTTTAACTGTCAAGGAACACACTAACTTAGCAACTGGAAATATATGACAAACCTGGCAGCTCAACTGGCAGACTTGAAGTCAAGATCAAGATGATACGGTAGAGTAGATTATGAAATGAAAGAAGTACGACCAGGGCTTGACTTAGTTACTTAATTATTTAACTTTTTGCATATGTGTGAACTGTTAGTCCATGCTTCATCTTCAACCCTTTTCTTTAAGTTTCAAATTCAGAACAAACAAGAAAAATGTAAGCCCAAAGAAGCTCTTTATGCCTGTAGAGAAATCGACAAATTTACCAAAATCGACACCCCATTCAGCATACTGCTGATAGAGAGACTTGAGGAATGCTCGTCCAGCTCCCGATTTAGCATTCACGCTCATGAAACCATTTTGCATCCATGCACAAGTCCTCTCCTTGATTCCTATGTCTTTTGCATGCCACTGCCTTCCAGACTCTATATAAGCTTTGCCCTATCATAATACCTTTCAATAGATCAGTCACTAAAGCTAAATATTTTGTGTGTATAGCCATCAATATCCCTATATGCATGCATTATATGCTGACGATTGTTTCAGCTTCGATGTAAATACTGCATATTTGATTCCATCCACAGATCTATTTTCTTCCCTATGAGTTTAGTCTCAACAAGAATGACTTACGACACACTAAAGTCATTTGACTAAGATAAACTAAAATAAAATGTCTAAGTCACGGTTGGCTGCATTACCGTGGCAGTGTCCAGAATCGGTGTGTTTGCATTGAACGCCTGAGTACTAATACCCCTCATAACATGAATCCCGAATTTCAAGCCCATGTCATGAACTTTCTTCGCCACCTCAGTGAACCCTTTCCCCCCTCTGGAGGAAGGCCATCTATCGGGGTCGGGAACCATCCTTCCCCACTCATCAATTACGTCGAATCCAAGAGAATCGACATAAGCACCAGGCACTTTTCTCCGGTACCAAAGATAATCCACCACCACATACTAAACAAAGTCACAAAAAATAGGAAAATATTAAAAACCAACAGAGAACTTTAATCAGTTATAAATTACAATTAATGGATGCTTACATTATATCCATGAGGAAGAAGACGCTGAGCCACAAGCTGAGCATTATCTAAGAACTCTTGTTCAGAAATAGTCCAGCAAAATGAATCATAAGAGTTCCAACCCCTTGGTGGTGAGCTAGCATGCTCTGTCTCTCCCAAACAATAAATTACCAAAATAACCCTAACAAAAATAAGCCAAAAAACATCAATTTCGCCTTCCTTTTTTTCAACAACCAAAAAAAAAGATCAAATCTTTATGAACAAAAATCTCTGCCCTCTTAAAAACAAACACAAATAACAAGAAAATGGACATCATCTGCCATATAAATTAAGGAAAAAAAATAAGAAAAAGATTTAACCTTTGCAGTAGAAGAGCGACAAAGAGCGAGTTCAGTGGGAGCAATCTCATCTTAGTCATAATCAGAAGAAACTGAAAATTGCAGTGAAAGAACTGAATAACCCGTTACTGGTTTTTCATTTTTAAATAAAAATTGAATGCTGGGTTTTATTTAACAAACTGTGATGATGGTCTAACGTAAACTAGTAAGAGGTACAAGGTTGTGTGGGGCGCTAACAATAACATTCATCAGTTATCTGTTTTATTGTAGGAAGGGAGACACGCGCCACGATGTAATAATGGTGTCGGAGCACGTGGATTATCGCAATATTTAATAAATACTTAAGATGGTTGTGTTAATTCTCAGTAATTCATTCTTTTAGTATTATAAAGTTGTAATTAAATTCTACATTAGGAATTGGAAATGTTAATTGAAAGTGGTATATCCGTGTCAGATTTGGTTTCTTTTAAAAAGTGATAGAACCATAGATCATAGTTTTGTTTTGATAGTATGTTTCGATAAGTTAAATATTAAGCATAGATCATAGAAAATACTTATATGTTTTGTTTCAATGGTATGTTTCGACAAGTTAAATATTAAGCATAGATCATAGAAAATACTTATATGTTTTGTTTCCATAAAGTAAACGATGGAAACATTTCGACACTTTTTGTGAAAAAAAAAAAACTTTGATTCATGGATAGAACCACTGGACATCGCCATTATATTTTTTCAGAAAAATATTGGACTAGTTTAACGGCAGTGGCGTATGCAAACTTCGAAGAAGTGCCACATTAGACGCTTTGCCAAATATAGCCTATAATCCTATCAATTATCTACTGTACGAAAAGGATATTACAATCACAAAACAAATCGTCGTTGAATATAAGCGCAGAGCTACTTGCTCATTTTAGCATGAAAATTAAGAATAATTACAATCACATTAGTACAGTTTTTCTCTAATTGCAACAGTTTGTTTTATTGTTGGAATACGTATAATCCCCCTAAAAGCTAAAAGAACATTACAACATACTCACCAAAAACTTGAATAATAACAGAAACTTTTTCGAGTTTTCGAAGAACATCACAAATATATCCTTCACCTTCTTTAATACTTTATTCAGTGGTGTCTTTAAATTTCCAAATCATGGAAAAACTTTAATTATTATAATAAATCTCAACGAAAGTATAATCCCTAAAAATTATATTTTTGCTTGGTTTACTGTATTCTCGTAATTGCATTTTTTGAACAATATGGTTCTCTTTTGTTACATTTCAAAAGACAAACATCCCACTTGCGAGTTCTTCAGGACAGAGTTTACCATGAAAATTTGAAATCATCAAGCGCACCAAACAACCCACAATTTCGAGTTATTTTCCACGTTAGCAGTCGCAAACTACTGCAGATGACATCTCAAAGTAAATCCTGTGTTAATATACATTACTAAAATATTAAATAATAGTAAAAATGAATTAACATTTAGTACAACTATCATGTAATAGTGTGTCATTCGCCCTCCTGTGATAAAAGATCATGCTTTTGTGATCCAATCATGGAAACTTCAAGCTCCAGTCAATGATATTTTGCAGCTACAAGAGCTTCTCACCTTCTGAAACAACAAAACCTGCATATTATAGCTTTCGCCGGATAAACTAACATCAAAATTCCAGTTCTATACTCTATAAGAATTATCAGAATCAGGTTCTACACATGCAAGGTGTAAGAGGGTTCTCCCAGATGTCATAGTTGGGGAAAGTTTCTTCTGGTAATCCAGTTCGCGTCTGGTGAGTTATAGTCACGTCTTCAACAAATGTTGCCCAGCCCATATACGGGTCCCCTAGAGATTTCGACATCAGACCCTTGTCTGGCTTAATGGATTTCTGGCGGTGACCCAGGTAACGGCGATTTCCTATTATAAGCTTTGCGAAATTTCCTCCGTGGGTCATCACAAAGACGTCAGATTTTAAGCATACTAAGAAGTCTAAAGCCGCCAAGCTTGTCACGTGTTTCCTGAATCCGTCCAACTCCGACTTGGTGGCCAATTCCTCCTTTGTCACCTGTAACATATCTTTAGTAACTTGTCCACATCAAACATAAGATAAACTACATTGCGTATTTGTAATTATTCATTTCATGGCGATTAACAATTACTGAGTAACAAAAAAAATATGTGGATGTCTATAGTATTGGAGAAATGTCTTTCTTTACAGAATAAGAACAATGGCCTTACAAGATTGGGGAACATGTTCCTGAGAGGTGCCATACGATTCTGTCCACCATAAACTTGACCAGACGCAACATATATTTGAGTTTCTTTGGGATAGCCCATTGCACGAAGCATAACTGCTACCTCACCAGGCTCAAGAGGGCAACGACCTTCCTTCCGCTTCTGAAGAGCCAGGGCCCAAAGATGAGAACCATCCTGCGAGAATAAGCCCAAGAAGAAAACAAAATTTTAGTTTGGTTTCGAAGAGCATTCCTGCACAAAAATCGAACTATAATATAGATACCTTGAAGCGTCGGGGCCATTCTTTCAATCTGTACAGAGCCATTAGTGCTTTCTCCATCCTAGTTCCCACAAAATCACAGAATGACAGGCCGACCATACCTTTCTCGAATCTTAAATGGAGAGCCCTGAGTATGAGAAAAGAATTAACAAGAAACCTGTAAATGCCCTCCATGTAAAAGGAAAAAACCTGACTAATGATAAATTACAAGTCTGGAGAATGTTACCGAAGTAATTCATGTCACTTACATGAATGGATTTGAGCTGCCAGTTCGGTTTTTCATCCTAGAGACGAGTAAATCTGACATCTCCTCAATCTCAGGAAGAAATTTTAAAGCATGGTAGTTTACTCTACATCTTAGCCTGTTGATCTCTTGAGGAACATTATCATACCTGATGAACAAGAAAAATCAAAAAGAGTTGACAGAGAATTTGGTGTTATACATGGAAATCCCGAAAGAAATCACACTGATTAAAACTGACAACTCACCCCAGTCGATCAACAAAAGGTTTCAAGGCCATTATCTTCTTTTCCTTCACACGAGGCAAAACATTGTCGATGTAGAACTGGGCAGGAGCATATTTTGGAATGTTCTTTACTGTCCGTCTGCCATGGATCATATGAGATTATAACAAGATCCACATTTTAAGGTCTGATCTTGTGCATGACTTGTCAACAAATTTTCATATATTAAGTTTGATAAGTCATTAGAATATAAAGATAATTCCCTTGCTACTATTTCAATCACTATGAATCATCTGGATGAACCTTAGACACATGAACCAAATGTAAACCAAATACTAGGAAGAAATCAAATGTTATTAGTTATTAATTTTCTAGTCCAATAAAAACTCGTGAAACTTGTAAACAATAATAAACAATAAAAATAAAAGTCGAAAACTGGATAACATTCAGCTCAAAGTCATATTTCTATATTTAAACTGTTCAACCGGCTCATTTCACGAATATATAGCATAAAACCTTAACGATGACAAGTCCAAGCAGCAAACCTTCAAAGCCTTTAGAAGCCAAATTCTTACATTTTCCTGATGTACACAAACTATCAAAGCTACTACACATCTTAGCCGAGCATTTTTCAAGTTGCCGCATCTTCATAATGACATCAAGTAACAGCACCTCTTATCATAACTTAAGCAAGTTTAAAGCTAAACTTCACCAGTGCTCCAGAACATAGCAAATCAACAAAATGGATGACTTGCATAGCATACATGCTGCAAAAATATTGAAGAGTGAAACTAAAAATGTATCAAACCTTATACTACTGAACAGCTCTGCTTTGTCCGCAAACCAATCTGGGATATCTCTTACAATTCGTACATCATCTTTCAAGTAGTCAATAAAATGATCTACATCAAATATGTCTTCAAATTTCCTGCAGATAACAATGTATTACTTACATGAAATAAGGCAACTACGGGGATGACTAATAGTGTGTATATTTTACAGTTCTGCAAGTATGGTTTTCTTTATTTAAGAATTTAAGAGTTCCAGAAAAAGAAACCATGTTGGCTCAAATCACAGAAGAAGGCATAGGTGGGAATTTTTGCAAAGCTAAAAGGAAAGGTTGGAAAAATCCAAGAACCATAATCCAAGCAATCTACGAGAAGATATATAGATGCTAAATGTAATTGACTTCCATCAGCCTAGGACACCCTTTCACTGTGTTTCGTGCATGAAAGCTGGCAAGAAAATCAAGGCAACAACTATTGATAGAAAATTGAGCATTCTTTAGTGTCCCCTAAACCGTAAACCAAAGGAAGCATATATGTAAAGATGCTGATGTCACGACAGTTTCTCAAGAATTATCACTGTTTGACTGTAGCTGAGAGCATTGTAAATGAAAGGCATCCAGCTGCAGAAGGAACTTCTCTGCCCCCACACAAGAATGTAAGCACAGAAAAAACTCAAGGAAACAACTTTAGCATTTGAAGAGAGTAATTCCTTTGTGCCACAAGAGAGATGCGAAAATTGAAGTGGAGATGGATAGGTGTTGGATCAAGACAAAGTTTTCCCATGTATTTATAACTTGTTCACAGTTGTTGAGAGCATGCAAATGATTGAAAAAAAGAATAAATTCATGGTTTTGGTCGGGTTCACCCACGTTTGGTCTTTCCAAATCTGATCTTGCTTCAAAACAGGCAAAATAAGAGTAGCATTCAGGATCTTGGCCACAGCTACAGCATTGCATATCTGCAAACACATATACAGGTACGTAAAAGTAAGTATCTATTCCATAGCCATTTATGATTCTAAAAGTCAAAGGGTGTTTAATATGTTGAATATATTAATTCAAAAACAGGAAGACACTCCAAGGAACAAGATATGCAAGTTCTCTACAATATGACTGCTGTCAAGATATTGCTAAATTATCACAGAGCCCAATATATTACTTTCTTTGCTAAGTTATAAAAAAAAGAAGTAAACATCCCAATCCTGCATGAAATCTAAATTCGGAAATGAAAAATTTAATTAAAGTACTGAGAGGATTACGTACAGCAATTCTTTGCTGGTTAAGGCCACCCTCAGCATGTATAAATATGTAGCCATTTGTGTCATTCTCAGCTGGAAGATCTGCAAGGTGACACGACCAGATTATTCATATATAAGCTAATCCTTATGTGAACATATTCAGAATTTTTATCTTAGAAAAGAATAGTCACAGAAGAGCCCAAGAAAGAGATACATAAATAGTAATCCGTACATTGAGATTCTACTCATTATACCAATAGTATAAGGCTATCTTATCTTGTTCTACAAGAATCTAGTCTAATCTGCATTTGCCAAATCATTACAAAACACCTCTAACAAGTACATTGACCTTAGGCATCATTCAGGCTCTGAATATGGGGGTGGGCATGCAAGTTAACCACACCCTGCCCCACCCACCCTAGAATGATGGGAACAACAAGGAAAAAGTATCAGGGTCATACTTAGATAAGACCGTGAAGACAAGTAATAAAGTCAACAAGAGATACCCCCATAACTCAATTCCTGATGTCAAACAAATAGCAAGGAAAATAAGGAGTAACATGTCACCAAATTACTGCATTTTACAACAATAGCTATGAAGCCATTAATCCAAATTATTAATGGGCTATATAAACCAGAGACAGACCAGGTTGAGTCAAGCACATAAATTATTCCCTCCATTCATTTCAAATGGCATTTTAAGGCAGTCAAAGTACACATATACCACCCAAAACCTATACAGCTCTTCCATCGGTCTATGGTCAATAATGCAAAATCAAGATATTAAATTTATCACCAAGACATACTTGGAGTTCCTAGTAGTTCATGCCCTCAGTTGTGCATACTTTACATTTATTCAGCAAAATGTGATCTCTCTTATAACAGCATTCAGCTATAAGTTTTCATAATTACATAATTCAGCTTTTTCTGTCCTGATGATGAGGGGGATAACAGAAAATCGAAACGAGGGGAAGTAAATCAAGGCTTCTTCCACAATGTTGTAACAAGGTGTAGACTGAATATCCAATAATAGACTTATGGTATGTAGGGTTAAGGTGTAGGAAAGGAAAAGAGAAGTGTCGAACTGTCGTGGTTAACGGGTAGAAGAGAGAGGGGGAAATGCTCGCTGTGTACCATACATAATATTCACCTCCGATTCTTCACTCTCCTTAGAAGCAGTTTCTACATTTCTTCCCCCAGACCAAAGCGAGATTGTACAAGAAGAAAAGAAGAATGAGGGCACTGATACAAGATTTAATGTCACTTCTGTTATTCTGGAGATAGAACAACATTTTCTTCCTTAAATTGTTCAGATATGCATCAAGATGTATTTGGGTACCTGATATTATGCCCTCACGTCTTTCTGCACATGACTTCCAAGAAGTAGTAGCTGCATGAGGATTTTCCCATAGTGATAGAGGCTCCTTTACCTAATCACACACAACTCAATGCAGTTAATCCGGAAAACATAATGATGATAAGTGATAACACAAGAGAAAAAGTAGATTGTCGTTTGGAAACGTACATGAGGGCAGTGAAGAGTTATGCCATCTTTTTTGCACAAATATGGAGCATTCTGCAACCAAAGCGAAGAAAGGGCGACAGTAGAGATGATCAGAGCTTCGAGAGCAACTATAATAGTATAATGTCAGTGTACAAGCTAGTTTTACACAAACTATCATGACTCAAATTTTGGGCCTCATGTAAAAAGGTCAGACTCGTCTTCAGGAGAACCACAGTTAAAAAAGCTATCCAAAAAAAATCAAGGATAGTAAACAGTGCAAGCCATCATCCTATCTAACCAAATAACTAAATGTAGAAACCATCGCCGGATATTCATATGCAACAACCAGCTGCACCAAATCAAGCAGCAACTTCTCTGAGTCAGTTGGAAGAAATTCTGGTCTAAACTTTGTCATCGGATACCATTTGTCATCTAACTCTATGCATTAAATTCTGATAACTCCAGGAGAACTCAGAACACTTTATTATGGTTCAATACAAGACAGTAGTTCTACTAGTACTTATCAGTTCACCCTGTGTATCTCAAATTTCATACTAAATCTTCAGTAGCTAACATATCTTATTCCATTCTCTATTACAAGATACACCATCTCCACAACACAAAGTATTAGCATTAAGTGCTTGAAGCTGGTCCCTGCACGCATTTACAATCCCATGGACTTGTGATTCGAGATATTGTCATGAAAAACGGTACGATGAACATGTAAGAACTGGCATCTGACTCACACTATGCTGGTCCTACAAAACCTAAACCTCAAAACATATTTGAACTATCAATTCTTCCTCGCAAATTCGTGCAAATATATCATCTACTTCTACTCCACCGTACCATTTTTTTGTACCTAAATGACTTCCGATTCGTGATTATCTATACTATTGCTTAAATTGCCGATCACAAAAGTGCAAAATCTCTTGTGATTTTCACAATGCAGGCACAAATAAACATCATCAACTACACAAACGAACTTCGAACAGACGAAACGGAGCACAATACATACCAATCGTTTGACAAGAGAAGAAACTAAAACCACGGCGGCGAGAGCAACTACGGCGAGTACGAAAATCGAGATCCTAGAAAACTGAAGATTAGGCCTACTGTACGGATCGTCGTTCGTGGGGAAAAACGATTGGAAATAGGATCGGAACGATCGATCGCGCGTGTACCGATCGCGATCATCGTCGTCATCGGCGGCGGTGGAGGAGGCGGACAGTGGAGACGGACCGGCGGCGGGTGAGCCGGTGGCGCGACTGCCGGTGGAGCTCGAGTGGCGGAGCTCCGCCAATGCTCGCTTCGGACTGAACGCCAGCTTGAAAATGGCGGTGGTTATTCGATGCAACACTGCGAGTTTACACCACCGGGCTGTGCGTGTGTGTGTGAGAGAGAGAGAGTAGAGAGAGAGAGAAGGGGGTGGAGTAATTATCTAGTGTTGCTGACACTCCATGTGACTGACTTTGGACGATTTTATTGCTCTTTTGGGAAATCTAAGAATTAAAATGTTATTTTGAAAGGGCATTATTGTCATTGTAGGGTTCCGATGTTCGTTTTAAATTTCACCTCTCCCTGTATATCGATTTAAATTTCACCTCTCCCTATATATTGATGGAATGCTCTCATTCGCATCTCTCTAATCTACAAAATCGTCACCGACCTCCTAAAGAAATTGGATGTTAGTGTTACTAGTAAGACGATATGACTTTACAGAGTGGTGTTTGGTTCCGCGGATGTTATAGTTCCAGATTGAGTCTCGTCTAGACTTATAATCGAATTATCTATACTAATTTCAATGTTGTTTAGTTTTTTTATCTCCAAATTGACATTATAATATATCTCCCAAAGGAAAAATTATTAGATATATCCGTTGTATGGTGACGTGGTCCAGCCAAAGGCTCATATTAAATACTATTCTTAAATTATAAGGAAGTAACTTCTCCACATCTCATCACAACCATGCATTTATATAAATAACCTACTTGCTGCACCACCTCATCGAACAGCCGTTACACCTAATAATCTCTCATCCAAAGGCTTCTTGTTTGGTTTACGACATTGGCCATCATATATGGAAATTGTTTATTTTACCCTTCTTGATACTTACTATGTACCACTTCTTCATGTCTCATTCATATTCCTCCCAAAACCGAATTTAGGGCAAAAATTGAGTCGACGATCCCTAGAGTGACAAATAAAGTTGGTGATTGAATGAAGGCATCTTGCACATTTATCTCCTATCAACTCGTCTTTCTTCGATTAGTTGGTGTTTGTTGGCTTCTTGTCATCAAAAAGTGAAGCCCTAATTACATCTCTCCATTTTGGGTGAGGGTTAATGGCCCGTTGACAATTTTTATGCGAATTTTATGTATTTTTAGCAACCCCCGACTAAACAAGTTAGATTTCTCCATATTTCTTTCAAATTTACACATTTCAATTGTGCTATAAGCCTATAAAGGGATTTAGAACAATAGATGTGATAGCTTGAATATGTTAACTGTGTCGATTAATATTTAGTTGATGTTACTGCATTACTTTTATGTGAGGCCCATCATGTTCTTTTTTTTTTTTTCAATCCCTTATTAAGACGGTGTGTCTTATGCATAAGCGTCTTACTTTTTTCCAAAGCCTTGGTTGTGTAATTTTATACATGTTCGCAATTAAGTTAGTTAATTGAGGCTTTAATCAACAAGTATGGTTTAGGTCCTCTTTTTTTTTTTTTTTGGGACTGTTTAGTATAACATGACCACTCATTATATGTAAGAGCATGCAATAATCTCTCTTTTTTTGCATTTGTGTTTAACGGTGCATTCATGTTTCCTCGCAGAATCCATGCTATCAGAAAGACCGTCATTCTCACGATTAGTTTAATACATGAATCAAAAAGCAAAATTAAAAAAAGAATTTGGCGTCTATTCGATCCATTTTTCCTTCAAAATGGTGAAGTTTGTTCAATTGGAAGCTGTCTAAAAATCAAGTTTGGAGATGACAAATTAAAGAGCCACCAATGACATTGAGTAGTGCGAGTACAAATTACAAAGGTAAAACAAAATAAGTGTAACTTGGTCAAATGAAAAGACTTGGTGACCATGAAAATGAAAAATTACCAAAGTATCCTATCCCTCAACTCTCTCGATCAGTGGTTGAGTTCACAATGCATCAAGTCTATGCTATTAGATAACGAACTGGGGAGTGGAGACTCATGATGTGACATATTTAGGATATAACACGTGGCATATCTTCAATGGCACATACCCAATTAAAGGTCAATAGAAGCATCAATCAGACACAGGGAAGTTCGAACAGCTTGTGTTCGATCTACTTGGGGGCCACTGTTCGATCATCTGTAGTGATTGAACAACTTTAGCCGTGTTCGATCGATTTGTTAACCGTTGTGAATTATGAAGCTAATTATCTATAAATACGCCTACTCCGCATGGAGAAATATACGCAATTTATAGCCTTTTACTGTTTATTTTTCGATCGCCACTTGTCGACTGTGTGGACGCTCATTGATTGATCATCAGTCGTTCGATCACTCTATCAAATGTTTCCAAATAAATTGAGTCATTTCATATTCAATTTCATATTTCTCCAAATGTTTTATACCAAACGCGGCCTTAATAGACCGTGAAGAGGTTTTTGCACATAGGGTTTAAGAAGAACACACACAATTTTCACATTTATCAATCAAACAAAAACTCTGAATCGGCCATGGATCACAAGAGAATCAGATTAATCTTCGAAGACGATGACGACATTTTGAGCGAATCACAAAAATCCGAGGGTTTGAATAGGAGCTGGCTTCTCTTGAACACGCACCACCAACAACAACAACACGCCACCACCATTTACGACGTCGTTTCGCACATTCTTCAAGCTTTCAAGCTCCACGAATCGTGCCCTAACGGCCTCATTCTCTCTGTAATCATCTTTAATTATTATGTCGATTGAGCTTCAGTATGATTAAATGTCGTTCACTCGTGTGTCGTGTATATATCTGATTGTGGACATTTTTGTGATTAGGTTTCTGGATTTGTGTTGCCGGCATTTGAATCGACTTGCATTTTGAAGGACAATGAGGTTGTCAGGTTAGTTTTGATGTGGTTTTTTTTGTCAGCGAGTCGCGTGTAGCGAACAATCGAGCAATTATTAGAATGTGTGGTGTAAATGTGATTAAACTGAAGTGTATTAGCTTGTCCAGTGACTTGATTAGAATTTTGAAGTTAGATACTAGTTTCTGTGATTGAAATTGAGTTTAATGTTATTAAATTGCTTCTTAAGTTTTTATTTTGTGAAGGCAGAGTGAGGAAGAGAGGGAACGTTTTGCGTATAGACGGAAATGAGGCCGCCGACCAACTTGAGAAATTGGGAGGTGTCGAGCAGCAACCTAGGAATACGGATATTTTGCTTTTGGCGAATGGAGATGGAGGTCATGGGAGTGAGGTTCCTGATGAGAAGGATGATGATGGCCTGCTGGAAAATTCACATCGTAAGAAACAAAAAAGGAAAGCACCAGAGAAACTTCGGGACTCTAAGTACTTGTTTCTTTGCTCCTTACTCTTCGCTCTACACAAACTTGATTCCAGTGTGCATGGTGTAATTTGTGCTTTTATTTCATATATACTTGAATAGGAAGAAGAAACATTCTGCTGAGAAACCTTGTCAAGGTGTAGTCCTTACGAAAAAGAAGCTTCCTTCTGAGGAGGAGGAAAAAACTGATTCCGGTGCTGAAGATTATTTGGAAAACAAGGAAGAAAGTGTGAGATTCAGAGAGGCAGGTGATGCATCTTTGCCTGGCATGAAGCGGTAGGTTACTGCAGAAGCTATTTTTCTTCAAGGAGATATTGTTTTTCTTACCCCCATCTTTTAACTGTTATCTTTGACTGGTTAAATATCAAGTCCACGAGACTCGTTTTATCATATATCAAGATAAACACATTTCAGATCACAGAGGCAATTGTGATTAATCCTCAAATCTTGCCTTTTAGGATTAGATACCTCTTGTTTGAATAATACATCATGATCTGGTAAGTAGGGCTGGTGCTGCTGTGATTTAAGTTAACAATTTCAATCTAGATTCAACCATATGAAAAAATTGCTAACTCGTAGGTCTACACCTGCTTTTGCTACTTTGTTGGGGGGGGGGGGGGGGAGGGAGGGACTTTTGCTCAGAACCAAGCCTAGATCTGTTCATCATATTGTCATATCTAATCTATGTATTGCCACTTATTAACAAAATAAGTGGCAATACAGAGGCTTGAATAGTGCTGTAGGTTTAAACATTTCTTATTAACAAAATCCACAACACAGTCAAGGTGACAAAAGATTGAGTTAGAACTAACGTATCTTCCTTTCTTTTTGACATACTTGAGTATATAAAGGGCATATTCGTATCTTACATAAACGCCCTTTGTCTTTCAGCTTTTCAAATTTTCTTATGCATATGTATCTGCAGAAATGCCAAAGTTCAAGACAATATTCAAGTGACTGAAGATGCTCAAATTACCTCCGAAGAAATTAAAAAGGTAATTTGAGAGTTATTATGCTGATAGGTTACTTTTGTAAGCTGTTAACTGCTCCTTTCTTCCTTTCAGTTTTAGCATGATTCTCTTCAAACTTGCAGGTTCCAAGTAGGAGTGCTAGGCGAACGTATGCCAAGAGGCGGTTGTTGCGAGAAATGTTAAATGCAGCCTGCAAATCAGAGGGCCTTGTACGCTATCAAATGCTTATATAGCTGTCCTTGAGCTCCATCAATCTAAAGTTTTTCTGTTTGTCAGACACTGAGTGACTTAATTTTGCAGCGGAATTGGAAAGAGGATCATGCTAAAACTGAAAGGAACAAGTTGGAGAGCCAATTAGAAGGACCAGTAAGTAGTAAGTTTATAATATTTTTCTCTGACCCTAGAGCTCGGCATGAAAATGAGTACCTCAATCTTGCAGAAGAATTGGAAGAAACAACGAGCCATTACTGAGAAAATTGAGTTGGATGACCAACCAAAGGGACTGGTGAGTTATCATCTTCTCTTTGAGCAGTCCTGTTCCAACCTTGATTGATACTATTATTGACATGGACTGTCAAATTTGCAGCTGCACTGGAAGCAATCACATCAAAGTAATCCAGTAGTTAAAGGAAAAAAACGTGAACAACGAAATCAAATTGTTCATTCTCATAAACATCCAAGTGAAAATGGTGATGTAGCTGATCTGCCAAGTGGCGATGGACAGAAAGAGCCATATGAAAATGGCGTCACACATGAACAGCCAAATAGAAAAAATGATGATGAACATGAACAGCCAAATGAGATTGATGGTGATGTACAGGAACGGCCATATCAAAATGGTGATGCACCTGAGCCATCGAATCAAGATGGCCATGTGGAGAATGAAGTTGTTCCCATTATGATAAGGCCAGGCCACATACGCTTCGAACCTTTGGAGAAAGGTTTATGAGTCTATGCATGTGTTTATCCTACTATACTTTTGTTTCATAGATGTTAAATGTTTTAGTTAAGCTTGAATCGTTAATCCACTTGGTTGGTCGATAGAAATTTAATTTAATGGAATTAATTCCTTTGACTTGAAACTAGCAACATGTTTTCTGGCCGTATGATAGTTTTTTGAGAAAAATAAGACCATTCCCGAGGTCTTTTTCTTTTTCTCCTATGGTTCTGATTGTAGAGTCACATACCAAATTTATGTTTCATCTTTCTTCTTTTTTTAAAGCCTGAATTTGGTATCGACTGGAGTTCTCGACATTCCATTCTTGCATTTACTTGACCTACATGTCACTAGTTATAAACAAAGGAAAAACTATTCTTAAGGTGTAAGTTTAACATTATTTCTTGTTCAGAGTCACCTATTTGCATACTTGAATTTGCATGAAGTATCTCTTACATATGATTTTTTGTTGGTTGATGCAGATGAAGCTGTCCAGCACAATCATGTACCTTCAGTATGTATCTTGTGTTTGTTTATGTGCTGGCTACTACACCATTTCTATATTTTTTTGTTGGCATCTTCATGAGTTAGGATCATATATCATTTTCGGTTTTCCTAGTATACTAAGTGCTAGCACTTTTAACTTGGGATGAGGTAGTTTCTTTACAATATAGTTCTTGTAATTTACTTTGAGGTGGCTCTTTACACAGTTGAGTGGTTATACTCATAACAGTTGTTTTGTAATGACATAATGGGATTGAACACCAGTACAGCAGTCTCCTTGTCTCCCCACTTTTCCATTGCTGCAGCTGGAAGCTAGGAAACCTTTATTTTCCAATAGGTTAAAACAGAGCAGATCACAGAGTTAAGGAGTACATACTTTTCTTTACTCGGTTGGGTGGATTGAAAAGAAAAGTTTTGAGCAATAGCTGTTTTATTATGGTTATGTACCAATGCTTCACTATTTGTAGAGTTCCATAATTTGTGTTGCTGCGTGCAACATCTTCTCACAGATTATTTGGTTTCTCCATCAGGACAACTTCCAATGGAATGGAATTACTAGCAAGAAGAAGGGCCAAAAATGGGGGATTGAGAATACTGGAAGAAATGAATATAGAAATTCCAAAGATTACTCTGAATCATTGGGCAGCAGCAAAGAGAAACAAATGGATGAAATATTTAATTTTGATAAGCTTCCACCTCTTCCTAGTATGCCTAAGGTAGTCTTTTTTTTTTGTTTTTGTTTTTTTCTCCAGTCATGAAAAATAATGATTTTCTGGCATGTATGCTTAAGTGCTATTTTAGTCGTGGAAGATTCTTACGAGATCTTTCTCTAGCCTTAATTTATTTTTCCACATCTCACCCAAGCCAACTTTTTCTTGTCATTCGTTCAGGAAGGAGATCTTATTGCATATCGTGTTGTGGAGTTATCATCATCCTGGGCTCCTGAGCTTTCAGCCTATCGAGTATGACTCAGTTCTAAGTGGACATTAAATATAAGTTTTGTTATATCTGGCATCAGTACATTTTTCCGATAATATCTGGCATTAATTATTAACTTCAAATGTTTCATATACTTTTGATTTAGGTTGGGAAAGTATCCTTGTACAATGCTGAATCCAATCAAATTGTGTTGGTTGCCGTGTCAGAATTTCCGATTGTTTTTCAGAAGACAGACGAAGACGAAGATGAACTGCCAGATAATTCCCTTTACAAAGAAGATGGTATATTGGAGGTATGCTCTCCAGATCACGACCATTCTTTATATGTGAATTCTTCTTATGGAAATCTTGTTCTCTAACTCTTGGTTTGCATTGATTTGGCTTAGAGCTGTGACTCTATGTAAACTTGGTTTGCATTGAGATTTGGCTGGCTTAGAGCAGTGACTCCTTATAAACTGTTTATTGAACTATATTCATTACCATCCTTGCAGATCGAATTTTCATCGCTTGTTGATGTCCGTATTGTTAAGAGTTCAGAACCAAGAAATGGAGCCATTACTTCGGTGACTGATGGGCTTACAGGCAAAGAAAATGCCCCAAAGACACTGTTTCCTAGCAGCAATGGTGATCAGACAAAAGCACCTGGTCCAGGTATATATAAGCGTTCTTACGACTCTTGGATCTAATAAATTAGGTTTCGTCAGTTTATATTTCAGTTGCGTGTTATTCACACTTCCATTTTGTTAGAAAGTGGTGGTGTAAACGTCTGGGACCAAATCAATCAGGCCCTAAATACCAAGAAGGAGGAGCTATCCAAGGATAATAGTTGCGGCCAAACTCCCAACAAAGTGCAGAGATTACAAGATAGTATTGCCAAAAATGTGTCACCATTAGCTGCAGATAGCCAGGAAAAGAATACCAAGAAAGTCCAGCTATCGCAGGAAAATAGTCAGAGGAAGCAGAGCTCGGTCGATAAATCATGGACATATAAAGCTCTACGTGGCAGCGCACTTGGTCCAACAATGGCTTTGCTAAGATCAAAACAAGACATATGAGTTAGTCTCTAAATGTCTCAAAAAACGAATTTGTAGTTCACACACATTGGACAAGATCACAAGATAATATATTAAGAGCTTGCCCGCTAAAGGAACACCAACGCTTCAAATGTCGTTCCTTTTTCAATTAGTGAAAATGTTATAAATATTCGTCTCTTTGTCAAAAGAGCTGCTAGTGAAAGTTTCTGTTTGATACTCGATTAATAGCTTTGCCTATTGGTCTCTGTTTCTTCACTCTTACCGCTGCTGAAAAGCATCATTTCCGATGTGAACAATGATCGATGAACAAGATTAAAAAGTGATTTGACAACATTGTTAAGAGGAGGAGATTCCTGAACTAATTCCTATCTTTAGTATATGTAAGCTTATTCCCTGTAAAGTTTTCGATAGTTAAAGATGCGTGTTTTCTCCTTACATTTCCTAAGCATCACCTGCTTTAGGATGCAAATGCAACTCACTGTTCCTGCAGCCATAGATTTAAACCTTATGATTATTAGCTTACTAAAAAAAAAATTAAACTTGATTCGTGAAAGTAGACCATGTTCTCTATACACAGGTAACAATTTTCCCTAATGGAAAAAATGTATCATGCAATAGTTGTAAACCCTAAACATCTTTGGAGCGACAAATCAGTAAGAAACGTGAAGTTCTTCAGCAAGAGAATACTAAACCCGTAAAGATGCACACCATTATTTTCATATTGTAGAAAATTATTACCAAGTCAATTTATCTTCCATATTATAGAAATCAAGGACTATTTAGGATTCTAGAATTATTACTTTATGAGAATTCTAAATTACAGCCCAGTTAGGATTTATCTATTTTGATTGTTATTAATTTAAGAGTCTAGTTTATTTTATACTTTTGTTTATAGTTATGCTATTGCTAGGTTTCTTTTGTTTAGCCTATAATTAGATGGCTACGTTGTTGGCAGATGGTCAAATGCCATCAATATGGCATGTGGTTTGAAGCATGGGCCATGGTCAAGCAAGGTTGGCTGATTTGAATGGGCTTGTTGATTATTTGCAAATAGGGTCCTAGGCCTATATTTGCAAATAGGGTATTTAGTTATACTAAATAGGTCTTTCCCCCCCAAATGTGATGCTATAAATAGAGGTAGCATTTGCAAGGTTTAGACACACCAAAAGCAAAGCAAGCCTATTCTATTCTCTCTTGTAGTGTTGTCATACACGAGTGTAAGGTGCGAATTAGGGAGTGTTGATAGTGAGGGCTTTGTGAGGGTGTCGTGAGAGTGAGGGAAAATTATATAGTTGTAATAATTTTCTATATAGTGAATTTTCGCTCTTGTCCCGTGGTTTTTCTCCGGTTTTGGAGTTTCCACGTAAATCCTTGTGTTGTTACTATTGTCAATATTTATTCGTTTTGCTTCATATTCCATAATGGGCAAATCCTGGGGGCGCGTATTTGTGGGATCAAATACCTAACATACGTCTTATTGTTGAAGAAGTTAACGAGTTAATAATTATCTATTGGTGATTGCAATGTTCTTTCCTAACATCGGTCTTCATCGTATTCTTCTAATTCTTTTTTTTTTACTCTTTTTTTTTTGGTACAAAAGAAGCCAACGTGGCTAGTTCATTTCCTTGTTCAAAAGCTCCACTATCTCTTCAGGTGGACACTCCCATATAACTCTGTCTTCCTGCATTTTATGCCCCTTTTTGGTCAGTTCATCAGCAATGCTATTTCTTTCTCTGCGCACATGGTAAAGTTTGCTTTCCCATGAATTGCGAAGGAGTAGTCTACAGTCTTCAATGATATTTCCCAGCGGATGGTTGGTCGTATCGGATTTATGGATGAGTTCCACCACATCCTTGGAATCAATCTCCACAATAATTTTTGGAAGTCTCCTCTCCCAAGCTAGGCGAAGGCCCTCTCTAACTCCTAAGAGTTCCGCTTCAGTGATAGTGCAGTTGCCAAGCTTAATGCTGAATCCAGATTACCACATTCCATTTTCATCTCTGATGATACCTCCAGCTGCTGCACTGTTAAAATTGATGAAAACGCTTCCATCAGTGTTAAGCTTAAACCAACTTTGTCCGGTTTGCTCCAATTCTCATCCACTGGCTTTGAAGGCTAATAGGAAATGCAGTAGACCATTCCATAGCAGGTCTTGTAACTGCTTGCACTACCCCACCAGTAGTGTCCCGTTTGTTCTCAAAAATTCTTCTATTCCTTGATTTCCAAATAGACCAAGTTTTTACAAAGAAAATTGTTGGCTAGTGTGTGTTAGGAAGAATATTATTTCCACAGTTTCTAGAGACATTAAAGGATATCCATTCTTCTAAATTCATACTCATAAAATGCAAAAGTTGAGTAGGCAGAATAATAAACTCCCAAACCTTTCTAGACATGGGGCAATCCCTCAATACGTGTATGATGCTTTCACTGTGAGTATTGCATCTCATGCAAATATCATTGTCCGCAAGTTTCCTGGCAAGTCTCAGAGAATTCGTAAGAAGACTGTTATGCATAATAAGCCAAACGAAAACTTGGACTTTATGGGGAACATATAATTTCCATATCCAATTCTAATTCTTATCTCTAGAATGAGACGTACCATCATGTCTGCGTATAGAGTAGTAAGCAGAGTGACATGAAAAAATACCGTTCTTACTTCCGAACCAGATTCTGCAATCATTGTATGTATGGTTAATAGGCTCCACCTCTTTCTTATAATTCCTCGATCTCTATCAATTTGCTTTTGCAAAGCCACCAGAGTGGCCTTCGAATTTTGGGCTGAGCCTGAGAGGCCCATCTTTATTTCCTCCCTCAAGTCCTGGCCTACTTGAAGCTACTAAGGCCCAGCCCAAAATCTATTAATCAAACAGCCCATGTCTCATATTCTCTTAATAGAATTCATATTCAACATCACCACTCTAAAACTTCCACAAGGCGGACTTGGATTGTTGCCACCCCCCCCCCCCCCCCCCCCCCAAGTCCCCTTTCTTCTTCTTCTCCATAGCCGAAACCTCACATTTCATCATTCACTGATACAGCGATTCTCGCATCTTTATTTTCTATTTACAATGGTATGTTATAATTGAGCATATACATATATTAGATGATCTTCAAAGGTTGAGCTCAAATGCGTAAGTTTTTGAGGTGCCCACGTCGATAAATGTGTTGGAATCTTGGCAGGCAACGCCTCCTGTACCGTTCTCGAATCTCCAACTACGTGAAAACAGGCCGCATTGACATGGCAGTCCAAGTGTTCGACGAAATGTCTCACTCAGGCTGCAGGATCTTCTCCGTCGACTACAACCGGTTCCTCGGCGTTTTGATAAAGAATAAGCGTTCTGAGTTGGCTGAGTACTATTACAACTCGTTGAATTCAAAAGGGTTCTCGTTGAGTTCCTTCACTTACTCGAGATTCATATCCAGGTTGTGCGAAGTTGGGAACTTTGAGCTCATCCATAGGCTTTTTGACGACATGGACAGGCTATTGATCGTGCCCGATATTTGGGCTTTTAACATTTACTTGCATCTTTTGTGTGGCGAGCGTTTGGTGGAAGACGCGTTGAGGTTGTTCGTTTTGATGGGCGAAAAGGGGAGGGAGCCTGACGTGGTGAGCTATACGATTGTTATTAATGGGTTGTGTAGAGTTAAGAGGCATGATGAGGCAGTTGAAATGTGGAAAGCGATGATCAAGAAAGGGTTTGAACCGGATATTAAGGCATGTAGGACACTCGTGCTTGGACTATGTGATGGCGGGAAAGTTGATCTGGCATATGAGCTTACTGTTGGCGAATTGAGGGGAAAGGTTAGGTTTAATGTTGTAGTTTACAATGTACTTATAGATGGATTTTGTCGATTAGGTAGAGTAGATAGGGCACTAAAGATAGCAAAGTTTATGAGGGAGAATGGTTGTAAGCCCGACTTGATTACTCACAATATGCTCTTGAACTATTATTGTAATGAGCGGAAGTTGGATCAAGCTGAGATATTGGTGGAGAATATGGAGAAAAGTAAAATTGGACCTGATAGTTACAGCTATAATGAGCTCTTAAAGGGTCTCTGCAAAGCTAATAGAATAGATAAGGCCTATATGTTGTTAGCTAACAAGATGGGGCCTAAAGGGTTTGCAGATGTTGTATCTTATAATACAATTATCAGTACTCTTTGCAAAGCCGGGAATACTCGTAGGGCTTATAAATTATTGGGTGAGATGGGGAGGAAGGGAACTATTCCTGATGTGGTAACGTTCACGGTCCTGATAGATGCGTTTTTGAAAGAAGGCAACTCGACTGTGGCCAAGAGCCTTCTTGATCAGATGACAATGATGGGCCTATCTCCAGGTCGTGCACTCTATACAGCCATTGTTGACCATTTATCTAAGACTGGTAGAATAGGAATGGCTCAAAGTATTTTTCGTGATATGTTAGAGCACGGACTTCGCCCTGATGTAGTATCTTATAATGCACTCATCAGTGGGTGTTTCAGGGATTCTAAAGTTAGTGAAGCCATGAATCTATATGAAGAGATGCAAAATAGAGGTTTACATCCTGATGAGGTTACATTCAAATTGCTTGTCAGAGGTCTCATAAAGGAAAAAAAGATTCCACTGGCCTGTGGAGTATGGGATCAAATGATGGAGAAGGGGTTTACCCTTGATAGAGATTTGTCGGAGAATCTTATTAAAGCAATACAAGCAAATGGAGTGTCCTGACTCATGTAAGCAGTAGCGTTTTAATGTCGTGGTCTCTTTCTCCTCCATCTTTTTGCATGTTATAGAGCATCTAACTATGTTTGTTTTGTGGCACAACTTATTTTTAGGTTTCTGCTATTTGAACTTATAATAACTGTACAAGCAGATATTTGGTGCCAATTTTGATGACTGCATCCCTACTATTTGAATAGAAAGTTAGTATATTCATAAGTCGTAAGATGCTGAATATCAGCTTTTTGTTATATTGCCAAAAAAGTTGTGCTCTTTCCAGGATAAATTCTTTTTTTTTTTAAAAAAAAAAAATTAGTTTGTACCAATCCATGCCTTATCACAATGCATTCTCAACATGATGCCCCTTATTAGGTCTGCTGGCAGTGCTGAGGCAGGCAAAAAATATTATTGTGGTTAACTACGACATTGAGTTTCAGATTATTCAACGTGGTATTGCGTATAAATATTACCTGACATTGTAGCTGAATATCTAATGACATCTACATGATAAATACCCAACTGTGTGAATAGAAATGGGTCATAACATCATTAGATTCTTACTGAAGTTCAATTTGATTCTAAGTACTGATGTAATGTAGTCGAAAGCAAGAAGGTGTCAAATAGGTATATCAAATTATCTACTAAATGGAAAGTTTAACATTAATCTTATTCTCTAAAAATTTAATCGCATGATAGAGGGCATAGATATATATTAATTGATAATTTGAATTGATTCATCTTCTATGCCTTAAATTCATGTTGGCTCCTTTAAAATTGATTTTTTCTGTTTCTCACTGTTGTCAATGAACACTGTTAAAAGTGCTCAACTATGTCTGGAGAGATCTAAATCTATTATGGGTTGAGGGTGGCCGGTGGAATCTTTTGACCACCTGTGGTTAAGACACTGGTCCTTGTGTTTATGTCAGATAAAGTCAGCGGGCGATTGAAGTTTTCTTATTCTTTAATATTGAGGTATCGGTGATGAGGTTCCTTTTCTATTCTTTACAAATGCAATAGTTTAATTTATTTTTTTGAAATAAATGCAAATTGATGAATGTGGTGAACTTTAAGACTTGGAACTGCCAAGCTCTTACATTCAGGTTTACACGACGTGTTATATCACCACACTCATGCATAGTATCACTTAAAGGATGTCTTGCTTCTGCTGGCTCAATCTTCTTTTCCTGTGATGGATGCAGAAACATGTCTTGACCTATTTGCTCAATGAATGGGAAGGGTTGAGGAAGAAAACTCCCTCTTGGCGTCGATTGGAGAGGTCCAACTTCCATAGCTGATTGCTGTGGGATTGAAGATATGCCTCAGACAAGAAGTAGATCGAACAAGATCTCCGGAATCTGGAAGGTCTTCTCAGCAGCAGGAAACACAAGTTATATTTATGTAAGCAGAAGCCACTAGCGGTCAAGAGTTGGATACATGGAACTGATATATTGCTCGACAGGTATGCTTTATGGAAAGTATATTATACAGCTGAACGGCTGATAAAATTGAAATGATACCGCTTCTACAATCCTAACACAAAGTATTTCTTTTATCTTCTTGTTCTCAGATATGGTGATGATATGTGGATTGCTCAGTATTATGGTATTGGCATCTACTGTGAGCGAGCTTACAGAGCAATGATGAGGTATTTAGATCAGCAATGAGAATTCAGTTAATAAAAAGATGTGCAAAAAGACGATGCTAAAACCATAACTCGCACTGCATATGAAGTCGCAAAGAACTACACATGGAAGACCAGGGAGTCAGATTGTACGTTCATTAAGGTGCAGTTGGGAGAACATCAAAACTTCTAGAAGGGCTCTGAGGAAAGCAATAGATACTTTAGGGAACCTACCAGATGATCTAGAAGAGTTCTTGGAGCAAATTTGTGTTTCCAAACTGATGTTATGTGACTATATCTTGTGTGCATTAGGAAGAAATTGAAGTTGAAACTATTTTTGGGAGTTATGAAAATTTTTCTTATATCTTATGAACATGATTGGCATTTCGAACTAAACAATTTGCACCTACGGGGTTTTTTTTCAACTTTGGTCCCTTAATGAGTACTGATTCCATATTTGGTCACCTATTGAATTTTTTTGCAAATTTGGTCCTCTAATTTGTCTCACAATTCATACTTGATCCCTTTTTCCACCGAAATCGTCCTTTTTGGCAAAAAAAAAACACGTGTCGTGCACATGGTCACATGAGGGTTGTTTTCATGTGGGAAAGAAGTCGCGATTCTGAAATCGCACCCTTCTTTTGTTATTTTAAGGAAACACTTTTTCTATTAGGGGACTAAAGTTGCAAAAAAATTCAATAGGGGATCAAAGATGAAATCAATATTCATTAAGGGACCAAAGTTGAAAAAAACCCGCACCTACGGATACTTTGGATGCTATTTAGGATGATGTAATAGTGGAATTAATCTTTTAGACTGCATAGGGACTTTGATCTGCAAAGGAATGATCAATACTATTTGCTCAGGAGCTACTTGTTGCACTTGCTCTGTTGTCCATTGGAATTTTTTTGGGTATAAACGTTGTTTTCAGATACAGTTGGTGGTCGTCGTCTTTTCTAGTTCATCTATACAATATTGTAAATTGTTGTGTGAAGAACGGGAGAATGTCTTCCAATCGATAATAGGGCAAAAGATTTCAGCTATCTACAAATAAAGAAGCCCAACCAATCGACTTTTCCATGCAAGAAATAAAGATCAGTTGAAGTATGGGAGTGGCTGCGAGATAATTGTTTCAGAAAATAAAAGAGTCAAATGAGAACCATGATAACAGTCTTAAAACAGAGAAACAAACCAGACACAAGAAAACAGACACGACGCAACAACAAATTCCACGACATACACTTAGACTCCTACTGAATGTAAAGGACACTCTGGATGTTGTACTCAACCGTGCAGCCAAATGACAAGGTGGAGAATGTTGCCACTCTGGATGTTGTACTCATCAAGTTTGCACCTATCTTTGAGCTTGGTACCATTGAAGATCAATCTCTGCTGTTCTGGTGGGATTCCCTCCTTATCCTCAATTTTGATCTTTAGGCTGTAAACGATGTCGGAGTTATTCACCTCCAAAGTGATGGTTTTTCCAGTCATAGTCTTGACAAATATCTGCATTTGCACCACATGCAAAGCTTTTTCCTTCTGCACAACGCAACGATCCTCTAGCTTCTTACCATCCTTTTCCTGGATATCTCCCTCGACATTTTTGCAAGTCTCCGCATCCAGAGTTAAGTTCTTTATATTCAAAGTCTTGACGAAAATGTCCATTTCTCCACTCATCTCCAACTGCAAACTTGTTTCCTTGTGCAGCAGGATCTTTGTCTTGGCATTATCAGTTATGGTGGCCGAACTCACCGCTTTTAAGGATGGTAGAAAGTTGAAGCTATAAGTTAGGAGAATCGCACATCACATTGGATTAAATTATTAGTAATGGTGAAGAAGGGAACTAATACCTTAATTAATCTAGAGAATTAACGAAAGAAAACATTGTATACATATAGGTGAAATAACTAGTCAAGTTATATATATTAATCAGTATGTTCTATATGAGTGAATGTTTATTGATTGCTTTTGGAGTTTTTAAAGAATGAAATAATCTAAGAGCAGTAACATTGATAAGGTTGAGTTGTAATGACAAAAGGACAGACACATAACAAGTAATTACAAGGTTTTGGGAATTAGTGCATGAGAAATATATATATATATATATATATATATATATATATATATATATATATATATATATATATATATGCTAATGAATTTTACATAACAAGAAGTAATTATAAGTGTAGTAATGGATGTTACAACACATTTGAAAACACGAGGAAAGGACTTAGAAATCAAAATCAATTGCTTATTACAAACATACATATGTAAACAGTTTAGTACGTAAAATAATAAATCTGGCATTTCGAGCAGTTGAGCACATTTCACTAGTAAAAGCATTTCAACTACAGGGTGTATAACACATTTGTTCAATTGTTTCAACACAAAAAAAAAATTCTTGTGTTACTAAAGGGTTCCAAAAAGCTAATGCTTGGACTATTTCGTACGTATGGTATATAAGCCCCAAATGACACACTTTTAGTTATTTTACACTGTACGTACCCTGTTGAAGCACACCACAACACTTTCACTTGGCATCAATTCAGTTACTTGCCTTCTATGCTTAACCAATCCCTTGATTCTTTTCCTCCACATGAGTACTACCACTACTTCTACTATAGCTCCCACATCCCATTTTTTATTTGTTCTTCTTGCACAAAGAACAAATAACACCATCCCCATTCATACCAACTATTTTCACTTCCTCATAAACTCCCCTACTCAACGTTCACTAATCCACCCCAATGTTCCGCAACCGCGAAACCAACCCATATTTCCTTCAAAGGAATAACGATCCAGTGATCGAGTTCCCTACGCAACCAGTTCAACCACGACCACGACCAACGCCTCCTAACTCAAGTCACGATCCGGTAAACGAATTCCCTTCGCAACCAATTCAACCTAGACCACGACCGACGCCTCCTAACTCAAGTCACACGTCGGTAGATCCACCTTATACTGCTGGAGCAACTCAGCCTCCATCACATGTTAAGGTCCCGCAATCTAATCAAGATGAAGCACCACCACAATCCCACCAAGTACCGCCACATGCTCAGCCACTAGCCCCACATCCAGGTAGACCCCACCACCACCACCACCACCACGGCTCGTTGCTCCATGTGCCAACGTCCCAACGCACAAGACCAGTAGCCTGGCTTGTAGCAGCATTTTGTACACTCTTTTGGATGATCATTATCATAGGAGGCCTAATAGTCCTCATTGTTTACCTCGTCTTCCGGCCACGAAACCCGAGGTTCGACATCTCCACTGTCACCCTCAACGCTGCATACCTCGACATGGGATATCTACTCAATGCGGACGTCACAGTGCTGGCAAACTTCAGCAATCCAAACACTAAGGTGAACGTTGATTTCAGCTACGTTATATTGGATCTTTACCACGAAAATAACTTCATTGCAACGCGTTACATTGAGCCTTTCTCGGTGAGGAGGAGAGAATCGAGGTTTGCTGACGTGCACATGGTGTCGAGTCAGGTGAGGCTATCGATGGGGCAGAGCTTAGAGCTTCAGAGGCAGATGGAGAGTGGAAGAGTTAATTTTGAGATCAGGGGATTGTTTAAAGCTCGATCCAAATTAGGGATAATATTCCATTATTCGTATTATTTGTATGCTCATTGCCAGATTGCGGTCACCGGTCCTCCAACCGGAGTTATGATCGCAAAAAGGTGCGTGACGAAACGATGAGAGGTGAAGAGAATATAAAGAAGAAGAGCTGAATGGTGAGTATTTGTCTACCATGCATGTTGCTTCATTCCTGAGCAAGGCTGATCATTTGTTTGATCATAAGCCTTAAGATTTTAGTCTTTTGTCAATCTTTTGTTGTTATTGTTTTCTTGTTCTGATCTTGAATACCATTTTTTCTAGTGCTTTGTTTGTCTTGATTACATGAATATCAAATAATGCCAGTTTACATGCAACAGAATATGAAGAAAGAAACTTAAGTAAGTGAATGTGTCTAAATTATTTTTTTCCACCCTAAGTTCTTGAGTAAATTGTGAGATTCACTCGTGCTATGAGCTAATCTCTAGTTGGCTAATTTCATAGTGTTATTTTATTATAAATACTTCCTGTGAAATTTAAAAATGATTGAATAAACGCACTAGCAATGTTATGTTTTAATGTAGTTCAGATTACTCTACAAGCATCATTTTTCCCATCCACTATATCATTAACTAGAGATATTTAAGTATTTAAATTTTATTCTTGAATGTATAGGGTGTAGTTATCCCTAGTCCTAATAGGCTAATTGGAGTGAGAAGGAACATTAGCACTAACAAATGAGAAATCTGAATGCTCACATGAAAAAACGACATAAGCTGGAATGATCACAAGTTTTCTATGAGCTACCGAATCTTTTCAACACCTTTCAGAGGATGGTTGTTCTGTTAACAATCATCGACAACTTCTGCTTTAAACGATCAGACGTTTAATTAAAAAGTTCGTTATATAATTCTTTTCTGAATTTTTGCCAGAAAAAAAATCTGTATTTAGAGAAATAGGCAGAAAGAAAAAAAAAAAAATCTGTATTTGCTGGGGCGTGAGATAGAGTACAACAAATTTGAATTGTGAGTTCCATAGGAATGTACTTCTTTTCTAACAAATATTTACCTAGCCTTTCGAATGAATTAAACTTTCATCATCCAAATCAGTCCGTTTTGTAATATGCACTACGACCTCAAAGGTCTAAGTTATCACAACTGAAATTGATGATCGTCGTCTGTACCTGAATATGAATGATCAATTTCTCAAAATCCAAGCAGCAGAAGCACAAGGACTTCCTGTCTTCAGAAATATGATCCACTTCTCAAAACTAAAGCACTTGAAAGTACAAACAACTGATGGTAACATTTGAGGTAGCTTAGTGTAAGTACAATAAATTATAAATGAATTGCTATGTTTTACATATTTCTGTATAAATATTCAGCAGCTCAGACAAGCTGCAATACTACAATGTTAGCATCATTCCAATGTGTTCACTTTCAGCTATTTTAACCCTCTCTATCCAGTTGAGCTTCAAAGACTCCAAAAGCCAACTCTCACCATTACTCACATATCACAGGGTTTTCGGCAAACTACTAGTGTTATCCCAAATTAACAAATTAAACCCTGTAAAAAAAAAAAAAAAGACAAGATACCCTGTAAGTTAACATAGCACATCTTGCTGATAATTTATATAGTGTATATTAGTTACATTTAATGACCAAAGTACACATACTATTTATAATATGTTAAGTTTTTTCATTTCATATTTTATTTTACAATTGTATTTTTATCTTTTGTATGTAAAAGTACAAAACAAAATGCAAATATATAGACTTAGTTTAAATTTAAATTATTTATATGTCTTTGGCAATATAAGGTACACAACAAAAGATATACATAGTTTTTGAGTTTTTGAGAAAGAAGGGGTATAAATGTCTTTTTTACGCAAAAAATCACTTTCATCTCTAGTTTGGACGGCTAAACGCTACCTCCTTACATAGAGGGAATATAGGGAAATAATATGCCACTTTTTGAATAACAGAGGTAATTTGCCAATTTGACCCAACACGAGGTAAAATTTGCCAAAACTCGACCACACAATGTCAAGAGTCAAAGAAGACCACAGTCAAAATGAACAAGGAGTGAAATAGGCAGCTACCTTTTTCTCTCTATCTTTGTTATCGTTACATTGGTTGTCATGAAGTGCTGACGCGCATGGCGACTCTCCATTAAATAGCATGAAAGGCCAGAGGAACTGCATGATAACAGATATAGCCCCAGCAACAGAACATCAGTTGAAATCATTGGAATCTAAATGACCTCTTAGTTGCAAGCCTTCTGGTTCCCTTTTATACTGGTTCGACTCTATGTAATTCAGAATAGACAATTTGGTCTTCCTGAGCTTGGCGTTCCACCACTCTGAACCACCTTCTTTCAGTGCACTGATAAAGTTGAGTGCAATTATCTTCAGTAACTTCTCAAACTGATTCTTGTATCTCCGGTAAAGTGCGAAACCAGCCATCTGGCACAAAAGGTCTTCATATAGCTAACACAAACAAATAATTTTCAGACTATTCGAACAAAAGTAGGTGTTGAAACTTACTTCAAGAAATGAATTCAGTGCAACTGCTGTGTACAGATTCGACGGGAGAGCATTCAAGAATCTTGCAAGCCATGCCCAGCCTTCTGCGAGTCCATGAGGGTTTTGAACCCCAACTTCAGTCTGCCATAATGAACAAAAATAAAGAACTCGTATGCCTTAGATTTTGGTATTTGAAGCAGTAATGGTGTAACAAACCTGCACTATAGCTCCATATAATTTCATGTAAGAACTCAATTTTTCTAAGTAATCATCTGTGCTCTCAATCTTTCCATCTTGCTCCTCATAACCAATAGCCTTCTGGTAAGCATCTTTGGTTGCATATACCGCCTGCACGAGTTATGATAGTTGAAGACAAATGTCGTAACAATTTTAGCTGCAGAACGATTACTAATGAAAACCTTACAGAAATCTATGAATCTAACCAATATAAAATGATAAAGAAAATAAGTGCCTTTAGATAAGTTTTTCCAAACCACATCAGACATACAATTGACTGCACAGGTTAATGGTGTTATCAGTCAATAACAGTTCAAACCATTGGTGGTTTTGTCAGTTCTGCACGGATTACTTAGGAACAGTGTTACAGGTTCTATCGGGTAGGATTTGGCAGAAGCCATCAGTTAAACGATTTGGACTGCCTGATCCAGTTTTCAGGACACATGGTAGCTCGCCAGAAAAATATAAAATAAAGTAGCGTGCACTTGAAGGTCAAAACAATTCAAAGGAAATGGGTAAAAAGAAACGAGAAATGAGAAACATGATAAGGGAAATCACCTCCGAGTAATTTATGTGCTTTGGAACAGTGTAGATGCAAACTTCGTTTAACTTAGCAATAAGAATATCCATTGCCTCTGGGATCTGTTTGATAAAAGAAACAGTTTTATGCAAACTTCGTTTAACTTAGCAATAAGAATATCCATTGCCTCTGGGATCTGTTTGATAAAAGAAACAGTTATCTACAGAGCAAAGTAATTAAGACAATGCACTAAGAGGCTGCTTGAACATACAAATCTATAATTCATATCACATCAAGACTACCCTCAGCAAAAATGTTGATATCCAGCCTTTTTTGCACAAAACATGTTAGCAATACATGTAAGAAGATAAATGATGTGAACTAAAAACTACCTAACAAAAGCCTTATATGAGACATGGGCATTTGGAGATGTTCCACATGCATATTGCCAATGTTCCACCAATCTGATCATGGTGCTTTAGAGTCGTCTACCATTAGATGAACAGACAAAGAATTGAACAAAACTGAGATGTTTCTACGCATAATTGCTTATGTGGTCCACTTAAGTCTTAAGACTCATAAATTGTGCTTCAGATCATTAACTTAAAAGACCTAATACTAAACCTACGGAGCCCACATTCAGGACCAGAACAATAGAGTATATCATGCAAAGCTACCAATTTAAACTCCTGGATCATAATGCCTCATGTATGCATCTGATTATCTTGGGGAATCAACCTAAAACCCCCTTATAGTTTCGAAAACCTGCACGAAACCCCCTTGTGGTTTCATAAACTCTGCACAAAATCCCCTTTTCATGAAACCACAAGGGGGTTCTGTGCAAAACTTTTTGAAACCACAAGGGGGTTTTTGCAAGTTTGGGGATTTTGTGCAGGGTTTATGAAACCACAAGGGGGTTTTAGACAATTAACAAACCACAAGGGGGTTTCGTGCAGGTTTTCAAAACTACAGGGGGGTTTTATACATTTTCCCCGATTATGCTAGTGGGTCTCTGGTAAAAATGAAAGATATGAGACTGCAAAAACAGCGATGGGCAACCCTTTCAGGATCAGCGTAGTCAAACAAGGACATACTTGGTAAAGTTAATTGTGCTAACTTGGACACAGAAGTTACTGATGCTCAAACTAGATGTTTACGTTTGAATAAGAAAATCCTTTTGGTTAAGCACCGAACTTCAACTGTGAATTTGATGACAATTCAGCTATAGCTACATTTTGTACTTTATGAATACACTCTTAATTATGCCACACTGCATATATTCTCTAAACTTAATGCATTGGGAAGGTGATATATATACCACTAAGAAGACATGAAAAATCCTCTTGAATATGATAAATTTATAAATGCCAAATGCTCCACAACATGCACCCCCCGGTCAAGGCTGTCTACTGATGGTACATTAACTGATTAGATAACAAGCAAAAATGGGATTCTCTGGATCACATTTTACCTTTGATGTTACAAGAACAATGACACGACTAGTAGAAAATATGGCGTTGGAGCTCTGCTTTTTGCAATTGGAGACAACCTGCGATCATTATGACCTTGCCGGTAAGTATGTAATTACAAGCCATTTTATGCGCATAAAAACTTTTCCATACCTAATAATGTATAGGTTAGTTATGAAGTTTCCTTTTCAATAAAATAAATAGAGAAAACACACAAAAATTCCATTAGAAGTTCAAGATAACACCTTTTCAGCAAAGAATAGGATACTGATGGAACGGGGACATCCTTGACTATTAATAAGCATAACTAATTCTTCCACTCTTGTTCTGGATGAACACAAAAACCAAAGAACTTAACTTAGTGACATGCGGCATCTAAATTCACAGAGAAGTAAAATAAAAGCAAAGGGCGATATAAAACCTGAAAGGGCATTGATGGAGCAAAAGTAAGTAATCAAAAAACCAGCTTACCTTATATTTTCTACAGTAGCTGAGATTGTTTTGATACGTCTACCTATATTCTGCCCATGCTTGTTATAATTCTGCAAATAACAAACATATTACTAGTTAATAAAGCATGTTAGCCTGGCGGAAAGAAATAAGTGCTAAACCCAGAAAAAAGGATTTCATGCAAAACCTATAACAGATATTTAACATGGACAAAATTATTTGGAACATACTACAACCTAGTTCTTTACCATGTCTAGTGCACACTGCAAATCAAGATATCCAATGAACAAAAGATAGTGTACACGATCTGAGTATCAATAAAGAAAATGGAGTTTCGTCAAAATTTTCATTTCTGATTATTACCTGATTACTACTTGCTTTCAGAGCCTCATTTTTAGCAGATAATTCATCATAAACCTGCCGTCTTCTTTTCTCCAATTCAAGAGCATTTGCTGAAGCTCTAATTATATTCCTAGCTGCCAGAGTTTCCAGTTAAAACATCACATTAGAACGGAAAACATAATGAACTATAATAATGTCTATATACCTGATGATTGAGCTTCCTTCTTCGCATCAACGGTAAAAACTTTGGACTGGGTGGGAGTCCCCTTAGAATCATCTGCTGTCTTAGAAGCAGCATTTTTTAAAGTTTCAGCAGCACGTTTGGCTTCAGCTTCCTCTGCAGCTTGCTTCTCAGCTATTATAGCTGCTGCTTTAGCCTTTTCAGCTTTGAGCCTGGCCTGCATTGATTACGCAATAAATCCTATGTCATGATCAAATACATGGATGAAGAAGTAGCCACAAGAACATAATATCAAAAGGTTGGATTGAACTCCACTAGGCATACTGCAGCAGTTAGCAGCACAATACAAGAAGCCATGAGAAGAAACTGGAAGCAAGTTCAAAATACACAGGAAAATAACCTCCTCTGCTGCTTGGGCCCTTTCTTGCCGCACTTTTTCTTCCTGAAGAGCCTTCTCTTTCTTGGCCTCCTCCCGAGCTGCATCATCTCTTATTTTTCTTTCTTCTAGTTGGGATATGTGCTCATGATCCCGTTGTACAGAAGTAAGGTGCTTATCAAGTGCTTCTGCACTGCCAAAATTCAAGAGAGAGGTCAGTAGACATTTTCCTTAGATTCAATTTCAACATACAATTAACTTAATCTTGATTTAATTGTGATATAGCACGTTATCATTGCCATATGCAAAGAGAGGTTCCCATTAACCCGTGACAAAGTTTACAATGAAATAGACATGATAGATCGTTCAAGTTAACTCCTTAACTCTATCTTATCTGTCCATGCTACTTGTTCATCAGATTACCTTCGAGGAAAAGCTGAAGCTTTACTGGACCTACTACACCTCAATATAGCATTTTTACATGTGTTGCAAATTTTATGAAGTTGTTTCGGCCAGACAACCACTCAAGTCTATTCTTAAATTCCTATTACACTGCAAAAAAGAAACAAGTTTGTTTGACTACCAATATCAAAAATGTTTCACTACACTCAAATGCCTTCTAAATTTCTTAGTTCCCATATTTTCCAAAAGTGGGTTATGAAGGCGAAAAAGCTAACTTCCAAGATGTTAAATCACGACGGGTTTATAGAGGAAGGGGGTGACTGAAGAGGGATAAACCTAAAAAACTCTAGTATCTAAGAAAGATCAATGTATGAAAGTTGAATCACCCCAACAAAAAGTCAGTGAAAAAGTTAATACATAAAATTCATGAAAATCTTTAACCAAAATATTATACAAGAAACAAATAGATAATTTTGATGCTTGGCAAAGAATTCAAAACATAGTTATGATTTTGAATATTTCTGCAATGCATAACATAAAAGATTAATCTGGTTTTTTCTATTTTTACTACTCCCCTAATGCATTATGCTTATTGTTAGTGCAAACATCAGCATACCAACAAAGTTTAAATTAAAAAATTGAACAATCAGGTCATAATTTTTAAATATATAAAGCCTGTCAAAGAAGCCGCAAAAGCTATTGATGTCACAAGCATGGACATCAGTTATGAGTCCACAACTTTTATCTACACATATCAACTATAACTATGTCACTCACCAACCAAATGATTTCCATAACAAATTATATCATTAACTTAATCAATTACAGTTAATAACATCAAGATAGTTCGAGGCCCGTGTTAATATTTACAATCAAAAGTTGTTCGTCAGACAGGAAATAACATAATAAAATGATGGGCAAAATAAATGTTACTATAGAGGAATCTATGATTCTGACAAACTATAATCTTTTACCCTAGAAAAGAAATTTCGACCTTCAGAGGGAAATAAGTTTGCATAAAGAACTAGAAGACCCATAAATGCTTTTCAACATTGTAACTAAGAGAGAAAACAAAAGAATTCTGGATAACCAGAATAGCTGATCTTACATCGTCCGACGATACTGCAAATCGATTTTCCTCTCCCTTTCAAGTTGGGATTCTCGATGTTTTTCAACTTTAGCGATGCGGGAGGTAAACTTTTCAGTTTCATCAACCAGATCTGTCTCCAAGGCAGAGATTCTGTTTCTTACTTCATCCTACTCATAAGGCACAAGAGTAATGTCACAGAATGCACTTCGCAAAGTATGTGATTAGTTATAGACAATTCACTCAAAACCCTGACAAGAAATGCATGTCTTGCACATAATTATGTTTCTGTGAGAAAGAAAATCTATGCATGCTTCAGAGAATGTATGGACAAACTGAAAGAAGATATTGATATACTAGACACCTCAAAAACCAACACAAACACAAAACTGAGCACCAATAGTTGTTCAAATCACGATGTCATTCATCAATATAGAGTTGTAAAGCATCATTGCTTCCCAAATCAACGACAATAAGTTAGGAGTTTTACTCACCGCAACACTGAGCTGAAGCTCATAAGTTAGTTCACAGAGTGCAACTTCAGCTAATCCCACTTTATCCATCAAATGGCATTGCATCCCAAGGGGTGATTCATATTCAGAATCATCACTGCTAATGGAAGAAAAAAGGCACTGAATAAGCAGATGTGCACTAATCTAGAATGCTATAATTTATAAGGAAACTATTTACAATAATTTGTAATCATATTGGAGAGGAATGACAATTTTATGTAGTGATTCACTGTCTTTTAATTGTACGGAGTCAACATCATAGCAATCCTAAATTCTAATCATAATATTTTTGCAGATCTGTCCTGATTCTGTTCTCCATATCTTTCAATTTTCCTGTGGAATGGGGTAGAGCTATTATTGTTACAAAACGTTGATCTTTCATAACTATGCCTTGTTGGAAATTAATCAGCTTGCTAGGGAGAATGATCCAATGCTGGCAGGGCTTCATGCCTTTTTCCCTACTTTTGACTGGATTAACTGAGAATGATATCAGCCTCGAGATTCTCCAAACAGGAAAAAAGTTTATTAGAACAGGCAAAGAGAGGTCACTGATGGGACCATTTTTACTGGTGATGTGAACAAAATTCAACAATGAAATCTGATGACCAGGACAAAAACAAAATATGGGTTGAGGGACGGAAGAAACCAAAATTCAACAATGATATCTGATGACCAGGACAAAAACAAAATATGGGTTGAGGGACTTCAGGTTTCTTCCGTTGTACCTTTGTACTCATAAATTTCATAATGTGAAAAACTTCTTGAAAAACTGATCACGTTCCCACTATTTTGCAATAAGGCTTTTACATACAACAATGAAGTACTTAAGATCTTTGACCACGGGGAAACTGTAGTTATCTTAATCGTCTAAATACTTCTGCAGCAAACGACAGTTTTTGTAGTATACTGCGTCAAAGAACCTTCATAGTTGTGTCACTATTGTATGGCTATTAAAATATATAACATGTAGCTTTTGCCATTGTAAGATCAGGAATGTTGTTCGAAACCTAACTGAAGAAAAGGCATGTAGAAAATAGCTCATTAAAAACTATACTAGTGCAGCCACTGACTCACATTATACGCTCAATAAAGTTCAAGGCGGGCCGAAAAATTCCTTCTCAAATCTACATACACAGAGGGGGCGTTTCAATTTATTAACAAACCTCATATAGAGTTCATCACAAGCAAATCTTCTGCCTGGAACAACAGAGAGACTATCACCCTCTTCTTCAGGATCATCCATTTCATCGTCTGAAACATGCATTACAAAGCCTCGTGCACGTCTGTGATTGTCCTTTGAAGCTCGCATTTTTCTGTACGAGCGTCATAAAGCATAAATTATGAAGCAACAAACGCCTATCACCAAGAAGAAAATAGATACAAACCTGGGTTGCCTTTTGGTAAAAGATGCATGAATATCTGAAGTTACAGTCAGCTTCTTTTCAATCGAATCCAGCTCCAACAGTAAGTTGTCGAAACTCCAGTCCGGTTGAGGATCAGCCGCGATTCCATTAACATCGTGCGGACAGCGTAGCTCCAACTCTATGGCTCCCCTGATATCAACAAACAAGTCCTCAGTAAACAAGAAATAGCCACAACCAATATCCTTACAATGTCAAAAACCAAAACTACAACAAATCCTTAATAGTTTTCAATTAGAATCTTCGTTACAGTTCAGTACAATAATCCAATCAAATCCAATCCCACAAACCCAATGTCTACTCTTAACAAAGTCTCAAGAAGATAGCAACACAATTAACAAAAAACAGGATATGTCGGAAAAATAAAAATAAACTAAAGTTGGACACTTTTTTTATTTTAATTTTTCCAATAGACGTACAAATTCTCAAGCTATGAGCGAAGAAAAACATAAACGAGATATACATTCTCTCACAAGTTAAGCAAAACTTACATTATCTCGAAGCCCTAAGATCACAAATTCAGCGGCTTTGTGTCACTAATTGAATCTTGTTCTTGTGCAGATATCTGGGTTTCTGTCAAATTGGTTAGAATCGGAGATTGGAACTGATCAAATCGAGTAAAATCCAAAATTTGCGTAAGTCCTACGCAAAGAGCTGAAATCGTTGAATTAGGGTTTTCGATTTGGGGGAAAATTTTCACGAATGAAGATTGGGGGGTGATATAGGAAAAATTATTAGGTGCAGCGGCTGTACGATGACGTGGTACAACATGTGGTGGAGATTAAATACTATTTCTAAATTATAGGAAAGTAACTTCTCCACACCTCATCCCAACCATGCATTTATATAAATAACCGACTTGGTGCACCACCTCATCGTACAGCCGCTTCACCTAATAATCTCTCGTGATATAGGGAGTTCAAATAATTGGCAGGGGTAATAGAGTAATTTTGACAGGGGAACAGCGCGCACTGTTTGTAATGTTTAACTCGTTGTTGTATATTCAATAAAAGCACAACAAAAATGATTTAAATTATTTGGAGAGATTCAAGAATAATATTGCATGATAATACTGATTTTGGTTAATAAATAATATAAGTGATACTATATTATTAAGGATTAGAAGAAAACTCTGGTACTGGATTTGAAATTATAAGAAACCAGTTTCTGTTACTTTCTTATTTCTAGTTTTGTGTTATTAAAATATGATTGAATAACAAAAATGCAAAAGGTTGATTCTTTAAAATCTGAACATTTGTATTGCATTAAATTCTATATTGTTTATTAATAACTAACATTTACAATGTGAGTGTTTTTATTTTGAAATTCAAATGTAATCTTGTGTAAATAATGGAAAATTGATGTGAATACTTTTTGATACAACAAAGCAGTAAAAGTATTCCAATTTACTTGAAATAACAAATCCAATGAAAAAGCCAAAAATAATATTATAAAACAGCAATGACATTATTACATTCAGCTTATTTTAGAAAACTTGAAAACAATATACATGCCTCTTAATGACTTTAGTCTAAAATAATGATATATGCCGTTGTTTTTAGTTAAAATGATGTGTTAATAATGTTTAAAACAAATTTTATTTGAAATTGGAAATTTCAGATAGTAAATGAGAACATCAACGAAAATGTCTGCAATAAACTCTTTGAACGTTTTAAAATCTTTCGAGATTTGTGTCCAAATTTAAAATCCTAACCCGGGATACTCATAGGTCTAAGGCAATGTTAGAGGCAGGACTCCATCTTTACCAAATCACTACACCTCTCTCAATACATGTTTTAATGTATATATATAAAATATGTAGTATTTTTCCAATGTGATACAAGTCCAACTACAAGTTCCACTTATTTCTCACTAATTAGCAATTTTAATTCGTAGACTACCACTTGAGCATTTCCATTAAAGCCCAATGGTTATTATATTTGACTAAATTCCAAAATATAACATATGTTCACCAAATTTATGCTTTATTTACGATACACTTTTGGGGTTGAGTCCTTTCGTCTCTATAACACGCCCTCTCACCTGCAGAGAGGTAAATCTTTTAGTTACGCGTGACACGTGCTATTTTTTGATAAGTGAATGACGGTGAGATTCCCAGGACCTCTTATTTGGCCTGAGCTCTGATGCCATATTGAATGTCGTTCTCTGTAAAAACTCAAGCTTGTAGAGAGATTTGACATTTTATTCATTTATATATTATTCTCCAACAACTACTACAATTTGAGAATTCATAAAGGAGTGTTTTGGAACTTATTAAGTACTAAAACTACAAGATGCACGCATTAATAGAGCAAAACCTACCCTTTTTTGTAAACATTTATCGTAGTAATAATATAATATTGTTAATATTGTTGTTATTATTAATGAATTTATCTTTAACATGGTTAATTTGTCTTGATGTACTTTTTATTTTTTCTTATAACAAGGATTACGAACTGAAAGTACCTTTGCTGAGCTATTTTTGTATATTGCCTTGCAAGACATTTTCTATTCCTTACAACAAAAGTGATAGAAATTTTGATCCACCTATGCGTTTCCTTTTCTTTTTCTCACTCATTACCGTTAAGACACATGCGTGATCATCCGTTTCTTAATATTTCTTGGCGTGTTTCCAACATCAGTTAATCATATAAGCATGCACGTTTTCCACTTTCGTTCTCACATGACATATCACCAACCCCCATGTTCTTGAGAAAAAATTGGATGACATTCAGGCTTTATTTACTACTAATAGTAATAGTTAACGTTATAATATGGTCTACATATTAGTTAATTGATTATGATTAGGCGCCTATGCATGATGTAGCATCAACATTAATTTAATGCATTGCGCTAGGTTCACCCGGTCACAATTATTTCATATATTAAGCTTATGCTCACAATTATTTCATGCATATTATTGCTCGACATGATAAAATTATAGTCAGAAAATCAGATTAGATCAGAATGAACTGAACTACAAGAAAATTAAATTAAAGAGAAAATATAGTCATCTTTTGTTTTTTGTTTTTGAAAGAGGTACTCGTGTCGTGGAATACAAACTACTTAGTAGCATGATAAAGACTTCTATTGTGTCATATAATTAATTATTAGTATTCGTAGAAGGAAACAATAATTTAATTAAAGTAAAAAATGGTTTAACTGTGCAATTAATTTATTTAGAGGGCCTTGACTTTAGGAACCTAAAGCATATATTCCCTTCCATGTCTTTTCTTAAACTCCATGCTTGTCCTTACAAATCAAGCACACAAAGTCATTTGTGTGCATAAAAAGATAACAACACTTTTACACTTCCGACAGTGACTTACACATTCACATAATCTATTCATGAAGCTACTCATGTACCATATAAATAACACAATCCCATGATGCAAAAAATATCAAGAACAAACATGAACAACTTTTTATATTTATTCTTCTTTCTTTCTCCTTTGTGTCTCTTCACATCGGCACAACCCCTCTCCACCAACTCACGGTGGATCGTCGATGAATCGGGGCATCGCGTGAAGCTATCGTGCGTTAACTGGCCGTCGCATTTGGATGTTGTGGTGGCGGAGGGGCTTAGCAAACGACCGGTGGATGAGATTTCTTCGGAAATTTATGGGATGGGATTTAATTGCGTTAGGCTAACATGGCCACTTTTTTTGTTCACTAATGATACATTAGCTTCTATTAGTGTGAGGCAGTCTTTTAAGAGCCTTGGATTGATCGAATCCGTTGCGGGTTTTCAGGAGAATAATCCATCGATTATTGATCTTTCTCTCATCAAAGCATACCAGGTAACACTATATATGATGATTTTTATTATGAATATATTAGGAATAATTACATATGAAGTTAAGTATAATTACAAAAAACTTTTCATATTGTTTGGAAAATTACAGAAACACGTAATAAAACTTAAAAAAAAAAAGACGTAAAATTACGGAGTCTATCTATAACATTTTTCAAACTTCAGGGAGTGTCTCTATTATTTATTATAGCCGACATAATTTTTTTATTTATTTTAATTGATTCTAGCACATGCAATTGTTCAATCAGTAAGGCATGTTTTCGTAATTAGACAAAATATCAGGGAGTGTTAATGTAATTATCCTAATTAAACAATATGGTGATGTGAAGATTTATCTTAAACATTTCCTTTATTGAAGAAGACTGATGGCTTTTAGATAAGATAAACTCAAGAATTTGTGGTGCATATATTTAAGAAACTCCGCGACTTATTCATATAGTAAGTTATTGATAGATAAGAACAGCTAACTACCCTTTGATTTTGGGTAGTGATGATGGTGACCCGTGAACCATGACAAGGAGTAAAATAGTGTTGTAGCATAGGAATATCTTTGCTAGTTTATTGTCTAGTTGGGGTAATTAATATCAATGATATTTCTCTTCAATCATTGATTGGATAGATGCACTATCGTATAAGGAAATGGGACAAAAGAAAAGACACGATCAAAATGTCAATGGCATGATCAGGCATATTGCTTCGACCTTTCAATTTGGGTTTCGAAGAATGTTTCTTTTAAGTATTAAATTTTTTTTGTAATACTTTGAGATCTTTTAAAGAAAGTTCGAAAAAGGTAATGTTGGAGTAAACAGGAAAAATATATTTAAAAATTTTGATCTATGATTCCATATTGCTCCCGCGTGTATAGTTTTACTAAATTAAAGAGAAACGAACTTCCCCATTTATATTTTTCTCACGGTTAATATATCTCTCTTTTTTTTTTTCGAACATAAGTTACGAAAAGTTTAAGACGAAGTCTCAGTAATGGGACACTCTGACAACATTTAGGGATAGTGGATGCCACCTGCACCATAAGGGCTTGTCTTAAAGTTTGTGTTTTTTTTTTTTTTTTTTTTTTTTTTTTTATAAATTGGCTTGTCTTGAAGTTAGCTTTAGAGGATAGCTTTTAAGTTTTAACAGGGTTGCAAATTGATGACATGCACATGCACTTTACTTTATTTGCAAGATACTTTAAAAATCAATGTAGTTGTACAAATAAATAATTTATGTGTTATATACACTTGCGTTTCATTTATGATATAAATAAATCATGGTTGACATTATCTTATCCAAAAATTCCAGCTTTTCCAAAATCCATTTAAATTAAATATTTAAAAAATGGTGTTTAGTATTTCAATTGATGACTGTCACCACTTATGATAATAGACTTCTAATATAACATGAGAACAAAAATGTAACTTAAAGTGAATACATGCGATAAGTTGCAAAAGACTTGTTAGTTGACAAACGTTATCACACAATTACAATGTATAGTGTATTTCATATGTCATCCGAATCAAAATGTTAATAAACTCAGTGTCTTATTTTTCATCTAACTAATTGGAGATACTATTATCCAGGCAGTGGTAGCTAGTCTTGCAAAGAACAATGTGATGATCATATTAGACAATCACCTAAGCAAGCCAGGTTGGTGTTGCAGCAATTTCGACGGCAACGGCTTCTTCGGGGATCAGTATTTCAATCCCGAGCTTTGGATCAAGGGCCTTACCAAGGTTGCCACCACTTTCAACACCACCAAAAATGTAGTTGCTATGAGCTTGAGGAATGAACTCAGGGGCCCTAGACAAAATGTCAATGATTGGTACAGGTACATCCACTAGGCTATATTACATGTATGATAATCATACAACTCCTCATATTTGGTCTAATAACAAAAGTTTCTTTTGAATGTTGTAAGTCTAGATGCAATACTTTTCCATAATACACGACATGAGTATGGTATTAAGTCCTAAAATCTGTCGTTGGCATAAAAACATAATGAGCATGTCACAATTCACAAGCAAACTTCATCACATTGCCTTAAAGTGTTGCACTATGATCTAAGTTCTAAAACCTTAATGTTGTAATGGAGTAGGTACATGCAAAGAGGAGCGGAAGCAGTACACGCGGCAAATCCCAACATTCTCGTCATACTATCCGGGTTGAGATTCGACAGAGACCTCTCTTTTCTTCAGGATAAACCAGTGACACTGAGCTTTTCAAATAAGTTAGTGTTTGAGCTTCACTGGTATGGTTTCTCAGATGGCAAAGCATGGGAAACAGGCAATCCCAACCAAGTATGTGGACAGCTTGTAAACGACACAATGAAGAAAGCCGGTTTCTTGTTGGACCAGGGCTACCCCTTGTTTCTGGGTGAGTTTGGGGTGGACATGAGGGGCAATAACGTCAACGACAATAGGTTCTTGAACTGTTTTATGGGGTGGGCAGCTGAACTAGACCTGGATTGGGCATTGTGGGCATTGACTGGGAGCTATTATTTCAGAGAAGGGGTCGCTGGATTTAACGAATACTATGGAGTCTACAACTGGAATTGGTGTGGAGTCAGAAACCAAAGCTTACTCCAAAGAATATCTTCCCTTCAATATCCTTTCAGAGGTAATTTTCGGATTGATAAGATGTACATTGTTCAGATAATTATTCACGAGGTTTGGTCTAATAACAGAAACTTCGACTAAGCTTTGAATTATTGTAGAGATAACCCCTGAAACTTTAGAAACATAAAAAAGTTAGAGGCCTATTTTAAGTTTCAAACCTCGAGAGGTGTATCTATAACTATTCTAACTTTAAGAGAGCCTATCCGTAACGTTCTTTAAAGTACTTTTTCATCCAATGACTTAATGCATTTTTGCGTTCGGAATTCCAGGACCAGGTTATTCAGAAACTCGCCGTCCATACAAGGTACTTTATCATCCAATGACGGGGCTTTGTGTTCTGAGGAAATCACTGCTTGAACCATTAGTTTTAGGTCCGTGCTCCGAGGCCGAACACTGGGATTATTCTGGCCAGAAGACCTTAACGATAAAGGGGACGTACTTTTGCCTACAGGCAGATGAGTTGGGACAACCTGGAAAACTCAGTATAATTTGCAGTTGTGCCAATTCAAAATGGGAAGCTATATCAGATTCTAAGATGCATTTATCGTCACAACTTGAAGATGGCAGTCAAATTTGCTTGGACATAGACTCGGACAACAATATTGTCACAAACAACTGCAAATGCTTAAGCAAAGACAATATGTGCGATCCGGGAAGCCAGTGGTTCAAAATTATAGAGAGCACGCGTAGAACTGATAGTAACTTACTACCAGATATAAACTCAGTTGTGAAAGTTGTTGCTAAGAGTTTCTTGAGTGGTCTAGGCCTATAGAATGAACAGTATTTAAGGTTGTCTCGCGACTAGATATCGCATGTTGATTCCCAGTTCCCACATTATACAGAACAGAGGTCTGCTGTATGCAGATTAACATAACAACGACATGTTGTAAATAATCCACAGTTTACTGATTGTATTATTGTCTAAGCACGAAACAATCTTATCCCAAAACAATGGTGCTACATTCCATTAACAGCTTTGAGAGATTATATCATATAAACCTCAACCTAGTATCTAAAAAGTTGAGTTCTACTTCTCGCGTATTATTTACTAAATTTCCAGATCTTTTACCTGATTCTTTTTAGCCATCATTAAGACTTCGGTGTCATATCCGATCCTTTCCCCTTTCATTCTTGCTGGACAGTTAGCATTTCGTAGTCTTTACGACTATCATGTTCAGCTAGTTCCCACGACATTGTTTTCCGATGTTATTTGAGAAGCGTAAGAGCACTCACAAGTCACAACCCTGGACTCACAACCAGTATGATAGCGACGCAGCTAACCATGTCTACCTAAAAGCATTACAAAACAGAACAAAAAACAAAATTTAGAGGTAAACTTATTCTAAAGCTTCCTGAAGAAGCAATAACAATCACAAGGAAGTTGGAATTAAATTGAAATTTTATTTTGAGAAAATTCACAAGTGAATGAATTTGTAACAAGTAATAAAGTAATAAGTGGAGCTTGTCGATTTCACAAGGAATAAATTACTATTTAATCATCAAGAAACCAACAAAGGGCAGCAGCTAAAACACTTCAATGTTAAATGTTCAATGACATGCAAAAATTCCAACTTCTTCGATGCTCTACTTAATTTCGAATTACTATTTCACAAATGTAAACCACAATGCTCAATGTAAACTTAAAAGAATATACTTATCTTGGATAACCAAGTAAAAATGATCACGACTAAGCTAAACTAACACCTATAAAAAGATAATTAAATCTAAAAAGCTAAAGCTACAAAATGTTCTAGTATAAGAATTGTTATTAAGCAAGAAAACTGTTATCATAACTTAAAAGACACATCTCATCATCTTACAAGAACATGAAAACGACATGTGACATATCAAAACTGAATAAAAACAGTAATTAATATCAAAACGGTCTTTCAAAAAGAAAATGAAAAAAAAATATATTAAAACGGTTAGTATGCCCGTTTTGAGGAAACATGGTTGCTTCAAATCCTTTTCCATTCCATAAGTGGGAACCGGGTCGAACAATTCGGATATTGGGTCAGTGGGGTTTCACGACGGACTTGACGCCCATAACAACCAATTACCCATTGGGCCAAGTCACGGTCGTTCTACATAGAGAAATGTGTTTTAACTTCTATATGCATGCTTATACTATTGATTTTTTTTTTTTTTAATACCCCTGTGGGGCGTCCGGTGTCCCCACCATTTGGTGAGACTAATCCGGACTCGGCCTGCGGAGCGCCTGAAGAGTCTAACTCAAACTCAGGGGTAGGACTTGGCCCCTAGTTCTTTCAACATGGCACCAACTACCCAAGGCTGAATTGGAGAGACTTGTCCATAATGGAATTCGAACTCTCGACCTTGGGGTGGCATTAGCAAGCCGCTACCACTTGCTCCAAGCTGAGGGGTTTGCTTATACTATTGATGAACTTAAGTAAAATCACCCGATCCTGGATTTTTTGCAAAATTAATCCCCTAATTTTTTCCTTTTGCAATTTGAGTTCTCCATTGATTTTAATCGCAAAACTTGTCCCCTAACTACACACTCTTTGCAATTGTAGTCCAGTGACGGAATATTCAAATATTTGCCAGAAAATGTCACTTATCACATGATGTTTAAACATGGGCATTTTAGACCTTATACACTAGTTCCGACGTGAGAGAAAAAACGTGGGGTGCACAAACGTTTTTTAAAAACTTAAAATAGATGACAAAAGAAAAACTTAAAACACCAAACTTAAAACTTAAAACAAATAACACTCAACCCCACAACAATGCATACATTGGGCTCGTTCACTTAGAAATTAAAATCGAAAAAAATTACGAACCCTAATCCTTAAGCCCCAAATCGAATTTGCAAAAGCCAACCTAATGAATAAATCTCCAAACCCAATTTATAAAAACTGACGTCATATCAAGAAGTAGAACGAGAAGGTCGCGACGTAGAAGCTGAGAACGAAGTCTTTTGGGGTCAAAACTGAGGACGAATTAATCCCAATGGTTGGTGCGTATCGTGTTAGGGACATAGAAGCAAACGAACTACCTACTCCACGTTAGCAAAACTCGAATTCATTTGGCAATTTGGGGATGGGTTTGGGGGTAATTGTAAAGGAAGGTTTGGGTGATGGGTTTTAATCTAACAATCGGGTGAAATATTTAGGGGAATAAAACAATTTTTCTACCTATTTTTTCCGCACGTGCAAATGGTGCGTAGTTAGGGAACGCGTTTTAAGATTAAAATCATTAAAGGACTAAAATTATAAAATAAAAAAGTTAGGGGACTAATTTTGCAAAAAAAACTCGGTCCATAAATCCATTGGGTCGGGTTCATTAATTAATGTATTATTTTGTCTAAAGTTTATCATAAAAACCCTTTTCGGTGTTTAAAAAATAAAAACTTACAGAAATCTCTTTTGCAACTTAACAAACATCGAAAATTAAGTTCAACTGTTAAAACTTAAAAACATATGAAAATATTACAAAAACTAGACCCTCAAATTTAAAATATTTGTGTGGTCATAATTAATGATCAGTCTTTTTGTCATTTTATGTAAAAACACACAACATTTGACTGATGAGACGATGAGACTACTTATTCAAAAGTTTTGGAGACTTATTGCTCATTTCATTTTCAGGAGGGCATAAATCATCCAAAGCTTCATGCTATACGACAGATTAGGCATCATAGATCATGTGATTTGCTCGAAGGCAATTCAAGTAACCAAATGCTCATTAAAAAAATTTCATTTGGGTACTTTTCATGCATTTAAACATAAATTTTTCATTAAAAGCTAGGTAGAACTCAATCGACAAATTAAGGTTAAAGATTCGTGTTCTACTATGTTTTCTTTTTTTTTTTTTTTTTTTGATGGGACGTGTTCTATTATGTTTATACCATGCAAAAGCAAGAAAAGAGAGATTTATGATGACCTTGTTTACAGACAGACTTCCTTTCGACTTTCATTCGCGCGTACGTCCGACATCGCTTTACTAAATTAAGGAATGCATATATACTTTCAAGCTGTCACGTAACCTTTATCAAGAAATTAAACACATTGATTGTTTCACTGGAGAAATAATATTCTAGTCCTATTATCTTAATTACATATATATTCTCTAATAATGGAGAAATAATCTAGTCCTATTATCTTAATTACATATTCTCTATTAATAGAAGACAGTGCAAGCTTCATTATAGTTAGAAATTAAGAGTTAGTTACAGATACACCCCCCCGACGTTTTTTTATTTAGATTATATATTTATTTTCTAAAAACTCAAATATTCTTTTTATTATCATACCAAACTTCAAGGTGTAAGTATAATAGGCACAATAATATCATAAATGATATCCAAACATGCCTTAAGTTCTAGAGGGGAGGTTTCTGTAAGATTTCAAACCTTAGGGGAGGTCATTGTAATTTTTCAAACCACTGGAGAAGTACCTGTAATTACACCAAACCTCAGAGGGTGTAGCTATAATTGTCCCTTATTATTATCAGCAGTTTCAAGTACATAAATACATTTCGATGGCAAATCACTTGTATAATGTATAAAAGAAGAATTATATTTTTAATATAATTCTATATTTTTTTTCTTTTCTCCAAATTTTGGAGTTAATATAATAAATGATGGCGCCCCCTCTTCCGGCCTGCGCTCGTCACCGGAGCTGTTCGCACCTCGGTCTCGGCTCAAGATGCACCTGGACTCGGGTAAGCTCCCTGCTGCTCCGCAACTATCCACGACCCTTGGGGGTTCGGGCTCCGTTCGCACGATCTCCCTTCAAACTGCTTCCTGGACTGAATCTTGAGCTCTTCCGACTCTCTTGACTTGGCTTGTGCTCCGCGCTTTTCTCTCACTAGGTGGGGCTATCTCTAGCTTATATCGGGATCAGAGATTTCAGAGTGAGGAGTGCGTTGTGCTGAATTGAGTTGTGTTTGTTGTGTGATTGCCTTGAGTTTTGCAACTGACCCGCCTCCCTATTTATAGGGCGAAGGTGAGGTTATAAGTGTAATTTGACACTGGGCACGTGTCACCGTGCATGCTCGTCCGATGGTAATAGGGTACTTGAGTACCCTTGTAGAGTAGGGCACGTGGTACCCGCATGTTACCCTCGGTGCACGGCATGCTCCGGTTACACCTTATAACTTCCGAACCAACGCTCTTTATTGGGGAGGCGGGGCGGTCGAGCCCTGGGAGGAGGACAACGCATCCGGGCGAGTGGAATGTGACGTCGATTATGACGTCCGACCCCCTGGGCACGTGTCCTCGTGCATGCTCGTCCGAGGGTAATAGGGTACTTGAGTACCCTTGTAGAGTAGGGCACGTGGTGTCTGCATGCTACCCTCGGTGCACGGCATGCTCTGGCTGCACCTGATAACTTCCGAGCCAATGCTCTTTATTGGGGAAGCGGGGCGGTCGAGCCCTGGGAGGAGGACAACGCATCCGGGCGAGTGGAGTATGACGTCGACTCTGACGTCCGACCTTCCCCTCTGGTTGGGGAAAAGGGACGGTTGCCACTGGCTGATGAGTAGGTGACGTATGTCTGCATGTGAGGGGTACGACCCCCCTCGGGGAATACATATAGCAGAGGAAATAATATAATTACTTAAAGGTGCGAGGGTTAAGAGGGGTTGATATACCTGGGGTCGGGTGTCGTGCGAGGAAAGGGGGTAGTGGGGCGAAATAAGGTCAGAGGATTAGGCCACATGGACGGGTACGATCCCAAGAGGGAGAGTATGCGTCATCAATAAATTTTAACTATTTGAAATTAGTCAAATTAGATTAGGTTCAAATTGGTCAAAAATTGTTAAAATTTTCAGATTGAAGGTCAAAATTTTCAAATTAGTCAAAATAAGATATAATTCTGACCAAAATTAAAGTTATCTACGTTGAAGTATGCGAAAATTGACAACTTAAGAAATCAATTTTACTCGGATCCAAATTAAAATATAAAAATTAAAGACTGCCAAGTTAAAGTACGAATAGTGAACTGCAATATCACCAAATATTAGAATCCCTTAAAGAAAGCATCGATCAAAAAGGTGTCAAAGCCGACAATGGAGTATTCGTACAGAATAAATGATCTAGTCTTATTGTCAGGGTATAGTGCTTTATTATGGATACGGAGAGCAAGATAATAGAGTCAATTGCCAAAGTAACACTCTTTGGCAAACTAACATTCTTGAGAAAATAATTCCCACAATATCACCTTTGAACTGGATATTACCATTCTAACCTTTTCTAATACTCATAATGTTATTTAAATCAATAAATCCAACATATAAAAAGCATTGGCGTTTTATATATTGAAAGAAAGATTCATTATAAATATAAACTAATTTTTCCATAAAACGGTATTTCCTAATAAAAAATTACTCGTCTTCCTCAATCACATTGACCAACACTCTTGTCGCCGCTCCCTCAAACCCTTGCCATGTATTTAAAAAAACAACAACAATGCCCTATTAATTAAAAAGAAAACAATATACCTAGGAACTCATCAGGCAACAATTCAATCTTTTCTCAAATGAAGAAAGAATTCGATCTAACAATTCCAGCAATAGTTTGTCCGCTACGACAATCGTGGTACAAGTAGATGGGTGGGTGGCGGGGAGCAGCGGGTGGGTGACGAAAGGGTTGGGGAGGAATATGAATACCTTATTATTATTATTATTATTATAAATAATATTATTTGAATTGAACAGATTTTATTCTTTTTGGAAATATATCACAAGTGTGCTGTTTTCAGAATAATATAAAGTGTAATCTTTCAAAAAATTGAAACACGTATTTGAGTTACTTATTTTACCCATGGTTTAAACATATAAGTATCATTTATACATAAAAAAAAAAAAAAATTAAAAACCTTAGAAGTTTTAAGAATTTACTATTATAATTCTGGACAAGTTCTCTTTTCAAATTTAATTAACGAATTAGAATATATGATATTTCATTGAACATTGAAATTATATATTCATTTTTAACGTATTTAAATTTGTAATCATATTTTGCCAAGTTACAGTTTTTATGGTATATAAATATGAACTAACATATTGGTATTATTTTGTTAACTATATGACAAAATAAAAAAGGTTAGAATAGGAATATCTTGTTCAAGGGTGATATTCTGGTAATTATTTTCTCAAGAGTGTTATTTTGAGAATTACTTTTTTACATGAACACCCCCCTTATATTTGGGAAATTATACAAACACCTCTTGTAGTATGCATCTACTTACCAAACACTCTTTGTAGTGTTTTTTTTTTTAATCAAGACAAGCTTCTGGTGTTATTCATAACGTCAAAAATGATGTGACGAATAAATTATAAAATCTTTCAAAATGTACATTGTTTTTGATGTTTTTTTTCATTTTCTAAAAAAGAATAAATGAGACCTATTTTCTATTCTTTTAGCAATTTTGGTTCCTTTTCATTTATTATACAAAATAAATGAGAGGCACAAATTTACATTTACATTCAACAAAATGTAATAAATTTTGTTTGAAAATTTAATCACATAGGGTGTTTGTGTGATTTCCCAGTCAGAGGAGGTGTCTATGTAATTACCCCATACCTCATGGGGTGTTTGTTGTAATTCCCCCTATTATAAAATAGCTTCAAGTGGGTAAATGTATTTAGATAGGATCCCTCGAATAATAATCACTGAAAAGAAGAATTATGCTTTCAATATAATTTCTCTACTTTCTCCCATTTCTCAATTCTTGGAGTTGGTTCTAAATTAGAATTAGAATACATTTTGGGTTCATGGAATTCTATCATTTTTAAATAAAAATATGCAGTTCAAAGTTCAAACAATATTTTTTTGGCAGAAAGTGAATGGCCTTTCTAGTGTTAGGGACCTTATTTATTCTTAAATTAGTATGTCCCTTTTCCTTGGATTTCACTCTCTGCAAACCCAACTACCAAGTAAAGAAGCTTGCAACATACCCAAACAGCAATTAGTGAGAATTACACATTCTTACATTGAGCATCTTAAAAGTTGCTATGTCCCCACCTTAATCTTTTGCTAATTAACACAGATTAGTCACCACTATAAACGCAGTTAGAGATATACAAAGGAGAATTACCATTAATCCTTTAAAGTTTAGTTTAATTACATAAATCTCTCTTAGTGTTTGAATCACTACAAAACTATCCCTTGAAAATTATTAGAATATTACAAATAAGATCACTAAGATTAGACTAGCTATGGACACACCCCTAAAGTTTAAGATATTGCACTTATGCACTCTATTCTTTCATGCATTTAAAGTTAAAGTGGATGTCTCTGCAACTATTCAACTTTAGCACATGTTTCTATAATTAGACGAAAGCTCATCATGCAGATCTAATTATCCCTATATGAATTTTATTATATTCGAGTAATATAAACTATAAAGACAGCCAAAAATGTGTATCTGCTTAAGTGATTAAAAAGTTTATGCCGTACAATTAGCCACTGTGAAGAAAAGCATTTGACAGGCAGGATTTATTTGCTAATAGTAACTGAATTCCAAACCTCCTATAGACCTTAAACCTCAATGGAAGCAAAGCCATGATTCATTACAACTTTATTCCATACTAAATCTGTCTGTACCTTCTTCACCCTTTGTTTTTTTCTTCAACAAATAACAGTTACTATCCTCATCTATTTAAGCCCCAACATAAGAACATCACATTCAACACAAGAACAACTCTCCTCTCTCATCTCAAAAACCTGTCTCTTTCGGAAACTCGTTCCCTCGTCTTGCAATGACAAGCCACGCTCTGGTGCCTGCAACCAGGGGTACAACGACGAATGATAGGTTTTATCCTGTAGCTCCAACTTTGGGCGGCCCGCATCATTCCGCAACTGATCACGACCCATCAAGAGTGCATGAACCTCAGCATGACACCGTCAAGCCCCTCCCACTGCACTCACCGGGCCACAGGAATGTGGCCGGTAAAAGCTTCTTTACCTCAGACGACACTGCACTCAACAAGCAGATACTGGCAACTCATGCGGCGGATATCGCGGACCTCAACATGCGGCCACTTCTTGCCCTCGTTGAGAATATCATGCGTCTTGGAAAGCCTTTAGTTCCCGACAACGGTCTGGTATGATGCCAGAAACTAAATGTCATTTATCATGTGCTTTTCTAGTATTTTGCATGCGGTTTGAATATTGAATGATAAGTCCTCTATTTACATGCAGGAAGCTCACAGTCACGCACCAGACACATTGGATAACAAGGTCAAAACTTTTCACCACGATGACAAGGTTCTCCACGGTTCTTACCACGATGACAAGGCCCACCATGGTGCTCATCATGATGACAACGTTCACCAAGGTTCTTACCATGACGAAGCGATTTTCCCCAACTCTGACCATGATGCAGAGATTCTGAGAGTGCTGACATTTCCCATCAATAAGACTTCCTTTGAGGTATAACTGCTAAGTCTCATAAGTGAACCCTTTTTGTAGGTGAATCATGTTGTTGGAGTCGTTTCGATATCTAAAAGCAATATGATTTAAACTAATAAAAAAGAATAGACCTACTGAAGTTTGGTCTAATTACACAAACTTCGCTACTATTTGGATAATTGCATAAACTCATTAACTGCACGCACACCCCTTGATGTTTGAAAAAACATTAAAGATAGAGCCCCCGTTTTCAGTGGCTTTTAAAACTTAGGGGGTGTCTCCATAATTATTTTTTCAAGCTTTGGAGAAATGTATGTCACTAGATCAAACCGCGAGGGTTATAGATGTAATTATTCCCAAAAAGAACAATAAAATCTTGATGTAGATTGGTGTCCCTAAAACATGATACTAGTTAGGTGACATGACTAACGATCACTAGTTTTTAAATGGAACAGATAATTAGCAAATGTGCTGCTGGAGCAGAACCGCATTCAGTAACAATGGACCTCCTCAAACTACTGGCACATTACTCATGGGATGCCAAGGTAACTATTGCCTTTGCCTCTTTTGCCATTAGCTATGGCGAGTTCAGGCTGGTTGAGCAGCTTCAGAACAAAAATCCTCTGGCCAAGAGCATTGCTATTCTCAAGGATCTGGCTGAAACAAGGGAAAATGCTGGTGATACGAAAAAGAAGTTCGGGGCAGTTCTCGATCTCTTAAGCGCATTACTGAAGGTAACTCATTGCATTATAGAGTTCAAGGAGCTACCCTCGCCATACATTAGCCATGAATCACCAGAATTGGCGGCTGCCACAGCTCATATCCCTATAGCTGTTTATTGGATCATAAGGAGTCTTTTGGCATGCGCAAATGTACTTCTGAACCACCTTGGCAGCGGTCACGAGTGTGTATCCTGCTCTTACTCTAATTAACAATATCTCATACTAAATATCAAAGTTAGAATTACTTGGTTGTTCTGTTTGACCAAAGTTATGCCTTTGAGAAAAACTAATGCAACTTGAAACTACTGTACTATTGTATTTGGTTGCTGATCAGGTACCTCACTTCGACCGCGGAGTCATGGGAGATACTAAGTCTGGCTCATAAACTCTCAGTTATATTGGAACACCTACAACAGCAATTAACAACCTGTAAAGACCTAATTGGTGAGTCCCACATTAATATATCAAGCATGAATAGACCAGAAAGATAAAAAGGACATAAGGTCTAGTACAAGAATTGTCTCTGGGATATAAAATGAGAAAACAGTGAAAAAGAATAGAAACACGACCAACTCAGTTGCTCATATCCAAATTATGTTCATGTTTTTCAGAGAGAAAGAAGGGAGAAGATGCATTCAATGCATTCAAGAAACTTATGGAACAATCTCATATCGACAACATGAAAGTACTCCGGGCAATGATTCGTGGCAGGGAAGATCAAAAGCCACTCTATGATGGCTCCAGAAGGACAAATGTCAGTTCCACGCTTTTTCATAACTCATTATCCTGATTCTCAAAAGTAAATTTAATTGGGTTTAATCTTCATGATCTTCTTGTACTGATAGGAACGCCTTGAGGTGCTGCGGATGAAGTATGTGCTACTGCTGATTTCAGACCTTGAGCTTCCCCATGAAGAGCTAAATGTTCTCCATCTGATTTACAGCCAACAGTCAATGAGGCATGAGTATGAGGTTCTATGGGTCCCCATTGCTGGCTCAAAAACATCAAACACGGTGGATGAAGCATTATTTTTTGACCTACGAAACAACAATATGCCATGGTATTCAGTGGACCACCCTTCTTTGGTTGAGCCGGTTGCTGTCAGGTATATCCGAGAGGTCTGGAATTTTGTCCACATGCCTATGGTTGTTGTGTTAGATCCCCAAGGAAGAGCGTCGAACCTTGACGCCTTGCCCATGATGTGGATCTGGGGAAGCAATGCTTTCCCCTTCACTAAAATCCGCGAAAAGGCTCTATGGGCAGAAGTTGAGTGGAAACTTGAGTTACTAGCGGATGCCATTGATCCACGAATTCCAGAATGGGTATGTGACAATCATCCTATCCTGTCTCTGAATTATCCAGTTTCTTTGTATAAACATGCTAGTTACACTTTTAGAGCAAGAAGTGGAACTCAGTTTTCCGCAATCAGTCCATACATGAAACAACAATCCCAAAGCATTCATACAACAAAAACACAATCTATCGAATTATCACCTCGTTCAAAAGCCAATACTTCTAGAACAGATAGATATTTAGTGCGTCATATTCTCTAACAAGCAGCCTCCCATGTATGCTGTAACACAAGATCTCTCATTGGACTGACTCTAATATCATATTAAATGACCACCTCATGTTATAGGGGAAATAGTATTTATTATTTTATATTCTCTAACAAATAACTATTACCATATGACCCCAACCGATAACTGAAAGTCTTTTCTTTTAATTCACAGATCAGGGAGGAGAAAGTGATATGCCTGTATGGAGGGGAGGACATCGAATGGATCCGTAAGTTCACCCTTGCCGCCCGAGCAGCGACCAACGCTCTAGGTGTTCCCTTGGAAATGCTCTACGTCGGCAAACGCAACCCAAGGGCCAAAGTCCAGCGCTGCCACGAGATAATTGACAGGGAGAAACTGAGCCACATCTTCTCACTCAAGGACTACTACGACTACGTCTGGTACTTCTGGGTGAGGCTATGGAGCATCTGGAACTCCAAGAAACAACTCGGTATGACCGTGGAGAGCGACCGCATAATGCAGGAGATTATGGACGTGCTAACCTTCGACAGCAGCGAGCAAGGCTGGGCAGTTTTTAGCCGAGGCAACTATGAGATGGCCAAAGGAAAGGGCGATGTCATGCTAACTGTTTTAGAGAGCTTCCAAAGCTGGGCAAACCAAGTCGATCATCCCGACAAATTCGTGTCCGTGCTCGACGAAGTAATTCGTGCTACTCACCCTGAGCATCACTGCAACCGCCTCATTCTCCCGGGCTACTCCGGTTACATCCCCGAGCGCGTGGTTTGCTCCGAGTGTGGCAAGGTCATGGACAAGTACGTTATGTACCGCTGCTGCACCGACTAATAAGCGAACACCCCTACCCCCCCTCCTCTACCTACATTTTACTTCCAAGTTAGATATACATACATAGGCAAAGCATTGCCATTCATGAGATTCCACAAGTTCTATGAGTTTTCCAGGGAGAGTCTGAAGTACTACATTATGAGTCTAAATAATTTTTCAGCCATCCATCTATCTACATATGTTTCTTATTTTCATTGGTTCTCTTTTCTTGTCTAAGAGAAGACAATTTGAGTGTTTGTAATATGCAGTACTATGATCAGCATCAATTTAAAATAAACTGCCTTCTATCTTATATTTATTTCTCACTTTGATTGTCTATTGCTACTTTTTCTTACAAGTATGCTCATGATCACAAATATGGTTAATCATAAACATAAAGACATAATTAGGTACAAATTCAGCAAAGTGCTTAAATACAAAGAAATACCTGCTGCAAAAGTCATCCTCATGCTCAGCAGCTTTTAAGCTTCTCCAAGGTTTCAATTCTGCCACAGTTCCACCAAAAGCTTTGCTCATGTGAGAAATTGGTCTATAATTCAGATTTAGTTAGACAAATAAAAATACTAAAATCAGAGGTAGTTAGTATTTATAGAACTTACCCTCAAAGTCCAAGATCTTACATTAGAATTCTGTAGGAAAACATATAAGATGTCAAAACTAATATATTTTTGGGATGTAAAGTACAAAAAGGTACTATTTTGACTTTACCATTTTTAGCAGTGAACTTTTGAAAGTTAAATTTAGACGTGATTCTGCAGTAATTTTAAAACAAATACAACTGTATCGAAAAAGGCGTCAAGCAAGCCCCTATAGCTCAGTGGTAGAGCGTCAGTCTTGTAAACTGAAGGTCTGTAGTTCGATCCTGCATGGGGGCACTGCTTATTATTCAAACTTCTTTTCATTTTTTTTGTGACCTAAGCCATTTTCACTGGTGTTCACATGAAATTGAATTATTGTTATAGAATCAGAAATTATTGTACAAAGAAGTATGAGACGGAAAGACTGCATCAAATGAGTTTCTAGGCTGCTTCTTTGATACTGGAAACGTAGACGAATTTAAGCTCGTTAGTTCGGTTGTTATAACTTATAAGTAAACTTAGTTGCTTCAAATATTATGAGCCTGATTGATGCAAGTTCTCTTGTTTTGGGTTCCTGAGAAGATTGTTTAAGCCATTCTTTCACCTTTACTTAGGTGTTCATATCGTTCTGCTTTGTTAGTTTCCACAATAAATTGCGGAAACTTTCAATTTACTTTCTGAAAGACTTCGATTCTGTTTCACGAACACTTTTGACTGCTGTCTGCATGCATTCTTCTCATCATCAACCAAATGTAAAAGTTGTGATCGCAATTATTTTCTCCTACATTTTCCTTTGTGAATTTTCTTTTTCCTCGGCGTTCAATCTCTGTGTCTGTGCTCTTCCTCAAGGCACACATAAACAACCCAAGGCTATCTTTTAAAACATTGATCCTGCTTTCATATTTGTCACTCTCTTGAGTTAATATCTAGCACCTGTTTTTGGAAGCTGAGATAGAGTTAAAATCACCGAATTTTGTAAAAACTTCAGTTGTAATGCCTTAAGTTTAAAGTTCTACTTTTTCTCGCAACTATTAATAATTGTTGTTCTCTTGACCCATGCATTCAGTTTCTCGCTCATCAACAATAAAAAGTCTTTCAGTAGTTCCATGATTTGAATCACTACTATATATAAGAAGGTCCATCTTAAACTCAGTACTTTCTTGAACATATATATTATAGAGAACAAGTGTGCATTGCTATATGCTGTTTGATTGGATAAAAGACTTGGTGCATGTTCTGTCGTCTCCTGGAAGCAGAGTGTCGATTATCGGGTAAAGGCCATCAGATTGTTTGTGTATAGGAGTACATTATAAACTATCAAATGTGCATCAGCAGCGTAAGAGGCTATTTGGAGCAAGCTTTAATTTGACACGCTGTGACTCCGAACAATTATACAAACAATTCGTATATCTTTTGGTAGATGCCGAAGTCCATGTAAACTACGTGATACTGATTTTCCTTGTCAAAAACCAAGTTGCCACTCACATTTTTCTCCAATGTTAATGTTTTAGTATTCCCAATTTTCTGGGAAGTGTAATCGGATTGATGGATTTGGACTGAAGGATCTTCTGATCCAACATATATAACAAGTCGATTGCACTTTTTTGGATGATCTTTGGGATTTTTATGGACTAAAAGTCCTTTAGATGACGATTGTGCCACTTTTAAGACATATTGGATTAGAAATCCACTCGGTAGTTATTTGACATCCTTCGCCGCAAATCCGCCCTTCAAATTCAGTCCTTCACTGCAATCACACTCCCAATGTTTTTGTTGCAACATTCCTCTATTTCTATCTCGTGTTACACTGTTACGAACCATATACGGACAATGTTAACCAACGATTCATATTCCATTCGTTGTCATACTCTGTACAAAGGTTATTCGACCAAGTAAAGAATCTGCATGCCGCATTTGTGCCGTTAAGTAATTTAGCCTTAGATTTGGGTAGCCTGGCCTTCATGATTTATGCTATTGTAAGGTCAATCAAGCTTCTATGAGCTAGTAATCTGTAATCTACTTCAATTTGGTCTATGGTTCTATAACTACTTCTTTTATTCGGCCCTTCTGCCGATTTAAGCCCATTGATTCCTTTGTTTGTGATACCTAAAGAAACTTGAGTGCAATGCAGCCCACATAGCCAGCTACCATACAAGGGTTGGGCTGAGACTAATAGGCATTGCACCATAAACTGCCAAGTTCTGTTCAAGTGTTTATTTGTGGACAGGACGAAAATTCGCATACTTTTTATGCGTCGCCTCTAGTTTCCAAAAATATGTATTGATAAGTGACCCGGTCCGAATGTTTGTAGGGCCTTGAGATGCATTTTTGGAATGTGTATTATTATGACCCAAAGTTACCAAATGTTGGGGTTATTCTCCCATGAACTAAGTCATAACCAAATATTGACGATGAAGTTTGGTGGTAAAATGCTGCACTTGTTATCAATATCATGGGTTTAATGTCTCTTAATGTGAAAAAAAAAAAGCTAGTCAGAATGCTCATAATTATCTAGCAGTCTTCAGGATATATAATGTGAGACTTTGACAATCTTGTACATTAATGTTTGTTATGTGACAATGACTCATTAACTTCCGACCTGTCCCTATTATGTATTAAGTCATCAGAAGCAGAAATTCAAAGTGTCAGTTGTTGTTTTGTTGTCCACTCTCAACCCTGTCACTTCAAATGACAAAGAATATTGCACCACTTAAGCTACTATCAGAGTAGGCCTGTCAAAGTCCGGGTAAGACCCGGACCCGGACTCGTTCTATATCAACGGGTCCGGGTCTGGGTCTGCGTCAACGGGTCCGGGTCCGGGTCTTGGATCCGGACCCGCCTAAAGCACATGAACGGGTCCGGTCCGGGTCCAGATCCGCATATACGGGTCCGGACCCGACCCGTTCGTAATTTTTTTTTTTTTTTTTTTTTTTTTTTTAAGGGTCTAACTATTAACTAATTTAAAAGGACTAAAATGCAATAAAATAATTTAGGAAATAGAAAACAGATGTAATGTTTAAACCGTAAGCGCTTTATTTTATCATAATTTTTACACCTAATGTTAATTACGTATAAGATTTGTCATTGAATTTGATACTCATACTCACGTATAGTTTTCGACAACGGAAAAAAAGACACAATAATTTTTAGAAGCGTCAATTAATAATTTTATGCAAGTAATTGAATACAAAAAATCTGAATCAGAGTATTCGATCAGATGGCCATAATCGATATATTAGTTTTTGCAAATTTTATTTTATTTTATTAGAAAATTATATTCCTGTGGTAGGATATCCATCACACCATTTTGTCACCTAATTGGTTTGCTTTAAATTCGAAGTTGCTGTCGTTCATATCTATTTATATTCTTGTTTAATATTCTTGTAACGGTCCCAGGAGCTCGTTGGTTGCAGGATTCGGAGTCCTTAAGCACTAGAAAATGGAAAATGAGTGGACGATTTTAGGAGCATATATAACAAACACTGATACTTATTAATTTTGGCAGTTTTCTATTGTCTTCACGTTCAAAATCCAAATATTATATGAACAATAGTTGTGAAAATTGACTTGAGTTCATAAATTATTGATTTGAATTGAAGAAAGCTTCTTTAATTCCTCATCATTCAACCCCCGGCATTTTTGTTTGTGCATTAGCTAGTTGACAAGTTGGATCCGTGTAAGGTCTCATGTGAACCTGTAATTATTATGCGCAAGTTGTAATAAAACTATATATATCAATCATGTTTGGAGGGTCAATGTTTCGTGGGAGGAGGTAATATTTTTGTGAACAATGATTTGTGCTTAATAACCTAATGCAGTGAAGTTGCTTACTGCGGATGTTATGGTACACTATTTAATTGAATAAATTTGACATTTACGTAAATAAGTTTATTAATATGAACAATGCCATGTAATTTATCATGCATTAGGTGGTGCGTGCAATAATAAATTTGGTTACAATCTTTGTAGGATCTAGAACGACGTTAACTTCTCTTATTGAGCTTACTAAATATATCTAATTAGCAGGCTAATTTTATATCATAAAAATGTGGAAAAAGCTCATCATACTCTTGAAATAAGAGAAGTAAATTTGAGAAAAAAAATACAATTAATTGAACTAAATCTACTACTTGTCAGAAATTCGCTCATGTCAATTCGACGAGGATCTTATTCATCCTCATTAGACAAAGGAGGTACTTTTGGCTATTTTTAAAAAAAAAAAAGAAATTAGATTATGGGGTCATATTGGTTTTGATCTAGAACGACTAGTATGCAGTTAAACCGTGAAAAAATCTTGTTTAGAAGGTTCATTACTGCGGCTAAATAAAATAATTGTTTTGGTTTCTCTAGAACATTCCGCTTGTTAGTCAGAATTGACCTTAGAAATTTAGATATAGCAAGTGATCAAAAAAGAAAGAAAAAAAGAAGAAGAGACGAGTGATTCAAGGCACTAGTGCACATGTCCGTAATGCATTTAATTAATGTAGTTAATTTGTATCAATTAAGGTAAATACGTTCTGACTTTAAAACCAATGCTTTAGAGGATGCACCGACAGAATAGCCATAGATATTGCCTAGTTGACTTCGACTAATTGGTAATCAAATGGGACTATGGAAGTACGGAACCAATATAATATTTGTAGGAGTTTGAAATTTCAACTAATTTCAGCCACCTTTCTTTAACACAATTGGTGTTATCTTTATTAAGATTTGACTTTGATTTTCCACGAAATTTTATTTTTATTGATGTCGAGAAATAATTACGAGATTAGTCAAACCTAAAGGTGTTATTTCTTGTTGCACGAACTGTGTAATGCTAGTTGGATTTTATTTAGTTTTAATTACGTACTTTCTTGTGACAACTGATCAAGTCATCAAACACATTGCTCGTCCAAATTAACACTAAACCCGGCTAATAAGAGTAAACCTCAAGTCTACGACCTCAAAATCAGCGACCAGTTTTTTTTTTTACTCGAATAATCAGACCTTGTCTCGAAGTATAAACTAATACAACCTACTAAGAATGCTTTTCTGCAGAGTCTTTAAAATGTGAACTTCATCTGATAACTTATAATTCAAGTATCCGGATTACTTTTGGGAATTTTGGATTTATATTTACTCGATATTTTGGTATGCCATCGAAGAAAATTGGTTTATAAATATGGGGTTTTTTTCATTAAGTTTTCTTATCAAATCAACAAAGTTTAGAATTTGATTTTGAAATTACATTATGTCCAAAAGTTTTTTTTTTTTTTTTAAAAAAGAACGGTTTCTTTTTATAGAGAAACAATCTTAAATCAAATAAAAGTGGCGATTTACTGAATTTACTGAACGCCAAGAAGTTCTTGCTCGAGATGATTCTTGTTGGGTTTTCAAACAAATTTGTAATTAACATAGCCATCAATTTACTGGGATGTCATAGTTGAATAATATTAAGATAGACCTACTACATCTCGAGTGAATAAATCCTACTGTTTTTTTTTTTTTTTGGATGATTGGGTAGTGTAATTCTTTTCTTAAAAATGTTGCGAAGAATGCAGTTCAGTGTACCATCTTAAAATTCTCATAATATAAATATATTAATAAACCTAGGCTTTGGAATACTTCGTCAGGCTGCAAGTGGGAGTGAATTTTGTTATTATTAATATATACAAGCTGTCAACGGAGTTAAAAACATGAAGGTCTCATTTTCTCATTGTTTCTATCTGCTTTACGTCAAGGTCATGAGGGAATTAATTGGAAAGTTAACAGCCTATTAGAAAAGGAATTTATCATTTGTTTTAGTATTTCACTTTGTAACTATGACGCTGCAATCATATATATATATATATATATATATATATATATATATATATATATATATATATATATATATATTCGTAACGAGATTGAAGCTCAAAGCAACTAAAGCAAAAGACCAAAATGTTAATTATTCACACGTGATAATTACCACATTCAACTTGGGATATTCTTATATTTTATTTTTACGATTGGGATGAAGGAAAGACAGAAATGGTGACCACAAGAATTCTTTAAATGACAAACTAAAACATTAAAAAAAGCACTTAAGTTAAGTTCAACTTGTCAAGTTGGCGAAACAACAATATGAGCAACTCATCTTGCTTTTTTTATCTTGACTTGCAAATTTCTTGGTTCTTTGTATGGATCATGACCAACTTTTGCAGCATGGGGGTTTGGCTTAAGAGATGGTCATTTCTGATAATGGCAATCTATATATGATCTTGATTCTCTCGGCCATCTCTGGTCTCTAGCATGGTATATATTCGTACATTTAATTTGTACCATGACTTCAGTGTGTGTCTGTGTGTTTGATTGTATATTTTATATTTTATATTATGCGTTTTTTGCTTTGGCAATTTGCTGCCACAAAGGGAATGTGCAGAGCGTGCATGTAGGTGGAGGCATAGAATGGCTTACAGCTGCACAAGCCACTTGCGGTCTATGTCTTGATGGCTAGTGAGATAAACACCGAGCTCTTAAAATCTTATAATGCAGCCACGTCTTATTTTAATTAAAATGCTTTCGATACGTGTGGTTTGAATATACTCGGTGTTATGCAACCGCATAATTTTTTATTTTTTTTAATAATCATCTAAATATTCCTTTGTGATAGTATTGTAGTTATAAAAAAATAAAATTGAAATAGCGTGTAAAATTTAGTAAGCAAACCATTTCATTGAAACAGCGTCTGAATTTTAGCAAACAAACTACTTTTACTTGCTACATAACGAATATAACAAGTAATTTAGCAAGTAAAATTTTGTTACAAAATTAGCAATAGAAAATTAAAGTAAATTTAGGAGGTGTTTGCAAAATTTTCTCAAGAAGCATAAGTTCATAAAATAAGTTCAAACTCAAAAAACTACTTCAAGTCATTTGTACTTTTGATTCAAAAAACAATCTTAAATTAAATAAAGTGCCAATATTCTGAATTTGTTGAACGCCAAGAAATTCTTAATTGAGATGATTCTTGTTGTATCTCAAACAAATGAAAAAATAAAAATATAAAATTAACGTAGCCATCAATTTAGGAGACCTCGTAATAAGTGACAACAAGGACCTACCTCGGGTGAATATATCATAGTAAAAGCTGTCGGGGTAGTGTAATTCTTTTCTTAAAAAAACGTCGCCAAAGAATGCAGTTTAGTGTAGTACCATGCATCTAAAAACTTTAATAATATTAACTTATTAAAAAACCGTAGGCTTTGGAATATTACTTCGTCAGGCTGCAAGTGGGAGTGAATTTTTGTTATTACTAATATATACAAGCTGTCAACTGAGATGGAAACACGAAGGTCTCATCTTCACAATGTTGTTTCTATCTTCTGCTTTACGTCAAGGTCGTGAGGGAATTAATTGGAAAAGTTAACAGCCTATTAGATAAACAATTAATCATACATCCGCATCGAGATTGAAGCTCAAAACAACTAAAGCTAGCAAAAGGCCAAAATGTTAATTATTCACACGTGATTTTCAACATTCAACTAGGCTGATTTTGTTTTTACGATTGGGATGAAGAGGAAGATAGAAATGGTGACCACAAGAACTATTTAAATGACGAATTAAAACATTAAAAAAAAGCTTTTGAGTTCAGTTCAACTTGTCAAGTTGGCGAAAGGTATAAAGAACAAGAAACAACAATATGAGCAACTCATCTTGCTTTTTAGCTTGTTTCTTTATATGCATGCAGGCGCGGGGGGGGGGGGGGGGGGGGGGGGGTGTTGAGGAGTGTTTTGGTATTTTACATGAGCAACTTTTGCAGTATGGGTGTTGGCTTAAAACTGCCCAAGAGATGGTCGATTCTGATAGTGGCAATCTATCGATCGATTCTCTCGGCCATCTCTGGTCTCTTCTATATATATATATATATATATATTGTATATATTCATGCATTTTCAACCATAACTTTTGTGCGCGTGTGTAATTTATATATAAATTTATATTTTATATAAATTTGGATAACTATATATGCATATGAATTGCTTGGCAATTTGCTGCAATAAATGGAATGGCTTACAGCTGAGCAAGCCAATTGAGGCCTATGCTACAATATTAATTGATGGCTAGCTAGTGATATAGGGCATCTAGCAATTTAAATTTAGTGATGATCGAGTCTTAATTCCGAACTTTGAAACTATTCAAAGATGAATTAATTATTAGTTGAAACTTTAATATATTGAAATGATTTTGTGATGTTCTCTGATATAACTCAATGATGGATTTACATATTATACTTTTTTCAATTTACTGTCTATTGATTTAAAAATGTGAATTTTTCTTTTACTCTATTTATTTAAGGAAGTTAAACTACTTTAAATTTTCAAATGCTGAGTTGAGGAGTTATAGTAGATTATATCGATAATTTAGTGGTACTTGGTATAATACAACTCACAGTTTAAAGAGTATTATGTATTTTATCCATTATTAACTGATAACTGACCATAAAACTGATTAAGAGTACTAATAAAATCTTTGATTTGTCTACATGTCTTTGGTTTCTTGTACTTTTCTCAAATATTTGTTTATTCTTATAAAAAAAAAAAATTGTTTAATAATGACAAAAAGGTAACTCTGTAATATAATGCAAATATTATTTTTTAATGATCCAACCAGTAATTGCTAGTTATCACGTGATGTCTTGTCCATTTGACGTTTACCTTAATCAAAACCACATTCATTGGTCGTTCTTTTGTTTGGAATAAAATTTTCACTAGCAATTCAGGTTTCAAAAACAATTGGCGGAGTACCGAATTTTTCGCTAACTCGCGTGTCGTTATTGACAATGATAGTAATGTGATCTTTTTGGAACAAAGGTACTATTGAAGTTGAAGATTCGTTAGATCTCAATCTAAGGTACGTAATTTCTTTATTAGTACCGAATAGTAAAGCTTTGTTTAAAGAGCGGCCAAATTACCGAATCTAAATAACATTTTTTTTGTTAAAAATTTAATATGAACGAAATTAGTTATTGTCTATTATAAACAGGAGTATTATACATTTTCACATCTAAAGATGTATATAAATTCCGCTTTTATTGTGTCTATAATTCCATTCCATGATTTTCGGAATAGTTGTAGCCTGTTTGAAGCGTCATAAGTTGAATTCTTTTTTGATATATCGAGGATGTACACTTTAAGATTCAAACATGAGATGGTTTAACTCAAATGTGAGAAGTTTATATCGAGGGTGAGTAAAAGAAAAGACTTCTAGTAATTGTAATTTTCGATCAATACGTTGCTAAATATATGTTATTACATTTTATTTTTTTTGAAGGATGTAATGAATTTGATGAACAAATTACATTACCCTCTATCACCAATAGTTTTTATTATATATGCATGGATCAATCTTTTGTCGCATGTTTCTATGGCGATACTGTAAATTACTTTTTTTTTTTTTCATAATAAGGGGATTTAGGCGTGACGAAAACAAGCATAATTATTTTGGTAGCTTTCTCGTAAAATTGAAATGCAATTAAAAATCGGCATATCAGTTGGACTTGGTTCAGTATATACATATATTACTATCAAACATGTAAATTAATGTGAATTTCCTAAATATTCGAGATATCAAACTTATAGTAAAAACTTGGACTATATTCCTCCAAATAAGTCAAATTTTGCTAGTTAAACTGTAATTTAAATTATTCTCTTGGTTTGTATCTTTTATAGTCTGACATTCTTGTTGTTCTGTATATAAATTGAGAACAAACCGACTTGTTTATATCAAACTAAGAATACAAGATGTACATTTTAATATCGGAAATACAATTATACTATACATTTATGCCTGCCAACGACTGGTCTACCTCTTTGTGAATTTTACGAACTTTCATGCCAGCAGCATAACACTGTTGATTCCTTGGAGCGTCCTGCATTTATGTATTATCTCACATTAATTACCCAAAAAAAAAATTATTATCCCCTATTTGTATTGGAAAAGAAGAAAAGCTTGAAAAAATATATGATACTTAAACTCAAGTGGTATCTTCTAGTAGCAATATATATAGAACACTTTCAACTCATCATACCTGATTAATGGAATATTAGACCCAACGGATAATCATAAACCAATTAAAAGTACTTGTGAATCAATTCCGTATCACTTTTTGCCAAACAAATTGAATGCAAGTGAGTGTGCTTACGCACGTTGTTTTTCCAAAAAAAGCTCTAGTTCAAACCGTCATATTTAATTTAGAATATTTGGTCACAATGTGCATACCTTGTGTGCTACAATAAAAGTGGTGATGAATCAATGCCAAATTCATGAGCCAACTTCTCTTGCTTTGTCCAAAGAACTTTTAACCACACCATTTTCAATAATGGAGTACTTATCAATTAATTTTAGTTCTTTTACTTGTTTTAGATTTCTTCAGGGACATGCCTACCGCCCCTGCATATAAAGCGGTCCAAGTTTCATGTGTTAATTTTAGGGGCATCGTCACCCAGATTGTTTGGATGGACTGCGGCCGGGATCAAATTTTAAATTAGCATGTGTGTATTTAGAGGCATAGTCATAAATTCTGTCTACCCTAAAAAAAATAAGTGAATTAATGAAAAATAGAAACTAAAATATCTATTGCATAACGAGAAATATCTATTATTCGAGAAAAACTTAGAAGACAAAAACAAGTGATCTAAAAACTTAGAGGCATAGTCATAAATTCTGTTTCAGCTAACTCTTTTTATCATATAGATTAGTCATATTATCTTCCTAGATGAAAATGATAGTTCGTGAATGTAGAGTCGGAAAGAGTTAATACAAATCGAACCAATATATTAACAAATATTGATGAATTTTATTCTCTAAAGAATCATAGAGCTCAATTATTTTAAAAATGTTTTTATTTGTTTTGTTTGATAGTCTATAGTTTTTGTTATTTTTAGCCAAACAATAGATATTTCTCAGTTTGCTTTAGTCAATTTGAATTTAAGTTTTTAATATTCTTTTCATTTAGTTTTGGTTTAGTATATCTCAAGATAAAAAATTACAAAAAAAAAAAAAAAAGAACCGAAGAGAAGAAACTAATCTGGCTACTCCCTGATTATCTTTTGTTGTCGCTATACTTATGATACATGTGTATTAAATGTATGAAAGAATCTTAACACTTTCACTTCATTTGCGAGTGGTTACAAAAGTAAATATAGGTATAGGTATAAATATTCCTACAGTTATCATGCATGATATATATAAGGATATTTAGAATTATACATAATTTGGGCAGAAAAAATTCCACATGCATATAAAGTCATATATATACTGGGAAGAGTAAATTCCTTTGATAAATTACTTTTTGTGGAAAAGTTCAATTTACTAACGAATGTCACATGAAATTGAAGCCAAATTTATAAAAGCATGTACAAGCCCCTAAAATACATGAAATCATCAAGGGACACTACATTGAACAATCTAGCTAGTGATGATCATATCTAATTAACCCCAAACCTAAACCCCCAAAAAAAAAATATTGTTCTCCTATTCCATTCCATGCAATAATCAAAAAATCCATATCCCTCTAAAAAACAGTTATGAATTAATCCACAATTGCTTGTAATAACATACATACATGATCATGATTTATTCACCTCAACTCTCCACACCCTAATCTCCCCATCAAAGCTTCCACTAAACACCCTCACACCACCACCTCCATCCTCCTCCACCACCGCCGTAAGCGACCTCACCGGGGTCCGATGCCCGTCCAACACCGCCAAACAAGCGTACCTCCCATCGACTCCCCTCCGCCAAATCCTCACCGTCCGATCAGCCGACCCGCTCAACAACAAATCTCTCACATTTATCAAACAAAGTATAGCCTTTGCATGAGCCCTCAAAGCCCCCGTCACCGTCATGTAATCGGCACTGTCCTCCCTCTCCCACACCAATATGGATCGGTCACACGAACCGGAGAATAAAACCGACTCGTCGTCGCTCAAAGCCAACGCGTTCACCGCAGATTTGTGCTTCTCCAGAGTAGCTAACAGAACATACTTCTTCTCATCTTTCTTCCATACTTTGATCCGCTTATCGGCCGAACCGGTGTATATAGTCCCGTCTTTCGACACAACGACGTCGTTTATCGCGTCGTTGTGTGCCTTGTTGACAGACTCTACACACCTCAAATTACTTGCCTGCCAGATTTTGATGCTTCCGTCCCACGAGACCGAGAAAACGGAGTTTTTAACCGCGGCGAGCCCTGAAACGGCGTCGTGGTGCTGAATCCATAGTTTCTTTTTGTGTCGTCGGACCGTTATGTAGTTCTGAGGTAGCATGAATCTTTTCATGCGATCCGGGAGTGTCGGGAGCGTTGCGACGAGCTTGTGGCGGTTCTTGTCTGAACTTATTTTCCAGACGCGGATGGTGCAGTCCTGGTGAGCGGTGAAGATTTTGTCATGGGAGAATTCGATGGATTTTACGGAGCCCGTGGGGGACTTTTCGACGTTGAAAGTGTCGAATAGGGTGTTGGTTGTGGTGTCGTATACGTTGATTTGATTCCCCGTGGCGGCGTAGAGGAGGTTGTGGTGTAGGGTCAGGAAGTTTATGTGGGCCCGGGGGGTGGGGTTGAGGGAGGTGAGGAATGTTGTGGAGTAGTTTAGGTCATGAGGGGAGAGTGTGAGTTTTTGGAGGGAAGGGACTGAGGGGAGTGTTAGGAGAGAGAGGTTGCTTTGGATGCTGCTGTTGCTTGTGTTGTAAGGGGATGTTTGGCTGTCGGAGGAGGTGCTCGTGGTGTCGGAGAATGGAGATTTTGGTGGTGGTGTGGCGGCGGAGGAGGAGGAGCATGTGGATAGCCAAGATCGGAGCTTCATTGCTCTAGAGAGAGAGAGAGGGAAAAGCTAAGAATGGGAATGAGGGGAGGGTTATTATATAGAAAGGATTTGAGTATGGAAGTGTGGGATTGGAGGGATTTACAAGTTTCGTTTTTACTTTTCTTATTTGGTAAAAAGCCTCAAATTCCCGATCTGTTGTTTGTGTGCAATTTGTCTCGTAACTTTTGAAAAGTTAGAACATGTCTCTCAATCTTTTAAAAGAGGGTCAAAGATTATACGATTTGGACATGTTTCTGCATTTTCATTCGTTAGATTTGGTTTCAAGAAGTAGCTCGCAAATTTTGAATAAGTTTAAATATATGTTGTAACTTTTAAAAAGTTAGGAGGTAAGTAGCACATGAGCAATTGGTTTGGACTTTGATGCTTTTTACCCTTTCTTACTTTTGTTATTTTAATTTGGTGTTTTATTAATTCTTTGATCCGAGGTTAGGAAGCGACGAAAAGAAAAGAATATTTGCAGATTAATGTTAATTTCAAGTGAAAGCGTCTGATTCGTTGAATTAATCTATCGTCGGCGTTGGCAGTGAATTCGTCTAATGGCATTAGTTTATTATTTAACAATTCCAATTTGAGAGAAGCAAGGATGTAACACGGAATTGAGGATAGAGGAACAGCCTTTTTCCAAAGGGAACCAATCTCGAAAAAGAAAATGTGAATTAAAAAATGAATGTGAGGCGATGAATAGGAGGGAAAACAGGTTGTCATGTGTATGCATGTGGGTGTTTTCTCTTTTCTGTTTTTTTTAAAAAAAATATTGGAGAAAATTTGTTATTGGAAGAAGGGCCTTTCGGACGTACCACTAATGTTGAGGCTGTATTGAGATAATCGCCGAAGCAAAGCCCACTTGCACTATAGTAGTATAGTTTATGCCAACTTAACGTTTATTATTGTTAAGATATACATCAATGACACTAGTAAACGTGTGGGAAAATTGACCAGGATTGATGTTAGAGCTCAGATGTTAATGTTAGAATTCTTTTTTTGTAAATACTAAATATTATTAATGTTAGAACTTACTTCTAAACTCATTTCACCAAAAAAAGAAATTTTCTTTATAACGTTCAACTCATTTTACCTTATTTTCTCTTGATCACGTTTTAATTGATGTTGGAATTGACCTGAGGAAAAAAAAAAAAAAAACCTTAGATTTCTAACCTTAATTCATTGATATTGACTGCATGAATCAAAAACTATTAACGGGAGTCGCTGAATTTACAGTTATACGAGTAAACAATATTATCTTTTAAAAACATTTGAAGATAAATACGTAAGAGCGTGAATATTGTAATTTAAACTGGCTCCTTTGTATTTTAATATATTCTTTGTGACTGCTTATAAGTTTAGTCTACAAAATCAATTCGTACTTATGCTTATTAATACTTATCCAGACTTATAAGATCAACCTTTCTGCTATATAGTGTGGATTATCATTAAGCAGGTCACTTTCGCAGGTGATTATATATTTTGACGGATGTTACATAATTGTTGTTTAAATATTTGATTTATGAAAAATAAACTAATGTGTGAAATACACAATATTAAGGCCATGAAGAGTATAAAAGCCATTCTTGAATTGAAATGAAGCCTATATATTCAATCGATGAACTGAGAGAGAATTACGGAAATTTTGCAATAATAGTCCTCTAAGTTGACACTTCTTTAAAATTAGTCCTCTATGTTTTTTATCTGCAATTTTAGTCCTATAAGTTACAACATGTTTCAAAATTTGTCCTCTAAGCAATTTTTTGCCAATTTTGGCCGGAAATTCCGGTAATTTCATGAAATCTGAGCCTTTTTTCGGTTCTCTTTTTTTTTTTTTTTCCTACAAAACGTGACTTTGTGCTTGTGTTTTAAGAATAAAATTAAATGAAAAAAACTGAATCTTTGGCCAAAATTGCTGAAAATTTGGTCAGAGGACCAATTTTGAAACATGTTGTAATTTATAGGACTAAAATTGTAGATAAAAAATTTAGAGGACTAATTTTGAAGAAGTGACAACTTAGAGGACCATTATTGCAAAATTTCCGAGAATTACATGATGGAAATGTAAATTAATGACCTAATTAACTGTGAATCTAATCTACTGCAAGTTCCAAAACTAAACAACAAGTACAGTTTTTGGCACTAATGAAAATGGCAGGAACTACCTAATCCAACTGATTTACAAGCTAAAGAACAACTAACTGAGCTCAGTTAATTGATTAGAGACGATTAATTAACTGCGCTATTTGGTGGTGACCCCCAACACGTTTGGACTAACCTTAACTTTTGCTTAGTTTAGACAAAATTCATACTTCGATTTAAACAAGTGAGAACAAGCATTCTTTTGGCTTTAACTGCACATGAGAATTTAATTTTTGGCTTCAACAAAATGCTTTCTACATTTGAATCGGCAACATTCGTGAGAGATGACGGAAGCTTCAAATTCCATTAAATTAAAGAACATATAAACCTCAACATCAGGGGATATACATATGTTGTCAGTTACGAAAATGTGCAAGGTACACTACAACAAAAATTACTTATAGTGGCATTTGAAAATGTTATTAAAAGAGTAATATAATGACATTTTGACATATAGTGGCATTTTTTTAAAATGTCACCTGTAGCGATGTAGCTAAAAGTATTAATGTCACGGATTTATCATTAAGTGACAAAAACTAAAATGTCACAATAAGTGAATAGCATGATATTATGAAATGTCATAAAAAATACATTATTTGACATGTAAAAATGTCAATGTATATCATTTTACTAACACTTTAAAATAACACAATAACTAGGTATAATGACATTATGAAATGCATTTAGTAACATTTGGCACTAACATAATATGTATAAATAGTGTCACAGAAAAATGTCACCAAATATAACTAATGACACTCCCAAAATATCACAATTAGTATTAATCTTGACACTTTTTAATGCCACCATACACTAAAGAATCTAATAAGAAATCGAGCAACCAAAACCATGTTGGTTGCCAAAATTATAATAATGCATATCATTATAATAAAAATTTCTAGAACCAAAAAATACACCATTCCATAAAACAAACAAAAAATAGGAGAAACTGACTTTATTGATATTCAATATCTCGAACATGAATTAGAAAATGTACAATTGTTTAACAAAAGAAAATGTACTACTCAACTATTAATAATTTATCAAAATACAAAATTAAAATCATTAAAAACTAATTGCGTTCTGAATCTCAAAGGTTCATCGCCATCACGTCTACTCCAAAATCCACTTTTAGATCGTCAGGGCTATCCATGTATACAACGTAGTTCATACATTTCATCTTCATTCGGACGGAATTGCGTATTAAGCTAAGGGTCGGAGTTCATTGTCCTTTGAGTTCTGTAAGGAGTAGTAAAAATTTGCTGGACCACAAAGAAAAACCACATCATGGTTATGACTGAACGTGTTTTAATTCACCAAGCAAAACAAAAACTATAAAAATCCATAAAAATTGAAAGTAAGATGATCAAACATTTCTAACAATTGATAAACATAAAATTAAGACAACTCTACATCAAGTTTATCTAAATATATTTATATATATAACAAAAGTTCATCAACAATCTAAAAAAAAAAAAAAAGAATACATTTTTACATACCTTAATTCAATTTGCAAAAGAGAACTTCTCCAAAGTGTGTGTTTCACGTGGGAATGCACTTGAGAATGAAGAAACAATTTGATACTCACTATAATCTTTATAAGTTTTTGTTATCACGTCCAAATTTTAATAGTACTCTTTCTCTGTGAATTTTAGATTTTGGAGAGTTGGGGGGAAAAGTAAGACGTAGTAATCTCCTCCAAGAATCAAGTTTTAAAAGTATTCTCACCCATAACAAAAGATATGACAAATACTAAGTGATAAGGTTGAGAAAGTTATGGCAACATAATCAAAAATTACCAAATTTATCTCCATTATTATCTTGTGCTACCAAGATTACCTCCATTCCATTCTTAAATTGATTATTGATATATATAAAAATTAGTGAAAATAGTTTTATTGGTGAAAGTGTAAATATCAATTTTCTAAATATGGTTGGTTTTTACAACTAACACTCCTTAATTATAGCAATTAAACAACCTCTCTCCCCTCTCTTTCATTTAGAACGTTATTCTCCATATATATTCATATGGTAAGATCTTTTCAAACCACTATATGTAATTAAGTACTTAATCATCGTTCTTTATATAGTTTAATACAATGTAAAAAATTGACTCATGAAGTACAATTAAATTTTGTATATCCAACTTAGCATAAACAAATAAAAGTATAAATTTTTTAAACAAAGACTGCTTAATTTGCTGTAATATTTAAAATTGGAACTTCATAATTCAATAATATTAATTAATGAATAGATTAAAACTTTCATATAATATGTTAGTTTAGACCAAAGTGAAAATAAATAAAAAGACAAACTTAAGTTAGGTATTGAATAAATCAATTTTTCATTTGATGATAATGATCAACTAATTGAAGTATGACAAACTATCACCAAAATAACCAACAAGTACTTATATTATTTGTGCATTTCCTAATTATTAAAATAATATCATACGATGTCATCATATTAGTTTATATAAATAATCTAAGATTAAATGTCATTAGTTATTATAAATTAATGTTACTAATGAATTATTATTTGTGGCAATTTCTAAAAATGCCATTCAATTAAATTATTGTGGCATTAAAAAAGATGGCATTAACATAATGTCACTATATGTTGTTGGGTAATGTGGCATTTTTTAAAAATGTCATTATAATATTTTACAGTGACATTCTAAGAGCAATGTCACTAATTATTGTAAGTTAATGTCACTATTGTGTAAACTATTGTGGCAATTTTAATAGTGTCATCAAAGTAATTTATAATGACATTTAGAAATAAATGTCAGTAACATAGTGTCACTATAAGCCATTTTTCTTGTAGTGGTATATATTTGTCTTTGCCAAGATGTAGAAAGGCTGCAATGAAATGCATACTCTAAATGCATGCATTTCAATGCCAAATATTTGTTGTGGATGTTGTTGAGTTATCGTCTTATATAAAAGTTTAAGCCTGATACAATGATAGATAATTATCATTTATTGTATATGTTTTTGACACATTTACACATACGTATGTTATAAATCTTTTGTTACACATGAAAAATATTATTCTTTTTTTTTTAATAAGTGGTGCGGGGATCCGTTGATTCATGTTCTTTATCTTGACTTACACTTTACGGAGTATTAGAGTAAAATCAAAAAGAGGCAGCTGATTGAGTTTTAATGTATGTAGTGAATAACAACACAATCTAACTAATAAGATCAACCGTGATCTGTTTCAATTCACTCACTCAAAACCGCAAGATGATTAAGCACAAACTAATGATCAAAACCAACTAGTCTGTGTAGATAAACCAACAAGATGTAGATGAATGTAAAGCAATCAAACACACACAACACAATGATTTACTTGGTTCGAATAAAAGTTCAATGTGAACTCTATTCTACATCCAATGGAGTGATCTTATTCCTTTCAAGGTGAGAGAGTTTGTTCTAAATTTACAAAGAGAATGAATTCTGTTACTTGCTCTGTTTTCTGCTGATTCTAAGCTATATATGCACTAGTGTATCTCGCCTATACATACACTATACACACGCTTATAAATCAGTTAAAAACACAGCTCTCTCAACTAACTTAACTGCCTCAAGTAGCAAGCTGTGTAATAACAACTTTTTCCGTCAACTTCCAATTCGGTTTAGTTAGTTACTTCAGTTGTTTGAACCACAACTTTCAACAATGTCAATTATCATAAGTGGCAATGACAATCTGAACGTGAAGGGCCGTTCTGAAAAATGTATACAAAATATAAATGTCTAATTTCTGCAAGCTTGAGGTATTTAGATGTGACGAATTATTTTCAAGTTTGACAATGGTAAGAAATATTAAATAATTATTTGAATACATAAAGAATAACTATAGTTTTCATGTTATTTACATATTTACTTAATTTCAATTAAACCGGACCAATTGTCAACAAGTGTGAGATGGTAATATATACCAAAGTTCTAAGCTTATAAAAAACTTCCTATAGGTGGACCACATCAACCTCCCCTGTCGATCCTCTCCCTGGGGAGGGGAAGAGGCCGGCCACCAAATTGTGTTGGATTACTTAAAGATTATACTTTATACTCACTAATTGTCCATATATATTTTATTCACCTTCGGATTTTTTGGACATATTTGCATTTGTCTTATATTCTTAAGTGCCTTCAAACGGTAATAACAAGAAAATATTTACATGCACATCATATCATTTCAAAATCAGAAATACTTTTTATAAAACAACAGCCAGCAGCTCACCAATTGAAAATTCATGAAGAATTTCTCCAGCTTTTGAGTGTTCAGCTACACTAGCATACATGAATATCGATATCAGACAGAGACCGCTAAGAATGGCCATGTTGCGACTTGATCAGCGTATAGTACGCACCGCGGTCTCCAATTTCTACGAGTTCCGAATGCGATCCTTTCTCCACAACCTTCCCATTCTTGATCACCACGATACAGTCGGCTTTCTGTATAGTCGATAATCGATGAGCCACGATTACACAAGTCCTGCCAACCATTATTTTCTCTAGTGCTTCTTGTACAAGATTTTCTGAAACACTGTCCAGTGCACTTGTTGCCTCATCCAACAGAAGGATTGATGGATTCTTTAGAATCGCACGAGCAAGTGCAATCCTTTGCTTTTGGCCTCCTGAAAGCTGAACTCCTCTTTCTCCACAGTAAGTTTGGTATCCATTCTTCAATGAACTGCATAGCATTACAAATGGAGTTATGTCAAAACATAGATAATTGAAATGTTATCCAATACACTGAACTAAGAGTGTGAAGGTAGCGTACCTTATGAACTCGTGTGCGTTTGCACGCATTGCAGCTTTTCTGATTTCAGATTCTGAGGCATTCTCTGTGCCATAGACTATGTTTTCATAAATGGTTCCTGCAAAGAGTGTTGGTTCCTGACTCACTAGTGCAATGTGTGATCTTAAGTCTCTTAAATGGTAGCTTTTGACGTCTTGATCGTCTATGAGAACTGTTCCACTAATTGGGTCGTAGAATCTTTCGATCAACCCAACAACTGTGGATTTTCCTGAACCGCTTTGTCCCACAAGTGCAACGGTTTTTCCAGCTTCAATCTTGAGACTAAGCCCCTGAAAGATCATTTGCTCAGGCCTCGAGGGATAGGAAAAAAACACATTTTTGAGCTCGATCTTGCCTTCTAGTCCTTTCCTGATCTTTAAAGCCTCAGGGTCATCTGGATTAATCGTGCTTATCCTGTCCAAAATTGCAAAAACAGATTTGACAGCGCCGCTACCTCTTCCCAAATCATTTGACATGCTTCCTGCATCTGCAATGTTCTTACCAGTGCTCATCAAGATGAAAAAAACTTGAAACAGATGCTTTGGGCTCACTAATCCTTTGCTCATTAGCCTCCCTCCATACCAATATGTCAAAGCTATGCCTGCCGTTGTGAGAAATTGAGAAACAAACAAGCCCGTTCCGGAAAACCATGACTGTTTTATGCTCTCTTTCCGCGGTCCTCTCAAAGTTTCTGCGAAAAGGGCAAGAACTTTTTTCTGTGAAGAGAAAGCCGTGATAGTCCTATGATTCACCACTGCTTCACTCGCTAACTGGCTTCCCTCGTTTTGCGCCTTTTGGGCTCTCACAGACATTCTTTTCATCAACATGCTTTTGGAATAGAAGCTAGCAATGATTAAAGGTTGCATAGCAATAACCACTATGGAAACTCTCCATGTAAGAATCAATCCAAGCAAAAAAGCTACGAAAGCACTTGTGGAGACCTGAATCAATAACGACATACGATCTCCCACAAGACATCTAACCACGTTGGCTTCCGTGGAGATCCGTGCACAAATTGCAGCACTCGTATTGTCGTCCATATCAAACCATCCTATCTCAAAAGTAAGAATACTTTGAAGAACTTGTTCTCGTATTCTCTTGGTTAACCGCTCTCCCATGATTGCAAAATTGTAATGTTGGAGAAGATTGGCAAAGAAGCTGATAACAGCTATACTTAAGAAGATCATGGAATAAAATTTGGTTTTTGATCTTATATCTGATTTGTCACTCTCAAAGTATACAGAGACGAGTGATCCCAAGAAATAAGCATTGACTGGTTGCACTACTCCAAAGGTAGCAGCGCCCATGCATCCGAGGAAGGCTCTTTTCCACTCTGGCGCATTCATTTTAATTAAGCGCCATTGTGAAAGATTGTTGGATGTGGTGTCTAATGCTTCATCATCGCTGTCAGAGTAAGAATGCATTTCGATTGATGGAGCCACACTCATGGTTAAAGTTGGACTAAACGGGGAAGCAGGACTGTTTTGCCAGCTTGATTTAACACTGTAAGGAGGCTTTGGAGTATTGGCATACATCATTCCCTTATGGTTTCTTTTCTCCATAGATTTATATGGAATAGAAGAGGCTTCATTTTCTGTTGATGATTGCTGAAGTTTCACCATTTTAAAGTAAGCTCCACCTTCTCCGTTGTTATTTATTTGCATAAGTTTATCATGAGATCCTGACTCCACGACTCTCCCTGACTGAACAACCACAACCATATCAGAATTACGGATTGTACTGAGGCGATGAGCGATGACAATTGTCGTCCTGCCTTGTGAAGCTTGGTCAATGGCTTCCTGCACCAGCCTTTCAGATTGTGCATCTAGTGCACTTGTGGCTTCATCAAGCAAAAGAATTTTTGGATCTTTAACTAATGCCCTTGCTATTGCAATCCTTTGTTTTTGACCTCCTGATAGTTGAAACCCAAACTGTCCCACCTGATATTATGCTTCAAACTTCAGAAACTCAATCTTTAATAAAAGAACTGTAGGAATGTAGATTAATAAGATACCTGAGTTTCATATCCTCCTGGTAATTTGACAATGAAGTCATGTGCATTTGCAGCCTTAGCTGCATTTATAATCAGTTCCATTGAAGCATCTTCCTTTCCAAACAAAATATTTTCCTTAATCGACGTTGCAAAGAGAATCGGCTCTTGATTCACCAGCCCCATCTGTGATCTCAACCATTTAAGCTTGAGTTTCTTTATTCCGTGCCCATCGAGTAGTATTTCTCCTTGAACAGGGTCGTAAAATCTTTCTAGCAACGAAATAACTGTAGATTTTCCGGAACCGCTTCCTCCCACAAGGCCCACGGTCTTTCCAGCTTTTACTTTAAGATTGAAACCTTGAAGGATCGGTGTCTCCGTTCTCGATGGATAACTGAAATATACTTCTCTGAACTCAATATTTCCTCGTAACTGTGATAGAACCTTGCCTTTTTTATTCTCCGAGTCTATTTCAGGAACACGGTCGATCATCTCAAATAGTCGAGTAGCAGCACCTGTTGCCTCTACGATGAATGAAAGATTGGGAAGTGCACTCAAGCAGGATCTGAAATTTCAGTAATAATGCAGGTGAATGACTAAAGCTACCTAGCAATAACAATCAATATCTTTCATCAAGAGTTCCCAATCTTTTCTTGTTTGTGCACTAAGTTGCATTATTATACTATAACATAAAAATATACAGGAGTGTTGTAATTAAGAAAAGGGACTCACAATCCTCCAAGGACAATACAGACGCCTGCTATAAAAACGCGGCCACCACTTTCTCCTCTTTCTGTCACAAGAATACTTCCGGCCCAAGATTCAAAGGCCCAGGCTACAAAAACCATCCCCATGCTTCCCATCATCAACCCTTTTGCAAGACCTTGTTTGATCCCAAGCTTCGTACTTTCTTGAAGAGCATTGCTGAATTTATCAAGTGTTTGACACTCTGCAACATATGAATATACCGTTCGTACTGATGATATGCACTGTTCTACTATACCACCTGCGATATCATAAGCATCTTTGCTCTTGGCTCCCAGGTTCATCATCAGCTTCCCGAATCCTACTCCTGGGGCGATAAAGAAAAATGTGCATGGGAGAGAAGCCAATGCTAGTCGCCATGAAAGTAAAAAGGCAACCAAAAGACCAAATACAAGTGCAGAGAGTTCAGCCAAGCAGTTGGGAATCTGAAAAAAGAAAAAGAAAGAATCAGAACCTAAGTTTATAGAGTATTCAAACTGGGAATGAAAGAGAGAGCATGATATGAGTCACCTTCTCGGCTATAACATCTTGGATTGACTGTGCATCTGCAGATATGCTTGAAACTACCTTGAAAGTTGTTGATTGGGCACCTTGGTTGTCAAAAAAACCAACTTCTTGTCTTAATACTGATTTCAAGTATTCCATCCGTATGCGGGATGTTTGTCTCTCTGCTGTTCTGGTCCAACATACTCCTTCTGCAACAGAACATACAACATTTCTGTCAGGAGAATGATCAAACTATATACTATCGTTTTTCATTACCACTGGTGGTGAGTTTACTCATAGAAGTTTTTGGAAAATGCTACTTCACATTTAAAGTCTTGACGTACCAAGAAATGCCGAGGCTCCAACGCCAAGAGCAATGAAGAGCAGCCTCAGAGCATACTGCACAAAACGTGCAAGGAAAATTAGAAAACGAGCAAAGATTGTAATAATCAAAAAATTCGCAAGGAAGTTTGTCCATAAAATTTTATGCATGTAATATCTATACGGTTTTACCTTGTTAACCACCTCAATTGCCAGAGATTGATTCGCAGTTGAGTACTCATCAATTGCACCACTTAGAACAAACATGTTTAGGGGAGACATTAAACCATCTCCAATACTGCCTAAAGTCCCAATAATCATCAAAATCTTGTCTATGCCATCGGCATATCTAAAAAGGCCGCCTTTACTCCCCATCTTCGATGATAAGGTACACAAGATACTCCAGGATTATGAACTGCTTTTAAGCATGAAAATATTCATGTTACTATTACCAATCACATCAAAGATGTCGAAAGCTACTGTGACTTCTTAACATAGGTGATTGTTGCATTAAGAGTTTTATATTTCGTACTTATGCATTTTGTGTCATATGGACTGGCTCAAACTAAATTATTTGTTATGGCCGGCATCTTTGTTTGAAGATTTAGTCATATGCCATGGTGATTATTTTGGCTGTATTAGTGCCCTTTGTCATCTTTTAGCAATTTTTTCCTTAGTCTTTTTCATATAGTGTGAATGAGATAATGATAAAGATCTATCATTTTGCCAGGGGACATCTTCACAATCTAAGTTACATGTTCAAGATTCTTGTACCATAAATAGAATTTTTCTTGCCTTTTTATGTTTGGACATGTGAATTGGTCCTAGATAGGTATGGAATTAATCTTCCAAAAAGACAAAAGAATGAGCTAAAAAGGGATTGACCAGATAATTTTTAGTTGTCACTTTGGGCGGCATAAATTTTTGGAATCATTTTTATTGTTGCCAAAAACATGTACATCTTCTTAATTTTTTCCCCTAATTGTAAGACATTGTGAGGTATTAACTCACTTTTGCATCAGCTTCTTCACTTGTATCAAATATCCTCTAGGCTTCGATTTGTAGAACCTGTTCTTCTTTCATTAATATCTGTTGTTACTTCTTTTCAGAGGCATATATAAGTTCAGCAAAATATGGAAATCATTTTTTTGCTGTCCATGTTCTTTGACAAGTTTCCATTTATATAATCATGAATCAACCTAACATTTGTCAACTCTATTGAACATCAATTTTAATTTGATAGTATCAACATTTACAATAACTTTATAAAACTTCATGAGAAACTATTCAAATTAAATAGTTAACTCACAGAATAATCCGATCACCTTAACATCATAATATTTAGGGTCAATTGTGTTTTGACCCTTAACGTTTGGGGTGTTTTGCGAAGTGCCCCTAACGTTTCAAAAGGAGCACTTTGCCCCCCTAACGTTTGTAAAAATGTGCGATTTGCCCCTGATGCCAAATCTAATGGACGAAAAAGATAGCCACGTGGCAGAAATGAACGGTAGATCAAGGACTCAGGGGGCAAATTACAAACGTTAGGGGGCAAAGTGCTATTTTTGAAACGTTAGAGGGCACTTCGCAAAACACCCCAAACGATAGGGAGGTGATCGCAATCTACCCTTATATATATTAGGACTAATGCTAAAGTGTTTAAGATGGGCCTTAGCCGCGTTACAAAGAATTAAGTTGATGGTCTTGAACTAATAACCATGCACATTCAATAGTTCAAGCAAAATCGATTAGTTTCTCATACAATAAATCCCACATAGTTCCGCGTACATAGTAAACACACACAGAACCGCATGTTTATACATGAGTATGTTGATGAAAAAAAAGAAGAAAACTTATCAACACTTAAACGAATAATGAAAAAAACATAATCCCATTTTTAATCAAGATTTGTCACGCTGAGTAACAATTCTGTAACTTGATTAACGAATAGTATGAACCATTATCTCCAAGTTCAAGTAACTCAGAATGTGATCCTTTCTCCACAACCTTTCCGTTTTTAATAACTGCAATGCAATCTGCCATCTTTATCGTTGATAATCTGTGAGCAACAACCAGGCAAGTTCTTCCCACCATCATTTTCTCCAACGCCTCTTGGACCAAGTTCTCAGACAAACTATCCAGTGCACTCGTCGCCTCGTCTAAAAGAAGGATCGACGGATTTTTTAGTATCGCACGTGCAAGCGCTATCCTCTGCTTCTGCCCTCCTGAAAGCTGAACTCCTCTTTCCCCACAGTTCGTGTTATATCCGTCCTTCATTGAACTGTGCAATAAAAAATAATCGAGGAGCATTTCGGTAAGCAGGTAATGATTAAGTCTAAATTATAATAAGTGCAGACTACAATAGTCATTTCTCTGATTTAGAGGCGGATTGTATTATGTCATGAACCATAACAATTGTGTATGGCGGTTGATATAATTCCCTATAATATGGGGCTAACAGGGACTACGAACACTGCACCTAAGAGTTTTATTTTGTCAGAAGTATAACAGAACACAATACCTTATAAAGTCATGAGCATTTGCTAGTGTTGCAGCTTCCGTGATTTCAGATTCTGTAGCGTCGTTTCTGCCATAAACTATATTTTCACGAATTGTTCCGACAAAAAGAGCTGGTTCTTGGCTCACTAGAGCTATATGAGACCTCAAGTCTCTCAAGTTGTAGCTTCTGATATCACAGTCGTCTATTAGAACCGACCCTTTTATTGGATCATAGAATCTTTGGATCAGTCCAATGACAGTGGATTTTCCTGAACCACTTTCCCCGACAAGTGCCATTGTTTTTCCAGCTTCAATCTTGAGACTGAGACCTTGGAAGATCATTTGCTCAGGCCTTGATGGATAAATAAAGAAGACACTGTCAAACTCTATATTTCCTTTAAGAGTTCTAGTTTTGAGACCTTCAAGGTTGTCCGGTTCAATCTCACTTTTCCTGTCTAGAATTGCAAAAACTGATTTAACTGCACTGCTACCCTTCGATAAATCATTAGTCATGGTCCCGGCATCTGCAATGGTTTTACCGGTGCTCATCAAAATGAAAAAAGCCAGAAATAGCTGTTTTGGGGTGAGTAATCCTTTGCTCATTAGCATCCCACCATACCAAAACGTCAAAGTTACAGCCACCACTGTTAGGAATTGGGAAGTAGATAACCCGATGCCAGCTATCCATGACTGTCTTATGCTCTCTTTTCTTGGACCCTTTAGTGTTTCTTCGAAGAGGTCAGCGATTCTCTTTTGAGAAGAGAATGCAGTAATAGTTCTGTGGTTCACCACTGCCTCACTTGCTAATTGGCTGCCTTCAATCTGTGCTTCTTGTGCATTTTCAGACATTTGTGTCATCAACACAGTTTTGTAATAAAAGCTGGCAATGACTAAAGGTTGTAATGCTATAACGACAGCTGAAAGTTTCCATGTGACGATTAACCCAAGGGCAAAGGATAGGAAAGCATTTGCGAAGACCTGAACCAGTAATGATATACGATCTCCAACAAGAGATCGGACCATATTGGCTTCAGAGGCCAGGCGCGCACAAACTGCAGCAGTCTTATTTTCATCTTGGTCGAACCATCCCACCTCAAAAGTGAGCACGTTCTGAAGAACCTTTTCCCGTATTCTCTTGGTTAAACGTTCTCCCATGATAGCAAAATTGTAATGCTGGAGTAGATTGGAAAAGAATGTGACAGCAGCAACTCCTAGGAACATAATGCTGTAAAATCTCGTCTCGGATTTTATTTTTGAGTCATTGTGTATAAAGTAAACAGAGACAAGAGCACCCATGCCATAAGCATTCACTGGAAGGATTGCCCCAAAGAGAACGGCTCCTAGGCAGCCAAGCAAGGCTCTTTTCCACTCTGGTGCATTCATTTTGAGTAAGCGCCATTGTGAAAGACTTGGAGTAGAGGGATCATTTGATTTTTCGTCTATCTCGTACTGGGCGCTGAAGGATGAAGCAGGACTGTTTTGAATCGATGAAACTAAACTCATCGGCAAGGCCGGAGAAAAGGGAGAAGCGAGAATATTTTGCAAGCTTGATTTTATACCACTAATAGACTTTGGACTATCGGCATACATCATTTTCTTTGAGCTTCTTTTCCCTGGCGAGTGCTCATTGAGTACTGGCGATTTCTGTAATCTAACCATTTGACTGTAGACTCCGCCTTCCCCGTTATTCATTTGCATTAGCTCATCATGGGACCCTGATTCAAGGACTACACCAGATTCAAGAACCATAATCTTATCAACATTGCGGATTGAAGTAAGGCGATGAGCAATGATGATGGTCGTCCTGCCGAGTGAAGCTTGATCAATGGCCTCCTGCACTATGCTTTCAGATTGTGCATCCAAAGAACTTGTAGCTTCATCAAGCAAAAGAATTCTTGGATCTCTAAGCAATGCTCTTGCTATAGCTATCCTTTGTTTCTGCCCCCCTGATAATTGAACACCTAGCTGCCCCACCTGATATTTTACAGTAATATCATAAAGTAAGAGGAAACAAGTAGAGAAGTAATCAAATTCAAAAAAGGGATAGTTAAATCTGCACCCCATAAGGTTATTCGAATTACGGAAACCTCCCATAAGGTTTGAATATTTATAGAGACACATGTATACCCCCTAAAGCCTTTAAAACACTGAAAATAATCTGTAATATTTTTCAAAACTTCAGAAGGTGTCCCTCTACAAACTCCAAGGGAGTCTATCTGCAACTTTCTTATAACTTTCACAAGGTACTTATGTAAATTATTCGAAATGTAAGAATTTTATTTTTTGTACTCAGACCAAACTTAAGACGGTGTAACTGTAATTGTCCCTTCAAAATATGGTCACTTACTTGAGTATTGTATCCTTCTGGAAATTTGACTATAAAATTGTGAGCATTTGCAGCAATAGAAGCACTTATAACGAGTTCCATTGGGGCATCTTCCTTCCCGAAAAGAATATTTTCCTTTATAGAAGTTGCAAAAAGAATTGGTTCTTGGTTTACCAAACCAATCTGTGATCTCAGCCATTTAAGCTGGAGCTTTTTAATTCTATGCCCATCAAGAAGTATATCTCCTTTGACAGGGTCATAAAACCGCTCGAGCAAAGAGATAATCGTCGATTTTCCAGAACCACTCCCTCCTACTAGGCCAGCCTTCTGGCCAGGTGTTACCTTCAGGTCAAGTCCCTTCAGGACTTGTTCACCCTTTCTTGATGGATAATTGAAGTAGACTCCTCTGAACTCAATTTGACCCCTTACACTTTCTAAAACTTTCCCATTGTCATTTTCGGGGTCTATTTCAGGAACGCGATCAATCATCTCAACAATACGTTTTGCTGCAGCTAATGCATCTATCATGCATGGCACATTAGGAAGAGCACTCATACAGGATCTGCAATTGCAAACAGGAACTATTGTCATGCATGAATATTGAAATACTACGACAGCCACCTGACATCAAATACATAAAAGGAATAATTACGACCAACGCAATGGCGTTTGTTCTTTTACAGAAACCACCCTTGAGGTTTGAATAACTACAAAGACATTCCCTGACGCTTTGAATAAACTAAAAGATAGGGGCTCTTTCTGTTATACTTTTCAAGCTTCAGGGCATGCCTTCATAATCTTTCAAACCTCAACGAAGGGTATCTGTAATATTCCAGCTTACGTGGGGTGTTTATGTACATATTTAAGCCGCAACAGAAGTTTCTATACAGAAGTAACGGTAATATTCAACCAGTGGCACAGTGTTTCAGTTGATTGTTTTAGCTAAGTTATTCAAACAAGACTCTCCATGCGTACAATAAATATAGCAGTTGGAAATGCTAACATTTGCTTAATATTGTAATATATGGAAAGTGGCTCACATTCCTCCAAGAATGACGCAGACGCCTGATATGAAAACACGACCACCACTTTCTCCTCTTTCAGTGACAAGAATGCCCCCGTACCATGCCTGAAATGCCCAAGTCACAAAGACCATCCCCGTGCTTCCTATCATTAAGCCCTTCAATAACCCTTGCTTTATGCCAAGTTGCATGCTTTTTCTAAGAGCACAGCTGAACGTATCAACGATCTTCTGCTCACCCACATAGGAATAAACAGTTCTTATATTAGAGACTGCCTGTTCCACAATACCACCAGCAACCCCATAAGCATCATGACTCTCGAATCCAGTATCAGTCATTAGTTTTCCAAATCCCACTACTGGGGCTATAAAACCAATTGCAAAAGGAAGAGAAACCAATGCTAGCCGCCATGAAAGTAGGAAAGAAACTAGATAGCTGAATATGAATGCACAAAACTGAGCAAGGGCATTGGGTATCTGCAGCAGGTGCAAGTTTTGAATGTGATAAAAGTACTCTTACTTGTATAACTTAAAAAGATGTACTGCACGAGGGAGATGAAAGAATGAACAAAAATATGGAAAGATCTGAAAAAAGACTGGAACCTTATCAGCTATAACATCTTGAATGGAGTGTGCATCATTGGACAGGTTTGAAACTACTTGGAAGGTGGTAGATGAAGCATCTTGTTTGTCGAAAAAACCAACTTCTTGTCTGAGGACTGATTTCAAATACTCCATTCGCAGTCGAGATGTTTGCCTTTCAGCAGTTCTTGTCCAACAAAGTCCTTCTGCAAATACATATGCTCACCAGATAAACAAAATAATTATAATCGTCTTCAAGTTTTTTACTTTTTGGAATATATAACATTTTATAGCAAATTTTGATGCTAATTATGCTTGTCATAGCTGATTCTGGAAATTGAACGTGGTTCAATTAAGGGCAGATCAACTTGGCAGTTTCTAATAATAATCATAGCTTAAGAAGTTACAGTTTCTGGAGTAAAATTTTGGCTTCAGTTTAGAATTCATCGTTTTTGTATGATGCAAGTTTCATCATTCTTGAAAACGAGCAGATAATCTTTCACGAAATACGTGTTGGAGAATATATACAGAAACAGCAAATGTCCATCATGTCTACAAGCTTAAGCTTTTAAATGACATCAGTCAATAATAAGATACCACATATCAGCTAATAAGGATGTGGTTAATCCATTGCACCATTAGTATGTGCAGAGAGTTGGACATACCAAGGAAACTACCAATTCCAACTCCAATAGCAACATAGAGTAGCCTAAGTCCATACTGCAAAGAACCAGAGAAAAAGCTACTTAATGTAAGGAGTATAAATGACATCAAGGTTACAAAAGATTAATCATTCAGTTGTCTAGACGCAATACAACTTTTTCAAAGCTACTTGTTTGGATTATGAAAACCATTGTGACCAGAGGGTAAAATGTTCATACCTTGTCTACCACCTTACTGGAAACAGACTGACCGGCAGTTCCGAACGCGTCTATCGCTCCACTTAACACCAACATGGACATTGGAGCAGTCAGTCCCTCTCCAATGCTGCCAAGAACGCCAAAGAACATCAGCAATTTGTCAAAACTATCAGCAAACCTGAATAGTCCCCCTTTATTTCCCATATTTAGTCGTTAGTGCGACAATATCCCAAGTCTTGGACTTCCTTTTTTTTTTTATCAAAATCCCATTCTTGCAAATATCAATAAGAAGATCTCTTCTAGTTTTTGGTTTAATTCCCACAAGGACATTGTCAAAGAGCAGTTCTGTTATATGTGTTTACATACTTGGAGCCTTGCTCTTAACAGACTATGGTTTCCGTAACTTGCAAGAAAATCCGGCTTCAGTTATTCTAACATCCTTAGGTATGACAGATAACACAATGATCACATTTTAACATGTAGCTATCGTCTTTTAACCATAGAGGAATCAAGAAACGATAAATATTTTTGAGGTTTCATGATAAACTTCTAGTACAGAATAAGGCTAGACCTTATTGAAGCAGGCAGACTGCATCACCACAAGTTTGTGGCCAGCCATGAGCTTTTCCTGTTCAGCATAAACAAAATGGAGTTAAAAAAATTTTGTCAACGTATTCTAAACTAAGTTTTTGCATGGCTAAAGGCTATGATAAAAGATTTTATTTAGCACAAACATTTATAATCATAAACTCAACCTCCAACTTAAACTTAATAAATTGTTTTCTCCATATCATCATATACAGGCCTTGTTGCCACATCAACTATGTAATAACACACTTAAGCCGAATAATAAAAAGAAAAAGAAACAAAACAGCATATGTTATCTTAGGAATTTAATAATGTGAAAAGGGGCTATTTCTTTTGAAACAAGACTAATTAACTAGTTGTCTCTTTCTGTTCAAAAAATTGTTCCTTTTTCAAAACTTAAAAACCAAATTCTCCGTCGTAAAATGCTGGCCCAACTCTCGAGCACTTCATCAAACTTGACATACGGTATAAGAAAGAGTAAAACTCTGCAACAAGTTTATAATAAAACTAGTAGCAAGCAAACCAGGATGGAGTTTATTTTGTGCGAACTTTTAAGTAATTTAATTTAATTTTTTGTTATATGCTGAATTTTGTGCTAATTTAGGGGAAGATGCATAAAACCTCTCGTAGTTTCAAAAATCTACACGAAACTTCATTGTAGTTTGATAATAGTCTCGAAGCTTCTTATGGTTTGATAAATCCTCTAACTTGCACAATACCCTTGTGGTTTCACGGAAAAGGGATTTTGTGCAGAGTATGAAGAAACCACAAGGAAATTTTAAACAATTAACAAACCAGAAGGGGGTTTTATGCATATTTTTGAAACTGTAAAGGGATTTTAGGTTTATTTATGTACTCTATCATGTTGTTGTTTTTTAATCACGAAATACTTACATTCTTAGAAAAAGTGGAAATTATTACAACGACTTCATAATAATTAATAGTTCTCACCAAGTTTAAAACTTAAAAAAAAAATATTGTATAACACACTGAAATTCAATTATTCTTTTGTAGAACATAAAAATATAATTATTGTATAAATTCTACCCAAAAGAAGAAGACAAAATCGGCTATATATTTCTATTTTTCCATTATTTTATTATTAGCCCCAACCATTAAAAATATAACATAAAGAACTCAGCCCTTTATTTACATAATAATATCAAAAAGAGGGCAAAATCAAACTCAGTACTAAAATCTCTCATCGCAAATTCGGTTTGAAGAAGATGGTGAAAGTTGGAACATTCTTCGCTATGTCATTTGGCGCCTTCCTCTTCTGGGAGACCATGGACAAAGTCCACGTTTGGATTGCTCTTCACCAAGATGAAAAGGTACGTACAATCAATTCGTTTGATTTTTTGTTTACATTATTTATGTGTTAATTCTTATGTGGGTTTTTGTTTGGATCTGATTTTATGTACACAATGCGTTTGATTTTGCGATTAATTGCAGCTACTAGCTAGGTCTATAAAGAATTTTCAGTTTTATGTACTCTTTCTAGGTTTAATTTTGTTTCGAGGAGAAAAAGGGTACTTTTTGATTAGGGGATTATTAGCAGATTTGGTTTGTTGATCGGAGTATTGGGTGATTAAAGATGTTGTCTTTACGCAATTATTGGTGAATGTGCTGCTTAATGGGGGGATTTGAAGTTGGATCTCGGTATTGAAATTGGAACTGAAACTGATCTGATTAGAATGAACTGGGATTTCTGCGAAATTTACGTTTCAAATTATGATGTTCGTAACTTAGTTTTTCATCATGTATGCATATGTTTCAGCTGGTTTCCCGTGTTTTGAATTAGAATTTATTCGGGAACTGTGAATTTGATTGTTAGTTTTGGCCGTGCTTAAAAGAAGAGGTCTTTTGTCTTTTGATGTTGTGCTTGCAGAAGGAAAGAATGGAGAAAGAGACTGAGATAAGGAGAATGAAAGAGGAGTTCTATCAACAACAAAGAGAGAAAGATTCTCTTGCCTAAGCTTCTAAGAGATTAGATTGTCTTGGCCGTCACAAATGGCCTGTCTTCTTCTGTGTTTTTGAATTGCGATTATCATACTTGACTTAGTTCGTATAAAGTATGAATCTTGCAACCAACATTTGATTGGCATTTACTTACTTTAGTTTTCCGCTTTTGTGGTTGTATGTCATGCAGTTGAGCTTTTATGGTTCTGTGTTCCAATTACCAGACTCAGCGGTTGCTTGAATAAATACAATTTATTGGTCTTTGTTGGTGTCCACGCTTGGTTATAAAAATAGTGAAACTTTGTGGGATTAACTTGGCAGATTCGGGTTTGTGGGTTTTATTTTCATTGAATAAGTACTCATGATATATGTCCTACGGCTCCATCCTGTTTGCATGTTAGTGGATTGTGTTTTTGAATACATTTGTCATTTTCTTGTGCCATTTAAGATTTTAAATTGTAGATTAAACAAGTTTATTGTGGTTAAGTTCCTTCTAAACATGTCTGTGGTTGATGAGAAGCCAAGATATATGTTGGCTCCACAGAGAAGGGTGCCAGATTTTTTTGTGTAGGAATTCACATGTGGTTACCATCTCTTGATAATAGCTGCCGTAGTTCCATCCCTTTAGCATCATCAATATGTGTTATGGCATCTATACTTGCCTGAACAGTCTCATGGAAACTGTGATTCTACAATTGTAAGACGGTGAATGAATTTGGCAAAATCATTTTGTTTTGCTTTCCTTTCCTCCTTAGAGTCTTAACGGTACATACTACGTTTGATTTGAAAGAGAGTGCTTTTTCCTTAAGACGCATAATAGTAATTTTTCCGTACATAGTTATAATTGCGATGATGATGGCATGGCGACTAGTATCTACTTGTGCAGCTCTTTGTCTTTAACAAGTAATACGATTTTCAACAACAATAAGTGCTTATTCTTTGTTCGTGTGATTGGTTCTGCTCCCTGCTTAAATATTCATAATTCTCATCGATGATAATTGATCAAACTTAGGAGGTCCAAGTTTCTGTGAATTTCAACTGCTTACAGAAACTTTTTAAGGAGTGTTGGAATGAACTGTAACTAGAAATGAGGCATGATATCGTCAGCTTCAAAGGTCTTTATTTCAAAAAGAGAATTTGATATGCATATAGTCAGTCTATTTTAGGTTATATAGTGCAGTTACATCTGAAGACAGATCCACCAAAACTGAGGCTGTGACTGAATTTGCTGTAGCAAAATCATGATCATCATCCTTGACTCAAATCTCATGAACTTTGAATCTTTCACCAATATTTAATTGACATTTACTTTATTTTTTTTGTTTTTTGAAATTGTATGTCATGCAGTTGAGCGTTATGGTTCTGTGTTTCAATTATCGAACTCAACGGTTGCTTGAATAAATACCATTTATTGGTCTTAGTTTGTGTACACGCTTGGGTATAAAAATAGTAAATCTTTATGTGATGAAATTGGGAGATTCAGTTTGTGGATTATATTTTCTTTGAATAGTTAGTCATGATATATGTCCTACATATCCATCTTGTTTGCTTGGTGGAATACATTTTTCATTTTCTTTTGGCATTTAAGAATTTTAAGTGGTAGCTTAAACAAGTTTATTGTGGGTAAGTTCCTTCTAAACATGCATATGTTGTTGATGAAGCCAAGATATATGTGCCCCAAAGACTGACGGCCGACAGTTTTTTTGTATGAATTCACTTATGCCTATTATTTCATGATAATTACCGTCATTGTTCCATTCTCTCATTTTTTTGTTTTCGGCAGCATCAATCATGTTATGCCATCTATAGTTTGCCTGAACAGTCTCATGAAAATTGTGATTTTCTACAATTCTAAAACCAGGAATGGAATTTTCACCAAATCATTTTGTTTTGCTCTCCTTTACTCCAGAAACTCTTGGCAATGCAGACTAAACACAGCTGCTGATCTGAATGAGAGTGTTGCTTCCTTAAAACCAATAATAGTAACTTATCTTTACGTATTTATAATTGTGATGATGATTGACATGGCAAGGAGTATCTACTTGTGCAGCCCTTTGGCTTTAACAAGTTCTAACATTTTCAACATCAACAACTGCTTTTCATTGGAATGTGTTTGGTTCTGCTCCTTGCTAGAATATTCTCAATTCTCGAGGATGATAATTGATCGAACTTAGGTGGTCCAAATGGCTGTGAATTTCAACTGTTTGTAGGAACTGTGACTGGAAATGAGGCATGAGTCATGATCAGCTTCAAAGGTCTCGATTTTGAAAGATTCTTTCATATGTGTATTATAGTCTAATATAGGTTATACAGTGTAGTTTCATCCAAAGACAGATCCATCAAAACTGGAGCTGTGACTTAGTTTTTCGTCAGGATTAGCCAAACCAAAGCTATTCATGATTATAGTAACTTACATGCACTTAGTTAAGACAATAACCTTTCATGGGATTTTGCTGGTATCACATTAGCAGAGAGAAGGTAACAATAAGTTGAATAATCTCACCAGAGCTTTGGTATTATCATATATTACGGCAACTGTGTTCGAAATTTAGTTGATAAATATATGTGTCTATGGAGAGAGAGAGAGAGAGAGACTCAACGTTCTTCCTCCGAAGCCCCATTTTACCTTGTAGCCCACTACCTGCAAACCAGTGAGCCTTTAAGGTCCGAATATAACCCAAACAAGTTAGAATCTATTGGGCTATTGACTGGAAATAAAGGCACTTGAGGAAGCCCAAATGAATTATAAAGTTTATTCTGAAATCAATTATCTTTGTATTATGCGTAGTATTTGAAATACAGTATGGCGCATATATTATTTATTCTAAGTTTAAATTAGAAAAACCACGAAAAACAATAAGCAAGCCCGTCTAGCTCAGTTGGTAGAGCGCAAGGCTCTTAACCTTGTGGTCGAGGGTTCGAGCCCCTCGGTGGGCGTCTAAAATAATATTTTTCTAAATTATTACTTTTTTATTATCAAAAAGGAAAAGGAAAAAGAAAATAGTCCAAAGAATTGGGCCGATATGCGGGCCTAGCCATTGAGAGTCTGAGACATTAATCCAATTTAAAGATGGTTCTAAAATAATGTCTTATTGATATTTTTTCTAAGTTATTACTTTTTGATTATCAAAAGGAAAAGGAAAAAGAAATTAGTTAGTCCAAAGAATTGGGCCGGTATGCGGGACCTAACAAGTGAGACATTAAAAGTCCAATTTAAAGATGGTTGTAGAAACTTGACAGTGAAATAATGTTTGGGTTTTATATAATTTTATTGAGTCAAACGAACTCTGGTAATAGTCCAAATCAAGAAGTATAAAAAATCCAAAACAAGACAAACAGCCGTACAATTGCTTTTCTTCCCGATGCTATACTCTCTCGTATCAATGTATTGTCCCCTTTAATTAAGATTTTGCTTTAAACATTAAAAAAACTAAAAAAGTAATGAGTCCCTCAATATAAAAAAAGTGAATAAAAATGGCCAACCGTGTGGCCTTGAATACCTCCAAAAAGGTGTAGCCAGAGCACGCCAGAGTATCCCAAACTTGTGGTCCTTGTTAATAATTTGACCCATAATTTATCTGGTCAAATTCATGGGCCAAAAGAAATCTCTCTATTTTTGTTTTTAATTATCAGTGTATGCATATATCTTTATATCAATTAATTAATTATGAACGTCCTGACAAGATCTTTAGTATAGAATATCAAGTTTGCATGTCGCATTAACTTTGTTGAACCTCGTTTTCTTCAACTGTCTCATGATCTGAACTTCCCACTCGGGAAGAGTTGTAAGAATCTTTACACTCCAACTTCTTGTGTTTCTCTACGCAACTAATTATATGCAATGCACTCTTCAATATTAATGTATTTTAATTCTTGTCATCTAGAGTTTATTGATCCACTTTCTGCAGAGGATAACTACATAAAAGATATTGATTAGTCGGAATTAGATTTTATTGAAAAAGTTTAGAAATTTATGCATTTAATCAAAACTTTTAGAAAATATTAATGTCGCAAGTCTCGTAACCTAAGTCCCTTGTGCTACGAGATACTGGACGAGAATTTGATTAAGTACTATGCCATAACAAAAATCTTTTACATAGAATTGTAAGTTTTTTGAGAAACTATGGTTTGAATTACAAGGATATTCATCCAATGATCCAAAGTACCATTGCATCAATCACATAGCAAATCAATAGCCACGCTCAACGATTGAGTTCTACATAAAGAAATATGATTAATTAGTATATATAGCAATGGAAGGCAAGGCACACTGACATGCAGTAAGTTAATAAGATTGTTGAAAAGAAAGTGGAGGACTGGATAGTTACACGCCAAATCTATTAATCATTAACTATTATCATATCAAGTTTCTTGGGAATGAAATAAATAATAATGCATGAAGATCACTACACCCTGCCTCTGCAAATTTTGTACGTTATAAGCACGCATAGTTACTATCTTCTTTTCGTGTAATGCAAGTAGCCTTAAGATGTCTCTTTAGCCACCCACCCTCCTCCAAGTATATCACTTCAATTATTGTGTCACTTAAAATTGTATGTTATTTTATCATGTGTAACTATCAAATTAAAAACATATGTACATAATTCATGATGGTAATATATAATAAGCGATAGATAGAGAAACAAAATTTAAATCTTTGCTCTATTTGTATTTTACGTGACGAAAATTTATAGATTAGCACAAAATTTGGCAAACTATTTTAGGGAGCAAGGAGTTTGGCATACTAGTTTAGAACATAAAATTTCTTGTGTAATATATATATATATATATATATATATATATATATATATATATATATATATATATAAACAATTTAAAGAATTAAATCTAGTGGATAGAGAAGTATAGGCTTATATAGCTAGGCGCCGTAAAAAATGTATAGTAGCTACAAAATGACAAATAATTTGGGGGCTAGTAGGGTCTTTCGAATTATTAGAAAGATAGTGGCGGCAGGCAATCATTTTGCCGTGCGCTTGATTAGTACTACAAATTAATGCATTCTATAATTTTTGGGGATTTCTTCACGGTATCGTAAATTGGAGATTGGAGAACAAACATCCTCAACATTAATAGGAGGAGGCTCTTCGTTTCTGTAGATGACTGTACGTACTGTACATGCATGCGCGGTGGAAAATATGTCACCTACACTCTTTCATTAAATTCTTTATGCGGTATGATAGACCACTGAATAATTTAGGTGAGTTAATTACCGAAAAAAAAAAAGTGAGCATATTATTATAAAATATGTGATGCATATTATTATTTTATGAGTTAATTAGATAGCTAGTGCGTATACCCCATAATTCATACATGATGCTATACATCTTTATATATATATATATATATATATATATATATATATATATATATATATATATATATATATACATGTTGTTACATATGATCAATGTTTTGAATTTAATCTGATTTTATACCCAACTTCCTTTTTCTTTTGAACTTATTCAATTCATTAGTCCTGTAATAATTAATTTGTAACATGTATACTACTTTCTGATTTTGATCTAAATTTTCTCATGTATCAAATAAAATAGAGGTGATTATCCAATATATCATTTGAGTTTATACTTGATTTAAAGACAATTTAGTTTTATCTTGGACATCCGTGCAACAGTATAAAAGTATTTGTTTGTGGAGACAAAGTTATGAAATAAAATCAATATTGCATCAAAAATACATATTAAGAACAAATTACTCAGTACTTTTTGAAATTTAAATTATGCTAATTAAAAATATTATACTAATTTAATATTCTCTTAATTCATGCAAGAAAGTTGGAGATTCTAAAACTCTACGTAAGCAGAAATAATAGAAAAATTCTAATTAAATTATCTACATTTTTATCATATATTTTTTTCGTGAATATTTCTATAGCTTTATTTTAATTATTCTGCAGATTTTAAGTATACTCTATAGTTACTTTTATAATATTTTATATTAAATACCTAATCTTAAGGTACTTAATTATGTTTTCACAACAGGTTGTTATTTTTTTGAAGCGAATTAAAAATAATCTACAAAAAAATATATTTATAGAAAAAATTCCAAGTAATTTCGTCAATCCCCCACCCCCTAAATAAATAAACAAATTTGTGGCTTCGCTATGCTTGGTCTAATGCAACAAGTTAATTTAGTAAATTCAAACATGGTTTATCTCATGTATTGTCAAAAAAGTTAATCTATGATCAGTGTTGTGAAAGGGCATTTGGCGTAAGCCGAACATTAATTTATGGACTTAGAGACGGGCGTACCTACACCGCACAAATCTTGATGTTTTTTGAAGAAATATATTCATAATAAAAGTTTATATTCAAAAGACAAACATATGAATTAAGATGTTAAAAATAGATATTTGTATCGTTATAAAATTAAAAGAACAAGTTCTAGATTTTAGGCACTGAAAATATCCGAATATTGTAAATTAATTATAATTAAAAAAATCAGAAAATAATATATCAAATACAGAAAAAGGCCAGAAAAGAATGATGATAAGTTCCATTCGTATTATTTAAATCTATATAAAAATGATAAATTTGAGTTCAAAAAATTTATATTTACTTTTTTTATAAGGATATTTAATTCCTTTCGATATATGTATTGGTTACGACGAAAGTATTTTCTGTATGGAAAACATGAATGGAAAATATTTAGATAAGTTAACAAAATAACACTTAATATATATAGGCATAAACTTAATGACTTATCCAATCGCATGTCTCAAATCATGGGGCGTATATAAATCGTGAAGGTTAAGCCATAGAGAGCAGTCTCGACATATATTTGGGTCAAATTAGTTATGAATGAGCTTTGAAGCGAGTCTCTACGAGTTTTTAACAACATATGATCAATTATTTTTTGATTGAAACCTATACGAACTGGTTCAAGGTGGTGGACGAATTTGCCGGTTCAAAAGACATTATATAGTAAATAATGTGCATTCTAGTTAAACATATTATTAACTTTGATCAAACTTTGCATGCATCGAGTCAGTTCCAAACTAGTGAATCGATTAAGCTATCTTTAAATTGGATACTAAAATAATATTTTTGAAATAAAATTAGTGAGAGTTTTCAATGATACAAGATTATGCACTAAAAAGTTACATTAAAGTTCAAAGTGTTAAATTAAATTCAACAAAGATTTTTTTTTTTAAAGGAACATCTTCAAGATACTTTTGAAACTCTTAAGAAAAACAAAGAATTTATTTGGTTTGTAAAAAGATTCGTAAACTATATAATAATTAAAAACATAAAATTATCCTTCTTTTTAATTTTTTCCTTTCGACAAAACCAAATCTGTAACTTTATTCAATAATGGCGGGTAACGAAACACAGCCACTTGATGTAGTTCTGAACCAAGAAAATGTGGGTGAATAAAATCAGGTGGGTTTATGTGACTAAAAGTTTAGCTATCTATCATAACAAATTTGCATGCAGTCTCTCAATGAAGCACATGTTTACTGGTCGATCTGACTGATTAAGACCAGCTTATAACCAATCAATAACGGCTTTACGCGTAAAATCACAATACAAATTAATTTCGCAGATATTGGGAATTCTGAAAATATGTACAATGTCGAACAACTTAATTACATAAAAAACGTTTTCTCTGCATGACTCAATTTTCTGCTTCATAAATTGAACTACACATATTATATAAAACTAATAATTGCCACATGCAATATTTTTTTGTGCTTCCGTCAAATTCAACGTTTTAATTTATCTGCTCTTAAAGCTCAAATTCCACTATATATGCAAACGCCCCACACATACCAAAATTAAACTGTTACAAAAAACCTCAAACGGGGACCAAAAACGGACTATAAAAAGATACTCATGGTAATTACGTGGCGCTCATCCGCACACGCCACGTGTCGAAACCCTAGAAGACGATGTAAAAGAGCAAAATGACAGGAAAGCTGACAAAATGAAAAGCATCTGAAGTATTTTTCTGAAAGAAATTGAGCCATTAATGGGTGAGGCCCAACATGTGGTGGAGAAGTGGCTGGGTGAGTGGCAGTGCCAGCAAACAACTGTTGTTTTGTTCAACCTCAGAGGAACACTGAGCGTCGGGCCCTTAACATGTTCAGCGTCCATTGACAATGGATTTGGCAGAAACTGAGATCTCTTTTTGCTGATAATTACCATTCATTGAAGAGTTTGGCATTTGTTTGAGACTTCAGGCCATATATGTGAAAACAATTCATGAACTAGATCAATATAAATATGTAAGTAATAAGCCGGTTTGTTTCTAAATTTGAATAAAGATTATGAATTAAGGCCTTTTGAATTGATCGAAATTATGACTAAAATCAGGTATTGCGCGAATATTGAAAGGTTCTATACGTGTATTCCAAATTTTTGAGTAAGTGAAAACAAACTATAATCACTCGAATATATACTGAACTATCTTCCATAATTCGAGTGTAAGATCAAGTTAACCAATGGGTGTTACTTGATGTGCTATTTATACGATGCATTGGAAAGTGGGATACATATTACTTACAAATAGTAATAGTTAAGGGCGTGCGAACTTACAAAAATTCTCCTACCAATAGGCTATCAATCAATGATAATCAGTCATGCATTACGGTAAAAGTAGCTTGACTTGCATATAGTGTAAAAATAATCTAACTGAAGACTCGAATGGGTGAATAATTTGGCTATATAAGAACCCCTCATTAAATCAATATTAAATCAGCTAACAAGAAGCCGATTGAGTTGAAAGTATTAACCTACCCTAGATAGACCAACCATCACATTTGTATCGATCACAAATGGATTGGCCAACTATAGGTTGATCTAGATATGGGATAAAACTATTAACTAATATTGTTGGAAAAATGTCTATCATTTATGGTTATATTCACCCACTCGATTGACTTTCACGTCTTCTTTGAAAGGTATTTATCAGCACTACTCTTCGCCCCGCGCAAAGAAAGAGCCTACTTCCTATGCAATTTTTTTTTAATGATGCATTACTTCCTATGCAATTGAAACCAAGCAAGCAAGACCAATTTCATCATCACTCGTGACTATAAATCCCTCTCCACGTCTATTACTATTACTATTTAAAGATACTATTTTTTAGTTATATTTGCCTGCTGACTTGCTTGCATGGGAGACCGAGCGTTCCAATAAATCAGCCTTGTACATGAAAGTATATTTCCGTCAAATAAAGTTCTACAAGCTAGTTTCTGATCAGACGCTTAGACACTGCACAGTGCACACCAATGTGTCTTTTTCATTTACCCGTCTGCATCTGCATGCAATACTTTGTAGCTCACAGTTGCTACCGAGTGGACTTGCAGCATTTGCTCCATTGTCATTTGACCACAGTATATATATATATATATATAACACATAAACAAGTCATCTTGTTTTTAGGTTTCCTTAGCTTTTTTGTTTTCGTGTGGAATTATTTTGTTCCTCCAAACAACTGCATTTATTTTCATCCAATGAGCATTTGTTTGTAATTTTTTACCGTTCTTTTAAGTAATTGAAGTAGCTACAAAAATAAAACTAAGATTAAACGTACTGAGCAGAGCAAATAATATCTATCAAAAATGGTCACTAACATTTTCGGAATTTTTTTATCCGTCCTATTTAATTTGATTTGTAGATTTGGGCTCTTCTCGTGATGGTCATTCTCCTAGTTTGGATTCTCACAATATCCAAATAGAAAGTTCATATGGAATCATATAGATGAGAACGCATGGAAAAGCACCTTTTGTAGATGGTCATCATCTATGGATGATAAGAAACTTATTAAAAGTGAACTTGAATGGTGTATTGATGAAGATAAATTACATGCTCAAAGCAAAAAATGATATTTTTAACTCTCTTCTGCAACCTAATTAGTAATTCAAACTTATCTCACAATGCATGTTGCATTGAAGCTCGATCGCTTATGAATGCACCTCTAGTCTAGAACATCATATTCTTGCAGGACATAGAAGTTCCCAAAATGGAGAAAGATGAACCATTGATGACTACTCCAACATACACAACGAAATCACTCGGTCGGGGAAGGCTAAACATGTACATGCGTGTCACTATTGTTGAATAACTAGTCACACCAGATCAAGAGTGCTACCAGAAATGAAGATTCCATTCTAGCAAATTAATTGGTACCAACATAGTGAGGAGATGTGGAAAGGTTCTAAGGAAAGAAGAGCACTCTCTCAAAAGAAAAATACAAGACTTTATCTCTTCGCACATATATAGCAATTGCTCTTTTAGAGGATCCGTTAATAGAAAGATCTTTTCTTCATAGTGAATATTCTATTCACACAATTGAATCTCCTTTTTGTTATTGATAGTGGATATTCTATATTCGAATAACTGAAAATGCAATCTCTTTGTGATCTCATAAGTATAGTATTATCACATATATCATATATGACATTAACTTAAACATATAAGATTGGAAGTAGTTTACTAGTTATGTTGAACACATTCGTTATGCTATTTGATTAATAAAGAAAAAAAAAGCATGATAACTATACCGATTTAATCGGTCAACAAATATATTTGAACCAGTTGAACAACAAATAAGGAGAGAAGAAAGTAAATTTGTGTACAATCAACCAAACGGTTAATTGGAATTACAGCCGTACGTACGTGTGGTGGCCTTCGCCCCCCGCTTTTACTCTCATTGAAATTCGTACGTTCAAAGTGGTCGAGGAACAGATGTTTCAATGTTTCCAATGCACGAATAATTAAACAATCTTAACTATTGTAATCCAACTTAAGTTGTAACTTCAATAAAATAAAAAAACATCATTCACTCTCGAAAAGAAGAAAAATAAATTTAAAACTAAAACACCACTCAGTTTCTTTTGTCTACACTAAACTTGCAAACCATGAAATTATTTCCAAATGTAACAAACTGAAGATAAAATATGCCTAATGATAAAGACTTACATTACCATTAAAAGCTATATGACTAAAGCTAACATTAAATATTCTGAAATAAATAATAGCATTATACAAAAAACATAAGAGAGAGAGAGAGAGAGAGAGTTGTGCATGGCAACTAAAAGGCTCGGAGCTCAACATGAGAGCCCATTGGCTATTTGACGCAGTAAATAGAGCCAGTAGTAGCATTTGTAGCTATAGGGAAAGTGCAGTTGCGGATTCTTGATGAGAAATGATGCGATGAATTAAAGTCAGCAGTGACTGATATCTTCTTTGGGGACTTCGATAAATGTGAGACTGAGTACTAATTTGTCCAACAAAATCTTTCATCTTAAATCACATTCATTCAATTCCTTTTACTCTTCTAGTCCCTCATGATTCTCATTATTATAGCCTTCTCCAACCTCATCATTAATGTGACCATTATCAACTCCTTCACTTGGTTGTTGATCGGATTGATTTTCGACGGAACACGGCGAGCTTTCTGTGGAGCTTCCACCAACTATCGGCATAGGGTCGGTCAGGTTCCGTCCATCACGAGGCGGCGTGAACACCACGGGCATGTATTCCTCAGCGTCGCCGGGGAACTTGGAGTTCTTGAAGTGTTCTCTCAATGCTTCCAATCCCTAGAATTCATTTATTTTAATCCGATATTAATAATAAAGCTAATATTAAATAAATAAGTTGATTTATAATATTTAAAATTTAATGTATAATACATCCGTTATTAATCTATGATGCATTAGCTAAGTATAAACAATTCACTGAAAAATATTCGAGTAACACCTAAAATTATATTAGTATCGAGTATCATTTCCATAAATTATCATATGTAACAACATAGTATAATTGAAAATATGAAAATATACCTGCAGTCTGGCATAAGTGACTTCGCATATTTTTCTAGAGTTGAACACTTCCCAACTCTGATGATGAAAAGCTTTGTAGAGCCTTAATGTTGCCTCAGGTGAAGTCATGTTCACAAATCCATAACCAACGTTGCATTTGTTGCTGTCCAAATAAAGAATATAAACATTAACATTTTTAATCATTAGACATTAGCAAAAAGTAATAATGAATAAACAATATTAAAAAAAATAAAGAATAGTCACATGAAATCAATTGGAAGGTAGACGAAGTCGTAAGAAGACAAGGGCTGATCATCGCCGTCGTCGGCAATCTGCTCGTTGCAGTGAATACAGTGGTTGTCTAGCATGTTCAGCAGCAGCTTCTGACTACACACATACACATTTTTATAAAACAAAAAAAAAAACAAAAAAGTCAATTTTACAAGATAAAAAAGAAATTTAGATAGTACAAAATTGAGACAATATCCCTTAACTTACTTTTTATTAAAAAGTGGTTTTCATTTTGGAGGCAGAATGGAAAGAGTGTAGTAGAATGAGAATATTTTGTCCAAGCAAACAAGCAATCCTATAAAAATGAAAGAGGAGACAAGGGCAAAACACATACCTGTACTTATTAGGTATGTTTTTTATCATGACAGTGGTTCTTGGATCCCTGCAATCCGATTCCATTATCGCATCTTCATTTATCAAGAAACGAGGATCATACTCTTTACCCTGTCTCCCTCCACCGCTGCCCTTCCACGGCTTCTGCCTCGCACCGCTATCGCACGTTTTCTTCGAACCAACGCTGCTCCCACTCTTCTTGTTCCGCCTAACCACACTCGAGCTCTCGTTGTCGTAACCGCTAATGCTCAAATTCGATATCGATTCGTGAAAGGACGACGACCCCGTGCTACTCGAACTCCTGCTGCCCCCACTCCCACTAGGGTTTCCTTTCGAGTAAAAACCCCGTTGCTGTGGCGTAAAGCCTCCGGGTGAGGTTTTACGCTCCAACGACAAATTACACCGCGGAGTACTAATTCTAACTCTAGATAAATGATTACTATTACTTGGAGAAGTAGTACTATTACAATGGTGTTTGTTGTTGTAACATTTCTTGGACGACTGGCCACCTGGCCTACTGAAATCCACGACGATGGCTTTTCCGTAAATTTCTTTACCGTTCATCTCCGACATGGCGGTTGCCGCGTTTCTAACATCGTAGAACTCCACGAACCTTTGGTACTTCTTCTTTGGCGTCTCTCTCAACTCCTTCACGGGCCCTTCCAATTCATGCATCAATTCAATCATCACATTAAGTTTTAAAAAACACATTGGAAATCACCAAAAACATTAAACACACACCTACAAAACTAACACTGCCAAAAACACCTTTTTTTTAACACATAAATGTAGTCAAGAAAACGACCCATCGTTTAATGTGAATGCTTAGAACAATATTCCCCCCCCCCCCCAATATTTCACTACATCACCGAAAATTTTAAAAAATATATTTTATGCAACCGTTACATTACTGACGTAGTTCAAACAATAAAAACTTAGTTAACAAATAACAAAATTATCTAAATTATTATACACATACCAAATGCCTCAAAAATTTCTCGTAGATACGAAGCCGAGACCCTGGAGTCCAAATTGAATATAACGAGCGTCCCTTGATTGTTCCCATCGGGGAGTCCAGCTGTCACCGGAGTAACAAACTGGGCCCACACCACGTGTCCCGACAACAGCCCACGCGCCGCCGGCGGGGGCGGCGGAGGAGGCGGCATAATCACGTGATTAAAAACGGCGTCGTAGTGTCGGCCGAGTCGAAACTGCTGCTGCATGTGCTGGTGCTGGACGGCGCATAACGCCGTTTGCGAGTCCCTAACGTCGTAGAAGTGCACCGTCACTAGGCCCTGACGGCGCCGTTCCATCTGTACGGCCCTCACGTCGCCGAAGACCTCCAGGTCGCGCCTGACAGTTGACTCGCTGACCGAGGGTGGGACCATGCTGAGGAGGAGGGTACGAGACGGGGTGGGTTGATGAGGCGCTGGTGTCTCGGATGGGGGGTTAACGTACGCCGCGGGTGGTGTAGGATAGTGGGGGTAGGGGTAGTAGATATGGGGTGGGAGTGAGGTGGGGAAGAATTCCTGTGCGGCGGGGTCTAGGTGGTTGTGGTGGGGAAAACCCGGTTCGTTCATTGTCGGAAAACCGGTTTAACTTAAGAAGAAAATGGAGAGTGTTTTTTTTGTTTTGGTCTTTTGATGTTTGTTATGTGTTTATGTGTTATGTGAAGAAGAAGCGGGTTGAGTTGAGTACATATCTTTTGGTTAGTTGGTTTCTCTCTCTAGGCTTTCTTGTTTCATTTTCATGGTATAATAATAATGAGCATAAGTACTACTCTTTGTGTGTGTTTCTCTCTCTAGAGTCTACGTTTGAACCGTCTGGCTATGGATAGAGAGAGAGAGTCATGAGAATGTTATAAAGAACGAATTGAGTTGCATATAAACGCCACTTTCTTTTTTGGAGAAAGAAACATGGGTTTTGGGTAGAAAAGATAGTACTATAGTCTTTATATATGTACTCTTGGTTTAAGAATAATTAAGAAAAAGATTAAAATGAAGAGTGTCTAAGAAATAAATGTTTAATGAATTGACAGTGGTGTGTGAGTGTGTTGAATTTATACTTGTTTGGCTACGGAGTTTTGGTGAGTGAAATCAACTACATGAAATTAGCTACCATATATTTACCTATATTATGTAAATTTTGTTACGTTACATGGTAATTAGCAGAATCTGATGAGTACTTTCACGCTGGCAAATACGTAATTAGTTTGCCAAACAACTTAATGTTTCACATGATTTGTGTTGCGGGATGGGTAAGATTTCATGAGTAGTATTTCGAGCTTTAAAATATCTTAATTTTATGAAGTGTATAAAAGTTGATATTATGTGTATGTATGGACTGTTTTTTTCTCTTGTATATCTAATGTGAATGACATTTTGAATGTATATTTAATATCCATTAAGTTTTGAATATAATTTGATTAAATTGATGGTACATCGGTTAAACTTTGGTTTTAAAATCTGAGAAACTTAATGAAATTAGCCACTTGTGGCTTCTAATATTTTCATCTCCTTTTGATGCAAAAATCATTAACTTGATTTTTTTTCTACCTATTTTCTGACGTTATTAGAAAAACGCTTCTAAATAACAGCATGCAAAACTTAATATTGAAAATTATGGCTATTTTAACTCATCATATATAGTACTGAATTAATATATTGGTTTCCAATCGAAACGATTTCTAAAAGGGAAATAATGTTTAATCAAAACTTATAATGCAACAGTGACGTATAACTTTTAGTTATTTGATCTTTTTTTAAACTTGTCGAACCATTTGGAAATTATGAATCTACGATATTGAACATGGTAAAATCAGACATTATATTGCTTAGATTGACATCATCTACGTATCAACTAAAAATGTTCAAAACATAAAAGAAACTTACTTTAAAATAAGTTTTAAGATGGAGATAACAAGCGGAATATTTTCTCATGAACACGCATATTGCATCAATGTCATTATCTAGGTACTATTTTAGAAATTTAACTATATACTCTGACCATTTGAAAGTTTTTGTCCATTTTGGGATTTTTGTTTCTCAGCTCCTTCATAAAAAGAAAATTTGAATAAATTTTCCTTATCCTATAATTAAATTAAATCTCTTCCATACAATTTTTGTTTTGGTATATAAGTCTCTCTATAATTTTAGCAATTGACTAATTCCAACTTATAATACCATAAGAAAGGGTCCCTCAACCCTGTCCGTACACGTGTTGAAGATCTGTAAGGTACATATTTTTGATATGCCAGATATGTGCTATTTTGTCAAAACTAAGACAAATAATAATTGCAGCTGAATGGTAAAGTACTTTATTTCATGTGGCAATTTTGACCACTCCCCCTTACTTTATTTGGTGTACGTATTAACTCTTTCGCCTGACTTTCTGCTTTTTTCCTCTTTTTTCTTTTTTTCTTGTTTTTTTCTCCTTACCAAAAAAATTAAAAGAAATTACAAAAATTCAGTGTTGTCTATATATGCACAGATGTTTTTATTGCCACTGCAATTTCATTTGTCCATTTTATTCACGGAGGAGCTGTTTGGCTCTCCAATGGACAAAATACAAGTCCGGTTTTTTATTTCATGCATGGAAGTGGATTAAGATAATCTAACAAGATTAATGAAATCTTTGAACAACATAGTTGCATAAGTCATGTGATTTCTCGTTATGTAGATTTCCTTTTTCTCGCAAGTGCCATCATTACCATTAAGGTGCTTTAAAGACTTCAACCACATAATGCTAATTTTGAATTAGTAGAATCAATATTCGGAGAAATTATTTCATGAAAGCTTTGAAGAATGGTGTGGCATTCATTTCGGTTACTAATATAAATGTACAAAATGAGATTATAATTAAGTTGAAAATGCCCTACAATTTAAAAAAAAAAATATTTAAGTCTTATCTATTGGTAATGTCATCGTGCAATGATTACATAACTTAAGTTTTCGTATACATAGTATCAACTAAATGACATCTAGTGTTGAGTCTCAAGCACCCGTGATTTTTTTTTTTTTTTTTTTTTTTTTCATTTTTAAGATATATAACAAGCCTGAAACTAGGCATTACACATTTACGCTAGCCTGAAATGAAAAAGAAAATATTTATACGTAAAATCACTTGATTTGTGTAATCCATTTTTAAACTACTTGGGATAAAATTTTGGTTGTTAATTTAGTTCTATAAGATTAGACTGAACTTGGACATTATTCGGTATTTGGTCCCAATAGTTCTTACACTATAATAATTTGTTGATTAAGTATTGTCATTGAAAATGTACTAATACCCTGAGCTGAAAAAATCACGTCGTTTTTTCTCCTCAAGTCCTTAAGGTTAGATTAAAGCAAACACTTCTATTTATATTTCACTTTATTTCAAGATTAAATTTGCAACTTTCCTAAGTTTGTTTCGTCAGATGTCCAATTTAATTTACTGTAAAAAAATTGAAGTGTGGGTATAAATATACATTGACGCTGTCAAACCCAGAAGTTTACAGCATAGCTAGAATCACATATGGGGTCAGGTCAGGCTTGCCAGATTGGTGACACGACAATTCATGCAAAAAAATATTGAAACGACCCTATTCGTAACTCTTTTCCTCTGTTTACTTCAGGTATGAGGCCGTAGCATATCCCTTAGTGTAAACTCCGCAAAATTAAACTTGTTTACATAATATATTTTTTGAGATTTATATAATCATTTAGGCAATTTCATCAAGCCTTAAAAAACGTTTGGCGAACAACTTATAAGTAGCATTTTCAGAAGCTTTGGATATATTGCTAGCTGCTTGAGAAGTCAATTTTAAGAGAAGGTTATTTGTAATATTTTAGAATAATCAACTATAAGTATAGCATGTTTACATAACTACACCAACACACGAAGGTGTTACCGTGATTTTTAAAGACTTAAAACGAGAAGAGTGAAGGGGTATAAACAACGTAGTACGGCTACATTTAGGCTAATCTTTCAAGATTAATTTCTTTATTTTTTCCCCCATGATACTATTCATTTTTCTAACAAGATTGTGTCTTGGCTATTAAAACTTCTAATTGGAAATTGATTTTAGTCATATTGCCTGATCAAATCGATCGAACTGAACAGTTTCGTTTTCCAGTAACAATTTGGAGCTTTTCTTAGGCTCGTTTGGTTCCCCAAAAGATAGGGAAACATGAAAGAAAATGACGAAAAACAGATTTTTCTCAAAGAACTTCCATAATTTTTGTTTCCGTGGTTAGCATCACTTTAATTTTAAAAAAATAAAGTTATGCTTAATTTGTTTATTGTCATCATTTAAGCATGGTAAGAAACTGGTTGTTCTTTAATACTCAAAGTCTATGGTAAAGGTAATATTAAAAGTTATTTTTCTACGAAATTGATTGGATATTCTATCTCGAAGTCATTTGTGGTTTTTACTTTTAGTTCTCTGCAACAGGACTATAAAAAAAAAGTTGAATCGAAAATGTGAAGAATTTACATGTTATTAGTAGATTTAAAATGAGAATGTAAACAGTTTAATCAAGAGAAGTGAATCAACAATTATTTTGGCAGATAAAATGTTAATTAAATGCATTCAGATAAAAATAGTTTATATATTGAAAATGTTTATATAGTTTATAACTTTATATACTGTTTGTATAGCTTTTGAGTCCGCGCTACCGAATACTTGGAAATAAAATTTTCTCGCTACTTTTTTTCTTTTGCCGTATTCTTCAAGGAACCAACAAAGCCTTATACAGATTGGATGTTGAACATAAGAAACGAATCGATGACAACCTCCACCTATTTTCACTTAAGCTCGATTTGGTTTCTTGGAATATGGGGAATGAAAAACGTTTTTTAATTTATTTATTTCAGGTGTTTGGTAGCACAGGAATGTTTTTGTAAAATAAAGGGATTTCTCAAAACAATGAGATATTATTTTGAATTTTCTTAACTAGAAAAAAGTCAAAAAGGATAACGGGATATTGTCTTCATATTCTCCTAAAAAATAGGAGGGACAATTTCAATAAATTTTAAAATAGTTCAGTTTTTTTTTTTTTTTTTGTCTCTCCTATATAATAGGTTGGCAGAGTACCTCAAATTTAAATTTCTTCGACCAATATAAAATGAAAGCCTCTTAAGAAACTCTATTTTTTTCTATAAATACTAGATACAAATATATATATATATAACAATCTTCTTGATTGAGAAGATATATTAGGTTTATTTATATTTACGTTGTATTAAATATATAATAAATATTTTTCATCTTCTCCCACCATTATTACCATATTAGTTCATCTTAAATGTATTAATAACACTTATATAAGTTAAAAAGAGTTTAACTAAGTTAGCAATGTATTTCTCATATTAACATATTCCAATTGTGCAAAGAATTTAAGAAAAAAAAATTAAGAAAAAGGTTGTAATTAAGTATTGAACTAATTAAATGGAATTGCTGTTGAAATGGTATTGTTAAGTACCACGTATTTTAAAAAAATTTAAAATGCAATCAAATTTCTAGATTTTTAAAAAGACGCTAATTCCAAAAATCCTTGAAGTATAATTATTTTCATGAAATATTAATGATGATGCCAAACATATGGAAAACAAGAAACAATTTATTTTCATATAAATTTCCCTAAAAATCTTATTTTCCTTTTGCCTAATTTTGAAGGGAACCAAAGTGAGCCTTAATGAAAGTTTATATCTTGATCAGTGAAATCATGATTTCAGTATTTGTTTATCATTAATTGAAATTTTCATTATCATATAACCTAAGCTAGTTTGGTGGTGTTGGAAGAGTTACCCAATTAATGAATTCGATTAGTTCTTATTTTGTTAATATATAGTTTCTTATAGTTGTTGATTAAAAGTTACGAACATCTGGAAACTTTGAATTGTTTAAACAACTTATAAACAAAATAGCTATTTGCTGAAGTTGGGGAGTAGCAACTTATGTAACCATGCATTATAATAGATAATTAGGCATAGTTATCCACTCTAGTAATTAGTATTGTATAGTTTTAATTTTAAGTTCCTCAGATTATCACTTGAAAACAAAATAAATAGAACAAATACAAAAGAAAATATGATAAGTATATCCAATACAATTTGCAAATAAATTATATTCCATTAGAATTTAAATTTTAATTAAATAATAAAAAACAATATTCTTAAAAGTGACACTATCAAAAAGTATCCCCATTGTCCCAAATACAAAAGATAATGCACTAAATTCTCAAAACATGCAACGCCGCGTTGTATAGGGTTATTAATAAGATAAAGTAGTATATTTTATAAAACAATTTAAGGGAATAATATAGTCACAAATGGCGTTCAAATACTTTCATATTACAACTAATTCTAAATTCAGTTGAAAAGAAGTAAAAGCAAAAAAACCATTTCCCGACAACGATAAAATGACTTTCAATGAAACAAGATTTTCGTAAACATTCTTCTAGTGACTTATAGTTGTGTCATATTTTCTAAACATGGTTTATATCAAGTTTCCTAAGTTTCGAAAATATAGTTATTTTCAAAATAGTTCCAGAAACAAGTGAATCAGTTGACCTAATACTCTCCTATTCTTTACTTTTAAGCATTTTTTCAAAATAAACTGCCAGAAAAAAATCATCAATATTCCAAATAATTAATGACAAAGCGATTTTCAATATAGGAAACAAATACAGTACTATTTGTAAAATCTTAACAAATTCTTTTTAGTATTAGTTGTTGGCCTTTTTTAACGTAGTTTATGTAGTTAAAATAGCATATACCGGAGACAAATAATTGAAAAAAATGGTAGTTCTTTTCATATAAAAAACGCGAATCAAATAGTGTCGCACGTGCACTGGAGATTATATTGACCAGAGCAGAGACCAAAGATGGAGGTTTCCAATGCCTCCGCCAAATCTTAATTAATTTAACCAAATTCCAAGTTTGTCTTTGTTGCTTTGCACGCCCTTGTCCTTCAATTCGTGTCCTTGTCTTAATATTATAATTTATAATCCTTCTTTTACTTATTTAATTATATAAATAGTTTTGTGGTGTTACTTAGGAATGGTACGTTCCAATGTGTTGTAAGTAGTATAAAATTCGCAATTTATTTTTAGGTAATCCGACCATTTATTTTCCCAATGACGCGAAGTATGCAACTTAGACCATAACTTCTCAATACCAAGGGTACGTTTGAATATGATATTTGAAACCATATAAATTCTAATAATAGTTGTTTCAGGGGTTCATAGTGTTCTTAACCAAAAAAAATTTGGAAATCGAAATAAAGTAGGTAAAGTTAGGGGTGTTCACGGTTTGATTAAAACCAAAAATCAAAAATAAAATTGAGAATTTGATTCAAATTATAATCGAAATCAATTAATTGGTTTGGTTTTCGTTTTGGCATTTGGGCTTAAAAAAAAGTCAAAATTTGGTATAACCGAACCTACTTAACCAATGGTTAATCGAAAATCGATTATTATTTTTTTAGCCTTTAACTTTTATGTGCCTTAATTTATTTTATTTTGTAACAGAGAAAAGGTAGAAACAATACAAAACATATTTGCACTGCTTTCTTATTTTATTATGTGCAATGGTGTAATTTTTTATTAATTAATATTTTCATTTTAAAAGAAAAGCGATGAAGTCACAATGTAATTTATTTTTGTAAACTATATTTACTTTTTCCAAGTTTTCTCCAATAAATTAACTATCTTATGAACCCAACAACATAATTTCGTTAAATTCAATAATTGGTTGAAGAAAAAAAAAAGGGAAAGGACAACAACATTACTACAAAGTTGAACTTAATTAGTAAAAGTGTTTATGCAGAAAATTTCAGTATTTTAAAGTATATAATCGGTTCATTGGTTAACTAGTAACCGTAACCGAACCAATGAGTTAAAACCAAAAAACGAACCGCTTCATTGATTTGGTATCGGTTAACGTTTTTAGGCAAACAAAAAATCCGGCTTCTTTAAAAATCGAACCATTGGTTCGGTTAACCGAACCATGAACACCCCTAGGTAAAGTACATGTCATTTTGTATGTGATCTTAAATTTCAATGAAAAATATATTTTAGCTAATTTATGTAAACTTTGTATCCGTAGTCATCATATACATATATTTAAATCCGTGGCAACTGGCAACACTTAATGTTAATAATTAAACAATTTAAATAAAGATAATCTCAAGCGCATGGCCAGAAAATTCTATATATTTGGTGTGTATTGACGAGTACTATCACATATTTTAAGGCTTAAATATTTTTTTTTTAATAACGATTATAACCACGATACTCGTTTTTATCAAGTCCAGACAAATGGATAATTCTTCGGTTTTGACTCTAAACTTTTATTGAATATCATCACTTCATATAAGATCTAAGTTTACGAATAAATAAAAGAAGACGAAAATGTGTTTCCATCGTGTCAGAGACTTTCTGCATATTCCACTTTATGTTTCATTTAATGTGAATATATTTTCCTATAAAAAAAATGTGAATATATTTAGTTAAATTTTTTAATGTGTCGAATAGTTATATACAGAATAGGGGGCTAGTGCGTCGCAATTATTGGTATAATCTGGTGGTTGTCTTATTTACAATTCCTGGATAAATGTTATGGTGTAGGTTCATAGCCTATGTCGAGATGTTCCCCACTTCACTCACAAATAGTAATGGGCCACAAAATATTATCTATCTCATACCTATCTTCTACTTCTGCTGTTGGTTTTTGAACAGTTTACTTTATTATTTAAATTAAATATAAAAAAAGAGAGCTTTTTATAGTGACGTAAAAAGTATGTGAAAGGGATGTCTGCTCAATTCCATACTCTTATCCCACTATAAAATGGTTATCTATATATGTTAGGTTTGAAGCGCACAACACATGCAACATTCCCTCATCCTGCTACGAACTAAATCCAGTACTGGTATTTTAAATTCATTTAAGTATATTTTTTAAAAATTAAATTTTTTAAAGAAACTTAAAAAAGAATTTTTTTGAAGGAGATTTCACCCACATGTATTGTTTGAACAATATTCTTTTTGCTTTATTTATTCTGAGGTTTATTTTAAAGATTATTAAGTGACTAATTGAAGAGGAAAGACAATTTCATTGGCTAACTAGATTCTTATTTTGAAGAAATCAACAACTAGATTGTCTTTGAGCTATATATTCAACCTTAAATAAGATTGTCTTATATTCAACCTTAAACAAAAGTTATTGGGATTGATCACACATTGCTTGGAAATGAATTTGAGCTTCTACTTATAAAGGATTTACTCCTCTCCCTCTAATAAGGCATTTTAGGGGGAAATATGAGGGGCTCTTAATTTCTACATGGTATTAGAGTTTACCCAAGACAATGTTGGGCCTGCGACCTAACTCACGTGGTAGGAACTGATGTCCAGTCCGACCTTATTAGAGGGTGAGAAGAACTCCTTTATAAACAGTAGCTTTATTCTCAAGCTAGCAATGTGAGATAAATCCCAAAAAAGCGACGAGTCATAAAACTCATAACTCCTAAATAATTTACTTGAAAATTACAACAATGTTATAATTGGCTTCAATCAAGAGAACTATTTTTGATTCACATAAATTACAAAAGCATAATACCTTGCGACTTAATTTCCCTTTCCTCAAATTAACTTCTTTCCGGGGAAAACCTTGGGCCCAGCTTTTACTCATGCAACTATATTTTATCACGTTCTCGTGATTGCACTTCCTCGTGCTAGCTGCATGCAAATTAAACACTAAACAGTATAAAGTTGAGAATATATATAGTTATATATAGCAAGTCTACAAGTCCATACTTTTCTGTTTATTCTTGTCACCTCTCAACACCATATATTATATAGTTTCATTACCAAGCTACTTGTAAAGGAGGAGAAAAAGGAGAGTGAAAAGCCACTGTTGAATAATTATTTTAAAATAGAAAAATAGTACTCGCTTAGATTGACCATAATTCATTACTTGAACCAAAATATAAAAAATAAAAGATAAAAAAGCATGGTGGCAATTGAGAGAGGCAAAAAGGACACGAGATGAGACCATCCTTGTTTGCCTGATCCCTTGTTACCAGGAATGCTGCTGCCACCTCACCACCGTTTTGGTGGCGGAAATGGGAGGCTGCTAGTATCATGCATACACACCTATATACCACTAATAAATTAATTAGTGGTAATTCTTTTACCATCACTAATGACATGCAACCTTAACATGGGAGTCATTGTCAGAAAAAACTGAAACATGGAAATGAGTGATTATACACAGGCGGTGCGTTCTGAATAAGTCATGTTTGTCCAAGTTGATTGATAAGTTTTTAATACTTAGGGTCAAATAGGATAAAAAAAAAGTAGACTTGTGCAGTTCACTTCTAATTATATGGATCTAATCATATACTAAGCCATGCGCCATTAAAAATTCACTGATTTTCAATTTAACGAAAAAAGCGACTTAGAAATCTCACATCTGTAGAAGAACTTATGGTCCAAACATTGAAATAACGCAACCGAAACTCTAAATTCGACCCATCTTTCGACCTATTTTGATTTAAAACCCATAATCTCGATCTATGTGGACAGTGGACCCAATTCGACCTATCTTTTCGATCTAAAGGCACATGGCGCCTACTACAAGTAACCAACAAGATATGATAATTGAGAAAATAATTATATATAAATAAACATAAAATTACCATTATGCGATACCTAATATTGAGTTTATGCACCCTGAATTGGAATTATGTTTTGAGCGATTCAAGCTATCTTAATTAGATAAAATTTGACCTATCGTCGAAGTTAAATTCGACCTACAGTTTCGACGTAATATGCATGCTCGACCTAAAGTGTTTGGTCGATTTATTGTTCATACTCGATCTATGTTCATTTTGACCTATCTGTATTTTTCGATCTATCTAGTTATTTTGATCTATAGGTTCTAATCTATGGGCCCGAAGACTTTTAAACAGACAATTTCTAACTTAGGTATTGAAGAGCCTATGTTGAGTGAGTCTTGGCTTAGCTCACGTGGTGTCCCAATACAGATTACTTAAACTCAAAGTTGTTTGTTTGACTTAGTGTGGTGTGGAGTATTTCGTCAGCCAAGTCAGCTGAAGATAAATACCTCACATTACACACGCGGGCACACACACCATGAGTAAACGAAATAAACTGCAAGTTAGCTCTTTCTCTTACGTTAATAAGTAATAGAGTAGTGCTAGTATAACAGACGCCTTAAATGTCTGTTATACAGACGCAAGTCATGCAGCACCCTAGAAGAGAATTTTACTGCAATAGGTCTCCAAATAATTTAAATTTCATCCAAATTGCCCCACTAATATTTACAAATTAACACACTGCCCCAATATTTCCTATATAATTTGAGCTTCACCCAATATTTGCCCTTCTAATATTCAAAATTAACAAAATACCCTAATATTTGCCGTTATTTGAGTGAGTTTCACCAATACTGTCCCTCTAATACTTAAAAATTAACAAAATGCCCCAGTATATTCCTTATAGTTTGAGTGTCACCCAAACTGTCCCTCTAATATTTAGAAGTTAATTAGATGCCTCAATGCATACCAATTACCCAGTAATCTGAGTTTGACCCAAATTGTCCCTTTAATATTTAAAAATTAAAAGAATACCCCAATATCTCCTATTTCTATTGAGTTTCACCTCACAAATTGAACCAAATATTGGGTATATGAAGGTACAAAATCATGTAAAAGTGTAACAATTTATAATTTATTCATAATTCTCTTCGAGCAGTATATATTTCTTTATATTTATAGATATATAATAAATATTACTCTATACGTAACTTTATTTTTATGTTTTTAATATATAACTTTTGGATTTATTTCCTTCTCTGTGGTGTTGTAATAGTTTCTAACAATGGCATGAGAGCAATTGGTACACAAGCTTGTGACAAATGAAACCAAATATTATTTGAATAGAAGGTTAGTTTAGTAATATTTTGTATTTAGTTTTGGATGAACGAAGAATTGCTTCATTTATAAAAAAAACAGGTAAATTATATTTCGCTACATCAAAAAATTAATTCACGCTAGCTATGTTCATGGATGTTATTATCTTTCAGTACTTTTTAGTTGAAATTTATATAATTATTGTAGAATGAAAGAGAAGCAAAAAATAAAAATAAAAAGGAAATAAGTTAATACTACATTGTTATAGAGAATAAGAAAAGATACATTATGCTTAGCCATAAAACTCAAAAGAAAAAAACAGATTTGTTGCATCCACCAATTAAGAGCTGGAATAAAATGCTATTACGATTTTTTTTGGACCAAAAGTAAATTCTGGACCAAACGGATTTAGATTAAGATGCAATTATTAAGATTTATGGGCCACACATAATTCATGAGAAGTTGAACAAAACCTGTGAAATCGGTAGTCGGTTACCAAAAAAAATTGCAAGCCGCATATACACGTCTGTAACCTTACAGACTGTAAGATAATCTTTTTCCTAAGTAATATATCGCAAATTACTCTATTATGATATGAAAAAGATAACATGTTGCCCACCTAATTACTCACTTAATCACATATATTTAGTACTTGTAAGAACTATAATACTCGACATGAATAATATTTTTTCTCATCGATCGAATAACCTTATTTTTGCGAACATAATTGAAAAAAAAAATTCTAATCATTGCAGGAAGAGGTGGTGTCGCAAGAGACTAAGAAATGTAGTCTTCTCTAAATTTCTTATAATTCACTCCAAATTATATATTGTCACAAATAATTGAATTAATTTCACGTCATCATGCAGAATTTTGCACAAAATAATTATTCCTAGTCGACTTACTCTTAGTATTTATTCCATTATCTTTCCTTTTGTATTTTAATGTGTAAAACAGAAGATATATATATACATAGTAAGTATATAAACATATCCGAGAAATAAATTAAATACTTTTCGTGCAAAAATCAATTCTCTTCTAACCTTTTCCTAGTAATTAGTCTCATTCATATGTGAATATTTTAGTATTGTATAAAATCAACAAGAATTTATATATTCTCCAATATTTCTTATCATGAAGAAGTAAAGTAGTAGATGGATACTAATTATTATATGGATAGTTGGATACGTCAAATCGTAGTATTACATGAATTAGCTGCGAAAATATTATAAATGGATACTAGGGATAAAGATAAACACCACGTAGCTCTTCACTAATATGCTTCGAATGTTTACGTAAGGCTCGATTCTTTCCACAAATAATTGGGGAAAGGAGAAAAATAGTGGAAAATTTTATTTCAGACAGGAAAAGAGAGGAAAATCTTTTGTAAGTCTTTGTTCAAAATTTTAATAATCTTAAATATTTGATTTCCCTCCAATGACTAAAATTTTTGAACCAAAAATCCCAGCCATTGTTCAATTTTCAAATAATCTTATATAAGAATTTGCAAACATATTAAAAGAATGCTAATATTTTCGATTTCCCTGTGGAAAAATTCATTACTCTTTTAAAAAATTATAGTTATCAAAAGATTTATATTCTCATCTGCTCAGAAACTATATATATACATACTTTTAAAATTAACCTTTATTTTTGCACGTCATCTTGAACTCCGAGGTATTACGTTTAGTTTGATATATATTTTAATTTATCTAGTTATTAATAATCTTCCATAATGCATGTGTATCACTATTTTAATAGCGTGGGGATTATGAATAAGTTTCATGTCACCAATTCTTTAAATCGAGGATTTGACGTACTTTTTGCAGACTCTATTATTAATATTTTAATCCATTGAATAATAGCTTTAACTGAAAGTTCCCGTTATATTATTTGAATAATAAGCTGTTCTTTCGTTTTAAATGTATGAATACCACTTGTAAATTTTAATATATATTAAAATAAATTAGAATTACATTTCTTAACCTGGGATGATTTTTTCTCTAATAAGTTGCAGAAATTTTTAAAAAAGAAAAACTCCAAATTAAATATTTTTAATTAATCTTAATAAAAATAACTTTTATTACAGTTTTATCATATACTTTAAGTTTTAAAGTATAATAGCATTTTGAACAATGTTAAAATGACGTACACAAACTAAGTATAAACATTTTCTTTTGGAAAACTAAAGTGATGCCGATTGCATGGAAAAGAGAGGATTTTTTTTTTTTTATTAAGTTTACTAAAACTTTCTATTTTATGCATTTTCTTTTCTTTTATCTCATTTCCATGGAACCAATCGGAGGCTAAAAATACCCACCTCATTTTCGTGGATGGGGTGGGGTGTCACGTACTCTATAAAATTGTAAATCACTTATTTTTATTTTTTTTATATTAGAAAATTGATTAAATATTATACGTGTGTGGATATATATACTGTATCCCACTAATGTTTTATTTTCAGAGGTATTCATTTCCTTTATTAACGTACACAATAGTCCTAATTTCAGAATTTATTAGGAACAATGCATGCAACGGTCAATCGCTCATTGAACGATATAAAAAAATTGTGAGGGGAGAGAATACTAAATGTTACTGGGAAATTTGAGATAATGCTTTCCCCAGTTCCGATATTTTATGTTTACTTCTCATTTCTTTATTATATGAATCTTATTATATTATTGTTTATGATTATACTAAATCATTAAAGGATTCATCTTGAATCAAATGTTAACATCAATATGTTTCTTATAAACTCGTAATAATGAGAACAACCTCATCCCAGTTCAATTCCCTCCAAGCTACCTGTTATGGGGAAGAAAAAAACCTCTCCTCAACAAATAACTATAAGTTTTCTAGGCACACAATTCTACTCTTATACGCTATGGTTCGCCAGAGAAATTAGAGTGGAAGTGATCTGCAGCCCATGCAATATTTTGGCAAGTTGTCACTCTCTAGGCTCTTCTTCTTTCCAATTGATTTGGAAAAAATTAGAATATGATTTAAACAAAAAGAAACGTCCATTATTTACCAAGCACCACAACTTTAAGAAAAAAAAAAACAAGACAGCTTGTGATCAACTTTTTAACAAGAAGCAGGACTAAATTTTGCCAGGTTTAACCAACTTTGCAATGGGAAGAATATCTTACTAACATACACAGCTTCCCACATGTTTTACCATAACAACTTACATAAGACAATTGTATTTCACATTACCTGGATAATCAATTGATTCAATGACATTTCTCTTAATTTTCATAATGCTAGCATTATATTACTGATCCTGAACCTCTACTCGTTCGTCTTACTTTCTTTCATTCGAAAACTCTTGTTTTCTTCAAGTCCATGATACGGGGGAAACTGGGCTAGGGGAGGTGGCTTTGCTGGAAAAGCACCACGTTCCTCAGGTAAGGAAACAGGGATTTCACAAGGCTGTGCAAATATATCAGGGATCTCATCCCATTTATGTTCTTCTCTGGCCTCCCAATACCCACCCACATAGCGGTAGCAACCATTCTCATCCTTTCGGAACCATCTTGGCTGCCACCCTCTGTCTTGTAACCTCCTTGCCTGAACAAAAGTTCGATTGGCCCGTAAGTAGGTATATTATAGGAAAATAGAGCAACTGCTGTTGACGTGGTGCAACAACTCATAAAGAATGCAATATTTCACAAATAATTCAAAATATATTTATTATGATCCCCCATCCAAGCCGTGCACTATCATAAACAACTGAATATCTGCACCACATCCTTGTGCAGCAATTGCATGAAATAATTCTTCATGTTAGAATGCAAATAGTTAGATAAAGGCTGAATATCCCCACAACTTTCTCAACAGTCCGTGTCTGACACCTGAGTGTGGCAAAGAACATCTTTCTCATTTGTCAATACATAAAGATGGGAATTATTACATCTTCGCATTGAGGTTTGATCTAAATACAAAAACCTCCCAAAAAGTAGGAACAATTAGAAACACCCCCGAAGCTTCATAAACACGAAAAATGAGGGGCTGAACCAATGATATTTTTCAAACTTCAAGGAGTGTTTTTGTAGTCTAGGAGAATTCTCTAACATTTCTATAAATTTAAAGGGGTGTTTACTGTCTTCATTCAAACAGTAGGAGCTGTTTCTATAATTGTACCAAACTCCCCACTGTAATCCCAATGACAATTTGATGTGTGAAGTAAGGAAACCACCTTTGCCAAACAAACAACAGTTATTTACTGGAAAGCATATGCACGATAATTTAGTAGATTGCATGGTGCCTGTATACGTACCTGTCTCTGCAATTGTTCTAGTCTGAGCTTTTCTGCATTTGCCATTTCATATTCTCCATTCTCCAAATGCCTTTGATCTGGTCTCAAACGTGAGTCTGTTGGTGGCAGATTTTCCCTTAAACCAGGTGTCAGTTCATTCAAAGATATTGCAAATGGTGTGAGATTATATCTTGTTTTGGTAATAGATTTATCTCTTTCCCACAGCAAAACAGCTTCTGTCATTGGATCATATCCCTTAGGCTTTGTAGTTGGATCTCCAAGCACATAATACATTGCTTCATCCCATTTCCCAAGCAAAACTGCCACCTTTTCTCCAGTTCTATTGTCTTGCACAAACCCATGAATCTAGTTTTGGAAGTGTGAAGATGCAGATCAGGAGAGGTAAAAGGAATTAGATATTCTTGAAGGAGACGGGTAAAGTCCTATGTAAGCTTTAGTTTTGAGTGAAATTAGTATGCCAGAGAGATTGAAAAACATCAAATGGTCCCAACAAAAGTATAATTGGCATGCTGCTCCTGATTACTAGACTGAGACAGCATAGGTCACAGGACAAAGTCAAAGAAATAGTAAATTTCGCCTACAAATTGTTTTAAAAAGATGCTTAAAACTAATTCTTTTAACCATTCAGTGGTTCAGAAAATCTTCAGGGCCTTGCTTTGATGCATGAGGTTGCAGTGTGTATCACCGTGACATACACATACACCAATTGCAGAAAGCGCATGTGCCTAGTGCCAAGTACCTAGAGCCTATGGACGTGCATGCAGGACAGAGTATTTACCCTTCTCACAAGGCACTACGTCGACCTCCACATGCTAATACTAAGTTCTCCCGAAATGAAGAAAGTAAAAGAGGCAGCTTTTAAGCATAATGGGAAGAGCGAAGTCAGAACTAGTCCTTCACGGTCTTTTTCTTTTTTATAGCATACATCTTAAGAAAGTAGGAAACTACTTGTCAGGTTTCAATCAATTTCAACTACGTTTCTTGAACAGAGTGTTTATTGACAAATAATAGTAACTAACATCTATAATTTTGTAGTTATGTTTTTCTTTCTTTTTGGTTCTACTTTAAATTTCTTTCTTTTTTTATAAATTTGGGCGGGGGGGTGGTGATGGAGCACTGACATTTACCTGATGCGGATTTCTGTCTATGATAGACTGCTCCTTGAATTTGAGCTTGCATGAGTAAGTACCGCTGCCTTTGATGCGCATGGTGCCGTAGTGATCACAATAAATTTTACCAATTATAATATTGTATATAGAAGTAGTAACTTTACTCCATTCAAATGTCTCTCCATCTTCAAACTGCAGGGTAAGAACTCCCACCGGATCAAGCTGGATTGAACGGCCCCAGAACTTGCCTTTCAGATTAGAATCTGCCCAGAATTTCCAACCTCTGCCCTCACAATGACAGGCAACAACCATTGGATGGTGACTAACCTGAAACACAGAAGGAAGTTCATATATACCAGCATTTTCAGAAAATCAAGTCTCCAATTATCTGCAACTTATATAAACAAAAAATAATGAGTCGCTAATTATCTGCAACCCCAAACCCTACATAAACACAAAAGTGCCTTGAGGCATGCAATACACAAGAATACATAATTTTGAGACAAAAAAAGAAGAATAGTAGCTGACATTATAAAATTATGTCGAAGGAAAGAAGAGCAACCTTTTCGGAAAAGAATCGTAATCCTTTATCAGGATAGTCAGCTTCATACGTTTCGCCAAGGAGAGGATTGAAGGGTTTACATTGCCGGCCTTCAGTTGATGCATAACCAGACACAGCAAAAGCTGCTACATTTAGAATTCTCATCAAATCATTTCCCTGAAGAAGGCAAATTGCATTCAGTTCAAATTTCTATCCAAATTTAGCAAATAAAAGTTAAGAAAATTAATTCCAGAGTGACCCACAATAGGAACAGAACCATAAATCACTGAAATTGGAACAGACAATAACAAAAAATATGATGAGGCCACAGGATCCAAGAAAGGAGATTATCAAAAAGCACGACCATAGAACATTGATATGCAGGTTCAATTGATCAAAGCATATCAACACTGAAGGTGTATGCAAAAGCTTAAGACAATGACCTGGCTGGTCAAAGCAGCCCTTATCATCTGTCGTTCATATCACAAAATTATTTTTTCTGTAACATGTCTCAGTTAGCCAGCAATACTCCAATTTTTGACAACTCTCACGAACATAAAGTGGCGAGGGAATTTTCATTCCTAGAAAAACTTATTTGACACAAAAGTAATTGTGGATAAAGACCTGACCTGTTTTCCCCATTCCAAAGCTCGGTCTACAAGGTACGAGTACTCCAAGTCTTCAAAGCATTTCTGAAGCGAGGACAGAGGCTCATTGAAGAAAACAGGAAGACAAACACCTGACAAATCCTTGCCAATGTTATCCTTGATTATTGACCATAGCCCAATTGGTTTCTCTTTCTCCTTAGGTTCCGGTAAATTATCCCTTCTTTTGATGAATGGATATTCAATTGCCTTTATATCCATCCCAGATTCTCTCACTTGGCCAGAAAATGAAGATTCTTTTTCACTATTCCAGGGGTTATAAGCAAATACTGGGTTATCTCTACTTCGGTAGGAAGCACTTCTTAGAGATTCAGCAGATAAAAAGTCATTAGTATCAAAAAAGGTTCCATCATCTTCATCTGTTTCGACATCCACGCCGTATCTGCTTTCATTATCTCCATCTGAGTCATCACTTGCACTACCCTCTGACATGACTGAATAAAAATCTGCAGCAATTTTAAACGACGAAAATTAGCTAATATACTTGTTCGAGATTAGAAACTATTTGGAAATAACAAAAACATATGAATTATGTCTTTCGAAGTCAAGCAAACTGTAGAAGTATGAATCAACTGACCACTAAACCTTCTATTCCCTTGTCCACAGCATGAGTCACGTCCCTTTGTTTCATCAACTACAGTTGTTTCCAGTTCAATCTTCTCTGTCTGCAAAAAGGTGTTGGTGCCATTTCCTTAAGTGCTCTTGGAGCTCATCAATGAGGGGAAAATGTAAATAAATAAATTTGAAAAGCAGATCAAGACATATGCAGTTCACAAGAGTATTAAGTGCAAACAAGACAATTATGATCTGTAGCAACGTCTAGGGGCGACTTGCATTGATCACAGAAAGCAAATAAGATGATTTCAGATAAAGAACAAAACCAACCATATGGGAACTTTGAGACATTCTAATTTGAACAGAGGAGTGAGAACAATAATCAATTTGTAAGATAGACCATTAATGTCGTACAATCATGAAATTCAAAATTCATGTTGTCTGTCACATTATATTGTTTTTAAACTGAAATATCAAAGTTCTCATATCTAAATTGTAAGAGGATGATTTCAATCTTTCGAACACCAGTACTCTCTACAGTTATAAATCTGGAAAAAATGCCTTCAGAAGCCAAGAACGAAGTATTAACCTCCAGTCTCCGTAATGTGTCGAGCAGCAAGATGTGTTTGAGTTGGAGAGTCTTCAACTGATATTGCATATCAGCAAGTTCACTGAGCATTATAGACTCGCAATCTTTTACTACTGTCTCACTAATGCCTTCCTGCATCAACCGTGATCGTAGCTTCTCTGTCGAAACAACAAATTCTTCAGAAGGAGCTAGGTCGTTACTCGTCAATAGCCTAGGGAATTTATCTTTGGCAACTAGAAGTGCGTCAATCCATGAAGCCCTATCTTCTCTGGATTGACAACGCAAGTGTAGAGTTTTTGTTCCTGTGAAGATGGAAAGCCTTTTGTCATCCGACTTGCTTGCTCGAATCGAAGAGACCTGTTCAACATATTGGTTGGGGTTTAATGGCTATATAAGTGAGATGGAATCTCATGACAGTTTGAAGTTTCTATCGCTTAGCTATTACAATAGTAGATGCAGATATCTTTTATGCAACAAATCCACATCACATATGAACTTATAGACCATGCTTAGCATTTGATATGTAACCGTAAAGTGCTGTCAGAGCACGTAACTCATTTAACCAAAAGAAGAAGAACAAAAAAAAGATAACTATAACAAAGAGAACAGTTGGATGAAACAAATATGATAATATCAAAAGCTTTACACAGTCACAGTAATAAGGCACACAAAGATTATGTGTTTTACCAACCTAGATTCACATTTTTCGCCAGCTGACAGTCAAGAGTGTAAATGGAATTTATATTCGACTATTTCTGCAACTGTTTCACCCATCGCATTGAATTAAAAAAGTTTACAAAATATTTAGCTTCCCTGATTTCAATTGACTACTTGTGGATCTGTACTTCTGATGAACTGCTGTCATTGCTTTTTTTGTTCTTACAAAACTATAAAGCAAGAAATATGGAATCTGTAAATCAAGATTACAGAACCTGAATGCTTTCACATTCGAATTGTGACTTACACCGCATAGTTTTTCATCTTTTCCCCTAATAAGCTCTAGTTCCTAAGAACCAAACCTTGTCTCGACACAATAAATGGTATAAATTTCTACGATGATGCAATTAAATGGAACGAGAAAAATCTTATTTTTCCATTCCAAATCAGTTTTGTTCATCAACCATACTTCATTAAATGCTTGCGCTCCACCTTCAAACTCATAGACAACTCTAATCTCTATATCACAAACTGGTCCTCACAAAACAAATCTTTCATCTCTCTGACCATCTCATAAACATGCCCATTGCATAAAATACATCACAAAATCGAAAATGCCACGTCTTCGATGCATATTTAAGCATCAATCACAACATCACAACTACCTATCCTCTACGAATCCACATAAACATAAATTAAACAACGGAAACGACACAACTAACAGAACAAATCAGCATTTCCTAAATTCAAGCAAAACAAATCAACCAACACCACCAACCTTCAAGTGTATCTCGCCAAACGGCTTCCACCGCCTCCCCGACCCAAATCCGTTCCTCCTCAAACCATTCCCACTATTACTACTCCCACCTTTCCTCATATACCTCCAGCTCTCCTCCCCAATCACCCTCATACCTTTCTCCATTCCTCGACTCACCTCGATCTTATCCGGCCCGTGCACCTTATAATACGACAACACGCCGTCCTCCAACACGAACCACCTCTCCCTCCACCCCTTCCCATAATTCACCCACTTATACAAAATGCCGCCCACACTCTTCCCCTCATCAACATCCTCTCCCCCCTGCAATTCGCCTCCTCCGCCACCGCACGCACTCGTCGATAAACTCCGCCTCGAGTTAAAACTCACCGGCCTCGGTATCACATTACCGTTATTGTTGCTAAAACTATCGTTACCGCACAAATTCCCCTCGAGAATCAGCTCCTGACTTAGGGTTTGAGGCTTCACAAGCGTCCGATCCTTTTCGACCGACACCGGAGCAATGCAGCACAGCGGATTCATGCTTCAGATCTCCGGCGATGCGAGGATCAGCTCCGATCTCCAAAACGGCGCCGTTTTAGAGCGAGAAAATTCGTCGTCGTCCTCACTCCGATCGGAGATCGATTTTCGGCCACAATTGTGTGAATTGAACATAAAAGAGAGTGAAATGGCGGTGGTGTGAGTGAAATTGAAGTGAATTTATGGATCGGGCGAGTAGTGTATACATAGGTGAGAGCGTAGAGTTCACAGTAGCAGATCCATTTATGGTGTCAGTGGGTGGGGTGGGTGCGTAGGTTAAGCAGAGGGGTGATTTAAATGCATGGGTTTTTTAGTTAGGCGTAATGATTGCGGGAGACAGCTAACGTGCGCTGTGGTGGTGGTGGTATAGGAGGAGTGAATAAATACTAGCGATTGGAGTTATGTAAATTGTTGGGTAATGGGGTGGGGTGGGGTGGGTTGGGGTGGGGGGTGGTCTGGTAATTATGAAAATGGGTCAGGGAAAATGACAGATTTGGGTTTGCAGGTGAAGGACAGTGTATGCTTTTGTGAAAGTTGACTTGTGATGTAGACTGAGGGTATTTTGGGAAAGGTGGAAGATTGATTTGTATAAAATCTGGTTAGGATTGTGGACAATTATTGAAAATTATTGATTTTGCATTGGATGCTTCATGCTTCAAGAGTTCAAGTAGATTCTATAATATTGGGAAAAAAAAATTCTAGTTATTTTTTCTGATTATAGGTGAGTATATTGTTATACAAAAATATTAATACAACAAAATAGTTAAGTCTCTATTTCCAAATAATTAAAGTATGTTATATATGAGTCAAGTAAGAATCATGTTGAATCGAGTCGAATATGTAAATTATCTTTCTTTTTTCTTCGACGCTATAAAGTAACAGTAGTAACTAAAATTTAGTAATACGAGTATTTGTTACCGCGCTTGAATGTAGAAATTTTAAATAGCTAGAATTGAATTTCTGTAACTTTTTTTAGGAATAAGAATAATATAGATGCCAACCTCTGACGTTACCCCTTAGTTAATTCCATTGCAAAATCATTGGTCCTAAACCAAAAGTAATTTTCTTTCTTTATCTAATTTAAATAAAGGAAATTAGTATTTATTTTTTAATTACAAAGTATTGTCAACTAAGAGATAACTTCCTTGATTAAAAAGTGAAAACCATTGGTCACACTGACACATAAATGGCAAACATTATGCCCCTGTGATTTATGGGTTGGGGTGTGTGGTGGGTTGACATGAGGTTTGTTCTTAGTTTTAATTTTCTTTTATAGTGGTAGCTTTTTTTTTTTGAAATCTTATAGTGATAATTAAAAATTTACAAATTAAGATAATTAATTAATAATATTTGAGTACTCGGTCTACTTTAAGAGTATTTATGTAGTTATGTTTATTTAATCTTTTATTATTACTTTTCAAAAAGACATATTTTAAGAGAGATCCAAATGTTTATTTTTGTGATATTTTTCTAAATTACATATTACATTCATTATGTTTAAAACTTTAAATAGAGAATAGAGGGAGGAAGCAGCCCATAGTTCCAATAGTAGATGACCGTGTGAGAACGGAAGCCCAAACAGTTTCATGGGCGCTTGTCGAGTACTTCTAAGCCCAGTGGGCCAGTGGCCTTGTGGCTCAGGATTGATAACAGAAGAAAAACTATTCTAACTTTCCATCTCGTAAATAGACAAATATCAAATAGTTGGATTGGAATTGAAATATTAATCATCTTATGCACCAACAAACAGTCAAGTCACATTTATTCTATTGTGATGGTACAGACAATCTAACCATGGTACTTTTAACATTTGTACTTCATACCAATGTTTTCAGAACCGGACCGGACATTGAACCGGTGATGTTACTGGTTACAGGTTCAACCGGTTTAACCGCTGGTTCGAACCGATGAACAATGTACTTCATAAATTTTAAAATATTTATTTTTGACATATATAAAATAAAGATTGAAACAAATAATCTTAAATATTCAAACAGATAAAATTATATAAGTATTCTCAACCCTTAAATATTAAAACTATACAACTCCAAATCATATAAAACATATATGTTTTTTGTTAAAAATTATAAAACATATATTCAGCTAAATAAACATACACTTTACAACAAACATTAACATATATGGACTAACATAATTTAGCTAAACATAATAAAAGTTAATATATTTGTATGTTTGGTGAAAGATTATGTTTTTAAGAGTAATATAATGTCTTTCTTAGTTTTCTCTATCACATTTAGTTTAATTGGAAGTTTTTCATTTTATAATTTTTGAATCCTTTGACTTTGGTTCTTTATTATCTTTCTATTCATTAATTATGCTTATACAATATCATCTTCTCAAAATAAGATACCACCGTTTTTTTTTGCTTCTCCATACAAAGGCAATCAATGCTAATATAATTCACTTTCCCAAATAAAGACAATCAATGCTATTATAATTCAATTTTCCAAATGAAGCAATTAATGCATAACAATATTCTCCACTTTCCAAAGAGGAAGACAATGAATACATAACTACTATTCAATGCATAAATACTCCACTCTTGCTACGGTAAATTATTTTCCTGAAGATATCTTTCACCAAGAAACCTATTTCTCTCATTTCTCTCAAGTCACTTCTCTTTTTCAATTCTTTAATGTTTGAGTTTCATCATTCTTTTTTCCTTTCCATGTCATTGTTCTTCTTCACTTCTTCAAGGTTTTTGTTTCTTTATTCTTTTCTCCTTTTTTGAAAATTAGGATGTAGACGTTGCAGCAAGATTAAGGGATACATACATAAACTCCAAAAAAAAAAAAAAAGAGCCGGCCGGTGTGTTGTTTTTGCTTCTCTAGAGTAGTAATTAGGGCAGAAAAACAGGGGCAAAGGTGTAAATTGCTAAGAGAATAAAAAAAAAAGGAAAAAAAGAAAAAGAGGAAAACCGGTTTGCTACCCGGTCGAACCGGTTTCACGGCGGTTTGGCTCGTTTTGGGCGAAAAACGGTTCACTTTCACCTCCGGACCGGCGCCATGGCCGGTCAGCGGTCGGACCGAGCGGACCGGCCGGTCCGGTCCGGTTTTAACAACCATGCTTCATACTATATACGAATGAACAGGCATTCAAATCATACTATATAGAAGGACTAAAAACAACATAAACCATATTTGATATAATTTTATTTATTTTTGGTTGGTGGTTGGGTATGTAAAAAATCATTTTTCATACCATAATTTGACACGACTTTTATTTTCATACCTTAATTTGAAATCATCAATTTGCATACTAGAAGTAAGACACTTTCTTCACATTGTATACTCCAGCGAGGAAAAAGTACAATGTGACATCCTGTGAATCCATACACCTCAACATATTCCACGCTAATTGCACGTACTTTTTCGGCATCGGAGTACCCATGTGAAAGAGTGTTCAACCAAATTGATGAGTGCCAAATTATTGTATGAAATGAAAATCGTACCAAGTTATGGTATGAAAAATAATTTTATCTCTGGTTGGGTATCATCCAACTCTGTGTCAAAACTAAGGTCACAAATATACCAATAGGCTTTCAGTTGTACTTAAATTGGCGTTAAAACTACATATGTGTTAGTTTAGTTTGATGTCATCTCACGTCATAAATGATTGTACCTGGCGAGATGCAGTAAATCATATTGTTTTTAATAGATGATTAGAATTTGGTAACATATCATAAAAAAGAGGTGGTGATAAAGTATCTAGTGCCTCATAAAAAGAAATTATACTGATTTGCATACCCCAAAAGATTTGTATAACGGCTTCATATCTTTTCCTCACAGGGGAAAAACAAATCCGAGCTGATTAAATATTTATTTAATGAATACTTAATTTTCATTTATAGAAATATTCCATAACTTAGTTTATGACCGTTGTGAACTGGCTTCCAAATGAGGGAAGTCGCAGCTCACACCTAATTCTATTTAAAGAGACAAGATGAACTCACTTCACTCACTTGATTGAATACTTAGATCATCTTCTTAAGATTAGGGCTCTCTCATTCTTTCCATTAAAATACAATAGAATATAGATTCAAGAACTTTATACATAGTAATGTACATGTTCTTCAATTCATTGGAGACTTTCCTTTTTCCATTAATTCAAGATTTTCAGAAATAGTAAGAGTAACACACATTTTACATTTTACAAGAAAATTATACCATCTCAAGTATGGATCATTTTCAAAGGACTTCCATACAATGAGGTCCAAAGAGAAAACAAATTCAACCGCATGCAAGCCATCTTCATTCACAAACTAAACAAAGAAAGAACCAAATTACGAGCACAGAATGAAAAATAATTAGATTCACGACACTTCTTTAGTACTTATTGGAAATTATGCACATACCAAATAAAGCATTAGAATGTAAGCCTTCTCAGAATACCCACTAAAATTTGGAACTTGCTAGGCAATCCATCCAGACTAAACCTATCTTCCGTATCCATGTACCTGTTCTGGTCATCGCGAATTTGTCAGAAAAGATAGTCCACAACTCGCAGCGGCCATCTTCAAGATTATGAAGAATCGTCGAAACCTTTTCTCAGGCCAAGATTTGCTTAACATCGTCGTTATTTTCCTACTAGCTCCTAATTGATGTCGGCGGAGAGCGATGAGAGAATTTTCAATGCTTAGATCAAAGCCTGTTATTACACTCAGGGGGGGGGGGGGGGGGGGGGAATTGGGGGCCCCCGCACCCCAGCCCCAGCCCACCCCCTATACCTTATACACATTTTTAAGAAATATTATAATATATATACATATATGTATACAATGTTTATAATAACATATGTACATATATATTTTTGATATAATACTTATATATATATATATATATATATATATATATTATTAAACATAATTAATATAATCAAAATTATAACATAACTAGTCCGTTGTTGTGGTTGTTGGCAAACAACAATGTTTGGTGACGCTTTTGAGCAACAACAAAAAAGTGACTTTGGGTTGATAGTCCCTCTCCAGAGATGACCATGCATGAGAAGACATACAATACCGAACCAGATAAATTTGATATTAATACTACAATATAATAGATCGATAAGGGATTAATATAGTTATGTTATATAGTTATGTTATATAGTTATGTTATAATTTTGATTTTATTGTTTAATAATATATATAAGTATTATATCAAAAATATAAATGTACATATGTTATTATAAACATAATATATACATATATGTATATATTATGCTACACACTAACTTTGTCGCGTATGATCTTGAAGATCATTTTCGTGAAATGGCTACAAATTACCACACTGATACACCTCACATTAATGTTAGGGAAGTTCAAGTGCATCAGATGTGAATGATTGCTAAGGCACATGGGTCACGAGCACTCCAGGCAATGGAGAAGTCCGTTTATGCAAGAGCTTCTGCGGAGGCTACACAGAGATTCCAATTGGGGAACATCATGCTTAAGCAGCAATTGGAGGCGCTCATACAGGAAAATACTATTATGAAGTGAGCTGTTTCCATCCAGCGCAATCGACAAAAAGAGTATGACGAAATGGGCCAGGAGTTGCATCAGCTGAAACAACTTGTCTCTCAATATCATGAGCATCTCACAACTCTTGAGCTGAACAACTATGCTCTTGCTATGCACCTCAAGCAAGCCCAACAAAATACAATATAGATTTTAGCGAATTGTATGTGAGCTTCACCCGGAGTTGTTACCGATGGGCTGCCATTAGGAAGGAACATCATATTCTTGAGGGGAAAGATTGAAAATCTATATTGTATTATGTTCCTCAACCATGCATGTACAACATAACAGACCATTGAAGGAACATATCAGTTAACAAGAGGAAGCATCATGAACAAAACCAGGAAACTTGACAAATGGCATATTGCGTCCACTTTTTTCAGTCAGATACAAGGTTCATAGGCTTTATTATAGATATATACTATCCGTTTAGGGTTCTTCCGCGAATTACTGAAGTGCAACTTACAAATATATTGTTCACCAATCAAATCCTTCCACATTTTTGCCACCGTCTAACATTTTAATAGATGTTTCATAAGAAGTTTGAACAATATATTTGCCATGAGATCTTGAATGTGTCCTTAGTATCCATTGAATGAACGTAAGATTCCAGCCTTTTTGCTTTCTGAGAAAAACCATCGATCTTTGAAACTTCCCTCGTGAAAATACACTATCAAAGTAAAGCAAAATAACTAATAATCGCAAAATAAATGTAAGATATGATGACAAAAATGATATATCCATGAGTGCAAATTAAGTGCGAGAAAACTAATATCCAACAATTTATGCAGCAACTGATCATATAAAAGGATTTCAACTAGATAACTTAGAATAAGAAATTACAGTACTGAGAAAGCAATATAAGGGAGCAGTGAACACCAAGAGATTGGATTTTCTTATGGAATGCAGACTCTAACTACGAGAGAATATACCTATTACGTATTCTTTCATCTTCAAGCAATTACCGATGTTGCCTTTTCAAAACCTCGCTCCCCCAAAGTCCCCCGCTTTTCAATACTCTACTCATACTAATCATTAATGTTAGGGCAGTATCAAGTGCATCAGATGTGAATGATGCTAAAGCACATGTGTCACGAGCACTCTATGGCCATTTGTGCAAGAGCTTCTGCAGAGGCTACGCAGAGCTTCTAGAAGGGGAACATCATGCTTAAACAACAATTGGAGGCCCTCGTACAGGTAAATACCATTCTGAAGCGAGCTGTTTCCATCCAGCGCAAGAGACAAAAAGAGTATGAGGAAATGGGCGAGAGGTTGCATCAGCTGAAACAACTTGTATCTCAATATCAGGAGCAGCTGAGAATTCTTGAGGTGAACAACTATGCTCTTGCAATGCACCTCAAGCAGGCCCAATAGAACAACCTTGTAGTTATCACGTGTTTAGTTTGATAACGGATACCTAGTAATTTACTACTGTTCATGGATAACTGCATGAATTTAGCGAGGCCCTACCATGGCCCTGTTTGCAATTTGTAATATGGGTGTGTTGTTTCTGGTTATATACTGTGAATACTTTTGAAACTTAAAAAAAAATATTGGTGTATTCTCCTTCTATATTAACCTGCCTAATCTTCCCAATTTATTAAAACTTTCACAAGCATCTCAGACTCTCAATTTATTACAGAAAAGTTTACAAGCATCTGTGACGATTTGTGATTCTTGGGGATTTTTTTTGTGATTCTTAATGATTCATCAACATGGGAGAACCCATTTGAGTAAGAAGAAAATTTATTGAAACCCTGATTGAATTTGTACTCAAAAACATGATTTTCTTTCGTTAAGATTGATCTCGCAAATGATATTTGCAAAATGTCTGTAAATTATGAAACAATACACCTCTAGTTCTAGACCACATCATATACTTAGTGCAGAAAATTAGGAATAACGTCACAGATTGTCGTCCAAGCTTCCATACCAGGAGTGTATGTTTCAAAATTGTTGCAATAACCTTTCAACTCTGGAGTCTCATGTAAGAAGCACAATACATTGTTGCTATGGTTTTTAGAATAAAAAACAACTGATACATTGGAGTTGTCAATGATGAACTCTAATTAGGAATGACATCATATTCTTGAGTGAAAGGATTGCAAATCCATATAATCTACTCTTCCTCGACGATGCATGTGCAGCATAATAGACCATTATTGAAGGAATAGATCAGTTCAAAAGCGGAAGCATTATGAACAAAACCAGAAAACCTGACAAATGCCGTCCTGCATCCACTTTCTTCAATCAGATACAACCTTGTATCAGGTTCAGGGGCTTCTTTATAGATATATGCATCAGTTTTGGATTCTTCCGCGAATTACTGTAGTGCGACTTACAAAAATAATGTTCACCAATCAAATCCTTTCCACATTTTGGCAACTCTCTTACATTTTAACCGACGTTCCAAAGGATGTTTGAACAGTAAACTTTCAGTGAGATCTTGAATTTGTTCTACTGTACGAAAATAATTGATCCCAGACATATCCCCTTGCCCTTAACGTAAGACCTTCATTAAGTGATTTGAACTGCAATAGGAGCTCGTCATTAAATTTTTTTTGCTCATTGGACGTCTCTTTATGTAAGTTATATCTCAGCTAATCACACAACTAAAGTAAACACTGTAGTGGCTTCACTATATGAAATGCTTTTTCAGTAAGAGCTGTAACAGAAGGGCCAATATTTTGTGATTATAATTTTGTAGGGGCTCAAGATTTTAGCTCAATAAGAAAAACATGTATGAAATAAAACACCTAGTTCAATCATATAACCAAGTGTACTACCATATGTATATCTTTCTGAATATGCACCAAGCACTTCATGAACTTCTTCAGACCTCATAACATCACTAAACCCAGGCTTCAATGCAGAGTACACCATTTCCCCACAAGTTCAAATGTGACAGATTCCATCCACATTTTTTCTCCTAAACTTTAATATCAAAACAACAAATGAAACTCAAATAATTTAACTCACCGAAACAGATAAATAGATGAATAATTTTGAGGTTTAATCTATATACAGTTTGACTTCAATCTTTGTAGTCATGCCGGAATACAAACCAGGGCACCAACCATCCGGCTCATTACCATGTTCTTTGGGGTGAAAATAATTCTATGGCTGATGCAGCTTAACCGACAACTTAATCTTATGAAATGACATTATAAGTAGCATAATTTGTGATATTTCAGGTACATTAATACTTATGTAATGACATTATATTGTATACCCTTTTTCACTACATACAATTTTGTGCATAAGTAGATCTAGTGAAACCAATAGTTTGTGCAGTCTCCGAGCATATAAAGAATCTCAATTAAAACTTAGAACAAGAAGTTATACAACTGAAGAAATCATTAGTGAAACTGGAATGTTTAGAAGCACCTTCAAGTCTCTTTTCAACTCTTTGGAGACAACAAATCACGATGTCTTTTTTTTTTTTTTTCTTTTCTTTTCAGTATCGATGGAGTGCTATCATCTCTAGATGGTGAATCCCACAATTGGAATGGAGTCATGGAAGATATCATCAGTTGGCGGATGCCAAGTGGGCTGTAATCTTGATGCATATCATCTCCAGACTGTATAAGATCACAACTGAAAAATGGTATATCGAAGCTTGGGAAACGAGGAGGCTCACAGAATAATGCTCCTGAGTCCTTATGTTCATCTGTTTCAGTGAGATCTTTGTCCTAGGTGGGAGGACATAAGGAATTATTTGATGGTGCCATGACAAAATCATTGGCAAGAACTAGTTTAGTCGACCCCATTGCTTCATTGGAGTTACTCTCACAGGGAAAGCAGTCATATTCCTTGGCATAGATAAAGCCTTCATGTTGACTGATTTGGAGTTACACTGAACATGAGTGGACTTTCACCAGCAGAAAGTTGAGAAGAATCATGGAGAGATTGAATGAACGAAGTACCCACATTATGTTATATAGGTAATGATATCCGATATAAGTTATTTAGAGGAGTAGTTTGTGTAATTATCCAAACATGAATAAATTTTTTTTTTTTAACTAGAGTTCAGGGGTAGTTCGTGTAATTCTCCCTAAATTCTTTTTTTGTAGTGAAGTACCAATAAGTGACATTATTTTTGTCGCAATTGATTTGCACCAAATATGCCTTTACTATCAGGTTTGCACTGCATTTGCGTTTGTTGTATTATTCTAGTGTTAAATATCTGATTCGATAATTTTATTTGATTCTGTGTTGATGTTTTTTTCAGGTATACACATCTCTGGAGCCAAACTGTCAACCCAGAGTCACATTTTGATCTTTTGTTCGAAAACATCACCACACTAGGTTGTTTGTCAACAACCACAACAACAAACATGTCGTTGATAGAAATGGAAATACTAGAAGAGATGCCTCACGTCTACTCAAAGAGGGGAGAATTAGATCCAACCAATTTAAGAGAAATATTAATAATTTTATGTGGAAATAACGAGAGAGAAAGGAAATAGAAATGAAAATATAACAAACCTGTTGAATATCAGTTAGGACAATGTCATACATGAATTTTAGAAGGTCCTCTTCCCTTATTGTTGTAGGGTTCGGTGCTTATTGTTCTAAGTGCCAAGCACTTAGAGCCAACTCCATGATAAACATCTCACAAGTTGTTGCAAATACCACTGGTGTATTCGTGTTGATCATCTGATATAATAACTTCAGCAAAAGAAACTGTAAACAACAAGAGAATATTCTTTTGTTAAAGTGAATTTAATAAAATATGTTAATTAGTACATATATTGGATCTTTGGAACATTAATCAAATAATACGATTCAGGCCTTGCAGTTACTGTCATTGATGGATTAAGGAATTCCATTTGGCTCATCATTTAGAGTGGAGGAAAAAGTTTTCTTGATAAGAACTTTTCTCCTTACGATCGCGATCCACGACTAGATGCATCTGAAAACCAGAAATCCTTTGATGGCTCATTCCAATGGCAAAATGACCATTCTGAGGATTTCCTTGCATTGCACTATGGCGTTTCTTGTTCTTGTAAAAATAAAGGTTTATTACAATGTAACCCTTAAACTTCCTTTAAAGTTGATACGCACTAGTGTCCTTAACAACGTAATCCTCTTTTTCGTTGATAAGAAAAAAAAAACGTAACCCTAAACTTCCTTTAGAGTTGATATGCACGAGTGTCTTTAAAATCTTATTGTCTTAATTGACATGTTTTCAAAATTTAATGCACCTATTGTTAATTATACAAATGCTCTTCAAAGCCTAATCAATAATTTATCTGGTTCAGTATTTATGTCTTCTCATGCATGCTCATCTATGGAGGGGGACTATCAACCCCAAGTCACTTTTTTTTTTTGTTGCTCAAAAGCGTCACCAAATGTTGTTGTTTGCCAACAACCACAACAACAGACTAGTTGTTGATAGAAGTGGAACATTCTGCCTCGTAGCAAATTTAGCTTGCTCCATTTTGGCTTTGAGATATTTTTCATCGGATTGCTACTCAAAATGTCATATTTCATTAGTATTGTATATAAACATATGGGTAAGGTGGAGCAAAGGTTTTTCACCCTCCTGAGTTTGACTTTTACCTCTGTATTCATGTAGAGACACAAACCAGGGTATCTGCCATCTGACTCGTTAACTAGTTCAAATAATTCTACAACCAATGCTTTTCAGAGCCTAAATAATAACTTATGCTACACAGTAACTCTTTCGCGTATGATCTTGCACATCATTTTTGTGAAATGGCTACAAATTATTACACTGATACACCTCACATTAATGTTAGGGAAGTTTCAAGTGCATCAGATGTGAATGATGCTAAGGCACGTGGGTCACGAGCACTCGAGGCACTGGAGAAGTCCGTTTATGCAAGAGCTTCTGCAGAGGCTACCGAGAGCTTCCAGAAGGGGAACATAATGCTTAAGCAGAAATTGGAGGCCCTCATACAGGAAAATACTATTCTGAAGCGAGCTGTTTCCATTCAGCACGAGCGACAAAAAGAGTATGAGGAAATGGGCCAGGAGTTGCATCGGCTGAAACAACTTGTATCTCAATACCAGGAGCAGCTGAGAACTCTTGAGGTGAACAACTATGCTTTTGCAATGCACCTCAAACAAGCCCAACAGAACAACTCAATCTCTGGGCGTTTTAGTCCCGATGTTTTTTAATTATCATGTGTTTGGTTTTGATATCGGATACCTAGTGCATGAATTTAGCAAGACTCTAACATGACCCTATTTGCGATTGATAGCAGGGGTTTGTTAAAGTTTTTACAAGCATCTCAGTTTCCCAATATATCAAAAAATAGTTTGCATGGAAGTACCTATAAGAGAATATTAGTTGCACCTAATTTTGCACTAAATATGCTCCTATGGTTTTGCAAATATCTGCACATCACGATTAGTGGTTCTGAGGAAATGTTTTGTGATTCTTAAAGATTCATCAACATGGGAGAACCCATTTGAGTAAGGATAAAATTCATTGAAAACCTGATTGAATTTCAACCCAAAAGCATGATTTTGTTCAGGAAACATTGCTTTTGCATGGAGGTTTAATATGATTAAGAAAAGAGTGCACTAAAATTCATTAGCTGACAAAATATGCCATAACTGTCTGGTTTGCACTAAATCACAGATTAAAATTAGATATTTTATTATTATCATTGCAATACTTGATATATATTGGGTTAAATTTAAATGCTTTAAAAGAATACAAAACTGTTATAAATATTATAGTGAACAAACAAAAACCTCTCTTAATGAGTATACAATATCGATACATTTTTGCATATGTTATCTAGTCTTATTTTACAAACTTTAGCTAAAATTGTGTCCCTTGAAAGTTACTTTAAAAAAAAAACTCTATCAAATATTTGTTTCTTAAGGTGTTAGCATTTTTTTTGATGATTTATTTTTGGATACAAATTAATAATAGAAGTATTCGTATTTATAAAAAAAATTCTCACTCAATTCCGCCCCCTAACCTAAAAATTTCTGGCTCCGCCCTTGGATTGGACCCAACCGGTTTAAGAGAAACATTACTCATTTTATGTGAAAATAACGACAGAGAAAGAAAATAAAAAGGAACAGATAAAGAACCTGCTGGATTTCCTTTGGGACAATGTCCTAGAGGAAGTTTAGAAGGCCCTCTTCCCTTATAGCTTTGGATCAAATATCACCATGTTGTAGGGCTCGAAGCTTATTGTTCTAACGCCAAGCACTTAGAGTCAACTCCATGATAAACATCTCACAAGCTGTTGCAAATACCACCAGTATTAGTGTTGATCATCCGATATATTAACTTCAATGAAAGAAATTGTAAAGAATCAAACAATAGTATACTTTTTGATAAAGGGAATTTATAAGAATTAAAATAAATAGTATGTATTTTGGATCTTTGGAACAATGCTCAAATAATACGATTCAAGCCTTGCAGTTACTATCATTGAGGGATTAGGGAATTCCATCTGGCTCTTCATCTAGAGTTGAGCAAAAAGTTTCCGTGATAAGAACGTTTCTACATATTATCGCGATCTATGACTAGCTGGAAATGAAAACCATTCTTAGTATTTCCTTGCCTTGCACTATGGCGTTTCTTGTTCTTCTAAAAAATGAAGGTTTATTACAAGGTACGATCTTAACTTCCTTACAAGTTCTTATGCATTAGTGTCTTTAAAATCTTGTTTTCTTAATTCACAAGTTTCTGAAAATAACGCCCCTATATATTGTCTTAATAATACATATGCTTTCAGAGCCTAATCTACATACTAACCTTGTTGCATATGATCTTTCAAATCACTTCTGTGAAATGGCTGCAAATTATCACACAACAAACATCACTTTCAAGACTACACCAAATCTTTAGTGGAACATTTTTTCTTGCATACAGTGCAAAATCTTCAATGGAACTATTTCATTGTACTACATTTTCAAACAAGTTCATATATTCGTGATACATGCTTGAGTGGGTAAGTGTACTTAAACATGAAAGTTTTGAATGGAGACCTTTATTCTAATGTTTCAAATTCATTTTCCTTATACTATTATGCTTTTTTTTTTCTTTCTCAAAATGGAAAAACAAATTATAACTATGACCAATCTGACCCCCTGATGTCAAATTTGACGGATAAGAATTTAGAAACATGTCCAAAATGAACAGTTGATCAATGACTCAGAGGGCAAACCGCACAAAAATCAATAGGTTGGGGGCATTTCACACATTTTCATAGGTTAGGGGGCAAAGTGCTATAGACCCCATAGATTGGGGGTTTGCTGCAATTAACCTGAAATTTAATATAGATTTACAACTATGTAAATAGGGTCAGATTGGGTCAGATCCGAATCCCGAACGAGTGGATCCCCTGTACAAGTTGCAAAGTGGTCGAGTGCTCAACTTGAATACACAATTGAGATCGAGTCTTGATCTCTATTTGGTATCATGTATTTCGTAATTTTATCTATGCTCTTGTTAAAGGCATGTCACAACTCACATGAGAGGTTTCTTATCCAGGATTAAATCTTTTTTCCCTTTTTATCATTTTCTGCCTAATAAATCTCAAATCTAATATGTTTCTATGCGAGCTTTCAGATCTGAAAGGTTCAATTTATTAACTTGATTATGTTTTATTTTTCAATATTTCTTTTCTCATATATCTTAGATTTGAGATTTGTAATACGTAATTATCTAGGATATCTGTACACAAGATTCAAAAATCTAAGACTCCCTGATTCTTGTTTAGTAAAACCATACCTTCTAGGGGTGAGAGAGAGAGAGAGAGAGAGAGAGAGAGAGAGAGAGAGAGAGAGAGAGAGAGAGAGAGAGAGAGAGAGAGAGACGCAACTGAAGAAGAACAAAGATAAAGAGAAAGGGCGCTACCTCTAATAAGCGACTCGAGTTGTGGCAGCTCGATGGATGTCGGTATAGGTGTTTGTTTGATAGCCGCTGAGTGAAGGTGGTCAATGGTCAAAGGAGATAAAGCGCGTGCTGAAGATAAAAAGAGAAAACATTTGATTGGAGAGGGAGAGAGAGACTGAAACGACGAATGTGTATATCAAGTGTGTGTGTGTTTGTGAAATGTAAAATGAGAGTGAAACAAGAAAAATGCTAAGGCTTTTATAGACTTATAATTAGGGCTACCGAACGTTCATGAGCGGGTGGAAAAGGTATTGAACCCGGTCTGAGCTCTCTCTTAACCCTCGTGTTTAAATTAGGTACATAACAAATCTAGTGGCGGATCTAGGAACTTAATCTGGGTAATCTAATGAATAATTTTATGTTTTCTTGAGAAAGAAAAAAAATTCTTATAAAATAATGGATGCGGAAATAAGTTATATAATCATTCTATTCTTGACTCCTAGAGCTCAAGTTATAATCTATTGCAATATATTGACATCAAAATAAAAGATGAGTATTATAACGCTAAGACATTCAATGAATAATACCGAATTACTTTTAACATTTAAACACACAAAGACACACACACACACACACACACACACACACACACATATATATATATATATATATATATATATATATATATATATATATATATATATATATATATATATATATATATATATATATATATATATATATATATATATATATATATAAGAGTCTAACAAATCACCTGTAATTATATAAATTAGCATGAAGCAACTTATAAAGAATTGTCCGCTAGATATATTTATATAAACAACAAATATTAAATACTTATTAATATAAAATTGGTCAAATAAGACCCAAAAAAAAATATAAATAAATGGCACAATGAAAAAGGCTAAAAGGAAAATCTTATAATAGTTACAAAATCATACAACAAAAAAAAAAACTTAAGAAATTAGTTTTTACTAATTGTAAAATTCAAACACTACTTTTGTAGCTACAATGTTAAAACTTCAGAAAATACTTCAAATCCTTGTTTCTACTTCGCTTCAGGAAACTATATCATCTTCTTCTTCGTTTATTTTTTTCAAGAAAACAGTTTGGTAGGTTGGTTTTTATTTTCGGGTTTTGAAGAAGAGATTTTAATACCTTTTTTTTTTCCGTTAGGTTTCACTTAAATTAACTTGAGTTCGTAAGCTTTAATAATTTTAGTTGAATTCTTTTACTTTTTTCATGTACATATTGAATAATGCATTTGATAAAACACGGGGGAGTGTTCCGCCGCCGATTGAATCAAATACAAGATAATGTACGAGTAGATACTTTGGAACAAAAACGTATACAAAATCACTGATTCCAAATCCTTTCCTATGAACTTTGTTGCAACATTGGATCTTATATGTCATATACTTTATCACTTTATTCTTTATGTCATGGTGTATTTACTTGCAGCTCATTAGGTTTTGCCTCATCTTTTATATTCTTTTACCCATTTTAATTAGCGAAATAACTCTTCGTGTTTGATTATTTTAAAATATTTGATTCTCTTATTTTGCACCTAAATGAAAATTTTAGAATTATTATCTTGCAATGGCTTCATATGCTTTAGTACTTCATTCATAAACACAAACAATTTCATAAATCAAGAACAATCAAACCTTGATTTTATTTATTATATGGGATAATAGCATCAAACCTCTTGTACTATAACCCCTATTGCACTTTGGCCCCTATCCTTTTTTCTTTGTCTAACTTTCTCCCTGTACTATGGATTAAAAAGCACTTTGCCCCATGTTCAACAATCCGACAGATCTTTTTTTGTTGGAAAGTTCATTTTTGCCATAATTCAAAGAGTGAATATGGGGTTCATGACGATTTAACCTCAAGTTCAATAAATGCCATCTTCCTTCATTTTTTGTACATTTTCTTTATTTCAAACCCTAATTTAATTAAAAAAAATTAGGTTCGAAAGTTTGTGCAGCCCCTGATCATATTAAAAATTTGCAACTAGATAAGTTAGAAAAAGAAGTTACAGTACTGAGAAAGCAATAAAAGGGGAACACCAAGAGATAGGATTGGCCACAATGATCTTCGATTATGAATTATGATCAAGGACAAGACAAAGTACATAACTTTGATAGCAAGTAAGTTTTCTTGAGCATGCATAATTTTCTTGAAGTGCGACGTATTTGTAATTTATTGTTACTATTATTATTATTATTATTATTATTATTATTATTATTATTATTATTATTATTATTATTATTATTATTATTATTATTATTATATTATTATTATTATTATTATTATATTATAATTATTATAATAATAATTATTATTGTTATTATTAGTTACAGGATTATGAGAATGCTAGTTACAACCCAGATGTATATGATCTTGCAAATCATTTTTGTTCAATGCTTGCAAATTATCATACTATTAGACCTCATGTTCTGGACAAAAGTAATATAAGTACAAAACATAATTCTTGTATAACCATAGGTTAATATTAGTTTCCTTGCACTTGATTTGCACCTCATGTGCCAGTTATATATTAATCCCCTTATCTATCCATTATATTGTAGTATTAAAAATCTGATTCGGTAAATTTATCTGGTTCGGTATTGTATGTCTTCTCATGCATGCTCATCTTTGGAGGGGGACAATCAACCCCAAGTCACTTTTTTTTTTGTTGCTCAAAAGCGTCACCAAATGTTGTTGTTGACAACAATCACAACAACAAACTAGTTGTTCATAGAAGTGGAACATTCTGCCTCGTAGCAAATTTAGATTGCTCCATTTTGTCTTTGAGATATTTTTCATCGGATTGCTACTCAAAATGTCATATTTCATTAATATTGTATATAAACATATGGGTAAGGTGGATCAAGATTTTTCACCCTACCGAGTTTGACTTTTACCTCTGTATTCATGTAGAGACACAAACCAGGGTAGCTGCCATCCGACTCGTTAACTGGTTCAAATAATTTTACAACCAATGCTTTTCAGAGCCTAAGTAATAACTTATGCTACACATAACTCTTTCACGTATGATCTTACACATCATTTTTGTGAAATGGCTACAAATTATTACACTGATATAACTCACATTAATGTTAGGGAAGTTTCAAGTGCATCAGATGTGAATGATGCTAAGCCACGTGCAGGGGCGGATCTACATGAAGGCTTGGGGGGGGGGGGGGGGGCTATAGCCCCCCCAAGCTTTCTCCCCAACCCCTTATTGTATATTTAATGGGTAGCGTCCGGGAGGTGCCAACCTAGTTGGGATTTCTTGGCGTTTCACTCTCGTTCTCCATTTCACGTAAAAATGTAGTGTGTACATAGTAAGAAAAGAATAAGGTATATATTTTCTCATAAATCTCTTTAGTTTTATGGCACAATTTTATAGTTTATTAACTTAGGTTAAAAACTTAAGATAATTAATACTAAAATTGCTAAATGTAGTTCATGTAATTATGTCTTAGACCATTTTTTTGACTCTATCCAACCTATTATTTTTCCTTAGACAACTCATTTTGTTATTAATTTATTTAACTTTTGCATTATGATATTCATCTTAATTAAATTTTAGTTTCAATATACTTCAGCCCCGCCAAGTTTAAATTCCTGGATACGCCCCTGGGCACGTGGGTCACGAGCACTCGAGGCAGGGGAGAAGTCCGTTTATGCAAGAGCTTCTCCAGAGGCTACCGAGAGCTTCCAGAAGGGGAACATCATGCTTAAGCAGAAATTGGAGGCGCTCATACAGAAAAAATACTGTTCTGAAGCGAGCTGTTTCAATCCAGCACGAGCGACAAAAGCAGTATGAGGAAAGGGGCCAGGACTTGCATCAGCTGAAACATGAGCTTGTATCTCAATTCCAGGAGCAGCTGAGAACTCTTGAGGTGAACAACTATGCTCTTGCAATGCACCTCAAGCAAGCCCAACAGAACAACTCAATATATGAGCGTTTTAGTCCCAATGTTTTTTAGTTATCATGTGTTTGGTTTGACACCGGATACCTAGTAATTTTACTACTGTTCATAGAAAACTGCCTGAATTTAGCAAGACTCTAACATGGCCCTATTTGCAATTTGTAGAATGAGTTTGTTAAATTTTTTACAAGTACCTTAGTTTCTCAATTTATCAAAAAATAGTTTGAATGGAAATACCTATGAGAGAACATTAGTTGCACCTAATTTGCACAATATATGCTCTTATGGTTTCGCAAATATCTGGACATCATGATTAGTGCTATTCTTAGGAAACTTTTTGTGATTCTTAAATATTCATCAACACGGGAGAATCCATTTGAGTAAGGAGAAAATTCATTGAAACTCTGATTGAATTTCTACCCAAAAGTATGATTTTGTTCAGGAAACATTGCTTTTGCATGGTCGTTTAATTGAAAATCATTAGTTTGAGCCAAGTATTCTTCCACTAAAGTGTTCATTAGCACTCAAAATCAAACAACAAGCTACATTGGACTAGGGATTCAAACTTTATGATCAGAAGATACAGAGTTTTCAATCAGAAAAATATGATTAAGAAAAGAGTTTCACTAAAATTAATTAGCTGACACAATGATATTTCTACACCTGAAATAACTTTATACACAAAAATATAGGCAGGAAACAAGGAAAAAAGACAGATTTTCATTATTTTAAGACACATAAAAATGATGAACAGAGAAGAGTAAACCTGGACCAGATGCTTGAATGCTCCTGAGTACTCTGTTCATCTGTTTCAGTGAGTTCTTTGTCCTTGGTGCGAGGACATAAGGAACTATTAGACTCCAACTCTGAATTCTCTAGTGAGGTGTAGTTCTACTGATTTGGAGTTGCACTGAACATGAGTGGACTGTCACCTGCAGGATGTTGTGAAGAATTATGGAGAGATTGAATGAATGAAGTACGCAGCATATAACAAGATTGTGGAACAAAACTTCCATCTTCAGGCATCTGAAAATTTGAAGACTGATGAAGTAATGAGTCTTTAGGTATATATATTAATGTTGGTACCCACACTTTTGGAGGGAAAACGTTCATCGTGGCCAGAGTCAGGATACACCATCTTGCACTCTGAATTAGCCCTAAGATTTTGGGAATCCGGACCTCCTACCATGGAAGTAGAGCTCCCCTACCCCATAGAAGTCTCTGACGGAAAGTGTAACGATTCATGGTTATCCCTGCCATTTAAAGATGGTACTACTGGTCCAGATGGTTCTTGTCGAAGGTCATTCGCGTTTAGTAGCCAATCAAGTGATCCAATCTAGAGGGAAGTCATGTTCAAGAAACTTCTCACCCAGTTCACAAGGTACATCTGGGATGAAAAATGCAGGATGAAATCTTCAGAACATGGTAATGACTCATTTCTTTGGTCACTTGGTTGTGCAAGGATTAAGTGATTATGCCACCTTTCTCGACATTGCTTTCCAATGCGTCCAGGAGGATGCCGTGCAAGTTTTTGGCCCAAACTTTGTCATAAATTCAGTTATTATCTCATCCTTCTTTTTCGACCATGGACCTTTAATAAGATCTGGATTGAGAACCCTCTGCCACCGGTGCAAGCACTTTACATCTGTTTTATCCTTGAAACAACTCTGCTATGTTCTTTAAAATTGATACGCACTAGTGTCTTTAAAATCTTATTGTCTTAATTGACATGTTTTCAAAACAGAATGCCCATGTTGTGAATAATAGAGATGCTCTTTAGAACCTAATCAATAACTTAGCTAAACATTTACCCTATTACGTAAGGTCTTGCAAATCACATTTTGTGAAATTGCTGCAAATTACCACACAAAACACATCAATTCCTAGATTGCATCAAATATATAGTGCAAATTTTTCGCACTGCATACATTCGGTGCAAAATCTTCAGTGTACCTATTTTAATAGCGCACTACATTTTCAAACAAGTTTATATAATTGTTGGTAGATGCTTGAGCGGGTAAGTGTACTTAAACATGTAAGTTTTTTAACGGAGACCTCTGTTATAATTTTTCAAATTCATTTTCCTTATACTATTTGCTTCTTTTTCTTTTCTTCTGAAAATCGAAAAAAAATTGAAAAACTTACTTTAGATTTACAACTATATATATATAGGGTCAGACCGGGTCAGGTTCGAATCCCGTACAAGTGGATCCTCTGTTCATGTTACAAAGTTGTTGGTGCCCACTCGAACGCTCAATTGAGATCGAGTCTTGACCTCTATTGGGTGTCATGTATTTTCGCAATTTTATCTAAGGAGAATTACACAAACACCCCCTGAGGTATGATCTAATGACACCAACACCCCCTCATGTTTGAGAAATTACACAAACACCCCTTGTGATTGAATTTTGTTCAAAAGTTTTTACATTTTGCTGAATGTAAATTTGCCCATCTCATTTATCTTGTACAATAAATGAAAAATAAACTCCAAATCTCTAAAAAAATAAAAAAATAAGTCTCATTTACTCTGTTTTAGACAATGAAAAAATATCAAAAACAATGAAAAAAATATAAAAAACAATGTATATTTTGAAAGATTTTGTAAATTATTCATCAGATCATTTTGGCTTTATGATCTAACACCAGAAGTTTGTCTATTCGATTAAAAAAATACACTATCAAGGGTGTTTGTGTAATGAGATGCATACTACAAGCTTTTGTGTAATTTCTCAAATATGAGGGGGTGTTTATGTAATTAGACCATACCTCAGGGGGTGTTTGTGTAATTCTCCCTTTTATCTATGGTCCTGCTATAGGCTTGTCAACTCACATGAGAGGTTTCTTATCCAGAATCAAATTCTTTCCCATTTTTTCTCATTTTCTGCCGAAAAAGTATCAAAACTATGTTTCTATGTGAACATTTCAGATCTGAAAAGTTAAAGCTATTAATATGATTATTTTTTAGTATTCGTTAATTCTTCTCATAAATCTAAGATCTGAGATTTGTATGTTACCTAAGATATCTATACACAAGATTCAAAAATCTAAGACTCCCCGATTTTTGTTTAGTAAAACCATACCTTCCAGGGGTGAGAGAGAGAGATAGACATACGCGACTGAAAAAGAACAAAGATAAAGAGAAAGGATGTTACCGCTAATAAGTGACTCGAGTTGTGGAAACTTGATGGATGTCGATATAGGTGCCTGTTTGAAGGTGCCGAATGATGGTGGTCATTGGTTAAAGGAGACAAAGCGCGTGCTGGAGATAAAGAGCGAAAAGATCTGATTGAGAAAGGGAGAGAGAAAGAGAGATTGAAACGACGAGTGTGTATATCGAGTGTGAGAAAAAAGTAAAATGAGAGTGAAATAGAAAAATCTTAAGGCTTTAAAGTACTTATAATTAGGGCTACCGAACGGTTCATGAGCGGGTGGAAAAGGAGATGAACCCGGTCTGAGCTCTCTCTTAACCCTCGTGTTTAGAGAAATTAGGCATAACAAATCTAGTGAAATATCTAGGTACCTAGTTTGGGTAATCTAATGAATAATTTTATGTTTTTTGAGAAACAAAATCATATAAATAGCGGATGCGCAAAATTGTTTTATAGTTATTCTATTCTTGACTCTTGATTTTCAATTATATCAATTGCGACACAATGACAGAATAAAAGACAAATAATATAATGCTAAAGTATAAGCACACACACACACACACACACACACACACACACACATATATATATATATATATATATATATATATATATATATATATATATATATATTCAATATAAATACAGAATAAATTTTAACATTTAAACATACTCTCTCTCTCTCTCGCTCACACACACGCACACACACACACACACACACACACACACACACACACACATATATATATATATATATATATATATATATATATATATATATATATATATATGAAAAGTCTTATGAATCATCTGTAATTATATAAAGAAGTATCCGCTAGATAATGTTTAAAGCGTCAAGCCCCCTATGCTATACATTTGTACTTTGCCCCCTATCATTTTTATTTTTGCAATATATATATATATATATATGAAAAGTCTTATGAATCATCTGTAATTATATAAAGAAGTATCCGCTAGATAATGTTTAAAGCGTCAAGCCCCCTATACTATACATTTGTACTTTGCCCCCTATCATTTTTATTTTTGCAACTTGCCCCATGTACTATAAATAAATAAGCACTTTGCCAACTCATTAATTGACTGAAAATTGTTTTTTGGCCCTGATCGAATTTCCGATCATATTTAGCAGCATTTGAAACATGATCATGGGGGCTCATCGCGATTTAACCTCAAATTCAATAAAATTCCCTCTTTTCACTTCAATGTTTTGTAATATTTTCTTATTTTCAAACCCTAAATTTTGATAATCAAGACTAGGGTTTGAAAATTAAGAAAATGTACAAAAAATTGAAGGAAAAAGAGGTCATTTTATTGAAATTTAGGTTAAATCGTGATGAACATCCAGTATTCACGTTCCAAATTCTGCAAAAAATCACCAGAAAGTCAATCGGGGGCAAAAAGACTTATTTATCCATAGTATATGAGGCAAGTTGCAAAAAAAAGAAAAAAAATAATTGAGGGCAAAGTACAACAAGGTGTATAGTATATGGGGTTTGATGCTTTTGTCCCTTAATATAAAAAATAAATTATAAATAATAATTAATAGGGGCAAATGCATTAAACCCCCTATACTTTACCCCATGTTTCACTTTGCCCCTATCATTTTATTTTTGACGGCTTGCCTCATATACTATGGATAAATAAGTACTTTGCCCCCTGAGTCGTTGATCACCGTTCAATTTGGACATGTGTCAGCACTTTTTGCCGTTAGATTCGGCTTCAGGGGTAAAGTGCTTATTTTTTTTAATAGTATAAGGGGTATGTTGCCAAAAAAATAGAATAGTGAGCAAAGTGCAATCGGGGGGTATAGTATAGGGGGTTTGACGTTTTTATCGCTGAAAGTGGTCAAATAGGGCCCAAAAACAAAATCAAATAAATGGCACAAATGGAAAAAGGCTACATGGTAAATCTTATAATAATTTCAAAATCTTGCAACACAAAATCTTAAGAAATGAGTTTTATTAATTGTAAATTTCATACACTAGATCAATACATTTTTTGGTAGCTACAATATTAGAACTTTAGAAAATACTTCAAATCCTTGTTTTTACTACGCTTTAGGAAACTATATCATCATCTTCTTCCCATTTTGTAAATAAAATAGTTTGGTTGGTTGGTTTTTATTTTTGGGTTTTGAAGAGGAGATATTTGATAGCTTGGGATTTTTTTTTATTAGGTTTCACTTAAATTAATATGAGTGTTTAAGCTTTAATAGTTTTAGTGGAGTTCTTTTATGGGTAATTTTCATCCACCTCCCCTGATGTTGCATGCATAGGCATATACCCCTTAAGATTTCAATTCTTTTGTATCCCTTCCTTCCATTGACTGTTAGTCAACTATTAAAAGTAAGGGTAAATATGTAAGTTTCTTGTAATATACTACGACTCATAGATAACTGCATGAATTTAGCAAGACCCTACCATGGCCCTATTTGCAATTTGTAGTATGGGTCGGTGTGTGGTTTCTGGTTATATACTGTGAATACTTTTGAAACTTTAAGTAAAAATTACCAATCATTAATAGTGTTCTCTCCATTTACGTAAACTTGCTTAAGCTTCCTGGTGTATTAGATTTTATACAAGCATCTCAGTCTCCTAATTTATTAAAAGATAGTTTGTAAGGAAGTACCTATAAGGAAGTACCTATAAGAGAACATCAGTTGCACTCTATGCTCTTATGGTCTTCGCAAATATCTACAAATCATAATTTGTGATTCTTAAGGATTTTTTTGTGATTCTTAAAGATTCATCAACATGGGAGAACCCATTTGAGTAGGGAAAAATTCATTGAAACCCTGATTGAATGATTTTCTTCAGAAAACATTGCTTTTGCATGATGATTTAATTGAAAATCAATAATTTGAGCCAAGTATCCTTCCACTAAAGTGTTCATTAGCACTCAAAATGAAACAACACTCTATATTCGATTAAGGATTCCAACTTTAAGAACAGAGGAAACAGAGTATTAAATCCAAAAAATATGATTAAGAAAAGAGTTTCACTAAAATTAATTAGATGACAGAATGATATTTTCAACCCCTGAAATAATAGATTTTTAATATTTTAAGACATAGAAAAATGATGAACAGAGGAGAGTCAATTAAGGATTGAACCTCGACCAGATGCTTGAATGATTAAGAAAAGAGTTTCAAGTGCATCAGATGTGAATGATGCTAAGGCACGTGTGTCACGAACGCTCGAGCCACTGGAGAAGTCCATTGTGCAAGAGCTTCTGCAGAGGCTACACTGACCTTCCAGAAGGGGAACATCATGCTTAAGCACAAATTGGAAGCGCTCATGCAGGAAAATATTATTCTGAAGCGAGTTGTTTCCATCCAGCACGAGCGACAAAAGGAGTATGACGAAATGGGCCAGGAGTTGCATCAGGTGAAACAACTTGTATCTCAATACAAGGAGCAGCTGAGAACTCTTGAGGTGAACAACTATGCTCTTGCAATGCACCTCAAGCAAGCCCAACAGAACAACTCAATCTCTGGGCATTTTAGTCCCGATGTTTTTTAGTTATCACGTGTTTGGTTTTGATACCGATACCTAGTAATTACACTATTGTTCATGGATAACTAGATGAATTTAGCAAGACTCTAACATGGCTCTATTTGCAATTTGTTGTATGAGTTTGTTAAAATTTATACAAAGCACCTTAGTTTCCCAATTTATCAAAAAATAGTTTGCATGGAAATACCTATAAGAGAACATTAGTTGCACCTAATTTGCACAATATATGCTCTTATGGTTTCCCAAATATCTGCACATCATGATTAGTGCTATTCTTAGGAAATTTATTGTGATTATTAAAGATTCATCAACATGGGAGAACCCATTTGAGTAAGGAGAAAATTCATTGAAAACCCTGATAGAATTTCTACCCAAAAGCATGATTTTGTTCAGGAAACATTGCTTTTGCATGGTCGTTTAATATGATTAAGAAAAGAGTTCACTAAAATGCATTAGCTGACACGATGATATTTCTACACCTGAAATAACTTTATACACAAAAATATAGGCAGGAAACAAGAAAAAAAAGACAGTTTTTTAATATTTTAAGACACAGAAAAATGATGAACAGAGAAGAGTAAACCTGGACGAGATGCTTGAATGCTCCTGAGTCCTTCTGTTGATCTGTTTCAGTGAGATCTTTGTCCTTGGTGCGAGGACATGAGGAATTATCAGACTCCAGCTCTGCATTTTCTAGTGAAGTGTAGTTCTACTGATTTGGAGTTACATTGAACACGAGTGGCCTGTCACCAGCAGGAAGTCGTAAAGAATTATGGAGAGATTAAATGAATGAAGTACGCAGCATATAACAAGATGTGGAAAAAAAAACTTCCATCTTCAGGCATCTGAAAATTTGAAGACTGATGAAGTAATGAGTCTTTAGGTGTATATATTAATGTTGGTACCCATACTTTTCGAGGGAAAACGTTCATCGTGGCCAGAGTCAGGATACACCATCTTGCACTTTGAATTAGCCATAAGATTTTGGGAGTCCGGGCCTCCTACCATGGAAGTAGAACTCCCCCACTCCATGGAAGTCTCTGACAAAAAGTGCAACGATTCATGGTTATCCCCGCCATTTAAAGATGGTACTACTGGTCCAGATGGTTCTTGTCGAAGGTCATTCGCGTTTAGTGGCCAATCAAGTGACCCAATCTAGAGGAAGTCATGTTCAAGAAACTTCTCACCCAGTTCACAAGGTACATCTGGGATGGAAAATGCAGGATGATAATCTTCAGAACATGGTAATGACTCATTTCTTTGGTCACTCTGCAGTCCCCTATTGATTGTGCCAGGATTAAGATGATTATGCCACCTTTCCCGACATTGCTTTCCAATGCGTCCAGGAAGATGCGGTGCAAGTTTTGGCCCAAGTTATTATCTCATCCTCCTTTTTCGACCATGGACCTTTAACAAGATCTGGATTGAGAACCCTCTGCTACCGGTTTAAGCCCCGTACATTTATTTTATCCTTGAAACACTCTGCCATGTTCTTCCAGTTTTTCCCTGTATAACGTTGCACAGCCATGCGTAATATCTCATCCTCTTCTGCAGTCCATTGTCCCTTCGTTTAACGCCTTGTGGTTCCACTTGTTCTCCCCTGCAAGGGTCGAGCTCTGTTTATACAAACTTCTAGTCCACGTTATATATTTGTATAATCAGGGAATTGCTTATCTCATTCCACATATTACGCTACAAGATAGAAACCACGACACAATATATTCTATAGGTAATGATGTCGGACATAAGTTTTTTAGAGGAGTAGTTTGTTTAATTATCCAAACATGAATTGGTAATTTAACCATACTTCAGGAGTAATTCTCCCTAGAAAGAATTGCAGTGAAGTACCAATAATTAACATTACTTGCCTTGCACTTGATTTGCACCAAATACGCCATAATTGTCTGGTTTGCACTAAATTTGGTTTTGTTATAATATTCTAGTGTTAAATAACTGATTTGATAATTTTGCTTGGTTCTGTGTTGTATATTTTTTCAGCCATACACATCTCTGGAGCCAAACTATCAACCCAGAGTCACAATTGGCACCTTTGTTCGAAAAAGTCACCACACTTGGTTGTTTGCCAACAACACGACAACAAACGTGTCGTTGTTAGAAAAGGAAACACTGCCTCACGTCTACTCAAAGAGGGGAGTATAGGGTCCGTCCAACTAATTTAAGAGAAATATTACTCATTTTATGTGCAAATAATGAGAGAGAAAGAACATATAAAGGAAAGTATAAAAGACCTACTGAATTTTCATTGGGTCAATGTCATAGAGGAGGTTTAGAAGGCCCTCTTCCCTTATTGCTTTGGAAATATCACCATGTTGTAGGGCTCGGAGATTATTGTTCTAAGCGCCAAGCACTTAGAGTCAACTCCATGATAAACATCCAGGCTGTTGCAAATACCACTGGTGTATTAGTGTCGATCATCCGATATATTAACTTCAATGAAAGAAACTGTAAAGAATCAAACTATATACTTTTTGCAATAGGGAATTTATAAGAATTAAAATAAATAGTACGTATTTTGGATCTTTGGAACAATACTCAAATAATACGGTTCAAGCCTTGCAGTTACTATCATTGATGGATTAGGGAATTCCATCTGGCTATTCATTTAGGCTCAGTTTGGTTTCCAGAAAAATGGGGGAAAGGAAAAAAAATGGGGGAAAATATTTTTTCCGGGTGTTTGGCAACACCAGAATTTCCCGGATTAGAAAGGAAATTCCGGGAAAAGATAGGAAAATATTTTCTTTTCTAAAAAAAAAGGAAAAGAAGATTATGAAATTTTTCCTTATCCTATCTTCATATTTCTCCTAAAAAATAAAACCAAATAATTATAAACTTTAATTTTTGTTTCTCTTACGTAATGGACAAATTTCTCCATTTTATACTCTTACTCAAAAATTAAATATTATCTTCAAATTATATTCCACTTAGACATACACACACATGCACATGTATGTGTGTGTGTATGTGTATGTGTGTGTGTGTGTATCTATATATATATATATATATATATATATATATATATATATTTATATATATATATATATATATATATATATATATATATATATATATATATATATATATATATATATGTTATATTTGTTTGTATTTTTCTCGTACTATATGGTAATTATTGTTCCTCTTATCCTACCATGTATTATAGTATTCCTTCATCTTAGATGTATTAATTTAAAAAGAGTTTAACTAAATCAATAATGTATTTCATAAATTCAATTATTTCAATGGTGTAGAGAATAAAAAAAGACAATATTAAAAAAATACATTACTAGTTTAATGGATGTCTTTTAGAATTCCCTATTACTGCGTGATTTAACTTTTAAAATTGAAATAAAATAATTTAAAATATAATTGCGCAAAATCATTTAGTGTAATCATTTTTCTGGAAAATTTATAACGATGCCAAACACATGAAAAATAAAGGAAAATTTTATTTTCTATAAGAGTTTTCCTGGAAAATCCTGTTTTCCATCATTTTCCCTCATTTATTTTCCTTTTCCCCTATTTTCCAGGGAACAAACTGAGCCTTTAGAGTTGAGCAAAAAGTTTTTTTGATAAGACTTTTCTACATACTATCCCGATCTATGACTAGCTGGAAATGAAAACCAGAAATCCCTTGATGGCACATTCCAATCGCAAACCATTCTTAGGATTTCCTTGCCTTGCACTATGGTATTTCTTGTTCTTCTAAAAAATGAAGGTTCATTACAAGGTACGATCTTAACTTCCTTACAAGTTGATATGCATTAGTGTCTTTAAAATCTTGTTGCCTTAATTAACATGTTTCTGAAAATAATACCCCTATATATTGTCTTAATAATACAGATGCTCTTCAGAGCCTAATCAGTAACTTAGCTACATACTAACCTTGTTGCATATGATCTTTCAAATCACTTTTGTGAAATGGCTGCAAATTATCACACAACAAACATCACTTTCAAGACTACATCAAATCTTTAGTGCAACATTTTTGCTTGCATACAGTGCAAAATCTTCAATGGAACTATTTCATTGTACTACATTTTCAAACAAGTTCATATATTCGTGATAGATGCTTGAGTGGGTATGTGTACTTAAACATGTAAGTTTTGAATGGGGACCTTTATTCTAATGTTTCAAATTCATTTTCCTTATACTATATATTATGCTTCTTTTTTTTCTTTTTTTTTTTCTTCTCAAAATGGAAAAACAAATTATAACTATGACCTAAGTCACATAGTTCGTGACCTACCCCTGCCGCACTGGTGTTCTCGTTGCGCTCCGACGATTTGAATGCCGTAGCGCTGCTCTAGGGAGTACTAAGAAATCTTAGTTCGTGAACTAAGATTTCTTAGTACATGAACTGAGAAATATTCCTTAGTTCGTGCACAATTACTAACCAATTTTTTTGTGACGTCCGAGAATCGCCATCTCTTTACCAAGCTGAATCAACAGAAGGAATTCCAAAAACGAGAATCGCCATCTCTTTACCTTCGCGGTCCACTGATTCGAATATCGGACTACTGGGTTGGGAGGCAGAATAAAAACAGAGAAAAGAAATGAAACAGAAAAAGAGGACGAGCAGAGAAACGAAAAGATAAAATGAAAGGGGTTTTGGAAGTGCATTTGGTGGCGTAAGTGAATATTCTGGTGCCTAAATTAAGAAGTTGAAAAAGGAGAAATGAAAGCTATGGTAGAGAAAAGAAAAACTAAGGAAAATGTAAGAAGAAAACGAAAGGACTTGGAAGTGCAAGTTTAGTGCATTGGGAAGAGAAAAGTAAAACAAAGAAGTAATGGGTTGGGGTCTCTAGAAATTATACATGGTAAAGTATAACTAATGGACTAGAAATGCGCTCCATCAACACTACAAATATATATTTTTGTGAAATGGCTACAAATTATTACACTGATACACCTCACATTAATGTTAGGGAAGTTTCAAGTGCATCAGATGTGAATGATGCTAAGGCACGTGGGCACGAGCACTCGAGGCACTGGAGAAGTCTGTTTATGCGAGAGCTTCCAGAAGGGGAACATCATGCTTAAGCAGCAACTGGAGGCCCTCATACAGGAAAATATTATTCTGAAGCGAGTTGTTTCCATCCGGCACAAGCGACAAAAGGAGTATGAGGAAATGGGCCAGGAATTTCATCAGCTGAAACAACTTGTATCTCAATACAAGGAGCAGCTGAGAACTCTTGAGGTGAACAACTATGCTCTTGCAATGCACCTCAAGCAAGTCCAACTGAACAACTCAATCTATCGGTATTTTAGTCCCGATGTTTTTTAGTTATCACGTGTTTGGTTTTGATACCGATACCTAGTAATTTTACTATTGTTCATGGATAACTGCATGAATTTATCAAGACTCTAACATGGCTCTATTTGCAATTTGTAGTATGAGTTTGTTAAAATTTATACAAAGCACCTCACTTTCCCAATTTATAAAAAAAATAGTTTGCATGGAAATACCTATGAGAGAACATTAGTTGCACCTAATTTGCACAATATATGCTCTTATGGTTTCGCAAATATCTGCACATCATGATTAGTGCTATTCTTAGGAAATTTTTTGTGATTCTTAAAGATTCATCAACACGGGAAAAACCCCATTTGAGTAAGGAGATAATTCATTGAAACCCTGATTGAATTTCTACCCCAAAGCATGATTTTGTTCAGGAAACATAGCTTTTGCATGGTCGTTTAATATGATTAAGAAAAGAGTTCACTAAAATTCATTAGCTGACACAGTGATATTTCTACACCTGAAATAACTTTACACACAAAAATATAGGCAGGAAACAAGAAGAAAAGACAGATTTTTAATATTTTAAGACACAGAAAAATGATGAACAGAGAAGAGGAAACCTGGACCAGATGCTTGAATGCTCCTGAGTCCTTCTGTTCATCTGTTTCAGTGAGATCTTTGTCCTTGGTGGGAGGACATAAGGAACTATTAGACTCCAGCTCTGCATTCTCTAGTGAAGTGTAGTTCTACTGATTTGGAGTTACACTGAACATGAGTGGCCTGTCACCAGCAGGATGTTGTGAAGAATTATGGAGAGATTGAATGAATGAAGTACTCAGCATATAACAAGATTGTGGAACAAAACTTCCATCTTCAGGCATCTGAAAATTTGAAGACTGGTGAAGTAATGAGTCTTTAGGTATATATATATATATTAATTAATGTTGGTACCACACTTTCGGAGGGAAAACGTCCATCGTGACCAGAGTCAGGATACACCATCTTGCACTCTGAATGAGCCATAAGATTTGGGGAATCCGGACCTCCTACCATGTTTATCATTGAAGTAGAACCCCAACTCCATAGAAGTCTCTGACGGAAAGTGTAATGATTCATCTAACGATGGTACTAGTGGTAGCTCATTCGTGTTTAGTGGCCAATGATTTCCTGCAAAAGTGCCCCAATCAAGGGGGAAGTCATGTTCAAGAAACTTCTCACCCAGTTCACAAGGTACACCTGGGATGGAAAATGCAGGATGATAATCTTCAGAACATGGTAATGACTCATTTCTTCGGTCACTCTGCAGTCCCCTATTGGTTGTGCCAGGATTAAGATGATTATGCCACCTTTCCCGACATTGCTTTCCAATGCATCCAGGAAGATGCCGTGCAAGCTTTGGCCCAAGTTATTATCTCATCCTCCTTTTTCGACCATGGACCTTTAACAAGATCTGGATTGAGAACCCTCTGCCACCGGTGCAAGCACTGTACATCTGTTTTATCCTTGAAACACTCTGCCATGTTTTTCCAGTTTTTCCCTTTATAACGTTGCACATCCATGTGTAATATCTCATCCTCTTCTGCAGTCCATTGTCCATTCGTTTAACGCCTTGTGGTTCAACTTGTTCTCCCGTGCAACTGTCGAGCTCTTTGTATACCAATTTCTAGTCCACGTTATATCCTTGTATAATCAGGGAATTGCTTAGCTCATTCCACATATTACGCTACAAGACAGAAACCACTGCAGAATATATTCTATAGGTAATGATGTCGGACATAAGTTTTTTAGAGGAGTAGTTTGTATAGTTATCCAAACATGAGTTTTGGTAATTTGACCGTACTTCAGGGGTAATTCGTGCAATTCTCCCTAGAAAGAATTGCAGTGAAGTACCAATAAGTGAACATTACTTTCCTTGCACTTGATTTGCACCAAATATGCCATAATTGTCTGGTTTGCACTAAATTTGGCTTTGTTATAATATTATAGTGTTAAATAACTGATTTTGATAATTTTATCTGGTTCTGTGTTGTATATTTTTTCAGCCATACACATCTATGGAGCCAAACTATCAACCCAGAGTCACAATTGGCACCTTTATTCGAAAAAAATCACCACACTTGTTGTTTGCCAACAACACGACAACAAACGTGCCGTAGATAGAAATGGAAACACCACCTCTCGTCTACTCAAAGAGGGGAGTATAGGGTCCAACTAATTTAAGAGAAATATTACTCATTTTATGTGCAAATAATGAGAGAGGAAGAACATATAAAGGAAAGTATAAAAAACCTACTGAATTTCCATTTGGACAATGTCATAGATGAAGTTTAGAAGGCCCTCTTCCCTTATCGCTTTGGATCAAATATCAGCATGTTGTAGGGCTCGAACTTATTGTTCTTAGTGCCAAGCACTTAGAGTCAACTCCATGATAAACATCTCAATAGCTCTTGCAAATACCACTGGTGTATTAGTGTCGATCATCTGATATATTAACTTCAATGAAAGAAACTGCAAAGAAATATTACATAACATACTTTTTGTTAAAGGGAATTTACAAGAATTAAAATAAATAGTACTTATTTTGGATCGTTGGAACAATACTCAAATAATACGGTTAAAGCCTTGAAGTTACAATCGTTGATGGATTAGGGAATTCCATCTGGCTCTTCATTTAGAGTTGAGCAAAAAGTTTTCTTGATAAAAAGTTTTCTCCATACTATCGCGATCTATGACTAGCTGAAAATGAAAACCAGAAATCCCTTGATGGCACATTCCAATCGCAAAATGACCATTCTAAGGATTTCCTTGCCTTCCACTATGGCGTTTCTTGTTCTCGTAAAAATGATTCATTACAAGATAAGATCTTAACTTCCTTACTACTTGATATGCACTAGTGTCTTTAAAATCTTCTTGTCTTAATTGACATGTTTTCTGAAAATAATGCCCCTATTGTCTTAATAATACAGATGCTCTTCAGAGCCTAATCAGTAACTTAGCTACACACTAACCTTGTTGCATATGATCTTTCAAATCACTTTTATGAAATAGTTGCGAATTATCACACAACAAACATCACTTTCAAGACTACATCAAATCTTTAGTGCAAGATTTTCGCTTGCATACAATACAAAATCTTCAATGGAACTATTTCATTATACTAATTTTCAAACAAGTTCTATATTCGTTATAGATGCTTGAGCGGGTAAGTGTGCTTAAACATGTAAGTTTTTGAATGGAGACCTCTATTCTAATGTATCCAATTCAACTTCCCTATACTATTATGCTTCTTTTTCTTTTTTTTTTCTTCTCCAAATGGAAAAAACAAATTATGAATTAAATATAAATTATATGTAAATAGGGTCAGATTGGGTCAGGTCCGAATCCCGAACAAGTGGATCCCATGTTCAAGTTACAAAGTGGTCGGGTGCCCAACTTGAATACACAATTGAGATCGAGTCTTGATCTCTATTTGGTATCATGTATTTTCGTAATTTTGTCTATGCTCTTGTTAAAAGCATGTTACAACTCACATGAGAGGTTTCTTATCCAGGATTAAATATTTTTTCCCTTTCTTCTCGTTTTCTGCCTAAAAAATATCAAATCTATTATGTTTCTATGTGAGCATTTTAGATCTGAAAGGTTCAATTTGTTAATTTGATTATGTTTTATTTTTCAATATTTCTTTTCTCATGTATCTAAGATCTTGAGATTTGTAATATGTAGTTATCTATGATATTTGTAAACAAGATTCAAAAATATAAGACTCCCTGATTCTTGTTTAGTAAAACCATACCTTCTAGGGGTGAGAGAGAGAGATGCGACTGAAGAAGAACAAAGATAAAGAGAAACAGTGTTACCTCTAATAAGAGACTCGAGTTGTGGCAGCTCGATGGTATAGGTGTTTGTTTGATAGGCGCCGAGTGATGGTGGTCAATGGTTAAAGGAGATAAAGCGTGTGCTGAAGATAAAGAGCGAAAACATTTGATTGAGAGAGGGAGAGAGAGACTAAAACGACGAATGTGTATATCAAGTGGGTGTGTGTGTGTGTGTGTGAAAAGTAAAATGAGGGTGAAACAAAAAAAAATGCTAAAGCTTTTATAGTACTTATAATTAGGGCTACCGAACGGTTCATAAGCGAGTGAAAAAGGAGTTGAGCCCGGTTTGAGCTCTCTCTTAACCCTCGTGTTTAGATAAATTAGGTACATATCAAATCTAGTGGCGAATCTAGGAACTTAATCTCGTAATCTAATGAATAAATTTATGTGTTTTGAGAAAGAATAAAATTTCTTATAAAATAATGGATGCATCACACACACACATATGTATATATATATATATATATATATATATGAAGAGTCTAACGAATCACCTGTAATTATATAAAGTAGCATAAAACAACTTATAAAGAATTGTCCGCTAGATATATTTATATAGAAAACAAATTATAAATATTAGTTAACGTAAAATTGATCAAATAAGACAAAACAAAAAATCAAACAAATGGCACAAATGAAAAAAGGCTACATGGAAAATCTTATAATAGTTACAAAATCATACAACAAAAATCTTAATAAATTAGTTTATATTAAAATTTAATTGTAGCAAACCCCCCAATCTATGGGGTCTGTAGTACTTTGCCCCCTGGCCTATGAGAATGTGTTAAATGCCCCCCAACCTTCTGATTTTTGTTGCAATTAGGGTTTAGGGAGCAAACTGCAACAAGGGTATAGTGTAGGGCCGGGATTTATGCTTTTATTCCTAATTAGATTTAGAATTAAACTATATCACGCTATCTTCACCAACACATTAATATAAATATTTAGGCAATAAACAAAAAAATATTTGCACCACAAACATAAAAAATAACCAATACATTTGTAAAGTGTTTTTCTCATTGACATAAAATATATAACATCTACTTAACTTTATCACCAACACAATATTTTGAGAATATCCTTGCTATCTTAGATAACAGTTCAAAACTAAATCTCTGGAAAATGACAGTAATGTTTAGCCGTATTAAAATTATTACAAGCATTTCAGTGTCCTTGTTTATAACAAAAAAAAAAAAAAAAATAAACAAGAAAGAAAAACATTGAAGTACCTGACAATGTTAGATTCCTTGCACTTCATCCTCACCAAAATATGCCTTAATAGTCTTCGCATCTACAATTCTTTTGCGTGTGATCATTTGTTATTTTACAGACACAAACTTCCACCAGAGATCGTAAGAGATTTCCATAGTCTTGACACGCCTATCCAAGGAATTTAGTCTTGTGGGGGCAGATTGAGGTACCTGCAATATCAATCAATATACCACTTTTCTATATTAATCCACTATTGGAAAATAAACTGTTGTGTTCTTTATCGGGTAAGTGTACTAAACATGGCATGGTCACAAACAGAGAACTCTATTCGAATTTTCAATTTATATACCTATCGTGTTTTTTTTTTTTTTAGAAATGGAAAATAATAATAAATTTAATGTAGATTTACAACATGTAAAATCGGGTCAGATGTGAGCCCCATACGAGTGGATCCCCTATTTAAGTCACAAAGTGGTCAGTGCCCGACTCAAATACTCGATTGAGATAAAGATTGAGCCTTGACCTTTACTACATATCAAACTTCTTTCGTAATTTTTATATGTTCTTGTATATTGATCAGGGCAAATCTCATGAGAGGTTTGTTATCATATTTTTTTCTTCTTGAAACATTTTCTGCCTAAGGCGGGGGGCATTTCGTGGACCTAGAGGCGGGGCATAAGCCCCGAGGCATTGGGCATAAGCCTCACAATTTTTGGTATTTAATATATTGAAAACATATATTTATGATAAAAAAGTATTGATTAGAATCAATAATATAAATAATAAGTTAAGAAATTATTGAAATAGATTTAAAAGGATATATGTGCCAATATAAAGTCTTCAAAAATTTTAAAAAAAGCTATCATACTTTACATATTGTATAAGTTTCATGTCAACTCATCCCTAGAAAACATTACATAAATAACGAAAATGAAACCCACAAATATTTATCATAACATTATTTTAAAAAGAAAGACGACTTTCAGATTTAAAGAATAATTTAGCAAGAATATCAAATATGTTCCAATAGACTTGTTAGTTTCATCAATATATATTTTGAAAGCAAAGTAAAGAAGAAAATTATAAACAAGTGAACAAAATCAACCTTATTTGTTATCTTTCCCAGGGCCTAAGCCCAATCGTTTGGGGCGTAAAAGGCGTAGTTTCTGCCTTCGGGCGTAAGCCCTAAATCACGGGGCGTAAGCCCCGTGAAGGTTAAGCCCAAAGGACCGCCTCGAGGCGTTTTGGGGTCAAAAAAGCCCGGGCAAGCCCCGGGGTGAGTTTTTTGAAACAGAGATAACGAGTAGTTCAGGTCGATCGAAAAGGTTCAATTTATTAATTTGATCTTTTTATATATTTTATATTTCTTTCCTCAAAAATCTTAGATCTGAGATTTGCAATATGGTATCTGAGAAATCTAGATATGCACAAGATTTAAAATCTGAGACTCGCCATACCTTCTTGGAGAGAGAGAGGTGTGATTGAAATAAAGTACAGATAAATAGAAAATGTGTTACCATTAATAAGTGATTTGAGTGATTGTAGCTCAATGATGCCAGTATAAGTTCTTGTTGGATAGGCGTTGAATGGTGGTGGTTAATCATTAAAGACGACAAATGCGCGATGGATAACAAGAGCAGAGTAATTTGAGAGAGAGAGAGAGAGAGAGAGAGAGAGAGAGAGAGAGAGAGAGAGAGAGAGAGAGAGAGAGAGAGAGAGAGAGAGAGAGAATCAACGAATGTGTATATCAAGTGATTGTGAAGGAAACGTAAAGTGAGAGTGAAACGGCAAAAAAAATATAAAATATTAACGCTTATATAGAACTTATAATTAGGGCTACCGAATAGTTCATGGGCGGGTGGAGAAGGATCTGAACCCGGTTCGAGATCTCTTTCAATTCGTCTTGTTTAGAATTAGGTACATATCGAATCCAGTAGCATATCCAATAATTTAATCTGCACTCCGCTGATTTAATAAATAATTTATGTTTTTAAGAGAAAAAAAATTATATAATAACAAACACGCAAGAAATATATATCTATTCTCTTTGACTTCTAAAGCTTCAATTATAATCTATTGAAAGTTATTGACATCATAATAAAAGATGAATAATTCAATGCTAAAATATAAGCAGGTATTCAATGAAAAATATCAAATAATTTAAACATATATGTGTGTGTACAATATGTATAGTTAAAGATTCTAATGAATCATATTATTATATAAAGTAGCATGAAACAATTTAAATAATTTATTTGTGCTCCAGATAAATATTTATATATAAATAAATAATATAGATTGGTCAAATAAGCGAAAAACAAAAGTAAATACCTTTCGAATTCAAAAAACAATGCATACTAAATTTCATAAACATCACTAAATCACATAACAAAATAAATGGAGATATGAGTTTATTTAATTATAACCTTCATACACTATTTCAGTGCATTTTACTTTGTATCTAAGATATTATAACTTATAAAGTACTTCAAAGCCTTGATTTTACTTAACTTCATGCAACTATCTCATCTTTTTTTTCAGTAGTTTTATTCCCGGGTTCTTATTATTTGATTCAGAAGAGAACATTCTAACAACTTGGAGTTTTTGTTGGGTTTCAATTAAATTTGAATTTGTAAGCTTTACTAATTTTAAATGATTTTCTTTTTCTGGTACTCTCTCATGTACATACTTAAATGAATAATATATTTGATCGAAAAACTTGGGTCGGTTGTGGCCCTCCCAAGCCCAACCATGCATCCGCCCCTGATCAAATCGAATACAAGACGTGTATCCAACCAGTAGTACGAGGTGACTTGGAAACATAAACTCATACCAAAACACCATCTCCAAATTCTTTCCTACAAACTTTATTGTGATATTGGATCTTATATGCCACGTCTTTTATCACAGGATTCCTTTTTTTTTTTATTATTATTATTTATAATAGGTTGTTATCTACTTGTTGCTCGGCAGATTATGCCCCATCTTCTATATTCTTTTACCTACTAAATTAGCGAAATAACTCATCATGTTTGATTAAAAGAAAATATTTAATGCTCTTCTTTTGCACCTATATGAGAAAAATACAATCCCTATCTCTCAAGAGGAGCAAAAGATTGTAATGTTGTAGAGTTTGAGTTGCCTAGGAATCGTAGAGACATAGTTAGTTTGGAAAACAGAAACTCAGGGAAGTAGATTATGAAATTACCTAGGAGTTGCATGTTTTATGTAAACTATGATTATAATTGTGTTCCTATCATAAATAGCCCACTTATGTAATTTTATTAATTTATAATACTCAATAGAAAAAAGTAGAAAAATTCTCGCTTGGTAGCGCCCCCTTGACGTACTCTTATCTGTTGAATTGAGTAAACAAATACCATTTCTTTATCGCTTTTCGTGTGCATATTTTTTTTACCTTCTGATTGCTCTGTAGCAAGTGGTATCAAGAGCTCAAGTTTGAGTGGTAGTAATCAAAATGGATGGATGAAGGAAAATTACGGATCAAAAGTTAGGTGGTCCGAACTATGGGTTCTGGAGAATGCTAATCGAGAATTACATGCATAGTAATGATTGCAGAAACATCTGAAGGACAACCTGAAGGACATGATAGAAGAGGAATGAAAATATATATAAAAAAAAATAAAAAAATCTTGAAGAACTTCAACTACGTGTGCATGAATTCGCTTTGTTAATTAGATTATGTTTTATTTTTCAATATTTCTTTTCTCATATATCTTTGATCAGAGATTTGTATAATGTAGTTATCTATGATATCTGTACACAAGATTCAAAAATCTAAGACTCCCTGATTCTTGTTTAGTAAAACCATATATACCTTCTAGGGGTGAGAGAGAGAGAGATGCCACTGAAGAAGAACAAAGATAAAGAGAAACGGTGTTACCTCTAATAGGAGACTCGAGTTGTGGCAGCTCGATGGTATAGGTGTTTGTTTGATAGGCGCCGAGTGATGTTGGTCAATGGTTAAAGAAGATAAAGCGCGTGTTGAAGATAAAGAGTGAAAACATTTGATTGAGAGAGGGAGAGAGAGACTGAAATGACGAATGTGTATATCAAGTGGGTGTGTGCGTGTGTATGTGAAAAGTAAAATGAGAGTGAAACAAAAAAAAAATGCTAAAGCTTTTATAGTACTTATAATTAGGGCGCCCGAACGGTTCATGAGCGGGTGAAAAAGTAGTTGAGCCCGGTTTGAGCTCTCTCTTGACCCTTGTGTTTAGATAAATCAGGTACATACCAAATCTAGTGGCGAATCTAGGGACTTAATCCGCCAATCTAATGAATAATTTTATGTATTTTGAGAAAGAATAAAATTTCTTATAAAATAATGGATGCACACACACACACACACACACACACACACACACACACACACACACACACACACACACACACACACACACACACACACACACACATATATATATATATATATATATATATATATATATATATATATATATATATATATATATATATATATATATATATATATATATATATATATATGAAGAGTCTAACGAATCACCTGTAATTATATAAAGTAGCATGAAACAACTTATAAAGAATTGTCCACTAGATATATTTATATAGAAAACAAATTATAAATACTAGTTAATGTAAAATTGGTCAAATAAGACAAAACAATAATTCAAACAAATGGCACAAATGAAAAAAGGCTACATGGAAAATTTTATAATAGTTACAAACTCATACAACAAAAATCTTAATAAATTAGTTTATATTAAAAGTTAATTGTAGCAAACCCCATAGAATTAGTTTATATTAAAAGTTAATTGTAGCAAACCCCCCAATCTATGGGGTCTGTAGTACTTTGCCCCCAGCCTATGATAATGTGTGACATGCCCCCCAACCTATTGATTTTTGTTGCAATTAGGGTTTAGGGTTTAGGGAGCAAAGTGCAACAGAGGTATAGTGTAGGGCCGGGATTTATGCCTTTATCCCTGGTTAGATTTAGAATTAAACTATATCACGCTATCTTCACCAAAACATTAATAATATTTAGCCAATAAACAAAAAAATATTTGCACCACAAACATAGAAAATAACCAATATATTTGTTAAGTATTTTTCTCATTGACATAAAAAATATAACATCTACTTAACTTTATCACCAACACAATATTTTGAGAATATCCTTGCTATCTTAGATAATAGTTCAAAACTAAATCTCTGGAAAATGACAGTAATGTTTAGCCGTATTAATATTATTACAAGCATTTCAGTGTCCTTGTTTATAACAAAAAAAGAAAAGAAAAAGAAACAAGAAAGAAAAACATTGAAGTACCTGACAATGTTAGATTCCTTGCACTTCATTCTCACCAAAATATGCCTTCATAGTCTTCGCATCTACAATTCTTTTGTCTGCGATTATTCATTATTTTATAGACACAAACTTCCACCAGAGATCGTAAGAGATTTCCGAAGTCTTGACACGCCTATCCAAGAATTTAGTCTTGTGGGGGCAGATTGAGGTACCTGCAATATCAATCAATATACCACTTTTCTATATTAATCCACTATTTTATGATGAAATTATATTGATCCACTATTGGAAAATCAACTATTGCGTTCTTTATCGGGTAAGTGTACTAAACATGGCATGGTCACAAACAGAGAACTCTTTTCGAATTTTCAATTTATATACCTATCGTGTTTTTTTTTTTTTTTTTTTTTTGGAGAAATGGAAAATAATAATAAATTTAATGTAGATTTACAACATGTAAAATCGGGTCAGATGTGAGTCCCATACGAGTGGATCCCCTATTTAAGTCTCAAAGTGGTCAGTGCCCGACTCAAATACTCGATTGAGATAAAGATTGAGTCTTGACCTTTACTACATATCAAACTTCTTTCGTAATTTTTTGTATGTTCTTGTATATTGATCAGGGCATATCTCATGAGAGGTTTGTTATCATACTTTTTCTTATTTAAACGTTTTCTGCCTAACTATCCTCAACCCTGATATGTTTATACGAGTAGTTCACGTCAGGTTCAATTTATTAATTTGATCTTTTTATATATTTTTATATTTCTTCCCTCAAAAATCTTAGATCTGAGATTTACAATATGGTATCTGAGACATCTAGATATGCACAAGATTTAAAATCTGAGACTTCTGATTTTCATCTGGAAAAGCCATACCTTCTTGGAGAGAGAGAGGTGTGATTGAAATAAAATACAGATAAAGAGAAAATGTATTACCATTAATAAGTGACTTGAGTGATTGTAGCTCAATGATGCCGGTACAAGTTCTTGTTGGATAGGCGTCGAATGGTGGTGGTCAATCATTAAAGATGACAAATGCGCGATGGAGAGAGAGAGAGAGAGAGAGAGAGAGAGAGAGAGAGAGAGAGAGAGAGAGAGAGAGAGAGAGAGAGAGAGAGAGAGAGAGAGAGAGAGAGAGAGAGAGAAGCAACGAATGTGTATATCAAGTGATTGTGAAGGAAAAGTAAAGTTAGAGTGAAATGGCAAAAAAAATATAAAATCTTAACGCTTATATAGAACTTATAATTAGGGCTACCGAATGGTTCATGGGCGGGTGGAGAAGGACCTGAACCCGGTTCGAGATCTCATTCAATTCGTCGTGTTTAGAATTAGGTACATATCGAATCCAGTAGCATATCCAATAATTTAATCTGCACTCCTCTGATTTAATAAATAATTTATGTTTTTAAGAGAAAAAAATTATATAATAACAAACACGCAAGAAATATATATCTATTCTCTTTGACTTCTAAAGCTTCAATTATAATCTATTGAAAGATATTGACATCATAATAAAAGATGAATAATTCAATGCTAAAATATAAACAGGTATTCGATGAAAAATATTAACTAATTTAAACATATATGTGTGTGTACAATATGTATAGTTAAAGATTCTAATGAATCATATTATTATATAAAGTAGCATGAAACAATTTAAATAATTTATTTGTGCTCCAGATAAATATTTATATATCAAATAAATAATATAGATTGGTCAAATAAGCGAAAAACAAAAGTAAATAACTTTTATTCAAAAAACAATGCATGCCAAATTTCATAAACATCACAAAATCACACAAAAAAATAAATGGAGATATGAGTTTATATTAATTATAACCTTCGTACACTATTTCAGTACATTTTACTTTGTATCTAAGATATTATAACTTATAAAGTACTTCAAGCCTTGATTTTACTTAACTTCATGCAACTATCTCATCTTTTTCTTCAGTAGTTTTATTCCTGGGTTCTTATTATTTGATTGAGAAGAGAACATTCTAACAACTTGGAGTTTTTGTTGGGTTTCACTTAAATTTTAGTTTGTAAGCTTTACTATTTTTAAATGATTTTTTTTCTAGTACTCTCTCATGTACATACATAAATGAATAATATTTGATCAAAAAACTTGGGTTGGCTGTAGCCCTCCCAAGCAAAAACATGCATCCGCCCCTGATCAAATTGAATACAAGACATGCATCCAACCAGAAGTACGAATTGACTTGGAAACATAACTTATACCAAAACACCATCTCCAAATTCTTTCCTACAAACTTTATTGCGATGTTGGATCTTATATGCCACGTCTTTTATCCCATGACTCATTTATTTATTTTTATAATAGATTGTTATCTACTTATTGCTCGGCAGATTATGCCTCATCTTCTATATTCTTTTACCTATTACATTAGCAAAATTACTCATCGTGTTTGATTAAAAGAAAATATTTAATACTCTTCTTTTGCACCTATATGGGAAAAATACAATCCCTATCCCTCAAGAGGAGCAAGAGATTGTTAATGTTGTGGAGTTTGAGTTGCCTAGGAATTGCAGAGACATGGTTTGGAAAACATAAACTCAGGGAAGTAGAATCCGAGATTACCTCGGAGTTGCATGTTTTATGTAAAACTATGATTATAATTGTGTTCTTATCAAAAATAGCCCACTTATGTAATTTTAATAATTTATAACACTCAATAGAAAATAATAGAAAAATTCTGGCTTGGCAGCGCCCTCTTGAGGTACTCTTATCTGTTGAATTGAGTAAACAAATACCATTTCTTTATCGCTTTTCGCGTGCATATTATTTTACCTTTTAATTGCTCTATAGCAAGTGGTATCAAGGGCTCAAGTTTGAGTGGGAGTAATCACAATGGATGGATGAAGGAAAATTACGAATCAAAAGTTAGATGGTATAACTATGGGTCCTTGAGAATGCAAATCGAGGATTACATGTATAGTAATGATTTGCAGAAACATCTTAAGGACAAACCGAAGGACATGACTGAAGAGGAATGAAAATATAAAATAAAAAGAATCTTGAAGAACTTCAACTACGTGTGCATGAATTCACATCATTAAAAGTTCATTTGCATTGGATCCATCCTATATCAACTCTTTTTGATGTATAAGAATGTCATTCAAGGTTTGAAAGTTTAATTTTCAAAATTCTGTCAAATTGTAATTGTCTTTTATTATGCTTTGAATTTGGTGTAATTACTCCTAGGAATAGCTTATGTTAGTGAAATTGATGAGAAATAAAAATTAAGTTTATTGGCTTTTCAGAAGAAGAAACATCACTTCTTGTAACTCCTATCATTTTTGGGGAATTCATTAAAGTAACCATTGACTATAAACTCATTGGTGGATTTACATGAGTGAACAACATTTGTGTTCAACTTAGTGTTCTGTTGTGTTTTCTTCTTGTTTAATTACCGGTCTCAGGTAGTTTCACTTCTCTAGCAGAAAACACTGAACCTCATAAGTTCAATGTTGTCACATGCGATGATCAAAAGATTCTTTTTTCGCATTATGCAATATTAATCCTTTAATTTGAAGTGGCTATATTTCAGATTTTTTAAGTAGCACGCAGCCTTTTGATAATTTATGAATATAGTATTTTAATATTCATTTTGTTATAAACGTATGATATTTTTGTTCAATGTTAATCTTTAATCTACCCAAAGAAAAATCATGACACTTCCAAAACTGGTTGGAGAAAAATTAAACATTTTCTTGCTTCAGGACTAAAACTTATTAACAAAAATAATTAAGGAATAAATATGAAAAGGCACCTAAATTGGAAACCAAGTGAAGATAACAAACAAGAATTAAAATAACAAGTTCTAAAATGATAAGAACTAAAGTTGTGGAAAAGTATATAATAAGTGAGGATAAAAGGTTATATTAATAAGTTATAGAAAGTAAGATTTATTTTTGTGACAGTCAAAAGTTAAGACACTAACTTTGCAATTTCGCTGAGCTTTCTTTGTTCAAAAACCCACTATTTAAAAGAAAAAAAAAAGGCACATAACCTAAAACAGTTGTATTTTCTTGTAATTTATTTTTGCGATAAAAGCATTAAATCTCTATACTATGCCCCGATTGTGTTTTGCCCCCTATTCTTTTATTTTTAGCGACTTGCCCCCTGTACTATGGATAAATAAACACTTTGCCTCCTGAGTCCAAATCCAACAGCAAAAAATGATGGCATGTGTCCATATCCAACAGTGAAAAAATGACTTAGGGGCCAAAGTGCTTATTTATCCATGATACATGGGCAAGTTGCAAAAATTAAAAGTACAGAGGGCAAAGTGCAACATGGGTAAAGTATAGAAGGTTTAACGCTATTATTCCTTTATTTTTTTGGTGAATGTCATGCAAAAATAAATTATGAGTACCAACGAACAAGTGAAAATGCTTCGATCATATGCACAACATTATTCTAACAATGAACTAAGCTAAATAAAAGAAGAAAGAAAGAGCCAAACTGCATAATTAAAGAAGCCGAAAATGAAATTCCTAACTCTAATTTGTTCCTCATAGTTCTCATTCCCCTGAAGATATTCTACGGTAGCCACATGACATACGGATCTTCCTCACATGCCTTCAAATTTTCGCTAGTCTCAAATGGTTTTGTCTTTAAATCTCCCAACGACCGAGGCATAAGCAACGGCACCAGGCTCTCCTTGTAACAGGAAATGTGACAACTCCTTATAAACTTGGCAAGCTCACGGCACCCGTACGCGTCCTTCTTCTTCTTCAAATAAAGAAGAGAGTATCTCTTCTTATGCCCACAGAAAATCGGGAAATCATCGCTCCTTTGCCGTGCGAATATCTTATCAGGCAATCCGTTGAGGGTGAAGGTCATTATCATTTTCCACGAAGTTTTAGTGATCGTCGAGGGTTTGTCAGGAGAGACGGTCCACAACTCGTAGCCTGCAGGGAGAATATCTTTGGGGAAAATCACAGCAAGCGACTCGTTTTTCCAGGCCACTATCTGGTGGCAGTCCAGCAGTTTTCTTGATTCAGGTGGAGGAATATTGTGAAACTTTTCGCTGCTTAGATCAAAGCATTTGATTTTCACACTATTGTTGCCCACAGACGCCAGGTAGTACAGGCAACTTCCTATTGTCGCCATGCATCGCTGGCTAAAGGAGTTCAAGGCACATTTTGTACGTCGGATCGTTCTCCAAGATCGGGACTTGAGAGAGTATAGATTGATTTGCCTGCGCAGCGGAACAAAATCATGGTACGGTGCTACAAGCAACTAAGATTGCCCTATTATGGAAATTAAGGAAAATGTAAAGTTCTCTTGCGTACCATTCTTGTTCTTCATATCCTATTCTGACCATTGAGATGCTCAATATTTTAAAATCTCTATTCTTCTCGTCAAACCCAAACCCGACAGACATGTTATTTCGATTCCAAACAGCCAATTTGCAGACATAGGGGTACTGTTGCCTAAGGGCCGGGTTCACCACCATGAATTCCTGACCAAACCGTCGACCTGCATAGGTTGTAAAGTTTCTAAAAGGAATAATGAAGAACAAATATTATTGAAACACTTCAGAGGAATGAATCGTTCCTCTGATGATTGAATACAAAACAAAGGATTAAACTTAATGAATCAAAAAGAATAAAGAAGAGGAGATTATATACTAAGCAGAAACCTAACGGCTAGTTTCTAAGAATGGAAGAAAATATTAACAGAATTACAAAAACTAACTAAATAAGGAAAGAAGATCAATATCATATGTTAACATCCCCCCTCAAGAGGGGCATGGATGTCAATGATGCCCATCTTGCAAGACATCCTTGAGAACGGTTGAAGAGAGAGAGGCTTGGTCAATATGTCCGCAACTTGGTGATGATTTGTAATGTGCAGAACTTTGAGAAACTTTTGATGAACCTTTTCCCGAACAAAGTGGCAATCAATTTGGAGATGCTTGGTCTTCTCATGGTGTACAGGGTTGTTGGCAATGCATGAAGCACTTCTATTGTCAGTGAAGATGAGAGGTGTCTTTAGTTGTGTGATTTGAAGCTCAGAAAGCAGTTGATGGAGCCAAACAAGTTCACAAGTTGTGGTAGCAACCGCCCTATATTCTGGTTCGGTGGAAGAACGACTAACTGTTGATTGCTTCTTTGCTTTCCAAGATACTAAAGAGTCTCCAATGTAAACTGCATAACCGGTTACACTTCGGCGAGTGGAGGGGCAAGCAGCCCAATCACTGTCACAAAAGGCACGAATGTTAGAATGAGAGTGTGCAGAATAGAAGAGGCCTTTACCTGGATTAGATTTGATAAATCTTAGCACTTTGTGTGCTGCAGCAAGGTGTATAGTTGTAGGACGAGCCATGAATTGAGTCAAGCATTGAATGCTGTAACTTAAGTCTGGTCTGGTGATAGTGAGGTAAAGGAGGCGCCCCACCAGTCTTCTGTAGATAGAAGGGTCCTCAAGAGTTGGTGAATCATCATTGTGAAGCTTAGTAGAGGAATCCATAGGTGTGTTGCATGGTTTGCAACCCAGAAAGCCAGACTCCTGTAAGATGTCAAGGGCATATTTCCTTTGACAAAGTGTTATGCCACTGTTACTTCTGGCTATTTCAATGCCTAAGATATATTTCAAGGGGCCAAGGTCTTTTATAGTGAATTGCTTGTCCAGTTGGTTCTTGATGTGGTTGATTTCTTGAAGATTATCTCCTGTTAGAATAATGTCATCCACATATACACATAATGCTGTGATAGAGGTGTTAGTTTTCTTGATGAATAAAGAGGGATCAGATATTGTTTGAATGTAACCAAGAGAAAGGAGAAAAGTTGTGAGCTTGTGGTACCATTGTCTTGAGGCCTGTTTAAGGCCATAGAGACTTTTCTTTAATAGACAAACCTTTGAGGTTTCCCCAGAACAGTAACCTGGTGGTGGTGACATATATATAGCTTCCTCAAGGTCACCATGGAGGAATGCATTGTTGACATCTAGTTGGTGGAGATGCCAATGTTTAGAAGCTGCCAAAGACAAAAGAACACGCACAGTAGTAATCTTTGCTACAGGGGAAAAGGTGTCAAAATAGTCTAATCCTTCCTCTTGAGTGTAACCTTTAGCAACCAGTCGAGCTTTGTGTCTTTCTATAGTGCCATCAGCCTTATATTTGATTTTAAAAACCCATTTACAACCTATGCAGTTTTGATTAGGAGGTAGATCAATAAGTTCCCAAGTTTTTGTCTGTTCTAAGGCTTGTAATTCTTGTTTCATTGCAAGTTGCCATTCTGGAAATTTCTTTGCTTGATTGTATGTTGTAGGTTCTTGATTTTTAGTGAGTGCAACTGTAAAAGCTTTGTGAAGAACACCAAGTCTCTCAGTAGAAATAAAATCTGAAATAGGGTGAGGTGTAGTATACTTGACCAAAGAATTAGCCTTATGAGAATGAGGAGGCAGTTTGTAATCATAAGCTTCAAGATAAGCTGGAGTAGTAATATTTCTAGTGGATTTTCTAAGAGGAACAGAAGGTGCATGAGTGAGAGAATCATCAAAAAGGTTAGAAGCAGTAGGTAAAGTATGAGCAGAAATGTTATCAGGAGGTGATAAAGGAACCTGTGAGCTGATAGAATCAGCAGGAGATGGAGTGTGATCTGCAACTGCACCTGTAGTGGAAATATCAGTGTCCAGGTGCTCCATGTGAAGGTGAAGGTCAGGGTGTGCACTGGAGTCTGAGACTCTGCAGGAGGTAAACTTGGAACAGCAGCTGGTGGATGCTGAACAGATGCAGTAGGTACCTGTAAAGAGATAAAGGGGTCTTGGCATATATTAAGGTTAGTAGAAGTATCAGCAAGAGAATGAGATGGAATATCCTCTGTAGTTTTAAAAAAAGGGTACTCTTGTTCATAAAAAACAACATCTCTTGAGATGAGAATCTTGGAGTTTGTTAAGTTCAGCAAAACATAACCTTTGGTGCCTCTAGGATAGCCCAGAAACACACATTTTTGTGCTCTTGCATCAAATTTGTGCCTGTGAGTAGTAAGTGTGGAAGCATAACATAAACAACCAAATGATCTTAGAATAGAGTAATCAGGGGGTCTTTTAAAGAGGAGCTCAAAAGGAGTTTTGTGAGATAAAACAACAGAAGGTAGTCTGTTTATTAAGAATGCTGCAGTAGCTATACAATAAGTCCAGTATGGTAGGGGAATGTTGGACTGGAACTTGAGGGCTCTTGCAACTTGGAGAAGGTGCTGGTGCTTTCTCTCCACGAGACCATTTTGTTGAGGTGTTGCCACACAGCTTGTTTCATGGATAATGCCATGAGAATCATAGAAATCCTTCATGAGGAACTCCTTGCCATTATCTGTTCTAAGAACTTTGATTTTGATGGAAAATTGTGTGAAAATAAGAGCATGAAACTTACTCAGTAGCTGTGGAACTTCAGATTTCTGTTTCATAAAGTAAATCCATGTGCAACGGGAGAAGTCATCAACAATTGTAAGAAAATAACGAAAGCCTTCAACAGATACAATAGAAAAGGGACCCCAGATATCACAATGCACTAAATCAAATATAGCAGTTGAAGAAGAAGTATGAGTAGGAAATTGCAACCGTTTTTGTTTAGAAAAATGACATATATCACAAGGAAAAACAACAGCATTCTTATTGAAAGAAATCCCAGAAATACAATTTAGTGTTTGAAAAGAGGGATGGCCTAATCTATGATGCCAAACATTGGCTAAGGGGCCTTTATTCATAGCTGCATTACAAATAGGAATTAAAGTACTAGAAACATTTACTGAAATGAGTGAATCAATATCAAGCACATAAAGTCCATTTAGTTCTTTAGCAAAACCAATCATCTTCTTCGTGGAGTTGTCCTGCAACACACAACCACTTGATGAAAAACAAGCCAAAATATTAGAGTATTTGGTTAGTTTGCTGATAGATATAAGGTTAAAAGCAAAATCAGGAACTAAAAGAGCATCAAAAAGAATGATATCTCCTGCTAAAGGAATATTATCTACTGCAGTTGCCAAAGTGTGCTTGTCATTAGGTAAAGAGATAGGAATGCTAGTAGTTTTAGATAGTTGAGTAAACAAGTTAGAATGACAAAGCATGTGATCAGTGGCACCACTATCAAGGAGCCACAGTTTCTTAGTTTTGAAAGAAGGATCAAGTTTGGAAAAGTTAGAAAAAACTTTATGTGAGAAAGTTATCTTACCAGCTGCAGCTGTTGCAGCAAAAGGTTTTCCAGTACCAGAATCAGTTGTGGAATCAGAAGTATGATGTTGTTTGGCAAAGGCTAAGAACTTGGCAATCAGGTTCTGATCAGGATCAACATGTGGCTGTGCATCATCTGTAGCAGAAGCAAAATTAGCAGATGGAGAGGGAGTGAAAGTTCTGTTACCAGTAGGGCCATCCCAACCAGGTGGATAGCCTATAAGTTGGAAGCATCTATCCACAGTGTGTCCAGAGAATCCACAGTGTGTGCACCGCAACTTTTTCTTGTCCTTGTGCTGAAAATTCTTGTAGAATCTGTTCTGAGGTTGTGGATCAGACTTGGGAGCCCCTGCTGGTTTCTGTTGAGTGTCAGAGTAAGGTTTTGATCGAGTAAACATGGCCAAAGGGTCAGAGGCAACAGAGGTATTGTTTAAGGTTCTCTGATTCTCTTCTTGGAGCAGCATGGAATAGACTTTAGAAAGAGATGGTAAGGGAGAAGTCAACAATATTTGGCTTCTTATTGCAGAATATGAGTCATTCAGACCGACTAGGAAGGTGAGCACAGAGTCAGATTGTTGGAGATCAAGCATGTTCTTGTTAACCTCACAAACACACTTGCCACAAGTACATGAAATGATTGGCCTTTGACTCACATATTCATCCCACAAGGATCGAAAGGAGTTGTAGAAGCCAGTGATAGAGAGTGTGCCTTGAGAGATTGTAGCCAGGGATTTTTGAAGATGAAAGACTCTGGAGCCATCTGATCTTTCATAGCGTGTCTTTAACTCGAGCCATGCTTCTCTAGCTGTTGTGAAGTAAAGTAAACTGTGACGAATATCCTTGGATACTGAGTTGAGGATCCAAGACAGGACTAAGTTGTCAGCGCGAAGCCAACAAGTGTGCAGATCTTTATCAGCAGGCAAAGGTAATGAACCATCGATGAATTTGATTTTGTTTTTCACATTAAGAGCCATCTCAATGCCCTTTGTCCAGGAGATGTAGTTGTCTCCATTGAAAATGTCACCAACGATGGCAGAACCAGTGGAATCATGGTTGCCAAGGAAGTAAACAGATGTAGAGTCTTCACTGGGGTTCTTTGTCATAGTTGTCTCCATGGAAGCCAAGAGAATGTATGTGGTCAGTGTAGTAATGTGTGATAGAAGAATGTTACCAAGTCACAAAAGGAAAGAGATCTTGTTAACCACAGAAGGTAACAAAAGATCACAATATGTTGGCAAAGGTAACCACAGAAGGTAACAAAAGATCACAATCAGAAGAGATTAAATAATCGAATTTTGGTGAGAAATTCGCAGATTTGAATGAATCGAATTCCAAAGGAACTCGCAGATCAAATTCTATGAAGAATTTGCAGAAAACAAAGAGAGTCAGCGGAAGATTTGGATCGTGTACGAGGTGAATGATACCATGTAAAGTTTCTAAAAGGAATAATGAAGAACAAATATTATTGAAACACTTCAGAGGAATGAATCGTTCCTCTGATGATTGAATACAAAACAAAGGATTAAACTTAATGAATCAAAAAGAATAAAGAAGAGGAGATTATATACTAAGCAGAAACCTAACGGCTAGTTTCTAAGAATGGAAGAAAATATTAACAGAATTACAAAAACTAACTAAATAAGGAAAGAAGATCAATATCATATGTTAACATAGGTTAAACAGACCAACCCGTTTGATGACCCAATGATGGCAAGCGTACCGCGCTGCGTGAGTCCCACTTTTTCCGGGTAGGTAGATCCTGGACGGATCACCGATAACTCGGATTCTGTTCTCCAGAATAATTTCTTTTTGCTCTTTATCACAATGAAACTATCGTTTTCGACTCTACTTGAAGAGTGATCCGAGTGCAGTTTGATGAATCGTGGATCCTTAACGAGATTGTACCAGGACTTTTTCACGCAACTGAATTTCAACAAGAATTTAACAGGAAGCCGGGAGAGGATCTGGAGCATGGCCTCGCCTGGTAATAAACAGGTTAATCCAGTGGCAGTTTCGTCTTTTGCCATTGTTGACTGTAAATTGATGAACAAGAAAATGAAGATGTAAAAGGGATTATATTTTGTACGAGTAAGGAATAAAAAGTATCTTGGACCTGATCAGGGTTAATTTATTGAGTAGAGTTTACATAGGAGTTCTGGTTTTTACACATAGTAAGGGATTATTTTGACAGATTATAAATGATCCAAGATTTGGGATGTGCTTGATGATAGCTATTTAATTTAGTTGAGAAAATCCTTAACTGTAAATCTTTTTTTACCATTATTTTAGTTTACCCGATAAGCTCAAAAAATATATCAGAGTTTCAAAGACTTAATTGCTCTCAAGATATACAAACTCAGAAATTGATAAAGAAATTTGTATTGTTTGACACTTGCAAACTCTTCTTGAAAGTAGAATCTCATAATTTAATCTAAAGCAACAAACTATGTTTTAGTTATAAGCTTTTGGTGTTTGGAAAAAGAATCTTAAATTTCACCATATAAGTGGAGAGGGTTTTTAGCAGAACACCAAAACACCAAATAATAAACTATATTTTACGCACAGATGTACTTCCCTCCAAAATATATACTACGAAAAGGAAAATAAAAAGAAAACTTCACATCTACAATTTCGATTCAGAAAGCAACTTCGCTCGGCGCTTCGATAATCTATAAATTTTTTCAAGTTTTTATGTTCAATATACGTGGGTTTAGGGGTTGGGGCTGCCCCCCCTTAGGTCCCCGTAATATTGAATCGGTGTTTTAGTTTTTTTTTTTTTATTTTTTTTTATATTGAATTTATGAAAATTAGAAAAACATTATTAAAATTATTTTAAAAAATTTTAATTTAGTTTTATATTAACTTGAAATGAGATAAAAAAAAATTAGAAATATTTTGTAATTTTATTTGTTTATGTTAGTTTTTCTTTCTTATTTTTAATTTCAAGAATTAAGTTTTATTTTTTTCCAGGCAAGTGAGTGGGTTGGGGGGTTTGATTGGGTTCAAAATCACTAAATGTTGTGACACGTGTAAAATCCCGGGGAGATTTTAAAATTACCTTCACCGAAGTACCAAAGTTGAAACCATTGTCAAATTGGGGTATCAAAATCATGAGCTGCCAAGTTAAGGTATGAAAAAAGAAATTGTGTCAAGTTAGGATAATAAAATTATAATTTTACGTCAACTCCAACGTTCTATTGCTTAAAAAAAAAAAACAACGTAATTAATTATAACATGTGATTCATCCTAACTACATTTGCAATTAAAAAAATTTTGATTCCTGAAATTCTTCTATTAACTAAATCTTGGTATCGACGTGATCATCTCAATAATCTCATATCACCTTCTTCAAATATTTATTAATTTGATTCCCAACAATCCACTTCCTTCTTATGACTTATAAGATCATCAATTACGTACAAGAAATCCAACTATCTTTGATTGAATAAATACCTCATTACAAATATATCCATAAGTTGACCTGAAATTTAATCCCAAATATCCATAAGTTGGCTTGAACACTGAAGCCCTAAAAATTACCTTAAACTACACAAAAGTATCTTAATTTCTACGAAGCCCCTAAAATTACTTTTAATTCACCTAAAGTCCCCAAATTTATATTAAATTCCTATAAAGACCGTAATTTGCACAAAATTGCCATAAGGTCTCTAAAATTCAGATAAAACACCTATAATATTTGCTAAAGTTCCTAAAATCACCATAAATTCACCTAACGTCCATAAAGTTTCAGAACTTCTTCTAGAGTCTCTAAATCATCTAAAAAATTGACTAAACTACCCAAAGTTGCAAAAATTGCTATAAAACCTCTTACTTTAGAAATTACAACATAGCCCCAAAATTGTTGAAATTTTGCAAATAGCCCAAGAATTGCTAAGCCTAACAACCACTAAGTAACTCAAATACCACAAAACGTATTCATAAGATATGATTAATGAACACCAAAATATCAAAACTTACATATATAAACCCCTAAATATCAAAACAACTAACTTACTGATTAACACTACAAAAATTTGGAGCAACAACCACACAAAAATTAGTCCCTATTAATGTGAAATTTGTGACTATAGATCGATGGGGTAAGAAAAATTCATAACAAAAATTTGTTGTTATAGGTCTTGTTAAAAAACAATAGTGACAGATTAGTTTATCACCATATATGGAGTCAGAATATATTGTTAGCAAATAGCAACAATTTTTTTTCAACCCATAAGTAGGGAAAAACAAATCTGTCACTATATAGGATCAAAATAATCTGTCACTATGACTTTGCAATTTCTCTAAGCTTTCTTTGTTCAAAAACCCACTATTTAAACAAGAAAAAGGGCACATAACCTGAAACAATTGTATTTCCTTGTAATATAATTTTTTAATGAATTTCATGCAAAAATAAATTATGAGTACCAACGAACAAGGGACAATGCTTCGATCAGATGCACGACATTATTCTAACAATGAACCAAACTACATAAATTAAGAGGAAAAAAAGAAGCAAACTGCAATAGTAACCGAAAAAGAAATTCCTAATTCAATAATTTGTTCCTCAGAGTTCTCATCCCCTGAAGATATTCTACCAAAACGGAAACGAAGTTTGTTATTTTGTTCTATGGTAGACACATGACAAACGGATCCTCTTGACATGCCTTAAAATTTTCGCTAGTCTCAAATGCTTTGGTCTTTATGTCTCCTATTAGTTAGTATATATTCTGTAAATATTTGTTGTAATTATCTTTGTATCTTTTAGATAGTTTCGTATCTTCTTTCCTTTTTCTTAGGATTCTTTTGTAACTATTTATTCATCTTCTTCGTGTTAATATAATCATCACATTACAATTATGTTCTTAAAACTCTTATATGGTATCACGCCGCCATATCTCTACCGAGAATCTCGATCCTATGGCTTCCGATTCCACCGCCAACCCTGATGTGATCTCCAGTTCTTCAACTGGATCGGAGTTGGCTGCTCGTTCAGCGCCCACGGCGCCGGCATCGGGTGGGGATTCCCCAATACCGATTAATGCCCACCACCATCTTCCGCTTCGCCTCAACGCGAATAATTTTCTGTCCTGGCGATCTCAGGTTCGTCACGTCTTTTTCGGTCATGGTCTGTTTGGTTTTCTGGACGGCACCAATCCATGTCCGTTGCCCGGTTCTACTCCTGAATCACGGGCTGCACATGTCCTTTGGACTCGACAAGATTCCTTGATCTTGTCTGCTCTTTTTGGCTCTGTGTCGGCTGATATTGTTCCACTCATTGCTAATGCCGACTCCTCCGCTGAGGCTTGGACCACCCTTCAGCGTCTGTATGCGAATAGATCACGTTCGCGTGTTATGCAATTAAAAGATGAACTTAACTCGATGAAACTTGGCTCCAAATCAGTTTCAGAATTTCTTCAGGCTGTTCGCATGAAAGCCGACGAGCTTGCCATTATCGATGGTCCCTTGAAGGACGATGATCTTACACTTTACATCCTCAATGGCTTGGGTCCGGCGTATCGCGATATTGCAGGTCCAATTCGTGCTAGAGAACATCCGATCCGTTTTCCTGAACTCCACGACCTTTTGGTCAGTCAGGAAACTTACCTTCGTCGTCTTGAGAGTGATCATGCGACTCTGGTTGCCACGGCCAATCCCTCCACTACTCAACATCGTAACAATCATCGTGGAGGACGTAATTACAATGGACGAGGACGCAATGGCTCGGGCCGCGGCACTCAGCCCTCTAACAATCGTGGCCCGCATTATTCGGGTAATCAGGGTTCTTCGAATTTTCAGCGTTCGCCATCCCAGAATCAGCCGAATCAGTTTCGTTCTCCAATAATTTGCCAACTTTGTGGCATCACGGGGCACGGTGCCCGTACCTGTCGCAAATATCCGGTTCCTACAGCCAATTTTGCGGCTTCCCCGCCGTCTGGAGACACGGTCAATGCTGACTGGTTGGTGGACTCGGGTGCATCTCACAATCTTACCTCTGACCTTCAGAATCTCTCCGTTCATTCTGAATATGAGGGCCCTGATGAGGTTGCAACTGCCGATGGCACAGGTTTGACTATTTCTCATACTGGTTCTTCTCGCTTTATTTATAGTGATCGATCATTTGCTCTTGATAATCTGCTGTGCGTCCCGAGTTCTCGCCGTAATTTGCTCTCTGTTCATCAATTTACTAAGGCGAACAATGTTTCTGTTGAGTTTTACCCTTATCATTTTGTTGTTAAGGATCGCAGTTCAGGGGCTAAATTAATTCAGGGGCGTTGCATTGATGGGGTCTACCGCATTCGTCTTCCGCTTGTTGGACAACCTCAGTTTATTGCATCGGTTGGTGAACGAGTTCCCAAAGCTTGCTGGCACGATCGATTGGGTCATCCGTCTTCTCGCATTAGTTCTTTGATTTTTCGCAAATTTGGTTTACCTTGTAATGATACATTGGATTTGGATTTTTGCAATTCATGCTTATTGAATAAAAGTCAGCAACTTGTTTTTAATCAAAGCTCCCTTGTTTCGACGCATGTTTTACATTATATATATGGTGATGTTTGGGGGCCTGCTTCTACTACCTCTATTAGTGGTGCTCGGTTTTATCTCATACTTGTGGACCATTTTTCAAAATATTGCTGGTTGTTTCCGCTTGCTGCGAAGTCTGATGTTTATCATGTGTTTGTCCAATTTCGTGCCTTGGTTGAAAAACAATTTGGTTGCTCTATTCAGAATTTCTATTCTGACAATGGTGGGGAGTTTGTTGCTCTTCGTCGATACTTTTCCATGCAAGGTATCAGTTGGCTTACCACAGCTCCTCATACACCTCAACAAAACGGCACAAGTGAACGTCGTCACCGCCATGTCACTACTATTGGTCGTTCTCTTCTTACTCGTGCTGGGTTACCACCAGATTTTTGGGAATTCGCCTTTTGCACGGCGGTGTATTTATATAACCGGCTTCCCACACCGGTTCTTGATCATCGCTCGCCGTTTGAGGCTCTTTTTGGCACGGCTCCTAACTATCTTCGGCTTCGGGTGTTTGGTTGTTTATGTTATCCACACCTTCGCCCTTATATTTCTGATAAGCTTCTTCCGCCTTCCCGCGCATGCATTTTTGTGGGTTATTCGACTTCTCAGTCTGCCTACAAGTGCCTTGATCGTGAATCTGGCCGTGTTTATGTTTCCCGACATGTTCGGTTTGTTGAAAATAATTTTCCTGGAGCTCCGTCTTCCCCCGTCGCGTCACCCCCTGAGCCTGGCCGTCTTATATCTCTTCCGCTGCCACCGCCAGTCTCCTCGCCTCCAGCTCCGCCGCTTCCCGTGGCTAATCTGCCGGTTTCATTAGATAGTGCCGCGGCTGTTGTGCCCCTTGAGCAACCAGTGCTTACTTCTGATCGTACGCATTCGATGGTTACTCGCTCTAGGAATAATATTTTTAAGCCTAAACTTGCTCATCTTGCTACGAAGCATCCTCTTGCCGGCCCACTTGAGCCCACGTGTGCGACTCAAGCTCTCTCTGACCCTCAGTGGCGCGCGGCTATGGCCTCTGAGTTCACGGCTCTCATTCAGCATGGTACGTGGACCCTTGTTCCTCCACCGCCGGGTCGTGATATTATTGGCTCTAAGTGGGTCTTCCGGATAAAGCGCCACCCTGATGGCTCTATAGACAAGTATAAGGCTCGGTTAGTAGCAAAAGGGTTTCATCAACGCCCGGGTATTGACTTTAAGGAGACCTTTAGCCCTGTTGTGAAACCTGTCACCATTCGGACTATTCTTTCTCTTGCTACTATGTCACGTTGGTCCATTCGCCAACTTGACGTTAGTAATGCTTTTTTGCATGCCGAGCTTGCTGAAACGGTTTACATGCGCCAACCAGTGGGATTTGTGGATTCTTCGGCCCCTGATCATGTTTGTTTATTGCGCAAATCTCTCTATGGCCTGAAGCAAGCTCCTCGAGCTTGGTATCTCTCCCTCAGTTCGGCTCTTGTGGCTCTCGGTTTTACTCAAGCTAAGTCCGACACTTCTCTCTTCATCTTGATTCGTGGTGAAATTCGTATCTTTATACTTGTCTATGTCGATGACATAATTATCACCGGTTCTTGTGATTCTTCTATTTCTTCGGTTATCTCGAGTCTTAGTGCTCGTTTTGCGATTAAGGATATGGGACCCTTGACTTATTTTCTTGGTGTCGAAGTGCTGCGCTGTAGGGAAGGTTTATTTCTTTCCCAGCACAAATACATTCGGGATTTGCTTTCTCGACACAAAATGGACGGTGCCAAGCCTTTGTCTACTCCGATGGCTTCAAACCCGCTGCCTCCTTCTTCTTCTTCTACATCGGTTGATGTCACTCAATATCGTCAAATTATTGGTGGTCTTCAGTACCTCACTCTTACTCGCCCTGATATTGCGTTCTCTGTTAATCGCCTAGCACAAAGGATGGCTGCCCCGGACGAGTCCAATTGGACTGCTCTTAAGCGTATTCTTCGGTACCTTAAGGGTACGGTTTCGCATGGTGTTTTGCTTCGTCGGGATATTTCCTTATCTCTTCAAGCGTTTAGTGACTCGGATTGGGCCGATGATACTCTTCATGGCACGTCTACTTCTGCTTATATCATCTTCCTTGGGTCCAATCCGATATCTTGGTCGTCTCGTAAGCAAAAGGCGGTTTCTCGTTCCTCTACAGAGGCCGAGTACCGTGCATTGGCTGCTACGTCTGCTGAAGTTCGTTGGATTCAGCACCTTTTTGGTGAACTTGGTTATTCTTTTACTTCTTTGCCTACCATCCGTTGTGATAATATGGGGGCTCTTCGCTTGTCTCTGCATCCGGTGTTACACTCGCGCATGAAGCATATCTCTGTTGATCTTCATTTCGTTCGTGATCTTGTCTCGAAGGGTCTGCTTCGTGTATCTTATGTGAACACTCTCGATCAACTAGCTGATCTTCTTACAAAACCTCTTGCTCGCTCTCGCTTTGCCTTGCTTCGTTCCAAAATTTCCGTGGCTGATGGCACGTCACTTTTGCGGGGGCGTATTAGTTAGTATATATTCTGTAAATATTTGTTGTAATTATCTTTGTATCTTTTAGATAGTTTCGTATCTTCTTTCCTTTTTCTTAGGATTCTTTTGTAACTATTTATTCATCTTCTTCGTGTTAATATAATCATCACATTACAATTATATTCTTAAAACTCTTATATCTCCTAACGACCGAGGCCTAAGCAACGGCACCAGGCTTTCCCTGTAACAGGAAATGTGACAACTCCTTATTAACTTCGCAAGCTCAGGGTACCCGTATGCGTCCTTCCTCTTCTTCAAATACAGGAGAGAGCATCTCTTCTTATGCCCACAAACAATTGGAAAATCATCGTTACTTCGCCTTGCGAATATCGCATCAGGAAATCCGTCGAGAGTGAAGGTTGGTATCATTTTCCATGAAGCTCTAGTGATCGTCGAGGGTTTGTCAGGAGAGACGGTCCACAACTGGAAGCCGCCTCCAGGGAAGATTTCACGATTGCGGAAAATTACTGCCAGTGACTCGTTTTTCCAGGCCATTAGTTGCTGGCAGTCCAGGTTTCTTGCAGATTCCGGTGGAGGAATATTGTGACAGTTTTCGGTGCTTAGATCAAAGCATTTGATTGTCACACTGTTGTCGTCCACTCGCAGCAAGTAGTATAGGTAACTTCCTAATGTCGCCATACAAAGATGGCTAAAGTTGCACGGGTCACTTTTATTACGGCGGAGCATTCTCCAAGATTTGGACTTGAGTGAGTAGAGACTGACTTCACAATACCTGAGCAGCAGAACAAAATCATGATAAGACACCAATTTTTCAAAGATCCTATCCGGCCCCAAGATATATATAACTGAACAAGTCATTATGCAATGGCTACATGAAATAGATACTCATTTTGTTGCAAGTTTTTCACCGTACAGATTGATACACACTATCAAATGGTAGATCATGGTACAAAAACTCTAAAATATTAAACACCCGATCATGCACCAAAACAATACCATTGAAAAATTTGATGTGAACTTACATATTAGATTTTTTTTTAATAATTATTATGAACCCATATTAGTAATATTCAAGAAAATCACGAAAATGTAAAGTACTCTATCATACCGTTCAAGTCCCACGAGTTCGATCCTCAATATTTTAAAGTCTCTACTCTTCTTGTCAAACCCGAACCCGATGGACATGCAGTTAAGAGATTTGAAGAATTGGTTCGATGCCAATTTACAGACATATTGTTAGTGTTGCCTAAGGGCCGGGTTCACCACCATGAATTCCTCACCAAACCGTCGACGATCTGCATAGGTTAAACACACCAATCCGTTTGATGACCCGACAATGGCAAGTTTCCCCCGCTGCGTGAGTCCCAATTTTTCCGGATAGGTGGATCCTGGACGAAGCACTGATAACTCGGATTCCGTTGTCCAGAAGGATTTCTTTTGGCTATTGATCACTATGAAACTATCGTTTTCGACTCTTTTGGAAGACTGATCCAAGTGCAGTTTGATGAACTGTGGATCCTTAGCGAGATTGTACCAGGATTTTTTCACACAACTGAATTTCAACAAGGATTTAACTGGAAGTCGTGAGAGGATCTCGAGCATGGCCTTGCCTGGTAATAAACAGGTTAGTCCAGCGGCGATATCATCTTTTGCCATTGTTAACTTTAAATTGATGAACAAGAAAATGAAGAGGTAAAGGGATTTTGGACGAGTAATTGTAAGATTATAATTCTCAGTCTATTGAATTCACGATCAATAAAGTATATATACAAGGAAGAGTCCTATCAAAGGTGAAACTCCTAAACTATATACATAAAGGAATATAAGTCTATATTCACAAGGAATATAATCCTAACTCTAATAGTAATGAATAAAAAATATCTTAGACCTGAAAGTTAAGTAATTATATATGGAGTAGAATTACGCAGGGTTCAGATTATCTACTTTGGGATCGTGTTAACAGATTATATGTAGGTTTGAGATGTGTTTGATCATATCCACTTAATTTAGTTGCGAAAATCCTTAATTGTGGTTTGTTACCAAATTATGTGAAATTGATACTTATCTTAACGATACGGCCGGCATGCCTCCTCGGAGAATGGGGTTGGGATAGGGTCTATCATTATAACTTATAATAATTCATTCATTATTTTTAACTTAATAATACCAAGGAGTTCTTGAAAATATGGTTCATTTAACTTGAATATTTGTTTGGATGGTGCGAAACATCTACGGTATAAATGGGTTTTTGAGTTTTCAATTTTTTTTTCTTTCTTTTTATCAAAACTTTGGCCGACTCACATGGCATCGTCTTTTAGTTTATTTTCTTTCATAATACTTTGGAAATAGTAATGAGGGCATAATTGGAGAAATTCCCACTTTATAGTAAAAGCACATCAATCTAAATAATTTATGTTCGTAGTTGGTGGATGCAATGTGAAAATATTTCACATCGCAACGCATAAAACGGCCAAAAAAGAGTTACACTGGAGGATCACTCTTAAATAGTCTTAATCTAGCTACTATATATACAAGAATAAATTCTGAAGCAGGTAGATGCCCCTAAGGGGTAAAAACAGAGGAGACCCCGTGGAATCCTTCAACTCGATCGACCGAGCCACCCACCAACAGGTCCGATGCTTATACATCGACACCAGACTCTCTCTGTAATAGCAAATTTGATGGTTCTTTACATACTCCGTTACCTCTGGACCCGTAAACGCCACTAATTGCTTCTCCCAGTGCACAAGAAAGTCAGTCTTTTGAAGCACATAAAGCACAACAAGATCGACAAGTTGTATTCCATAGATCCTTATCAGGGCTGATCATCCTCTTTATTTTCCATGAATCCGTCTTTATCGGGATTTGTCCTGGAGACACGGTCCAGATTTCGTAGCCTTGATTTTCACTAGTAAGAAGAATTGCGGTCAGTGACTCGTGTTTCCAGGCGACAATTTGAATGCATTCCAGGTTTCTTGATTCGGTGCAAGGGAATCTCGTGTGATGTTTCACTACTTAGATCGAAGCCCATGATCGTATTATCATTTCTCGCAAGTGACAGCCAGTATATGCAGCTGCAAATCGTTGCCGAACAAATGGGGTGTTAAGGATCAAAGATCCTTAATTTGTTCTAATTCGAGTTTAGAACTAACTCCTAAGAATTGGAGATGAGATGGGGAGACTTTAACTAAAAATACTATTTATTTCTTTTTCTTCTTCTACAATACATTCAATTCTAATTTATAAGCAAATTACATAATTTCTCCACTAACACCACTACTCACATAACACCCCACTAACACATAACTATTACAATCATATCCACTACTCATAAATAATATCTAATAATAATAATAATAATAATAATAATAATAATCTATCATATTATAGAAATAGTTGGGCCCGTATCAATCCATCCCTCTTGAAAAGGGCCTTGTCCTCAAGGCCTTAAGGATGAAAGGACTTGGTGAAAAACTTGTAAGAAGAGGCTCCTTATTTGCAAATTGATGAAAATCCCATGCTTGAGCTGCCTCTTTTAGCAATTTTGTCCACTTCATCATTATTTGCTCTGCAACAAAAATTCTTCTGCGAATCATCTCTAAACCATCTTCATGTCTCATATGGTTGATTATTCCAATTCTTCCGTGTATGCTGGCTTTTCCTCTGTCTATGGGAAAGGTTACTGATTTCAATTGTAAGATGTAGACTATTGTAAATAACACCATTGACAAGACTCCCACCCGCGAGATGGTAAGCGTGGACCCGATTGACATCATTTTGAGTAATTTTTGAAAAGCATCAAAGGGGTAGCGTAAAACTTGCATTTGGTTCTTGTGGGTGAGGAATGAATATGTAGACTTGTTGGGAGAAAAGTTTGAGTATTCAAAGATTTCTGAATGGTCAATACAAGTCGGAACTTGACCGAATTTTGGGGTGGTTGGTGGTGGTTGCGGTAGCGGTAGCGGTAGCGGTGGTGCAACGTAATGTTGTGGGATTGGGGGCATTGTAGGAGTGTGGTTGTTTATATTATTTTGGGGTGGGATTGTGACTTGGGAGACTTTGGGTAAAGATTGTAGTCTAGAAGAATTACCGGACTTCGGGATTTGGGTGATTTCTGTCGAGCCAAACAACATTTGCTTCAATTCTGTTAACATGACCATCATGTTGTTGAAGTGGTTTCGGTTTTCTTCATTGAAAGCGTGCTTTTCTTGTAAATGTTTTCGATTTTCTTCCTTGAAAGCGCGCATATCTTGTAAAAGCTTTGTCAATTCATATTGAACCGATGAAAGGGAATTTGCCACGATCGGGACATTCATAGTTGTTCGATTTTGTGAACTCGGAGGCATGAGAGTTCTCTCAATGAAAGCACCAATGTTAAGGATCAAAGATCCTTAATTTGTTCTAATTCGAGTTTAGAACTAACTCCTAAGAATTTGAGATGAGATGGGGAGACTTTAACTAAAAATACTATTTATTTCTTCTTCTTCTTCTACAATACATTCAATTCTAATTTATAAGCAAATTACATAACTTCTCCACTAACACCACTACTCACATAACACCCCACTAGCACATAACTATTACAATCATATCCACTACTCATAAATATTATCTAATAATAATAATAATAATAATAATAACAATAATAATAATAATAATAATAATAATAATAATAATAATAATAATAATAATAATAATAATAATAATAATAATAATAATAATAATAATAATAATATATCATATTATAGAAATAGTTGGGCCCGTATCATGGCGCTTCTGAACGTGAGGTTCTGTGAACTCTGGATCTTTTTCCAAGAATTGGAACTGAGTGAGCAGATGTTGACTTCAGAAAACCTGAACGTGACATAACTTTGAACTTAAATCTTAGATGGATTAAAGAATATTAAGAAAAGAAATATGATCATGTAACACAAAAAATCACAATGAATAGTCGGAGCCGAATTTTGTGCGTCACCTTTTTGTGTCGTATAACGGTCTTTTTACCATGTAAAATCACCACTATTCATGATTAAGATTCAAAACACGTGTCATCATCACAAAAAGTAACACACTGTGACATATGAAAATGACCCAGAGGATCCCTCCCGCAATTTGGTACTTTTGCCGCCCTTGAATTCGGGTCATGAATTTGCGCTATATGTATTGATTTTTGCTGCAAAATATGCCCAATCGGGCCCAAAATGGGTTTTTTTTTCCTACATGAACACTAAATGATTAAATCGCTTATCCAGGTGTAAAAACGCTTTGCCACGTGTATTTTTTTCATACCAAAAAACGATTTTATTAAAAGTCACAGGGTATTTTTGCATTTTGCTTAAAAAATTAAATTAATTCAAAAGATTATTATTTTTAGATCTGGACAATTGCACAAACACCCCTAGATTGTGTAAAATCGCACATTAACCTATCATCCTCTGTGTCCCCAAATGTGACAGCTCCTCACCATTTCCTCTGCCAAAAGAACACAATAATTAGCTTTTGCCCCCCTAAACATTGCTCATATTTACATTTCAGCCGCACAGAAAAACAAACTTTACTTGGATCACTCTCTCATCGATTATGCCGTCCTCTTCGGTGGATATCAAGGTGGCAGCGTCAATCACGGGCGTGGCAAATCCCAAGAAATCTATAACTGCTAAAAAAAAATATATATACATCGACTATAGTATTTGATAAAAATATTTACGATCTATTGAGAGCATTATTGATCAAAGATTTAGATTTTTATTTTACCACGTGTTGTCTTGATTATAAGATTTGAAACAACCGATTCGACAGCATAATCGGAATAATCGGAGCCGATGAAACAATCGAGATAATCAAACGGAGTAACGGAGCGAAGTCTCCAATTGAGACTCGACATCACATAGAGCTTCATTCTCTACACTTCGGTTCAAAAACGTATCTAAACGCCTCAGATTCGTCATCATTATCAACATCAATCACCTGCAAATCAATGATAAACAACAAGTAAACCTCCTTTGTTTTTGCCGCTTTTGACAAACACGCAACAACGACTAGCTGAAACGCCCATCCGCTACTCTCCAGTAGTTTTTTTTTTTAGAGAGAGATAGCGATCACAGAAGTTAATCGCGAGATATGCGGTTATAGGTTTGAATTCGTGGTGAGATTGAGCTTTGAGGATGGAGTTGCTCGAGTCATAACGAGATGTGAGGCGAATCGGAAGGTCTCTGCAGAGGCGAAGATAGTCATCGGTCGGTGATTATGAGTTGTGTAGTGGCGGCGGTGGGATTTGGGGTGAATGGTGGTGGGTATGGGAACGAAATTGGGGGTGAGATGTGCAACGAGGGAGAATGATAGGTTAATGTGCAATTTTACGCAATCTAGGGGTGTTTCCGCAATTCTCTAGACCTAAAAATAATAATCTTTTTAATTTATTTAATTTTTTAAGCAAAAATCTCCTGTAACTTTTAATTAAATCGTTTTTTGGTATGAAAAAAATACACGTGGCAAAGCATTTTTACAACTGGAAAAGCGATTTAATCATTTGGTGTTCACGTAGGAAAAAAGTTCATTTTAGGCCCGATTGGGCATATTTTGCAGCAAAAATCGATACATACAGGGCAACATCACGACTCGAAAAGTGAAAAGGCAAAAGTGCCAAATCGCCAAAATTAATGGGCAAAAAAATGATTTCTCCCATAAATATATACCAAAACACCACCTAGAAAACAACCAATGCACGAAATAATTTTTCATTTCACATCCTTTTTTCCTCCACATATTTTGTGGTTTTAAAATAAAACACATCACCGGCCTAACTACAAACAACTTCACGTACATGTACATGTACAATGCACGTATATTTGCATGGCCACCATGCATCCCCTCCCCGTAACTCACGCCATTCCACCACCCTCTCCACCGTCCCTCATCCCTATATTAACCCCTTCCATCACCTCATTCATCACCCTCACTCTTTCTGATTTTACTGCATCTTTTCAGCAAGAAAAGACAAAGGCAAGATACAGAAAGAGTGACCGAGTGAAACACACAAATACAATAATAATAATAAAAATGGCAAGACAAATCATTGTACTTGCCATGATCATTTTCTTCGCCGTAGTCGCCTCTGCGGTCCCCGCCCCCGCCTCCGCTCCCTCCAAAGCCCCTTCAAAGGCCCCCGAAACTACCGCAAAGACCCCTTCCTACGCCCCGGCTGCAGGGCCCACTGCTTCCGACCATCACCATGGACAAGGTGCTTCCATCGGCGGGGCCGCGGACGCTGCACCCGTTGGTGGACCTGTTCCAGAAGGTGTCTTCCCTGACCTGACCCCAGCTCCGGCACCCGCAAACAATGCCGTTTCACGTGGAGCCACCGTCGTTGGAGCAGTTGCCGCCGCTGCGGTTGCTGGTTCATTCTTCTTCTAAATCAATCAAAACAATGAAAGATGTGACCTCAAAGTGCAATATATTATGGAATATGGGGTATTCGTTATTTCGGGCACTTACGGTTTCTTGTCTTTCTGATCATTTATTGAAAAATTGTACATTCTGATTCTTTATGTATGATCATTAAAAAAAAAAGGAGGGTTTCTTTTTCTTTTTTTGAACTTTTTTTTCTTTTTTGTTCTTTTTATGGTTGTAGATTAGAAATTTTTTGTTTGGCTTGTATTGGATTAATGTATCTTCATCTGTATTATACAAGTCGACAATTCACGGCTTCGTGAGTTGTGAAGGAATAAACGAGAAAAAAAAAGTTTATGATCATTTCTTTTGCCCCATCATTATTTATATGGAAGTTCGTAATGGTAAGTTGTACATCATGTTATTGTTCTTCCTCAACTTTCCTTTTAATATTGGCTCATACATGTTGGCGATCCACTATTTTAATATAGAGTAGCAAGCATGATTACTACAATAAAAGAAAAAAGTTATATTAACAAACCTAATAGAGTAATAGGTCTTAAATAAAAGTTCTAATAATTGGATAAAACTGTTGAATATATTAGGGTTACTAACTAATAGAATTTGAAGCCCATTTATTTATCCCCTTAAAAGGTCTTATTAAGTGGAGATGAAACTTCTCTTTATAAATATAAGTCCAGGCTCTATCTCAAGCGATGTGAACAATTCTTAACACGCCCCCTCACGTGTGGGCCAGTATTAACTCCGGTCCCATCACGTGGGTAGGTCGCAAGCCCATCATACGTCTTGAGTAGGCTCTGATACCATAATAGAATTTGAAGCCATTTATTTATCCCCTTAAAAGGCCTTATTAAGTGGAGATGAAACTTCTCTTTATAAATATAAGTCCAGGCTCTATCTCAAGCGATGTGGAACAATTCTTAACACTAACTACCATTTACCTCAGCCAAACAAACCCAGTTTTCTTTATAGATAGTAAGTAGCTTGTAGCCCAATAATGTTTGAGTTGAAGTCGTCTAGTTCTTTCTTTGCAACTGTGGGTAACTCTGTTTCTAAATTTTATTATTATTTACGTCAAAAGAACATTTCTCTATCCATGGACATGAGTTTATCAAGAATGCCTATCCTAAAGGCCCAATTAATTGAGAATATGTTAGGGCAAAGCGGTCATTATCCTCTTGAATATAAAAGTTCATCAAGCTGCTTGGCAAGACCAATTTGAAAGTTGAGTGTGATAACGTTTAGTATTTGTCAGTGTTATCAAAACCGGACCGGACCGGCCGGTCGAACCGGTTCGACCGGTGACCGGCCTCTGGTCCGGTCTGGTTTGCATTTTCAGAACAGCTGAAACCCGGACCGGTAAAAACCGCTCAAAACCGGCCGAAAACCGGTAACCGGTGGCCGGTTTTGGCGGTCCGGACCGGTACTACCAAAGTAAAAAAAATAAAAAAATAAAAAAAGGTTCTGCAAAACGGACTCCGCCTCTCCTGCCTGATCACGCCGCCCCCGCTCCGCCACTCTAGCCGTCCATTGAACGCCCAACAATATGTATTTTTGTTACTTTTGGCAAAAGAAAAAGAAGAAAAATAGATTAGATAAAGATAAAAAGTCTTGGAGAAGATGAAGAATCAATTGAAAACTAAGGAAATAGAAAGATTCATGAAATGAAGTAGGGGAAGCTTGACTATAGAAAGTTACAAATAGAAATAAGGAAATTGAAGATTTAGAAAAATTAAATGCGTGAGTGATTTTTGAAATTAGGGAAGTAATTAGAATCATAATTGAATACTAATTGATGACTCTTGATTGCCAAGATTAAATGCTAATTAACCATTCGTGATTTTTTCAAATCTCAAGAACCACCGATATAACTATATATAAGCAATTAATTAAAGTATTATTAGTAGTATCTTGCTAGAGTTTTAACTTTTAATTACCTTTACTATTCAAATGTAATTAAGGTAAATATTCTAATAAAGTATTACTTTAATCTTTTTTAGTAATTTATTTAATCAAATACTCTAGTTAATTTTTGTGTATAAATAATAACTCTTGGCAGTGACTTAATTACTTAGAAGGTTTGATCTCTACAATTGTATTGCTTTGTCGATTATAAATTATTTTGTTTTCTTGATAAATAGTGAAAAAGTTTCAAACTTGCACATCACTTTTCTAGGAAATTTACTACAGTATTTTCAATTGACAAATATATATATATAAATATATAAAATTATGAATAGTTTGAGAATGTTAAAAGAATAGTATAAGATATATTTGTTGACTCTATTTGTTGGTTTTGACTTTTTATACCGGTTCGACCAGTGGTTAGACCGGTTCGACCTGTAAAACCTGTAACCAGTAAGGTCATCGGTTCGGGGTCCGGTCCGGTCCGGTTCTGAGAACACTGGTATTTGTATACATAAACAAAAAAAAAGGTAAAAGAAAAAATCAAAGGTAAATTGGAAAAAAAAAAAAAAGAACCTATGAGTTCTTTCAAAATTTTAATACATTATAGGTAAACTTTTTAAAAAAAATATTAAATCTTTTATATAGTTCAAACAAACCCAAAAGGTAAGCTCTGAAAAATGATATCAAATGTGAAGACCATCTAAATTAATTTTTCTGCGTCCTTCCTATACGGTAAATACAGTTTGAGCTTACCTCGATAAACTTTCTCGATACTTTGTCTTCAAGTCCTTCCTATAAGGTAAATCGAGACGGCCTCCATGTTTGCACTTCCAAATTCAGCGACTACTCGAGAGCTTCGATGCATTTTACCCCATCAATTTAAAACCACATGTAAATCGAGGATTTTTTTTTATGTTTTTTCTTACAAAACCACGTTATTATAATAGCGACTTTAGTTCAAATCGCACACCACACGAACACGACAACATCACATCACCACAAAGAGAGGAAAAAGAAGCGGGAGCAAATAAATTAGGGCAAAACAAACTATTAAATCTCAAACAAAACCACACTCCACTTCTTCATCTCCATTTTCAATCGGATCTTCAAAAAATCACCGGATCTGGTTCTTCTGCAGCAGCAGCAGCAATGGCGTTGGCGTTCGACGAATTCGGTCGACCGTTCATAATAATAAGGGAGCAGGAGCAAAAGAGCCGATTGCGTGGCCTCGATGCGCACAAATCGAACATCTCCGCCGGTAAAGCCGTGGCTCGGATCCTCCGAACCTCGCTCGGACCCAAAGGCATGGATAAAATCCTTCAGGGACCCGACGGTGACGTCACCATCAGTAAGCTCTTAGCTTCTTTCTGTATATTTTTTGATCCGTGTGTAGATTGTTCAAGGTGTAGTTATATTTTACTTAATATTGTTGGCATTTGATTCATCTCCTTAAGTATATAATATGCGTTTAATCTGGTTTTAGTCGAATAAATTAAGTTAGGGTGAGGAATATGATTAGTAGCTTATGAATTATGATTAAAGGAAGAATATACGTTAGGCGAAACTTTGTTGCTAAGAAGTGATTGTTCAGAGTGGATATTTTATTTAAAAATGTCCGTTAGTGTTGTTGTGCGATGGGTTGATATTTGCTTGTTTTTTCTGTTCTGTTCTGTACGCTCTTGGTTTTGTAATTAAAAGTTTTCAACTTGTTTATCCTGCAGAAGTATAGTTCTTCGACTTATTAAGGACATCAAAATTTTAAAAATTGTTATGTAGTATAAAATAGAGCTGATATCTCTATAAATTTTATAGCTAACGGGGTAGTTATCCACGTGCCTGAATCAGCGAATGTGAATATCCTTTTCGTCTTGAAAGAACATATTTGGGACTCCTGTATAACTTGACTACAAGTCGAGAGAAAATTTGGTAAATGTTTAATGTCTTTCGAGGAATTGATAATACGAAAAGCTCAGCTCTTTGCAGTACAATGTCGGTTATGCTCGTCGTTTTTCTTCTGTTTAGGTATAGCTTAAGTTCTATCAAGTAGATCCTCGGGTAATTACTTATGTCTGATATTTTGCTTTCAGCAAATGATGGTGCGACTATCTTGGAGCAGATGGATGTTGACAATCAGATAGCTAAGCTCATGGTTGAATTGTCACGGAGTCAAGACTATGAAATTGGAGATGGAACAACTGGAGTTGTTGTTATGGCTGGTTCACTTCTGGAACAAGCTGAGAAGCTACTGGAACGCGGAATTCATCCTATCCGGATTGCAGAAGGATATGAGCTGGCTTCCAGGATAGCTTTTGAACATTTGGAGCATATATCTCACAAATTTGAATTTGATGGAACAAATATTGAATCTTTGATTCAGACTTGTATGACTACTCTATCCTCCAAGATGTAAGTACTGTTTCTTTGATGGATTTTCTGGATGGTCTTTGTTCTTGTTGATCAAATATTTGGTTCCCTTTTAGGCTTTTGGCTGTAAGGAATCGGGGAGTAACTGTTATATGTATTTTCTTTAAACATGGATCTTTACTTGTCATTTTACTAGCTGCTAATATAGCAATGAAATTGAGGTCATGTTTCCATAAATTGCATCTTCTTTATTTTTTCTGCATTTGATGGTAAGCAAATGTGTGGAGTTTGACTTTTGTTATTTTCTCAAATTTCCGGAGTCCCAGGCGTTTCTGATGTCTACCTTACTTTCTTTTTCCAAAACATTATGACTTTTGAATTATGCTTTTCCTTTTTATTGAATTATTTAAATCCAGGCATCAACATTTGTGGTTTTGCTTTCACTATCTGCTCAAATTTGTCCAAGTGCGAGGAGTTTCTGATATCTGCCTTCTTTTCTTTGTCCGTAATAATATTTTGGACTATTAATTATATTCCCCCTTTGTATTAGCTACAACATCTTTGTTTTTTTTTTGTTTTGTTTTGTTTTTTTTTTTTTGTCATTTGTATTAGAAAATCTGGGATAAGTGTTTTAGGTGCCTTTGTTCTTCAATTACGAATAGTTGTGTTAATGATATCTAGAATGTGTGCCTTCAATTACTACTCTTTTAATTTACTTTTTCTGATATAAAGCTACCTTGTGCTGTTATGTTGTTGTTAATAACAACTTTTGCTTCACAGTGTGAATAGGTGCAAGCGCAGTTTGGCAGAGATTGCTGTTAAAGCAGTGCTTGCTGTTGCAGATTTAGAGAGGAAGGACGTTAACTTAGACTTAATTAAAGTAGAGGGAAAAGTAGGCGGGAAGTTGGAGGATACTGAATTAATATATGGGATTGTTGTTGACAAAGATATGAGTCATCCTCAGATGCCAAAGCAAATTGAGGATGCGAAAATTGCCATCCTGACTTGCCCTTTTGAGCCACCGAAGCCAAAGACTAAGCATAAGGTTGATATTGATACAGTAGAAAAATTCCAAACATTGCGTCAGCAGGAGCAAAAGTACTTTGACGATATGGTTCAACAATGCAAGGTAAAATTTAGTATGTGTTAAATAATGTAGTTTGCTTGGAAAACGTGTTTGACCATTCAGTATGCTGGATAGTATAAGAAAATAAGGTGGTTGTCACTTTGGGTTGAGCTGGCATTTCCTTTTTAACATTTACTGTTTTGCTTCTCTCGTGGCGGACTTTCACCGAGTTATATTCTTTTTGCTAGCTATGTACATATGGTTGTATATGTGTAATGTGATTGCACTTAATATCAATCTGCATGGTTTTACGTTGAAGTCAATCGTCGGTGTAATCCCAAGTTGCATTGAATAACAGGATGTTGGGGCTACCTTGGTTATCTGCCAATGGGGTTTTGATGATGAAGCAAACCACTTATTGATGCATAGAAATTTGCCTGCTGTAAGATGGGTTGGTGGTGTGGAGCTGGAGTTGATAGCTATAGCTACAGGTTTGTACCAATTGTGCAGTTTTTACTGCTTTAGTTTCACTGTTCTTTCATTTTTACCTTTCTCATAATTACCGCCTTCTTATGACTTTGGTATTAGGTGGGAGAATTGTTCCTAGATTTCAAGAGTTGACACCGGACAAGCTAGGGAAGGTATGTTTTCCCACCTTTGACCAATTAAGTCATGTATCCTTTTTTTTCTATATTTTTGCAGTATTGCAGTATCCATCTGCATTTCATCTTGCCCTATTGCTTTTCATTTTATACAACTATATGTGCCAATCTAAAAACAACTTACATGCTAGGCTGGTTTGGTTCGAGAAAAAGCATTCGGCACCACAAAAGATCGAATGATATACATTGAGCACTGCGCCAACTCGAGGGCTGTTACCATATTTATACGTGGAGGTAGGTCAAGAGTTTCTTCTTCCCATTTTCCCATTTTCTCATTTTGTTTTTCATATTATCTCCATTTTAATTAAGTTATGACAGGTTATTAGCTTTTGACTACTTGATCCTTAGTCGTATAAATTGCCATTATCTGATGATGTTATCATTCTTATCAGAACCTTTAGTGCTATTTACGTTAGTGCTCTACAATTTGGCAGTTCATTTTTATTTTAGCTGTGTGGTTTAGTGTGAGAACTCCCATGAACATTCTATTTCAATACACGTGACTCAACCTTATTACTTTAAGCATATATTTGATACAACTTCTTCCATGACCTATTTGACTCTGTTGTACAATACAAACCGTAGGAACATCATCTAGAACCAACAGCAGTAGGTGATGAAGCATGGTTTTGTAACTTTTGTTAGGTATTTGTGTAGTGCTCTTTGAACCTTATTATGTGCTGATCGCTTGAGAAAAATTACTTTGATGGAAAGCCTTACAAACTTTGAGGGTTTTTCCCTTGGTTAGAAAATAGAAATCGAGGTAATGTAAATTCTGAAGTTCATATGGTATCTATTGACTGATTCATGGAAATTTCGGAAAGGGAATGTTTGAGAAGGACAAGGAATATACCAAACTCAAATATTGAGACAACTTATTGTTTGTTATTGTTGCTTTAGGTAACAAGATGATGATTGAAGAAACAAAGCGCAGTCTTCATGATGCTTTGTGCGTTGCTAGGAATCTTATTCGCAACAATTCCATTGTGTACGGTGGTGGTTCAGCTGAAATTGCTTGTTCTTTGGCTGTTGAAGCTGCAGCTGATAAGTATCCAGGAGTTGAGCAGGTGAAAAGCTAGACTCTTCTCTTGTATCTACTGGTTTCAACTCTTCAGCTAAAATGTTTCCATGTATATGCAGTATGCAATTAGGGCATTTGCAGATGCATTGGATGCTATCCCCATGGCGCTGGCAGAAAATAGTGGTCTCCAGCCTATAGAAACTTTATCTGCTGTAAAATCTCAGCAAATTAAGGTAACCTCAAAGCTGTTTCTTCATTCATGGGTTTCGCATTCTTTCTTCATTTGGTTAGGGACAGAAACAAGTCATTCCAAGCTTTTTATTATTTTTATCACAGCATCTTAAAGATTGGGGGTGTTATTTTCTGAGAAATAATTGTGTCTTTTACCTCTGCAGGATAACAACCCCTGCTGTGGTATTGATTGCAACGATGTTGGCACAAATGACATGCGTGAGCAAGATGTTTTTGAGACTTTGATAGGGAAACAACAGCAAATTCTGCTGGCAACTCAGGTTGTTAAGATGATTCTAAAAATTGATGATGTCATTTCTCCATCTGAGTATTGAGTCATATGAGTGTCTCAAAGAAAAAAAATTGCTGTCTAGAATAGTGTCAACTGTCGGCAGTTTTATATTTTGCAGAAGTAGTTGACTCTTACCATTTGATCCTGTTTGGAATTTTTGAGTTTATTTGAAATTGTTCATCTTGTAATTCGTTGTTCTAAGGTTGATGGATTCCTTGTGTTGCTCTGAATTGTATAAGACATATATGGCCTTGATTCTCTGTGTCTCAAAGGTTATTGATCGAACATATGACATGAGGTTTTTCCACTTACAATGTTGTATGCACCATTCAGCCTCATTTACTTGTTCCAGGCATGGCATTAGTCCTTTAGTTAAGGATAATTATACAATTTGGTCATATGAATTCCTCTCCTCCCTCGTTAGTTTGTCTTACCTTACGAGTCTAATTATGGTCAGTTCCTTTATTCTATAAGCTACAAAAACTAGATAATGAGAGGCAATTTCAACCAAAGGTATCTGGTTTGTTTTAGCTTGGCAACCATAACTTGGGGGTGGCAATGAGCATTAAGAAATGCAATGCTTGCCAATGAGCAGGTAACATTGGAACTGCTACAGTGGGTCTTTTACAGTTATGGGTGCGACCACCTCTGTTCAAACTCCATCTTGTAGGACACCATTGTATTAAGGCTCGACGGTGCTTACTGCAACTCCATTGTAAACTGAGAATATCAATTAGCTTCAACATGAGATACCACAAATGTGGTATTTAGGTGCCACATTATCGGCAATTACTCCCCAAGCTTGGAAAAATGGTGTTCATAATGAAGGTGGCTTGCTTTGAAAACCAAGAGTTGAGTAATGAGATGTCTAAGGTGAATAGTCTATTTCATTCATAAGCTGAATTTAGAATCAAATCTGAGAACACAAGGTATCGTTCCATTTACCATCTACTCAGACAAATATCGTGGCTTGAATAATATTGTTGCTGTGATAATTTGACTTACACCTCTTTAAGTTCATATATTTTAAAAAATCACTGTTTAAATAATTATATAATACCTTTTTGAAATTTTAAAAAATGTTACATAGGATCTTCTGAAGCATGAACTAACTTTAGGGGTGTAGATGTACCTGTCCCTTTTGGCTCTTATTACTTGTTAGTTATTAGTAATTGAATCCCCTGAACCTGAGATGGAGGGAAGCTTGATGTATGCTATTTATGGATAAGTGGGGTAGCAGCCTGAGCCCGAGGTGTGATAAATAGGACTGGTACCCATAAAAAAAAAAATTAAAAATGAAGGATTGTCGGGTCAGATTTATGGGTTCTTGGGTCGACCCGAATGATGCTTTAAATTCGAGCACGTTAGTTTCGTCTGCAGCAGCAGATGGTTGAGCAGCAGTTAAGACGAATAGCATTGTTTTTCTCTATAACTCTGCAAAAGAGATCTGTGGCATTAATGAATTATTTCATGCAAACTTTCAGGATTGTAGTTATGACTTGTTTGAATTCAATCCACAAAACATGGCCCTCCTCTTGAAAGTCGAAATAAACATAACTTTGTGCTATTCCTATTCATTCATAATAATTGATGAATGTCCAGCCATCCCATGTGAGTGAAGACCCCTTTTGGCGGGTCACGTAGAAAAATTCTCCCTCACTCCTTATCTTTTAATGCAAAGGGGTTGTTGGGGTTGGAGGGGGGGGGGGGGGGTACAGATGAGTTCCAATCCGATAGGGTCATGCCATTGGAACAATTGCCTACTCCAATAGAGGCTAATATGATAGGTTAATTTGGTGTTCGGACAATACTACTTTTCATGTTTGTCAATCTCATTTAATGTATAACGAGTTGGGATTTTGTATAATTAATGGAGATAATTACATCTATAGTTCCTCGTGTTTGATGTACTTAGACAAACCACTTTTTTAAGGTTTGAATACTAAGAAAAACACCACCTCAAACTCTAGTAACAAAACTATTTATTTATAGTTGATAACTCCACTCGACAATACATGATAAAATAGAGTAATCTTGCTTTATGACGAACACCTTGTTCCTAACTACAAGAACGTCTAACTACAAGAACATCTATACAGACTATTCTTTTTAGTCAAAGTGCGTACCCGCTCTCTTTAAATCTAAGAGGTACATATTTATTGGCCGAGGGCCTCACTGGACATGGCGCTGGGTAGCTGCCGAGTGGTGCACTAGACAAACCATCGAAGGTCCGCTAGTTGTGCTTGGTACCTTGATGGGGTCACTTATTCAGGAGACGATAGTCACCTTATAATAACATCGTCCTTCCAAGAATTAAAATAATACTTATGAAACTTTAACATGCGTTTGTAATTATTCAATCTTATGGGAGTCCATGTGTAATTTCTTAAAGTTCCAAAGACTATTTTTTAATTATTCAAATTGCACTTGAGGTATCTATAGTAAGACAAAACTTAAGGGTGTAGATGTAATTAGTTCCAAGGAAACGTATAAACATAGAGAATATATAGAGCTTAAGCCTTCTTTAATATATAATTGCAAAGAAGTTACATTAATCAACTCTCTAATCCTTGTTTCCCCTAAGACTTAAGGAAACAGGCCGAGGTTGTTGCAACAAACTTACATAACAAAATCCAAAACCGATACTGATGATCATAATATGTATAGATCACTTGTGAACCTACAAGGCCAAATGATATGTAGATACAATCAAATCATTGGATTCCAAATATATATATATCAACACCGTTTGCCTTTCTTGCACCTAAGTGAGCCGGCTCCGGTCGTCATCGATCCCACGAGAGTAGACGGTCGAGCGCTTAGACTCGACGCCTTCGCGTAATTGGACGATGATCCTGCGCCGGACCGAGTGAAGAAGGCACCATTCAACATTAGATCACCTTCTGATCTCCAGTTCCAGTTTTTCCATTTACTTTGTGCTGTTTCCTCACGTTTTGTCACCTCTTTATTGTCCGCATTGTTTGGTGCAAGAAATCTATTCCCTTGGCTATTGATTGTTGGAGATGCACTGCCACCAATGGCATACATTTGCCAATGTGTGTAGTCATTGTTCACCACGTGAAAGTACCCATGCCTGCACCTGCATAATTTGGAAATAGATCCAATTATTATTAATGCCATGTTCGAGTCCATAGAGAATTGCACTTATACCACATGAAGTTTGGTCTATTTACAAAAATCATTATTTACAATTTGGATAAATTTTAGAAACACCCCTTGAATGTCCAAACAACATACAAAATTTGTAAAAAGTGTTCCATGATGTTTGAATAATTACATAGGCTACCCCTTAAAGTTTGAAAACTATATATCACATATATTTTTTTATGAAAACTTACTATATCGGGCAAGAATTAACATACCTTGGCATTCTCTGCACGAGCCCTTCTCCAAAATGATTAAACGCAATGGTAACTTGCATGTTCTTATCTTGCGTAAAACTATCACTATGTCCCAAAAGCATAACCTTATTATGATGCGTCATATAATTATTCGATATCGTGATCGCAGTCGAGCCATGTATGGCATCAATCAACCCGTCGCGACAATTCGACAACGAACAATGATCCACCCAAACATGACTCCCGCCAAATATCGAAACTCCATCGCCATCCGACACTGTCCTAAACCCATAATGATCAGGCGAATCTCTAACATAGGCATTGCCACCTTGCTTACAATCGTGTATGTTAATGCCATGAACAATAATATTCGTGACGTATTGTATCGTAAGGCATGGCCCACCGGCAATGTGGACGCTCGCACCTCGACCGTCGATGGTTTTGAACGAGTTGAGCATTAGTTCTTGCTTGAGTTTGATCACCATGTCGCGTTTGAATATGATCCATAGCGGTTCGGTTTGGATGACGCCGTATCTTAGTGTGCCGGGTTTGGGGTTGACGGCGTCGTCGCCCGAGTCGGTTACGACGTAAATCTTGCCGTCGCGGCCGCCGATGGCGTGTTTGCCGAACCCGATGGCGCAGTCGGCTAAGCGTTGGCGGTTTGTTTCCCAATCAGGATCGCATCGCCAGCAGTCGTCGATGGGGTTGCCCGTGCCGCAGGATAAGAATCCTAGGTTCCTTCTTGATGCATTCACTTTCCTGGAAAAGTACCGAAACGACAACAAAAATGAGACATTGTATAGAAATATAGAGAACCTCATGCTCTCGTAAAATGCCTTAATAGAGGCAGACGACGAGAGAATCATTAATATACAGAAGTCCATAATAGTTTTCAAATAATTTGCTTCATATTTCAACACACTTCTCACGTCTCGTTAAGAATGAGCATTAGATCCTAACACGTGAACATTAAGCAAACCCATCGTCGATTTGAACAATGGCTTTGATACCATTTAAAAATTTAGAACTCCCTCGTGTTCTTTCTAAAAGGCCTTTTTTAGGCGGAGTCAAAGCTCCAGAATAATTCACAAGCAACGTAGAATAGATTCCAACATATTGTTAGCATTGAGAACAAATAATAATGAAAGTAAGGCTAATTAAGATTGAAGATCATACTCATTAACTTCTTGTACTATGAGTTCAGGGTCTGGAACTGGTGAGGAGAATGTGAGTAAAGGAGATAGTAGAGGAAGAAACACTAGAAGGAGATGTTGGATTGCCATGTTTGGTTTGTTTCTCTCTCTTGTATGGTTAGGGTGGGTGGGTAGTGAGAGAAGGTGATCAGTGTGGTGTTTGGTTGAAGGGTGTGGATGGGATTATATATATGCATGCATAGGGAATGTAGATGGATCTGATGAAGGATCATCATAATTAATTTAATGTGGGGAACATTGTTTGGGTCCTACTTCCTTTACATGATTTGAAGTCTCAAGCTTTCAGCATCTCCCCATATGCGTATACTGGAGCCTTGAATTATTGGGAGGTTTATATTTTGGAAAAAGACAAAACAATAAAATTAATTTTTTGGAATTTTGTTATGATTTTGGTACTTTTTTCACTCTAATTAACTTGCAGGTTACGTACTGAAGTTAATGTGATGTGATTTATGTTTGTTGAATTAATGGAAGTGAAGAAATTGTGGATACGTACACTAATTTTAAGAGTTTTGTGAATTTCTTACATCTTCTGCTAATTAAATTATTATTCATTGTTTTACTGATTATCAAAAGATTAAACTCTAGGCAAATGAAAAATTCATATTCGAATTACAAATATTTTGAAAAGGGTAGCTAGCTAATTGATTATATATATGAGATAGAGTAAAGAAAACATATTAAGAGTTCACTGTCATAGTGTCATGGCTCGCATATATGGATGTTCACCGACACTTGCATATATTTGACAAAGAAATGTAGGATTTTAACATTTGCAAAAACATTTACAGCCTTAGTAACTAAAAGACATATAGAAAAGGAGATTATATTCACTCTATAAGTTTGGTTAAGTTACATTAATAATTTCCTCGAGTTCTCAAGGTTAAATACTTCTAATATAAAAGAATATTCAATTCACAAGATATCGATATAAAGATCTTGTGGCCACCAAAACGAAATGAAACAATCTATGCAAATGAGATGATTTGTAATTTTCATTTATAGGATTTGTTATATACTAATAAACGGATTATTATTCAACAATATTAGTTCATTTGGTTGACGAAGTTAAATATTGTACAATAAAGTACTAAACTAGATGATTTAATAAAGTATTTTGACTTAGCTATCATTCCACTTTTTAAACAATGATTACGTAGCAATGATTGGAGTATTATCGATGAAGCATATTTCTCTAAAGTTTAAATTTAGAATTAAGAAAAACCAGTCTTTCAAGAATTCATGTCTTCTTTACATAACCAATGTATTAATACTTTTCCGGATTAAATTCATAGTGCATGTGAGTTCCACTGCAATTGGGGCTCAAAAGTCATACAAAAATGAATTTTGAAGAATTGGTGCCAGAAATTCAACCAACAACATATACATATACATTTAATTTATACATATACATGTACACTCACACAATATAGGTATATGTATATATGCATGTGCCGACATTGTCAAAACTACTATTAAATTACCCACATTAAATAGAAAACTAGCTAACTATTTTGTTATAGGTGAAAATTCTACTTCTATTCTTTTCACCTTAATGCGTGGAAGAATACTATAGGTTAGCATTAGACGGCTTAAAAACAAATCTCTTCGCGTTACTAGCATATAAGGTGGTGCTCTAGTTAATAATTTAAATGTTACGATATTTTCAACATACCAAGTACGTACAGAAGTACAGAAGGTACAAGAAGAAAAAACTTATTTGTTATAATATTTCTAATAAACTCTTTATTGTACGCAGCTTGTAATATATTTGGTTTATAGTGGATACTGAAATTACTCGATGCTTGCTCAAAACTTCACAACAAGTTCCAATTCTGATCAATATGGTGGCAAGTCATTGTAAGAAACTTTATCGTTAGAAAACGTAGCCTAAGATGTTAGAATTTTGCTTTACAAATTTACGTCAAGCAACTTATAATTAATTATAAATTATAATCATGCAGAACAACTGAAACATCACGTGCTTTTAACTGTCCCAACCGTAGAACCCGGCGTATTTAATTGTAATATATATTCTATATAAAAAAAGAAATGAAAGGTAAGGGTGGACGTAGAATTCGTACAACCCTTGTTGGGGTACCCTTTTAGGACTGGGGCACGTTGCTCCCATGTGCATTGTTGCCTTTAAGATTCCTCCATTCATAGTGTGCCACAAAATGTACGTAGTCCCATTTGGTAAAATTTGAACTATCAAATATATATTACATCCATAACATCAGCTAGTGTGAAGCAATTGCAATGATTAATTTTATATGAAACTTATCAAGACTTTAATTTTGGTAATTTATACTAAAGTTATCGTGATTCCGATTGTTGGTTCGTTATAATTTTATATATCTTTTCGTTTTGTATTGAATCTTTGCTGTATTTTTAAATTTTGGCAAAACGTCAAAATGACAAGATATAAATCAGGCTATAGAAATGTAAACATCGTAACAGATTATATGCATTTATTTATGTCACCCGCCATATAATAAGGGAAAACTCTTTATATTTTCTAGGGATAATTACAGCTACACCCCCTGAGGTTTGGTGTAATTACAGACACCACCCCTGAGGTTTGGGAAATTACACTCACCTCCCCTCTAACTAACTTATGTCATATAAAAGACAATAATGCCCTTCATTAATTTTGTTAGAGAATCTAATTAGTTACAAAAGGCTAATTGGTTTTTCTCTTTGGTTTGATGAGCTCTCATTTTTTCTTCTTTCTTTTTTCTTTTAGTTTTGTATTAAATTTGATACTAAAATATTATTAAATTTGCAAATCAAGAAACCTATGTTTGCTTCATTCTTTTGTGCATTTTTTATTGAGATGAATGAGGAGTTCTAAGCATATTGTATTCTTTTATTTTATATTATTAGAAGAAACTATAATTAGTGAATATTAAAATAATATTATGATTTTTTTTAAACATTTATAATTAAATTTAAATAAACGAATTAATTAAATAGATGTATGTTTCTTTTTAAAAAAATATACTTTTTATTTTTAGTATTTTTTAACAATATAATTTTTATGTTGATATTTATAAAGGTTTTGTAGAATTTTAAAAAAAATACTATTTCTTTATATAATAAAACCTACTCAAACTTTGTATAATATCAATTGAAATGGAACAAGGGTAAAATTGGAAGTTTTCATACATATGTTCAATAGAGGGACTTTATTGTAAGGTTGATGCAAACCTCAGGGGTGGTCTCTGTAATTTCTCAAACCTCGGGGGTGGTATCTGTAATTACACCAAACCTCAGGGGTTGTAGCCGTAATTATCCCTATTTTCTAATAATATTTGCCAACATTCTCACTAGTCATTACATCATGTTCAATCATTTCTATCCGTTGAATAAGGGAATCTTCATGTTTATACAATCACGTTATGCATTACAATAGCACATGATCATCAATTCTTGGTCTAAAATTTGTTTTGATCGTGGTTAACTTATTAGAACTTCTGCTTGTATGTAGCTTTGATTAACTAAATTAATGATGATGGTACTCAGTTACGTACGGTGTATTACGGTGCATGTGCACGTTATCTGACTTTTTGCCGCGTAATTTGGGGATATGATGGCAAGTTGGTTTGACGGCTTAATTAAAATTAGTTTAAAATAAGTGGCAAGTATGTATTAACTATTAAGATAAGCTTATCGTGATAAGAGCTTGTAGATTTCAAACTACATCGTTCAATGAGTTCAAATCTCATGATAAGGATTGAACATGAAAGATGTTATTTAAAATAAGGCTCTGGGTTATTAAATGATTTTAAATCATGATGATTTAAACTGTATATTTACAGATCTTTATTTGCGTGACAACTAAAATAAAAGATTGAATCTATTGAATTGGCCTTGGGAATTCATGTTCTTAGATTAATAATATTGGAAATTGGCTCAGAGTTAATTTTAAGATTTGGCCTTATTTCTTGTGCTTTTGATTTAACAATTGATTGAGGATTTAGATATAAATTATTCAAAACTCTTTAAGATTCCAAACTCCATGATTGGGTTAGGCTGTGTTTGGGCCCTCATAATTGGCTTTGGATAGCCCAATTGGTTGAAATAATAAATAAGTAGCTCAATAATGAAAGTTTTCGGTCTACTTGGGATTTAAATATCTTTGCACATATATATATATATGTATATATATATATATATATGTATATATATATATGTATATATATGTATATGTATATATATGTATATATGTATATATATATATGTATATATGTATATTTAAATATATGTATATATATTACTCTTACCTATCTATACTAATGCATAAAGAAAGCGGTATTTGTGACACAAAACTTTTAATTTTCAAATTTTAACCTTATAATTTGTGTTTCACTATAACATCTTATTATTAATTCCCCAATTGGACCCTACAATTTAAGTTAGATAAAATTAATTATATCATTTACTAAGAATGATGATTTGGTTTCCTTATAAATAATATCATTTCAATGGAAATTACTTTTCTTTCTATTCTACTCAAATTATGATGATTCACTCTCCCATTAATTCAAACTCTTTCCAACTAGGCAAATATTTTTTCTGGCATTTTTTTTTCTTCCAGATTTTAGTTTTCTCTTCACACTTGAATATGAATATATAGTACCTAATTTCTAGTTAAAAGAAATATTAAAAGAACTAACTTCAGAGCTATGCAACATACACTTTGGGTTTTAACATTTGTAGACAGATGGTTCAAAGTCTCGTCTCTGCGGTATATTTCGATACCCATAAATTTTAGGTTTAATAAATGTACCAAGAAATGTATATATTTTTTATTTAATCATTTTTTTTTAATAATTCTAAGGATTACACTTGTTATTTTACGTACTACCAAGTCCATCACAAAATTATTTACGTTTGAGAGAATTGCAATTTTTTAAATTAAGGAGGATATCTTTGTAACTACGGCAAGCCTAAGGAGAAACAAACGTAATCATTAATCTCATTGATAAAATAATTTGACATGTAGCTACGGGCTCTAATCATGATAAGCTTATCTCGATAAGCAATCACTGGCAGCTTATTCCATGGAACTAATTTTCAGTTAGCCGCTAAAACAACTCGTCTTACCGAAATTCCGTGAAGAAAAAGTCAGTTGACGTGCAAATGAAGCACACCATGATTTAATAAATGGAAGAACTTAAAAGTACATTTACTATGACCAAAATAAAATTAAGAGCGAAAAATGGTGCATGTTCTCTCGTAATGCAACTACACAATTGCTACTTTTTATTATTGAGTAACATGATTTTATAAAATGTAGATTTATTCAAGGATGCAAATGATTGACCATGTGGCTGCATGCTAATGTCTATCCATGCAAATCGATGACAATGCTATCATATATTTATGACATCAAAAGAATAAAAAAATGGAATTGCTAGACTTTATTTTAACTTTGTTAGCATTTTATTTTCTCTTTCCTTTTATAACTTACAAATATATTCATTTATTTTTACTTAATTTGTGATTTACGTCTTTGTGATCAATTCAAGTCATCAACTTATCTTGTTGAAATGATTTTAGTACTCCTCATGTAAGTAACTATTGAGTTTTTGTCTCCAATTTCTCAAGTGGTAATCTTTTTAACAAACTGAGGACTAAAATTAAAACAGAGAACACAAATTGCTCACCAACAAAGATAAAGAAAAAACTACATCTGGAAAATATATATAAAAAAAAATATAAGAACCCATGCCAACATGCTAATTATAAGAAATAAATCGCTAATCAGGTTAGGGGAAATACTATATGTTCGTAAATGTGAAAAATTCTAGATTATTTTTTTAATTAATCACCTCAATGTTAAAGTACTAATACTGCACTTTGCCATTTGATCGCACATTAGAGTTGTTTTTTGTTTTTCTTAAAAAGGTTACCTGTTAAATTATTGACTACAAAATGGAGGCTGTATATTAAAATTTTTAGGTATGACTTTCGAACCCTAGCCCAAGTGTTTGCCCCACGCATATGATGAAGTACTTCAAGACAGATACAGATGCAACATTATTATTCAAAAAGAAAGACGACATACGTTATGAGTCTTATGACGACGATATTGAATTCTTGTTAACTCTAGTTTAATTAAACATAACAGAAGTACATATGCTTCAGTTATTATTAATACTCCAATCATTGTTGCGTATTCATTTATCGAGATTAGATTATTATTGCTAAGTCAAAATATATGGGGTCAGCTCTCACTTTTGCCAACCAAACGCCTATGTATATTAATAAGTCACCGCAGAAACTTAAACTAATGCTATATGATACGAATTATAATAGTTCCAGGGTCGGATCTAGAGTTTTATAATAAGGGGGCGAAATTAAAATATTATTAATTGTATATTTTTATCATAGAAATACTTTTTGAAAATTAGTTATTTTTTCATAGAAAACAACAAAGTAATGAAAATTAACATTCTCAACAGAGTAAATAAAGAAACTCCAAACAAACACCAATGATGATAACAAAAGAGTGTGATTAAACATAATGGCACATGGAAGCACCATTAATTCAAGATAGTACGGTCATCGTTGGTGGTTGTTTGGAGTTTCTTTATTAATACGGAAGCACCATTAATTAATTCTATATAGTACGACTTATAGTAAAAAAAAATAACTAAAATGTTTAATCTCAGTTTATTAAAAATATGCGACCGACGTACTATTTCACCCCAAAGAAAGATGTAACAAATCTATTTAGAATGAATTACCCTTACATGTATATCTTAAAAACTGAATACTATATAGCTAAAGCATCTCAATTACATTCCGAAAAATTTATATATGCTTCTTCTTTCAAACAAATAAGACCTTAATTTTTTTTTTAATTTTACAGTATGCATATGGTAATAAGTAGCATTGGACCCAATCAATTTTCCTCATATTAAATTATGATTCCTCAGATCCAAATGTGACATAATATTCCCTATGCATGCATATATATATAAATCTCAGCCACTCCCAATAGCAAAAACCACATTCTTCTTTCTCTCATTCTCCACCCTCACAAGATATAAAGAAACAAATATGGCAATCCAACATCTCCTAATAATATTACTTCCTATAGTACTATATCCTGTTTTCACATTTTCTTCACCAGTTCCAGACCCTGAACTCATAGTACAAGAAGTTAATGAGTATGTTCACAAACTTTTATCATACATTCATAACATAAATTCTTTATTTGTTCTAGCAATGTCTCACATTTTTCTTTGTCTATACTTATGCAGGAAAGTCAATGCATCAAGAAGGAACTTAGGTTTCTTATCCTGCGGCACCGGCAACCCCATCGACGACTGCTGGCGTTGCGACCCCAACTGGGAGAACCACCGCCAGAGGCTCGCCGACTGCGCCATTGGGTTCGGCAAACGCGCCATTGGCGGCCGCAACGGAAAGATTTACGTAGTCACAAACTCTGGAGACGACGCGATGAACCCAAAGCCAGGAACTTTGAGATACGGGGCCATCCAAAAGGAACCCCTTTGGATCATTTTTAAACGCGATATGGTGATCAAACTCAAGCAAGAACTAATGTTGAACTCATTCAAGACTATCGACGGTAGAGGTGCAAATGTTCACATCGCTGGTGGACCGTGCATCACCATTCAATATGTCACGAATGTTATAATCCATGGCATTAACATACATGATTGCAAGCAAGGAGGGAATGCTTACGTGAGAGATTCGCCCAATCACTACGGATGGAGGACTCTTTCGGATGGCGATGGAGTTTCCATATTTGGTGGAAGCCATGTTTGGGTCGATCACTGCTCGTTGTCGAATTGTCGTGATGGCCTAATCGATGCCATCCTAGGATCGACAGCAATCACTATATCGAACAATTACATGACTCATCACAATAAGGTTATGCTTTTGGGGCATAGTGATAGTTATACTCGAGATAGGAACATGCAAGTCACTATTGCCTTCAATCACTTTGGAGAAGGGCTTGTGCAGAGAATGCCAAGGTATGTTAATGATGCTAAATTCTAGCATATTTTATGGTATATTTCAATTGAAGAGGGCAATGAGCTAATGAGTACTTTTTCCAAAATTTGCAGATGCAGGCATGGTTATTTTCATGTGGTGAACAATGACTACACACATTGGCAAATGTATGCTATTGGTGGTAGTGCAGCTCCAACCATCAACAGCCAAGGGAATAGATTTCTTGCACCAAATAATAGAAACAGTAAAGAGGTAACGAAACATGAGGTTGCACCGCAAAGTAAATGGAAGAACTGGAACTGGAGATCATCGGGAGACCTAATGTTGAACGGTGCCTTCTTCACACGCTCTGGTGCCGGAGCCTCGTCTAATTATGCTAAAGCATCGAGCTTGAGCGCCAGACCGTCTTCTCTCGTGGGCTCGATGACAATGGGAGCCGGCTCACTACACTGCAAAAGAGGCCGGCGATGCTGATCGACAGCAGTATATTTGTACCTACATATGATTTTAACTTGTAGGTTCACAAGCTATATATACATACATACATTCTCTGTATTTCAGTCTTAGATCTCTTATTTATATATATATATGTATTTGCAGCAACAAACCTTGACTTGTTTTCCTTCAGAAGAGGCTAAACATATTGAGCAATTAAGGAAAATAAACTGTGTAGTATTCCTAATACAGATATAGTTATAAATGCAACTTCTTTGCATTATTCATTAAGAATGCTCCTGTTCTACATCATCTAATACAAATGCAGCTTTTTATAACCTCAAACTCATTCCACATCAAGAAAGTTGACGAATATGAAAGTTCTGATATCCAAAAATATTATTCCAAAATGTCTAAGTTACAATTAAACAATGGCAAAACTAAAGCTCCCTTATTGTTTCAAAATTGATGTCAGCGGATTCCATCTGGTTATTTTGGTTGACATTATTTGTAACTTCTATGTGAGTTTCAGGGGTGCCTCTATATAATTTTAAAAACTGTAACGAACATTTTTGTAATTATGCTAAACCTTATAGGGCGTGATTGTAATTATCCCATTATAGATTTTTTGTTTGTTACAATAAGGTGTGACACTTCTTATTGCGATCTTGCAACTTGTATTGTGGGAGGACTTATGTTCTAATTGCAAACAATTTTTAGTAATGTGTATCATAGGGGGCTTGATTAATTTAGTATTAGACAAAAACAAGTTACAGTTTTAATCCCAATTAAGACGTTTAGCAACCTAATAAAAGATCCAACATTAATTTCCTTATAATAAATACAACAAAATCCTGCGTGTAAATAATAGATGGTAGCATGCTGAAAAATTGAAATGGAATCAGAATGGAGCCTATATGCAATGGCTCCATTTTACACTCCGTAGCTCTTTATTTAGGATGGTGTTGCAGAACTGGTGAATCTTAACTATATAATATATTTATTTATTTTTTAATTAAAAGAATCTTGTAACAAAATATACTGTAAACTTAGTCGGCTCGAACTAGAATCTCAAATTTGTGAGTAGAAATACGGGATAATTACATCGCCACCTCTGAAATTAAGTGTAATTTCCAAAAACTCCCTTAGAGTTTGAGCAATTACAGATACACCTCTTCAAACTTTATAAATATGAAAAGATTGGTCCTGTATTTTTTTTCAGACTTCAAATGGAGATTTTCTAATTATTCTTAGGATCACCTATCTGAAATGTTTTTCTAAATCTCAGTTGCTTTTGTAATTTTTCTAAAAGGGAAAAAAAAGAACGTCTTATACACCTAAATTACATGAAATGAAGTACGTAATTATCCCTAAAACAATCTGACACTTTCGTGTACATTATGAGGCATGAACAGAAACTTCAATAAATAAATGCCACCAAGTTTACAACTTGTTCAACACAAACTTCAAACCACAGTATTCAAATGGTTGAAAGCATTTGAAATGAAGCAATGTAAATAAACAAGTCACTAAAACCAACTTTGATAAATATCTTCTTAACTATTTACTAGTTGAGTCATAGAGCAAGCAAGTTCTAAGAGGTCAACTTTGCATCTCCTACAGTCTACCTTTTTCACATCATTGTTTCTATTTACAGACATAAACATTGCATGGATATGAACAGATAATGCAGCATTGTGATGAAATCATTTGATAATAAGTTAGAATTAACTGAGATCAATCTTGACAAGCTCGGGGTTCGGCCTCTCAGTTTGATTTTCAACGAGCTCAACACCAAGCTGTCCTTTGTCGCCCGCCCCAAATGCATATAGCTTATCAGATTCCGTGAGCGCAAATGTGTGAGCATTCCAGTATATCGAATTTGTGAGGCTGATCTGCACAACCCTTTCGTTTACTTGTTTTAGCGATGTTACAAGCTCCGGGCTTAAGACATTCGTGTGCCTATTTCCCTACAATTTTGCACAAGATATCAGTATTCATGAGCTAGAAAAAGGGATAAGTACATTCGCAGCATTAAAGTTTGGTCTGATTACAGAACCTAAACCTTGAAGTCTGAATATATACAGAGACACTCCCATGAAGTCTTAAAAATATATGAACATAAAAGGGGTTTTTCTTAATCTTTTTAATCTCATGGGGTTGTCTTTGTAATGATTCAAGTTTTAGAACTTATCTATCTGAAATGTGTTTTTAAATTTCAAGGCGTTTTCCTGGATCAGCAATTAATCAAAACAGAAGGGGAAGTTTCTCTAGTTAGAAGTCCATTTAATTATCTCAAGAGTAGACAATCAGAGTTTCTACTTTGAAAACGAAAAGATACCTGATCATCAGCAGCTGCGGTGTTATGTCCAAGACTAGATGATTCCCCACAACCAAAGGAATAAACGTCACCATTATCTGAAACGACAAAGGTCGTATAGTCACCTGTAGCAACATGAACAGCTTTGACATTGCTCAATGCTTCAACCACCTTTGGAACTTGTTCACAATCTTCGTTTCCATGGCCCAAACATCCATATCGCCCCCAACCCCATGTGCATACTCGTCCATCCTTTCCGACTACTGCAGCGTGCCAAGCACCAGCTGCAACTACAACAGGCTGAAGATTCAGACTTAGGAACTTCCCAATTAATTTTGGTTGCTTCTCATCACTTCTAGTACCGTGCCCAAGCTTTCCACCTAATCCGCAACCAACAGAGTACACCGACCTGATATGTCCAACGATAGAAATATGAGAAGATTTGGGTGATACTGCAATGCCGTTTGTGCATATATAAGTGATAATATACTCGAGAAAAGAAGACAGTCACTAAGCAGCGAAGACCGGAAGACCATCTGAATAGTGGGAAGTTTAAGTAGTTCACTTATCATGTATTTTGCTTTAAAAAGTTAAAGTAATACTTGTTTTTTGGATCCTCTCAGCTCTGTCCAATTACACAAATCTCTCCTACCGTTTGAATAATTATAAAACAAATAAAAAAATAAATATGAAACCTTGTGATATTCAAAAACATTACAGATAGGCTCTCCTGGGACTTGAATAATCACCGAGGCGTACTTGAAGTTAAAAGAAATATAAAATACAGACCCCTTATTATTGTTTTTGAAGTTTCAGGAGATGTCTGTAGTTATTTTAAACATTGTGAGAAGTTCCTGTAAACCTCGTGTACATGTAATTATCGCAATTAATAAGTAAATAATGATGCAAGTGTAGAGATGCGAAAGAGGAGCTCACATGCCACCAGGTTGACAAGCCAACGCAAGAAGATAGCAGTATCCAGCTGCGATTTGAACCACCGGTATAGTTTCAAGAGCCCCCAACAACGGACGCGGCTCCAGATCAGTTGGCTCTGTTTGATGGCCAAGTTTGTTTTCATCTCCCCACGAGAATGTGTAAACCCTGCCTTCTCTTGATAATACGGCAGTAAAGAAATTTCCTATAGCGGCTTGCACAACGAAGATATCTTTCAACGATTCAACTATCTGTGGGGTTGACACCAATTTGTTTCCTGGCATCCCATATTCGGCTTCCCCAAAAGATTCTTTTCCAAAGGCATAGACCCTTCCGGCATCGCTAATCAGCATTGTTCGACCTGCCCCTGCTGTTGCATGAATAATACGGATGCCCTGCAGAGATCTGTATCAGAACAAGATCAATTAAACTCTCTAAACCAAAGCCTTGTACCGTGATTCTGGCGTTTAGAGCAACATTAAATTTAGCAACCTAATTAGTCGAGGACGTGATTCCTCATCTGTAGTTCCATGTCCTAACTGCCCTGAGCTATTGGAACCGAATGAATACACGGCTCCTTTAGAAGTTACAGCAATACTGTGACCAGGGCCGGCTATTGCCTGCGACTTCTCCCTCCTCGAACATGCTTCACCTGCCAAAAGGAACCTCAATAGTAGTTTCCAAGAGCCCCCGCATCTTTCCTTCAAAACTTGGCGTTGTTCAATTGTCATTGGTTTAAAGATAGCTCTTTTTTGGCACATATCAAGAGCAGCAAGTTCAGATAACGAGAGTTCATAATCAGGGGCGAAGTTCGCAGGCTGCCGAAAAAAGGAACAAGTTGCCTGCAAGAAAAATTATGACAAATCAGGAGCACTATCAATTCTAATGTCGATTAATAGGTGACTTGTGATGTTAAAGGATAAAAGTAACATGCCTCGAGTTTTGCGAGATCTTGTGGATCAAGATTGCAGCCGGTGAGAACATGAAGCACGATAGAGGGGTTAGCAGACAATGGGAACTCCCCGGGGCTTGCATTTCCGAAGCAATGACGCTGTTGCCTTTGATACGTTACGGCTGGGGGCACAAGTGAGACTATTGCCTGCTCAGCGATGTTATGGTATTGAACACTTGAGGTTTCACCGGTTGTGGCATCCATGGGCACTTTTGAGGTTTGCAGTACCCCAATTAAGTAGAGCTGAAGATTTTATTCACTGAAAAGCAGAAAACATGTCACAAGTTTTCACATTTCCTTTTCCTTCATCATATCAGGTTATCTGGTTTAAAACTCAACTCAACTCAACAGAACATGATACTGAGAGTCAGTACCTTTGAGTTATTAGCCAATCAGAGAACTCAGTGTCGAGCCTGCAAGTGCACACACGACAATTATCAAATTCACCTTCCACAATAATAAAAGAAGCATCAGATTTCGAACTACATTGTGCAAAGAACTCTACTACATTGCAAGTACAGTTGTCATCAGCATTGTAATTTTACTTTCTCTAAGCAAAACTAATTTCTACAAAACTAAGACATGATCTAGTTGCTAAAAAATTTCATCGACAGTCATTCTAGCCAAATGTTGCACCAAGCGAAGGAACACGGTTAAGTAGAGCACAGCGCGAACCCGAGCATCATATCAATTATTTGCACTAGCAACCAAACACATTCACTAAAAAGAAAGAACACTATTTCATCAAAAACATGCCACACCTTCCATCAAAAATATTCACACACACAAAAAAGAAAAACAACCCAATAAAGGTAACAGTTCTGACACTAAAAGGGTAAGTTTCATAAATTTGTGATGCCAAATAAAGAAATCCCACAAATTAAGACTGAGGCATCAAGATTCATGATCAGAAACAATCCCACAAAACTGATCACCAAAATCACACAAATTAACCACAAAACTCCAATCATTAAAACCCCACAAGTTTAAGGATCATTAGATGACACATAAAACAAGTACAACTCTTCAATCAACAGTGAAAGATCGAGTCAAATTTTACAACAACTGCCAAAAAAACAGAGCAGATTAACACAATGTAAAAATCCTGATTCTACAACATTTATGTAAAATAAACAGATCAAGTAACAAACTTTACATGCAAAAGGGACTCAAAATTCCTCAAAACCCACGTGACAATCTGGTATCAAAACAAGTTACAATTATGATCAAAATGAAGATTCATCACTTGGGTCTTTATCTGATCAAAGGAATTTTTTTGCAGGTGATTTTTTCGTTTGATTTTTAGATGATGATGATAATTATTAAAAGGGGTTACAAAAAAAATGAATCTTTTTGATGGGATTTTTTTCTCTGTGGATTGTTGTTTTGCAGAGAGAAAATGAGAAGAAGAAGAAGAAAAGAGTTTTGTTGTGAATAAGATAGTGAATGTATGTGTGTAAATATGTAAACATTTTAATATTATATATATGTGTATGTTTTTTTTAATTATTATTTATATGTATATTTTTATCATAATATAAGCCTTTATTTTCTCAATTGGATGGAATGTAATTTATAGAAACGGATGAGATGTCGGCTTATTTTGCTTTGTGGCTTGTGCTCACACTCTAAAAACACACACACAACCGCATGTTTTACTGTGTGAAAAAATGTTACATGCATAGATCAAAAAATTTATACGTTTTCCCGAAAATTATTGTAACGTTTGTGTTAAAAAAACTTTGACGTATACGAGATGTAGAAACAGTTTTCAATTTTATTACAATTATATTTTTATGAAGGTTTCGAAATATGTCGAAAAACTTTAGAATAATTACGAGATATTCCTAATGTTTAGATGATAAAAACATACATCGAAATCGAGATTTCGGTCCATAGTTAATGATAACTGATTCCTAAATTACCGTGGCACATGGTGAATTTTCATGTGGAAGTGAGGGGAAGGGATTAACATTGAACCAAGAATCTGGGAATTAGGAGTCCTTGAGAAACAAATCTCGAAGTATTTTAACCTCATTGATTTTTGAGTCACTAATTGCAGTAGTCCAAGGGTGAAATAGTCATTCTATTACGTGGCAGTCCAATCATGTTGTTTGGTAGAATATTTTATGCAGTGTATGTATACATTTTTAATATAAGAAGATAGTTATATCACTTTATTTTGAATTATTAATTGGATTGGATCTTATATGATCTTATTAAAAATTAAAAAAAAAAAAAAGTTTGTAGAACTACCAACTCATCATATGCGAAAAGGAATTCTCCTCCTTTATCACTTGTACAGTCCATGAAGATTTTCCTTTTGAATAAATAAATATGTAAAAATGGTGTAAATCCTAAACAAGGTTTCTTGACATAAATACCAATATATTTCCCTAAGAACGCGGTTGCTAATTAATAGAGATGCATGAATCACAAGGAATTAAATGGGATCTATAACAGTGTCGACGTGTATTGGACAATAATTTATTGAAATACATATTAACATTTATTAGTTAAAGCGATCACTAATTACTAATTACTAATTAGCAATGGTAATCCATATATATGTAAGTGCGAGATTATGTGTCACTTATGTTGTAACATGCATGATATTGGTACGTGAAAAAATGTATACATAATTAATTATAAGAATTTGAGAATCTAAATGTTATGCCGATATTGAGAAATTAGAGACAGACAATTGTAGATGAAAGAAGGGAGATTGGTTGGCATTTTTTATTTCTTTTGTAGTCTTCAACTCCTCAACTAACTTCTTAAACATCTGGGTAGTGCAAGAATAATATAAATATTCAAGGAAAAAACAATGAATTGTGGGGAATAAATAATATGTGGCAAACTTATTTCCATGAGTTTACTGGTCCTAAAAGAGCAAAATATTCTTTAGATTCTTTCAATTTCAAAAGGTAACATCCCCATATAGTCAGTCTACCAAAAATCAGCATTTTACTAGTAATGTTTTAGGATATATTCCTCCTAAAAGTACTCATTATTGTCAACTTGGATCCCTTAAAACTATGTCAAAACCCAAGGCTTAAGAAACCTCAGTGCGTCGGTTGTTTCCTTTTACCATGTGGTTCAATTCAAAACCTAGTTACTGTTAATTTCAAATGCAACAAGTAACATCATCACCTAAGTCATTAAGATAAACAAAAAATTGTTTAGAGCATATTTTTGTAAACTAAAAAATCATTTACATACAAGAGGGTAAAAATATGTAATTGCATAAAGCTGATATTCTCGCCCCATGGGCCAACCCGACTTTGGAATAATTTCCTATTTTATTAATTTAAACGAGTGATTTAATATTTTTATGACAATGTCCATGAGGATAGAGTCATTTTCACCACCCATTATTGGGAGCTAGCTTTGCTTAATTTAATATGTGCAGTTGATGCTTATAAAATAGTGTATAATATTTGGATGCGTCATGTTTGATTCAAGGGGGTCATTAGTAAATTCACCAAGAGGAAGTTAACTTGATCATGCGATTACGTGTTTTAAATTGTTAGTTACGTGTATCACTGTTCCAAGTTACTATAAATTTACCCTACTAATTAATTTCTCGATCACTATTAAATTGTATTATTAGTTTACTAGAAGAATTGGGTGCTTTTGAAGAAAACTTCTATCGTGCATCCATGTCATAGGTTAATAGATTCCATTTTTTAATGTTATGATGTGTGGTGCAAATGAGATTTGTCGTATAATGTAAAAATACCGTATATGGCATGTTGCTTTATACGAAAAAGTTGCACAAAATATATATAAAGTAGTTTTTTTGTCTTAAAGGCCAATTGATTAGTGTTTTTTATTTTCAGTTACAATTACGTATTAATACTTAGCAAGTATTAATTTTACATTATTAAGTTTTTACCTAACGCTAACAGTTATACAAGTTGAAAGATGACTTATTCAATTTTGGATTTGTTTGTATAGAGAAAAACAACGAAGGTGGTGTTTGCAAATACTTATTAAAAGTGTTTATTGACTTTTTTAGCCCTATAAGCACATGTCTAGTGTTTGCACCACGGACTTTTGCTTTTACTTGTTTTAGAAAAATTGAAGAAAAAAAAAACACAAGGAGCAAAAGCAGGAATCGTGTTTCTTCAACTGTTTTTGAAAATATGCTATTTTAAAGTGTTTTTAAAATGACAGTCATTTTCTCATAGTTATTGCAAATCCATAATGTAACTAATGTATTAAGTAGTTTATTAATGATATGCATACACTTTCAACCTTTTGTAAAGGTCACTTAAAGTAACTTTAACCAAAAATAGTGAACTTCTTCTATAACCTCTTTGCAAACGCCCCTAAAACTTTTGTTTCCTTGTTTATTTTTCAAGTCGATTCTTACGCGATGTGTTGTGAAAATTCAGTTTCAAAATACTCATGTTTTCTTAACCAAAGAACTGAATAGGTTATAAGTGTGAACGAATAAGTTACTTTTTACTTTGTAAAAATATAGTTCGAACCAAACACGACCTAAACAAGTCAATAATATGGCAGGATAAGATGTGCATAGAAGATGTCATTTGCTTCTAACATTTATTACCATTATGTTGCCATTTATGTGTTTTGTAGTGTATACTCATATGCATACATATAAAAAGAAATATGAAATTCTGAGTGTCACGTCGCAACTCACAAGTTGTAAAGGGTAATGTGACATGAAATATGAGCACACTTAATGTGTAGAGGTGCTAAAGTTTTAGCTGTTTTTATTATGTGTGCTGGTGGTCCTCAATCCTCATTACTTCAAATTATTTATTCTGCAACGTTTATATATGTGCAAGAACATGTAATGCTTTGCTAAAATAAGAAAAGTTAAAGTTTTGTTAGTTAGTGTTAAAATGATCTTGAAAATTAGCGCCCACTACCATTTGTGAAGAATACATCTCTTACCTTGTGAATAACGAAAATGTCGCCCTAAAGAAGGTGTCGCTTATCCATTGTGAAGAAATTATTTGCAATCACTTTCATTTCATATATAAATCTTTGTTAAATATTTGTTTTATTAGTTAGGCAAACACGGGTATATATACGTGCCAGTGTTTATTAATTTTGTAATGTACTCCAAATCGAAAAAACAAAACTATCCTTGCAATTCGATCACCTTCGTACAATCTTTAATTTGTTAATTTTATTCTCAACAATCAAGAACTCAAGATTTATTTTCATTTGTATGGATCAATTTATGATGAAGGTCGACAAATGGTGAAGTGCAACACAATGATTAAAAGAATAAGATGGGCGAAACAGCTAGATATATAAACTCAACACCAAGAGACACATTTGGCTAAATATTTCAATGAAGTAACCATAAAAGAAAATTTAAAAATATACGTGTTCGACCAAGTTGGGATAACTCGTTTTGATTTTCTAGTTTCTCTCAACATACGCCGGATTTACATCCTCCTAATTATTGTTGTGTGTATATAATTATATATATATATATATATATATATATATATATATATATATATATATATATATATATATATACACGTCTGTATATTAATCTCATTTTTTCGCTTAATTAAAGACCCAATACCTTACATGGAAAACTTATAAGAGGATATGTAGGATATATATAGGAAACTATAATGCTAGACGTTGACAAATAAGTTCTACATGAAATAAGTTATTGAATTTCTTGTCAAATATGTGTTTTATTTTTCTATGCACGCATCCGTAATCAAGTGTATTAATATAGGGTTTTTGCTAATTTACCACATTACGCCAAATTGGCAAATTATCACCCTATGAAAAATAAATAAGTAATTGCCTTGTAGAACTATAAAATAATTTTATAAGATATATGTCATGATATAATTACTTATTTAAATTTTTATTTCTTATTTTTGCATCTTTTTACAAGTTAAAGTATTAGACCAAAAAATGTATTTTTTTTTTTTTAAAGAGAGGGGATATAATAGTATTTTTTTCCTCCAAAAACTATTCCCACTTTCATTTTTGAACAAGTGAACCTACACTTTCCTATAAAGAGGACAAGTTATCAATTTTTAAAATCACAATGAGGTAATTTGCTTTTTTATTTTTCACAAGGAATAATTTGCCAATTTAGGATAGCACAAGGGATTATTACGGAAACTATATAATGTCTTGCACTCCTCCTAGCCATCTTACATAATTCATATATTGTATATTATTTATTCAATACACTCTTTTCCTAGCTTGACACCTCCCCCAACACCCCACCCCACCCCCCCCCCCCCCCACCCCCACACAAAAAGCATTCTTGGCGTTCACGAAATCCATACCAAGAATCATGAATATTCTTCGATGAAGAGTATAGAACTCAAATTGCACGTTCCGTTGCCGTACATAAGTACTCATGCATGTGGGACTTATATTGCATAGAAAGCGTTATTTTCAACATGATTAAACAATTAAGAGCTACGCCATATTGCAGTTATTTAAATAAACATAGGCTCTAGTTAGTTAATCCAACTAATCATATTTATGATTTAATAGGAACATATTTAGAGCGACATGCAACAGTACTTTTGTACATGCATTATGTATCAATTGGTCCAAATCATGCTTGACCAACATTTGATTCATTCTTGCTACTTTTGGACAACCATACCACGTAACAAACATATGTTTCACCCAACTCCAATAAGTATTAAAACAGGCAAGAGGATCATTCTACGTCGAAGAATTCGATTAAAACTATGTATAAGTTGTGTTACATTATTGCTCAAACTACTGTTACAACTTGTAACTGCTACAAACTTTACCAGCCCTCGTACTCTTTTCTAACATTGATAGATTTATAGTTTGTCTCTAAATGCAGTCATGCGTATAAAATCCCACCAATCTTCAACTGCGTATAAAATTGCTACAATGAAGGACATACTTACACCAGCAACGTGACAGTGACACGCCAAAAGTAAGGTTCCATTAAGCTTCTCATGATCTGGTTCGAAACAAATCCGAAACGAATCCTATAATATCGTATGACTCTGTACTAAATGGATGGCGTTCTTTCGGCAGGTTCTTTCGGCGTACAGATCCTTGCTAGATGATATCACTGTGCTTTAAGATGGTAGCAAGGAACTTAATCCTGGAATATTTGAACACGAAACAACTAATTAAAATCCGAAAAGGTTTATAAAAACATTGATCTATAAATGTTTCAATGACCGAAGACCACAAATTATAAAGCACTTGCTCTAGATAACTCATGTGTTATTCACATATTATACTGCTAAAATTCGTATTAGGGATGATTACATCAACACAGCCTCAAGTTTCGTCTTATTACAAAAATCTCTCTTACTGTTTGAATACAACACTCTCTGAAGCTTCAAATACATGTAAAACTGGAGTCTTATCTGTAATTTTTGTTGATAAGTTTCGCGGGGTGTCTTATGCAATTAACCTCAAAGGGACTTATCTATAATGTTTTCTTGAAATTTTCAGGGGGGTTAATCTAATAATGCAAGAACTATATATTTTTATAGTTGGACCAAAGCTCAGGGGGTGCAGTTGTAATCAACCCTAAAAATTATGAAATGCTTCATTCGACAGAAGCATCCGATGGTGCAACACGTGATTTAAACTTTTCTGCAATCAACGGCAAAAGCAAAGATTTCAACCTCAATAATGGAAAATGTACCTTCTCAATGTTGTTGGATAGATGCAAGTTGCTTCTATTGTTCTTGTAATCATCTGAAACTTCAGATATTTCTTCATTGTCGGTACAAATTTTTCCGTCATCCTTTGGTTCTGAACTGGAGCCATTACCATTCACAGAAACACCATCAATGCTAGAACTCCCGTCACTAGTCACAGAATTAGCACCAATCGATGTCGCGTGACTACTATCTGCCCTCCCAATTGGACTAGTTTCTTGAATTTCTTTATCAGCTGCTGCCTCGGTTTTCCTTTTCTCTTCCTCCTCTCTTTGCTTCTTTTTTCGAGCTTCTTGCTCCTTTATTTGTTTAAACCTGGAAATAAGAACCAAATTAGAACTGGCACAAAAATAAAAAGGATAACTACAGTAACACCTTCTGAGGTTTGGTCTAACAATATAAACTACTACTACAGTTTTAATAATCATAAATAAACAAATATTTAGATTTATCACATATAAAAACAAATTGTTGCCGATTAACAAATCAGACTCCTCTGATATCTGAAATAATTACAGACTCTCTGAAGTTTTGAAACACAGTACAGATAGATATAATTATTATTAAATAAACATATAAACAAAAAAAAAAAAACCATTGACAATTAAAAATATTAGACTCCTCTGACGTTTGAAACAAGTACAAACTCTCTGTAGTCTTGAATACAGGATAGACACCCTTTTTTCTAGTCTTTTTAAAGATTTAAGGGTCCTTTGTAATTATTCAAACCTTAGGGGAGGTTTTTATGATTAGACTAAACCTCATGGGGTATAGATGTAATTATCACCAAGATAACTTGACCAGAAGAAAATGGTTGTTCCAAATAAACTGCCAATGGTTTAACCTTTCACCCGGACGAGGCCCTTCTGGAATCGGTTTCTCTTCTTTCTTAACCACTGTCTTGGCAGACGGTGCTTCAGCGATGGACTTTAGAACTTGGGTTTGCTCTTTATTTATGCTGTCGTCAGTAAATTGCTTGAGTGGATTTTTTGCACCGCCCAATTTCCTGAGCCATACTTGTTGAGCTGTGCTCAGTATGTTGTTTGTAAACCTGCATAAAATGTAATCATATTATCATGAATTATGAGAACGAAATAATCTCTCAAGTCCCAGCAACCCTAAATGAGAGGAGCCAAAAGAGATTACTTCCAATAAAAATGTCATTGAGAAAGTTTATGTGCTTACCAGTAAAGACTTAAACCGGAAGGAACTGATAAAGCAAAATATCCAATCATCAAGGGCAGAAATTTGGTTATGGCTTGGGAATTTTTAAGGTTTGGATCATTGCTCTGAAATGAATAAATCATCCGATACAAATTAATGGTGGCAATGTATCATAAATGGTACTTTTACTATAACCGAAAGCCATGCAAATCAAAAAATTGGTTGTGCGTTGAAGTAACATGCAGCACAGAATTACTCTCTCACAATTCCCTCCCTCACCAACATGAGAAGAAAGATGTCAGGATGAGAATGGAAGAACAGTAAAGAAAAGAAAGTAGAAATGCATATGGTTACATAGATATCTGTTAGAGGAAACACTGAAGCAATGCACATACATAACTGAAAATAGAACAAGAGTTTAAGCTTGAGTACAAGTCATACATATTTTTAAAATATAAAAGAGTAAAATCTGGAAATAGCAAAAGTATATATAGCTTTCCATTCCAATTCAATAAATAGCTGTCGACCAAATGTACAATGTCAATGTCAATGTCAATGTCAATGAGACAAACCTGAGGGGGTTGCATTATCTCTATAGAGATATACTGAGAGAGAACCAAAAGTACAGGCAAGACAAGATATGCCAAAGTATCCGACCATCCAAGAGGTGGATGACCATCCTACGAAAAGGAAGAACATTCTAAGATCAGAACAGTAGATATCATTTTCAAATTTATGTAAGTAGGTTGAAAAATGACATTAAATGAGAGAATGAAGGATAATTAGCAGATTAGTAGAATAGCTTTAACAGGTTTCAATAGGAAGTTACAAATAGCATAACACGGTTACTTGTATATCATATAAAGAAGCCGGCTATTATGCCTCAAGCAATTAGGTTCAATCAGAGAACAAAATAATACAATTAATTTATAATAACTTATATTCCTGAAAACATTCTGCATGCACCTACATGTGATAAATGCAATATACGTAGTGATTGAATGGAAAAGGATGATGGTCTTACAATGAAAGGGAAAAGCCAAGAGGTACCACTACCAGTTTGCCGAGCAGCAATAGTTGTCGGACCAGACAGTGAGGGTATCCAAAAGAAGCCTTCCGTTAAAAGTCCCTGGAGTCAAAAACATATTCCAAACAGATACATCAGTTTTTCAGCCAAAGAAGATCAATTGTTCCAAAAGACAAAGAGAAACAGATTCTGTGGGGGATAAAGTATTACCTCATCTGCCACATTAGACAGAGCTCTATAAAGCCCAATCCATATTGGAATGGTGGCTAGTGTAGGAAGGCATCCTGTTGCAATCGAAAATAAAGAGGAAAAAATTTCATTACTACAAGTACACAAGGAGAACTCAACATTAACATGCAAGAAAACTAAGTTACGCCTACTGGAAGCGAGTATTGTTAAATATATATCCCTAAACACTATGAAATATAATCATCACACCCCCCCCCCCCCCCCAAACAACCTTATAGAGTGATTTGGTTATGGCTAGTACCTGCCAGTGGATTTATGCCAGCTAGTTTATACAATCGAGCCGTTTCCAGTTGAATTCTCTCCTACAAAGCCCCCCATATGATAAAATAATGAGAGAATGTAAAGAAGAAGAAAAACATCAATTACATTTACAAAATTTAATAAGCATCTTCTGTTCTTGGAAACATAAGTCTACCAGATAATTCTCAGGTAAAATTTCATTTAACCAAAGTTCTAGCCTAAAATGTCCAATTTCATAGAAAAATATCTCCGGTCCACCGTTAGAAGGATGATAAAATGCTCGAAGGAAATAAATTAACCTGATCTCCAGCATATCGTTCCTGAATAGCCTTTATTTGAGGTGCCAAAGATTGCATGGCCATGGCTGATTCCACCTGAACAGTTCAGTTCAGTTCAAGAAGGCAACTAATTAAATTATTAAGATTTCTCAGACAAATGAAACTATATACAAATGAAAAGTTTCAGAGACATGCAGATAAATATGTAGGTTGTACATAACATGCCGTAATATAGCATAATAAGAACAAAGTTCCATAATAACATTAAGCCAATAGCAGCTGAAATAACCTGTTTCCTCGTCAAAGGAAAAGTGGCAGCCTTCACAAGCACTGTGAGTAAGATGATTGCAAAACCATAAGCATAGGGGACATGCACTGTTGAAAGCCCACCTTTCAAAACCTGAAAGGCAACAGAATCAACATGATCTTGGGTCACAGTAATAAATAAAATCCTCATTCTTAAATGAATTTAGCTGGACGAATACCTTGATAGCTACAATTAGAGAAACAAATTGAACTCAATAAATCAGAAGTAAGAAATGAATTAGGTTCATCACTTCTCTAGTCCTCCTGACCCAGAGTTGAAAAGAATAATTCACTAATTCTCACATAAGAACCTAACTAAAACTCTCTTTCTTAACATGCTATTATCTCACAGAACTTACAAACATGTTACATGCACATTAAGCGCAAGCTCTGAGGACCAGGATTAAGTTTCTACGATACTAAGTAGTCCTACGACAAAACATCAGCATGCACAAAGATAAAGAAATCGTGTTCTCAAGTCCTTTAAAGCTATATACCAAGTACTACTTCCAATTCCCACTTGCCAGCTGATGCTCGATTATATAACCGAGTACGTTAAAGTTTATTTTCTTTCCAAATATAAACAGCAACTTTTTCTCCTTCCTAAACATACTTTGCTATCCTGTAACTTCTAAATACACATTCATTCACAGCAGGTCCTTTTTCTCCTTTCTTTTTCTTTTTTTCTTTTTGTCAAATCAGCTCTACCAAAAAACGGCAATTCGCTGTGAATCAAAATTCTACTCCTGAACTGAAATCATATTTAAAAACAAGAAAAACATAATAGTAGCCAAAATCCAATCAAGAAAACAAGATAATAAACCAAAATTTTCATAAAAAACATCAAACATCAATCCTATCCTAACACTTGTAGACACCACAACTACTTCCCAATAATTCAAAACCAACTTCTACTCCATCAAAGCTCTCATCTTGACACCTCCCACCACTCCTCCAAATTCTCAACAAACACTTCTCCAAATCACACAACCAAACAAAACACATAAACACAAAACAAAGTTCAAAACTTTCATTGCCCCAATCTCTTTTCGACACACAATCAAAACAAAAAAAAAAACAAACCTTCAAAACAGACTCCATTGCATTACTAATCCCAGATAACCAATCACTATTCTGCTTTGTCCCACCAACCACATCAACCCCTTCTGAAGAACTAACTGCAGCATCAGCAATAACGTACAAAAACCCCTCAGCTCTCTCAATCAACTCTTTTATCACCACCTCAGCATGACCCATATCAGGGATTTGACCCTGACCCAATCCGAATCGGGTCAAACCAACTCTAGCCCTCGAACCGGGTCGATGAATTGTGAAATTGCTGAAATGGGTTCTGTGCACAATTGGGTTTTGAGCTCTTGTTCTATGTGGTAATGGAGATAGTGCTAAATTTGGAACCGGTGAATAAAATAAAGATGACATTTTTATGAACTATAATAGCTTTTTGGTTCTAGGGTTTGAATTGAATTTACAATAAATTGAGAAGGTTTTAGATGTTGAAGGGTTTTGCAGAGAAGATGGAAGAGGAAAAAGGGGTGTTTTTTTTTATTGAAATTATTATTATCTGTTCATCAAAAGCGTGTTGAAGTGATGAACAATTTTTTTAAAGAAAACAGAGTAATACTGTGAATGAATAAAATTGCATAAAAATCTTTTCTTTTAAAAGAGATTTTTTAAGGCCTGTGGCAAAAGCCTTTAAAATTCCTAATTTTGCTATATCAATTATATAAAGTGGCTTCAATGTCATGAGGTGGACAAAAATATAACTTTTGTTTGCATGTTGCAGCAAAATACAAAGGTTTATAAAGGTATATGTTAATTATTAGAGATTGCAAATCATGTGATTTTTGATTTTTTATTGTATTGCCTTCAAATTAACCAGCTTTGTTTTACTATTATAATACATTTTACGTATTAGGAAATTATAGTCGTATATGAGTTCAAAATAACCCCTTTGAAAGAATAAATAATGATCAAATGGATTAGTAACTTAGTATTATATTAAGTGACATTTGACCACAACTTAAAAAACTGGACAAAATAATGCGTCGAGCATTTTATTGAGTATTGGCATAGAGTTTGAGGAGGTTTATATGGAGCAATTAAGCAGAGCACTCTCTCTCTATTAGTCAGAATTCTAATAATAAACCATCATTGCCAAAAGTAAGTGTGTGCCAACATTTAAACTATTACATTATCAAGTTTAACTCGTAATAAAGTTAGTATTGTATACTTTAAAATTTCCCGTGATGCCATATGGTACATGCACGTGTCAATACTCAATACAACTTTAGGTGAAATGCCCCAAGACTGTAATGGGCCAGCAAACAACAGTAAGAAACCAAAGAATTAGGCCTACATTTAAGAGGACTTGGTCCCAATCAGGAGCTTAATTAATTCGAGGACCTAAAATAACTAGTCGAACCGCGTCATATTGTGTGCCATTAGAATTCTTATATGTGATGCTATTTTAAATTTTTAATATACGAGATAGTGATAAGTTAAAAACTTAAATTTGTATTTTAATCGTTGCACATATCACAAATCTATTAGTATCGTGACACAAATGATGGGCCAGTATTATGGGCACGAAAGGATTTGGGTAAAATATCCATCAAATACCCGGGCGATGCAAGCTTTGACTCGTACGTCATTGTCATACCACAAGTCGCTTTGTCAAATGTGATTTATATCTAATTCAATTCTTGCTATAAAATCCATAAAGTCAAGCCCAATTTTTTCTAAACGGCATAAAATCCAATACAGGGACAAAATTAATTTTTTTGTTAGTTAAAAGACAAATGGCCAGCTATATTACTAAAACAACCATTGTTGTTGCCAAAGAAAATCTTCTTTATATATTTCTAATTTGTTTTCCTTAATAGATATCTATGCAATGTAAATTGAATATTTCCTTCAATACTTCCTTACTTTAATTAATCACTCCATAATTGTACTGAAACAGGAGTGCGAAACTCCAAGACACAGGCGACTTGACTTATATTAATCCCTTCTCACTTTAAGGAAATAAGAATTTCCCAGAACAACTCATATTTTAAAAATTAAACTGTAAATCATTTTATGGTTTGCGGAATTTGTTGTAAAATATTTAGTCATCTATCTTGAGTTTGGAAATTACATATTATGAAAAGAAATTACAGATTTGTTGGATACTAGAAGTGTCGAGGGTCTATGTACGTACTATAAAATGTTGCATCTTGGTTTTTAAAAGGTAGAATATATTTCTTCATTTTTATTAAAATTGAATCTGACATAATTATTACTATACCTTTATTTTTAAGTTATGCTTAAATTATTATATTAGAAACATGACGCAAGTATTTAAGGGAAAATATAAATTAAAAAAAAGCATTTAACTTGTCACATATTTTTCCATCTTCATCCAACTTTACGCCTTTTAGGAATTTGCATGCGTATAACAGAAGGATAAGTTGTTCAATTAAATTATACCGCCACCAAACGCCTCTCGTTAAGCAAAGTACAGGCCCCATTAAAGAGGATATCACCAAATTTTCGTATTTGAACCAAACTATAATGCCTAACATCGAGCTTGTACAAGCCCATATTAAGATTATTAAAACGCGTCTCTGTCGTGTGTGTACATTTATATTTAGGTATATTTAACCCTCTTGAGATTTGATCTAGCTAATGACAAAATATGTAGGTAAATTTAACCCTCTTGAATTTTGAATAATTACAGAAACACATTTAAATTTATAAGAACGTGGAGAAAGAAAATAGAAGGTGTATCTAAAATATCTTTAAACTTTAGGATTGTCACTATATATAATAAATCTTACCACACAATAGTCCATATGCGTAACATTGACTATAAATCCCGAAATGCGTTTTCATAATTAATAATTATTCAAATAGTAGACCTAATTATCATTTATATCTATATATACCACCTTTTTCACTCTATTTATAACCATACACGAGGACCTTAATTTACACCTTAAGAGTAGCAATCCTGCACCATAATAGGATCCAAATCCACCATACTCCTAGTTCACGTACACATCAAAGAATCAATTCCCAACAAATACACATGCCGTAAAAAAGTAAAAAAAAAAAAAACCTTCATCATCAACACTTTGGTACAATCGCCATACTATGTCTCAACACATGTAAACATTGCATGCACATCACTCTCCACCTGTTCTCTCCAACATCTCAACACTATGATCATATGCATGCAAAAAAAATAAAAATTAACCAAACCATGCACCATCAAAAATGAAACAATCCCACATAAAAACAAGGTACATCATCTTTTTCGTCTTCACATTCATGCTCCTATCATTCTACATGTCCCATGACAAAATCATCAACACCAACACCACACCGACTACCATAACCACCACAACCGCCAAAAAGTTCGCAACCGCAATAACCGCCACCAACGACTTTAACGACGTCGAACCGCCTCCCGATTCGGACAAAGACATCAAGATCCGACGTGGATACCCCACCTACGAGTCCTACATCCAGCACCAGCTGAACAAAACCCTCAACCCGAAGCTCCGACAGCTGTGGAAGACCCGGGACTGGACCCGGAAGATCCGGGTCTTTATCGAATTCTTCAACGACTTAAAGACGAGAGGCTTGTTGTCGAACTCGTCGAAAGCGCTCTCGGTCGGGGCGAGAATGGGTCAGGAAGTGGAGGCCTTGAAACGGGTCGGAGTGTCCGATTCGATAGGGATGGACCTGGTGCCGCATCCGCCGTTGGTTGTGCATGGGGACTTTCATCAACAGCCGTTCGATGATGAGACGTTCGATTTCGAGTTTTCGAACGTGTTCGATCATGCATTGTATCCGAGTAAGTTTGTTGCGGAGATAGAACGGACGTTGAAGGGTGGTGGGGTGTGTGTGTTACACGTGGACTTGGGGATTAAGACGGATAAGTACTCGGCTAATCATTTGTTAAGCATTGATCCGGTTAAGAAGATGTTTAAGAGATCGGATTTGGTTAGCGTGAGGAAAGTTGATGGGTTCGGGATGGATACGGAGGTGGTTTTTAAGAAGAGAGGGTAAATTTGTCTATTTATGTATTCGTTTTTTTTTTTTTTTTTTTTTTTTTACGTTTTGTAATTTTTATTGTATTGTTAAAAGTGTAGACCTCAATCTTGAGCATTTGGGTTGTTGAATATATGGATGGTAAGTTTTGATTTAGATGTATATTTTGACTTGCTAAACTTTGATTTTGATGACTTGCTTAGTGTTATAAAGATTTGTAATTTTATGGAGTTTTCGAAATGTCTCACGTATATATTTTGAAACCGTCCTATCAAATAACAGCCTTCTTCAGAGGTTCGATCCCCTATATTTCATAATTACTCTTTTTGTTACATGATTCTTAATATACGGTTCTTTTGAAGCTAGGTTGCTTGTCATATGATAGACCAAACAAAGATGAGTATTCAGGTAATTACATCTCGGTATCTCAATTAGCAAACTCTGTTATATGCCATAACACTTAATGAAACTGGATATAGTTTGTTAAATTAGATTTTGGTGAAGTCCATTTAATTTGTTGTATGTCAAAGTCTAGCTATTATAGTTACAATGGTTTAGAGTGACAGAAATTTAAAAATAGAAATGGGATTATAACCCATGTCCGTATATTCCTAACTTCTCACTGTACAATGTGATTGCATCATTTTCTTGATAAATAAAAAACATTTTCTGAAGGGCTTGTCGTCTTGTCTTGTGATGTCAAAAGATTTACTCGAACTTGAGAATGCTAGATTGAAGAATTACCTAGGGGCAGGACAAAGTTCGATCTGCTTGCTGGCTCTTTATTCTGTTCCAGATCACTTTGAGGACTAAGAGCTACTTCGCCTTTTTTTAACTACTTTGAGATTCTTAAAATCAAATTTGACCTCATATCCTCTGATGCTGTAGGGAATAGGGATGCTGTAATATACATGGTTAATTTTAATTATTCATTGGTTAATGTTTGCATGTATACTAAAGTATGTCAGTAAAAGACCTTAATTATTGACAAATGAACCAGCGCGCAATACGAAAAAACCAAACATCGTTTGAAACTTTAATACACGTTTGGTATTAAACAACCTGGTGATATTAAAGAACCAATTACTGTATACATCCGAAGACTGTAAACAAGATAACCTATACTATTAGGTCTCGTTATTATAGCCGTTATAATACGGATCAACTTCGTTTCAACTTTATGTTTTAATCTGCTAAATTTCAGAAACTATTCAAACTATTCCATGTGTTCTGCAAAATTTGTTAAAATTGCTGTTCCAATAGACGTGAAATTTTTTCACATAACCCAGAATAGAAACATTTCAGCACTTCTCGAAGAAACATTTAGAAACTTTGATCCATGCATTACAATACTTTGTGCACATGTCTGTAAGCAGCCGTCCAATCAAAATCTCAAACATTGATACTCAAGTAATTACTTCCAGCCAATACAAAATTTCACAGAAAGTTTACAACACACAGTTCCACTCATTTGAAAGACATCATAGAAGTACAAAAGGTCTGATATTCATTCAGATTTTCCGGCTATCCCAAGTCGTGATCTGACCAAGAAAGTAATCTCCAAAGTACCTGAACATAAGAAACTGCAAAGTTGAAGATGAGTTCAAGATTTGCATTGTGTGCCAGGACGATCTGAACCAAGAAACTCAGACGGTTGGAAACTTGACTGTGGACATGGGTATCACGCTTTCTGCATCAAAAGGTGGCTGAAACAAAAGAGTACTTGCCCTCTGCACAATCTGATTGGTCACTCCTGCAGATGACGAGCAATAACATCAATAAAGGAAGACAGTTGTCGTATTTCATACCTATCTTTTCGTAGTTTTGATGCTTAGCATACTCTTCTTTGTAGATAGAATGCTTGTACAGGCGCCTTTCAATACTTGATGTAGTTAAATTGGATTTTGGTAACATTCATTACATATATCAAAGCGTTTTCCATTTGCAATGTAGGATTTTAAGTATAATTTTGAAATAGATACACCAAGTATGTATATAATATTTATCTTTGTACCGCTTCAGCTGCTTTGCTTCATGTTCTTGAAGTGCTATATATATATATATATATATATATATATATATATATATATATATATATATATATAATTGAGTGTGAAAGTGATTTAGGGATTACCTAGGGGCCGGACAAAATTCCCATCTATTGGGCTTTCAATTCCCATGGTCACGGATTGGGCTGGCTATCAGGAACAAATTCGATTTGCTGGCTATCATTCTGTTCCAAATCAGTTTGTGAGGCTAGGAGCTTCTTCGCCTTCTTGAACTGCTTTGAGCTTCTAAGAATCATATCCATAGTGAAATCTTTTGACGCAGAAAGGCTGTCACAGTATTACATTGTTAAGTTTCATCGGAATTTACAGGCACAAGGGCTCTTAAAAGAGAAAATGCAGAATATCGAGCCAAAATGTTAGATTCTGAGAATAACACCACCAAAATTATAAAACTCGTGCATGCATTAAGATCAGTTCATGCTGTTCAGGAAAAAAAATGACAGGACACATAATTTTTGGACAGGCATGAACTAGATTACAGAATATATCCTTTTTTCAAGCTGACATTTTTATTTTTTGTTTAACTCTTTTCATACTGGAGCACAAAATACGAAGATCAATTAAAGGTTGACACTGCTTCAAAGATGCTAGAAGATTAAAATAAATTGCATAAGCCCCATATTGCACAATTGTCTTTAGAATGTTAACCCTATGACTGACAGTTTAAAGTAACTGAAGGACACCTACTGATCACATAATACTCCTAAAACGAGGAGCTTAATACAGAGAAAGACAACAGGAACGTTGGGTTGATTAACATTATCACCAGACAATGTCGGATGGATGCATAACAAAAAGTTGAGTGATGATTTGAGAAAGCTGTTATCACTACTACACATAAACAGGATACAAAAAAAAAAAAAAAAAGCAGAGAGCTAACTCTAATGTGTGCCTGATATAATTGTGGCATAAAAATTCAAGTAGATAATGAACTTACTCTAACTTTGACATGCTTTTCCTATCAGAGAGTCTTCCATTCACATCATTGGATAATTTGGATCCTGTGACATTGAACATAATTATATTAATAGCAGAAACAAAGGAAAAAAAAAAAAAAAACATCATCCAGTGATTATGTAATCAGATCTCAGCTCTCACTACTTCCTAACGAGAGTATTTAACCACCTCATTACACCAAGGGGACAAATACTTTAATTCACCACAAGGGCCAATTTCCATCAGCTGTACACGGTAGATTAATAGGATATGACAGTATAACTCATCTCCTGTTTTCGATCAGAAATTCATCTAATATATGTGTATACCAATATAATAAAAGTAAATAAATTGAATGAATGAATTCCACAAATATAGAGGAGTAACACCTTCCCCACATACAAGGATGGAGGAAAAAGGTAGTTAGGAAATAAGCAAACACCTTTGACAAAATACTGTATCCAAATCAGGCAAAGATGAAAATGAAACTAGATTTTCACATACCATTTCTATTTGAGTGCTCGCTCAAGTCACTTTCCCCTACAGAAGACGAATTATCAGACGGACTGCGGGTGCTAGCATCTGAATGCACACTTTCGTTTTCATCACCAGAACCTTCACCACTATTATCCTGAAAAATAGATCCTGATTTTGTGAGCAAACTCTTCTTTGCCGGAGTGTTCATAACCATCTTATTAGTACCATGGCTGTCAACACTATTATCATCAAAAATCGATCTTGGCTTCGCGAACAAGCTCGTCTTCAGTGAAACTCTAGTCACCATCTTACTATTTTCATCAACACCTGATTGCCGCCTTTTTTCTCTATTTTCTGGAGAAATCTTGGACCTTTGGGAACTTGATTTAACCAAAGATGTCTTCTTTTCTTTTGTGAAAGAAGATGCAGCAAAATTTTCGTGGTGTTTTTCAGTAGTCGTTATTTCTTGCTTCTCTCTAGGACTATAACCCTGCCCCCCAATTCCAGAATCTCTTAAAGATGTGTGGATGGCTATGTGACCTGCTTCATTTGAACCTGAATTCATAACTGAATCTCCATGTCTCCTGCTCTTAACTCGTGATTTGTTTTCACTTTTTTGGTTTCCACCTGACCTGAGTGAGTTCGATTGACTTGAGGTGCTTACAAGTGGTAAATTATGGCTTTCAACTTTTTTCTTAGTTTTCACCTTGCCATTTGATTTGGTTGCTTCTTTTACCTTATTACCTGAAGCAACTGCATCCTGGCGTTCACCAGGCACAAAATACTGCTTGAAATTAATTTCTTGATCATCAGTAGTAGCAGCAGCCTCATGCATCTCCTCAGGCTTTTCTTGATTTTTGTCAGAAAGAATCTGGGATGAGGCAATGAGTCCTTGCTCTTGTTCAGGATTCATAAAGCTATTTGAATTCTCTTCAGTTGCTAAAAATTCATTACCAACTTTTTTATCATTGATTGGCAAGGTTCCTTGGGCATCTGAAGCAGGAAATTGATTCTTCTTTCCTTTCTTTTTATGTTTTTTATGCTTACTCCTTGTACTCTCACCACTTTCCTCTGTCTGATTAGATTCCCTATTCCTGTTTTCTTCCTCCAAAACCAGAAAATCTGTATAAGAATTCATAGAACTTTGGTTCTTTAGCCCCATATGTGTCTTTTGACTGCCAACATCTTCTAAAGGTTGCTCGGTCTGAGTCAAAATCAAGATATCCGTCTCATTTCTAATAGCACTTTGGACTTTCTCAATAGCATCCACAGAAGAATGGTCCAACAATTTTGTCTGGACATCTCTGCCTTCGTGATACACTATGCTTTCGGCACAACCGTTTACTTCAGAGATATGATCACGTGATTGAAAAAGGGAAACAGAAGTGTCATTCATGCCATTATCAGTGAGCTCCATGCCTGACTTCTCCAGATTAGTGTCAGCAGACTTCTTTCTCTTCTTCTTCTTTTTCTTCTTCTCATGAAGTTCGGGCCCTGTAACCCTATTTGCATCCAACAACTCCAATGAAAAATTTGCTTCTTTCTGCTTCATATCTGGTTCCACATGATCCAAAATCTGGCTGCATAATGACGATATGAATTGATCATGATCTAGAGACAACTGGCTTTCTTCTTCATTTTTCTCAAATCTGAGAGTTTCAGTATAGGGCTTAAGGAACTCGTCTTTTCCAGTCTCATGCTTCTCATCTAGTGAATCCTGAATTTTTGCAGCATTCGTCTTGGATTTCTTTTTCTTTCTTTTTCTCCCATCAGATTTGGCATCTTCCATTGTTGCTCTCATGTCAACCGGGGAGACATCTGTTTGGTTGTCGGTCATATCCAGTGGATGTTCTGTATTAATATCTTTGCCAAGTTCATTCTCAGATATGCCAGGCCTAGAATTCTCAGGAATTACATTTTCCAAGACAATGTTCTCTTTCACTCCATCAGAAGCTAAGATATTTCGAGAGTCTGCAACACCTTTTTCTGTTGGCGCAGTTTCGCCTGCTTCCTCAACACTTTTATCTTTCATAGTCTCAAATATATCCTGAATTCCAGAAGCTGTCTTCTTAGCTTTCTTTTTCTTTTTTTTTCTCCCATCAGATTTGGCAGCTTCCACTGTTCCACTAATGTCCATCACGGAGACATCTCTGTCGTTAGCGGTCATATCTTGTGAAGGTTCTGTACGAACATTTATGACAAGTTCATTTTCAGATATGACAGCCTTAGAATTCTCAGGAACTACACTTTCAAGTAAACTCTCCAACACAATGTCCCCTTCCTTTCTATCAGAAGCCAAAACATTTTGGGAGTTTGCAAAGCAGCTTCCTAAAGTACTCTTTTCTGGTACCACAGGTAAATACAGTTCCTCAATAGTATTACCCTTCCTTACCTCATGCTCCACATCTGGTGTATCCTGAACTTTTGCAGCAGTCTTCTTAGCTTTCTTCTTCTTCTTCTTCCTATTGCCATCAGATTGGGGATCTTGCAATTTACCACTATCAACCAATCCAGTTTCGAGATTTGGTTCTTCGACAGTAACACCCTCTGAAAGAGCAGTTTGGTCATTTTTCCCAAGTTCATAAGATCTTCCAGCGATAGGATTCTCAGAAATTATATTCTCCAACACAATGTTCTCTTTCCTTCTATCAAAAGGTAAAGGAGTTTCAAAGTTAACAGCGCTTCCCAAACCACCATTTTCTGTTGCATCAGGCACGACTCCTCCCTCTAAAGTAACCCTGTCATCAATATCGGGTTGGTCATTCTTTCGGCTTGAGACTTCAGCAGCTGCCTCGGAAATTAAAGGTGTCCCTTGTTGTGCAAAATTAAGGATCCCTTCTGGAGAATCTTTAACTACATGAACCTCTGAATTTTCACAGCCAAGAATCTCGAGTTGTGATGTAACTTTGACAGATTCATGAATTAGAGTGTCATTATCTTCCAACATAGGACTATCACGCACATCTTCATGCTCGCTCATCCTACGCTTCTTCTTTGGACGATAATCTTCCGAACAATCATCGACTAAATAACTATTTCTCTGTAGATCTTCAGCCAGTTCCGAAGATTTCTCAACCTCAAGCCCGATAGTCCTTTCTGAACTTAATTTCTTTCCGGCACTGCCATCTGGCAAGGGTATCATGTTCATATCAGAAGACAAACCTCCGCACTCGTCATCAGAGCTACTTCCTGCATCCATCTTCAAACCTTCACTTGCTCCAGGTTCCACAGGTTTTTTGTCCAAAGCGCTAGAAACATCGGCTGAAAGAAACCAGTTTCCTTTCGCCCCGTGAAACGCACTAGAGACGAGCATGTGGTCCGACAGAGGATAGAAGTTCCTTCTACGTTTCGCCTAAACAAAGTTACAAACATTATCAACATGAAGTACCACACTATTAACATTCCCTTACGCAATAAATATACCTTCAAAGAATGGATTTGTATCTCTCCAACTTCAGGATAGAACTTTACGTGCTCCGACACCACTTTCCCTGTCCACAAAAATCAACAATTGTTGATTTACAGTCAACACATTTTTCCCTTAAAACTCCTTCGAATCATTTGAAACATGAATTTTATAATAGAACTTTTGGCGCTGTACTATTTGTTCTATTTCATCATCTCTAAAATTAAAGCTTCCATTTTTATCTGTTCAATTTGCTCTTTAAGGTCAAAAATTGAAAAAAACGACACCATAACAACATAACTACTATCAATATACAAATCAATAACGAATAACGTGTGTATATTGAGGTTAATAAAAAAATTACTTTTGAAATCTGATACAGTATCGGACATAGAGACGGTGATTGCAAAACGAGTATCGAGGCTGGTGTCGACGAAAGCTGCCTGATGATAACTCTCCGGCGCCATTGCTGCTGAATCGCACTCGCTCTCACGACGTCGTTTCGCCATTAGAGCTGCGACTGCGCTCTCGAGGGTTTTTGGCGGTTTTGGTCTTTATAAGTGTGTAACAAATAATAACAAATGTCAAATTATTATATATCATTTGTCAAAAAAAATATATTATTATTATTATTATTATTGTTAGTAGGGAGGATTACACAAACACCCCGGAGGTATGGGCTAATTATAGGGACACCATCTCGTGTTTGAAAAATTACACGCACCTCCTGTAGTATGCATCTCATTAAACAAACACTTTTTGTGCGTCTTTTGTGTAAATTGAATAGACAAGTTTTTGGTGTTAACTCACAAGGTCAAAATGATGTGACAATAATTTATAAAATATTTCGAGACTAGAGATATATTATTATTAGCCCATACTTTATAGGGGGTGTTTGTGTAATTTCTAAACCATGAGGGGTGTCCTTGTCATTAGCTCATACCTCAGGGGTGTTTGTGTAATTCACCCTTTATTATTAGTAAATATATGAAAAAGAGAAAATAGATGAATGGGCTTGACTGTTGAGTTGCACTGTGATTTGGACTTTGGCTCAACTTCTATTTTGTTGAGTCCAAAATTAGATAGAGTTGGAGAAAATCGGAGATTAATTTTATTGGGAAGCTATTCAAGTTTAGAAACAAAATGCTTAACTTCTAAATTAATTCATTGTGCACTTATTTTACTATCACCAACTTCTGTATCTATATCTATATTGATGACGTCCCTTTCTCGCCGTGCTCGTCACCGGAGCCGTTCGCACGCCGGTCCCGACTCAAGATGTCCCTGGGTTCGGCGAGCTCCCCACCGCTCCGTCGTCGCCGCAACTATCCACGACCCCTTGGGGGTTCGGGCTCCGTTCGCACGATCTCCCTTCAACCGCAGCTCCTCGGGCTCGGGCCCTCTTTGCTCCTTCCTCGCTCTATCGTCTCCTCGGATCGGGCTCTCACGAGTCGGTGCTTCGTGTGCCTAACTCTGTTTGTGTTGTGATCTCCTCGTCTCCTTTTTTCTCCTCCTCTTTCCCTGACTAACCTGCCTCTCTATTTATAGGGCGAGGGAGAGGTTATAAGTGTAATTTTGCTCTGGGCACGTGTCACCGTGTATGCTCGTCCGAGGGTAATAGGGTATTTGAGTACCCTTGTAGAGTAGGGCACGTGGTGCCTGCATGCTACCCTCGGTGCATGGCGTGCTCAGATTACACCTTATAACTTCCGAACCCTCGCTCTTTATTGGGGAAGCGGGGCGGTCGAGCCCTGTGAGGATGACAACGCATCCGAGCAAGTGGAGTGTGACATCGACGCTGACGTTCCACCCTCCCCGGGCACGTGTCACCGTGCATGCTCGTCCGAGGGTAATAGGGTATTTGAGTACCCTTGTAGAGTAGGGCACGTGGTGCTTGCATGCTACCCTCGGTGCATGGCGTGCTCCGGCTACACCTTATAACTTCCGAACCCTCGCTCTTTATTGGGGAAGCGGGGCGGTCGAGCCATGTGGGGGTGACAACGCATCCGAGCGAGTGGAGTGTGACGTCGACCCTGACGTCCGACCCTCCCCTCTGGTTGGGGAAGAGGGACGGTCGCCACTGGTTGATGAATAGGTGACGTACACCTGCATGTGATGAATACGACCCCCCTCGGGGAGTACGTGCAGCATAGGATATGATATAATAAATATTTAACGAGGGTTCGGAGGATAAAGGGGGGTCGATATACCTGGGGTCGAGTATTGTGCGAGAAAGGGGGTAGTGAGGCGAGATGGGGTCAGAAGATGAGGCCACGTGGACGTGTACGATCCCAAGAGGGAGAGTAGGCGTCATCATATATCTATATATATATATATATATATATATATATATATATATATATATATATATATATATGTATATATAAGCTCATATTGATTTGTTTGGTTTTATTTTTCATTTATTAGCTCGTGATTCTAATAAAAGAAATTAAAGTAGCATAATTTTGTTAAAAAATAAATAAATAAGATTTTGGGTGCTACCAAAAGGCAGTGAAGGCCCTAATCTATTGGTTCAGTCTTGGAATTGAAAATCATCTTGGGATGTGGTCATATTTGACATTTCCAAAAGGCTCGGTTTGCTTCCCTGGAAGGAAATAACCATAAGTGGAGTATGATTTTATTCGAGAAAGTTTACTTGGAAAAGATAATATATTTCCATATTCTTTGCGTCATTTTTATTTTCAAATAAATCAATGCTTCGAAATTTATATATAATGATGTGAACATATTTCATGAATTAAGAAATACTTTATTTGAGATTAATTTATTCATGTTATGCCCGAGTATTGTTTATAATATCAATCCTCACTCCGCCCTTCATTGCATGCAGACAAAACAACAAAGGACTCTTTTACTTATGCTCCCCTTCACTCTTAAACTGGTCATCTAATTTTATTTGTTTGTTTACATTTTAATTATTTAAAAAAAAATGGCCGTACTTTTAAAGGGTAGCATAGTGTTTTTACACAAAGTTAACGGTTTCGTTTAACCATGCTACATGTACGTGTGAAGGGGTGTAACTAATATACTTAAAACCTCCGGTGGTATTACTAAAATTTAATCAAGTTTAAGAACGAGTGACAATATCCCTAGATTCTTTTTAAAAAAACATTTCAAAGAATATTCATGTCCATTACGTAGGAAGGTCCTGCTAAATAATATACTGTGAGGGACATATCACAGCCAAAAGTAAAAACATTAATGAGGAGAGAAGTGGGCGGGAGGAGAACCTTCATCACTAATTAAACCTTCAAAACTGAATGCATTGTAAAAGGCCCCTCCGATTAAGGAAAAATTATTAGGTTCAGCCGTTGCACGATGACACGGTACATCATGTGGTGGAAATTACACATAATTCCTAAATAATAGGGTATTATCTTCTGCACGTACAATTCATCTCAACCATGCATTTACACTAATAACCGAAGTGTTGTACTACCTCATCGTACAACCGTAGCACCTAATAATCTCTCTCGATTAAGGGTTGATTTCCTAACTCCTATAACTGAGATATGCCTCTCTCTCTCTCTCTCTCTCTCTCTCTCTCTCTCTCTCTATATATATATATATATATATATATATATATATATATATATATCATCTTTAATTGGTGAAACTACAAGTATGCAAGTATTTTATTTATGAATACTAAATTATATTATTATCTCTTGCCCAAATAAAGAAAAAAAAAATTGACTAACTGCTGGAGAAGACAGTCGGAATTTATGTACATACCGATCTCCAATTGATCATGTTATATAATTTCCTTCCTGAATTTGGTGAAAATATGAATTTGGTGAAAAGATTAATTTACAGATACATAAAATAACTACATTCTCAATTCTTTGTTACATATTGACATAAGACATCTATGTAAACATGTTAAATGATTATTTCTTTATGAGCGACTTATGGTGCCAATGATGGAAACATGGATCAAAGACTTCAAAGCTTCTTAAAAAGTATTAAAATGTTGCCTTTTCAACTCTGCGGAAAAAAAAAACATGAAAAAAAAAACAAAGAAAATTACGTCAATTTACAACTATTTTCATGATATTTTCAAATTATATGAGAAAAACTAAAAAAAAAATATATAAAAAGTTTATATTTAGCATATTAAAACATACGATGAAATCAAAACTTTGATCCACTGGCGTAAAAGCCTAAGCCTTAACTAATTCAAAGTATTTATGCATATGTATCTATAAGTAGCAAAGCAAACTTTTATGGTAAGAAATTTTATCTGTAATACTCCGATTACAAGTTAAAATCATTTTGGTAATACATTTTAACTTGTACTAACTTCCATTCTCCTGAGTCCAATGGAAAGCCTCCATGCATCAAGAAAGGAGTCGGGTAACATTGAAGCCAAGAACCATTGCAGTGTGTGAGTCCAATAAGGAGTGCACCTTGCTTCGTGCCCTATGAATTTAACAGCGGCTTCAACATATTTCTCAGCTGATGGTACAAAAATTGATGGTTTTCCCACAAATGCGACTTTAGATGTCATTTTCGTAGAAATGTATAATGGTACCTGAATTAAAGAAACGATTTCACCACAACTTATCGACAATTTCCTTGGGTAGCTAAGACACACGAAGTAGTTAATACAAACCATGCAAAATTAACTTCCATCACAAATCTAATAAGTTATAGCGTTTCTATAACTAACCACTCGTCTTATGCTATAAAGATAATTAAACTTTTATGTGAAAAGATGTAAATATTTTCTTGTGTATTCTTATATATATGTGGGAGAACATCTCAGTCTACATGCAACTGTATTGTTAGACATTAAAATCAAGATTGTGAAAAAGAGTAATTCAACATCGATTGAAACAAATTATCCCCATATTACAGAATCATTTAAATTTATGTCATGGAGACTGAATATAGAAATATTCATTTCTTTCGCCAACAAATACTATGCTCCCAAAATTATAATTAGAGATTTGCATATGGTATTTATCGACTTGGAAAAGTTGATGATATAATATAAAGTTGTAGATAGATTCTTTTCATCAAGCAACTACCAAATACCATGATTACAAAAATACATAATAAGGGAAAAACATGAAAGTTTCAACCATGCTCTCATACCACATGAAAATATAAAATATAATATCTACAATGATTATGCAATGTGATCTTCAACTATAATAATTTCCACCTTTATAACAAAATACCCAAATAATGAAACTGCAACATACCATAATTCATTTATAGATTGCTTTTGTGTTTCTTCCTTCCAATTTTTTTAGTTTTCGCTTAAAAGAAGAATAAATTGTTAGGAAAAACTATTTCACTCTCTTAACCTCTGTATTTATTCTGAGTAAAGATCATAGAGAACCTTTTACTATATTTAGGCAAAGAGAGGATAGTTTTTCCCAATGTAAAATATGTTTTTTCCCCACCAAGGTAGAAAAAAAATTCTCCTTAAAATTACATTTAATAATATATTTTTATATTTCCTTTATGAGCTAATTTACTATCCGCTAAAATATATTTATGGAGACAAATATTAGAAATATGACTAAGTCGAACCAAAGTGAAATGCATTGAGTATAAATTTGGTAAACAAGTTATCTACAACACAATAGTCTTGTAACATTACATGGACATGAGTCACTGAGAATCACCCAGTTTCCATACTTAGGGTCTATACTCCACAAGGACGCAGGACTAGATAGTGATGTCAACTATCATATTCAACCCGGTTGGATGAAATAACAGAATGCTACAGAAATTTTGTGCAATTGCCCTTTAAATTAATGAGAAAGTTTTATTGGACCGCTATTAGGTTTGTCTTGTCATATAGATTTTAATGTTGAGCTATTAAGTGACATCATACACATAAGATGAATGTAACTAAAATATACATGTTACCTTAGATATGAGATACCATGATAAGATGTAAAAGAAAATGAGGTTATTCGCAACAAATTAGGGTTTCATGGATGAAAAGCTACGGAAAAATCACTTGTGGTGGTTTAGTCATGTGAAAAGAAGACCCTTAGACGCATCGCAATGGCGTGTTAAAACTCTCAATTTACGGATAAAAAAATAGGACACAAGAACAACATAATAAAACGTGAATGGAGGTCATACAAAGCAACACAAAGCTTAGAACACTTAAATACTCAACTACAATGAGTGGATGAGGAAAATTTTATTTGTTCAACGTGACATGATTCGCGTTATGTTCATATGATTTGCCTCAATTTAATAAGAATTATAATTTAAATTGTTACCGCCATTTAGCTTAAATTTATTAGGATGCCAAATGGTCCAGTTAAATTAAATTTGAGTCCAAACTTATAGGTTTTTGTTTTGATGCATCTAAACTCAAAATGGATCTAACATATTAGAACTATATTAAACCCGACTTAAGTTGAATTTAGTGATTCAATATTTGGATCCACACAAATTGAATTTCTCAATCCAAACCAATCTAAATCAACCAAATGTATACTCACACCTAAAACACACTCATGTATATTGTACAAAAAGTACATACTACGCATAAAACACACAAGACTAAAATCACCTTAAATAATACACTACCGATCAATTAATTAGAATTACTATCTCAATTGATGTCCTTGTTCAGCTGAAGTTTAATTAGGGGTGGAAAATGGTGAAGTTAAATCGAATATGGGTCCAACCTTAGTGGTATTCTTTTTTACTTTTGATGCATCCAAATTCATAATGGATCTAACGTATTTGATTTATTATGAACTCAAATTGAGTAGAATTTGAATGATACAATATGTGGACGCACAAAATTTCTCAACCTGATATATTTCACCAACCAGCTTTATTCACTTACACCTAAAAACACACAATATACGTAAATCACACAACAAACATTAACTTAAAAGACATACTAGACGCAAGCCATCAAAAATTACAAACACTAAATTAAAGCACTCAAATAGTACACACTATACCAAAACACGCACTAGATTAAAATTACCTAAAATATACATACTACACCTAAAAAATACACTAGACGTAAATCATCCAAAAACTACGCTACACCTAAACCACACAATAGACATAAATCGCCCAAAAAGCAAACACGCTAGACGTTATCACCTAAAACATACATCTACACCTAAAACACACACTAGATGTAAATCACCTAAAAAACACACACTACACATAAAATACAAACTATGCTTAAATCACCAAAAATATACACACCACCTAAAATACACCAGACATAAATTACGTGAAAAATACACACTACACCTAGAACACAGTATACTTAAATCACCCAAAAAATGCACACCACCTAAACCATAACTAAACTAAAATCACCTAGAAAATACACATTAGACATTAGTGTACATTTCTAGGTGATTCAAGTGTAGTGAGCATCTTAGGTGTCTTTTAGGGTGATTCTTATGTAATGCATGTTTTAGGTATATTATGTATTATTAGGCGATTTACGTATAGTATGTATTTTAGGTGCAGTGTGTGTTTTCTAGGTGATTTGCACGTAGTGTTAGTTTTGGGATTATTTGTATAGTGTGTATATTTTGGGTGATTTACGGATAATATGTATTTTAGGCATAGTGTATGATTTTTTAGGCGATTTATGTCTAGTGTGCTTTTTAGGTGATATAAGTCTAGTGTATGTTTCAGGTGTACATGATGTGTGTATTTTAGGTGTAGTGTGTATTCTATAGATGATATGTTCTAGGTTTGATGTGTATTTTTGGGTTATTTACATCTCGTGTGTGTTTTAGGTATAAAGTGTATTTTTTTTTGCGATTTACGTCGAGTGTGTATGTCTTAGGTATAGTATGTATTTTTTGATGTTCTACATCTTGTGTGTGTTATAGGTGTAGCACGTGTTTTGCGTATAATGTGTGTTTCATGTGTTTTATGAGTTTTTAGGTGGTTTATGTTGAATGTGTCTTCTAGATGAGAGTCGGCTTTTTTACACCATTTCTAAGTGGTGTGTGTTTTCTTAGATAATTTACATTATGGAAAGACAGATGTAGGGTATGACGGGTAAGGCTAGGAATAGGGCTATACATTTTGCTCAAATCGAATCGAATCTATTGAATCAACTGGAACTTTCGATTTGGTTTAGAAAAAAATGACAACCAAAAGTTGAATTGATTGAAACGATTTAATTCAATTTAAATCAAGTCAATTCTAATTCGATCTGATTCAATTTCTATTATAAATTTTCTGTTTGTTGTATTTTACTTTTGAAGAAGAAAAAAACTATATAGTAGCTTTAGTTTACATTTAAAACTAGAGAAAATATATGAAACACTACAAAAATAATATATACTCTTCAACTCATCAATTATTTCATCACAACACAAATAATCATCAATCATTGAAAATTCACAATTCAAAATCGGTACTACCAAAGTCAACACATTCCACGAATAATCAAATATTAGATTCAAACACAACTAAACGTAACTTCTCCCGGTTAATGATAAACGTGAATGCTTACTCTCATTCCTCCTCCTTAAGAACGTGTGGGACAAATTCAAAATTATTGATAGTATAAAAAGTAAAAAAAAAAAAATTGTAGACGTATAAAAAGTAAATTTATATTGTGTGTGATAAAAAAAAAGGAATTAATTGACGTTCGATTCAATTCGAGGATTGACCCCTAAAATCAGAAATCAAATCAAACTGGATTCCAATTTTTGTGTTACAACCGAAATTCGGATAAAAAATTCAATTCGGTTTTAAATCGGATCGTCAATTTTAAAACGATTTGGTAACATATTGTATTTGCATAACCCTACGATTGTGTTTGCGTAACCCTAAATATGATTAGACATTGGAGTGAAACATAGGTGGGTAGCACGGGGAAAGGGGGATTTGTCTCAGGTACAGGAGGGGGCACAACAGCTCCCTCACACATATGTGCGGAGCCCACATGTTTGTGTGAGGGGCTGTTGTGCCCCCGCTGTACCTAACCTAAGACTAACCCGGGGAAAGGGTGGGGGTGGTCGGATAGACAATGATGTTTTAATTTAAGTATTGAAGAATTCATATTTGAGTCATTTGGATCCAACATTTTGATCACTTGGAGAAATCTAAGTCGAGCTAATTCTAATAGATCCAAGTTAGTTTTGGTATATTATTAATTAGATGGATTTAATCCACAGATCCAAGACATATCTGCATCAAGTTTACATCGATCGACATATATGTTCATACTGTCACTCAAAAGTTTAATTGTTGATTCTTAAAAAAATTATAAAAAAAAAAAAGATAATGGTGGATTTGTATACCTGACACTGAACGTCTATCCCTCTGTGTTTGTACTCCACATATAAGCTTCTCGAAAACTGATCCACATACCTGCACCAATATTAAACATCATTAAATTAAAATTTGTTGGGTTGCTTGGATTTCGAGCAATGTAGCTTAAAATTAGTCGCAATTACTTACAATTACAATTAGGGATAATTACAGCTACACCCCCTGAGGTTTGGTGTAATTACATATACCACCCCTGAGGTTTGAGAAATTACAGAGACCACCCCTGAGGTTTGCATCAACCTTACAATAAAGTCCCTCTATTGAATATAAGGATGAAAACTTCCAATCTTACCCTTTTTCCATTTCAATTGATATTAAACAAAGTTTGAGTAGGTTTTATTATATAAAGTAAATAAGTATTTTTTAAAATTCTACAAACACCTTAATAAATCTCAACATAAAAATTATATTGCTAAGAAAATACTAAAAATAAAAAGTATATTGTTTTAAAAGAAACACACATCTATTTAATTAATTCATTTATTTAAAATTAGTTATAAATGTTTAAAAAATTATTATATTATTTTAATGTTTACTAATTATAGTTTCTTCTAATAATATAAAATAAAAGAATACAATACTCTTAGAACTCCTCATTCATCTCAATAAAAAAATGCACAAAAGAATGAAGCAAACATAGGTTTCTTGATTTGCAAATTTAATAATATTTTAGTACCAAATTTATTACAAAACTAAAAGAAAAAAGAAAGGAGAAAAAATGAGAGCTCATCAAACCAAAAAGAAAAAAGAAAAACCAATTAGCCTTTTGTAATTAATTTAGATTCTCTAACAAAATTAATGAAGGGCATTATTGTCTTTTATATGGCATAAGTTAGTTACAGGGGAGGTGAGTGTAATTTCCCAAACCTCAGGGGTGGTGTCTGTAATTACACCAAACCTCAGGGGGTGTAGCTGTAATTATCCCTTACAATTATTAGAGTCATGCACGGCTACACTGTTGCTTATTATTTTCTTATTTTGGGGTTTACAACTCACTGTTACATATATACTACTATTGCAGCTGCAGAAATAATTTATGAGCCTAGTAAGAGCCATAAAAGCTTATTCATTAGCCTGACTGAACTATTGCAACAACATTTATTAATACTCAACTTTTACGGCAATTGAATCTATCAATAAAAACAAGTCATTATCACTATGATATAATGATTGGATACTTGGATTCATATCTGCCTTTCCAATTAAAACTAGAAACATGCATAAAGGCTGCACTAAAACTAATTACAGAACCAAAAGAAAGATCTGGAATAATACATTAAAAGTTACAAAGCTTAATTATACGAAACAAATCTTACAAAAACCACGCAACAAGAGTTACCAACTTACCATTAATCCATGAAATTTCGAGACCCTAAGTTTAGGTTATAACTACAAAAATTACCCATACTGTTTGAATATAATTTCAGAAACACTCTCAAATTGTAAAAATAATTAAGATACACTAATTAAGCTAAGGTTTGAATAATTATATAAAACTTATTGAATATGGATAAAAAAATTCGAAAGGTAAGTGAAATTTTCTTACGCTTTGGTGGCAGCATAGATCGCATAGAGAGGATGAGACGGCACAACAATAGACGCACCCGAACCAATACTAACAATAGCACCTCTCTCCCTTTTCAACATTCCAGGCAAAACGGCTTTTGTAACAAATGTTGCACTCTCCACATTTACCCTGACCAAATCCATCCAAATATTCTCATCCACTTCATCAAAATACATAGCCTTTGGATAAGTAACACCAACATTATTTACCAAAACACCAATATCAACCCCCTGTATTTTCTCCTTTAAACTCTCCACTTTCGTCACAACATCTCCACTAAAATCCAGCTCATAGGTTACTATTTTTGTGGCGGGATATTTCGCTTGGATCTCGGTTGAAACACTTTCGAGTTTGGCATGACTTCTGCTAATTAAGACTAAGTTGAGACCCTTTTCTGCAAATTTGAAAGCGAAGGCTTTGCCTATACCGTCCGTTGAGCCCGTGATGAGTGCCCATGAGCCGTAGGATTTGAGATCTTTTGGTTTTCTTAAAAAATATTTATAGAACCATATGATGAATAAAATGGAGTTTTTGTAGAGGAAGAGAAAACCTAGAAATGAGAGAAGGATTATCCATGAAGGCTGTGTTTTAAGGTGATCAAAAGAGGTTTGAAGCATGTTTAGTGTGGCTAAGTTTAAAGAAAATTGGTTTGAGAAGTTTGTGAACAAAAGAAAGGATCACTTGGTTTTGTTTCTACATATTTAACTTTATGGCCAACCATAATGTTGCTTGGATAGCAAATAGTTTATATAGACACTAAATAGTAAATACCCGTACAAAGTTAAGAAATTAAAGGAATTCTATTTTTCGAATACTATTGTTAATTAGTTGGCTTATTTAAGACTAATTAATTGCAGGTTTACGCATAGTACGTGATTCATTAATATATGTCTATCACAAGAGTTGTAAACTATAGGAAAAGATCACTAATTGCAGATTACTCATACAAAAATAAATGTTTTTTTCCTTTTTACCTCCCTATATATGTATATATTACAGATTCATATTTATCTCTATGAAGTTGTAAACTTGGAATTTAAAAGAATATGTCAAAACCATTCGTTGATTTCAAAAAAACAAAAGGTTGCAGACTCCTTACAAAAAAATAGTTTTTCTTTTTCTCTTAATCTTATAGAGGATGAAAATATTATTGAGAGGTGTCGGAGCAATTCTCGGTCTCTTAAGCCTGAAACCAATATTTGGGTCCAATTGCTTGACTATATGGGGGAGTGTTACTTAAATGCATGGCATGATGGAAGTGACAGTTTAATCAGTTAGCTTCAACGGTGAACAACACCTCCACGTTGTCTGCTTTCATGAACGTCTCCATCTACTTTTGTGGGAGAAAGTGGTTGGTGGTTCAATTAGTGTGATATTAATCGTGTGCGTTTGGTGGAACATAACATATCTCCCGTTCCATAAATTATAATATAATCACATCTTATGAATAAAACTGCCAAAATAACAAAAATAAGAGATAATTAATTGCACTTATCCAAATGTTACTGTTTTGTAATAATTATGACATTGCTCCATGTGAGGAAAAGAGGTAAATTACCTTTTTGGAGTTTTTCTAAAAGATGGACACCACGCTCTAATACTTACGCGTAAAAGAGCGATTTTACTATGTATAAAAACACATGTATATAATAAAATCTACCTATTTATTTTTTAATAGAACGATAATACGCATATTTAACATAATAGTTCATTGTAATTTAAAAATTGTCTTTTTCCAGGGTAATTTACCTATTTAAAAGGGTTATGTATTTGCTTAACATAATAGAGAAGGTTTAAAAAAAACATAATAGAGAAGGTAATTTGCATGCATTTTATTTTTTCTCACATGGGAGCTAATAATGTGCATATTTAATGTGACACATGAGGTGTGCTAAAAAAAATCTAAAATAATGATGTTCAATTTGATTCGCATGGATTTTCCAAAAAAAATATAAAGAAATTGCAAACCAAATTTGTTGGAGAAATATTATAAAACATTGAAAACGACCATCATCTTCTTCTACTGTCGCGAAAATCTTTTTTTAGTAATTTAATTATTTTCTCCTTTTCGTTATTGTATTACACCTCTTCATTACCCTCTCACCATACTAGACTGCTTGATACGAACATAACAATATGTCCAGAGTGCACTTCACAGGGTTCTAGTTTTCAACATGTAAAAAGTGTTGTGAATTGATAAATGTATATTGCAAAGAATTATTGCGTATATTTATATCAACTTTCTTTCAGCTACATAAGCTTGTATCAAACATTTTTTTGTCTACCGCCAAGAACATTGCATTTCCTATCACAGTTACAGCTAAAATTTACATCCTACAAAACCGATTATGTCGTTTGATTAGTACAGTCAGTCATCTTGAACTTACCATCAAACTTGAACAGCCTTAGCTCTTGAAGAAATGGCTTTTCTTCAGTTCAGTTCTAACACCTCATCCACCATAGGACGCAACAATAAGCTGTTCGAATTTCTGATGCCGACTTAGGAGAGCACATAAGACTGCCACGTGGCGAAAATTTCGTATGTGGGACGGAAGTGAACACCTCGTACTATACATCCTTAAGGTAATATGTCTACTGCAAAAAGGTCAATCTTGGCGTGTAATAAGAAACTTTTTGTCTAGTTAAGGAGTTTCGGAGAGTTGTGATATCATTTTCATGGATGTAGCTCAAAATCATGAATGCTGGAACCTGAGTTTCTCGGACTATTTTGTTGGTGAAAAGGGTCATCGTCGCAATGAACAGAACTCAACCTGTGTGAGAAATTCCAACCGCCAACTTGTTCGAGCTCCTGCCCGACTATCGCCATTCTAGCTTCTTCTTTCAGTTTCATGTAGAATGGTGACGACCAATAATCATTTGCCAGGTTCTTCAAATAAAATGAAGTCGGATCAGAAGAGTTTAATTTTATAATAGCACATAATGATGATAAGATTAAAATGAGTTCAGAGGAATAAGATGTCTTCAGAACGAAAAGAAGGAATAATTACATTGCACTTCTGTGGTTTGGTCTAATAACAAAATTATCTTCTAATGTATGAAAAAATTATAGAAACTTAAAAGAATGTTAGAGATTGACTTCCATAAAGTTTAAATAGTTATAGAGAAGTTTGAAAAACATTACAGACAACCCCCTCTAATTTTTCATGTTTCTAAAGTTTCCGGAGGGTATCTGTAATTCCAAGGTTTACGTAATCAGACCAAGCCTCACAGTGTATACATGTAATTATTCCTTCAAGGAATTCAAGGGTTTATGAAGATTACTAACCATTTTCATCAACTGCAACAACTCATTCAGCGCGTTTTTGAAGAGATCTGGGTGTGCCAAATCAAGTGTAGATAAAATTTCTTGTCGGCATCGATGAGAAATATTTACCTCCATTGTTGCACCTGTATAGGTAAATTTGGGCCAGAAGAAAAAAGAAGATTAACACGGTGAAGAAGTAGAAAGCAAAAAGAGTGCACCAGGGTTCACTATGCATAACCTTAGATTGCATAAGTATAACATAAGGCCTTTCATTGACAGAAAGAAAGCATAAGAGCAGAAGACTCAGAACTCAATAGTTCAGAGAAAAGATAATCACGACTTTCTCAGGCTTGATATGTAATTGTACCTGGAGTAATATATTCATCAATAATATGTCTTGCCATGTAAATTCTTCTCACATGATCATTGACAGGAATTTTCTCTAGCTGTTGCACCTCCTCGTAAAAATGGATGCTCTCCCCAGCCAAACAGCTGCGTTAACAAAAATTCAATACATAAGGAATGCTTACACAGTTGAAATTTGGTCTAATTACAGAAAGTCTTTCCTATGGTTTGAAGCATTATAGAGACAACCCTTGAAGCGTTAAATATGTGAACATATAGAAGGTCTATCTGTAATGCTTTCAAACTTGAGGGGTGTCTCTGCAATTAACCAAATCTTGTAGGAGCCTATTTGTAATGTTCTTTTAGATTCCAATGGGTACTTCTGTAATTATTTACCAGTAAGGGAGTTTCTGTGCCTAAACCAAATCTCAAGGGGGCATAAATGTAATTACTCCTTAAAATAATTGTATGGGAAACTAAAGACAAAAACAAGAAAAACAATTCTAATGGTTGCTTGATACCTATCTGCAAATTCCATGAAGGACTGAAGAAATCTTCTATTCAAAAGAAGTTTGTCCAAAGGCTCTTTGGAATCTACCAACTGAGTCGGCTCCCTTTGGGATACAACCACACTATCGGGTATACCCAGTGCCCAACCCATTGTCCGATTCTCCTGGTTGTTCTTGTTCCTCAAGCTCAGAATTGAAACAAGAGGTTGTGATATTGATATAGAAAAGAATGCCAGCACAAGGACACTTGACTGAGCAAACAATGAGTAACAAGAAGCATTAGAAAGACTCATCTTAAGAAGTTAAAGAAGCCAATTGCATAAAATAAAAAAATAGAGTTGGGGTAAGCATACCAAAAATAGCAATAAAAATCTAGAAATGATTTGAACCAGTGGTAAATCTTCGTGGAGCTCATTCAGAATGTAAGCAACCACCCAAGTTCCTTTGGAGAAAATAACAAAGACCATAAGTGTACAAGTAAGAATTTTTTTTGACACACTCAGTCACATGCTTGTTCCCTTATAATTGCTGTTACACTAATGAGAAGATTAAAACTAATATATCATGCGATCAACGATGATGATGATACAATGAAAACTTTATCAGCACTTGTTTAAAAAATAGTAATTTTCTTCAGTTTTCCATCAATGTATGTCATGCACACAATTATTGATGATGCTTTAGCATGTGAGATCATTAGTTAGAATAAATCTGCTTGATTATAACCAGGGAAGACAAGATACTCCGAACTCAAATAATACTTAGTAAAGTAGAAAGCATAGTAACATATTGTTAGACATTTAAGTACCAATGCAACAAGTAGAGACTAAAACCCCCCTCCAGAGGTCCTTGAGTTCATGGAATCTAAATTCAATATGCCGAAGAGCTCCCGTAAAACCAACCAAAGCAGCAACATATACTGCATGAAGGCACATAACTGGGATGATCCACGGAGCCCCCATGTGGCACCGGCGATTTAGAGGCTTTGTCAAGTGAATAACTACATGGCCAAAAAAAAAAGGAAATTAGATTATTAACATATGAGTATACAACTGACATTTGGTAATGGATGATGATAACAATATTTTTCTTCCGATAAGTCCAATTCAAATGGAAACAGCTTGAAAACAATGACCCAAGCTCTTTAGCACCAGTACTACGAATTATTACATGAGGTTTGACCTAATTACACAATCTCCCTTGAAGTTTGAATAATTACAAAGACACCCTCTGATACTTGAGAGGGCCTACCCGTAATTTCAAATTTTAGAGGGTATTTCTATAACTATTCAAACTTCCGAAGAGTGTATCCACAAATTTTTTTAAGTTTGCACTAGTGTTTCTGTCCTTGTTTAAGCAATATGGAATGTTACAATATTTAGACCAAACCTTAGGGGATGTAAATGTAATTATGCGTTGAATCTAAATAATATAAGCTGGTTCTGAAGTTTAACTCTACATCTGCATAGCAAACATATTACTGGATTCATACACCACTGAAATGTTGCTACTACATCAACCAGGAATGAATTAAGACTTATATAAAAAAAAAAGAATAATATTTTCAAGAAAATGTGGTTATCCATGTAAAGATGAAAACGTATTAAATCAAACACTTCTTTTTATTCTTACGCGCTGCAACAGCAATCCAAGGCAAGAGGATCATGGGAAGTAATACATATGTTCGAATAGGTGGCAAACGCCTCCTGAAAATTCCCGACCAATGATAGAATCAGTAAGAATATACAGAAAATATTTCTTAATATGCATCATATGATAGGTAAAAAAGAAAAAGGAAAAGGAAGGAGAAGATGAAGACAGAAAACAGGGAGCTAGTATGTGATAAATATGCACCGTTAATAAAGGGTTTATGAGTCTATCTGATTGCAAGATCCAAAACCCACAGATCACAAAAGACGTAAAGCTTCAATTATCCCCCCCCCCCCCCCCCCCCCCCAAAAAAAAAAAATCCCTCACTTTCAAAATTTCCTTAAGACTAGTATGGTTTCCTAATAACAGTTATTATCCTTATGAATAAATCTCAAAACATTGACAATAACTTCAAGTGACAGTTGTATATGATGAGGGTCAATCAATTTGGTTATTTTTTATAATACATTGTAAGAATGAAGTTATGGAGGATTTAGTGACCCACTGACCCCCCATATTTGTGGAAATAATGTATTCCTTAATGTGTTGGTTGAACCACGTCTTCATGCAGCCGTTGCCCGAAATAATATTTCCAAAACATGAGTGGTCATATTGTGGCCACCTTCTCATAACCTCATGCAACAAACATGTAAATTAACTTCTCTACCTAAATGTCCAAGGAAAAGATTTTCTGAAATTCTCTCAAATAGAAAATTGCCTGATATATTTCAAGTTATTGAGAAAAATATACTTACTTAACGAATATGTTATAAAGTTGGAAAGCCTGAACAATACGACAGCTCATCAGCAAGCCGAACCCTAATGGACCTTCGACCCAAACTGAGAGCGAAAACATTTGGATTAATAACTAAGCATGAATAGAATCACAAAGCAGTAACAAGGCTAAATATGGGGATGAAAAGAATGATATAATTACCAGTCCACAAATAGCATGAACTCCACCAATGCCTCTTTTCAAACCTCCAAAGACCAAGGGACATCTGTTAGCCCGCATCCCATACAAATAAAGATGCAACAGAAATTAGAAAATAGTGATAATGCTACAAGCAAAAATAGAATATAATACAAGAGCTGCTGAAATATTCATCTTTGGGAGAGACTTCGACATAGCTTACCACAATTGACAATAAAAGGTTGAAGCTGGCAATAACTTGTATGACTACAAGCCAAAAGCTACTTCCTTTCGGTCGTGGAATCTTGTGAACTAGGTAGGGAGCAACAACCTTTGAAAGAAGCCTGTAAATTAAGGAAGAGAAAACAAAGTTCAAAATCCATCTCTAAATGTATATTCTAAGATATGCTATTAAATGATCCTTTTTTTTCAGTCCGAGAATGAAGTGTACTGGTCTGCTGAAGGCTGCAGAGTTCACTCAATGAACATGTGAAAAGCTTAAAAGATATACCAAACAATATCAGTGGTAACTTTCCAGAGTTAAACAGACAAGACAAAATCCAGTACACTGAAGGAAAAAGAGAAAACAACCATTCATGATCAGGAACGAATGTCAATTAAGTGAACTACTGCCAAAGAGAGCTCTTCCACATAAAGAAAGAGCAAAACATAAAAAGAACTTTCTACTTCTAGCTTCAAAAGGATCAGCCTCACGTTCTAATTAAGGATAATCCAAAAACATAACAAGTTACACCAGCAATTTGCACCATAAAGCTCAGAAAATGGTACCAGGATCTTGAACTGCTACTAAGCTCAACATAATCATCTGCAACGGGAAAATTGTTTCGAACAACTCGAAAAGGTTCAGCCTTTAGCACTTCATTTCTTGTTCAGGCTATCCTATTCATTAGCCCCCACCCCATCCCATTGGGGGTTGAGATTGAACATTCTCTAATATGCTCTTTAGTCTACTTTCTCGATCAGTTGATTGCCGAAATTCTAGATGAAAATGTTCCGACTTTTCTTTGCCAAATAAATCCCATATAACAATCTTACTAGTGCTTCTACGCCATGGACTATGTCGACCCAAAGAAACGCCAACACCTCTACTACAGCGGCTTGGCCTTTCCTGCTTTCTCTTCCAGCTCCTCCTCATTTTCGGAGGATTCATTCTAAATGAATGTCTTAATGCTCAATCATAAACACTGGTCAAAATTAAATTTTGAAAACTCCCAATTGCAATTCTTCTTATTACGTGAAAATATAGCTTGCCTAGAAAACCACATGACTATCTGTTAGTGATGATGTAATTCAAATTAGAAATTCAAATTCTGTAGATTAGGTTGTTAAGTTAAGCTTATCTATAAGCTACAATATCTCAAGTTTGTTTGTAAAAGCCTTCTACATAATGAAATCTTATACGCAGAGTATGGCAAGCTTGCCAATTCAATTCTGCCTCTTCTTTAAAATATCTTTCATGGTATCATCCACTCAAGCAAACGCTTGATCCTGAAAACCTATACGCTTCCGCAAATATTTTCTTCTTTCACAAATGGCTAACGCTGTTGCTAACCCGAACATTGCTCAATATATTACTGTAAAACTTGACACCACAAACTATTTGGTTTGGCGTTCTCAAGTTCTTCCAATACTTCGCAGTCATGATTATATCGGGGTCGTTGATGGTTCTGAATCCGCCCCGCCAAAGACTCTTGAAGATGGTTCTCCTAATCCAGCATACAATGTTTGGCACAAGAAGGACCAACACCTTCTAACTTGTCTTCTTGCCTCACTGTCTGAGAAACTAATATCCACCGTTTATGGTCTGGATACATCTCAACAGGTATGGGCCTCTTTAGCTACTCGCATTTCCTCTCAGTCTCGTTCTCGAATTTCACATCTCAAGGGTCATTAAACTCAAGGGTCATTCGCAATCATTAACTCAAGGGTCATTAAACTATACTGACTATCTTGAGAAAGCAAAATCGCTCGCAGATCAGCTTGGTGCAGCAGGCAAAGCCAACTGATGACCAAGACCTTATTTCCCATGTCGTTAGTGGTCTGACCCCTATCTATAATCCCTTTGTTACATCTTATAACTTTGCTTCTAGAGACAAGGAATTTTCTTTTGAAGATTTCCAAGCAGAACTCCTCAGCTATGAATCAATGTTAACACATCAGAATGCTTCATATGCTACGACTGAACATTTTGCAATGGTTGCTGCTAAGAAAACAACTCCAGCAATGTCTCGCAAACCAAAATCTTTTCCACCACTTAAGCCAAATCAAGGTGCTTCATTTAGTCAGTCTCGTCCACAACAAGGTGTGGGATCTTCCCGCATGCCTGTACTGCGATCAAATCCCCAGACTACGAATGATGTCTCAAAGGAGCTATGTCAAATTTGTGGTAAGGCGAGTCATAAAGCACTTGATTGTTATCACCGTTTTGATTACTCTTATCAGGGTCGTCATCCTCCCATGGATTTGGCTGCGATGGTAGCAGAGAGGAATGTTGTGTATGAAAATGACGTGTGGTATGCTGATAGCGCAGCCAATGCCCATATCACCTCTGCAGCTGAAAATATATCGCAACAACAGCCTTACAATGGATCTGATACAATGACTGTTGGCAATGGCTCAAGTTTGAATATAAAGAATACTGGTTCCACTTCTTTGATACTTGGCAATTCTACATTTAACCTGAAACACATATTACATTGTCCTACAGCCTCCTCAAACCTCATTTCCATAAATAAATTATGTGTTGATAATGATTGTTATTTTGTATTAACTGCTGATGTTTTTTTTGTAAAGGAGAACAAAACCGGAAAGACTCTACTCCACGGGTTGGTTGAGAATGGTTTATATCCTTTACTATCCACAAGAGGATCTCTAATAAATATCAATGTCTTAAAGCAACTATAGGATCAACTTCAACAGCGAATCAGTGGCACTCGCGCCTAGGACATCCCTCTCAAGCTGTTTTACTGAATTTAATTCAGAAGTTTAAACTTCCAGTTGCAGAGTGAGCAAATAAACTAAGTTTTTGCTCTTCTTGTCCGTTAGGAAAAGCAAAGAAGTTACCTTTTTCCAATTCTGTGCGTCAGTCTCTACGTTGTTTAGATTTAATTCATTCTGATGTTTGTAAGTACTATGTTTTGTTTATTGATGACTTTTCTCGGTTTACTTGGTTGTATCCCTTACAACAAAAATCTGATGTTTTTATTTTAAGATCTAAACAAAGTTGCTCAAAATTAGTAATTGTTCTTTGAATATTACTGCCAGATATCCTTTCTACTTGAATATGCCCTTATGCAAAAAAGCTTCAACTGCTAAATATAATTCCCCATCCCAATTCCACCACCAAGTTCCACAGGAACACATACAGTAAATCACAATAATTTCAATGAAAAGGGAAAGTCTTTCTCATTTTAATAAATTCAAATCTCACAAGTCAAAAAATACACACAAAGATAAATCGCAAAACCCACTACTATGCCAAAGAAACCTCAAAACTTAGTTAAAACTTCATTCCAAGCAAATCCCAGTTGAGATTTACATATAAGTATGCATATAATACAGATATTAACATATATTTCATTTAATAAACTTTTTGTTTTAGCAGAGATGCATGAGTTAGATGAGAGAATTTACAGGATTATAGAGAGGATAGAGATGGAGATGGCGACATAGTCACTGGGGCAGCCTCCTGTTTCTGCGCAATTCGCCATTGTCAGAGTTGCTTCTACTGCTCGCCAACTGTTTGTCCAAATGTTGCAAACAAATATAGTAAAAGTACTCACAAAACAAGTCAAAATACACGTGCTTCTTGTTGTTGGACTAACTAAAACTAAACTTTAACAAAAAGAATATAATATTTCAATTCATAACAGTTATTGTAATTAATTTTTAATAGTAAAGTAATTGAGATAGACTTGTGAGATATTTTTTATTTCTTTGAAAAGGGACTTGTGAAATACTTAATTGACTGTAATGTTAGAGATTTTGGCCTATTTTCTTATCTATTGCAATCTGGAAGTCTAAACTTGTGAATCTTCTAGATTGAGTCAAGTCAAAATATTATTATTCAAAAATGAAATTTTTTTATATAATTTAAGTAGGAAAGTTAAGTTTTAGGTTTATATCCGTAAATATGTTTAACACGGTGGATTCACATCGTCAGATTTCTCTTTTCCAGATCAACTTATTATGTATTCTCTCATAACAAGAAGAATAATTTCATCAAACTACTGCTCTTATTACTAGATTAATAAAATTGATAAATAAGTATACAAATTATGATAATTCATTTCGAGTTTTCAGAAATCTAACATTTTTCCTTTTCGACAAGATTTTTAACAATTTAGAAATACCATATTAATCTAGTTCATTTGGAATTAATGAGGTTGGTAGAGGTTTGCAATGCAGCACTTTACACTTTGGAGGGATCTTCTCAATGTTAAGAGTTGCATCAACTTCTCTTACAATTGCTCACACATGCTTCCAAATCCAAAAATTGAACCACGCATGCTTGATTAGTCCAAAAACTATCACAACGAAATCAGATGCAAGTTAACTTTTGTAATCAACATTTTATGCATTTAATTTGGGTTGTGACAAATGCTTGTTTAGATAATTAGATGTATACGTTTGAAGGGAAATTGACGTTAAGCCCCCGTGTGATGTGGCAGTTGGATCATTTATCCAATTATTTAAGGAAGAGGCAGGAAATCCGTTATTGTTTCATACATAGCAAAATACTCATTTTTTGCACATATGGCTTCTCAATATTGTCAGTTTTTTTTGCAATTTTGGTACTTTAACTCGGTACAATTTCTTTTTTTATATATACCTTAATTTGACAGTGTACGATTTTGATACCGTAAGTTTAGCAATTTTCTCAATTATAGGTTTCTAACTGGATATTAACCAGATCAAATTCACATGAAAACTCAACCCATAGAGAAACCCTATTGTACATTGCCATGTCATTCAAAAACACTATGCACGGAGATTGCAATGTACGAAAGAATTACGTAATTTACAAAGTCAAATAAATAAGAATTATTCTAAAGAAGTAAACGTATCGATCAAATTTCCAAACACCCTGAGTAGAGTATTTCATCAGATAAGCAACATAAGGACAAACTGCAATATAAGTACCTTAATTTTAGAACATATGCAAAAACAATCTCTCTCTCTCTCTCTCTCTCTCTCTCTCCCCCCCCCCCCCCCCCTTTTTTTTTTTTTTTTTTTTTAATATCATGCAAATGTATTCTCTTATCTTCATGCTAATTTACCTTTTCAACAAATTTAGGCCTTATCTTTTTCCAACTTATACACAAATATAATCATTTATCTTCACTTGTTAGCTATGATGCAAAGAATGTACTAAATATGGTATCGGATACGATACTCGTCAGATTTCTATTTCTATTTGTAAGATTATTATATAGTTAAAATGGATTGGTTGTAGTTGTACCTATCCAATAATTTGGAATGAAATATGAATAACTCTAATACGCTACTTCGAATACGCCTTTGATACGTGTGGCGTGTCCAATTATTTAATTATTTTTAAATGATTGGATACGTGCATCGAATACGTGTATGCTATCGTTTTAGTCATTTATGTGGGATGTTGATAGTTTCCAAAATAAGATTATGATCACTTAGTAATATCAAGTTTACATGATTTTAAATCTGCAAATACTACTCAAAACAAGGATGAATTGTGTGTTTAGGGATCAATTTGTTTAATTGAAAAAGAAGAAAAATTACGGAGGACTCTTTTATTATGTAGTTTTTGATATAACTCTTTAATCTTGATGTAGTTTTTGAATTTGCAGATATCAACTTTCAGTTTATATGAATTCAGATCTTTTTATTTTTGCTTGCATTTTTTCTTGGTGTTTGAAATTGACTATGTTTTGATATTTGTTTGTTAGTGAACTCAAAATATTATTGACATTATATTATTGAACGTATCGTATTCTGTATTTTTTTTTAAAAATCTGAGTCCCCCTGTCCGTGTCAAATCCATATCCCCTATCCGTTAACCTAGCTTGTTAGCAATTGCTTCTCAATTATAATCATTATTTCATCTTATTGAATTAATTTCAAGTTTCAAGAAAGCAGTCATTGATTATCTTTATTTACCTCATTATTTGAAAATGTAAACTCTCTTCATATCAGAATATAGCGAGGAATATCTTGCTGATTGACTATTGTTTCATACATTTTTTGAAAATGAAACTCAGAAGTTAGAGAGGAAAATCTTTCCCAGAAATTGCTTGTCTGATAACTAAAATCAATTAACAACCAAAGCTGATAATAATAAAAAAGAACAGGTAATTAGCAAACAGTGAAAAGAAAAGACTAAATTCGAATGTTATAAAAACAAACTATAAAAAGGAAAAAATGTAGATTGCAAATTGAAATTAAAAGATTAAACCTGAGAGTCGTGAGTAAAAACTATTTTGAGATCATCCTAAAGATAAAGACCTATTTTTTTATTTTTTTTTAATATCTGCAAATAAAGGATAAGAAAATGGGGAAAGAAACCTATAATCACTATTAGCAAAGTTCCTCAGCAAATAATAAGCTTCACTAATATGACATAAAATGTTTGCTTCACTAACTATTTTAACAATAGTACATTCATATCTCCAATGGCATCTCCCAACAAACAACTAGTGCAATAATCAAAGACCGCTGAGGGAACAAATTCTGGGCTATAAATTCTCTGAATCTTTAATACATGATAGCAGAGAATCAAAATGGTATGTTCAAAAAATGATGATGATGCTTCTTTATTTATAGTACAATATTTTCTTTTCCAAAAAAATTATGCATCTATGCATCTATAGTAACTGTGGTCTAAGTTGCTAATTGTCACAAGTTTTACAAAATGGTGCCAAGTAACCAAATATGCAAGAGGAGGCAATAAGCAATGAGGCCCAGCCTCCCCCTTGGATGGCTCATCAAAGCTCGACTACCGGATACCCTGAAATTTAAATAGAAATATAAGCATCAGAACGATTAATAGAAGCACGGCTGAGGTAAATAGATAAAGATCGACAGGAATTAGCTTAAATAACAAGTTTCGTAGGACAGTTAAAAAACTCAAGACCGTTGGAAAATGCAGATTCTTCAACCTTTTTAAATGCAGATTCTTAGAGCTTTAATATACAGAGCATAGTTAAGGTTTTCAATGGGGTAGCTACATCTGCACCCATGAGGTTTGGGATGATTACAAAAATCTTTGTACTGTTTTGAAAACTCATGAAGTCACAAAGTCATCCCATGAGGCTTTAAGAACACTTTAACACAGGGGTCTGTCGCTAATGTTTTTCAAGTTTTAAGAGGTGCCTATAACTATTTAAACCTCTGGAGAACTTACGTGTAACGTTTTCTTAATTTTTTAGCGATATTTTAGTTCAGACTATGGGGAGGTTTATATAATTACACCAAAACTTCAGGGGCTGTTGCTGCTGTAACATTTTCCTTTTTCCTTTTATATTGTTAATTACAGTATCATATGTGCAAAACCAGAATAGTATTCATACCAAATTCCATCAACTCGATCTGCAACTGTTCTTCCTTGCCTAGGAATCAAACCGGATGTATTCAGAGACTTGAACATGTGACCTGCAAAGAAAGTTATATTTCAGTTCTGAGACCTTAAATCCCTCGATGAAGTTACGGTAAGTTTACCTTTATCTTCATCTGATTCCTTGTTGTTTATCAACCGTTCCGACTCAGAATCAATACTGATGGCCAGATGATCGCTCGAACCCTTCCTTAATGTGCGAGAGTGAGCAGCAGATGGTACAGCAGGAATATTGTTACTCGTAGCAAGTGCTGGCTGCAAGTTTTACGAGTAAAACGATCAAGCATCATGCTAAACTGGCCATGTACTACACCAAAATACCTTGTATACACAAAACAAGGCAAATACTAAAATCTTTTTATAGTTATTTAATAAGCATAACTCAAGCATAGTCTTTGTTTTGATTTGGCCCGAGCCTATGAGCAAGAGTATGAAACTGCTATTTCTTTACTTGGGGCCAGAAGTCTCACTATAATTCCACCTTGACAGAGTATGTAATCTGCCAAGGATGGACAGAACTACTCACTGGATGAATCCTATAATGTAGGCTTGTATCTCTAATAGCCCTACCAAACGCCATAGTAGTGCATGTAATGACAGGGATAAGACCCCTTAATATGGTATTAGCGGTTCCACTTTGCCACATTCAGCAAAATGTCGATAGAAAACGATTAAATAGTACCACACATCACCAGTATAGACAATAAAAGGGCAACAAACCGAAGTTACCATGTCTTGTATCTCCGATATCTCTGACTGACTAGACAAGGAAGCGATGGAGGTTCCCCTTTCCTGGTCTGCTTCTGCCGGAACAATTCTTCCTTGACTAGAATCTTCAAGTAATTTAACTTTGTTTGACAAATCACCTATGACCTTTTGACTTCCAAGCAATTTGGTAACAAGTTCTTCATTTTTGGATTTCAAATTCTCAGATTCCGTGATTCTTTCCATAATCAATTTGTCGACCACGGCTAGCAGCAATACTGGCGCAGCTACTTCTTGATCATCCTTCAAATCATTGCCACCGAGCTTCCGAACAATATTTTGCAGACCTGATTCAAGCTCAAACACCTTCTGCAAATCCTTCTTGTCGTGTCTGTGATCTTCAGTTTTCTTTCTCAGAAGTTCAATTTCGAGAATTTGCTCATCAATAGTTGACCGCAGTTCTTCATTTTCATGTGACAGCGAGCTTATGCTGTGCAGAGATTCAGTAAAACTATCTATTACATAGAATAGTTTTCTCACATCTGCTGAATCACGTGGCTCTCCAACGGTAAATGCACCATCTGGGATTTCAACCTCATTTATCTTGTTTAAGACAGATTTTACTTGCGATGCTGACAAGGGAAAGTCTTCAAATTCTGAAACAAAAACCAGAAAACGGGATTAAAACAGATTCAATACCAAATAAACATATAAAGGGCAGTAAGTTGGAAAATAACTAGGGACTCCAACAAATTTCTAATGTGAATGGCCAAGCAAGTACCTTGGACTTTAGATAATGAAGTAGAAAGTTCTGCAACTCTTCTCTTCAAGTTATCTTCTTTTTCCTGATAATCATCTAGTTTATGGGCGATCTCTTTACGCACGCTTCTCTGCTCTTCCAGATCAGTCTCCAGCTTCAAGATTCTGTCTTTGTAAATCTCTCTTTCTTCCTCTTTTTGCTTGAAGTTCTCTTCTATTTTCTGGAAATCATGTAGTTTATGTGTGAGCTCTCCACACAAGTTTCTCTGTGCTTCCAGATCAGTCTCCAGCTTCAACATTCTGTCCTGGTAGAAATCTCTTTCTTCCTCTCTTTTCCCCAAGTTCTTTTCTATTTCCAGATTATCATCTAGCTTAAGTCTGAGCTCTTTACACAAGTTTCGCTGCTCTTCCAGATCAGTCTCTAGCTTCACTATTCTGTCTTTGAAGAGATCTCTTTCTTCCTCTATTTTCTTCAAGTTCTTCTCTATTTCCTGATAATCATCTACTTTAAGTTTAAGCTCATTACACAAGCTTTTTTGCGCTTCCAGATCAGTCTCCAACTTCGAGTGTATGTCTTTGTAGAAATCTCTTTCTTCCTCTTGTTTCTTCAAGTTCTCTTCTATAACCTGATAATCCTCAAGTTTAAGTGTAACGTCTTTATACAAGCTTCTTTGTGCTTCCAGATCAGTCTCTAGCTTCAAGATCCTCTCTTTGTCCAGATTTCTTTCTTCCAGAACTTCAATTGAAGTATGCTCAATTTCTTTCAGTTTCTTTTCCATACTTTCCATTGCACTTAACATATTATTTATTGTGTCCTGTAACAACTCACTAAGATCTTGATTGTGTCTGGTAGCAAGTAACAGCTTCTCAGCAGCCTCCACATGATCACCAGTAAGTGCGGCTCCACCATTGTCTCCAACAGTGGCCAGTGCCTCGTACATTCTGTCATCTAACTTTATCAGTTCATGGATAGATCTCAGTTCTGATATACTTTTTTGGACGTTCAAATGCAGTTCCTGAGTGGCGTCAGCACAAGCAGAAGAGAGGATTCTGGTATCACTTACCAGAGATGCTATAGTTTCCTCGTGTCTTTGCTTATCTATTTCCATTTCCTTCATTTGTTGTTTCAAAGATTTTACATTACCTATCATACTTTTCAATCCATCCTTGGTAACATGTAATCTTCTTAAAAGAGCTGCAACAGATTCATCCAGAAGTGCGGAGAGATCGTCAAATTTATCGGTAAGTATCTTGCTTTTCAGATCAAATTTTTCACTCAACTTCTCAATATGAACCATGATGCTCTCACTGTCAACTTCATTCACCTCATCATTCAACATCTCCATATTCAAAGCCATGTTGGGGACAGATGGAATAGTTGTTGAAATAAAAGAACCATCCTAAAAAAACGCGTAGCATACAAGATGATTAATAAGAAAACTATCAAAGAACTACATAATCACCTCTACCATAATGAAAGATAGGAGAAGGAGAAGGAAAATGGGTCCTTCAGGCAAAATAAATGCTCCAGAACATGCAGGTGTCAAAATACAAGTAATAGTTAAAACACGTAAAGAAAGAAGCATATCTTTTGCAGACAAAACTGAAAAGTTCAATGAGAAGAACCAGCAAAAAGAAAAGGACGACGAAATGAGGTTATCAAAATAGATTTCAAAGGTAAACTAGCATATTAGTTCAACAGTCAAGTAGATTCCAAATTATTTACTTTGCAGACAAAAAATCTTAATACCATATCCAGTATCATAACAGTTTAAAAAAATTAACTATGAAAAATACAATGTTGATTCCCCTATACCATTTACACGAGAAAGATTGGTCTAAATAAAGAAATCATTAGACGATTTTTGAACAACTGTCAGCAGTTGATTGAGCACTGATTTTGTTTTTTTTTTTAACTTGCTGAAATCAATCACAAATTTGTCTATGTTAAAAAAAGAAAAGAAAATTCAGATATATCGAGATTGCCGATCCATATTCAGCAAGAGAACACATCAAGAAGCATATGTAAAAAGTAGCTACTTGCAACAAGGGTTACAACTTATTTATTTCCTTTTCGTATGAGTGTGTTCGTGCCGTTTCTGGAGAGTGCATGAAGAAGCATATGTAAAAATTAGATTTAAATAGTAATTATACGGTACACAAGCGGCATGAATCTTACCTCCATAACTGCACCGTTCTGCAGAAAATCCCCTTCCATTTCAAGGAAATAGTCCCTCATTTCATTAAGCAGAAAACCCATCTTGTTTAGGCTCTCAAAGTTTTTGGCAAACAATTGGTCTACTGAGGATATAAGTCTCTCGTCCTTAAGAATCAATTGAAGGCTGGTGAGCTTACCAGAAAGCGCCAAAGACCGGTTCTCTATGGTACCACGAGTTCCAGCTAACTCTTCCATGCAAGATTCCAACTTAGAGCTAAGATCTAAAATCTCCTGTTCAGCATTTTCCTTTTCCTTAACGAGATCTGCCATCTTATTCTCTGCGGTTAATAATGCATCCTCAAGTGATTTGATAGTTAGAGAAGCATCAGAAAGCTTGCTAGCCTGTGAATCAGCTTCTTCTCTGAGTTGCTTTATCTCATTGTCCAAATCAACCGTGCCAATTTGTACCTTACTATGTTCTTCAGTTAGTACTGAAACATTGCTTTGTGCCTCAGACAGAGAATTTTCAAGGAACTGAATAGTTCTGTCAGCATCAGCAAGTTTCTTAATTTGGCCAGAAAATTCCTCCTTTAGTTTCTGCAGTTGCTCTTCCGCAAGTGCTCTACTTTCTACAGCTATGTCTCTCTCATTCATGAACCTGGAAATATTGTTCTCTGCTAGTGACAAAGCATCTTGAAGCGTTCTTTTACTCAGTGAAACCTCCTCAAAGTTGATCAAATGTGAAGAAGCTTCCTCTTTTTCCTTCTGTAATTCCTCCTCCAGAACACCCCTGGAAACTTCAAGTTCTTTTTTCTCGTCCAAGAGTTGGGATATATTACTTTCAGATATTGATAAAGCATCTTCCAATGACTTTGTAACTTTTTGGGCTTCTGACAGCTTGTCAGCCAATGAACTTGCTTCTTCCTTTGCAACCCGCAAATCTTGATCCATCTCCATCTTGGCAATTTCATGTTCACTAAGACATCCAGCAAGCCATTTTACCTTTTCTACCGGATCATTGAAAATCAAATCAGCTGGAGTCGTGATCTTTTCTATTGGCTCCATGACTCTTTGCAGCATACTGTTGCTATCTACTAAAAACTGTTCAAGTTGATCAGCATGTTTCTTCGTAGCAACAATATCAGTCTCTAATTGTGAAATGCGCTCCACATCAAGCGATAATTTGGTGATTCTATCCTCCAACTCATCATTTGTGGATGAACTTTTCTGCAGTTCGGCCTTCAACTTATCAATTTCAATGTTCCTTTCGCTCAGAGTGCCCTTCAAGTTTTCTCGCTCTTGAACAAGCCCTTTCCCTTTTTTGACTGCCATCGATAACTTCTCCTTCAGTAAAGAGCATCTATCTTCCAACTGTGCAAGATTTTCCTGCATAACAGCCTTCTCTTCCTTCAGGGTATTAAGTTCTTGAGTCAAAATTTCCAAATGATTTGACAGACGGTTCACCTCTGCTCTATCCAATACATCCTCCTCAACAATCAACTCGTATAGCCTCGCTTCCTGATCTCTTGTATACAGAAGACTTTGGAACCTTTCAAAAACTTCCAGGTCAACCTGAGATGATTCAACTTGACACGTTTTCTCTTTAATCTTTGCAAGGCATTTATCAATGAAAGTAGCCACGTCAGAGTGTTCTGCAAAAGGCTCTTTGTGACCATCATTTGTGAGTCCAGATGCCTCCAGTAACATACTTACTATCTGATCCTTCTCCAATGATACGTGATATTCTTTTTGAACTATTTCATCATGTTTGAGTCTCAAGTCCTCCAACTCCTCTTGAAGATAGTTCTTCTCTTGTGATTCTGCTACAAGTGATTTTGTCAGGCAACCGATCTCATTTTTTGCAGCTTCCTTTGCTTCCTCCAGCTCAAGTTGTAACCTTTCATGTGCTTCTTTGGACGAATAAAATGAATCCACAAGCCAACGGATGTGGGTATCTAATTCACTGGACACAACTGTTTCTGGGAAATCAAACGAGCGTAATGCATCAGTCATTTTATCATATTGCAGAGATATAGCTTTCAGTGATTTTTCCTCATCAGCAAGCAATCTGAGTTTCTCAATGATATCTGCTGACTGTGGTTTCTCCATCGCCACACCCTCGGACAATATTTCTGCACATTTTTGAAGTACCATGTCCTTCTCTGCAAGAGATTCCTGCAAAAAAATGGATAATTTTTCACTTGCTGTCACCATTTCTTTCATCTTCTCTGCAGCCTCTAGAGCAGTTGACTTCTCTTGCAGTTCAATCGAACATTTTTCCAAGTGGCTTGTTTTCTCAGCCAATAACTGCTTCAGCGAGTCTCTCTGTTGTACCAACGCCTTTCCTTTTGTCACGGCCATGCTAAGCTTCTCTTTGGTGTTAGCACATCTGTTCTTCTCCTGTTCAACTTCTGCTCTTAGCCTCCTAATATCTGCGTTAGCAGTTTCGGAAATAGATCTCTGCTTTTCTAGTTGCTCAACCAATTTCGTATTTTCATCTTCTAAACGGCTTATATTTTGGGACAAATTCTCTTCCTTGCTTCTATGTTGCTCAGTTTCAGAGAGGAACAGATTATAATTTTCAACTAAATACATGAATGAATTCTCAACATTAGAAATCTTTTCTGTGAGTGATCCATCTAATAATACTTCCTGACGGAGACTCGTGGAAAGAGAAGTTAACATCCTGTTCAAAGTATCATCAATATACCGGTCTTTCTCAAGCTGAGCTTCCTGCAGCTGAGACAAATTAGTCTCTACAATATGGCCCGATTCATATAATTCAGCAACCTTTGCATTCAGCAATTCAATTTCCTGATTTTTGGTATATAGTACAGAATTGAGTTCGGTAAAGTTTCCCTCAGAGTTCAGGCGTTCACCCAAAGCATTGACGAACCTGGAACACTCACTTATCATATCATGCAATGAGGCACCAGAACCCAATGAATTCAAATCCCAAACTCCACCTGCATTTTCACCAGATGAAGTCTGCTGCTCGCTCAAAACCTTCAACTGATAGCAAAGATGAGTGAGTTCTCTCGTAAGCTCCGCTCTCTCTTCCTGCATGCAAAATAGAGTTTTATTCAGGTTAATACCAGATTAAATCAGGAGAGATGCATCCAAGACCAAACCTCATATTCGTGAGCAGATCTTTCTTTCTCAGCTAAAGTTTTTTCATAGATGTCGCGCAAGTGCTCCATCTCATTCATCAAATGATCGACTTTGATGCCACTGTCTGATTCATTTAAATGGTCATCCACCGGATTACCCTTCTCCTCAGAATTTTGTTGGGATTCAGAATTCTCTATCTCATCTGGACAGTCAACAAACATATCATCCCTTGCAGCATCTTCTGCGGTCCTTGTGTCATTTTGATCCTTGCCAAGAGAATTTAAATAATTCCTATCAGTTGGGACAGAAGGATCCACCTGCATTGCAAGATCAATTACATCATGCCACTGAAGTTCCACATTTACTTAATAAATACGCGTCATATTTTGTTCGTGTCCAAAACAATCCAAACAAAACATATTATGACTGTGCTCTATCAAAGAATGCAAACTTTTACACTAAGGCAAGATCATAATCTATGTATAAAGGAAAACGAAAACACTCTATCAAATATATGAATTGTAGTAGGTGAAGATTGTCACTTCCTTTCTAGAGTAGCACTAGCACATAACATGTTGAAGCATAATTATGATCCAAAACAACCACAGTCAAGAATTTTCATACAAGTCCCCAAGATGTTTATATTTACTAGTATAATCCAATAACTTACATCACACTGGATCCAGTAGGCTCAAAGGACGAAGAGAACCAATCATGTCCGTAAGTAATCTTAAGTTTTTAGTCTAATACACTTTTAAGTAGATGAAAATATCATAGATAAGACAGAGAGGAAGAAAATTAGACTGACAAGGCAAACACAATGTTCATTTAAGTCAACTTTTATCTTTTGTCAGTACAACCTTTTTATACATACGATATCTAACTGCCAAGAAAAGAAGTTCCAAATGTGATACAAAGGGCAAGAAAATATAAATATTAGTCAAGCATTGCTTGCAGAAGATGCAACTACTGGTCGACAAGCTCTTATACCGTATTCCTATTTTAGAAAGCTAAAGGAAGGCTCCAGAGCCACGCAAAAGCATCAACCATTAATACCATGAATTAGAAAACCTGTATATGATGAAAGACCATAGAAATGGTCAAGTCCCAAGAGGACCAAGATATATGCCGAAAACATTTTACCAGTAATTCTCATTCGCTTAATTTTATCGAACTTTGGTTATTCTTTGTAAGTCCTGCCACTACAAGGTCCCACAATCTGAACCATATACACCAAAAACCTGACAGAAAGTGCATGCTACTGTCTATGAATATTACATAGAACCTCAGAACATTTGTTACCATTACAGAATATAACTAAAAGTTTATCTCCACCATGCAATTCATGTAGACTTATCAAGAGACCCAAATGTACTAAAAACCGACCAACAATCATACTTCCTCTTTAATCGAGTTTTGGTCCAATCAAAATTTCCACCAAACAGTTCAAATACATTGTCTGGGTAGAAGGATAACTAAAGTTCGGGTAAATGTCATTCCAACTGCAATAAACATTACTTAAAAACAATTCTTGATTAGCCACTTTGGACACTACAATCAAATATGAATCTTGGTCATAAGTGGCATTACTCTAAAGAAAAACACAAAAAATCACTCAAAACATTTAGAAAGTGGGTTTGGTACTACCTTTTCAGCTGAATCAACAACAGAACTCTCAGCAGCTGCACCACCATAAGTGGCTCCAAGAGGTGGAAACTCATCTTTACCACCCGAAAACCCTTGTTTCACATCATGATCATGATTATCGCCCATTCTCTATTTAATCATCAATCATAACACACAACCACAATCCCACGTTTTTCTCAAAGACCCAGATCTGAAAACAACAAAAAGCTTCAATCTTTAACACACCATAACACAAGAAAGATCCATTCTTGAACTCTAATTCATAAACCAATAAAGGGTTTTAACTTTTAACCCATTTTTCACAAGATAACAAAAAGTATATACAAAAAAAAAAAAAAAGATTTTGCCTCGGGAAAAGGGACTTTATATGATTGGGTTTTTATTTTCTTGAGAGAGAGAGAGAGAGAAACACGAGGGATCTTTGATTTGCAAAGAAAGAGGCAAATTACACTGTAAAATGATGTGTATTTTGTTATGCAGGTTGTTGTTAATTTGAAGAGTCAAAACAGTACCGTTGTGTATGTTTTCACTCTGCTCTGTTGCAATTGCCAAGAAGATGACGTCAGAATTTAAGGCAGTGTTTGGCTAGTGTGGAGAAAAAAAATTAGGCTACATGTGAACAAAAAGGTCACTCAATGGACCACTGAAAATTTAACGCTAGGGTGCAGGTTGGTTACTAATGAACCGGCTTTGAGGAGAAGAAAAGCAACAAAACTTTTTTTGTAATTTTTTATTTTTGATGTAATCACTGAATTTCCTATTAAGATTGAGCTAGTTATGGGAATGTTATTAAGGATTTGCAAATAGTAGATGAGCAATTTTAAGATTGTACCTATGTTAAAAAATATTTATGGAATTACTAAAAGTTTCATGGATTTTTTACGATTAAATCAAGAATAAATGTAGTGCAGATGTAACTATTCTAGAAAGGGAAATCGGTAGGAAATATTATAAACCGATAATTTTGTAAGGAGGTATGTCATATCATCTACCCGCCAGTTGTAGGCATAAATTGTGTAGTTAATATACTATTATGTTTGATGTAGAGTGTTATCGTTGGTTAAGGTGTTTGATGTGCCAGACTTGATTCGATTCGATTCTAAATCAGCCTTCAATCCAGAACCTGCATTAGAACATTAGAATGGAACTCTTGTTGTAGTTCTTATTGGTAGATGAAAGATGTTTGAACCGTTGGACAAAGGCTCGTGAATTAGATCAATTGAGTGAATCACGTTAAGTCCCGGTATCCCTGTTTATTGATAGTTGTCACTTTTGGTTGCAGCATCCAACTATTACAACTCATAATATTGTAAATAAAAAAATTAAAATATATGAATTAAATCATGAATGTAATACATAATTGGGATAATATCACTCACACCCCCTGAGGTTTGACATAATATCAGAAACCTCCCCTAAGGTTTCAATAATATCGGTGACACCCCCTGAGGTTTGAAGCAATATATTTAATAGCACAACATTCCTTTTTTGCCCTTGCCCTACTTTAACTTTAACCAATTTGTTACTATTCAATCATAAAGTGTCTTTAATATGTACTTAGTGTAGAATTATATTTTAACACTAATTTCCGTAACTAGTATGAAAATTATATTTCTAAATATTACGGTTGAAAATAAAATATATTTAAACAAAAATTCAAAAAAAACATGTGCAGCAAAAAACAATAAAAAGGATATATATATATATATATATATATATACTGACATAAATATTCAAAACTTATTATTTAAAATGTATATATTTTGAGATAAATACTTCGAACATATTATTTTTTGAATATTTTCGAAAAATAAAACATCATGCTAATAATCAAATAATATATCCAGAAAAAATTAATTTTTTAGATATTTATTTAAAATTAATTTTAGTTTAGTTTTATTTCAAATTTTAAATTTTTATCTGCTTGCTATCAAAGTTTTATTCAAATACATTTATTCGAAAGTATAAATTAAACTCAAAAGTATTATTTCTATTTTCTTTATTTTTTGATTTTTTATTTGAATAACAAATGGGTGTATTAGCAAGGTGGTCAAAGTTGGCCAAGGGTAAAAATGGTATAATGGACCTATTTGATATGTTGGTGCAAACCTCAGGGGGTGTCACTGATATTATTGATACCTCAGGGGAGGTTTCTGATATTATGCCAAACCTCAGGGGGTGTGAGTGATATTATCCCTACATAATTAGATGGTATATCTTTTCGAATCAGCTGATGTATTGATATTTTGATGCATCATTATAGTACATATGGTTTACAAAAGATTGGGGCTCAAGGAATTAAGAGAAATTTTTGAATGTCCTTGGTAAATAGTTTTTTCTTAAACTTTGTCAAAATTGATGCTCAAACCCCTTTGACAAAGCTCTTGTTTACCATGAACTCTCCTTTAAATTAGACATTATGAAACAAGATCCCTTTTAGCCTCGTAAAAATGATGAATAACTACTTGGTGCAATATGAGCGATGATGTATCTTACTAATTATACAAAGCTTGATATATCATGCGCTGCAAACTTATTAGTAAATACAAGATACGATTCTTTTTCAACTTAATAAAATTAATATGAGGGTACATTACTTATCTTTATCTAAAGTCATATTTAATTAGTTATGCGGATGCATGATATTTTTCATATTCACATAAAACACGATTCTAGATATGATGCTTATGCACTTATAGTGGTAACATTATACATTTACTAAATAGATTTTAATTTTCATTTCTTCTAACTATGCATAAATAAAGGCAAGAAACAGGCAAGTCATGAATATTTTTTATTAAGATTCATGATTCAACATATAATATGCGCGTATAGCATACCTACCAAAAGGAAAGTTCTAAGAATCTTTTATGGAAGCATTGCAACATACATAGCCTATTTGAGTGAGGAGTTTATTAAAGGTGACATGACAAATCATATTTTACTTAAAACTTTCTTTAAATTACGACCTTCACGAGAAAAGAGAAACCACTTCTCAACGAATCCATTACAGTGACAATTTAGCAGATTTATTCATAAAAGCTCTTCATATAATAATATTTGAGAAATTGATGCACATGAATGGAATGTGACGTTTTTAAGATGTTAGATGAAGCAACCAGGGGCAGACCCAAGCTTGGGCTGGCTTAGGCTGTAGCCCAGGGTAAAATTTGGGTACCTATATATTTATATATCTTAATCCACATCAAAATATATTTTACTCCATATATGTATCAATGAAATAGATGGGTCATATTATTCATTACATCTAAGCCCAAGTAGTTAAGTTTTAGCTCACACCCAATTCACAATTACAAAATCATTCTCAACAAAAAACAACTAGAAGCAAACACACGTTATAAAAAAAGAAGAGAAAACAGTAAAGGCTAACGGAAAAGAGGACAGAGAATATAAGCAAAAATCTGAAGTCCCTCTTTACAACAAAATAGGCAACAGAGAAGAGGAAAAGACAAATATACAAAGAAGTCTAAATCCCCAATCCTTGTTCTTAGGTTTCGTGTTCATTGTTGTTAACGTGTATTGTGTTCATTGTTATAAACTTTCAAAACTTGTATTTTACACTTAACTCTTTAGTGGTCCAAGGTAAATTAAAATCTTAAGTCCGCCCCTAGATGCAACAATGAAGAGAAGTAATTGCATTGCACTGCTTTTACCTTCTCTATTTTTTTTAGGGATAAAAGCATTAAACCCCCTATATTATACCCCATGTTGCACTTTGCCTCCTGTCCTTTTATTTTTTGCGACTTGCCCCCTGTATTATGGATAATTAAACACTTTGCCTCCCGAGTCACTTTTTCACCATTGGATTTGAATACGTGTCAACATTTTTTACCGTGAGATATGGATTTAGGAGGCAAAGTGCTTATTTATCCATAGTACAGGGGACATGGGGCAAAGTGCAACAGGGGGTATAGTATAAGAGATTTAACGCTATTATCCCTTTCTTTTAATAGCTTTTCTTGCAATATTTTTAGCTGAATGGTTATTACAAGCATATTCTTCAATATATTCATATCTTATTTCTCTCTCATTATAGTTTTTAGGGATAAAAACATCAAACCCCCTATACTATAGGGGGTGTAGCGATTTGCCCCATGAACTTTTTTTTTGGCAACAAGCCCCCTGTACTATGGATAAACAAGACTTTTTGCCCCCTGATCGAATTTCTGGCTAATTTTTGCCAGAATTTGAAACGTGAACATGAGGGTTCATTACTATTTAACCTCAAGTTCAATAAAATGTCATTTTTTTCACTTCGATTCTTGTTATATTTTCTTAATTTTCAAACCTTAGTTTAAATTATCCAAATTTAAGGTCAGGAAATTCAGAAAATATAACAAAAATCGAAGTGAAAAGGGAGCATTTTTTTGAATTTGAGGTTAAACAGTGATGAACCATCACGTTCACGTTTCAAATTCCGGCGAAAATTGGCCGAAAATTCAATCAGGGGGCAAATTATTTTTTCAAGTCAATAGTTGAGGGGGCAAAGTGCTTATTTATCCATAGTACAGGGGGCTTGTTGCAAAAAAAAATAGTTCAGGGGGCAAGTCGCTACACCCCCTATAGTATAGGGGTTTAACGCTTTTATCCCTAGTTTTTATTCCACTGAATTTCTTAGTAAGACTTTAACGAGTCATAATATAATGGACATCAGAGAGAAGTATGGTAAATGGACTGAATGTCCAACCTTCTTCCCTCGCAGATTTTATACTAAGATAAGTTAAAAAATTCTCCTCCCATTGGGTTGTTGCAAATGTATCCTCAGCTCCAGCCTCTAAATAGAAGTATAGTTTATATTGCATAATACACTTTAGAAAGAAAAAAGAATGTGTCTTTCTTATCCTAGTATCACATCTCTTTTAGTTCTTTACCGTTTCTATTTATTTTATCACAGATTGTATATTTCATTTTTGTTATGTAGGGATTTACACGGATGTATTGGTATTAAAAGTATGACTACACTCAAATTTTGCAAGTTATCAACTTGTCAACCCAAACGAGTGAAGACAATATTTAAACCATGTGGGTCATAAGCTGGACGGGTCAAGCGGGCTGATGCGCGTGAGTGGCTAATTTAAAAGAAAAACAACAACAATATTTTAGCATAAAAACAACAATGTAACGTAATTTACATTCTAAATCACAACAAAAACAACACCATAGCTTAATAACAACTCTTATGGCATTTTTTCCCTTTGAAATTGAACTTATCATAGTTTAGGTGTTGGACTATGAGCCCCCCAGATTAAAACCCTCAATAAACATAACAAAATTTGATTGAAATCGACATTTTCATACACCCTCTGACCTTGCCGATAATTGGTATGATAGATGAGAACACAATTCATCATATATTAAATTTGTATTTTTTTTTTTTTTTAGAACAAATATTAAATTTGTACTTAAAACTATATCATGTAACTAGTATCATTCTTGAGAGACGAATTTCTGTAATTAGTATCATTCTTGAGTTTTTACCAAAAAAAAAAAAAAAGTATCATTCTTGAGTGAAGATGTCTCTGTTGCCTGAAAGTTGACATAGGTGGAACAGTGACTATTCCTAGAGATCCTTGGTATAGGGAATTAAGATATATGCAATAAGTATGAAAATGCTCAGTGGCTACAGAAATATCAAGGAAAAAACATGGAAGTTCCTCAACATGCATTCCCCAGAAATCGACAAACTAGTCATAATTTTCAGGCTAACTACGCATCACAGTCTCGTTAAGCCTCACCAACTAGCTAGACTTATCCTCATCAATTAGGAGTCTAAAACACGACGGATGTTCACACGTTCATCTATTGTAAAGTTCCTCATGCCGCCTGCATTCGTGTAGAAACTGCTGCCAGAGATGGTGCAGAGCGCCTTCTAATTCAAGAAAGTTTCCACCTAGAACAACACTTGTCAACTTCGCTTCACATACATATGCATATATATCTAGATATCTATGTCCATAATTTATAGAGAAAAGAAGCACAAAGACGAGAAGACTTGCAACTTTTTTTGTTAATTTCATGGTTTCCTCAAGAACACCGCAAGATCAAAAGCGATGATTATTCCACTACAAAGTCCGAGAGGAATTTTCCTCACCAGACTATTTACATTTAAATGTCGGTGTTCTATATGTACACGATTCCTTCCACTCAGATCAAATCAAAAATTCATAATACTTTAAGAACAAAGCTTCCGGTGACTCCTTAGGCAAGCTTCTGATATAAAGGTAGAATCTTTGCAAGTCTTCAATGGAAACAGTGACAGGGTCTACCGTGTCATCCTTGGACGTTAGAACCCACAAGTCTCTTGACATGACTCTTTTTAGGCCACCACGGCAAAAGGGACAGGACTCAGATCTCGTGCTCCTGAAATTTAAAATGAATTTAGAATAAGAAGATCGTTTGTCTAATATCAGGTATTCGGGTCAGAGTTGTTTTGTTTAATACCAGTCGCGGTAACAGTTTATGCACATTGCATGGCAGCAATTAGGCAATACCATTTTGGCGCATGGCTCTAAACATATCCCACATTCATCTTCTCTCTCTGAATCCATGTTGATAAGTCCACCATTACCTTCCAGTCTTTTCTTGCCAATGCTTTTTTGGACAAGATTCTCATCACCAATACCATCCAGCTCTACCATGTCATAATGAAGCTGCTGAAGTGACGGCAATATCACAGCTGCAAATTGTTTTTTAAGCATCAATAAGCATTTTATTTTTATGTGGCAAGACAAGGAACCCCTTTAGTTTCTAAATAAATCAAACGGATAGCTACAGTTACACCCCTGAGGTTTGGTCTAATTACAGAAACCAGTTTCCAACTGTTTGAATACTTACAGAAACACCCTTTGAAAGCTGAAAAAACATTGAAGATAGGCTCCCTTCAAGTTTGAAATAGAGACACCCTCTTGAAGTTTGAAAAACTATTACAGACACCACATTTTCAGGTATACTCTAAACTCTATCGATGTCTTTGTAATTATTCAAAGCTTATGGGAGGTTTCTGTGATTAGATTAAACCCCATGGGACGTGGATGTAACTATCCCAAAACTAAAAGAGAAACCAACAAACCATAAAAGTCTTTAACAGATGCTCTCCTTCCACGTGTTGACATTTTTGGCCTTCCATCGGTGTAAACCTACAAATGCACGAACAACTTAGATTTATGTCATGAACGCACACTTGTTACTCAGACAAAAAACAGAAAATAGTCATAGTCGAAACAAAGATGATGACAGTTCTGGATTCTTTTGTCTGAACTAACTTATCATTAATGTAATTTATCAAAGAGCAGGACTGCATGCCGTACCTTGTAAATCAGTATGTCAACGAGATTAAGATATCTTGGCAAGAAACACGAGCAGGAACAGTCAATCCATTGAAGGAAAAACAGAACTAAAGGTGCCAAGTGATTGTACACCAACTTCATCTGAACACGTGCTTGACCCTTTGCTTTTGGAATGGCAGCGGCCCTGGAAAACCATATGAAGGCGTTAGCTCAGCATGCCAGTGTGATTACATTAATGTCTGCACTTTGATTTCATGTCATGGAAATACATAATGCCCTATTATGACAGAATACAAAGTTAGCGTAACTAAACTAGACGTGGCAATATCCTTTGCCCTTTATTGTGAACTTCAACCTTAATTCTATGTGAACAAGGGTCTCGCCAACAAAAGTAAGTAAATGAAGACGTATATTCAGCAAGAAAAGAATTGGTATTGATTTCTCCACTTTGATTATAAAAAAAAAACATAAAACAAATTTGACACTTCAAAAGACATTTTACACACAAAAACCCAACCAACATTCTAATGTATATCACAACCAAAGACAAACTAGATTTAAACTTTAAAGTTCCAGTTTGGGCAACTTTTTCAGGATCAATCAGATTTTGTTTCCGATGATTTTCTCTGAGTCCCATGTAACGGCGCGTTATCTTCAAGACTGTGAATATACCAAAGCATACAACCCCTTGTATTGACTGTTGGAAGAGATCCCTAAGCAGCCAGAATACGTAAATATAAAGTATGCATTTCCATGTAGATAGATTTAATCCTTAAATATGAGCTTATTAGGGTATTCTTCAATTCTTTGTAAGATAAGAAAGGATTTGCACGAGATGAAAGGAATGCCTAGTACTCTAACTGCAGGTAGTGTTCCATGAACTGGTGATGTAATAAACGATGATGTGACGATAACTTGCTGGATTGACAAATATGGTGGCTCTAAAATGCAAAGACTCCCAACACTCTATTATAAAAATTTAACACCTTTCATGTCCTTACAACACAAATAGGCAGAAACCCTTAAAAACCCAAATAACCAAAAGAAATGAAAGGCAAACATATTCAATATTATCCAAGAATTAATCAGCTATTAATATAAAATCCTGGAGTAAATATGCAAAACCTTCTTATCCCAGCAATCAACCATCCAAATTAAGACCATGCCACCATAGAAGAACCAAATAATCACATGCAACAGCCCAGCAAAATCCATAAATAAACAACAATATCTTAAAATTAAAGCTTACACAGCCCATCAAAAATTTCAAAACAGTTCAACCTAAAAATTGAAAAACCCTCAAACTAATTTGCACTTTTCCCCATAAACTTAATCATCCAAAGTCACAATACCCACAAATTGCTTTAAAAATGGAAACCCCAAGAAAATTAATTCACCAAATACATGCAAGATAATCAAAAGGGACAAAGAAACTCAGCAGCCACACAAAAAACAGGGGAAAACAGAGCAAAAACTCAGATGAAATAAAGCTCAAAGAAAAAAAAAGAAACTTACAGAGCATTTGCATGTTGAACATCAGCTTCCAAAACCTTGAGAGAATCCTTGTATGAGCTCCTCCCCACCTGCTGATACTGCACAATCTCCATCTCTCTGTTTCTCTCTCTCTATGCTTTGCTCTGTTTTACTCTGTTTTGCTCTGTTTTTTTAGCAAGAAAAAATGGTTCTTTTTTGGCCCCAAATGAAATGAAAAGCTTAAAAGAAGACAAAAAGAGGTCCTTTTTAAGACAAGTAAGATGAACCCTCCAAGCTGCGAGAAGCACAAAGCTTTGGTCTTTTTTTGAGAAACCCAATATTCGTTACAAGACAATAAACACACCACAAAGTGCTCTGAGAACAAAAAAAAAAAAAAAAAAGATAATAAAAAGACAAGAACTTTTTTGGTTTGTTTGCCTTTTAATCCTCTACTCCACCTTCTTATTTTTATTTAAAATAAAGACTCTAACTTTATTTATTTGCAAAATCTTGAAAAAAAATTAAGAGGGTTTCTTTGAGCTTTGGACAGTTTATTAGGTTATTCGTTTGTTGTTAGGTCCACCGGTTCAGACACAAAAATTTATGATGCCAGTGGAATTTTGATCTATTTTAATGATGAAAGTTGGTGTGGGTTTGTTTGTTGTTACAATATTGATCATCATTATTTATCTAAGCTTTGCTTTTTTGAAAAAGTCGTGTATAAAGAATTCAATCAATTATGAGGGAAAATATTATTTAATGGGAATAGGACAATGATGATAGTAAATAAAAATTTGTCAATGGGTTGGGTTTCTTGATAATTGTCTCTTTATTTATGGGATTATAGTTAATCATAGTGTTAGCGTGATTTTAATTATATAAAAAAGTTTAAATTTTTAATGTTGTTAGTAGAAATCGGGTCTTACTAACTTTAGGGGTTAATATTTGATTATTAATGAAAGTTTTGGTTATAATTGCGGCTTTTGATCATATAGTCAATATTGGAGTACTACTAATTAAAAATATTAAAAAGCTCTTGTGAGCATTGAAAAGTTCTTAAGAGCATGGATCAAAGTTTCGTTTCGACAGTATATTGGAAAGTTCTTAAGAGTATGGATTAAAGTTTCGTATCGACAGTATGTTTCGTTGCTTTAAATATTAGAAATTTTTCGCTATGTTTCGAGATCTTTTCGATATATTTCAAAAATTTCGTAAAAATTGTGGGCACAATCGACGTAGAAAATATTGTATGTTTCTTTTCCACATAGTCAAAAATGAAAACGCTTCGGTAGTTTTCTAGGAAAAGAAAAAAAGTTTAATCCATGCTTAAGAGTATGATACTTTGTGCTTTTAAAAATAATATCCGCCGTGCTAATGTAAAATCTATGAAGTTAATTATCGAGCATTTTAACATTGGTGTTAGCTTAACAAGGAATAGAATAATTTATGTCTTAGATCGTATTTAATGTAGTGGTTGTTATCTACAAGATAAGCAACTTGGCTATATTCGATAATTAATTACGAGTCGTATCGTTGTGGACTTTAGAGACGTGTGGATGTAGAGCAAGTTTCTAGGATGCGACTAATTATTATATTATGCGTGAGTTTTTTAACTAAAACAAATCATGCTTGAATTATTATTTCCAGTTTGGGGTTGAGATTAATTATTATATTATGCTCGAATTATTATTTTCCGTTTTGTTTGCGGTGAGAATCAAGTCTATGGACCACAAACTTTCACTAGAGGAAAGCAAAAAGACATTGCTTATTATCCACGTATTCTCTGAGCCCTTGTTTCTAATGTATTTCAGTATTTGCATTTCTCGGAGAAAATAGGTTAATTAATGACACGAATCATTTACTATTTTTGTATGTTAAACTAATGATATAATATACATAAAAATGTTAGAATAGAGAAAAACGGAGAAAAGAGTTAAGTGGCAAGATTTTTTTTGATATATTTAGCGGAACAAAAATATTTTATTAGCTCTAACTACTAAGTTGTTTTGTATTGTTTGATTGTATTGTGCCAAAAATTTGTAAATAATATAATTCTCTTCCTTTAGATAGAAATGGATTCGTAACCACATATATCATATGACCATATATATATATATATATATATATATATATATATAGATAACAATAATAACATCTGAGCTTCTTTTAATTTATTAATTAAGAAATGCGCGCTTTTCATATTCTTACATGTTGTGTATTATATTTAGGGCAACTATACTTCATATTTTCATACGATAAAACAAAATATTTGAGGATATGCTCCATGGCCCAATAGATCATATTTAACCAACTTTGTTTTCTCAATGTTATACTATCCTTTTTAAAGATCAAAAGAGCTACCATCATATCTTTTGACCATCAAACTGATGGCTTAAAACAACTTGTTCTTCGAATTAAATATAAAGAATGCATCGTTCAAACATGTATAAGAAATCTTTCCTTTTCATGAGCTCGGAAAGAAACCTTGCGATTCTAGAGATTAAAAGTATAACATGAGGATACTACACATATGGCCTTGAGATTTGATGTAATCACAGAAGTAATTTCTCCTATTGTTTGATAAATTATAAAACCCTCCCATGAGACTAAGTGTCATTACAAAAAAAAACATAAAAAATTAGAGTTTTTTTTTTTTTTTTTTTTTAATTTTATAACATGTACACCCCTTGGGAGGTAATAAATACATCATATACACTCTTATTATGATAGGGATAACTTAGTCTATATTTTAACTTAAGGTTAACATAAGAAATAGATCAAGGAAAATAAAAGTTAATTAAAATACAATTTCCTGCTTACATTGGAATTTCTTTCCTATTTTCAACGATTTTGATTTAAATGTAATGTTTGAGTAAGTTTAAGGAAAAAAAACAACCCCTGATTTACTGATGTTTTTATAATTGAGCCCAAAGTTAGTAGGTGTAGCTGGTATTTCCCGAAAAAACAAAACAGAAGTTGATATTCACAAAATTACAAGGCCCTATCTAATATTTATACAAACCTGTTCTCGTTCATTGCATATGTGCGAGTTTTTAGACAATTTATATTATTTGTGGGGCTATGGTCATTTTACAAATGTGTCACGTGAAACAGGCACGTACACATTAAAAGAGATGACAAATTACTATTTATGATAGAAAAAGGAAAAAGACAAAATTACCCAACATTATGATTTTATAAAGTGGCAGAACACCCCCCAACAATCTGCAAAAAGGGGTAGATTGCAACCAATACAAAAATACACAAGAGATAATGTGCCTATTTAGTATAATACATAGGTAATTTGCCTATTAATTTTTTACGGGGATAGTGTGCCAATTTCCTATTTATAACACCCGGAGTGATGTGCCAAAAAGTCTAATTAGTTTAGCAATTTGGTGCATTTAGAGACTGTCATTGCAATACTTTTTTAAGCTATCCCATTGCAATTGTGTATTTACAAAATACGTATTTTTATACTTTATATCCGCAATCGAATTGGGTGAACCAAAATCGAATAATTGACTGCACCAATTTTAAGTTGACTTTTTCAACGCGCAAGATCCTCTTAGATACCTAGCCGAATTGATTAGCACAGCCATGAGATCAACGGATTACTTTGTTTTATCTATAGGTCGACTGCTGTTACGATGTTATAATATTATATATTTTTAATTATGAAAAAAGTAATAATAATAATATATTTCAACTTTTAACACGGTGTAGTCAATTTTTAAATATTACCTAATTTGTATTAGACTGTTTTTAGGACAATAGTACGGTGATACTGCTACGTCATCAATACTATTCAATTTTTCATAATGAAGATCAAATTGACCTGGTTGTGTGAGGTCTGCAAGAGTTTTCAAAGAGATGATAAATTCTTGATAATAGTTGATATGTAGTGACCTAAATTATCCTCCAAGTAATGTGGATAATTTTCAATCCACCAATAGAAATTTGGTGTCAGTTCCTAATTGTATTGACCAGTATCCAAAGTAATTTTGTAATACCACTACGGCTCCGAATATGTGGATAGTCAATCAATTAGAGTTTTCATAAAGTTATCAGAAAAAAATACAGAAAATAGAGCTTTCATACAAGAACATTCCAAAAAATTCGACAAAAAATAAATATAAATTTGTACCAAATTTGAACTTGTAACTAGTCTAAAAAAAACTAGTCTCAACATCTAAGTACTGAAAAAACTCATGCCATTCTAAAAAAATTCTACTTGCATACTTTATTGGGACCTCGAGATCCTTTTGGTCAATTATAAATCTATACTTAAATATACGATGAACCACCATATTATCGAAATTGAAAAGAGTCAGAAAAAATGGTTCGATCATCTTATCTTGAACTGGGATCCTGATGCATATCGACACAAAAGGTCCAATGGAAGAAATACTGCACACACATTTACAACAAGCATGTTGTCATATCCCCACAAAAGTTGGAGAAAATAAGCAAAACCCAAGTGCACCTCTATAATTAGTCATATTAACTAGTAACTAGCAAAAATATCAACATTTTCAACACAAGCTCATATTAAATTTTTTTTATCTGGCTGAAGGGACAAAGGATCCATTAGAAAGGTCAGGGCTTTGAATGTCAAGAAAGCTTGTTAGGAGTGTTTTCCTTGAAGAATGTGGTCTTGAACTCCCCGATGAATCCAGCTTATCGGTTCCTTTCTCGATCTTGAGTGCGTCCTGTATCGCCAATATTATTTCTTGCATTCTCGGCCTAGAGAAGCCGTGTTGCTCAACGCATTGGATCGCAACTTCTGCTATTCTCCATATGGATTCTATTTTAACACTCCCTGCTAGAGTAGGATCGATGATGCTATTCACGTCTCCTTTGCGGATCAACGATCTTGCCTACAAAAATAAAATAAAATCAAGAAACATCATCGGTCAATGATCATGATCATACTAATAAGGTTAAGGTTTTGTTTTTGAATAAGGCTCCAATCCTAGTAATTTTAATTGTTTCTTCGAAGAACCACAGTTCTGTTATTATTTTACACTGTTGGTCATAGTTAGTTTTGATGATCATGTTTGTTTCTGTGTGTGCTAGTTATTTTATTTTTATCTTTTGCTAACCATGTTAAGAAAGCTGCATATTTAATATTCTTTGGAGAGGATTCCTTCTTTGTATAAAAAGATAAAAAAGTGTAGATGATAAAGTCAGCAAATCAGTTTATTTCATATTGTTTGGTAGGTCAAATTTGAACTGATTAAGGAACAAGTTTCAAGCTCTAGTCTTTTGACTGTTACATTATTTTATGCTATCCTTCTGGTATCCTCAATATTTGATTACTTCATTCATGTAAAACAATAAAAATAAGGTGAAGAGTCAATTTTCCAACACATGAGTAAGTATTTGAGGTAGACTTCAGATGTTCTATGATTGTTTTTCATCAATTCGACATTTAGTCATAATAAATTATTCATTCTCTAATCCTAAGAGCATTTAGAAAAAGAATTCCTCCCTATCTTATATGATTTAGTTCTTGACAACATGTAGCAGATGTCCCCCATATTTTCCTGATATTTTAAGATCAAGACACTAAGGAAACCATGACATTTTCAGACCAAGAACTAGTTTAAACCAAGTGAATCTTTTGTTGAAAGTCTATGCCTAAAAGAATGGACTGACGAGTAAAATACGAACAGAATCTGATATATTGAGGACTCTATGAAGAAGTTTTCGGTATCTTACCCAGTGAACAATGCTCCAGTCAGCACCATATTCTTCCGTCGAAACAGGCTTTCTCCCGGAGATAAGTTCCAGGAGAACTACCCCAAAACTATATACATCACTTTTTTCAGTCAATTGTTGATTTGCATAGTACCTTTTGGACAGAAAAAAAGGTCAGTTCCCGAAAGTTTAGACGCAGTTCTACATATGCAATCTCCATAAAAATGGTTATCCTTACTCTGGATCGAGGTACCCCACTGTTCCTCGTGCCACACTCGATACATGCGTCAAGTCTTCTTCAGCTTGCCTCGATAGCCCAAAATCCGATACCTTTGCTCTCATATTTATATCCAGGAGAATGTTGCTGGTTTTTACATCTCGATGAATAATACTAGGATTGCATCCAGTGTGTAAATACTCAAGACCTGCAGAAAATCTTTATTAGTTGGTTTGTAGATTATAATTTAACTACTGGATGGTAATAAGAAGAGTACAATGTGAACCTTTAGCTGCATCTTCTGCAATCCTGAGACGGGCTAGCCAATCTAAGCGTTTCTGGTTGTCAGAACCTGTCATTAATGTAGCTTAGTATCTCTGGTCATAAAATTGAAATTAACTTTTGTATTGTGTAGTTTCAAACCGGGTATATGATCCCGTAAGGTCCCGTTATGCATGTACTCGTAAACAAGCATGCGCTGATGAGCTTCCTCACAATAACCGATCAAAGGAACCAGATTCCTGTGATGGATTCTTGACAAGAGCGCAACCTGTAAGTATGGATATCCAGTTTTAGATATATTACATAATAATTCCAAGGGATAATTACAATTTCATCCATTGAGGGTTGCATTGCCCTACATAGGACTCTTCTGCATGAAGACAATTGATGAGTCGTATTTCGAAACGTCATCTCTTGTTCTTTAAACATGCACACCACACAGGTTATCTCAGACTGTTTCTGGTAAGTTAGCTAGTGTGGTTCTTGATTTTGTTGTACATAGCTAATAATTTCTTGTGCACGAAGCATAGAAGACTTTATGCATGATAAATCAATATTTGTTGAGTACCTCAGTAACAAATTGTTTGGTCCCATGACTAGTTGAATCAGCCATGATCTTTACTGCTACCTCCTTTCCATCTTTAATTCTGCCGTAATATACAGGACCAAAACTTCCTTTTCCAATTTGCTTTGAGAAACCATTTGTGGCTTCTTCTAACTCTGGGAGTGGAATATAGTATGCTATACCTTCCTCCATTAAAGATCCTCCTCGTGCACTCGAGAAGTTAGCCAAAGGCTTGGTGCTGGTGCGCCAAGAATTGCCTGATATACAATTAGACGAATATCATGGATAGTTAAGAATGAATAAAAAGAGAACGCCCAATCTTTTAACTGTAAGAACACAAACCTTTGTCATTCCTCTTTAAAGCTGCTTTTCTGTAGAAACGACGAACAAGTAGTATGCTTAAAATGGACAGAACGATAAGAACAACCAGCACTCCAACTGAAACTCCAATTATTAAATTGTTATGCTTTTTGCTCACTTGTCTGAGACGTAGATTACCTTCATATCTGCAAGAAAGTATACAACCTCCAATTAAGAACACTGCTAATGTTTGAATCCTGTTAATACAAATAAATGTTAAAAGCATACTAACCTGAAAGTTAAGTTTCCCCGCAAGAATGATCGAGGTATTTCCCCGTTCAAGGAGTTGTTCTGTATGTACCTACCAGACATAATGCCAAACAGATCCATACTTCAAAAATTATGTCCACATAATGGCTTAAAGACTTGATTGACAGCCGATCAACGTACTTAAGTTGAATGTTTCTTACTAGAATTACAGAAATAGAAAGATTCAAGTCCCTTAGCCATGAAAAAAAGAACTATCCAGATTACCACGTACAATTCTTGTAAGTGTGGCAAACTACCAAGATACGAAGGTAATGAGCCAGTAAGGTTGTTGTTCTCTAGATGCCTGCATATCCGAGAACACGTGAGAGTCTAAACAATAGTGGGATTCACTTAGTTTCAAATATAACTTGAGAGATGATCTTACAGTATTTTCAAATTGACAAGATTACTCATGTCAGGGATTGTCCCGCTAAATGAGTTTCCGTCCAACCACCTATACAAGAAAATCAATGTAAAGTTGTACAATGGGATGATTCTGAAGTAACAGCTAAAACTTGTGGTAATTCTCTCTTACATCTCTGTCAACTCGTCCATGTCCTTAAATTCAGCTGGAATGTTCCCCTTTATATTTTTCCCTGAAAGTAGACTGTTTCAAGGAGTCACATTAATAGCTTCGAGCCTTCGACACAATTTTTTTACAAAAGATTCTGCAGTCTTCAGGTTTTTACAAAGTTTAATAACTCACATTTTGCTGATTCTTGGTGGTGAAGTAGAGCTGCAAGCCACCCAATCCCAATTCGTCGGTATACAAGGATCTCCGCCTTCTTCTGTCCACTCACTTCCCACCGACAAAGAACGAAAGGCACTGAGATTACTCACTTCCAATATGAAAAAAGAAGTGCAATTTATCAGTCATTAGAAAATGATTCTTTAGGCTGCATGTGTTAACAAACTAATAATAGTTACAATATCACATCCTTACCGTCTCGTTCATCAGTCTTTGCAGCAATCTCTAAATATTTGCTAATCTCCATTGCATTCAATAGCGGCCCTTGAGTAGAATCCCGTGTTTTCACGAATGCAAAAGATAGCACAAAATTCAGTGTTACGTTCATATAACTAGGCTCATAAAGAGTATAGCTCCCATTCGCATTTTCAGCTATATTGACCACAGCATTGCTGTAGTCTGGCATGTAAGGCTGCTCCATTTTGAATTTCCGCGTTTCATTTACTCCCAAGTCTTGAATCTCAGCAAAGTATGCATAAGCTCTGGCATTAGCTGGAAAGTCCTCTAGAACTAATCTATAGTTTAGGTTTCCTTGAGTTCCAAGAACCGCAGTTTGCATGACTTTAACCGGTGGATACTCTCTCGTATTCACATTTATTTGTTCTGTCGTGTTGATTCTCTCCGTTCCAGAGGCTGCCCCAACAAGAAAATTAGGCCTTTTATCGAGATCAGACTCCCATATACGATCATAGGGATCATCAGGATACCTGAGATTAACCTTCATTTCAATCGCAATAGTTATGTTTATAACAGCATAAAGTGATAATCTTACATTCTTTCCTTTCCTTCACAAACTATTCGTAAAGGTCGTTTGGTAGCCCAATAAAGGCTAGATGCAGAGAACTTATGATTGATGCAGTTAGTACCTACAGAATTCAAGGAGTCTTACATAATGGTTCTCCTTTCTTTGAAATAAAAGTTAAAATAAGTCGTATCGCGCTCAGGCCAATTAATAGAGCTGAAGTTATAGTTAAAATCACTATTAGAAATCCGATCAAAATACCATTCGTTTTCGTTACTCTTCAAAAAGAAAACAAAAGGCAGAGGTTCTGTTGAATTTCTATTCACTTTTAGCACTATGATATGGAGACTTCACATTTGGAATTGCAGAAAATAGTTTGATTTCTATGTTATGAATGACTGTGCCTAAGGGCATGTTATATTAGATTCATCTTTTTGATGTATCAACACCTGATAATATAGGCAGATTATAGTAAGCCAATGGTTGGATTATAAGTAACCTCCCTTTGGATTAGCCAGATCATTATAGCTCATGAGATACTAGCTGGCCAAATTACAGTCGATCAATCCCGTATTTGAACCTCTATTCCTCTTAAGGATACCGACCAAACGACTAAGATAGTTGTTCATGTTACCTACTCCTAAATAATGGGCTACCAAATGACCCCTACTATTTAGGCTTCATCGTTCAAACCACGTGTACTGTGAGTTGCAAATTACCTTACGGCTTCCTGTGTTGGAGCACCAAAATTTATTCTTTGTGCCACTTTCAAGTAAAAATCATCTTCATAATCCGTTGCATACATCGATAAGTTTAGAGGGCGCATCTCAAGCGTGGAAATAAACGGAGAGCCAGTCGTTGCACAGCACAAACAAACATCAATGGAGTGAGATGGTGCTCTTATGATCATTTCCTTTACATAAACTCTCGAAGCTTCAACCACCGTTACTGTCGACCATTTTGTCGCGTCCAAGTAAAGCTGAAACTTCGGAAAAGTCCCCTGAGTCTCAGAATTTCCATACATAAACGTTGCTCGGACAATATACCGCCTTCTTTCTTCTGTGGTTAGAGTGTAGCAGTACTTCTTGTTGTCTGTCGGAAAATCTCGCCGTGTTTGATACTGCTGTGAGTTTCCATATGTATTCTGTACTGTTACTGACCTGCCTTGATTTGTAACTCCAGCATCTGAAGTCCATGCTAAGCCAGTAGTGTTGTCAGTGTAATTACTTGTTGCTCCACAATCTAAGCTTATGAACTCTGCATGTTTGATACTTTGTTAGTTAACTTCTGTCCTTATGCATCTCTACATAACTAGTGTATGAAGCCTATATATATGTAACAAGCAAGTAAAAGCTACTTAAAAAATCTTTACAAGAACAAGAGTTGATTAATTAGAAGAACTTACCTGTAACTTGTGACAAAATGGATGGACATAAGCAAAGAAATGTAAGAAAAAATTGTGGGAGAAAACTCATATTGTAGATCAGAGGAAGAGATCAAGGTTGTCTTTTGCAGGTTATCAGTTAAGTTATGCTTCACACTTCAGTGAGTAAAGAGGTAAAGTGAAGTTGAGCCTAACATGTGAGTCCAACTTTTTTCACTCAACTTTAGCTTTTGTTGATTGGTGAGTTTTGTGAAATTGTTGATTCACAGCCCATTGTTTTTTCTTTGATTTTTTGAATTTTACTTAATTTTTCCCCCTTGAAAAGGGGGTGGGATGGGGTGGGGGTTCAGTTTCATTGTCATGGTTGGCTTTTCCTGCTTTGGAATAGAATATTAGCATATGAAAACCAGTGCAAGCACAAAAGTAAGGGAATAGCATTATTTGTTTGTTTGCTTTGTTCTGGTATATAACTCTTTGTTGAGTATTTATCATAAGCTAAAACATTTATGAAGTGATATGACATAAAATACAGCTAATGTTGTTGGGGTCCTAGGCAGGTAAAAGACTAAAAGAGTATGAGAAATGCCAATAGTACTAGAAAGTTTCTTCATTATTGAAATATATGAGCAACATATAATATTTCAATAGTAAGTTAAGAATACTTAATTTGACGCTCTAAAATTTAGTCTAATCATGGAAACTTTATACAGCGTTACTCCATGCATGTTTTAACAAAAAAAAAAAAGAGGGTCTATTTGTAAAAAAAATAAAATTGATCTTTTCTCTGTCATTATTTTACTCTAAATAAAGTCTTATCTATAATATTCTTATATTTCACATGGTATTTATATGATTATTCACATGGTAAAAAAAATATTAATGTAGTTAGATTAAATTTGCCTATTATATACATAGATATGTGTATTTAACTATTTATATAAATTTTTCTCTTGTGTATCACTGCAGCGTGATTGCTGGTGTTACAAATAAAAAATTGTTATTTAGATTTGGGTGCAGGAAAGGAACTCATGCATGTCATGCAAAGGCATCTTTGAGGAGGGGAAAAGTAATTGAAAGAATATATATAAATAAATATGGGAGAACATTATCTCTCCCACTTTTTTGCTTTAACCTCTTTTGCTTTTTGATAACATCAAGATCTCCTTTTTTTCTTTGTCACCTTTGGACCAAGTTGTCTCTCACTTTTTAAAGTTTCAAAACTATGCTGCTGAGCAACTTCGTTAAGGTACTATACATTTGTAAAGATTCAAGCATATCAATGTAGCTGCACCATGGGTCACAGAGTTGATAAATATTTAAAATTTATCCATTGCGTTTAAATGTTAAAATAGACAATGATATATTGATATGTTGTGAAAAGGCCTTGTCTTGTGATCTTGTCTCGAATCTATATACTAATTACTAAGAAAAAAAATGTTTTCACTTATTGTTTGCATTTAGAAAAGTTCATTAGAAACCGTAAATATTAAATACTTAAAAGTGTAAGTGCACTGGCAATTTGATTCGTGCATTATTTTAGTTGATTTCTGCATTCATAAAGAGTTACATCTAGAATCCCACGGTACAACTTTATACAGCGACTTATCAAATTTTGTCTTTATATTTACTTTTTGAAAATGAAATGTCTAGATTTTAGTTGTTTGGTCACGATCCCAAAATTAGGAATCACGATCGAGTTCTATCATCATTTGTTTTTTAGTGTAATAGTCCCGCTGAGTGTCATACTCATATCATATGTTGCTTATTTTATTTTATGTATTCAACTTATTAGAATTAAAATTTAAATATTTTTTTTTATTTTTATCCACCCAAAACGGAAGAAAATAAAGTTGAAACATTGCATTGCTGTATTGCACACCCACAAACATTTATGAAATGTGCTATAGCACTTATTGTATACAATAATTAATTTGCCAATTCGTAATGACAATACAATGTCCCTATTTAGTTTGTAAGCTATGTAACAAGTTGTATAAGCATTTTAGGAGTAACTTTCTTTTTTGGTCAAAACCTTACGAGTAACTTGCGGAAACTATCCATGAGTTATAAAGCTTTAATTAGGAGATAATTATCTGTGTAATTTTATTAGCAAAAACCTCTTGTGTAAAATTTAAGGATTTATAAATAACACGTCAACTCTATATTTTTAATTGACTGTATTAACTTTATCTTAGATATGTGTTTATACAACTACTATTTTTTCATTTCTTTTATAATTTTTGAATTTTGTAAAATGTTATGAAAATGATAAATGTCATATTTCTATTTTCATATATCTAATTATATTTTTATTAAGTTGCATGCTTTTAATAAAAGGTTTATACAAACCTTAATTAAAATAAACGTAACTCCATATCCATCAAAGAAGTACTTTGAAAAATTAGTAGTAGTTGCAACTACGTACACCTCACGAGTCATATTTCGATTGGAGTGGTTCGATATTGATTACACATTTTACCTATTTCAGACTGAAATGCGCGCTCTAGGTCGGAGCCTCACTATGTATGACTTGAGAATTCAAACAAATATTGTAACTTCAAAGATAAGTATGCATAACATTATGTACGATTTCACAACTTTTTTGAAACGTGAACATGAACCCATCAAAGCTACTATCCAATCTTTATTGAAAGAAATGGGGAGACATAACAAAAAGATGAAGAAACATTGTTTGACTTTGTGAGATTCATTATAATTTTAAGAAGCGAGTAAGAACAACAACTAAGAAATTCCAGAATGATTTCATCTGAAATACAGTAATTCATTATAGCAATTGATACTAGAACATTAGTGGGTGGAAAAAAGACTATCAAGTGAGCTAGTGAAACGAATAATATCTTTGCCTTTTGAGTTATAGATTCAGAACATAGTTTTTTGCTTGTTACACTGAAAAAACCAACAGTATTTATGTAGTATAAAATATTTTGGTTTGATTTGGAGGTTTCTGGACTGTGTTATAGATTTATCAAAATTTTGGGGTTAAAATAATATTTTAAACAATTTGGGGACTAAATTAGAAATTTAAAACTTTAAGGTTTTATTTTTAAAAAACAAAATGAGGGGCATAACACTAGCTATCCATTACCATTTCAGAGATATTTGGCAACTTATAAATTTCACATATGGTATTTGTGAGTAGTTATTACACAGATTCGACATTTAGGAATTACATGTGTTATTTTTAATTGGCAAATATTCTCTCGTGTTCTCTTTACTAGAAAAGAATCGCTGTGTTATTAATCTAATTGCTTTGAATTGAGAAAAAGGAATAACTGGTTTTGCTTGTATTAAGACCTCAAGAACTTATTTCTTAATTTATAAATTTTCTTTTATATTATTTTAATTAAGAATGAAACGAAATGAAATGCACAAATATTTTATAAACTCACATATTGTTGATTCTTTTACTGAAAGACTCAGATAGGAAATTATGAATATGAAATTTTTATATGCCTTCTAATTTTATTCGAATTAAGTTTCAAATAAATAATATTTAAACAAAAAGGAAATAAAAATAAAGAATTTATGGTCTTTCTTCTTCCACTCCTCTCCCATAGCAGTTTTGAAAATCGGACGCGTCTCTCTAAACAGGTTTGGACCTCACAAAATTGGTTGAAAACTGACCGAGCCCATAGTGAATCAATGGACTAGTTGAACTTTGAAGCGATTAGTTCCATTTATCTTTTTTTTTTTTTTTCTTTCTTGAATTGGAATTGAATCTTTGACCAATAAGAAAATTTTTATGCTATCGTTTCCACTTTAGAAAAAAAAAAAGAAATTTAATGCTCCAGATAGTTGAACATCTTATTTGTTACATAAAATAAATACATACATATATATATATATATATATATATATATATATGTTTGTGTGTGTGTGTGTATATACATAATTGAGATATACCATTTTTTTTAAAATGAGATATACCATATTTTAATATTATATTAAGTATATTTTGTCAAGGACTTTATAATATTACCTTATGAAATCAAGAGTTCATTAGTATGATATTACACATGCATATTCTTTTCATTTATCTCTGCAGTTGTAGGATTTTGAAGATTAACTTCTACTTTTATTCAAAAATTACAATTAATTACTTTGTTATACATTACTATTTAGGATATTGTGTATATCTTGAATAGACATAAGTTTACAATTTAAAATCATATGTATTATACTTAAAAATAAAGCATTTTATTTGATGTAATATATATATATACTTTAAAATCATATGTATTATACTTAAAAATAAAGCATTTTATTTGATGTAATATATATATATATATATATACATATAATTTCATATGTATACTATATAGTGTATTTATATAATATTTAAATCAATTAGTCTCAATTGAATTCTTTTATTTGAATAAATTTAAATTATCTTAAGAAAGATCTAAACTCAGAACTACTAAAGAAAGATTAAGTAACTAGTTTTTGACATATATGTTTAACTTTAAATTAATACGAACAAAAATAAGTATTAGAAGTTATATATCATGAATATAAGATATTAAAATCATTCAGGTTGAACCAGCGACAAACCAATCAAACCAGTCGATTTTTTTATTTTTATTCTTTTGATTTTAAATGTTTTAATAAATTTATTTTTAAGAGAAATTTGGGGAAAGTTTTAGCTGCAAATCAATAGGTCCAGCCCCAGCTGCATATAAGGTGCATGTAGTGTAATTTAGACTTGGAGGGAGTTTTTTGCCATTGACTTTATACCCCATGAGATTTTTTTTCATTAAAAATAGAACATGTGATTTTTTTTTGTCAACTAAAGATAATAGGGACGGTGTTTTTGCAGTTAACTCTATAACACATCGATGAGTTTTGCAACTAAAAAGCGTTATTTTATTACAATAGAACATATTTTATTAGTTATACATAAGAGTCTTCAAAAAATTGAAGAACATGAAGGTAAAAACTGTCGAATATTGTTAAATGCAAAATGGCTAGAACTTAATGCCCAAGTACATTGTGTAAATTTAAAGAGATTGTGCTCGTATATCTTCTTATACACCACTCTAAATTAGTAATTTAAGCATTTAACTTCTTCCTCTAATGGGTGTCTTTAGAACACCTTCATAGTCCATACTCCATAAGGAATAAGAGAACTGGGAAAATCAAGTAATGAGAGTCGCATCAGTTTGCCAGTTTAAGGCCAAAATGGGACAGTTCCAATTTCCGAATTGTCGTGCTTCTCTTTTGGCCATTATATGAGGATGACATTAGTATCATGAATCAAATTCACTTTTCTTTTCAATGAAAAGTATCAAACTGCTTCTATTTTTAACTCAACGGAAATGAACTATACAAGTATTTTTCACGTCTATTGCAAATTTGTAGCAACAAAATTTACAAATTATTCGAAACATATCTAATATTTAGCGTATAGAAATATACCCTGAAAAGAAAACATAATTCATGATTAACATGTGAGAATAATGGCCTACCTGGATCTGGTTTTAGTTGTCATGGTAAGGATTTGACCGCAGGATATTGGATACTATACTACTAAGAGGATAAAATTTTGGTTTGGATTATGTTCGAATTTAGTTAGATCTTATGAACATTTTTATTGAATATAGATTGAATCCGTGTCTAATAACATAAATTTGAATATAGAAGAATCCAAATTCAATACGTGCAGAGATTCAATTAAGATTTGTCCCTAACTAAATATATTACTCTTTCTAGTAATTAATAAATAGTTAAAAGAGTTTCTATGCAATTTCTTTCACTATGTTAGCATAGAAAAAATAAATTTCCAGAGACATGTTCTAGGCATAGATTAAAATTTTGGTTTCAATATTTACGTCCGTAAAATATTAGAAGCTTTTAACAATGTCTTCAGATCTTTCTGAAATACTTTGAAAACATCATAAACATTCTTCGTACAATAGACGTAGAAAATGTTTCGTGTTCATATAGGCAAAAAATATAACTCATGTTTCCACCTCCAATACTAATAGTAGATAATTATCAAAAGAAATTCTAAATTACTCTTTGCTTTTTTTTTTTTTTAATTTCAAGATTTCCTTAAATTTTGAATTTATAAACTACCTTTTCTCAAGTTTGCCAACAAATAAAGATAACCTACATATTTAGTAAACAAATTCTGAGTGATTCCAAACAAACCTGGCCCAAGTCCAACGAATAGACAGCTCTAATAGTCCCAATGGACCAGCCCAAGCCGACCAGTCCACCTAGACCCATTATTGTACAATCCTTCGCCCACAGCATATACCCAGAATAAAAATATCACTAGAATTATTAAAAGCATCTTGAAGCCAGTTATTAAGAGTTAAAAAAACACCTTTTATTAAAAGAAAATAGATGTGTAGCAATCAAGAAACATAAGAGTGAGCATCAGAAGAGAGAGAGAGAGCATAAGAATGAATAATTGAATATTTAGGTGAAAAATTCCTCACTTTGATTAAAAAAATGAAAAAGAATACTCCACTTAAAAACAGCAGGTTGCATCGAGTTAATCCTCTCATTATGTTAAGGGCCAATCATTCTCAATTATCTCTTTTTAACCAAATACTGCTCTTTAGCCCAAAGGAACTTGTTAGTGGGCATTTCCTTTTTTGAGCCATTCACAGTTTCTTTTGAACCCACCCTAACCCTAACCCCACCCCCACCCCCAGGTATGCCCCCACTTCCAAAAGGCACGCCTTTAATTTAAAACCCTACCCTATTATGTCAAAGTTGAAAACCTCTAATTTATAAAATGTGTGCTCAACTTTCTTGCATAAAGCGAATCAGCATTAATCAAGAATAGTGGATGACTTATGAGATATTTGTAGATGAGATGATTAGACCATAATTAATTTGCATGGTTTTTTTGTCTTGAGTTTGAGAGTTTGAGTTGTGTTACTCCACACCAATATAGAACTTAAACAAAAGAAACCTTTTTATACCAATAAATTAGAAAAAAGGAATATATGAATTAAACATAATCGTTTCGAGTCAACACGTGAATAGAATTTGGTCCATTGCGATTCTCTATGGCTCACATCACAAAATGTGATAAGATTAAAGTATGTGATTTTACAAACTTATCACAATTACATTGCAACGATAAATTTTCGTGTCTTTAAGTAAAGAATAAAAGTAGTATACATACAATTTGTATTTATTCAAAAGAACATAAAATTAAAATCTCTAGAATTTTGTTGATTCTTCTCTAAAAAATATGATCTTGAAGCTTGGTAGACTCCAAGGTGAACCCGATTTTGCTAGCTTCCACGTAGCTTTGATTTAAACTTCGATTTAAAGGCATTTAAGTTTGATCTTTGCAACAAGAGATTTGATCTTAGTTTTGATTTCTTGAATATATTGGATCTCTATCTACTTTGAAGGAATCTTGAACGATCAGAAAAAGTTGACTAGAGACCTTTATGGCTTGCTCCCGAACCAAATGGAGAGTTTAACCGTTTAACATTATTCTAAATGCTTGGACTTGATAGTTAGAGTTAGACTTGACTTGAAGTTTACGACTAACAACATGATCTTTGTCTTGAATTATTCGAATATATAAAATCTCGATTTTCTTTAACAGAGCTACAATCTTTAACAAATTGTTCTTCGAGGGTGTTGCTGTTGCAACTTGATCTCTAATAAAAAGGAGAATTTCACTTGATTTAACATTGAACCAAGAGCCTTAAGGCTTGATCTTATATCAAAAGGGAGTTTTATTTAATCTTCGTGATGATAGACTTTGGTCCTTGCTTTAACTCCTTGAGTTGGTGATCTTGTTAGGGAGAATTTCTGAAGCTTATTTATTGTCGTTTAATAATATTTAGGTCCTATTTTTATGAGTGAAGACCTAAATTTATAGTTGTAGAAGTAGAATCTTAATGTGGCGACATATGATTGGCTTTACTCCTCAATTCATCAAAAAACATTTTCACTGGTCAAAGCACGTCATCTTTTTCATGTGTATGCTTTCTCCACATGCTTCAACTTGACTCGATTGGCTTAAACACTTCACTTTGATACTAATTTAAAATTAACTAGTTTATGTATTTTTTCGTATTGTGAAAAACATAAAGCCATATAGAACCGTTTGACAATAATGTGGTGCATAATTGTCCGAAATTCTGAAACTACATGTTATAGTGTTAACTAATTTATTGGGAGAACAGAAAATGCAAAAGGCATACATAGTGTTGAGATCGTCTAGTCTGCACGCATGGACTATGAGGCAAAATTGAGAGTTTCTATTGGAACACGATTCACTTAGCACATTTGCATCACTTATCGATTTGGACCATCGACGTAATTTGGTGAAATAACAAAGTGGATATTTTTCCTTGTAATTATTTAAAAGATTAAATTAGGTGGTGAAAATTTAATTTCAACTTAAGATAAAGTGGATTCACTTTAATGCTTGATATGATTGTTAGCTAAATTTTAAATATTAGAAGTTTAATAATTCAAAATGTTTGATTGTTTAGACAAATTATTTAAACAGATGATCTAATACCTTGTGGACTATGTCAAGTTGATTGAACCACTGTTAAAACTTATGTGTTTAATTTTATTTTTCGTAAGTTTATTTATCTGTTCCAACAATCATAAATTATTTTTTTGCTTAATCTCAATTTTATGTTGTGTACGGCTGGCAATTTTCCCTTTTGCTAGTGCTGCAAGAGGGATCAATTATGTGACACGACTAATGTGATAAATGCAATAAAAGATTAAATTAAGAAGTGGATTTTGAGAACAAAGTTAAGCATGATAAAGTGGAATGGTTCAATCCACTTTTTGAACTTCGAGTAACACTTGTACTTAGTGTTAATTTGAGTCACAATATGCTGTAATGGGGGTGCTGCAATTGCGAAGTGGCTGCAAAAATCTGCACACGATCTCTCCTCAATAGTCAATAGTGCATGCCATGTTCCTTGTCACCTTTTAAATAATCATTTTGTATAAAGGAAAGAATTTAGTGTTTTTGGGCAGGTGCCACCTTATCAGAGCTCAAGATAAAGTTTCATCATCACTAATCAATTAAAATATTAATTTTAACCTTTATTACAAAGTGTTCAATCACCAGAATTTAATTTAATTTCTTTTGAAAATATTGACGATTAATTTTCACATTCACCTGTCATATGATCAGCAAGCGTACATGGTTCTGGTGCTCTTTAATCAATTTTCTTTTCTGAGTCACCATAGTTTAAAACAATGATTCCTAAAACACATGGCAAATTAAAAATGGACCAAGAACATCAAAAATTATTTAAGAATCCTCTTTTAATTCCATTCAAGTTGGAGAAAAAAGCTAACCCTCCAAAAAATAGTTTTGAGAAAAGCTTGAAATATACACTCCAACAAGACGCAGACAATAACAGTTCTTTGGTTGGGTGCATTGTCAACCCAATTCATAAACAACAAATAGCAATTCCAACTTTTGTAGGGTCACTCTGTGATGTTATTCTGCACTAAACAAATATTAATTATCAGCTGATGAGCCCTATTCTACCAAGTACACTAGTACAAAGTTCTTTACAAACATTAAATTATGTTTTACCAATATGTTGAATGATTGAACATCTTGCTTTTTATTATTCTCAATCACTTGCTAGCACTTATTTTTTAGGAATAATTATATTGATAACTCTTAAGTTTTATCTATTATACATACATATCATATTTCAATAATTACAAAAACATCCTTTAAAATTTGAAAAAAAAAATTACAAGTATGCTCATTTGAGGTTTCAATAATTATATATACACTCATTAAAATCTCAAACCTTACAAACATACCAGTATATATACCACTTATTTATTTCATAAATTTCGATTTTTAAGGGGTGTCTCTCAGTCTCCATACCTAATGTAAATTTTGGGAAGGACTTTTTTGCTTAATAAAACTTTAAGAGACAGGAGATAATTAACCCTATTTTTTCACCACGAAAGTTTATTTGAAACGAGTTTTCAGCGCGATCCGAAACAAGGTATGTTGCAAAAGTCGACTAACACTTATATTGGACTTATAATTTAGTCACCCTAAAGAATGTTATTAATAGTATTTAAATTGAAAGACATTGCAATCGTAACGATTCAATCATGTGTCAGTTAATCAATAGTATCACTTGCCAACTCTGATTCTTTAAGTTGTGTTTGACAAACATTGGCTCAGTTAAAGAAAGTTAAAAATAATGAGGCTAAAAGTGAAGAACAAATAAGGTTCTTTTCCAACCAATTAAAGCCTAATTTTTTGCATAGTTAGTTTTACAGCCACTTAGTTTGCATTGTCACAGTGTCACTGATATGTGTCTTTTAAATGTGCAAAAGTTTATAGGCCACTTAGTTCCAAGCATCAAGAATATAGTAATATGAAAACAATATTTCAACATCATGTTTAATTGTCGAAATTTTATTGGAACAATGGAGAGAGAAACAAAATTGTCGATCTTGAGAAGATTTTTATTTTTTATTTTTTTTACATGAGTAGAGTAGCTTAAAATACAAACTCACACGTTTTCAAAAATTAGTTTTCACGAGAAAAGAACTCATTATATATCTCCGCTCAATATTGTAAAGAGAAAAATACAAGGTATCCGTTTATAAAGTTTAGAGACTATAATCCTTCCTAAGAAACTGATGCCAAACGGTTAGAGACGACGATCTTTAGGGACTATTCATTTCCAAATTCGAAGTTTCAAGTCAAATCCAAAAGCGGCGTGCACCATTGAGTAGGGAAAGTCCCTCCCAAAGCATTAGGGAGGGCTTATATGTCCCTATAAGTAATTACTATGTAACCATACAACACATTTCATAAAAAGAAAAGTAGTGTCAAATTAATTATAATCACTATAAAATTCCAAGTAATTAACAAACAAGAGGTACATTATTTAGCCATCAAACTAAATAAAGGTAAGTGAATGAAGTGCAATATGCAGACCACATACTTGGTGAATCCAACTCCACTTGTCACTCCTACGCATAAATTGTTCCTAGCTAGCAAGTTCTAGAAGAAGCAATTTTTTAATCAAAAATATCGTACATTGAATTAATACATGTTAAAATAATTTGAAATTACTAATCATTTTCCTTGTTTTTTTTTTTTTTTTATTTTTATTTTTATTTTTAACGTCCCTTCCTAATCAATATTTCAATCAAAGTTAATTCTATCTTCGTGCCATTTTAACTTATACGTTATTTACGACCACAATCAACCAAACAAAATGCTTTTACTCAAACCCTAATCAAAAGTAATTATTCAGAAGTGGACTTATCCCTCTCAACAAAATTTTGAAACTTCAACTTTATCTAACAAATTTTCAAAACCCCACCAATTTTTCATGCTAAAAATGGGGTTGGATATAGATTAAAATGCATGTATATAATAGTGATAACATAAATAAATGAAAAACAATAAACAAATGAAAAAAAAACATACTAATAAATGAAACAAAAATTGTATATAATAGTGATAACATAACATAAATAAATGAAAACCAATAAACAAATGCAAAAAAAGAAAGAATACTAATAAATGATACAAAACTATAAAAAGAGACTATAAAAAGAGTGAGGTGTCCAGCTAGACCGTTAACTACAAGCTATATAGCCGGCGCCAAATATTCTTTGTTCTGTTCCTTCTTTGTTTTAGAAGTTAAAACGACTCCCGCAGTAGACTCTCTCTCTCCGTTTTTAAACTCTCACTATACATCTATATCCATAACTAATACTACGATTATTACGTGTGTATCTATTAATATAAATATATATGTATTTATATATGAGTGTGGTCTCATTAAAAGCTCACTATTTTGAGTCTATTTTTTTCTTTTGAAAAATCTTGATGAGCTCAAGTGGTTTTTCTTCACCGAGGTCAGACTGTTTTCCAGCAGGTCTTCGTGTGCTTGTGGTTGATGATGATCCAACATGGGTCAAGATTCTTGAAAAGATGCTTAGGAAATGCAACTATGAAGGTGTGCTTCTTTTTTCTTTCTTTTTTTCATATACAAAAAATTCTAAAAATATATCTTATGTGGTATTATTGTTTATGTGGTTTGATTATTGGCAAAGATTATGGTGCTTGTTGGGTTCGTTTATGTTGTTGGGAATGTGTTATTGATGATTTAGTTAGAATTTTTGTATTTATTCTTGGAAATGCTAGTCTCTTTCTCTCTCTTTTTTTTTTTAAATAGTTATTTGTTTGTTTTTCAGAAGCAAATGCTACTGATTTGTGGAAGTAAACTTAGAGTTCAAATAATTAATCATCCTTGTTTAGTTGAATTGTTTTTCCAACATATATATAGGACTTGATAGAAAATTGTGTTTCTAGTAATTATAGTGTAGACAAGAAAAAGGAAAAAACTGGAAATTAAAACTTTGCCTTGAAATAATGATGGTTTTTTGTTAACTTGGATGGTTAATCGTTCTCCCTTGCTAGCTATTGAACTAAATTAGTTCTTATTGGTTGCTTTAAAATACTTCAGAGATAAGTCCTCTTTTTCTTTTAAATATCATATGTCAATTAGTATATGGTAGTCCTGGATTTAGGGGTCATCTTTCTTTTAATTCCCATTACAAAAGATGTTTCTTAATTGAAAAACTGAATCAGGTTGCAACTGAGATGCACTTGATAGACTTAGTGACAAGTGACAACAAACATCAGTTTGTAAATAAGTTGCTAATGATAAATGTTTGTCACCATAACTTTTTGAAATTTGCCAATGATATCTTAAGCATATGTGTTTTTGACTAGGTTTGGATTCAATTTACACTAGGAGCTTCAACATACATTTTAACTCCTTTGACTATTGTACTTTTGCTTCAAGTTTCAATCCTCATCAATCTACATACAAATCTCTAAACCCATGTACGTTTTCTATAGAATACCGAACCCATATATCCATCTGGAAGATATTAAGTTCCCAGAAATTCGATGATTGATGGCTACACATTCATGTCTGAAGCTAATATTTTTTCTGCGTTATTTAATGTTTTACCATGATCCTTCTTGATTAGGATTGTTCTGACCCCATCCAGTCTTTCTTTTTTTCTTTTTTTTTTTTCCCTCTCTTGTTCTTCTTTTGTGTGGTTGGTAGTGGGAGAGGATTCTTTGCATACACGTATCTTTCGATTTCTCTTGACATTGAATATCTCACTAGTCACTACTAACCTGATTCTTTTCCTGTTTCGTAAATTTCAGTCACAACATGTAATTTGGCACGTGATGCACTCAACCTGCTCCGAGAAAGAAAAGATGGATTCGACATTGTAATCAGTGATGTAAACATGCCTGACATGGATGGCTTCAAGCTTCTCGAGCATGTTGGTCTGGAGATGGACCTTCCTGTCATAAGTGAGCATTTTCTCATTCATATCAAAAACTCTTTCTGAAATATTCATGTTTTCTTTTTGAACTCTCTGCAATTTAGTTTAATTACACTTGTTTCATTAATAACAGAAGCATCCTTTGTAGTTTAAAAGCACGTTACTCTGAGGTTTGAGTGATTACAACAGACACACTCTCTGAAGTTTGAAAAAACCAGTACAAATAGTCCCCTATTCTTTACTTCATACTTTTAAAAGCTTGACGGGGTGTCTCTGTAACTATTCGAACCTTAGAGGAGTCTCCTGTAATTAGAAACTAAATGTATATTGTCATTTCTTAACCGATACTGATTACTCCAATAAAAACTCCTACACAGTGATGTCTGTTGACGGAGAAACCAGCAGGGTGATGAAAGGGGTTCAACATGGGGCTTGCGATTATCTTCTCAAACCAATACGAATGAAAGAGCTTCGAAATATATGGCAACATGTTTTTAGAAAAAGGATCCATGAGGTGAGAGATATCGAAGGCCATGAAAGCCTTGAAGAAATTCAAAGGATGAGGAATGGAACTGAGCACTCTGATGAAAGCTATCTGTTTGGTGGAGATATGTTATCAGGAAAGAAAAGAAAAGATGCCGATAGCAAGAGTGACGACAGAGGTGAAACTTCTTCCGCGAAGAAATCTAGGGTGATTTGGTCCGTAGAACTTCATCAGAAGTTTGTGAAAGCTGTGAATCAGATTGGATTCGACAGTAAGCATTTTGTTGTAGTTGTTTTCTACATTAAGCTAAATTAAATATAGTTTATTCTTTCACTAGTAACAAATCATTATTACAGAAGTTGGCCCTAAGAAAATACTTGACCTGATGGGACTTCCATGGTTAACAAGAGAAAATGTAGCAAGCCACTTGCAGGTAAAAGTGATCGTCTTTCTTATTAGTTTTACTTTGGCTATAAGGATGACGAAGACTGTCAATTCGTGTCTTATACAAACAAACCGCTTTTACTACTGCAGAAATAAAATATTCCAACAGTTGCATGAATTTAAATTGGTAAACTAACATTTTAAGTGTTTGTTCAGATGCTCTAGTGCAACTTGAGTTCAGCAACATTATCTGTATTCAGTTTAGTCTATGTAGAAAAGAGGATTATATGCTAATGAATGTTACTCACAAGGAATTCTTTCTTGATGTTTGCAGAAGTACCGACTCTACTTGAGCAGGCTGGAAAAGGAAAAGGAGATCAAATCTGCAAGTGGGATGAAACACTCAAACCTCTCTCCAAAAGATCATTCGGCAAATGTTTGCCTTCAAGATTCAGTCTCCCAGAACTCGAGCACCTTGCAACAGAAGATTGCAATGAATGATAGTCATGATGCTCCTGCACATAAAACTGTGATGCATATGAATGATTTAAAAATCGGCAAGAAAAATATGAAAGGGACTGCTTCATATGGAGATGTGATTGATCCTCCAAGAAACTGTACCTCAAAAATCAGTTTTGGTCACTCTTCTGGACAAGTGAATTCAGAAGTAAAATACGAACACGAGATGCAGACACAATACTCGTGGAGAGCACATCTTAGACCAGTTCAACTCAACCAAGAACAAAAACCATATGTCCAGTCAGAGAACATGCTTGGTCACCTTCAACAGCTTGTGGATCAGGTTCCGGTTAACTCTGTTCAGAACAATCTCACTCGTAATCCTAGACCTCCCAACAGAGAAGTAAATAAGCCGCCAGTGAATAATATGACACATTACCGTGGCAATAACAGAAGCCTGGGCATTGAAAAAGTAACCACAGTTGAAAGTGCAGCTGCACTGTTTTCTGTCCAACCCCAAAACTACTTGACTGACTGCTATGGTTACGAGCAGATCCCCCCAAGTTCTATCTGGAGCACGACGAGTCAGAATGTGGAACAGGTGTGTTTTGATGATTTAACATCATCCCAGAGAAACCTAGTTCTTGGAAACGGTGCAGCTCTGCAAATGTGGGGTGAGGAATCGAATTCTTTCTCTTCTCAAGGTGATTTTCCATCATTGGATGCAAATATAGGGGACTTTGAATCTTTTGGTTGCAATAACCAAGATCAATTTGACGACGTACCACCACACTTGTTTGAGGAGCTGAAGTTTGACAACGAGTATCCAAGTGAACCAGTGGAATATCCTGTAATAGACCAAGGTCTATACATTGCATGACCTTCACTAATTATTAGGACATATTACTTCTTAGGTATCTTTATTTAAGAAAAGGCAACTTTCTAATATTCCAGTTGCCTGGAGTTTAGAAAAACTCTTTTGGTTTTTGATGTAGGAAGCCTTTTAATGGACATGAATGTTTCTTCAATAAAAGTACTTCAAATGCTTTTGTGCTAGCATAGTTAGTCAGCATCATACAAATACGGAATGATAAAAGGGTTGTCGATTACTGCATCTACATGATCACCAAATATGTGCAGAGTTGCAGAAGCATGTAACTTTATATTGCTTCGTGTGTGAAAATCAACAGATTTTATTAATATCTGAAATACACACCTGAATCAATCTTGTGGGGTCATTTTTAGTATAGTGGCAAGAACACCAATAGTGGACATTTCAAAGAAAAATGCAGCATTGCTTAGAGCCAAAGATTGAAAGAACTAGGAGTACTTTATAAGCACTATATTACAAAATTTTGACTTCACCCTCTCCAAGTTAATGAAGAAAGCAGCAACGAACTAACTCAAAGAACTTTATACATACCAAGAACCTAATCATAAGTTGCAATAACAACTATAACATTTCTTTCTTATGATGAGGTTTGCCTGAAAGGTACAAATTGCATAGGCAATTTCAAAGCTGGATATTTGGAGATGTATTTTCTGACATACTTCTCTTGAGGAAAGATTTTGCAGTACAAATGGGGGCATAGTTATTCTTTCCACTAATTGCTTTGGAACCATCGAACTTCATTGAAAACTTCCAAGGAGGTCTTGAATCATTATCCTTAACTTTCAAAACTTTATTTTCTTGGATTTTAGGAGAACGCACCGTTGGGATCTGCAGAAATTGCAAGTATACAAACCAGTTAAACACAAAGATTAACTCAAAAATTATACTAAGGTTGCTTGCTAGATATGTGACTCGGCCACACAAATAAACAATGTTTTTGGTTCCAAGTACTACTTATGTCATCATCAAAAGAGCCAAGATTATGTTGTCCTGCGACATTAACCCATCTATTAGATAATGTATGATGCCCATACCATAATTGCAAAATGCCGATTTGACATAGCTTTTAACACAGTTTCAGTTTGAATCTTGCACGGGAAAGAGCTCGTAAATAAACATAACAAGTAAAATACACACCTTTTTAATCAAATTACACTGTGATTTTATTAGAGGAGGAATCTCTGCATTTTTGTTTGCTTTCACATGATTCTTCATATCAGCTCTTGCTTTCACCTGCACCCACAACATTACAGCACTTTCTTATCTTCTCTAGTCCAGATAATCTCATAAAACATCATTTTTTGTTTTCCATATGAGAGAGCAAGTTATTCAACAGAATACTACCACTTGTACAGTGTGTAAGTAAACATATACAATAGCAGCTTTCAGTTTTTTCAACTTATTTAGCTTATCTGGATATATATAAGGCTGATCAAAAAAGAATCTGGATATAAATAAGCGATTTCACAGTATAGATCTCAGGAGACCTGTGATTTTCTGTGTCTCTGCTGTGTATCTGACTCCTCTAACTTCAACTTCTGTTCAAGTTTCTGAAAGAACTGTAAGCAGCATATGAGCATCAGAGGTGATGAAAAAAAAAATCATATATGTATTAGATTTAAATAACGACAACATTCAACTCACCTCTTTACGTCTCTCTGCTCTTTCTTCACTCTTGAAGATGAAAGGAGAGGACACAGTTGATGAACCTGCTTTGCTCCGAAAGGAATTTGAAGATTTGGAATAGCTAAACACGGTTTCAGAAATAAAGTCATCATTATTTATCTTATTTTCTTCATGAAATTGGAACGATAACACTGTTTCTTGAGTAACTAATATATATCAAAGAAAGAATGATAATGTTCTGAGATGCTTACTTTTTTAACGAGGATTGCATTTTCTCATCAATCGGTCTGCTTATTGAGATTGAAACACCATGCAGTTTTACAGTCCTATAAACCAATTTTATCAATCTAGTGAGATGTAGCAATATTATATAATAAAGCATCAGATGACTTCAAGAAGATCTCATCGAGATATTGAGGTAATTCTTCTTCATCAATTACTGAAACGCTATTGACCTGTTATTTGGCTGAGCGCTTGCTGCATGGAGCTTGAATATACCGTTCACTGAAGTCTGCAATACCGATGTACAAAGTTATGCTTTATACAATTCTCAAAGATCATAAGTAGGAGAGAAACTGAGGGCATGGAAAAAAGTCAAGTACCTTAGTTGAACTTAGAGGAAGCATGCTGTTTCCGGATTTCTTGAGTGGAGTTCTAACGAGTCTTGGTTTTGCAATATTTGGTAGAGCAGAAGAGGTGGACGTTTGAGTTTGGCCACGATGACAAGACAAATTGACAGATACGTGAAGGGATGTGGAAGTTGATTTGAAATTGTTGCTCGAGTCCCTTGCTTCTATTGTTCGGTTCGTGGTCATTTTGTCACTGTTTTTCAATGACTTGGGGGAAGAACTTTCATGTTTTTCCTCAAACGATGATGCTGAACGTCTGAAAGTAGAAGCATCCTGGGACATCTATATCCACAAAAATCAGTTAAAAATTTGCAATGCAGCTGAATCATAATGAAGGTAATTGATTAGAACACACACCTTCTTGCACACATCATCCTCTTGGTTGGATGTAACATCACCAAGATACTCATCAGTTTCTCGATGCTTTGTCCATTCCGCAGGATCACCCTCTTGGTTGGATATAATATCGCCAAGATACTCATATGTTTCCCGATGCTTTGTCAATTCCCCAACACTTTTCTTGATGGCAAATAGCTCGCCAACTTGATCAACTCGTTGCGGCTGGCCATCTCCGGACTTTCTTTTACCTACCGCATCACAACAATCATTTTGACCCACATAAGAAACAGCATCACAATTATGAGCATCTCCTTCATTCATTTTTTCAGTTACCACATAACTGTCTCCCTCCACTGTTTCCAAGTCGACGGAAGAATCGCCAACGGCCTTCTGTGTTGCGTTTCTTTCAGATAACTCGCTAGTTGCTGCATTTTGTTGCTCAAGCAATGCAGCAGCTCTTCTTCTCTTGTAATGAGCCTCAAAATACGCTTTCTTCTCAGCAACAGAGCCGGGCTTGGAATACTTTTCGATTTCTTCCGAGTATCTATTACGAGTGAAAGCCGACCATTTCTCCCAATCCAACGATTCAGATGCGAACCTCCCAAATGAAACTGACGTTGTCAAGGCCCGTTGTAGAGGATTTACCTGAAATAATATTTATCGCATAAAACCCGCAAATCGCATATATATATATATATATATATATATATATATATATATATATATATATATATATATATATGTCACGGACACTCTAGATTGTGTGTGATTCAACACGAGCTCCCGACATAAAACGCTTTTACGATCTTAACAATCCCAAAAGATCAAACCAACTGTACAATTCACTCAATAAGTTAACATGAAATAGAAAGAAACTAACCTGTTTGTCTTGAGTGGAAGTGGGAGAATGTTGAGAGGATGAGCGAACAAGGCAGACAGAAGAAGATTCCGCCATGGAAGAAGTACTAGATTAGATTCAGTGTCTGAAAAACGAACAAGTTTTTGATGGAAATTTTTTAAGTGTCTGAAAATAGATTAGAGAGCGGCAGGCACTACTTCCAACGGCTACTTTCTTTGACTTCCCTTTTTTTTGTTTTGTTGGGGGTGCTATCTATTTTGGGTGAATCTTAATCAAATAAAAACGAAGTTATTAGGCGCCATTAACCCGTTGACTATAGACAAATGTAACGGTTCGTGGACAACGAGAGCAAAATAGACTGAATTATCAAAAAGAAAAAAAAAGGTATAGACTGAATTAATTGTGGGTTTATGATAAATGGATCTATTTTAGGAAAAATTAATTAATGCAACCGTGGCATTGCTCACTGAATCATTTTTCTAAAATATAGTAAATAACTTCTTTGTAATCTCATCCAAACCATATATCGATACATACAAGCTTAAAATTTTGTTTTCACGGTATATTTCGGTATATTCAATATCAAAAACTTCTCGCAATGTTTCGAGAACTTTTCGATATCTTTTGGAAAATTCGTAAAAGTTGTGACTATGGATCAAAGTTTCTTTTCTTCTCCTTGAAGAATACCGAAACGTTTTCGTTTTTAACTCTATGGAAAAGAAACATACAATAATTTCTACATCAATTGCAACAACAAAATTTTACAAATTTTTCCGAAACATATCTGAAAGATCTCGAAACATTGTGAAAATTTTCTAATATTCAGACCATAGTAACATAATGTGGAAACGAAACTTTGATCCATGATTCTAATGCAATAGAGATAGAAATGCTTGTATATTTCGTTTGCATAGAGTTAAAATAGAATACTTTTGGTACTTTTCAAAAAAAAAAAAAAAAAAAAAAAAACCAAACTTTGAAATATGTGTAAACAACCGACTTGTTGTGACAGCTAATCATGCAACAATTGTACGAAATAATTTTTCCTAATTCATGTATGCAAACTTTTTTAAAATGTTAAAAATCTATGTTCGCTAAGTTTAAGTATTTTAATGATGTTTAAGAGTGTTTGCGAGTTTACAAAAGTAGACTATTGCTTAGAGTTACTTGTTGTTAAAAATCGAGAGTAATTGCAATTTTTTTTAAAAGAAATACTTAAAATATCAAAGTAGTTCTTTGTTTTTTCTTTTAAAAATCAGGATATTTATTAAATTTTATTCAAAAACAATATAAATCACAGTACTCAAACATCAATTATTAATTATTTTATGACATGTAGAAGAGGAAAAAACTCCTCATGACCTATGTTTTCAAAACCGAACAGGATCGGCCGGTTCAGCCGCGAATCAATGCCCTCTCCGGTCGACGCCGCCCGTTTTGGCTGGGAAGCGGCCGCTTTGCCGTCCGGTTGCCCGTCTAAATCGCTGGTTTGGCTCGATCTGTTTTTCTTCTTTGGATTTGATGCTCAATTCAATTGTTTCAAGTTTTCAATGAAAAGTAATTCTTTTGCAAACAAACCATTCTTTTTTCGATGTGATGCCCTTGTTCTCCGTTCCAGATGTATTGTTGATTTGTGGGGTGAGTGTGCTGTGTGTTTGCATAAGTAAATGCCGAATTCAATTCTTGGATTAATTAGGATTATGGCATCAACTAAGGATTATCTATAGACACTAATTGGTAGGTTCATCGAGAATTATTTGTAGGGAAGGAATTAAAGATTAATTACAAGCTGCATTCTACTATATATTGTATTTAATGCTTATTACTCTTTTAGTGTATTAGTGTATGTATTTGTATTATTAGTCATTAAGTAATTAGTTGTAAATTCGTACATAAGAGATGGGATGACTAAATTTGCAAACTCCCTTCACTTTATTAATTAAATCTAACATGTATTAATTAAAATAAATTTATAGTTATTATATGACAACTAATCCTATAGCTTAAACTAGCTCGTTAGAGCTAAAACTTTTAGAAAAAGTTTTATTTTGATCTGAGAATTACAAGATATTTTAAGTATATTATTTGTAGTAAGTATAATTTTTACGGTTTTCCAATTTAGAGTTTATTTTTGTGAACTTATTAATATTTTTTCTAAAGTTTTTAGATGAAGATTTTGTTATAATTAATAATAACTTGATAATATAATAAATAAAAATTTATGTTTTTATATCACTCCTAAATAATATATATTTATCCTCATTCACCTGAACCGCATTAACCGGTGGTTGAACCGATCGAACCAGTAACCAGTAAGATCGTCGCTTGAACGCCCAGTCCGCTTTTAAGAACATAGCTCATGACATATCAATGAAAAAACAATTATGTAACCCGTGTTGTTAATCCCAGATTGGAGCCTATACCTCAACCTGTTAAACTGGTGCTTGGCACTTAGTTAGGTTCAGAGCCACCGATAACATAGCTTGACGCAAAAGGCAGTTAATTAGAACCGCTGCAAACCGACCGGTTTAGTAGTTGCACTAGTGGCTCAAACATGTGCTTGACCCGTTTTGTTTATGAAATATACTTATGGATAAATAAGCATTTTGCCCCCTGAGTCGTTTTTTCACCATTGGATTTGAACACGTGTCAGCATTTTTTGCCGTTGGATATGGACCTAGGGACAAAGTGCTTATTTATCCATAGTACAGGAGGCAAGTTGCCAAGAATAAAAGGATATGGGGCAAAATGCACTCGAGGGTATAATGTAGGGGGTTTAACGCTTTTATCCCTAATTATAAATATCAGGAATGGAAAAATATGAAAAGTAAAATAACAAAAAAAAAATTGTTGTAAAAATATAATCTAAACAATAAATAATGTAAAAGACATAATCTAAAAGGTAAAAAAGTATTTGTGAGTGACAAAACATTGTAATATGCAAATATAAATGGTAAAATAACGAAATAATATCCTAAAAATATATTATAAACTATAAATAATGTAATTTTAAATGGTAAAAATACACAGATTAAACACGAAAGGGGAGGGGGAATCTCTTTCTAAGGAGGAACAACAATGATGAAATGATCTCTCCTAGGGGCTTTTACGTTAATCATGTTTACAGATGGAATTAATGTTCGTATGTAAAAATATCTTTTAAATGGATTGTCCGTTTCTAAAAGTTATTACAAGTAGACAGTTGAGTTGATGATTGTAATCATTTAATTTGGAGATGGGAACAAATTATATATGTGTGTGCGTGAGAGAGACACTAACTTGTGTATAATTTATCATTATTTGATGAATAATCTTGTGCTTGTTTTATTTTTTTACTTTAGCATGACCATTACGTAATTAAAAATAGTGAGAGCTCCACATTTTTTTTTGGGGGTTTTGAAAGTAATAGCTCCGCAATCAATGAGAAGATTTTGTGCGATATCCATAAAAGAACTTTAAGTAAGGGGGAGTTCGCAAAAACTTATAGAAGAAGCTTGTTCACTACTTTTGCTTAAAGTCACTTTAAGTGGCTTTTGACAAAAATTCGGGAGTGTTTGGATTTTTTTTAAAAAGCTACTTAAAGCATTAATTAGGTGTTTGCAAAAATTAATGAGAGGTGACTTTTCCTTTTAAAAATATTTTAAAAATAGCATATTTTCAAAAGCAGTTGGAGAAGCACCCTTGACCCTGCTTTTACGGCTTGTGTTTTTTAAAATTTTTTTTTTAGACAAGCAGAAGCAAAAGTCAGTGTTTTAAACACTAAACATGTGCTTTTAATAACTCTTTTTATAAGCATTTGCAAACACCGCCTAAATGTTCAGTGCAACCATTCATATATCTATAGGTTTTCTACTTTAGTAAATTAGGTGTCAAAAAGTAAATGTAATTTTCCTTTTAAAAAGTAGGGTGTGTGTGATGACCTGTTTCGACCGTTGACACTTTAATTTTGAAATCACGGCTACCTAATTAGGATATATTATTAGGTGCGACGGTTGCATGATGAGGTGGTGCAGCAAGTCGTTTATTTTTATACCATGCGTTGACACCATCTATAGATCTATCGAATCAACGACTCACATTTTATCTATTAAAAGTCTAAAAATTTCTTAAAATCATAAAACCCACTGGAATAAATCTTTTGCCATGACCTGCGGCTATATATATTAATGCATTTGTGTAAACCAATCCGATTTAACATACAAAGGCAAATATACTATTAAAAACCAGAATTCGATCTAATATATTATTTGATTAAGCAGAATAATGAGTGGAACAACACCAAACGACGAGCAACATGTGACACCAGCTTCGCAATCGCAACCTACGATTGAGTTGTCTATTAATTCTCAGGTTTATTTCTCTTTTCCATCTCTTTTCTCTAAGTTCTTAATCAGTTATCAAATCTAATTGTGTTATTCTTTTTAACAATTCCGACCGGTAAAGTTTCACAGTGTACCCTTTCGAGTACCCGATTAAGATATTGCTAAAAAGTATAATTTATTTAACCTTCACCAATTTCTTTCATTTTAATCTTTTAATTGGCAGTATATCAAGTAGTGCCCGGGGAAATGCATAAAACCCCCTGTGTTTTAAAAAACCTTCAACAATCCTATCGTGTTAATTTTTTTGCACGAAATCTTTTCATAATTTCAATACTTTGCACCAAAATCCATCGTGTTATTTAATTGCACGAAATCACCTCGTGTTTGTAACAACCATGAACCAATATTAATTGTTAACTTCAACCTCTTATTAAGAGGCGATCTGAAAAAATATTTTAATAACATGAGAAGGTATGATGCATAATTTTTGATAACAGGAGAAGATCTCGTGCAGGTTCTAAAGACAAGTGGAGATTTAGTGGAAAATATATAACTCGAGGGAGCTTGAGGCGTTATTCTTTAAGGAAAAAAGGATTTCACGCAAAATAAATAATACTAGTGAATTTTATGTAGGTTTTTTTTATAACAAATGGAGGTTTTATGCATTAACCCCATAGTGTCTTGCTACTTTTTCTTTTTTGGGTTTATAAGAATGTCTTCTTTTCCTTTTAGAAATTCAACAAAAGAATTCCTCGGTTCTGACGATTTTTTATTTGCGGGGGGGTTAGGATGGAGACAAAACTTATTGGAGAGTTAAACGCGACAGCCGTTTCAAACCTTTGATGATGGTTTATTCTGAAAGCAAGAATATGGACTACCGTACCATAAGATTTACTTATGATGGCAAACGAATCAAACCTAAACAAACTCCCGATGAGGTATGTGAACAAAATACTATTTTGATGGTAATTCAATTCATAAACAATTCAACTGACAAATTAAGGTTTTATGAGTTTTTTCCTTCTAATTCTGATATGATTCGATTGTGCAGGTAGGTTTGGCAGATGGCGATGAGATAGACGCCATGTACCATCAATTGGGAGGTGCCATCTCACGTGTGCATTGAACTAGCCATCTCACATGTGAAGAGTATTAATTTCATCTTCCTAGTTAATAATTATCGCATTTGTTTAAGTCTTTTATGTTTTTTCCCTTCAAATAAAGTGAATGTCTCGAGAGTTCCAAACAAAAATTTGTTAGTCTTCAATTAATTTTCTTTAATGTATGCGGTCTTTTCTCTTTGATTTACGCTTTATATAAAAATTTAACAATGCGCGACAATCCAGCTAAGCAAAATTAGTAGCTCCTGAACTTAATTAGCAACATCCATATATTCTCAGTCATCCCAGTCAGTTACAATCATGGAACTTAATCTCTCTTTTCATTGACAAGGACAAATACATTGTTGTTGGGAGTTCTTATGTACAAATTATCTAGATGAAACATTCTCAAAACATATATAAACTATTCAAAAAATAGCGCAAAATGATTTAAAGTTCAAAAGATATTAATCAAAAATTAGTTAGTGGATGTTGAGAAGTCAAAAAAAAATATTAAATGTGATTTGAATGTTGTAATTATATGAAGAAAAGTGGGCGAATAGGTCTCAAAATTTTGATTAATTATTTTAACTTTATATAACTTGTTGAGTTGATATTGTAATTACATTATTAAGTGATGTGATGTGAATAAACTATATGTGTCTCTGTGTTGTCAATAATTGGGGAATTTTGCAATAATGGTCCTCTAAGTTGGCACTTCTTCAAAATTAGTCCTCTATGTTTTTTATCTGCAATTTTTAGTCCTATAAGTTACAACATGTTTCAAAATTTATCCTCTTACCAAATTTCCAGCAATTTTGGCCAAAAAATGCAGTTTTTTTTTCATTTAATTTTATTCATAAAACACAAGCACAAAGTCAAGTTTTGTAGGGGAAAAAAAGAACCAGGAAAAATGATCAGATTTCTTGAAATTACCGGAATTTCCAGCCAAAATGGGCAAAAACTTGTTTAGAGGACCAATTTTGTAACTTGTAGGACTAAAATTGCAGATAAAAAACACAGAAGACTAATTTTGAAGAAGTGTCAACTTAGAGGACTATTATTGCAAAATTCCCCAATTATTGACAACACAGAGACACGTATAGTTTATTCACATCACATCACTTTATGTACTTCTAAGCTCAAGTCAGTTCTACTGAAGATCAAATCAAAAGCTTTGTCTCCAAATTCTGAAATTTTAAAATTTATTGTTCTTGAAGAATTGATCAGATGATCAAATAGAGAGATTGTACCCGAATTATTGATAAAATCATCCAAATTGATTTATCTTTTACTTGTCTTTATTTCAGATTAAAAAAAATAGTTTTTTACAAAAACATACAATAGTATGACTATAATTTTGACTAAATATTGACAATATAAATCACAGTACTCAAACATCAATTCTTAATTATTAATTATTTTATGACATGTAGAAGACGAAAAAACTCCTCATGACATATCAATGAAAAAAAAAAATATGTAACCCTTGTTGTTAAGATTGGAGCCTTTACATCAACCTGTTAAACTGGTGCTTGGAACCTAGCTAGGTTCGGAGCCACCCATAACATAGCTTGACGCAAAAGGCAATTAGAACCGCTGCAAACCGACCGGTTTAGCAGTTGCACAAGTGGCTCAAACATGTGCTCGCCCTGTTTTGTTTAGGAAAGGTACTCCAGTGATATGTGATCTGCGGCAGCGACGATGGCAGCTTTGATGATATGTACCAAACAAGCATATATCTATAATTATAAATATCAGGAATGGAACAATATAAACAGTAAAATAATAAAGAAATTGTTGTAAAAATATAATCTAAACAATAAATAATGTAAAAGACATAATCTAAAAGGTAAAAGAGTATTTGTGAGTAACAAAACATTGTTATGCAAATATAAACGGTTAAATAAAGAAATAATATCCTAAAAATAAATTATAATATATAAAATATAAATAAAGTAAATAATGTAATTTTAAATGGTAAAAATACACAGATAAAACACGAAAGGGGAGGGGGAATCTCTTTCTAAGGAGGAGCAGCAATGATGAAATGATCTCTCCCAGATGCTTTTACGTTAATCATGTTTACAGATGGAATTAATGTTCGTCTGTAAATATATATTATAAATGGATTATCCATTTCTAAAAGTTATTACAACTAGACAGTTGAGTTGATGACTGTAATCATATTATTAAGTGATGGGAACAAATTATATGTGTGTGTGACACTAACTTGTGTATAATTTATCATTATTTGATGAATATTCTTGTGCTTGTTTTTGTTTTACTTTAACATGACCATTACGTAATTAGAAATAGTGAAAGCTCCACAATTTTTATTTTATTTTTGGTTTTTAAAAGTAAAAGCTTCGCAATCAAAGAGAAGATTTTGTGTGATATCTATAAAAGAACTTTCACTAAAGGGGTGTTGGCAAAAGCTTATAGAAGGAGCTTGTTCATTACTTTTGCTTAAAGTCACTTTAAGTGATTTTGACAAAAAGTCGGGAGTATTTGCATTTTTTTTAAAAGCTACTTAAAGCATTAATTAGTTGTTTGCGAAAATTAATGAGAGGTGACTTTTCCTTTTAAAAACATTTTAAAAATAACATATTTTCAAAAGCAGTTGGAGAAGCACCCTTGACCCTGCTTTTACGGCTTGTGTTTTTTCAAACTTTTTTTTAAACAAGTAGAAGCAAAAGTCAGTGTTGCAAACTAAAATGTGCTTAATTTTAATAACTCTTTTTATAAGCATTTGCAAACACCACCTAAATGTCCAATGCACACATTCATATATCTATATATCTATACGTTTTCTACTTTAGTAAATTAGGTGTCAAAAAGTAAATGTAATTTTCCTTTTAAAAAATGAGTATGTGTGATGACCGGTTTCGACCGTTGACAATTAATTTTGAAATCACGGCTGCCTAATTAGGGTAGATTGTTAGGTGCAGCGGCCGCATGATGAGGTGGTGCACCAAGTCGTTTATTTGTATACCATGTGTTGGCATCATCTATAGATCTATCGAATCAACGGATCACATTTCTTTTGTTACAAATCTAAAAATCTCTTAAAACCCACTGGATTAGATCTTTTGCAATGACCTGCGGCTATATATTAGTGCATTCGTGTGAACCAATTCGATTTTAACATACAAAGATAAATATACTATTAAAAACCAGAATTCATTTAATATATTATTTGATTGAACAGAATAATGAGTGGAACAAAAACACCAAACGGCGAGCAACAAGTGACACCGGCTTCGCAATCGCAACCTACGATGAAGTTGTGTGTTAGTTCTCAGGTTTATTTCTCTTTTTCATCTCTTTTCTCTAAGTTCTTAATTACTTATCAAATCTAAATGTGTTATTCTTTTTAACAATTCCAACCGGTAAAGTTTCACCGTGTACCCTTTCGAATACCTAATTAAGATATTGCTAAAAAGTATAATTTATTTAACCTTCACCAATTTCTTTTATTTTGATCTTTTAATTGGCAGTATATCAAGTAGTGCCCGGGGAAATGCATAAAACCCCGGTGTTTTAAAAAACCTTCAACAACCCTTTCGTGATAATTTTTTGCACGAAATCTTTTCATAATTTCAATACTTTGCACCAAAATTCCTCGTGTTATTTAGTTGTACGAAATCACCTCGTGTTTGTAAGCATGAACCAATATTAATTGTTAACTTCAACTTCTTAATAAGAGGCGATCCAAAAAAATATTTTAGTAACATGAGAAGGTATGATGCATAGGTTTTGATAACAGGAGAAGATCTCGTGCAGGTTCTAAAGACAAGTGGGAATTTAGTGGAAAATATATAACAGGGGGGGGGGGGGGGGGGGGTGGGGGGGGCTTGGTGCGTTATTCTTTAAGGAAAAAATAGGATTTCTCGCAAAATAAATAATACTAGTGAGTTTTATGTAGGTTTTTTTTATAACAAATGGAGGTTATCCATTAACCCCATAGTGTCTTGCTACCTTTTCTTTTTTGGGTTTATAAGAATGTCTTCTTTGCCTTTTAGAAATTCATAAAAAAAACATTCCTCGGTTTTGATTATTTTTTATTTGTGCGGGGGTTAGGATGGACACAAATCTTATTGGAAAGTTAGACACGACAGACCTATAAAACCTTTGATGATGACTTATTCTGATAGCAAGAATATGGACTACCGTGCCATACGATTTATTTACGATGGCAAGCGAATCAAACCTAAACAAACTGCAGATGAGGTATGTCACCAAAATACTATTTTGATGGTAATTCAATTCATAGACAATTCAACTGAAAAATTAAGGTTTTATGAGTTTTTCCCTTCTAATTCTGATATGATTCGATTGTGCAGATAGGTTTGGCAGATGGCGATGAGATAGACGCCTTGTACCATCAAATGGGAGGTGCCATCTCCCGAGTGAAGTGAATTAGCCATCTCATCTGTGAAGAGAATTAATCTCATCTTGTTATTTATTAATTATCGCATTTGTTTAAGTTTTTTATGTTTTTTGTCTTCAAATAAAGTCAATGTCTCGATAGTGAACAAAAACTTGTTTGTCTTCAATTAATCTCTTCAACGTATGAGCTCTTTTCTCTTTGATTTACGCATTATATTAAAAATTCGAATTAGCAACATCCATTCTTGGTCATCATTAGTTACCATCGTGGAACTTAATCTCTCTTTTTATTGACAAGGCCAAATACATTGTTGTTGGGAGTTATTGTGTACAAATTGTCTAGAGGAAACAAAAATTATAGGACTTTCTCATAAAAGTATTTAAACTATTTAATTGGACGTGATTCCAACATGATTTTAAGTTCATGAGATATTAATCAAAAATTAGTTAGCGGATGTCGAGAAGTTAAAAAATTTATTAAATGTAATTTAAATGTTGTAATTATAAGAAGAAAAGTGCGCAAATATGTCTCAAATTATTTTGACACTCACTAATGTTTTGATAATATACGTGACACTCCTTAAAATTTATATATATATATATATATATATATATATATATATATATATATATATATATATATATATATATATTCCCGTTTTTCCCTTAATAAACTCTTATCCTAACTTTTAACAATCAACTAAGACTAAAATATCATGCTTTAACACTCAATTATCACTTTTTCATTTATTAATTATTTTGAAGGTATATAGTATATACCTCAATCAAGAAAATATTAGCAAAAATTATTTTGAAGGTATAACAAACACAGCTCGCAAAATCTCAAAAATATATCTCTCGGTATTGAAGTCCTGAAAGAGCCAATATTACGAAGATGCAAAGCTAATTGTCAACAAAGAAAAATGGTACTTCAATCCACATATGAACCCATGATGCTATTAACAGATTAGGGTTATTTTCTTCTTAAGCATTACCTAGCCAGGACTAATTATCATTTCAAAGCACCTTTGTGACACCAAAAATAGAATTGTGCCATCAAAACAGAACGTTTTACGCACTACACAGTGTACATGAATTGAGCACCTTATCAAAATTTCACAAAACTCCAACAAACTCTTAACAACTAAAGCTTACAAACATACCACTGAAAGTATTACAAACCATTCATTCAACGTTAATATCCAAAACCTTAGCACCACCACTAACCTTCGGCACAGTAACATACAACACGCCATCCTTCACCTCAGCCTTAATCTTCTCAAACTGCACATTCTCAGGCAGAGCAATTCTGCAGCTATACTTTCCATAGCTTTTAGCAGACCACTCATCTGAATCTGTTCCGTTCTTTTCCTCCTCCACATCATCATTTTCTCGCTCAGCTTTTTCAGCCTTAACCACCAGCATTTTGTCCTCGACCCACACCTTAACGTCCTGTTTTGTCATACCAGGCATGTCGAACCGCATTTTATACTCGGACTCGCCCTCTTTAATTTCCCACGGGGTCCTCCCTCGCCCGAACGAGACGCTGTCCGTCGGAGGAACCGGGGGAGCCCATTGCTGTGTGGTATATGAAAAGGGGTCCTCCATTATTCTCTCCATTGTTTCCATCATTTGTTGGACTGTCCTAGCCGTTGGAAACCTGTCCCATGAACCTGCGTGTGCCATGTACACATATTAGAAACATCTTTGCAAAAACATGGAAATAATCGGAATAGTGATGTTATGTAGATTAATTAGAGATTAACATACCTATGGGGGCAACTGGGGCTGAAGTACTTCTTCTGGGTTGTTGCGTTTTTTGCATATTTGTTCTTTGCAAGTGATCAAGATTGTCCTTGCTTCTTTCAGCCATTGCTGCTTTTACATTTGAAAATCTTGGATAATTCGATTTATGGGAGAAAATGGGTGTTTGAGTGGAGGTGGGTCGGGAGATTGATAGGTTTGATAAGCAGTGAGCTGCCATGTAAATAACTTGCTTCTTCAAACAATTTTTTTTTTTTTTTTTTTTTTTGTGTGAGTTTCAGATTCTGTTTTACTTTTTAGTGAGATGTGTGTGAGAAAGTTAAATCAATATTGGTTTATTTATAGGGAGATATGAGAAAAATCTGGAAGTGTAGAGAGTGGAACTTGTTCCGGATTTATCCAGAACTTCTCCCTACAAGGAAGAAGCACTTGGATTATTATCTAATTATTTAATTTTGTTTTTAGGAGGAGTTATTGTGTTTCTATGCACGCACGCGAATGTTCTATAATGGGCGTTTTTTTACCTGCATAGGAGAAAATGTGTCTTTTTGTAAAACATAAAACTGTGGACACATAAAATTCGCGTCGTATACAAAGGCAACTCGTGTGAAATCTAAATTGTCATATATTATTTATCAATTTAAATTTTCTATTTTGTTTTTGGAGTTATCATGAATATAATTTCAGAATAACGTAGTTGAATTTCTTGATACTTAACGATTCACTAATTAGATTATCTCATCATCTCATGTGTCAATTGCAAGAACTTATCCAATAAAGTCAAATGATGTCAAGTCTTAATTTTCAAGAGACAAAAATATATCTTAAAATAAATACATTACTATTTTATTTGGTCCCAATGTTCAAGGGATGACGATAATATATATCTTCATCAAGTTTCGAGAGATGGAGTAATATTCCAACAAATCTCAAGAATGAGAAATAATTCTCTATCAAATCTTAATATTCAAGATATAGAAATAAATATTTTTTCAAATTATGTCTCACATTTTGAGAAATATAAGAGTCAATCACAACTTTCCATCTCAGTAGGAGATACTGGCTGAAACATTTTTCGCAACTATAAATAAAAGATTTTATCAAGAAGAAAATAAAAACACAATTTAATATCAAACATTTTGGGAGCAAAGATTCAAATTGTTGGTCGAGACAATCAAGCTCTCTTTGATTCAACATCAAGGTGCAAGGCCGTGAAAAGATTGTTTGTATAAATCGGACTTCTGTTGAAGAAGATCGAGCTTAAACATTTTTGAAGAACTGAAGACGAGGTTTCAATTGTTCTCGAACAATATTCAATATAAATCATACTTTGTTGAGGATCACTCATTCAAGCCCTCGAATTAATGTATTTCTACTACAAGAATTTGCCAATATAGAAAGTCTCTAGTCGCTTTCTATAGGCTAAAAATTCGTTTCTGTAGAGCAATAGAAGACAATATTTTGTCTCCAAAATCATTTCTGTATGTCTGGTTGCTGAGAAAATTCAGAAAGGGGGGGAAAGTTTCATTTTTAGCCTAGAAAGAGAATTGTTACTTTCTTTGGACAGCAACAACTGCGTCCCTTGCTATGCACTGACACATTCTCAGGCGAAATAAGTGGGTGGAAAACTCTGAATTTCGAAAAGCTAGGAAAGGGAGCAATCCGTTTCTCCCATATTTAAAAAAAAATAATAAAAAAATATTGTAATGTATTATAGATCTACACCTTGAATTAAAAAAAAAAAAATCAAAAGCAGAAACGAAAATACCCATTTCCGTAATTTAGGTGAATTAGAAAAATGACATTTTACTGCCACTTTTTTATTATAATTAGATTTTGAATATTATAAATTTAAGTATCTTAACTTGTAACTATGTGTTGTATACTATATATACATATACATATACATATAAATATATATACATATATATATATATATATATATATATATATATATATATACATGTATATATGTATATTCTAACATATTAAATTATATATCTACACTACTTACAATATTATAACTAGTAGGGTAATTGATTAAAACTACAACATAGTTTTACTATTTTACATGAAGTAGAAAAACAATATTAATATATATTATCAATTATGGATGAAACATAAAAACATGGATGAAACAATATTATAATATTATGGATGAAACTACAATATATATCATTAATTACATAAAAAAGTATCTAACTAAAAAAAAAATTAAGCATAAAAAATAAAAATAAAAAAGATGAAGAAGATGGAGAGAATGATTGTATTGGAGCCCTAGGAGAGGATATGAGATGGAGGGATTGTGAGAGTTAGAGGAAGAGTAAACTATGGAGGGTATTTATAGAATCCTAGCCAAAGTTAAAGAAAGGGATATTTTCCTTTTTACAATCACGCAGATCATGCCATATGCATGACCCGCGTGACCCTAGAAAGGGATGTATCTGTTTCTGCCATAGAAAGAGACAGTTCTCTTTCTGCCATAGAAAGGGAATATTCCCTTTCGACTCTCTTTACAGCTATTTCCACCTAGCATATCTGTTTCTGTCCATTTTTTTAATTATATTATTTTATTTTAATATCAATAGAAACGGATTAGGTCGATTCTTGCGATGGAAACCTCAAATTCCCTTTCTGCCATTATTCTTTTAATTTCAATTTAATTTTTCACTAATTTAGAAAGGCCCTTCAATTCCCTTTCTATATTTCCCTTTCTATGGACAAATTCTTGTAGTATAAGCTCAAGTCAATTCTACTGAAGATCAAATCAAAAACTTTGTCTCCAAATTCTGAAATCTTAAAATTATTGTTCTTGAAGAATTGATTCAGATAATCAAATAGAGAAATTGTACCCGAAATATTGATAAAATCATTAAAATTGATTTTTTGTAATCTATTTCAGATAATAAAAAATTGTTTTTACAAAAACACAATAGTGTGACTGTAATTTGACTAACTATAAATAATATAAATCACAGTACTCAAACATCAATTATTAATTATTCTATGACATGTAGAAGAGGAAAAAACTCCTCATGACATATCAATGAAAAAATAAAAATATGTAACCCGTGTTGTTAAACCCAGGTTGGAGCCTTTACCTCAACCTATCAAAATAGTGCTTGGCACCTAGCTAGGTTCGGAGCCACCCATAAGATAGCTTGACGCAAAAGGCAGTTAGAACCGCTGCAAAGCGACCGGTTAAGTAGTTTCACCAGTGGCTCAAACATGTGCTCGGCAAACAAGCATATATAATTATAAATATCAGGAATGGAACAATATAAACAGTTAAATAATAAAAAAATGTTATAAAAATATAATCTAACATTAAATAATGTAAAAGACATAATCTAAAAGGTGAAAAATTGTGAGTGACAAAATATTGTAATATGCAAATATACACGGTAAAATAACGAAATAATATCCTAAAAATATATTATAACCTATAAATAACGTAAATAATGTAATTTTAAATGGTAAAAATACACAGAGAAAATACGAAAGGGGAGGGGGAATCTCTTTCTAAGGAGGAGCAGCAACGATAAAATGATCTCTCCCAGGTGCTTTTACGTTAATCATGTTTACAGATGGAATGTTCATCTGTAAAAATATTTTATAAATGGATTGTCCGTTTCTAAAAGTTATTACAAGTAGACAGTTGAGTTGATGATTGTAATCATATTATTAAGTGATGGGAACAAATTATATATGTGTGTGTGACACTAGCTTCTGTATAATTTATCATCATTTGATTAATATTCTTATGCTTGTTTTTTTTTTTTTTTTTTTTTTTACTTTAACATGACCATTTCGTAATTAAAAATAGTGAAAGCTCCACAATTTTTATATTTTTTTTTTTTTTGGGTTTTTGAAAGTAATAGCTCCGCAATCAATGAGAAGATTTTGTGCGATATCCACAAAAGAACTTTCACTAAGGGGGAGTTCGCAAAAACTTATAAAAGAAGCTTGTTTACTACTTTTGCTTAAGGTCACTTTAAGTGACTTTTGACAAAAAGTCGGGAGTGTTTGCATTTTTTTTAAAAAGCTACTTAAAGCAATAATTAGGTGTTTGCAAAAATTAATGAGAGGTGACTTTTCCTTTTAAAAACATTTTAAAAATAGCATATTTTCAAAAGCAGCTGGAGAAGCACCCTTGACCCTGCTTTAACGGCTTGTGTTTTTTCGAATTTTTTTTAGACAAGCAGAAGCAAAAGTCAGAGTCGCAAACACTAAAAATGTGTTTTTAATAACTCTTTTTATAAGCATTTGCAAACACCGCCTAAATGTTCAATGCAACCATTCATATATCTATATATCTATACGTTTCTACTTTAGTAAATTAGGTGTCAAAAAGTAAATGTAATTTTCCTTTTCAAAAAGAGGGTATGTGTGATGACCTGTTTCGACCGTTGACACTTTAATTTTGAAATCACGGCTACCTAATTAGGATATATTATTAGGTGCGACGGCTACATGATGAGGTGGTGCAGCAAGTCGTTTATTATTATACCATGACATTGGCACCATCTATAGATCTATCGAATCAACGGCTCACATTTTATTTGTTACAAGTCTAAAAATTTCTTAAAACCTTAAAATCCACTGGAATAAATCTTTTGCAATGACCTGCGGCTATATATTAATGCATTTGTGTGAACCAATTCGATTTAACTTACAAAGCAAATATATATTAAAAACCAGAATTCGATCTAATATATTATTTGATTGAACAGAATAATGAGTGGAACAACCCCAAACGGCGAGGCAGCATGTGACACCAGCTTCGCAATCGCAATACGATTAAGTTGCGTATTAATTCTCAGGTTTATTTCTCTTTTCCATCTCTTTTCTCTAAGTTCTTAATTAGTTATCAAATCCAAATGTGTTATTCTTTTTAACAATTCCGACAGGAAAAGTGTCACCGTGTACCCTTTCGAGTACCTAATTAAGATATTGCTAAAATGTATAATTTATTTAACCTTCACCAATTTCTTTATTTTGATCTTTTAATTGGCAGTATACCAAGTAGTGCCCGGGGAAATGCATAAAATCCCCGGTGTTTTAAAAAACCTTCAACTATCCTTTCGTGATAATTTTTTTGCACGAAATCTTTTCATAATTTCATTACTTTGCACCAAAGTCTCTCGCGTTATTTAATTGCACGAAATCACCTCGTGTTTGTAACAACCATGAACCAATATTAATTGTTAACTTCAACCTCTTAATAAGAGGCGATCTGAAACAATATTTTAATAACATGGAAAAGGTATAATGCATAGTTTTTGATAACAGGAGAAGATCTCGTGCAGGTTCTAAAGACAAGTGGGGATTTAGTTGAGGGGGCTTGGTGCATTATTCTTTTAAGGAAAAAAGGATTTCACGCAAAATAAATAATACTAGTGAATTTTATGTAGGTTTTTTTTATAACAAATGGAGGTTTTATGCATTGACTCCATAGTGTCTTGCTACTTTTTAATTTTTTCTTTTTTGGGTTTATAAGAATGTCTTCTTTTCCTTTTAGAAATTCATATAAAAAAATTCCTCGATTTTGAAGATTTTTTATTTTTGTCGTGGTTAGGATGGAGACAAATCTTATTGGAGAGTTAAACACGACAAGGATATAAAAACTTTGATGATGGCTTATTCTGTAAGCAAGAATATGGACTACCGTGCCATGGCATTTATTTACGATGGCAAACAAATCAAACCTAAACAAACTCCAGATGAGGTATGTCACCAAAATACTATTTTGATGGTAATTCAATAGAAAAATTAAGGTTTTATTAGTTTTCCCATCTAATTCTGATATGATGATTCGATTGTGCAGATAGGTTTGGCAGACGGCGATGAGATAGACGCCATGTACCATCATATGGGAGGTGCCATTTCACGTGTGAAGTGAATTAGCCATCTCACCTGTGAAGAGAATTAGTTTCATCTTGTTAGTTATTAATTATCGCATGTGTTTAAGTCTTTTATGTTTTTCTCCCTTCAAATAAAGTGAATTTCTCGAGAGTTCCAAACAAAAATTTGTTAGTCTTTAATTAATTTTCTTTAATGTATGCGCTCTTTTCTCTTTGATTTACGCATTATATAAAAAATTTAACAATGTGCAACACAATCTAGCTAAGCAAATTTAGTAGCTCCTGAACATTCGAATTAGCAACATCCATTCTTGGTCATCCAAATCAGTTACAACCGTGGAACTTAATCTCTCTATTTACTGACAAGGACAAATACATTGTTGTTGGGAGTTATTGTGTACAAATTGTCTAGATGAAACAGAAATATAGGACTTCCTCAAAAAAGTATGTAAACGATTTGAATATTAGCGCAATCTGGACGTGATTTGAAATTGGTTTTAAGTTCATGAGATATAAATCAAAAGTTAGTGGATGCTGAGAGGTTAAAAATAAATGTAACTTGGAATGTTGTAATTATATGAAGAAAAGTGCGCAAATAGGTCTCGTATTATTTTGATAAATTATTATATCTTTATATAACTTGTTGAGTGGATGATTACAATTACATAAGTAAGTGATGTGATGTGATGCGAATAAAATTCGGGTATATGTGTGTTGTGAATAATATAATTGTAGTTTAGTTCATCTAAGATCATGCTGCACAATTAAACTGTAAGTAAAAATTTGGCTCGAGATCAATGTACCATTCGAAAGCAAAACCTTTTAAGAATCGGACAAATTGTTTGACAAGAAGAAAGATTTTCAAATCAAATTCTTCAATCGCTTCTATAACACTCGTCGCACCGTCAGCATGATTGAACTTGTTAACTCATATCAACAAGAAGATGAGCATGTTGTTGAGTACATCAATAGATGGAGAAATTTATCTCTAAGTTGCAAAGAGAGGCTCTCTGAAACTTCAGCCATCGAAATCTGCACTCAAGGAATGCATTGGAACCTTTCCTATATTCTTCAAGCAATCAAGCCAAAAACTTTTGAAGAATTAGCAACTCGAGCGCATGCCATCGAGATGAGTATAAACTCTGATGAAGAAGAATATTTGTCTCATGCCCGTGATTCTTCAACCTCTGATACTGAAGAAAACAATGAAAATGAAGATAAAGATCAAAATGAAGATGAACTTGAAAAAGATTAAGTGTCGAATTTCACCACAATTGATATGCTCCCAGATACGAGCTTAAACTGTCTACAGTTTTCAAATTAAGATCTCTTCATGCCCTCCTTGATAAGAGAATAAACTGTCAATGAACTCCTTAACACGAGTCTAAACTGTTTACAAATTCAAAATCAAATCAAGACTCCTTGACAAGAGATAAAACTGTCTATAAATATTCAAGTCATGAACTCCTTAACACGAGTCTAAACTGTTTACAAATTCAAAATCAAATCAAGACTCCTTGACAAGAGATAAAACTGTCTATAAATATTCAAGTCATGAACTCCTTAACACGAGTCTAAACTGTTTACAAATTCAAAATCAAATCAAGACTCCTTGACAAGAGATAAAACTGTCTACAAATATTCAAGTCATGAACTCCTTAACACGAGTCTAAACTGTTTACAAATTCAAAATCGAATCAAGGCTCCTTGACAAGAGTTGAAACTGTTCAACAAATTCTCCAAGTCTTCAAATCTCCTGGACACAAGTGAAAAATGTCTACAAATTCTCAAGTCTTCAAGTCTCCTCGACACGAGCAAAAAGGTCTACAAGTTCTCAAATCAAATACTCCTTGATGCATGAGTCTAAACTGCAAATTACTCATGGCTGCTGGAAGTCAATTCTAAATTCGGTCATGTCATTGAAGAAAAAAAGAAACGTCTCCTAAAAGTTGACACGACTGAAAGTTGAAGCACACATGCCATAAATTTTGAGACGAGCTCACAAACTATTGTTTCAAGCTCGAAATAATTGTTTCAAGTTTGATCAATTGGAAAAGAAAAATAATCGAGACTTATTCACTCAATGTCGCGTCTTCAACACTTTTGTGAACAAGTCTCGAGGGGGCAATTTGTAGACACATTTTTTGTGTCTAATTAAATAATTAAATGTGTGCAATTTGAGAAAATAAATATTCCATAAAACTCAATGTTTTATGGATGGAAATATATTCATCAAATCTCAAAAGATGGAAAGTCTATTCATCAAATTCTCAAAGGATGGAAGGTCTAGTCATCAAATCTCAAAAGAAGGAAACTATATTTCATCATGGAAAGAAGGATTTCCTCAAATTATGCCTTCCATATTGGAGAAGCGATTTCAACCATTCATCTCATCAGAAGATTCTTTTTTTAACACTATAAATAGAGGTCTTCACCAAGAAGAAAAATCACAACAAAAACTCAAACATCCTTGGAGTAAAAAAAAAGTTCTTCAAATCTTCTCCTCAAGTTCATCATCTTCAAAGGCGTTCATCCAAAGATTCAAATTGTTCGTCGCGAAGATCAAAGAAATTCTCTCTTTGATTCGAGATCAAGCTCTCACGCCCTCGAATTAAAGTTTTTCAAGTTCAAGTCAACTTCATGAAGGATTGAATCAGAGGGTAAAATAGAGATTGTAATTCAAATTTATTCAAATTTATATAAAGTTTATTTGTACTAATTTTCTTGTCTTTTATTTTTAGAGGACTCTAAATCTGTTGTTTGATCTCGAATCAAAGAGAGAATTTCTTTGATCTTCGCGACGAACAATTTTAATCTTTGGATGAACGCCTTTGAAGATGATGAACTTGAGGAGAAGATTTGAAGAACTTTTTTTCACTCCAAGAATGTTTGAGTTTTTGTTGTTTTTGTTGTTCTTTGTGAAGACCTCTATTTATAGTGTTAGAAGGAGAATCTTCTGATGAGATGAATGGTTAAGATTAACTCTTGATATGGAATGCATAATTTGGGAAAATCCTTTCTTTCCATGATGAAAGATAGTTTCCTTCTTTTGAGATTTGATGACAAGACTTTCCATCCTTTGAGATTTTGATGACTAGACCTTCCATCCTTTGAGATTTTGATGACTAGTCTTTCCATCTTTTGAGATTGATGAATATACTTTTCATTTATAGAATATTGGAATTTTATGGAATATTTAATTTTCTCAAATTGCACACATTTAATTATTTGGGCGGTTATGCATGCTATTTTGAAGGTGAGGGAACTTAATATTGGCTATTTGTGGCTGGAGAGTGATTCGTCCTATGTGGTTAATCTGCTTACCAAGAGATCACTAAAAGTACCGTGGAAATTGAGAAGTCGGTGGTCTAATTGTCTTTCTTTCATTGAAACGATAAACTTCCAAATCTCGCACAAATTTCGTGAAGGCAATAAGGTGGCAGATGCGCTTGCGGCATATGGAGCTCGGGAAACTGGAGAACATTGGTGGACTTCAATGTCCGGATTTCGTGCTAGATCTAGTTAATGATGACTATTGTAGTAGAGAAAATTTTAGATTTCGCTAGTTTTCTGGGTCTGTACGACTTTGTTTAACGCTCATTTTGATTTTATATATTTATCCGAGCCTCGGGGACTAATTAGAGTTTAAGGGGTGCCAACCTAGTTGGGATGCCTGACTCTAACAACTCCTCGGACTCCATCTTTTACGGAAAAAAATATAAATTACAGAAAAACTCATAGGAATGTATGTGCAAGCTATCCTTATTTTAATTATATAGTTTTAGTTAATTGTTTTACAAACTTAAGTTGTTAATGTGTTTTTTATTTTATTTTTTTATGTTAAATACTACTCTACAAGAAGTATGTTTTTATGTGGAATTCATGGTAAATTATCATTTTTAATTAATGGAAAAATAATTTACAAAAAAAAATAATAATTGCATAATTTAAAAAAACTTTTTTTTCTCAGTATCGTGTCTCGTCCCCTAAAACATATTCTTTGCTCCGCCCCTGCCATAGCCCTAATCATTCAAACTCCCTCATTTACATCTCATTCAACATTAATGTCCAAAACCTTAGCACCACCACCAACTTTAGGCACAGTAACATACAACACACCATCCTTCACCTCAGCCTTAATCTTCTCAAACTGCACATTCTCCGGCAGAGCAATTCTGCAACTATACTTTCCATAGCTTTTAGCAGACCACTCATCTGAATCTGTTCCGTTCTTTTCCTCCTCCGCATCATCATTTTCTCGCTCAGCTTTTTCAGCTTTAACCACCAGCATTTTCTCCTCAACCCACACCTTAACGTCCTGTTTCGTCATACCAGGCATGTCGAACCGCATTTTGTACTCCGACTCGCCTTCTTTAATCTCCCACGGCGTCCTCCCTTGCCCGATCGCTACGCTATCTGCCGGAGGAAAGGGGGGAGCCCATCGCTGCGTGGTGTACGAAAAGGGGTCCTCCATTATTCTCTCCATCGTTTCCATCATTTGCTGGACAGTCCTAGCCGTTGGTAACCTGTCCCATGAACCTGCAGTGCATGAACATATATTAGAAACATCTTTGCAAATAATCAGAAGAGTAATTTAGTGCAGATTAATTAAAGATTGACGTACCTATGGGGGCAACTGGGACTGAAGTACTTCTTCTGGGTCGTTGCGTTTTTTGCATATTTGTTCTTTGCAAGTGATCAAGATTGTCCTTGCTTCTTTCAGCCATTGCTGCTTTCACATTTGAAAATCTTGGATACTTCGATTTGTGGGGGAAAATGGGTGTTTGAGTGGAGGTTGGTCGGGAGATTGATCGGTTTGTTAAACAGTGAGCTGCCATGTTAATTAATAACTTGCTTCTTCAAACAGATTAATTATTTTTGAATATTTCAGATATTGTCCTGTGATTATGTGGTGTTTTTTAGTGAGAAAGTTGAATCATTGGTTTATTTATAGGCATGTCGGGGTAGAGTTTACAAATTCTGGATTTATCCAGAAGTTCTCCCCAGTCTTTGTTCTTATTGTAGGAGCAATTGGGTTTATATGCATGATGGGCGTTTTTTTTACCTGCATAGGAGAAAATGTGTCTTTTTGTAAAGTATATAGAACTGTGGACACATAAAATAAGTGTCTTTTTATAAAAAGGCAACACGTGTGAAATCTATAGTGACATATATTACTTTATCAATTTAAATTTGATGTCTTATAATTTTTGGAGTTATGATGAATTTAATTTCAGAATAACGTAATTGAATTTCTTGATACTTAACGATTGACCAATTAGATTATCTGATTCTCATGTGTCAATTGCAAGAAATTGTCCAATTACGTCAAACGATGTCAAGTCTTAATTTTCAAGAGATAAAAATATGTATCAAAATAAATACATAACTATTGTATTTGGTCCCAATGTTCAAGGGACGACGATAATATCTTCATAAATTTCGAGAGATGGAGTAATATTCCAACAAATCTCAAGAGTGAGAAATAATTCTCCATCAAATCTTAATATTTAAGATATGGTAATACATATTTTTTTCAAATTAGGTCTCCCATTTTAAGAAATATAAGAGTCAATCACAAACTTTCCATCTCAGTAGGAGATACTGACCGAAACATCTGTTGCAACTCTAAATAAAAGATTTTATCAAGAAGAAAAAAAAAACCAATTTAATATCAAATATTCTTGGAGCAAAGATTCAAATTTTTTGTCGAGACAATCAAGCTCCCTTTGATTCAACATCAAGGTGCAAGGTCGTGAAAAGATTGTTTCTGTAGACCGGACTTCTGTTGAAGAAGATCGAGCTTCAGCATTTTTGAAGAACTGAAGACGAGGTTTCGATTGTTCTCGAACAATATTCAAAATAAATCATACTTTGTTGAAGATCAATCATTCACGCCATCAAAATTGATGTACTTCTAAGCTCAAGTCAGTTCTACTGAAGCTCAAATCAAAAGCTTTGTCTCCAAATTCTGAAATCTTAAAATTTATTGTTCTTGAAGAATTGATCAGATGATCAATGAGAGATTGTACCTGAATTATTGATAAAATCATTCAAATTGATTTATCTTTTACTTGTCTTTATTTCAGATTAAAAAAATTGTTTTTACAAAAACATACAATTGTATGACTATAATTTTGACTAAATATTGACAATATAAATCACAATACTCAAACATCAATTCTTAATTATTAATTATTTTGATAGGTAGAAGAGGAAAAAACTCCTTATGACAGGTTGTTAAGATTGGAGCCTTTACGTCAACCTGTTAAACTGGTGCTTGGAACCTAGTGTTGGAGATTATATACATAAATATATAAATGTCAATCCTCTCTACAAGCTTGAACTTTTAGTGAGAACGGCATTCAATATGGTATCAGAGCTCAGGAAAAGAGGAGGTCCTGGGTTCAAATTCCACCACCACCCACTTAACAAAAAATAGCACGTGTCAGGCTAACAAAAAGATTTACGGCCTGCACGTGAGGGGGCGTGTTGGAGATTATATACATAAATATATAAATGTCAATCCTCTCTACAAGCTTGAGCTTTTAGTGAGAACGGCATTCAATACCATAAATATATAAATGTCAATCCTCTCTACAAGCTTGAGCTTTTAGTGAGAACGGCATTCAATACCTAGCTAGGTTCGGGGCCACCCATAACATAGCTTGACGCAAAAGGCAATTAGAACCGCTGCAAACCGACCGGTTTAGCAGTTGCACAAGTGGCTCAAACATGTGCTCGCCCTGTTTTGTTTAGGAAAGGTACTCCAGCGATATGTGATTTGCGGCAGCGACGATGGCAGCTTTGGTGATATGTACCAAACAATATATATATATAATTATAAATATCAGGAATGGAACAATATACACAGTAAAATAATAAAAAAAAATGTTGTAAAAATATAATCTAAACAATAATGATGTAAAAGACATAATCTAAAAGGTAAAAAAGTATTTGTGAGTGACAAAACATTGTAATATGCAAGTATAAACGGTTAAATAAAGAAATAATATCCTAAAAATATATTATAATATATAAACTATAAATAACGTAAATAATGTAATTTTAAATGGTAAAAATACACAGATAAAACACGAAAGGGGAGGAGGAATCTCTTTCTAAGGAGGAGCAACAATGACGAAATGATCTCTCCCAGGAGCTTTTACGTTAATCATGTTTACAGATGGAATTAATGTTCGTCTGTAAAAATATATTATAAATGGATTATCCATTTCTAAAAGTTATTACAACTAGACAGTTGAGTTGATGATTGTAATCATATTATTAAGTGATGGGAACAAATTATATCTGTGTGTGACACTAACTTGTGTATAATTTATCATTCTTTGATGAATATTCTTGTGTTTGTTTTACTTTAACATGAGCATTACGTAATTAGAAATAGTGAAAGCTCCACAATTTTTTATTTTTTTTTTTGGTTTTTAAGTAAAAGCTTCGCAATCAAAGAGAAGATTTTGTGCGATATCTATAAAAGAACTTTCACTAAGGGGGTGTTGGCAAAAGCTTATAAAAGGAGTTTGTTCATTACTTTAGCTTAAAGTCACTTTAAGTGATTTTGACAAATAGTCGGGAGTATTTGCATTTTTTATTTAAAGCTACTTAAAGCATTAATTAGGTGTTTGCAAAAATTAATGAGAGATGACTTTTCCTTTTAAAAACATTTTAAAAATGACATATTTTCAAAAGTAGTTGGAGAAGCACCCTAGACCCTGCTTTTACGGTTTGTATTTTTTCAAACTTTTTTTTAGACAAGCAGAAGCAAAAGTCTGTGTTGCAAACACTAAAATGTGCTTAATTTTAATAACTCTTTTTATAAGCATTTGCAAACACCACCTAAATGTCCAATGCACACATTCATATATCTATATATCTATACGTTTTCTACTTTAGTAAATTAGGTGTCAAAAAGTAAATGTAGTTTTCCTTTTCAAAAATGAGTATGTGTGATGACCTGTTTCGACCATTGACAATTAATTTTGAAATCACGGCTACCTAATTAGGATAGATTGTTAGGTGCAACGGCCGCATGATGAGGTGGTGCACCAAGTCGTTTATTTGTATACCATGCGTTGGCATCATCTATAGATCTATCGAATCAACGGATCACATTTCTTTTGTTACAAATCTAAAAATCTCTTAAAACCCACTGGATTAGATCTTTTGCAATGACCTGCGGCTATATATTAGTGCATTCGTGTGAACCAATTCGATTTTAACATATAAAGGCTATACTGTTAAAAACCAGAATTCATTTAATATATTATTTGATTGAACAGAATAATGAGTGGAACAAAAACACCAAACGGCGAGCAACAAGTGACACCGGCTTCGCAATCACAACCTACGATGAAGTTGTGTATTAGTTCTCAGGTTTATTTCTCTTCTTCAGCTCTTTTCTCTAAGTTCTTAATTAGTTATCAAATCTAAATGTGTTATTCTTTTTAACAATTCCAACCGGTAAAGTTTCACCGTGTACCCTTTCGAGTACGTAATTAAGATATTGCTAAAAAGTATAATTTATTTAACCTTCACCAATTTCTTTTATTTTGATCTTTTTATTGGCAGTATATCAAGTAGTTTTTTTGATCAGGCAGTATATCAAGTAGTGCCCGGGGAAATGCATAAAACCACGGTGTTTTAAAAATCCTTCAACCACCCTTTCGTGATAATTTTTTTTGCACGAAATCTTTTCGTAATTTCAATACTTTGCACCAAAATTCCTCGTGTTATTTAATTGCACGAAATCACCTTGTGTTTGTAACCATGAACCAATATTAATTGTTAACTTCAACCTCTTAATAAGTTTCGATCCAAAAAAATATTTTAGTAACATGAGAAGGTATGATACATAGTTTTTGATAACAGGAGAAGATCTCGTGCAGGTTCTAAAGACAAGTGGGGATTTAGTGGAAAATATATAACACGAAGGGGCTTGCTGCGTTATTCTTTAAGGGAAAAAAGGATTTCTCGCAAAATAAATAATACTAGTGAATTTTATATAGGTTTTTTTTATAGCAAATGGAGGTTATGCATTAACCCCATAGGGTCTTGCTACTTTTTCTATTTTGGGTTTATAAGAATGTCTTCTTTTCCTTTTAGAAATTCATACAAAAACATTCCTCGGTTTTGATGCTTTTTTATTTGTGCGGGGTTAGGATGGACGCAAATCTTATTGGAAAGCTAAACACGACAGACCTATAAAACCTTTGATGGTGACTTATTCTGAAAGCAAGAATATGGACTACCGCGCCATAAGATTTATTTACGATGGCAAGCGAATCAAACCTAAACAAACTCCAGATGAGGTATGTCACCAAAATACTATTTTGATGGTAATTCAATTCATAAACAATTCACTGAAAAATTAAGGTTTTATGAGTTTTTCCCTTCTAATTCAGATATGATTCGATTGTGCAGATAGGTTTGGAAGATGGCGATGAGATAGACGCCTTGTACCATCAAATGGGAGGTGCCATCTCCCGAGTGAAGTGAATTAGCCATCTCATCTGTGAAGAGAATTAATTTCATCTTGTTATTTATTAATTATCGCATTTGTTTAAGTTTTTTATGTTTTTTGTCTTCAAATAAAGTCAATGTCTCGAGAGTGAACAAAAACTTGTTTGTCTTCAATTAATTCTCTTCAACGTATGCGCTCTTGATTTACGCATTATATAAAAAATTGGAATTAGCAACATCCATTCTTGGTCATCATTAGTTACCATCGTGGAACTTAATCTCTCTTTTTACTGACAAGGACAAATACATTGTTGTTGGGAGTTATTGTGTACAAATTGTCTAGAGGAAACAAAAATTATAGGACTTTCTTAAAAAAGTATGTAAACTATTTGATTGGACGTGATTCCAAATGATTTTAAGTACATGAGATATTAATCAAAAATTAGTTAGCGGATGTCGAGAAGTTAAAAAATTTATTTAATGTATGTATATATATATATATATATATATATTCCCGTTTTTCCCTTGATAAACTCTTATCCTAACTTTTAACAATCAACTAAGACTAAAATATCTTGTTTTAACACTCAATTACCACTTTTTCATTTATTAATTGAAATAAATTAACATCATAAAATTAGATTTTTAAAAGATATAAAATATTTTTAATTTCATTCATAGAAGCATATCTCCATGTATCTTCTTCTCCAACCCACCCACCCCTATCTTCTTTCCTAACCAACCCAACCCAACTGATGATTCTTCTTGCTGAAAACATCCATTATTTTTTTGTGGCAAAAAGATAAGCCGTGTTGTTCTGTTGCCTCTTTTGGCGCTGGTAACCGCTAATTCCAAAAGGGTGTTTCACTATTTCTACTTAAAGGGTTTGCAAGAATTTATAATAGAAGTTTCTTCACATTCTACTTAAAACCATTTTAAGTGACGGAGATTATCGAAACCTTAAGGGGTGTGACTAATATTTGATCAAACCTCATGGGGGTGTCACTGATATTATCCCAATTACTTATTTATCATTTACATTATGTGGGTGGGTAGGGTGGATGGGGTGGGGTGGGATTTGGTGGTGGTTAGGGTTGGGTAGAATAGGTAGATGTGGTAGGATTAGAATCGTGAGGTCGGTAGGTTAATAGGTAGCTAGGTAGGTACGATGAGTAAGTGAATATGGTCGATAGGTGAAATAAATTGGATTTATTTAAGTTGATTTCGGTTGAGAAATCAAACATTTATGGACCCCATATTAAAACATTAAAATAGATCCAATATGTTAAACCCATTTCGGACTTGGATGCATCCAGACCAAAGCCACTAGAATTGGACTCGAGTTAAATTTAACTCGACCAATTATTGCCATCCACATGACATAAGATATTAATAACCCAATCAGTTAGTGGATTCAAGAAGTTTAAAATTTGACACAATTTAATTTGGATGTAGTAGTTGTAGGAAGAGAATAAGGCTAACAATTGTCAAACTGTTCTGATAATAATATAATAGTTTTATAAAACTTGTTGAGTTAATAGGAACCCTCATTCCTTAGAGATTTGGCCATTTCTTGTTCCACTGTCTAAACCAATCAGTTCATGCATCTAATGAAGCCATCGAAGTCCGCAAACTCGACTAAAACTGATGTTCATTCTCTGCCACTTTGTTCTCCTACGACACTAAAATTTCCAACCAGGCACCACATTGCATTGGCCCGTTACCTGTTGTTTAATTTCCAACAGTTTTCACAATAAATCACTCTTCTCTCTCAACTGACACGGTGCATAAACATTTGGAATGATGCATGCCAAATTGCTATTCGGCCAAAATCTAACAAGCAACAAAAATCTCTAGATTTAGCTGGTTTAGAGACCCACTCGCAGACATCTCCTCCCAAAACATCATAACTAATTCTCATTTTAATTGTATTTTTGTTTCATTTTAAATAATGTGATAATTTAGCTTGAAAAACTCCATAAAAATATGTAGAGTATTTGAAGAATAATTTTGACGTTATCTGAAAATGATGTTTAGATCATAGGATATGGGATATCGACATAAAACTTCCTTGTGATTTCCAAAATCTGCATAAATTTCCCTCTGTTAAGTTTCATGTAACTGCGTTAGTTTTTTTTTATATTGAGTGACCATAATGCCGTTACTTCATTATTTCTAAATATATATTGTTTGAATTTCAAAAAAAAAAAAATACTTTATTAAAAAAAAAAAATCATACATAATTGTTTATGGATTTATAAGAGAAAATAAAAATAATTATATATATTATTTTTAAATAAATAATTTAATATGAAATCTGTGAAAGGGTTTTCAAACCACGAAGGGGGTTTTGTACAAGTTTTCAAACCACGAGAGGGTTTTGTGCTAAAGTTTTAAAAGGGTAAAATTGACTTTTTAAAGAAAAAAATACACAAAAATCAAGCCTACTCTCGCATAGAGCGAGTGTAGACTACGCTCTAATGGGAGAAAATTGCATTTTTGATACCCTAACTTGGCACCATTTCTTTTTTCATGCCATAACTTGGCAGATCACGATTTTAGTACCCTAATTTGGCAATTTTTTTAATTTTGGTACCCCGGTGACGGCTATTTCAAAACTTCGCCGTGATTTTTCATGTGAGGCTAAATTTGGAGGTTTTGGCCTCAACCAAACTCTCAACTCTCCCATTTGCCATCTTGGACTCCACATGGAAGAAAATAAAAAAATAATAATAACACAAAGTCAAAATCCCAGGTGCAGTGGGTGAGTTGAGAGTTTGGTTGAGGCCAAAACCCCCATATTGAGCCTCACGTGAAAAATTACGGCAAAATTTGGAAATCGCCGCTGCCAGTGTACCAAAATTGAAAAAATTGCCAAATTAGGGTACCAAAATTGTGATCTGCCAAATTAGAGTATGAAAAAAGAAATTGTGTCAAGTTACGGTATCAAAAATGTAATTTTCTTCTCTAACGGAGTTGGACAGAAAGATGATTCCATGCCGAGTTTCTAAAACCACAAGGGAGTTTTGTGTAGGATTTTTGAAACCACAAGGAGGTTCTACACAATTATCAAACCATAAGGGGGTTTCGTTCAGGTTTTTGAAATCACATGGGGGTTTTATGAATTTTTCCCCATAACATATTAAATGTTTAGTGAAACATAACTAGTTTGAGTTGATGATTGTAATTATATTATTAAGTGATTGGGATAAAATATATATGTGTGTGTGTCTGTGCCACTAACATGTGTAATTTATCATTATTTGATTAATTTTCTTGTGGTTGTTTCAAAAAAAAAAAAAAAAAAAAAAAAAAAAAAAAAAAAAGTGGAAGCTCCACAATCGATGAGAAGATTTTGCGCTATATCCATGAAAAGAATTTTCACAAAATGTTCAATGCACACATTCATATATCTCTATATCTATTCGTTTTCTACTTTAGTAAATTAGGTCTCAAAAAGTAAATGTAATTTTCCTTTTCATAAATAAAGTATGTATGATGACCTGTTCGACCGTTAGAAAATCTAACTTTAAAATGATGGCTACCTAATTAGGAGAGATTATTAGGTGCAACGGCTGCATGATGAGGTGATGCAGCCAGTCGGTTATTTGTGTAAATATATGGTTGGGATATAGAAGGCCCAGAATATCTATACCATGCGCTGGCACCATCTATAGATCTATCGAATCAACGGTTCACATTTCTTCTGTTACAAATCTAAAAACCCACTGGAATAAATCTTTTGCAATGACCTGCGGCTATATATTAATGCATTCGTGTGAACCAATTCCATTTAACACACAAAAGCAAATATACTATTAAAAACCAGAATTCGATTTAATATATTATTTGATTGAACAGAATAATGAGTGGAACAAGAACACCAAACGGCGAGCAACATGTGACACCAGCTTCGCAATCGCAGCCTACGATGAAGTTGTGTATTAGTTCTCAGGTCTATTTTTCTTTTTCATCTCTTTTCTATAAGTTCTTAATTAGTTATCAAATCTAAATGCGTTAATCTTTTTAACAATTCCAACCGGTAAAGTTTCACCATGTACCCTTTCGAGTACCTAATTAAGATATTGATAAAAAGTATAATTTCTTTAAGATATGTATATGTTTTTTTTCAATAATTATTGTATGGATCTCTGTATCACCAATATAAAGTTAGTATTGAGGCAATCAATTGAACAAAAATTAATTTGGGGGCCCTTATTTAGACTAGAGAGATAGGCCAAGACAAAATATATTGAATTTATCGTGAATTTTACGTGTTATAATTTTAAAACATAAATTATAACACATAAAATTCACGATAAAATTTTTGGCATCATACCCTCGGTGTTTTAGAAAACCTGCAACAATCCATCCTTTCGTGATAATTTTTTTTTCACGAAATCATAATTTTAAATACCTTATACCAAAGCTCCTCGTGTATTTTATTGCACTAAATCACCTTGTGTTTGTAAAAACCATGAACCAACATCTAATTAAATATTAATTATTTTTAACTTCAACCTCTTAATAAGAGGGAATTTGACGCAATATTTTAATAACACGAAAAGATATGATGCATAATTTTTTATAACAGGAGGAGATCTCGTACAGGTTCTAAACAAAAGGTCGGATTTGATAGAAAATAAATAACACGAGGAGGCTTGGCGCATTATTCTTTAAGAAAAAAAATGAATTCCATTCAAAATAAATAATGCTAGTGGATTTTATGCAGGTTCTTTTTAAAAGCGACATACCTTTAAAACATTTGATGGAGGCTTATTCTGAAAGCAAGAATATGAACTATCTTGCCATAGCATTTATTTACGAGGGCAAATGACTCAAACCTACACAAATTCCAGATGAGGTATGTCACCAAAATACTATTTTGATGGTAATTCAATTCATAAAAAATTCAATTGAAAAATTAAGATTTCATGAGTTAATTCCCTTCTAATTCTGATATGATTTGATTGTGCAGGTAGGTTTGGCAGATGGCGATGAGATAGACGCCATGGATCATCAAATGGGAGGTGCCATCTCACATGTGTGAATTAGCCATCTCACATGTGAAGAAAATTAATTTCATCTTCTTAGTTATTAATTATCGCATTTGTTTAAGTTTTTTATGTTTTTTTCCTTTCAAATAAAGTCAATGTCTCGAGAGTTCCAAACAAAAATTTGTTAGTCTTCAATTAATTCTCTTTAACGTATGCGCTCTTTTCTCTTTGGTTTACGCATTATCTAAAAAGATTAACAATGCGCAACATTATCTAGCGAAGCAAATTTAGTAGCTCCTGAACATTCGTATTAGCAAACATCCATATATTCTCTGTCATCCCAATTCCCAATAAGTTACAATCATAGAACTCAATCTCTCTTTTGACTCGAAAATGATTTAAAGTTCAAAAGATATTAATCAAAAATTTGTTAGCGGATGTTGAGAAGTTCAAAAAATTATTAAATGTTATTTGAATGTTGTAATTTTATGAAGAAAAGTGCGCCAATAGGTCTCAATTATTTTGATTAATCATTCTAACTTTATATAACTTGTTGAATTGATGATTGTTATTACATTATTTAGTGGTGTGATGTGAATAAAATATATTTGTATGCATGTTGTCAATAATATATATGTATATTTAGGGTTAGAATATGTGATCCCTAATTAAGAGACTCACTTGTCTTTGAATCACCTAGACCAGATGTATTGGTGAAGTTGCACTATCGATGCGTAGATTTTGCTATCACTTCGTGATATTTTGATAAAATCGTTGACAATCTTTAAAGTTTGTATTGACTATTGATATATCAAATAAACCCATGATTCCCGTTTTTCCCTTAAACAACTCTTGTCCTAACTTTTAACAATTAATTAAGACTAAAATATCCTTTTTTAACACTCAATTATCACTTTTTCATTTATTAATTGAAATAAATTAACATCATAAAATTAGATTTTAAAAGCAAATATTTTTTATTTCATTCTTAGAAGCATATCTCTTTGTATTTTCTTCTCCAACCCACCAACCCTTATCTTCTTTCCCGACCAACCCACCCCATGATTCTTCGTGCTGAAAACAACCATTACTTTTTGGTGGCAAAAAGATAAGCCGTGTTGTTCTGTTGCTTCTTGTAGCACAGGTAACCGCTAATTCCAAAAGGGTTTTTCACTATTTATGTTTAAAGGTGTTTACAAAAGCTTATAAAATGAGCTTATTCACATAATTCTGCTTAAAATCACTTTAAGTGACTTTTGATAAAAAGTCGGGAGATTTTGCAAATTTTTTAGTATAATTAAAATACATTTTCTTTCAAAATCTTTTTGTATTTTGTAGTTTTATATTTATTTTTTGTAATATTTATTCTATCTATTATTTTCTACATAGTTTTATACAGTTTTTGTTTGACTTACAATATTGTCATGATCAGTTTTACTATTAGTGTTTTTTTAATTTAAAACCATATATATATATATATATATATATATATATATATATATATATATATATATATATATATATATATATATATATATATATATATATATCACTTCCCGTCGATATAGGGACGGTACCAACCCATAGCTAAATCGTGTACCTTTAATTTTAAACAATTAAGTTACGGATTAAGCTATTTTTCTTTTTTCTTTTTTTTCTACAATTTTTAAACTATAAGTACGTATTGCAACCTTTTTGTTTTTCAAAAAAAAAAAAAACATATATATATATATATATATATATAGTTACTGTTTCATTTCATACCTGATCAAGTACTGTTTCCGTTTTCTTCTTTTTCTTTATGTTGGAAATTAAGGTGAAGTACTGAAAAATTATACCTAAATATAGGTACAAATTCCTTTTGTCGTAGTTAGAACTCTTTGGGGATAAACTTTAGATAAAAAAATATTTGTTCCTAAAACTCTCTAGGTACGAAATATTCGGTACCTATTTTCCTCTAATTTTGTAGTGTTTTACACCTCATTTTGAGTTGAAATCTATGCATGTTTAGAATTAAAGTACAAACTCATACTTTAATATGAACTCATAACTTTATTATATTTAAATACATTATAAATTATCTTTTAAATTTTTTATTTTCTAATACAAAAAATAATGTTCGATAAGTAACAACTTTTAATTCACTTCATCATGCTATATCACAATAAAAGTTTGTAATGGCTACATTTTTTTAGTCGGATCTCACTATCCTACAGAAGTGACCCCACGTGTTTCATCAATATGTTCATAATAAGTAAATTAAATAATTATTTTTTGTTTCAACCTCTGAGTACTAAGTTGGCACTATATCAGTATATATCAATTAATCGAATTATCCTGGTGATTGTGGCTTTGTGCTTGTTTAAACTTCTCACCATCAGTGTTAGTAAAAGAAAGGTACCTTTTCTGTTTTTCATTTTCAATTTTGTAATCATACTTTGTGCTCTGCTAATCATGAAAATTAAAGTTTATTTGCTTCGTGAGGCATAATGGTGGTGGAACACTGTGTTGGAAAGGTTCTAATTTTTATTTCGCATCCAGGCCCGGATCTTAGTTCAAGTTCAGTTAATCTGATTCCATGAACTTCTCATTGCTTTAGCATCTTCCTCTGTCCCCACACAGCTTATGATAAAACCTCTAATCATATTTAATGTACAACTTTAATTCCAACTGAAACCTGCAAGAAGACCTTCAGCTATAAACAAGTATCCCTAATCTCCCATCAAATTCATCGATTCTCCTGTGTGTACAGATATAATGGTTCTTGCAATCTTGCATTTCTCAAAGCTACAGAGTAAATATAGGTTTGTTGGTAGTAAGTACAAGGAAGTCCAGCAGTAAACACACAAAGCTTGAAATGAGCTCTACAAGAAACTTAGTTTATCATACAACAAACAGTTAAGTTACAAAAGATAAGCATACAGTTATTCATGTACAAAAGGAAAACTCAATGTCAAAAAGAATAAAGTAAATAATACAAAATAATGCCTCTAGGCTAAAATCAGGAAAAACGAATTTTCCAATTATTGAAAGCAATTTTACAGAAAAATAAATTCGGGGATAGATGAATTCACAACCCCAATCTGTACAACATACAACAAAGTCTGCACAAAAACGCTGAGGGCCTAAACCATGTAGCTAGCCAGTGAACAAAAACCCCATAACAGAAATTACCATAATTTACTTCTGCTGATCTAGCCGCAAATACCGCTCCCCTCACCACCACCACCACACACCCCTCATCCACCTTCCAGGATCATCGCATTGCTACAATATATGTTGCCATATCCGATACCTACCATTCATAACCTCAGTAAGAGAGCTCGTTGCCTCTGAGAGATATATACTTCTTCACCCATATCGAAATGTCCTCTGAGCAAGCCTGAGCTTGTGGGGTCTTGAGGAACATATCAAGGGTTGCAAACTCGTGAATTGTATCTGTATAGTCAAGGACCGGGGCATCTACCTTAACCTTTCGAAGCTCCTCTGAGTATGCAATAGCCCGGTCACGCATCCAGTCATGTTCGGCGACAATTGTTAGTGTTGGTGGCATGAAGTTGAGGGGTACTTCTCTTACAGAAGTTAGAGGGTTTCCTGCTGGGTGATCCAAGTCAAAGTCTCCTTCTGGTAGAAAGAGTTTCCACGCGAGCAAAGAGCTATATTTGTCGTAGAGGTAAGAATTACCCAACCTGATTTCAGAATTTGTAGGAGTACTTCCAATGAAGAAAGGGTACATGAGGACTTGAGCTACCACTCTTATAGGATCTAAATTCTTGCCTGCTTCAACTGAATATTGTGCAATATAATTAGCAATATTCGCACCGCAACTGACTCCAAGAAGAACACACCTGTTTAATTATCTCATAAATCAGTAGCTTTCAACCATGAACCAACCAATAAACACAATCCCAAAAGAAACATTGTAACAATTCAAAGTCGAATTGTTAGACTAAAAATCTATTATAGGCAACACAATCACTACTATAAATAGGAAAGTCAGTTATGAGACTGGCAGCTATTGAACTGAGATTGGCTACTTTAGTTACGGAAACCTGTAATATAGGAGTAAAATAACAACACAGAGGATATTCCTTATATTCTAACTCCTTATCATGATGTGCCTATTGCAGCGGTATCTTCTTGCACTACAAAACTGACAATGCACTCTTAAATAGAGAAAGATAAGCACTATAAATAGTGAACACTAAATCAGCAGAATGAAAAAGCCACATGATAGAGAACTGTATTCATCAAAGTTTTTACAAAATATACCAACACCGGTGGGATTTATCAATACTAGATACGGGGAACGAAAATTCAGGAAAACGGATTCTTTAGCAGTATACTTGCACAAATCCATGTATCCATCAATCAAAAGTATCTAAACCCAACAGTCCAAACAAGTAAGACTGCTATGCTTTCTCTTTTCTATTCAGAGATAATACTTTCCCCTGTCGGGTAACTTCTTAACCGTAACACTAAATATATGAATGAAAAATCTGCAACTACAAAATACTTAAAGAAACACATTTCACACAAATTCCAACAAGGGCAATACATCTCCACTATCCTACTAACTATCAGTATAAGATCACCTAAATTTGGATCAAGACATACACACCTCGATAGATCCGCATGAGCCGCCAACCACGGCTCAACCATGGACGAACCAAACCCATCGACAATCTGCTCCCTCCTCCTCCCATCTCCTCCTCCTCCCCCCACATCTCCAACCGCCCGATGCCCCGACGACCGATCACACTCCGCCAGATTCGCCTGCTTCCCCAACCAATTCAAAACCTTCACCCCATCCTCAAACGCAGCCGGATACCTACTCTCCGGCGCCAGCCTATACCCCACCGCCACCACCACCGCATCGCACAACGTCGCCATCCTCCTACAGAACACATCATTCGCCACCGTGTTATGCCCCCCACTCACCCACCCCCCGCCGTGAAACTGCAAAATCACCGGCAACTTCCGACAATTTCTCCCGCTCCTCTCGGGGAAGTACCCGCCGTATCCACCCGTATCCGACACCTTGTTGTTCAAGTTCCGACCCGACGGAACCCTAACCCTAAGATTGGGGACCGATTTGGGGGAAACGACGGCGGAATCGGGGAGGAATATGCGGATCGAGAGGGACGTTAAGGTGTCGATGTGGAGGTCCTTGGTGGCGACGCCGTCGTCGGAGAAGCTAGGGTTAGCGGCGGCGATGATCTCGTCGGGGCGCGAAACGACGCCGTACGTGGAGAGCTTGTAGGAGTCAGCTAGGGTTTGTAGCTTGCGCTTGAGGAAGAACTTGAAGAGGACGCTGTAGAGCTTTACTGTTACAGTCGGCATCTTCGATGATTCAACGGATCAACAAAAATACACACGCATAGATATAGATAAATATATATATGATAAATAATATTTGCGTGAGTGAAAAAGCTTTGAACTTTAATTTGATCGAGGAAAATACTGTTTCTAATTCAACTTCTTCTGGAAAAAATTAGAAAATTCAACTGTTTGATTCGCGTGATATTTATATAGATATAATTCTTGTGTGTGTGTGTGAGAGAGAGAGAGAGAGAGTTACAGGATGGTGACAACCTGGAGTAATGGTGCTTGCATTGAGGTATTGTACCTTATGCTTTAAGGAGTTGTACTCCATGAGCTGGACACATCTCCGCTGTCATCTTAGCTCGATTCCTCTTGTCAGCTTATGGGGCTGGCTGCTATCTTAAATTATTTCTAATTATTGTATTTATGGAACAACTTAATAATATCAGTTAATGTTTAGTTTTTTGGGATAATATCACTCACACCCCCTGAGGTTTGGTGTAATATCAGTAACACCCCCTGAGGTTTCAATAATATCAGTGAAACCCCCTGAGGTTTGATTTTCAGGGGGGTGTCACTTATAAAATGACACTTGTACCCTTTAGTTTAATATTATAAAATATCATTCAATAATTAAAAGACACAAGTACCCTTTATTGTTCAAGTAATAAAATCAAACAATAATATAATTAAAAGACGCAGAAGTACTTTTTTGTTTTTTTTGTTGTTCTTTACATTTTGTTAAATCGTTTGTTTTCTTGTTAAATCAAAAATCTTAGTTCTGTTATTAGTAAAAAAAAAATAACATCTTGATTTGAATACTAACGTATCCCAGGCAAAATTAATTTGTTTTAATTCATAACTATGAACCTATTTTTGTAGATATAATAATTGTTTATAATGATGTTAACTTTATATTCTTGACGTATTATATAGAGTCATTCCTGGAGTTTCGGTAATATATGCCTTACTAAGGAAAGGGCCACCTATTCTTAAAATTTTGAAATCAAGTGACTAGGGTTACAAAGGACTTTCTTTTTGTCTTCTTATTATTAAATATAGGAATTTTTTTAATTTATGCAAGATGATCAACGATATTCTTAGTTGATTTTATTATTTGAACAATAAAGGGAACTTGTGTCTTTTGTTTTTGAGAAGTTTTAGGTAATATTAAACTAAAGGGTGCAAGTGTCATTTTATCAGTGACACCCCCTGAGGTTTGAACCTCAGTGGGTGTCACTGATATTATTGAAACCTCAGGGGGTGTTACTGATATTACACCAAACCTCAGGGGGTGTGAGTGATATTATCCCTAGTTTTTTTGTAGTAATACTTTCTTACGGATGAACACATTTTAATAGTTTTGTTGGCTCAATTACATGGTTAAACTATTAGAAGTGTCCTACCTTTTGTAATACGGTCCCAACTCCCATGCACAAGATCGATCGACGAATTAAATATTCAAATATGAATTGTTGGTTGATGATAAGAATGTTGATTTATTTTAATTAATTACTTAAGTGGTCTCCTAAGTCTTTGCAATACTTGGATGACAACTTTCTGAAAAATCATGTTTCTTCATCGTTGATTTATATATACATATTTTGGTCCCTAAATTCATTCATACGATACACTCTCGTATAGTTATACTCATATACTATATTTGAGAAAGATATATAAAGAAACAAAATTTGCAAGGCCAAAACGAACACAATCTCGCTGCATTTTCAAAGTTTCGAACTCGGTCAACTATGGCAGGAAGTACGTTGATCTTTATTTACGCATTTGAGTGATTATCTATGATGTTTTAATCACATTATAGTCTAACAAAGAATACCACAAAAGAAAGATGTTAGAAGATGTTTTGTGCTTCTGTTTTGTCAAGCCTTATATTTAGTTTGCTGGTTTTCCTCAAGAATTCATCAAGGTTATTAGTGGAATGAGTTGATTTACCTGGTTGTTTATAAGCTTGTGCCTAAAACAAAGGTTTATAAGTTGTCAAATACAACAATAATATTTAAATAACTACTCAACTTTTTGAAGTGAATAATGAGTTTTTGATTCAAGTACATAGAAATTGAAGCTAAAAATTTGGAAAGTGAAAGTATTTTGACAAACCGGACAACACCGGGGACGAAGTCTGCGAGGTAGGACCGTAGTAGATGGTTATCGCAACAAATATAGATGTTAATATATGATCATACAAGTCTAAATGACTAGATTTAATTTAATCTTATTAAAATCTGATAGTCAATATCAAGTAATAAGTCCAATGCAAGTTTCTTTTTTTTTTCTTTTTTTACTGCTGCGTTGGTGTGGGGAGATCGGGTTGACTCAATCGAATAGGAGTAAAATATTATGTAGTTTGGACATAAAAGGGAAAAGGATCCAGCCCACTGGGCCTGAATCTGATCTTTAGTTATTTCAGACAACTTCACACTAGTAAAAAATAGCATTTCAACTGCTAATATAGACAACTGAAATACTATGCATGTCTTACAAAGAAAACCAAAGAAACAATCAAAAGGAAATGTACAAAGATATGAAATAAGGTGAAAAGATAAGGGAAAAAACATAACTAATTGAACAGTCAAATGTGGCTAACTAAATGGACATGTAGGGGAAAAACCAAACAAACTGTCATGTCTAAGCTCCTTTTTTTTTTTTTTTTGAGAAAAAATTCTAAGCTCCTTTTTGAGGAACAAGAATAGCTTCATGACTTGCAGCCCTTTTTGCTGCAAGTTCTTCTAACCGTTTCCATGTGGCTGCACGTCTCTCTTTCTTCTCATTTTCCTTTGATTCTTCATCTTGAAATTTGATCTGGCACGCCGTAAACAGATCAGGATCGAGGTCGTAGAAGATCTTGCGAACATTCAGGGTCAAACTATGAATAGCCGGGTTCCAGTGGTGTCTACCATTTCTCTCTAAAGCAGGGAAGATAATGGGCAGTATGACTTTGCGGTTTTGCTTGATTAGGTTCTCGATGTGATCGTTGTTCCAAAGAAACAAAGTTCTCTCCGCCACCTGAAGTGAGAATAATGAAAGAAAGAAAGAAAATTTTAGTCTCATGAATAAACAATGATAGATTAGCCAAAAATTGAAGGGATAACTAAATCTATACCTGCTCCTGAGGTTTGATCTAATCATGGGAACCTCCCCTAATGTTTGAATAATAACAATGACACTTATGATACTTCAGAAACATGAAAACATATAGGGAGTTTGTATGTAATTTTTTTCAAATGTCATAGGTTGGGGTGTCTCTGTAATTATTCAAGCCTGTTGAAGAGCCTATCTGTAATGCTTTGCAAACTTCCAAGGAGTACTATAACTATTCAGTCAATGAGGGAGAGGTTTCTGTAACTAGAATACCTCGGAGACTGTTAGTGTAATTATCTTTAAGGGATACAAGCGTTAAACACCCTATACTATGCCTCGATTGCACTTTGCCCCCTATCCTTTTATTTTTGGTTACTTGCCCCCTTTACTATAGATAAATAAGCACTTTGCCCCCTAAGTCCAAATTCAAAGGCAAAAAATGATGACACTTGTTCAAATCCAATGGTGAAAAAACGACTCATATATATCGTAAATCTTTCTCCTCCCCATCTCTGACAACTATACTCGGTCACTACCCGCCAGAAACTACCAAGGAATCATTGACCAAGGTCATTGCAAACTGCAACAGAAACACGAAAGCACGCACTGATCCCATGACTTCAACACCATGCATCGGAAAATCCATTATAACTTTCAATACACCACTATAACTACTTCATGTGATTTTCGATGAAATACAATAACCTGATCACAGGTTATTTTAAGGAACTCAAGGAGCATCCAGACTTGTTTAAACCATACTTCAGAGCAGAAAACAAATAGTAGACGGGTAATATGCAAATATTGCATTTAATGCTTGAGCAAGTATGTATTCCTGGTTTAGGACCTACCTAAGTAATGTGGTAATTTTGCCAAAGAATCACATATACTTTGCATCCACTTGGAACTGGGAAGGATTACTTGGAGATATAATGGAAACTAAATCAATACGAGCTACCCTTTTGTGAAGTGGACAGAAAAATCTCCTATTTTCTCTAAGTGCAACCCTTTCACTTGTATAGGACACATAGGAACCCTTCCTAAGCTTTCTGGCCCTTGAGCTGGTTTATTGCGACCCCTTGAGTTTTTTTGCTTAATTTGTAGGGCATGCCTTTTCGTTAGGTCCTTTGGTCTTTCTAGCTGTATTTGAGCTCAGGCCTAGCCACCCTCACTCTTTTCTTTCCACTCATATATATAGGTCATGATTTGTATATATAGGTTGCAGTTTGTAATTTATGAAAAGTTGTAATATCTTCAGTGAATCAAATATAAAAGGAAGTACAAGAATGCATACCATTATTAAAAACCTTTGACATCCTAGGCTCCTACAGCAATAACCTAATTTCATGTGTTTTATAGCATTCGAATTAAATGAAACAAAATGAGTTATAATGCTTACATATCATATAAGTCCTCGTAATTTTTTGAGTTACAAAATTCAAACATATAATATTTGGCTCAAAAAACAACTATATACATATGTGCACATCGAAAGTTTCTAGAGTATATGGAAAAAATTCTAGATATAGCTAAGAACTGGAGCAACAGGATATCAGATAAAAAATATACCTGAAAGTGCAAACTGTTCACGCAACGTGAAATTTGATGAAACAAAGGCACCATGCAGCGCTGAAATTCTGATCCCTGTGTCGCTTCCAACACCTCCTCCAACTCATTAAGAAATAGAACTTCCTTAGAGCTGTTCGTCACTGGCCAGTATTTAATGAGTCCTCTGATAATAATATCAGCAAGCTTGCAGTCTTTCTCTACAAACTGTGTAATACAATAGGATAACTGTTGGTGGTACATGGCTAAACACTTTGGTTTATGCAACGGAATTAATGTCCGCACAAGAAAGAGCTTATGTTCTTCCTTCAGAGGCAGAGCAAATCCGTTAATTATGCTTCCAAGAACTTCGAGAAATTCAGCAATCCCGTTATGTTTTTCCGTCTCAAACACAAAATGATAAAATATATTATTGATTGTTTTCCTGATGAATGGCCGGTGCACCATGAATTTGCCGTATATCCGGTGTAGGATTGTTTTCAAATATTCCCTCTCCCTAGGATCTTCAGAGTCGAAGAGATTAAGCAATTTCAGAACAAAGGAATGATCCATATACCTTTTAGCAACCTTTGCATCAGTTTCGGGGGAAGCAACAAATCTTAGCAAAAATTCATACACAACTTGCAAATGGGGCCACGCGGGATCTATTGCAGGCTCATCCTCTTCCAAATCAACGCCGTCAATTAGCTTGTGCTCCCTTGGCTGAGGAGTAAATTCTCTAAATATATTTGCAGATATCATTTTAACAACTTCTTGCATTACATTTTCAGTAAATTTACCACTTGCAGAAGTTACATACTCCACTAACTCTAACAAAGTCTGCCGCTTGATCTCCTTTTCTTTTAGTTGCTTCGTAGGGTCAGTGAAGTCAAACAAAACGCAACACATCTTCACCTTCATAAAAAACAAATGCTGCTTCCCGGTGTTGGGAACATCTCTAAAACTCGGAAGCGCTTCATATGAAGCAGACACATGATTCCCGTTCGATCTTGAGTTCTTATCACCAATAAACTTGCCTTCAGGGTTGTTCCCAATGCTTAATAAAGAATAAGGCCCAGAAATAACTCCATCAACCAGTTCACTCGACTTGCTATTTCCTCCTTCACTTCTCTTCGAAGTAGTCGAAGAACTTGAAGAGGGACTAGGGTCTCCAGAAGACTTTGAATGCTTCCTAGGAATCTTACCAAAAAACTGCTTAATCATATTTCGATCAAACTACCCAAAGTCCACCACCAAAAACCCCTCGAAAATCTCACTCGACGTGATACTAAATATAATCAGAACCAACTACTGAGATCTTTCTTTCACCAAAAACCCGCAAATACAGATGCAAAAAAACTCATAAAAAACAAGCTAATCTATCAAAAGAAACACGATTTTCGCAGTTTCGAACTCACCAATAAACTCAAACTGTGTCCCTAACCAAGCTCCCATCTTTCTTTATCTTCTCAAACAAAGGTCCAATAGAACCATTCTCTATTTAAAATTACCAACAATAATCAATAACAACTAACATCAAAAACAACCCCAAATGCAAAAAAAAAACCCAATATCAACCAACGATCAAAACAACAACCCACCAACACCTCGATCAATATATCCAACTCCAACTACAGCAAAACTATAAAACATACACCTCCACTTCAAGAACCAAAACACTCGTTAATTTTTCACTATTTAGAATAAAGCATAAATAGGTCAAGAATTGAAACAAAACCTGATAAGGGTTTGCTGCTGCTGCTGCAGAAGGCTTATATTAGAGTTGAGAAGATAAAAAAGAGAAAAAGAATCAGAATTTGTGCTTTGTTCTTCAAAAATTCCTTTTTTTATGTTGTTTTGCTTTTACTTTTGTTGTTTGTTTGACGTAGAAGAAATAATAAATCCCTCACTTGCTTTTATTTTATTTTTATATTTATTTTTTAATTAATTAATTAGTTAGAATTAAATTTCGAGTTTAAGTTTTTAGCTGGTGTAGTGTAGACAGGTCAGAGTCAAAAGCAGCATGCTGAGCTGGTCAGTTTTTTTTGATAGAGAATAAAGTACAAATTTAAGATATTTGGATTATTTTTGAATTTAGCCTCTTTCTTGGACCAAAAACAATTAGAAGAAGATGTCTCAGTTTTTTTTTCCTTTAATATATGTAAGGGAAAATATTCTTTTTATAAATGAAGATATTCCCAATTTTAGATATTCTAAATGCCAAAAGCAACATCGAGGGTATATTATTTGAAAATACCTCTACTATGCAATTAAGCATTTACTTATCCAGGAACTTTGATAAGTATATTTTAGCGCAATTGCCCCAAAATGATTTATATGCATTAACAGCGAAGTTCAATCTTCAATGGATTGGATTTATAACATTATAATAGACTAAAGTATGTATTTTTTTATTTTTTATTTTTTTGAGATTAGACTAAAGTATGTATTTGCCATCCTAAAAATGAAAATGTTTTTATTTTAAACTCACTAAAAACCAAAACCTGAAACCGCTTATTTTCATAAAGTTACAAAAATATCATGAAAAACTTTCTTAAATTTTATTGATTAACGGTTTAATAAGAAAAATGTTAAAAACAAAATTTAAATCTGTGAATATCTTGAATTATCAATGTATAGAGATAAATTCAAGGAAACATTTCGCTAGAGATTTGCCAATAGCAACAATATTAATCATTGTAATTTACTCCGCCAATGCGTTTCGCCAAAATACTGAACTTGCTTAATTTTCCGTCTATCTGTACCTCTAATTGCTTTTGTAGTACTGTGTTATATTCAAACATGGATGAAAAGTTTCTTTTCTTTTTTACGAAAACTACATAAAGGTTTTCATTTTTAGGTTTATGGAAACAAAATATACAAGTATTTTTTTACATCTATTGCAACTACATTTTTTATGAATATTTCAAAACATCAAAAAGATCTCGAAACACTGCGGAAATTTTCTAAAATTTAGTGTTCCAAAACATATCATGGAAACGAAACTTTGATTTATCAATTCAGATTAAACAAATCAAGAAATAATTAGATTATTGTTCCAAGGATACAATATTTCCCATAAAATACAATTCCCAAAGGTTTAAGTATCACATTCACACTCGTGATGAGCATAGCCTTCACGTACTATGCAATTCTTACGAATCTTCATTTTTGCATTCAAAGAATGAAACTTGACCGGAATAATATTCATCTCTATAAATACAAAAATTTTAGCTCACAAAAATTTGCAGGATGCAAAGAAAAAAATGTCGTCCTGCTACACTACAAATAAACTAGGAAGCTGAGTAATAGGTTGAAAGAGTTTTGCTGTCTACAAAAGCTTGGATCGATGGCTCTCTCCCCAGAAAATCCGATAGTATCTCAAGAGGGTCTTTCGAACCGCCTGGCGCCAATACCTGTTACATTAAGCAACATAAGTAAGACTCCGTCAAAAAAATGCCGTACTCTAATACAACACTTCACACGAATTACCTTATTCCTGAAGAGCATCCCAATGCTCTGGTTAAAAATATCATCACGAAACTTCTTGGAGAATATATCCGCGGCAAAGACCTATCAATGAGATTACATGAGATAAGTAACTAAACAAAGACCTGCAATGACTAAACCATTAGTAAGGCAAAAATTGTAGGTAGCGTTTGTGATCGCTTACGAAAGCGACAGTGGGTTTTGGAAATACGTCAGCACTTTTTAATTGTTTCTATCACTGGATTTTTATTTGACTTACAAAAACAAAGGCAAAAGTCCAAAAAGTTGGGTCAGGGGTAAGACTGCTTCTCAGGACATATGCTACTGAGCTATTTGCTTACCTTAGTTATGTCTAGAAAAAATTATAATGGCGCAACAAGGAACTCTTAGAAATGACCACAAACACTTCAAATCATTTTTTCTTACATTAAACACTTTGCCAAAAGTGTCTACTTTTGTTTTTTAAGCAAGCTAAAAGAACTTTAAGCAATAGTTAGAAAAAGCTACCAAGCATTAGCAAACACAGTCATAATCTGTAAACACTTGATGTATCTCGACAAGGGGTATACAGTACCTCACTCCATATCCGACTATAGCAAGTTGCTTCATGGCCAATAGCAGTTCGAGGAAAACATGAAGCTGGATTTGTGCCTTCTAACATTGGCAATCCTAACATAACCTGCCCATCATGGTGAAAACCCTAAGCATGTAAGGGAAGAAACTTTGTATAGGAGTAGCTTTAGGTAAAAAAAAAAGACCTTTGTGTGGAGATGCTTGGACAATCCAATCATATCAACATTTTCACTTGAATGAATTATCTGATCAAAAAGACCTGAAAAACATAAAGTCTGTGGTGTCACAACAACTGGTAGCTAATTATATATATCACGACAAGGGATAAGTTATCCAGAAACCATTAATACACCAGCAATGGTCTAAAACAGCCCAGAGAAATAGACATTTTTCATTCTTCATACATCGACTTACAATAAAGAATCTCCTGTTTCAGTTTCAGTGCTGAGAAGGAATTCCGCCGTCTCTTGAGAGACTTGCATATCTCATCCTCAATAGGCTTTGTGATATCCTGTAAATAAAAAATGTACACTTAATCCAAAATTTTGATATTTGACTATGAAAATGTAGAAGATAAAACACAATTAATTGCTACATTAGAAGGAATATTCAATTCGACGGCTCAAACTGAGTGTAGGTCAAGATTATAATTCTTTGATAAAATGCATTGGCTTTGCATCAATTGATAATAAATATTACGTTTTTTCAGTAGGCGCCAACAAAGAGGTGAAGCAAAGACAAAGCTCAAGTTTAAGATTGTAAACTGAAAGTCTAAAGAAGAAAGTAGAAAATTAATTACCTCATGAAAACCAGAGATCAATTTGAGAGAGATGCTCTCGTAACACCTAAGCAAACGTTTTGCAGCAGTAGGTAAGGGTATATTTTGTTTCATTTAATTCTGATTACAAACTTAAAACATTTTACGGTTACCAGTTCTCCAATACCAACGACGGAATCTCTACAAAGTCGGGATCTAAGCGTAAGCCAGAAAATCTAGCGAAAGGGGCACGATTGCAGATATGATGGACCTGTAATCATCAAAACAGTTAATAAGTTGAGAAGGTTAGGTTTTTCACAACCTCTTATCATACAGCTCTAAGAATAAAAGTTGTAAGAAAAAGTTCAGAATTAAGAAAAGATGCCCTGCTAACTGTGATGAAGCAAAATCAGCACGCCACTCATACTTAAATTCATAATATAGTTTAGTGCATTAGTAAAAAGAAAAGATATGGGATATGCTTTTTACAGTGATGAACTTACCACATGACCAAACTCATGGAATAAATTTACAACTTCAGAGAATCGTAACAGTCCTGGATGCCCATCAACTTCCTTTTGCAATTGAGAAATAAGCAATGCCACGGGAATCTGGAAACAACAACACTATGTATCATGAAGTTGAAAATAATCCAAAAAGCACATTATGTGAATACTATATTAAGCTTCTAGTGACATATTGCTGGATACTTAACAGCAGGGCAAGATGCCGAATAGAGGCACTATACTACAAAACTAGGCCAACACCTAACATAACGAATAAATGGAGCCAGATATGGCTCAGATAAGTTAATTGACAGTCTTAACATAAAGGGCATCACCACCAAGGACAAAATTAGTTGTGATAAACTTGAGCGAAGAATTGGCAAGTAATGAGAAAGTATATAGTGCAATCACCTGTTTTAGATTGTTAATCCATGAAGCATTTTGAAGAGGCACGACACAGGTGTGGCCATATTTTCCTTCCCTGGTTTAAAAGCAATATAGGGAAGATTTGGTTTATCACAAGGTTTAGGCTGATTTGCATGAATCCATCAAAAATCAATCGATGGCAAACAAACCTGCTATATATATCGAGATAAAAATAACCCAACAGTTCACCAGAGCTCAGATCAAAAACAGAAAAGAGCTGCACGTCCTGATGCCAGATATCTACCTCTGCAACTTCTTCAAATCTTAGTCCTACATTAAGCATGGAACATTAGGATGTAACATATAATATGACAAAAATTACCCAACATTGGTCAAAGTTAAATAAAAAACGTATTACTTATTACCGAAAAGATCTTGGCATATTTTGAAGATCCCAGATAAAACTACATTGACGGGAAAGTATTGTTTGAGAATTCCAAAATCTAGATCCAACTGCTGTTCTTCGACTCTTTTGACATAGTACGGCAGGTCTTCAATTCCAAAAGGAGATTCTCCTTCCTCTTTTCTCTTAATCACCAGCGTAGCAAATATCAAAAAAAGGATTACGATCAATTAAGTAGATGAAATGTGCACTAAAGTATAAATGTTCGAAATTTAAAAAACGAAACAAGTGTCCAACCTTCAATTCTTTCAATAGACAAAGCTCCTTTGATGCTGACTCGGTTAAGCTACCAGATATGTTCTCTAAGAATTCAAACACCTGAAGACAACACAGGAAGGTTTTCTGTCATAAACTAATCCAGCAACTTAATGAAAAATAAACATTTCGAGTAATATAGTAAGGCCAAGACATGCAGAAAAACGTGGAATTTGCAGAATAAAGATAAAATCTTGATCCATCTTTGGTGCACCATCTGAACAAAAACTGCTAACGGCTCGCACCAAGAGATACTTCGAGAACTTGTCTATGAATTAATAGGAATACCAAACTCTATGGCAGAGAATACAAAATGCAGGTATACTAGAATACTTCGATTGCAATTTAGATATCAGATGAAGAAACGTTTATATAAAGCAGAACATACCTTTGTTGATGAGTTTGCCATCCTGATATCAGTAGCATACTCTGCATAGTTCTTGTAGCCAAGCAACCTGGCAAACTTGTGCCGCAACTGGATCTGAAAGTAAAAGACTGAAGATGAAAACCACAAACTTGTCCTTATTGGGGTAAAGGGTTATAAAAAGTATGAAATATTTGTAATGAAAATTTAGCTGCAAGAGTGTTCAATAAAATCTTGTATTATGCCACCTTACATCGGACAAAAGGTCTGCCCTACAAGCCAGTCCATAAGATACAAAATTACGAATAGCATCAGCTTACTGATAGTCAGAGGATTACAGCACCACAGCTGTACATTGGCTTCTTGCAGCCCTCACATTGCCATATTGAATTAAGTTTTACCTTACACAATAATTATTTACAGCTCTAACAAATTAAAACCAAATTCTGAAAACACCATGAGCAACCAGTCACCTCTTTTTCCTGTTTTTTTTTTTTTTTTTGTGTATTTGTGTATTTGTGTGTGTTACAGATTAACTGTATCCTGCCTGGAGGAAATCCACATCATCCACAACGTCACTTAGGCATTGAAAACCAAAACTTGTTGCATAACAATACACATTTGGTAAAGAAATATCGCAAAAAGCATATAAAGAATATGTTGAAACCAACAGAATATTTTTCAGTTTTGGATTTCCTGAAACTGTCACGCAAAAGAGAATATCATCGATCCAGGTCATGTATGAAAAGGAACATTGACGTTGGCAGCACAAAGTAGTACATGAAAGAATTTAGGTGAGGTGACGTACAAGTAAATTAACATATATAAAACTATGTTACCAATTTTTCCAAAACAGAAAGATTAACTTCACATCTCTGCCCATAAGCCACAGCTACAGCCTTCCTAGTTGATCCTACCTTCAGAAAAACAAACAACTTCTGCATCATTGATAGTTGCATCATAGTAAATCTCAAGAGTCTAAAAGATTAAAAGCATAAGAACACATGGAGACTATAATTTGAAAAGAAACTCGGAGAATAGTTAGAATAGCTAGTCAAAGAATACCTAAAATGCTGAATAGGCTTATTGATCCATACTCTATGAGAATACTTCAAGATTATATTCTAGACTTTTTTTGGCGTAAATTTATACAGTCAAAATTTCTTCAAACAGACATCTAACTATGAGAAGTTCCCATAGCTGTAGTTTAATCATCAGTGTTTGTTAGTCATGTCAAGAATAAGTGTAAAACTGGTTTCACTAAGTTGCCTGTATATTCACAAGTTTTGGATGGGCCAAGAAGAGATCTATTGCATGAAATTCTTTTTTATAATCCATATCAATAAATAAAAGATGTATGAAATCAAATGGGTGATGCAGAATGTGGTGATTTCTCTAGGAAAAAGAGCAGAGGGCATGCAGATTTACTGCAGGCTTCACCTTACATAGCTCCAGGATCGGTGATATATGATGGCTTTTCAGAACAATTTTGAATTTACCATCTTCAGTTTTGTCCAAACTCTGCATAGAAAACATACATAAATGAAATATGATTAATGAAGGTGGTATCTGCAATCTCTTAAAAAAGTTAAAACTAGCTTAGTGCTTGAATTAATCACTTTGGAATGTTTGATATTCAAACTTTTGGTGAAAGAAAACTTTATTTAAGCTGAATATACACACAATCTCAAAGTTGGTAATCAACTGCTTTTGGGTTATGGTAGTTTTAAATGGATAAAAGTTAATATAGAAATTTATGTCCTCAATAATTCTGTATGATTTTAAACTACCCACAAGTCATAAAAGAATTCCCAGAACCCGTTAGCCTTTCTTTACTATCCATATAGAAACTTAATCACTTACAACGATGTATAACATTCTCATCAAATATTGAAATAAATGGATAACAAAGTCGTGTATGCTATTCTTGATTACATTGGCCTATAAAAAGTTCTAGTAATTATAATTTAGCATTGATATACGCAAAAATAATTAATTGTTATATTATTTATAGAAAATTCATGAGAGAATCAACAGGGTCACTTATTATCTGCAACACTACATCATAAATTTTGTGTACTTTTAAACGGAATTGCAAACACTGCCTAAAACCAATATCAAATAGAACAGAACACCTAAGAAAGATTAGTGGGTGTAATTTTCTTTGTTATTCCCTAAAGATTGAGTTATCTGTTCTTTGAGAGCATTGGACCGCTTTGGACCAAGTCCTGCTCAACTGGGACTTATATGAAGAAAGATAATATAAGGTGCCTAACAAGGAAGAAAAGGCTAGAAACAGATTCAATTATTAAAAAACTAAAATATAAAGAAGATAACTTTTGGTGGAAAGCAAGGTAGGTAAAGATTCTCAACCTTAACGAATTCTTGAGGCAAACCAGCAAGCTCTGCATCATGGAAAAGAAGAAGTCCGGTGTCATCATTCAGATTCCGAATGTACCGCATACTTAGCTCATCCATCTGAGCCCTCAATCGCTGCATTTCCTCCCTCTTGGTTAAGGTAAGATTCAAACCATTCCGTTCAAAGTCTCGAACCTGTCACTAAAGGCTAAATATAAGACTTGACCAAAACATCTTTTTTTGTGGGTGTGGAGGGGAGGGGGGGGGGGGGGGATTCTGGATTCTTTCACCAACCAGCAATTCATCTTTGATTACCTAGTTAGTTAATCTTTCTTGCGTATGAGGATTGTATTACAAATGAAAGGACAGTTACAATAATTTAACCATGTAACTGAGCCAACGGGGTTTTGACAAAGTAAAGAGTAAAGCTTACATAAATATGGACAGTCCCAAGATGACAATAGCGGAAGGCATGAGTGGAATTCAGAACTAAGGTAGACATAAAGCAATGAGAAATGTAACCTGAAAAGCATCGGTGACAAGGACAAATAGAGCACGATTTTTAATTTCAATTGACACTTTCAGTTCTTACACCTAAAATTGCATTAATTGAAACTACACAATGAAAAATGGACACGTCATTTTAGATAGTTACACATATATCTTAGAGCATAAGGTAAGAAGATGACACCAAGAAATTTTGATCGACAAGTTTCTTATCTGTAGATTGTTCAAAACTGCAATGTTCATTTCTGAAAATGTAATTAGCCAAAATTACGAACTTATAACTGTAAATTAGCAAATCATGTGCAGAAGTAACAAATTAGCAGAATGGCAGAAGATCAAAGAAACTATCCAAGTGAGCTGCATCAGCATTATATATCATTTGCTTACAGGTTCATACCAAATACTGCGCGAGGCGTTTGACTTCAGAGCTCACCGAGTCCCCCCGCGCTGTAAAAGCTTTGATGACACGGTAAACATCTTGTCGCTCACTGAATGATTTGTATGAAACCAGATGACATTAAACTTCTATCTGAAACGACTTATTCTCCAGAGTATCAATGCTACCAAAAGAGTATATCGCCATGAACAGAAATAAATTTACAATGTTGAACTGCGCACATATTCCAACCAACAATACACTGCATATACTTCATCAACCGAAGCAATCATTAAGAACCAGTATTTCAAAATCTCATAACAGGGTTGCAAGTATGAGAATTCATTGACATGATACTTCCACTAAAGTTTAAAACCTTCAGCTCAAGAAAATATACTCAATTTAGTTAAACCGATAGCAGATCCTCAGACCATATTATCAGCATTAAATCTGTATTCTTGGAGTTGTTGACTATATGAACTTTAGAGAAGTGATCCTAAATCAACCAAAAAAAATCTGCAGGAATAGTACTCTTTCAAAACTATTGGGGAAAATGTTTATTAGTTATTGTCAGTAGTCAGACAAGTTCCTGAAGTAGGTTTATATCGTTTACATGCTGAGACAAAAGAGAATTAAAGATCACAAGAATGGAAAAGGAATGTAGAACAAGATGGATCGTGTGCCAATATCTCGCACAAAGTAGTCCATGATTAAAAACTCACAATAAGCAGTCACCATGAGAGAGAAATGAACTCATGCATACCTGCATGTCGAAATATGAGCATCAATTCTTCGCTCAGCTTCAATGCTTGCTTTACGAATATCTTCAGAAACAGATACCAATTTTGGGAATGAACAAGACTGAATCTGCGGAAATTGTTGTGCCTCTAGTTCCGCTAATAGCAGTATTGTATTGGCATAGGTCACCTGTGATGCATGCTTAAATTAGGGTGTCTGAATGCGAATAGCCAAGTTGTAAAAGAATTTTCAACCGTAAGAATACCTCATATCAATAATTTCACAGACGATGAGATTTCTATATTCTGCTTCACTGTGAACTAGTAGTTTTAGAGTTAAACGATTTGAAAAAGAAAATCTAAAAAACTTATAATCCTAAATGACTGCAATGCAACAGTACACGTTTGAACAATGTAACAAATTCAGATATTAGTTTCCTCAGATTTACATCTATCTGTAGTTTATTTCAGATCTCACTGGACAGCCTTAAACAACAATAACATCAGCAGAATGCTAGAAGGACAGAGATGGAGTTCCCGGAACATCTACTCATGACTGGATATAACCCTCCCTAGGTTCAACCTGAGCCACAATTTCAAGCATCGAAATGCATCCTGTACTATCCAAAGCATGCAACAAAATTTAGTTCTAATCACAAAATCGCAACCTATGCAAACAAATGAAAGAGGTAAACAACATCTAAGCGGCATCTGTCAAATTATACCATTTTAATTAATAAAAAAGTGCCATAAATACCTTATCAAGTGGAACCGAAGCAACGGCATCATGAACCTCCTTCGATTTTGCAATAATGTAGTCCGCTAACCTCAATATCTCGGAAGCACTTAGATTCACTCGCACATTTGATCCAGAAACCACTGAATTTAGAACAATAATTCAGACCAAAATATTGAAATTAACAGCATCAAATTCTCGGTGCTACGATAAATAGACAATCTCAATTCTCAAACCAATTCACACGCCACATTATACGAAAACGAGCTCGCTACTTCTACACTGAAAACAAGTTCATAACAATCAGAAATGCCAAAACCTAATCCAACTCTGTGCTACTTATCAAGTGCAAAATACTAACTCCGATACCTACATTTGAATTGAGGTCAAATTACAAACATTGAAACAAGTACCAAAATCTATCTCAACCAAATCAATTTTGAAGAAGTTATCAGTGTTCATCAACAAAATCATTCAGCTACAAACAAAATAGGAACAGACTTTAGACCTTTCTTCTTGAGATTTTTGAAGTGTGTGTTAAGTGCGGCGATTGCGAAGTTGACCGCGACGGCCAGAAGAGCGGCGGCTCCGGTCAAAGCTATCAGATTCTTTCTCTCTCTTTTCTTCATTTTCTTTCTCTCTCTTTCCAATTTCAATTTCAATTTCAAATTTGTGTTGTTTGGTGTTTTTTTGCAATTTCACTGTGTGTGTGTGTGTGTGTGTGTGTGTGTGTGTGTTTTGTTCTATGCTTTGGCCTGCAGAGATATGAAGGACGGCAAATGTGTAGGAAAAGGAGGGAAATTGATATTTTCGCCAAATTATAAAGCATATATATTAGCAACTTTGATATTTCATTATTTTTCATTTTTTCCAATATTGAGAAATATAATGGATTATTTCGAGGTAATTGCGAAGATTATCTATCCACGTGTTTTACCTAATTGGTAAATAACACCTGTGTTATTTTTATTAGCCAAAGCCCTCTTGTGAAATTTAAAAATTAGGGGCGGAAAATTTTACCGTCATATTTTAAGCTGACGGTACCGATAACTAACGATCTTTATGCAGTAAAGATTTATATCAAAAACGTGTATTTCTTCCCATGAATATTATAAGCTCTCTTGGATTTTTTTTTGAGCTTGTTTTGGAATTATTTAAAAATAAAACAAAAATTTATCATTGTTGTACTTTTGTTCCTACAGATCTACAAAGTAATGTTCTTTTAAGAAATCTTGATGAAATACTATATATATATATATATATATATATATATATATATATATATATATATATATATATAACTCAAGTCAGAGAACTTTGTTTCTTTGTTTCTTTGTGAATACAATAAAAATCATATTTTAGTTAGCATTTTCAATACCAGCAGATTAATAAGTGTTAGGGGTTTTTATGGCCAATTTATTAATATCACATGGGGGATTTTACTAGTATAAATTACACATGGGGTTATTTTCCAATTAGGAATAACACAAAGAGTAGTATTTTGCAATTAGCTCGAATTATTTAGTTTAGCGCAAAACAAAAGTAACCATAAAACAGAAGAAAATATTATTCAAAATTGGTCAATGTAAGATATTAATTGCTAATAAAAATTACATATGAGATATCAACCAATTAAATTAACAGAGGAAACGCGTTATTCGTTTTCTTTTATTTCATTCTCTCGAATAGTTAGAGAAATGTTGTTTTGGAATAACTTTTCTTATGATGATAGATCAAAGTCTCGTTTTTTTTTTTTGAGCGAATCAAAGTCTCGTTTATACGGTATGTTTCGGTAAGTTAAATATTAGAAACTTTTGTTTCAAAATTTTTTCGATATGTTTCGAACAATTAATAAAAACTCTATTGCAATATATATATATATATATATATATATATATATATATAGAAAATACTTGTATGTCTCGTTTCCGTAGAGCAAAAAATGGATACATTTCAGTCGTTTTCGAGAAAAAAAAATTTGCTTGTGATTTTATTTGAAGGGAGGGTCACAACTCGGGTTTTATTCAACTTTGGTCCCTTAATGAGTACGGATTTCATTTTTGGTCCCCTATTGAATTGTTTTGCAACTTTAGTCCCCTAATAAAAAAAGTGTTTCCTTAAAACAATAAAAGAGGGGTGTGATTCCAGAATCGCGACTTCTTTCCCACATGAAAATAACCCTCATGTGACCACGTGTAAGACACGTGATTTTTTTTGGCCAAAAGGAACGATTTCGGTGAAAAAATGGATCAAGTATAAATTGTGAGACAAATTATAAAACCAAAGTTGCAAAAAAATTTAATTGGGAACCAAATATGAAATCAGTACTATTAAGGGACTAAAATTGAAAAAAACCGGTCACAACTCACATCTTACAAGTCACAACATTTGCTTGAAATCTTTATGGCGGGCCTAGACGCCTTGTGGTCCAAGTGTGGCCCATGTAGGTGGTGTACGGTAATAATTAATAAATCAATAACAAGCAATTTAAAATTGAGGTAGTTGTTATTTGTTGTCTGATTAGCAAGGTTAGGAAATAACAATTTATTTTGTAAAGTCCATGAGTCTTGGGTTGATTATTACCTTTCTTTATGCCGTGGCCGACACACTGACACGACACCGACACCCTGACACGACACCGACACGTGTTAGACATGCTACGTGGCGTGTCTTGATAAAAATAAAAGAAAAAGGAAAGGGACACCGTGTCCGACACCTGGACATTTTTTGAGCTGATTTTGTAGTTTTTAATTTTTATTTATAGTTAAAATTTAAATTAATTAAAATATATAGATAAAGATATTAAAAGAATAAAGCATTAAACTTTAAAAGTTAAATAATTAAGTAGCAAAAATGCATAAATGATAACTTTTTTCCCAATCAAATCTCACAAATAAGCCTACTGCATTTCTCTTTGCGCAAACAACAAGGACGGGCAAAAAAAAATTTGTTCTTTCTTCGAGTCGTGCATGGCACTAATATCCTAGTTAAAGATTTTATTTGAGTATTGTATAACACTTTGTTTTGTCATTTGATTTGTGTATATGCCTTTGTATTTAATGCTTGAAATTTATGACTTAAACTTTAATGACTATTTTATTTGAACTTGTAGTAGTTGGTTACTTGGTTTTGAGAGTAAATATGTTTAGTTTGATTCTATATTTGAACGTAGTAATGTTATTTATGCAGATTACGATGATGTCTTCTATATTTTAATATAAAAAATACAGCCGTGTCGCGGCCGTGTCGTGTCTTGTAATTTTAAAAAATTTGTATCACCGTGTCCGTATCGTGTCGTGTCCGTGCATCATAGATTTATTACATATATCGGTCCACAAACTTTGAGCTTAGAATTTTATTATATTATTAAAAATCATGTTAATGTATAAAAATATGATGGTGGTGTTTGCAAACTCTACTCCAAAAGCAGAATCTCATAATCTAAGTTAAAACTTAAAAAATAGCTTTAGTTCATAAGCTGAAGGTGTTTGAAAAATAATCCAAAAGCTGATATTTAAGTAGTAGAGTGTTTGCAAAAAAAAAAAGTGATTTTACTGATTTTCTTATAAATTGACTAGAATACCCATAACTTATTCACTATCAATTTATAAATGTATTTACCATAGAACAATTACAAATTATAAATATTTAATCAACTGCAAAGTCATAAAAACAAAGAACGATCTTTATAAATATAATAACAATAACATAACATTTTCATATACATAATGTCATTTACTTTATAGACTGTTTATATATGTAATAATATAATTAGAGGTTTCAAATTTATTAATTTTTTTAATAATGAATATATTTATTTATTTCCTTATTTATTCAGATTTTATTTAAAGATATCCATTCCAAACTCAATTTCATGAATCATAAAATAAATCACACTCCTTAATACGATAAAAAAGAAATCAAAAACATTAAGAAAATTCATAAGTTATGCTAAGAAAATAAATTGTTGCTAGATAGTACTAACACTGAGTTGATAAGATCATGACAGGTTGATTAGATCTTTTGATATGAAAAAAATTGGCGGGTGATAAGAATAGCTCGTACTTCTTTTTTGAGTTAGATTTTGAGTTAGATTTTGCTATGTGATAATATTAGAAGATAAGGGTATAATTGTACAAAAAAATAATAATTTATTCAAAAATTGCTACCATAAGCTAGAAGCACCCCTAGACCAACTTCAAGATTGTGGGTGTTTTTAGCTTAAAAAAAGTTTTCCCACCACATAAGCTAAATTTGCAAACACTCCAAACTGCTTAACTTAAGTCAAAAGCTGGTTTTAACTTTTTTTAAGAGTTTGCAAACACCACCGATATCATTACATCAAAAATTATGGAAAGTGGCTATTGAAAAAGTCAACTTTGAACGTCATTTGCTTTTCTTTAGACATTTCACAGGGTTAATAAGAATAAAATTCAATATTAATTACAGAATCTCTCATTAAGTTTGGAAATTATAATTCAAAACTAATCATTGTTGAAAAATATAGATGGAACTTATGATATATATCATGATTTATATCTATAATGAACTTTCAATTTCTCTCAATAATTAGAAGTTTGAGGAGGCGGACATGTAAATTTTGTATACTGGGAGGTATTCTTGACATATTTAGCCTTTTAGGGGTGTAGATCTAATATTGTATAAAGTTTGTGTAATATTATTTTATAAATCTCTAAATAAAAGTAAAATATTTGTTTGAAGAGTTTAAAACTAATATCAAAATAGTTATATCCAATTATCACATGTAAATAAATCTACTATTTATTATTTTAAATTGTAAAATAATATTATTTTGATATTTCAGTTTCAAGTTTTTAAAGACCTGTAATCTCTTTAAGTTTTTAGGTTTAGTTTTTCTTTTTCAAATTAATAAATGAGAAAAAATGAAATCGGAAAGAAAAGGTAAAGAGGACAACTTTGACGACGTATTAAGGTATATATATGGCAATTAATTAAGGTATATGGTAGAAAATGGAACAATTATGGGGAAAAAGAAGACGGTTATGGCAATTAATGAGACGCATTTAAAAATTACAGCCGGTAAATTGATGGGAAATAGGAAGGTAATAAATAAGGAAAGAGAAATGGTGATAAATTATATGATCCTTTCCTCTAATCTGTCGAATAAAGTAATTCCCTGATTTTGAATATCATAAATAAACTAGTTAAGTAGTAACTGATATTTTTGACAAAAAAAAAAAAAACAAAAAAGTAGTGACTAATATGCATCAAACTTTATTATTTTGTGCTTATAACATAAAAAATTTGCTTTTAGTTGTTGTCAAAAAAGATAATTTATCTAAAGAAATATATATATATATATATGTATATATAAAAAAAAAAAAAACAAAAAAGTAGTGACTAATATGCATCAAACTTTATTATTTTGTGCTTATAACATAAAAAATTTGCTTTTAGTTGTTGTCAAAAAAGATAATTTATCTAAAGAAATATATATATATATATATATATATAGTTAATAAATAATTTATACTGTGTCCGCGCGTCCTATCTCAAATTTTTTTTTTCTTCATAAAATTGTGTTTTTGTGTTGGCATTTGTGCTCGTGCTAGCATAAGTTGGTATGGTCTATTATTCACTATTCATTATTATTGTATATAAACATCTTATACGATGAACAATGAGCTTCATAATTTAACTATGAGGAATTTTTGTGACCAAAAAAAAAACTATGAGGATTTTTTATAAATCTTACTAAATCATAATATCATCTGTATTATCATTTTCCTGTACGCGAATAATGAACAACAAATGAAATCGATAGAATAATTCAAAAGAAACTATTTTGAAATGATCAAATGAAACTCTTTCCATTAAAATTATGTTGGACAGACACTCTGGAAAATGATATGATACTTACGTACTCGTACCGATACTCCAATACTTATGTTGCCTACATAACTATTTAGCGAAGATAATATGTGTGTGTCAACTCTACTAATGCATTATTTATTAAATTTGATGCATTAAACATTAAATGGTAATATCTTATATGATAAACTAATGCATTAATATTACAATAAATAGTCATATACATGTCATATCGAATTCATTATTTTGAAAGAAAAAAAAATCATGTTCTCATACCTATATAGTACTGTATCCATATAGTCGTATACGTGTCTAGTGCAATATAGCGCCTAAGTCCTTTAAGTTCACAAAAATATCATGCGAGTCCAAAACTTATCATCATTTGCACACATGACATAAATCACGGTGCATATAACTAAGGTCTTTTGAAGAAATTACTTTGAATTTGGCTGACGAATCTAGCAAAGTTCTAAGTTAAGAAATCCAAGTCAATTCTCAAAATCTCGTTGTCATTGATCAATTTAAAGAGTTTTGTTGAATCAGTTGTGAAGGACTAAAAAACTCATTTTTAAACATTTAAATCATGTAATCTTTATACATAAATGATTGAGCATTGTGAATGTTGAAAAGTTATCAACCTCCACAATTACAAAGGCTTAATGGGAATGGAGACTCAAGACTACATGTCGCTTATTATATTGAAACATGCAAAAATAATTAAACTAATAAATATCTATCGTGAAATAATTTGTTGAATATTTGAATATTTTGATAGATATAAAGCCAAACTCTAATCGCTCGTATAACATTTTTACAAAGGTTCGTGTACTATAAGTATGATTGAGATTGCCAATGGTTACCAACGTGAAAATGATTTTGTTATTGAGTACATCAAGTATATTTTTAAGATGCAAAGATAATCTCTGTAAGACTTCGGCCATCATAATACGGACTCAAGAAATATGCAGACTTCTGACGTCTTTCTTTTATTCCTCAAGGAGTCAAGTCAATTTTATTTAAGAAATTAGCAACTCAAGCTCTTTGTACTGATAACATGACTTTTGTCCACGAAGAATACACGATTTATATCAAAGATAAAACTAAAAGTGAAGCTAAAAGATGATGTTGAAGAAGATCAATCATTATATTTCATTATTACAGGTGTGAGCTTAAACAGTCTAAAATCATCAGAATTGAAAACATTTTCACGTGATCCAGGGTATGAGTCTACTTGTGTAGAATATTGAATGTGAAAGCATTTTTATATCATTTTTGATAAGCAAATAATCGGCCAAAGAACTCCTTATTATGAATCTAAATTATTTCTAACTTTAAAATCAAATCAAGGCTTCTTGACAAGAAGTAAAAATGTCAACAATTTTGTCATTCTCAAGTTAAAGACTCATTCTCACGAGTATAAACCATTTGCAAGCTCTACGCAATTGGACAAGTTAATTTGTTTACATAACCCTTAACCCAAGAAATCAAAATCAAATGCTCTATGATACATGACCTCGAATGCATGTTACTCTTGGCTAACACGAGTTTAAGTTTCGAATTACATTCTGCCTAATCATGTTGTGAACTGCATTGTGGCTTTATTCTTTGTTGGATAAGTAGGCACCTGACAACTATGTATTAAGAATTACGTCTGTAGCATATATCCCTTACAAGTTCATATGCTTAAGAGTTGAAGCTCCTACATAATACATTTTCACGTCAATGGATTTTCTATCCCACTTTTGTGTTTTACTCCATTTAATCTCTACCCTTCATGTTTTAAGATCAATGACACATGTCATCCGCTCAACCCATGTATTAATATCAAGGACACATGTCATCACCGCAACTAGTGGAACGCTAAAGTGGAACAAAGAATCCCATTATGATGCTATGATCTTATTACTATACGAATCAAGCTCACAAATTATTACTTAATGTCTCGAAGTAAAATGAATATTCACACTTGTCGAATTGGTGCCTAAAAAAGTATATTATGCACTTAACAACGCACCTTCCGTACTATTCAGGAACCAATCATGGGGCAACATCTCGTAAAAGCAATAATTTCTTGGCCATTAATGCGCGTCTATAGTAAATCAACATCCCACCAAATCTCAAGAGAAGAAAATAAATATACAAGTGAATCTTAATATTCCAAAAGGATACAATACTCCATCATTTTTCCATTTTAAGAGATCGAAGATCAAATCTTCTTATACAATTTAAGGAAGTAAGCCTTTCATCAAATTATTCTTTCCATCTAAAATATATAGGTACCAATAAACTTCCACTACCAAATCAAGTAATTGCACAAGATGGTATTCAACAAGTATAAATAAATAGAGTTCTTCCTCAAGAATAAAATCATAATTTGTCATCAGACTCAAACATTGTTGGAGAGAAGAAGTTTTTAGAACACAATTGCACCTTCATGTCCCTAAATTTTGAACATCAATTTTTTTTTAAAGATTTAAACAAAATGACCTGATATGAACTTATGCCAAACATGTTTATTTTAAGTTTATACAAATTTAATATGTGTTCCTTTTCTTGTCTTTTGATTCTAGGGACACAAAAATTGTTGTTATGTATTAAGATAAAGGACAAGGTTTTGGTACCAGAACATGAAATAAAATGTTGAATACTGGCGTCTTTGTAAATTATTTTAGTATTGGTACTTCTATTTAAAAACTATTTTATGCAAAATACGTCAGTTATTAGAGATCAATCATCCCGATGATTGAAATAAAATAAACAAAATACTAACATTCAACCGCAAATAACTGATAAATTGCTTGAATCAAAAAGAATCTTAACAAGTCAAACATATATATGGATTATATATCTTCATTAATTCTAAAATACTATTCATATTTTCAACAACAATATTGATCTATTTAAACTCCATTCAAGTTTTTTTTTTCTTTCTTTCCGTTCTTTGTGTATCAAGCATATGTCTTAAGTTAAGAGTTTCAACGCGTCATATTGTCGTATTACAAGTCAATATCTTTCCAAAGCGTCATTGTAAACGATTATCTCATACAGTCAAAAACTATCTTGTTGCGACTATATTCATTTCTTAGTTATATATCGTCATCTTACTCCATATCTTATCTAACATATATTTATTAGTTACATTTATTCGTAGAATGTGATGTTGGTTATGAGTCCAATAAACATAACACACACACACACACACACATATATATATATATATATATATATATATATATATTAGTTATACGTATTCATAGAATGTGATGTCACTTACAAGTCCAACATTCACAATGTCATGTTAAAACAAACTTAATGGTAGTCTTACAAAGAAATTCCTTCGACTATATTTGAAGTCATAATCAGAAAAAGTCATGGTATTACACGTATATTGAACAAGACTCATGACACAATTAGAAGGTAAAGATTTTTATTTAAACTTACCTTATCATTTATTGTTCTTACCTTATCATTTATTGTATCAAGTTTAATTATTACTAGGGTGTGCTTTAGTTTCCCCACTCTCGATGTTGACTCGCCAAAAATTAAAACTTAACAAGTATCACATCATGTACCTAAATAATCTAGTTTAACTCAACAAATATCTCGCAACTAACCATTGCATACACTTAACCTTTTTTCACCTCTCATTTTCTTAGCGAAAAGCAAGGCTTCCAAGAGTGTAGGTTTTCCACCCCTTCCCATTTTTTTCTTCCACCACAAAAATTAATTTCACACATATCACATTGTTGCAATAAAATATAAAAACCCCATTACTTCTAATATATCAATCTTTCTTTATTTTTGTGTTAAAAAACAAATTTACAAAAAAATAAAAAATAAAAATAGTAAACCAAAATGTAACCCTAGAAAAATAATAATATTCTATATTTTTTTAATCCCCGCCACTAGTTTCCAACCGATTACTCCGGGAAAACGAAAACAAATTCTCCTCCCACACGTGTCCCACGCAATTTTACACATAATCCCACACATGTGAATCATCATCATCAAATCTTATTATTATTTTTCTCTTTATTTGTTTCTCACACAAAATATATTATTTTGAGCCCTTTTCAATTTTCGTTCGATCGGCAGAGCATAATCTTGTTTCAATTTCAAACGATTTTCTTATCATTAAATTTTCTCATTCTCGCAGATAATTTTGACCCCTTCAAACCAATCAAGGCCTCAATATCTCATCAGTTTGATTGTGTGAATATATAATTAGGGTTTGGGTTTTGAAGATCAGGTTCTTTGCATCTCTACCCTCTGATTTTGACTAACTCTCGTTTAGGACTTTGTATATAAAGATTTGTGTATTTTGGGTTCTGTATTGATTAATTGGGTTTTTATTGAAACCCTAGGTTTTGGTAGTTTGAGTAGTTTGTTTGTGTTTGATTTAGTTTTTGCATTAGGGATTCTTTTATTCTTTTTGGGTTTCTTTGTTTTGTTTAGGAATTGGGTTTTATTCGTTGTATTTGATTGTTATAGCTAAAAAAATTATTCTTTTTAGGTTCGGATACAAGAAAAAAAAAACCCCGTGATATTTTTGGTGCTTTGTTTTAGTTTGTCATTGAAAATAGAGGGTTTTGTAGTTTTGAATAGCTGCAAAAAGAGAAAAAAAAATTGAAAAAAAAAAGAAAATTGAGAAGTTTTCGGTCAGTTTCTTGATTTTTTGTATATCTTCGGAAAGAGGAAATAAAAATAAGAGGTTACAGATTTAGGTTGCTGTTGAGATATTGAGATGGCCTTGAACTATTCACACCGACCGATATTCCCAGCTCGTGTTTCTGAAGATAATGTGGGGTCGCCTGTGAGGATTGGGAATGGGTATGTTGTTGAGGGTGTGCCTGATAAGAATGGGGAAGGTTACTCGAGGCCTTGGCATGCTAGCCAAGGAGGCGTCGAGGAGTGGAATTTCAGTTGTGGGAGGGATAGAGTTGATCGTTGCAGCTCTCCAGAGCCGACTTCTAAGGACATTGTTGATCTCTTGCCCTCTGATCCATTTGAGATGGATATGGAAACCACTTTCACAGCCATCACCGGATGGCTTCAGGACTTGGAAGTTGATTATGGGGGTTATTTGAGGTGTGACAATGGAACTGCCAGTCCAGAGGAATATGGTTTATTTGCAGGCTGGAATTTTATCTGGAACAATGCGATGAAGTTCCATCAGTTTCCTAGTAATATGCAGTTCAATGAGAATCTGAACGTGGGTATCCAGTCTGTTCCAAGTAGTTTTCAGGTTTATGAGAAACCACATATAGGTTTCCCGTTGTTTCCAAGCACTGCTCAGTATGTTGAGGAATTGAACCTGGTCAGCAAAACAAATCAATTTGGGGAGGACACAGTTATGGGGGGTGCTCTGGCTCCATGTGAATTTGGCTGTAAACCAGCCTGCAATTTAGAGGATATTGTGGGCTTCGGCGATGCCGGTACTAGCTGCAGTTCTGAGCTGCAATCTGGAGGGAAGGTTGAGGGTGATTCCAATGGTAAAGGAGTGCCCCATGAAGCTTTTGCATTTGCTCTTGGCTATCTAGGTGTAAAGGACCTTTTGTCCGTGGAAAGTGTTTGTAGGTCTTTATGTTCCACTGTCCGAGGTGATCCCTTATTGTGGATGAGTCTCCACATTGATCAGCCTCTCAATGATAAGATAAATGATAATATTCTCGTGCAATTAGCTAGCAGGGCTCAAGGTAACTTGCAATGTCTGAGCTTAGTGGATTGTCCCTGGGTCTCTGATGATGGCGTGAGGCGCGTTCTAGAAACTAATCCTCGATTAACTAAGGTCAGTGGCTGGACTTGTTCTATTTGTCTAGTTTGTTCGAATTGCTTTTTTGTCTTTTCCTTGTCCATAATTGATTTGCATCTGTTTAATATTATCTGGTGTTTTTGGGGCTGTTTAGTGGACATTGATGTTAACGTATTCTTGTCGGATTTTCTGAAGTGGTGAAAACATATTTGTTATTGTTGGGACTGCATAATTGCATGTAGTTTTGTATCTGACAAATTTTTAAACAGTTCTGGTTGAGTTCGTGATTGACTGTGGTGTCAAAACTCTTAAATTAAGTGCTTCTGAGCTCTTATAATTTATCTGTATCTTATACATTAATTTGAAGCAGATGGAATATTTTCTCGAGTAACCAGTTTACTGGCTGCATAAGTACCTTAGATAATTCCTTTTATGTTATCCAAATGTTACATGTATATATCTTCTCTTTACGTGTAGATAACTGAGTAGTTATTTTATTACCTCTCTAAATCAGAAGTGCAATTTTTGCAATCACATGAACATACTTGTGAACTTATTTCTTTAGATGATGCTAGTGAATAAAGCTATAGTAGTGTATATTCTTGTATGCATAGGATGCAAATAGTTGTAGTAGTTTGCTGGAATATTCCTTATTATTACTTCATGTTTCGGAGAAGATCTATGCCTGAAAATAGTTATAGTAGTTCACTCGAATATTCCTTATTTATTACTTCATGTTTCAGAGAAGATCTTAGATATTACTATTTTCTCCTTGTGACTTTCGTAGTATTTGATATCAGTTAGTGCTTAGCTGAGGGTATGAAATGCTTATAGTTAGCTGATTAGAGTTGAAATGGTGATTGTCCCTCAGCAACCGTTAGCTTAGGAATGGTTTATGTACCATGCTGTTTTATCTGTGGTACCCTATAACTGCACAGTTGGTAGGTTTGGTATAAGGATAGTTTGGACGAATTTCCTGTGGAAGATAATGGAATTCAGTTACAGAGGTTATATGTGAAATGTTTTTGGTAAAACATATCTAGAGGTTTAAGCTATTTTCAGTGAAATTCTTTGAAATACATAAAAGCTCTTGTTATTGTTGGTTCCTTTGTGAAAGAAGTGATGATGATAAAAAGCATTGTCAGTGGATAAAATTCAATCCTCTGTTTCACGAAAAATTCTATTCATGTCTAAGCCTTTGGAGGATATAGACTAGTGTACCATGAAGTATTTTAAGTGACTCTGGAGTGGATCCTTCGTGTTATAATGTAGTATATAATGCTTCTCTTCGGGATGATAATTTGACTTATGATTTACTTTTTTACTGCTTGATAGCATTTGTAGTAATTCCTGACGGTTTTCTAACTTTTCTGTTGTGTTTTGTATGCTTTACGCATTTGAACTTCTAAGGTCATTAAATCACGTTCCTTATTTTTGTTAGGATTTAGAAGGAGAAATTCGTTTATGTATATTGCGATAAGATTGGGTTCAGTGGTAGCTAACTTTCTGAACAATCACATCACATTTGTCTTTTTGTTATGTAGTGATCAGTAGTAGAAACTGTAGCTGTGATTAACATAAATAAACAAAAAAATTAGTTATGAATTTGGAATCTCCTACTGTTGTGTGCTTAATTATTTCACTAATTGTGCAGCTTTCTGTTCCTGGATGCACAAAGCTAAGTGTTGAAGGTATAGTGAATACCATCAAGATGTACAACTCCAATAAAGACGTTCGGGGTATAAAGCATGTGAGAATTGGTGGAATTTATGGCATGACACAAGAACACTTTGATGATTTGAAGTGGTCACTGGGCGGTGATGCACTTGAAAGTTCATACAGGTCACATTTCTATCATCGAGGAAATTTTTATCTACCCTGTGATGATGATCGTGCAATAGATATTGACATGTGCCCAAGATGTGAGAAATTCAGGCTCGTTTATGATTGTCCAGCTGAGGGTTGTCAAGTTAAAGATAAGGCTGCTGAAGTTTGTAGGGGATGTAAGCTCTGCATACTAAGGTGTGCTCACTGTGGCAGGTGTACCGGTGACACTGAATATGAAGAAACTTTCTGTTTGCAATTGAAGTGTTCAGATTGCGCTAAGCTCCAAGACGAGCTGGATAGAAGTGATGTCCTTTACGGAGCTCAAAACAAGCCACGTTTTCTCTTCCGTACCCATGGGTAGGGGAAGATTTTGCCTTAAAGATATTATCTCACCGTTAAATGCTAACCACTACTGCATGATGAAACAATTTTCTTGGTTGGGTTATAGACTGCTAGTGGCGTTTGCTGAGAACAAGATTATGTACTAGTAGACAGAAAAAACCAAAAAAAAAAAAAAAGAAAAAAGAAAAGGAAAAAAAAAGAAAGAAAGAAAAGAAAAACAGAGAGGTAGGAGTGATAGGGGGAAAGAAATTGTTAGATGGGATAATCCTCCAAACAAAAAGAAAGAAGATTTGAAGTGTTTAGGTCTTGAAACACTTCATCTAGCCACTTGGTATTTCTGGAAACTTCACACATCTCAAGATTTGAGGTATGGGTTTTGGCGCTGAGTTGGAAGCTAGTGGCGTTTGCTGAGCAGCAAGATTATGTACCTGTAAAAGAAGAAAAAGAATAACAAAAGAAAAAGGAAAAAAAGAAAAGACAAGAAAAAGAAAAGGAGGAGGTGGGGAAGGAGAAAAGAGAGGGAAAGAAATCATAAAATGGTGTTATACTCACAAGAAAAAGAAAGGAGTGTTAAGGCTACGACTCACTTCATCTAGCCACTTGTTTCCCGCACATCTTCCATTTCTCAAGATTTGAGATATGTGTTTGGTTATTAGCGGAATCCGTGCTTTTCGATCCTCCTAGGGTGGCAGGCCCATTTTGTTTGGCAGAACTGGAGACTGGTCATATTTCAAGCCTGTGTCGGGTGCAGAATACTGGAGAGTTCAATGCAACATTCTGTGGGAGTTATCTCTACTGCATTCTGGATTGTGATCTGCTTACGCAAATGCCCATCGTTTGGTGCAACTTGTTTTCTTATTGTTACGTAGTTGACTTTCATATATTCCTTGTACTGTTATGAACAGCCTTGTGTGACATGACTTGAATGTTTCTAGGAATGGTAATATTGTACTTATTAATAAAGAGTTTTGGCTCTAAATGTTTCGGGTATCATTCATCAGACTTCAAGACAGACTGGTGTCATGTGGATGGTTCATATTAATGCAGTAAGTAACTTGTTTCTTTATATGGATGGCTGGTGTGTTTTTAGTTGAACAATGAGGGATATATATATTCTGCTAAATATTGTCTTAATGGCTGTCAGGCTGTTAACGCCTGGATATAATTTCTTATAGGGATAAAAGCGCTAAACCCCTATGCTCTACCCTATGATGCACTTTAGCTCCTATCCTTTTAATTTTTGGAACTTGCTCCTGTATTATGAATAAATAAGCACTTTGTTCATTTTTTCACCGTTGGATATGGACATATGTCACTATCTTTTGCCGTTGGATTAGGGTTCAGGGGCAAAATGCTTATTTATGCATAGTACAGGGGGCAAGTCGCCAAAAATAAAAGGATAGGGGGCAAAACGCAATTGGTGTATTATACTGGGGGTTTAATGCTTTTATTTTATCCCTTTCTTATATGCTACAACTGAAGTGACTACCAGAGCAAGACTAGAATAGTGGAGAAACGGACACGGCCTGTGAAAAGAGGATCAAAGATGCCATGAGATAATGTTAGGCATTGTCAAGATAATTTTTCACAATCAGATTGTGAAAGCTCATAAGAAAGTTAAGGTTCTGGATGGATATCCTTAAAGCAGCAAGGAATTATGTATATTACTGTCTTATTATGGTATCATCCAAAATTCATATGTATCATCATCTCTAGTTCTCTACTACTAGTACATTATGTAATCTAACGAGTATATGAAATGGCACAGAAAATCATGTTCCAGTTTGAATACAATTTACCCATCTCTCCATAATCAGAGTATATGGAGTGGTTCAGAAAATCTATTTTACAATAAAGTTAAGTCGGTCTTATGTTCCAGCTTACAATTTACTGATCTCGTTTATAGAGACGGTCGCTGTGGACAATTCAATACAAAGGGTGGATGCCATATTACTCGACAAGTAGATTACGGATCGACCCGTCTTATGTTGCAATTGTCCGATGATTACTAGTATATATGAACTACAGAAACACTCAAACGCAGCACCATACAGTAAATCTGTTCATATAATGAAAGCAAACTCGTTACAAATTTTTTTTGCGAAATGAATCATGCAATTCAGGACCGATGGATTACATAAGGATTGCAACACTCGTAACCTAGTATACTGTGATGGTCTACAATGTTCTGTCGTAAAGTATGCATAAGATCTAATATTGAAACTTATACAAGAGACACCACTCTACACTTTTTCTGGGTTATTCTTTGATTTTTTGCCGATGTTCTTCATCCACTTGAAGTCCATGAGTTTCTTCCCTGATTTGCTCTTCCCGGAACCATCCTTTCCTTTCTTATCACTATCTGTAGCCGGCGGCAGAGGTTCGGGGTCCCACTGATCGGCCCACGACGTCTCGTTTGTGTTGTATATGTCCATTTCTTTTTCTGCCCTTCTTTCTTCTTTGTCGTCTTCTCCTATATTAGGTTATCGTTTTACCTTTTGTTCTCATTCAGACATTTAGCATTTGCACGGAAATATTTCCTAGAGTAATTTGTATGTAACTGTTTTGATGGTTAGGTTCAATGGTTAGACATCATTAAGGGGAATGAGAAATGAGAGATTCACTCCCATCCATTCTTTGTACATTGTTAGCTTTACCTATGTGGCTCTTAAGATTCCAATTCTTGGACAAAAAAATATTACGAATCGGCACCTATTTCCTGCTCAGGAGTTATATTCAATTCATGTGAACAGTAGAATGTCCTTGAAGGCAATACTCACTGCAATTGAAAGAGAAACCATTACACCTTCATTTTCAAGAAAGTTCAATATCATCAGAGAGAAAATGAGGGAAGAGGGAGAAAGTTTGAATAACCTTATGTAGAAAGAGAGCTGTTTACCAGCAGTGGCTAGGACCTCTATCTAAGTATGACTCACAAGCATTTAACTCTCGCAAAATCGACGTGAAAAGGGAATAATGGTAAAATAATTGAACACCTATAGGTGTAAATTCATCACGGTTCAAAAATATTAGAATTACAGGATAATGGCACATACATGGCGGAGAACTACAACCAGTTCTCACAGATCCAAAAGGAACGATTTTTTGTCTTCTTAACTAAAGCTTAATGCCGGTAGAATTCTACATGGCCAGCAATCTCCCTACAGAGCAACTTGGCTTCGCCGGCCAATTTAATACTTTTAGCTATCACAAGCCCTGTCAATTTGTGTTTCGACTCTGGCTTAAACGATACAACTTCTTCCTCTTTTCCCAAGAGAAGCACTTCCCTCGCTGGAATAACATTCTCCCACCAAAATTCTCGCAAAACCCCATGTATTATATCCCAATAGCTACGGTCTCTACAAACACGGAATATAGTACTTCCATTGGGTGTCCAACAATACAAATCCACCCAGTCCCTGTCCATTACCTCCATTTGTCCCTGCACTTGAGGCATGTAATAAAAGGGCATAGTCGACCATGGCAACCCCGTTTCTGGCTTTCCTTTGTTGTAAGGACACTTTACTTCAAGAATCCCGCCTCCCGGAACGCATCCAAGTAGCCCATCTGGAGATGCTCCGATCCAATCAAATCGGTCCTCTGCATGGACGGCGAATCCCAATGAACTCACATCGCGACCCGTGATGCTTTTGTATCGATCTATAGCTGCAGATTCATTGAGAACGCCCCACTGCATCGCACTGTTTTTAGATGCGTCTGTTACTTGTACTTCTGAAGCAAATACTTTTTCATACCACAATTCATATCTGCGGTTGCCTTTCCAAATTCCAAGCGCGGTGCTGAAGGTACTAGTCGTGAGCTTATCCTTGCGGAGAGCAAACCATTCCTCTGACCGTTGAGGGGCATCTGATGCTGGGAGGGCATTTAATACCAACGAAGAGGAGGGATAGATGAGAGGTGGGGATGAACAGGGAAACGGTGAGGCACAGGTCGAGAATAATCGTATAAAAACTACGCCGAATTTCTTTCTCCGAGAAAGTGGCAATGCTGCTTTATGAATGCCAGTGAATTTGGCAACACAGGCGTTGGTCATAGCTCAGACACCAGCTACTACAAATGTATTGGTTTGGCTGTCCTGGGAAAATCTCAGCTGGCAATATCCTATAACAATGGAACAATGCGTTATAAAATGCTAAAAACAAAAAGAAACATACAATAACCTTAACCAAAATAGCTTCGTGAAAGAAATGATTCAGATAATACAATTTGTTCGAGTCATTGTACTGATATCGGAAGAAAAATGCTTATTTATATGCCAAATGCAGGTATCGTGCACCGAATTTACACGATACACCAAAGATAAAGAATTTCCAACTTTAATTGGCCAAGTTTACATCATAACTACCTAAGATTCCGACTTTAGTAAATAAAAGAAAAGCTACTCAAAGACCACATATCTGAAGAGGAATGACATAACCTCCACCGGAACTCGTATAAGTTAAACTTTACCATGGCAACAGTTAACATCTCTATCTCAGTCTAATCTCCCAACTTAAGACACAATATCTGTCAGCCAAACTAAGGTACAAGAAAGATATATCAAACTAGCGACGAAAACAAAAACCTCAAACCTCAAACATCGATGTATGTTTGAGAATTTTCAGGGTCCACAATAGAACAATTAACTAAAACCTCAAAGAAAAGTAGAATGAAACAACATTTTTCACATCAAAACCTAAACTTCACTAAATGCTGCAGTTCATAACCAGAAAAATTAACACCCCAAGAAAATTATTATTAATATCCATAGCTCAAACTCAAACTCAAAGAACAAGAACAAGAACCTTTTTTTTCCTGATAGTTTTCAATAAAGACACAATCTTTAAACAAGAAATATCAGTTGAACTTCGAATTCAACAACAATTATGAAATAAAATTTATAGCACACAAGGTGTTTGTGTAAAAGTACCTTAGAGAGGAGTCTCCAGCTTTGATAAAAAACAAAAAAAAACCCAAATGGGAAATGGATATACAGTTAATTATATGTGAGATAATAATTTAGTTCAAGGGTTGTGAAAACGTGAGAAGGTTAAGCAAGTATTTATTTGAGTTAGCTGCAAAATTGGGAAGAAATGAGAGAGACAAATGATTTTTTTTTTCTCTCGGGCCGCAATTGGTTCATATTTTGCAATAATAAAACCATCACTGATTTATCAAGCCCAATATAATTCAATATCAAAATGCACTCTATTATCATGACTAATTGGGCTTCTCTGAAAGTCTATACATATGGGCCTTATTGGGTAACAGTTTTGGGCCACAAGGCTTTCGGACAGTAATCCGGAATCACTTAATTCAGCAACTAATCAGGTCCACTAGGACTAGGAAATGAATTAAATCAAACATATATACTCCATCATTGTCTATTTATCTATTCATAGGTAGACGTGAATTTGATTTTTAATGTCAGTAGTTGTATCTTTTTTTTCTCTTTCATTTTTTTCTCATTTTCTTTCCTATCTTTAGTATTATTAGTCAAAGTATGATAACATAACCATAGAATTATGTTTCCTCTTTCAATCCTTTCATCTCTGTATCTTTGTTATTTCAAATCCTTAATTTCTTTTAATCTTATCTTCTTACATATTAAGTCACTACCAACATTGTGGAAGTGTTTAAACGGATTCTTCAGTTCAATCTTTTGTTTCTATAGTTTTCTTTAATTTTGTGCAATTACTTGTTTTGCAACTTGGTTTTGTTCACTCTTATTCCAGTTCTCAATTTTTTTATTTCATTCTCTAGTTTTATTTTGTCTAATTATTCCTTCAATCTAGTAAAAAGATAAGGAACTAGACACATGGATTAGATTAGATGTGGAGTAAAATGTAGACTTGAAAGTGTATAAAATAAGAATTCTCATTACAAGAACTAAGATTTCTTAGTGCGAGAACTAAGAATTCTTAAATCGTCTTAGTTCAAAGCACAAGCACTCAAGTCACGAGAGCGCGACTAGTGCGCAGTGTGTTGACCAGTGGAGGAGGATTATGTGACTTAAGCTCCACCTCTTGATTTAAAAAACTAAATACAAGAAATAAACCATAAAAGTTATGAACTTTTTTGACATAAAAATCCACAATTTTCGTGAAGCTTACTATACGCCCTTCCTCGTCTCTGGGTGCTTAGGTATCCACCGTAAGCCTTTCCTCATTTGAACCTCGCCCTTGTCGCCCTGGGTGTCGAAGTTTTATTTGCAAGTCCAAACTTGAAACTGGCTGCCACATTCACTGGATTGTGCTCAAACTTTTCTTTTTTGATGAAACCTAATTCTAGTTTCAAAATAGACCTATTTTACTTAAAAGGAGAAATACAATCAACAATAAATCCTATATTCTTTTTAATGTTGTATATATCATTATTAAGGTTGTTAGGAAACAAAGTATCCATCAGATACATTATATTTTCGAAGAATTTCGAAAATATCGGTCAAATCCATGTCAAAATTCCTTATTTTCAATTTAAGGACACTTGACATGAGCGAAATATAATTGTCATCGACTCTGATTTATAAAGTAAAATAAAGAAAAATAATTCTCAAGTAACAATATGACTTATTTTAAATGCTTTATCGTTTCAAAATAGACCTATTCTAGACAAATCAACAATAAAGCTTAATCTTTCTCGAAAGTTGGATATTTCATTAAGGAATAAGCTTATTAGAAAAAAAAAATGTATTTTCAGATACATTATATGTTCCAAAAATTTCGAAAACTCGATCAAATCAGTGTGCAAAATCTTTTATTTTAACATTAAGAACACCTGACAATAGCAAAGATAAAATTGTCATTTGTTACCGTAATTCTCTTGTTTCAACATGAAGTAAAGGAAAAAAAATATATGCTCAAGTAACAATATGACTTAGAAAAGAAAACTCTAGTTACAACCTAGAAAATTTTATATCCATCTTGCATTGATTTTGCTATAACAAACCAACAAAATAAAGAATTTTCAAAATTGTGGACACCTAGTTTTTATCATTTCATCTCCAATTACACATTGGTTGACGGTAAAAATTTATTACATCATACAACAAAATCAATCCATCTAACCTTGTCTGCTACAATTTTTTTTCCTCACAAATTCAACTCTTGCCTCCCTTCTCCTCCATATCTCAAATCTCACTCTCAAAAAAAGAAAAAAAAAAAGAAAAGATTGAGAATTTCCAACAAGACTTAGAAGACCTGTACAACATCAGGCTTCTCATAACATCACCACCCAAATGGTGAAACATGTCAAAATAGACGACTCAGGGCATCTTTTTCGATTCCGAATTGAGACATGGACTCCAGAAGAAACGTCCGAACCTTGATAAATATCCGGAGAGAAAGAGTTTCTCTCTTCAACACAATTTGAACTCAAACAAGCACTTATGGGAGAGCATTTCCATGGATTTGAGAGATCACCCAACATGTGTACTGATAAATGGAAGAATTTTGTTAAGGTGTTTAAGAAGGCTTAGAAAAATAATAATGATGAGAATGTGAGTGTTAGTGCGAAAATGAGTAATTTTAAGGAGATTCAGGCGATTCTGAAGGAGAAGAGCAAGAATGTGCCGTCTTCTGGAGGCGAAAGTTCTCTAGTTGATTCCTTGTGTTAGTTCGCTGATAAAGTTTGAACTCATGTATCTATAACAAACGGTTTTTATGTATTGAAATGATATATTAAATAGATCTTTATCATGCTAAATGGTATCTCTAGTTACACCAAACCTCAGGGGTGTAGCCGTAATTATCCCTACTTTATATATAGTAACCCTTTATGCGTCATAGAAGTACAATAAATTACGACTTTCGCTATTTTAGTACTTACACAGTGCACAATATGTGCAAATCAATTAGAAGAAGAAAAAGGGTATTGATTTTTTCACATGTAAAAATAATAAAAAAGGTTATTTTAATTTAAAATAAGTCAAGGGTCAGTTCTGCAATTTGGTCATATAAGACTTGACAAGAGCAAAGATAAAATTGTCATTTGTTACCGTAATTCTCTTGTTTCAACGTAAAATTAAGGCTAGCGATATTGCCAAAGCACAAATTGTTGCTGCCAAAGCAATTTAATTCATTTCTCTAATTTACCCTTCTCAATCAAGTTTTGTTAAAGTAAGTTTTACAATTTCCATAACATAGACTTTGTGTCATTTAATCACTCCTTAATTATAGCTAATTGAATATATACAAATAATATTAGATTAACTTTGAGATCAATTTCTCTTATCTATATTTGGCTAATTAATAATATGATAAATTTATTTCTTTGTTTGTTATTTTTTTTTACCACTATGAGAATATTCAGGGAAAATGTACTATGACTTCGAACAGTTTCAATCTAACTAAATAATTGCTAAACAATATTTAATTTATACAGTTCATGTAGCATGTTTTTATAGATAGTTCTATTAATTCTCTTAATTTATATTTCTTTTTAGGATAATATTTGTAAAAATATTGCTAATGTACACAATTCATTGGAAACATATAATTCATTTTTAATTAATATATTAAGATCCACTCTAGGTAAAGATTAAAGATTTTGTGATTATGGAATATGGAGTATGATATTTTTTTAGTTATTGATTATAAGTTCCAAAATATGACGGATAACTTGTTTTATAATGAGTTGTCAATGTTTTTTTCTTATCCAATATATTAGTCATTTGTGGCATATTATATTGTTCTCAACTTTTATTCCCCAAATATGACGGCTAATTTGTTTTATAATGAGTTGTCAATTTTTTTTTCTTATAATGAGATATTTTCAAGAATTTTTCTGTGCACATTGTGTATCAACTATCAAATAAGGAAGATGCGGCTAGTTTCCGTAAATAACATGTTATACGCTTTAAGATGGTTTAATCAAGAAGTCACTAATTGAGAAATTAGAGGAATTATAAAAGTTTCTCATATATTGGCTTTGATTGAAAAAGGGTAAATTAGAGAAATAAATTATATTGCTTTGGCAGCAACAATTTGTGCTTTGGCAATATCGCTAGCCTAAAATTAATAAAGAGAGAGAAATTCTCAGTTAACAACATGACTTAGAAAAGAAAACACTCGTTAACCTAGAAAATTTTATATCCATCTTGCATTGATTTTGTTATAATTAATAAACCAACAAATTAAATATTTCAAAATTATGGATACCTAGTTTTCATCATTTCATCTCAAATTACGTACACATGCGTCAACAACAAAAATGTATTACATCATACAACAAAATCATTCCATCTAACCTAGTCTCCAACATATATATTTCCTCATAAATTCAACTATGGCTTCCCTTCTCCTCCATACCTCAAATCTCACTCTCAAAACAAGAACGCACTAGTTCTATATTATTGTCAAAAGTACCCCTTAAAAAGATGTGTGCCATCTATTTTGATTCACTAACAACTAACCGATATAAGGATTCTAGAACAAACTCGGACCTTGATAAATCTCCGGAGGAAAAAAGAGTCTCTCTTCAACACTTGGAAAAAAAAACAAACACTTGTGGAAGAGGGGTTTTGAGAGATCATCCAACATGTGTACTGATAAATGGAATAATTTGGTTAAGGAGTTTAAAAAAGGCTAAGAAAAATAATAATGATTAGAATGTGAGTGTTAGCGCGAAAATAAGTAATTGTAAGGAGAATGAGGCGATTCTGAAGGAGAAGAGCAAGAATGTGCCTCCTTCTGGTGGTGGAAGTTCTCAAGTTTATTCATTTATGTAGTTCGCTGATAAAATTTGAACTCATGTATCTATAACAAACGACTTTTATGTATTAAAATAATATATTAAAATGTCTTTATCACGCGAAATGTTACATAACTATAAACTTTTGAGACTTTTTCGAAATCCTATGGGAACACTATGGAAATAATAAGTGCGTTATATAGTAACCCTTTATGCATCATAGAGGTACAAAAAATTACGACTTTCACTATTTTAGTACTTGCACAGTGCACATGTTGTGCAAATCAATTTAAAAAATAAAAAAGGTATTTGGTTTCTTCACATGTAAAATTAACAAAAAAGGTTGTTTTCAAATTAAAATAAGTCAAGGGTCACTTCTGCAATTTGCTCGTATAACACGCGTAATATCTCTTGTTTCAACATAAAATTAAGGCAAAAGTGCTCAAGTAACAATATGAGTAGAATAACTTTTTTATCCATCTTGCATTGATTTTTTTTATATATAACAAACCAACAAAATAAAATATTTTTCAAAATTGTGACACCTAGTTTTTATCGTTTAATCTTCAATTACACATATGACAACAATAAGAATTTATTACATCATACCTAGTCAACATCTTTTTTCCTCATAAACTCAACTCTTGCCTCCCTTCTCCTCCATACCTCAATCTCACTCACAAAACAAGAACACCCTAGTTCTATTCTATATTATAACCAAACGTACCCCCTAAAAAAAAAAAAACAATGTACATGACTGAAAATTTCCAACAAGACATAGAAGACTTGAACTATAGGAATTATAAAGTGATGATTTTATTCACACACTGAAAGAGTATATATATACAACAAGACATATTAAAAGGAAAGACTCCTAACAAGAAAAGACTCCTAAAATAACAAGGAGATAATCTCAAAGAATATACACTAAGACTTATCGCTAATACGCCCCCTCAAAATTGACGTCCCATCGGCGATGGAAATTTTGGAGCGAAGCAAAAGAAAACGTGCACGAGGCAGCGGTTTCGTGAGGACATCCGCTAGCTGATCAACAGTATTAACATACGAGACCTTAAGAAAACCCTAATGAACAAGGTCGCGAACAAAGTGAAGATCAACCGAGATATGCTTCATACGAGAATGAAGTACCGGATGAAGAGATAGACGAATAGCACCTAAGTTGTCACAAAGAACACAAGGTGTAGGGATCGAAACACCAAGATCCCGAAAGAGATGCTGCAGCCAACGAACCTCAGCAGCAACATTAGCAAGAGCACGGTACTCGGATTCCGTAGAAGAGCGAGAAACAGCTCGTTGACGTCGAGAAGACCAAGAAATGGGATTGCATCCAAGAAATAAAATATAGGCAGATGTAGAAGTCGCAGAAGATGGATCTCCAGCCCAATCAGCGTCGCTGTACGCCGTAAGAACAACCGGACAGCGTCGACGAAGGAGCAAACCATGAGAAGCGGTCCCTTTTAAATAGCGCAGCACACGTTTGAGGCTGGTCCAATCTGCCTCAGTTGGAGCAGCCATACGTTGAGCAAGTCTATTGACAGCAAACGCGATATCGGATCGAGTGAGTGAGAGGTATTGGAGAGCACCAATGACACGCCGAAACTCTGTAGAATCCGACATAGCGGCAGACGTGGAAACCGAGGATGTAGAAGCCATGGGAGTTGCTAATGGCTTGGCGCCATCCATTTTGTGACGAGCTAACACGTCACAGATGTACTTATGTTGAGATAAAAATAGCCCTTCACGACAGTGGTACACTTCAACTCCCAGAAAATACGTTAAAGGACCAAGATCCTTAACGGCAAACTTCAAGCCAAGGTTGCGAATAAGAGGCGTGAGAAGTGAGAGCCGACTCCCTGTGACAAGTATATCATCGACATAAACAAGAACATAAATAATATCAACGCCACGAGAATAAGTAAATAAAGAAGTGTCAGACTTGGATTGCACAAAACCAAACGAGCAAAGAGCATCACTCAAAGCAAGATACCAAGCACGGGGCGCTTGTTTGAGACCATAAAGAGACTTCTTGAGATGACAAACATGAGTCGGAAAATTAGGATCAGGGAATCCCGGAGGTTGAGACATATAGACTTCCTCATCAAGGTTGCCATGAAGGAAGGCGTTGCTTATATCAAGTTGACGGAGCGGCCAATTGCGAATAGTCGCAAGTGAAAGAACAGTGCGAATGGTGGCAGGCTTAACCACATGACTGAACGTCTCCTTGAAGTCAAGACCCGCTCGTTGGTGAAATCCCTTGGCAACGAGGCGAGCCTTAAACTTGTCAATGGAGCCATCGGGGTTTCGTTTAATGCGAAAAACCCACTTTGACCCAATAATATTTTTGGCCGAAGTGCGAGGCACTAACTCCCACGTGCCGTGGTGCATAAGAGCTGTATATTCCTCCGCCATTGCTGCGCGCCAACGAGAATCCTTCATAGCTTGAGTAACGCAAGTTGGCTCAACCGGACCATCAACAGGGTGTTTTGTCGCAAGATTCAACTGCTTGGGCTTGAAAATATTGTTCATAGCCCGTGTGGTCATGGGATGCTGTCGAGGAGCCGGGGCTGTTGGCGGCAAGGAGGGAGAAGCTGAATCAGCAGAGCGCGAAGTGGAAGACGCGGATTCGAGAGACAGATTCGGTGATGGCGGATCTGGAGAAATCGGCAGCAAGTCACTTGGAGCTGGAGATGGCGAAGAATGAACAGCTGAAGATGGTGGAGGAAGCACCGTCAGTGGCAAAAAATGAGGCGAAGAAGGTTGCAAAATTGGAGCAACCGATGAAGAAGAATAACCCGGAAACTCGGTCTCAACAAACTGAACATGTCGCGAGACATAAACTCGACCAGAGGAAGGATCAAGACACCTATAGGCACTTTGCGACAAGGAATAACCAACAAAAATGCAAGGTCGAGATGGAGGAGTTAGTTTGCCCAAGAGATAGGGCCGAAGCCAAGGAAAACACAAACACCCAAAAGTCCGCAGCTTGAGATAATTGGGAGCCCGACCATACAAGGCACGAAAAGGAGAATCATGGCGAAGAACAGACGTTGGAAGTCTGTTGTAGAGATATACGGCTGTGGCAAAAGCCGAGTCCCAAAAATTTGGTGGAAGGTCCGCTTGTTGTAACAATGTGCGACCAATAGTTACAACTTGTCTGTGGCGACGCTCAACTGTTCCATTTTGCTGTGGTGTGTGTGGAGCCGTAGTCAAAAAACTAATACCACAGTCAGAAAAATAAGGACGCAAAGCCACAAACTCGCCCCCATTGTCAGAATAAAAATTCTTTACCATGAAGCCAAATCGTTTTTCAACGAGACGATGAAATTGGCGAAACACAGTAGCAACCTGCGACTTATGTGACAATGGATAAAACCAACAATACTTTGTGAAGTGATCTACCAAAAGTAAGTAATAACGATTGCCATCCAATGATACAATAGGCGACGGACCCCAAACATCACCATAAATAAATTCTAAAGGATGCGAAGAACGTAAAGAAGTAGTTGCAAAAGGTAACTGAGTACTTTTATTAGAAAGGCAAAAACGACAAAACGTATCATCCTTAGAATGTAAAGAAGTACATGGTAAATTAAAATTTCTAAAAAGCAAATCACTAATCGCCTTGGAAGGATGGCCGAACCGACAATGCCAATTCATCCTACTTGTGCGAACACCAACCAGCGCCAATGGTAAATGTCGCGGAGGAGATGGCAACGTAAGATGATAAACGCCATTAGTGCATTCCCCGCGAAGAAGCTTCTGTCCCGTAGTTCGATCCTTAACAAAAAAATGAGAGGGAGAGAACTCAAGCGTTACATTATTTCTTAAGGTAAATTGGTGAACGGATAATAAATTCCTTTGCGACGAAGGAACACATAAAACAGGAGCAATAGTAAACCGACGATCATATTTAGTAAAAGAGGTAGAACCAATATGTGAAATTGGCAAACCTGAACCATCGGCAAGAAGCACCTCATCCGGGCCATCATACTCAGAATGGACCGAGAGATTCTGAAGGTCGGACGTAAGGTTATGAGTAGCACCTGAATCCATTAACCAAGAAGTCGAATTTGGCTGTTGTGGCGGAGGTGGGGAGGCAGCAATATTCGCCAACGGCTGTTGTAGAAGCCGACAAGTACGAGCGCTATGACCATAAATCCCACACAACTGACAATGAATATTCGGACGATTGTTGGAATTGCCCGAGCGAGTATTATTATTATTATTGCGCTGTTGGTGGTTGCCGGTGCCATTGCTGTTGTTGCCACGACCACCTCGACCACCTCGACCACCGGAACGATTTCCAGAGTTGTTGTTTCCACGGCCACGACCAGAATGTTGTTGACCCGATTGCGAATAAGTGGCAGAATTCGCGGTAGCAACAAGAGTGGAAGTTTGAGCCTCAAGTCGCTTGACATACGTCTCATGGGCAACAAGCTTGTCATGCAACGTCGGAAAGGGAAGCGGGGAATCACGTGCATTGATCTGAGCCGCAATGTCACGATATGGCGCACCTAGTCCATTCAGAACAAAAAGTGTCACATCATCGTCTGAGAGAGGGTGATCAATGATCGCCAGTTCATCCACCTTAATTTTAACGAGTTGAAGGAACTCCGAAACAGTTTTTGAGCCAATCGTCATTGTGGAGAGTGACTCTTTAATTTGCATAACCCGAGATCGGGATTTATTTGCAAAAAGACGCTGGAGAGTGAGCCAAGCGTCCGCCGAAGTTTTCGACGCAGAGATCAACGGAATAATATCCGGGGAGACTGAACCAAACAACGCCGTCAAGAGAAGAGCATCCTGACGAGTCCAGTGAACAAAAGCAGCTAAAGATTCGGTGGAATCAGTGCGCGGAGGACATGGAGTGGATCCGTCCAAAAAGCCGAGAAGGCCATAGCCATAAAATAGATGGCGAACCTGAGCGTTCCAGGAGGTATAATTGCCGGAGTTAAGCTGCAGGGGAAGATGCGTATGTGCGCTGATCGGCACAAGTTGATCATTATGGGGGCCGGTTGGATTGTTGACATTCAACGGCATGGCACGCGACTGAATTATCGGTGCAGAAGACGACGGCACAGAGGGCTCAACAGAAGAGGCGGCGCCGTCAGTAGGGTTTGAAGAATTTGCGGAAGACATGGAGATCGATTTACTCAGTGAGAGATAAACCTTGCTGATACCATATAGGAATTATAAAGTGATGATTTTATTCACACACTGAAAGAGTATATATATACAACAAGAGATATTAAAAGGAAAGACTCCTAACAAGAAAAGACTCCTAAAATAACAAGGAGATAATCTCAAAGAATATACACTAAGACTTATCGCTAATATGAACTACATCAACACTCTCATAACTGAAAGAATATTTAAGAAGAAGAAAGTTATGTGTTGCAAGCTTAATCAAGACTTGCGTATAACCTTATATTTATAGCCTGATTACAAAAAGTAATGAAAAGATACGATCAAATAATATCCTAACTCATCTGTACCAAATCTAATATTTAAACTTACCTGCGTAACTATTTGAATTTGAATTACAATAAACTTATCTATGAAACAAACGTCTAACACCCCCTTGCAAACTGAGAGGGGAGAATACAAATTCTCAGTTTGGGACGTAGGAAAAGAAAACGTGCTGAAGTCTGCCCTTTGGTAAATGCATCAGCAACCTGATCAAGTGTAGAAATATATCGAACCACAATATCTTTATTTAGAAATTTTTCTCTGATGAAGTGATAATCAACTTCCACATGCTTTGTCCTTGCATGAAAAACTGGATTAGTGGCCAAAGCTAATGCTCCAACATTATCACACCAAAGTGTTGGACATTGTGGAAGGGCAACACGTAAATCACGAAAAACCATTCTTAGCCAATATATTTCAGCAGTTGCAAGTGCCATGGATCGATACCCCGATTCTGTACTAGAACGTGAGACTACGTGTTGCTTCTTCGAACTCCAAGAAATAAGATTCTGACCAAGAAAAACAGCATAACCACTTGTTGATTTTCGATCATCAGGATTTCACGCCCAATCAGAGTCACAATATACCTGCAAATTAATAGAAGTAGGCTGATAAAAAAGACCAAATTCAACAGTGACTTTGAGATATCGTAAGACACGCTTGACAACAATCCAATGAGGTTGTCGTGGATTATGCATAAATTGACACAATTGATTGACTGCATATGCAATATCCGGACTTGTTATTGTGCAATACTGAAGTGCTCCAATCACTTGTCGATATTCTGTAGGATCATCAAGAAGATCACCATCCATTGCTGATAATTTGCTGCCAGAAATTGTTGGTGAAGATAAAGGCTTAGCTCCAGACATTTTTGTGCGTTCCAGTAGGTCTACTATATATTTCGTCTGGCGAAGATGAAGCCCTCCAGAATCTCGAGATGCCTGGACACCAAGAAAATAGTGTAACATTCCCAGATCTTTAATTTTGAATACTTCACCTAATTTATCAATCAAAGCAGAGATGGCTGTAGAAGAAGATCCCGTAATAATAATATCATCGACATAAATAAGAATAAATATTGTGGCCTTATCTGAATGAAGCGTAAAAAAGGAATAATCAACTGATGACTCGACAAAACCAAACTCTAGTAGCTGGTGAGCAAGTCGATTAAACCAAGCTCTTGGAGCCTGTTTTAGACCATACAATGACTTGTGAAGTCTGCAAACATAATCAGGATATTCGGGATCCACAAAACCCCTAGGTTGCTCCATAAATACCTCCTCTTCCAATACACCATGCAAAAAGGCATTCGAGACATCTAGTTGTTGAATTGGCCAATTATAAGTAACAGCTAAAGCAAGAACGAGCCTGACTGTGGCAGGTTTGATCGTAGGACTGAATGTTTCGTGATAATCAATTCCACTTTGTTGTTCAAAACCTTTGGCAACGAGTCGTGCTTTGTACCTGTCAATCGAGCCATCAGCCTTCATTTTTAGCTTATAAACCCATTTGTTTCTTACCACACGACGATGAAGTGGTCTTGGACATAAGGACCAAGTTCCATTATCCATAAGAGCTTCAAACTCTAGACCCATAGCAACACGCCATTCAGGACAAGTTGCAGCTTTGGTATAGCAAGACGGTTCAAGCACATAATGGACAATTGATAAGGCATGGAGAGGATGTTTAGTGGAGTAGAAAAGCTTAAAGTCTGAAAAATCTTTTGGCTTTAAACTTCCAGTCTGAGACCTAGTAACAATTTTATTTTCTGGTGTATTGTTCAAAGATGAGGTCTCAAGACTTGTAGTTTGAACTGGAATAGGTAACTCAGGTGAAGATGGTGGCATGTTGAGCAATGGTAAAGAGCTTTCATGACTTGTAGTTTGAATATGAACTGGAGACTCGGGCAAGGAAGGTGGTTGATTAGCTGAGTGTAGAGAGGAGTCAATTTCTACACTAGGCTGAACAGGATTATTGTTGGTTGGTTGGAGAATATGTGGAACATTTGTTTCTACAAGTCATAGGGGTCGGATAATCTGCAGGAATAAATTAGTCTCAGAATCTGCATTAGACATGTTAGAATCATTATAACCAGTAGCAAATTCTGATGAAGTATGAAGAGGAATATTACATTGTCCTACCTCTTTAGTCTGGCAAGCATGGGATGTATCCTTAGCAGGAAAAGACGTCTCATCAAAAATAACATGCCTTGAAATATATACTTTGCCACTAGAGGGATCAAGACATCTATAGCCTCTTTGATTAGTCATATACCCCAGAAAAATGCATTTTTTACTTTTAAAATTAAGCTTGTGTGCATTATACGATTTTAGAAAAGGATAGCAAGCACAACCAAAGGTCTTTAAATCAGTGTATGAAGGAGATCGAGCAAACAATTTGTAGTATGGAGAATCATTTTGCAAGACTTTAGATGGAAGACGATTAATTAAAAATATAGCTGTTAAAAATACTTCCACCCAATATTTTGCATTAAGTCCAGATTCAGAAAGTAAGGTTAAACCCGTTTCTTGTATGTGACGATGTTTTCTCTCGGCCACACCGTTTTGTTGAGATGTATAAGGACATGTTAAACGATGATTTATCCCATTTTGTGTCATGAAGCTCTTAAATTCATTTGATAGATACTCACCACCATTATCTGTTTGTAGTTGCTTAATAGATCTTGAAAATATATTTTCTACAAGAGCTTTAAATTTGATAAAGGTGGAAAGTACTTCAGACTTGTTATGTATGGGATACAACCAAGTAAACCTAGAATAATCATCAATAAATAGAACATAATATTTGAAGTCACTGATAGATTTAATAGGTGAAGTCCAAACATCTGAATGAATTAAGTTTAAAGGAAACAAAGACTCACGACTAGAACTAACGAAGGGTAATTGTTTTGCCTTGCCCATAGGACATGAGGGGCAAAAATTACTCTTTTTATTGGACACAAAAACAGGAAGCTTGAACTGACGAATTAAAGATTGTACGACTAACAAAGAGGGGTGTCCCAGACGAGAGTGCCAACAATCCACAGATGTCCGAAGCCCGACAGTAGCAGTCAAGCATTTTATTTTATTTTGAGATCTCTTGTGGAGTGCCAGAGGATACATGCCGTTCTAAGCCATTCCTTGGAGGAGGATTCTGTCGGTTTTGTTCTCCTTCACACAAAAATCAGAACCAGTTAGCTGAAAATAACAATCATTGTCTTTGCAGAATTTATTAATAGAGACTAAATTAGAAGAAGCGGAAGGACAATGAAGAATATCTTTTAAAATAAAATCTGAAGTTCCAATGGAAAAAGGGGTAGAACCAGTATTTTGTATTTCTAAACCTGAACCGTTGCCAACCGTGACTGCTTCTTCTCCTTTATAGGGCTGCTGATGGACTAAGTTTTCAGCATCAGATGTGATATGGGCATTGGCACCACTATCCGCATACCAAACTTCATTCTCGTATACGGCATTGCTTTCAGCCACCATTGCAGCAAGCTCCATAGGTGGATGACGTCCCTGATATGCATAATCATAACGGTGAAAGCAATCAAGAGCCTGATGAAACTCCTTCTTACAAATCTGACAAACATCTCTGCTGGAATCAGGCTTCATAAGATGAGGTGGTGGATTTTTGAGACCGGTCATACCAGATGATGGTTTGGCTTGCTGAGGTCGAACTTGGCTAGAGATAGTCCCTTGTAACACTGGAAAATTTTTAGATTTGTGTGGGATAACATTAGACTTTCGTCGTGCTGCTGCCATTGCAAAGTGGGGGCTCTGGAGTAGGATGAGAATTTTGTTGGTTCTGTAACATCGAGTCATAGCTGAGAAGTTCAGCTTGAAAGTCATCAAAAGGAAAATCCTTTCCACGGGAGGCAAAATTGTAAGAAGTGATAAAAGGATTATAAATTGGATTCAAACCAGATAGTATGTAAGAAATTAAATCCTCGTCATCAACAGCCTTACCAGATGCAGACAATTGATCAGCCAAACTCTTTGAAGCTCAAGATATTCAGTACACGTAGTGTTACCTTGACTAATTGACTGGATTTGGCGTTTGAGATAGGATATTCTGGACCGAGACTGTGATGAAAAACGATTGGACAAAGATGTCCAAACCAGATGAGAAGTGTTTAGTCCATATAAAGTAGACATTACCTTCTCAGAAACAGATGAAAGAATGCAACCAAGAAGATGTTGATCTTTCTGACGTCAAACCAAATAGGCTGGATTTGGTGTACCATCTGCATTTGTGATATCAGGTGCAGCGTTTGACCCATCAATGAAGCCAACATAGTCAAAACCGCGAAGAATAGGAAGAACTCGAGAGCTCCAATTTAAATAATTTGGACCTTCAAGTTTGACAGTAAAATACTGCGCAATATTGTGCAGATTTGGTTGTGTTTGGGGTTCTGTCATTTTGACAAAAAAGATGAGGAAAGAAGAAAAAATAAATGTGCGGAAGCTAACCAGGATCAAGCGTTTGCTTAAAAGGATGATACCATGAAAGAATATTTAAGAAGAAGAAAGTTCTGTGTTGCAAGCTTAATCAAGACTTGCGTATAACCTTATATTTATAGCCTGATTACAAAAAGTAATGAAAAGATACGATCAAATAATATCCTAACTCATCTGTACCAAATCTAATATTTAAACTTATCTGCCTAACTATTTGAATTTGAATTACAATAAACTTATCTATGAAACAAACGTCTAACAATAACATCACCACCCCACACCGAAAACACCATCTCCATGATCATCGAACAACAACAACTCCCTCAACACCACCTAAATGGCGAACCAGGTCAAAATAGTCGACCTAGGCCAACTGCAATTCCCAAAAAACGAGCCGAGACATGGATTCAAGAAGAAACTCGGACCTTGATAAATCTCCGGAGAGAAAAAGAGTCGAGAAAATCACATTTTTGGTGCCTTAACTTGGCACAAGTTCGTTTTTGGTGCCTTAACTTGGCACACCATGTTTTTGGTCCCTCAATTTGGCTTTTTTTTCGATTTTGGTCCTCCGGCGGCGGCAATTTTAATTTGTCGCCGGATTTTGCCACGGTGGACGGATTTTGGGACCCAGTCAAGATGCCACGTCACCCAAATGCTTAGTTGGCACGCCACGTGAACTTAAAAAAAAAAAAAAAATTACAGAAAAATATTTCAAAATTACCAAAAAAACTAAAAAAGAATTCTAATTTCGAATTAATGTAAAATAATTAAAAATGTCAAAATTTCAAATTAATGTAAAATAATTAAAAATGTCAAAATAATTTTAAAGGTTTTTATAATTTCATAAATTTAATATTAGTTAAAAAAACAAAAAGAAATTAAAAAAGAAAAGAAAAAGAACGGCGGTGAGTCCTCCACCACCAACTCCTCCTCCAATTCCTTCTCCTCCACCAACTCCTTCTCCTCCTCCTCCAACCACCGTCTACTTCACCACCTCTTTCTCCTCCACCACAACCACCAACCACTGCCCCTTCACCACCACTTTCTCCTCCCCCATCGTCGCCTGCACCTCCAAAATCTCCAACTCCTCCACCGTCCTCTATCCCCTCACCGTCAAACCCTTCAACTCCCTCATCTTCTCCTCCTCCACCGTCAACCACCCCTTCAACTCCCCCATCTTCATCTTCTTTTCACCTCCCTCATCTTCTCCTCCTCCACCGTCAAACCCTCCAGACTTTATTTTTATTTTTATTTTTTACTTTTTTACTTTTTTTTTTGTTTTTTAATTAATATTAAATTTTATTAAATTAGAAAAACCTTTTATAATTACATTTTATTTTTTATTTAGTTTACATTAATTTGAAATTATAATATCTTTTAATTTTGTAATTTTTTTTGTAATTTAACATTTTTTTAGAAAAGTCCACGTGGCGTGCCAACTAAGCATCTGGGTGACGTGGCATCTTGACTGGGTCAAAATCCCCTAAATCCGTCCACCGTGGCAAAATCCGGCGACAAATTCAAATTGCCGCCGCTAGAGGACCAAAATCGAAAAAAAAGCCAAATTGGGGGACCAAAAACGTGGTGTGCCAAATTAAGGCACCAAAAATGAACTTGTGCCAAGTTAAGGCACCAAAAATGTGATTTTCTCAAAAAGAGTCTCTCTTCAACACTTCGAAATCAAACAAGCACTTGTGGGAGAGCATTTCCATGGAAATGAGGGAGAGGGGTTTTGAGAGATCACCCAACATGTGTACTGATAAATGGAAGAACTTGGTTAAGGAGTTCAAAAAGGCTAAGAAAAATAATAATGATAAGAATGTGAGTGTTAGCGCGAAAATGAGTGATTTTAAGGAGATTGAGGCGATTCTGAAGGAAAAGAGCAAGAATGTGCCTCCTTCTGGAGGCGAAAGTTCTCTAGTTGATTCCTTTTTGCACTTCGCTGACAAAGGTTTAATATGTTGTTTACAATTATTTTCATTGTTGATGTTGGTAAATGTGGTGAAAGATCTTAAGTTTACTCCTTAATGTAGTTCGTGGATAAAGTTTGAACTCATGTACCTATAACAAACAACGGTTTTTATGTATTAAAATAATATATCAAATAGGTCTTTATCACGCTAAATGTTAGAAAAACTATAATTTTTTGTGACTTTTTTGGGATCCTTTGGAAACACTATGGAAACAATAATGCGTACATTATATATAGTAACCCTTTATGCGTCATAGAGGTACAATGCATTACGACTTCGGTTTAACAAAAAAAAACTACGAGTTTCGCTATTTTAGTACTTGTACAGTGCACAATATGTGCAAATCAATTAGAAGAAGAAAAAGGGTATTTGTTTTTTTCACACGTAAAAAAAGAAGAAGCTTATTTTCAATTTAAAATAAGTCAAGGGTCAGTTCTGCAATTTGCTCGTATAACACTTGACATGTGCGAAGATAAAATTGTCATTTGTTACCATAATTCTCTTCTTTAAACTTAAAATAAAGAGAAAGAAATGCTCAAATTATAACAACATGACTTAGAAAAGAAAACTCTCGTTACAACCTAGAAAATTTTATGTCCATCTTGCATTGATTTTGTTATAACAAACCAACAAATTAATTATTTCGATATTATGGACACCTAGTTTTTATCATTTCATCTACAATTACGTACACATGTGCCAACAATAAAAATTTATTACATCATATTACAAAATCACTCCATCTAACCTAGTCTCCAACAAATTGTTTTCATCATAAATTCAACTCTGGCTTCCTTCTCCTCTTGATGTAGGACAAGAACCCCCGGATCTATTTGATATTTTCGCAAAAAAAAAACAAAGGCCTCGACTAAAACCGTCATAACTTTTGATCCAGTGCTATGTTTGGACCCATAAGACATCAAATTGAACGTCTTTTATTTACTACATCTTGTTGCGTGAATCAGGCCCAGTATCGAACGTTTAGGGTTCCTGCGCAGCCTTACAGTTTCGTGTTGTTTTTTTTTCTAAGAATTTTCTTATTTTTCCTATTTTGTTTAGGACTCTTTTTATTTATTTCCTTATTTCAAATTACGGTTTCGTAGAGACTATAAATACATTGTTTATTGTTATTTTTCAGTATATTTGATCATTATTAAAAAAAAAGGGATTTTATTCCAATTTCTGGTGGATTCTAGTTTATTCCTTGTGGATTCCAGCGTGTTTCTGTCGATTACACGTTGGTGTGTCGATTGCACGTTTCCGTTCTGCGTCACCTCTATACCTCAAATCTCACTCTCAAAACATGAACACACTAGTTCTATATTATAATCAAAAGTACCCCTTAAGAAAAGTAAGAAAAAACAATGTATATGACGGAAAATTCCCGACAAGACTAGAATATTTGTACAACTTCAGCGCTCCCATAGCATCACCACTCTCACAACACCATCACCTTGATCATCGAACAACAACAACTCCCTCAACCCCATCACCACCCAAATTGCAAAACAGGTCAAATTGACGACCCGGGGCCATCTATTTCGATTCCCAAACAACTAGCCGAGACAAGGATTCCAGAAGACACTCGGACCTTGATAAATCTCCGGAGGAAAAAAGAGTCTCTCTTCAACACTTCGAATGATGAGAATGTGAGTGTTAGTGCGAAAATAAGTAACTTAATTTAAGGAGATTGGACGATTCTGACGGAGAAGAGAAAGAATGTGCATCCTTCTGGTGGTGAAAGATCTCAAGTTTATTCTATTTTGTAGTTCGCCGATAAAGTTTGAACTCATGTATCTATAACAAACGATTTTTATGTATTAAAATAATATATTAAATAGGTCTTTATCACGCCAAATGTTAGAAAAACTACAAATTTTTTAGAGTTTTTCGAAATCCTATGGAAACACTATGGAAATAATAAGTGCGTACACTATATATACTAACCTTTTATGTGTCATAGAAGTACAATAACTTTTACGACTTCTGTTATTTTAGTGCTTGCACAGTGCACAATATGTGCAAATCAATTAGAAGAACAAAAAGGGTATTTCCACTCCGGACAAAAATGCCAAATGAGCTGATCCGTTTGCTCTCTACTTCCCAACGGAGTTGATAAAATGAGTCAAGCATCATTCTCAAAGAAAATCCATTTAACCTCATTGACATCCACAAGCCCGTCTCATTGTCGATTGCAATCAGCCCATCAACTGTTGCATCCCGTATCTCGGCAAGTGGAGTCGTAAACGGCTAAAATTCGTTGGCCTTGGGACCCACAGATGATCATGACAAATCCTGATAGACTCACCATACCGACCATCCACCGAAGACCCGTCTCCAGCACTTTAATAGCACCATGGATTCCACGCCAAGAAAACGAAGGATTATGACCAAGTTTCGCCTGAAATATAGAAGAATTGGGAAAACAATTGACTTAAAAAATCTGACCCAAGAAAAAACCAGGAAACCGAAAAATTAGGCTTGGCTTGGCTTGGCAAGAAGTGCCAAATCGAATGCACGAAAATTCCGAAAACCCAAGCCCCATCTTGTTTGCTCCAGCACAGTTTATCCCACGCTAGCCAATGGAATTTATAACGATCCCCGGTACCCCACCAATACTGACTAACCATATATAGCATCAAGTTTAGATATCAACGACTCAGGAATTTTAAAACAACTCATAATTAATGTCAAAATAGATTGAATGACAACTTTAATTAAAATCTTTTTATCCACTCCAGAAAGTTGTTGAGGTTTCCACCCGACAAACACCCCCGAGCATTATCCCGAATGTAAGCGAAAATTTCCCTCTTTGATCTCTCAACCACTGATGGCATGCAAAATATTTTGCGTGCTTATCCTCAACTAGCATACCCAAAATCTGTTGCACTTCCTCAATAGTTTCAGCCGACGTATTCTTACAAAACACGATGACAGACTTTGCCGAATTAATTTCCTGCCCGGAGCTTCTTCATACCGCTTCAATATCGAACAGATCTCCTCTGCCACATCCTTTTGGGCCTCGCAAAAAAGGAGGGTGTCATCGGCAAATAGCAAGTCAGAAACCGTCGGTGCATGGAGGCACACCTAGACACCCCCGACTGACCCCATATGTTCCGCTTCCTTGATCAAAGCTGAAGGAGCCCCCGACACAAAAAGAAACAGGTAAGGCGATAGTGGACCACCTTGAAGAACTCCTCGCTCCGTTACGATAGGGCCGCATTCACGTCCATTGACTAAACAATGATATTCTGGCAATTAACATTTTTTCTTGAACCTCATGACAATGGGTGACGAAAGTGTATTTGCAAGTCCAAACTCGAGACTAGATGGTACCACCGTTTCAAAACAGACCTATTTTACTGAAAATAAAAATATAATCAACAATAAATCCTATTTTCCTTTTAAATTTGGATATATCATTAAGCTTATTAGTAAAGAAAGTATCCAAAGTATCATCAGATACATTAATTTTTGACGGTACGAAAATATCGGTCAAATCCATGTCAAATTTCCTCATGTTCAATTAAAGGACACTTGACATGAGCGAAAATATAATGGTCATCGACTCTCATTCATAAAGTAAAATAAAGAAGGAAAAAAATCTCAAGTAACAATATGACTTATTTTAAATGCTCTATTGTATCAAAATAGACCTATTTAAGACAAATCAACAATAAATCTTAATTTTTTCTCGAAAGTTGGATATTCATTTAGGAATTAGCTTATCCGAAAAAACAAAGGTATTTTCAGATACATTATATGTTCAAAGATTTTGAAAAACTCGATCAAGTGGTGTGAAAAATCTTTTTTTCTTTTTTTTTTTAAATTAAGAAAACTTGACATGAGCAAAGATAAAATTGTCAATTGTTACCGTAATTCTCTTGTTTCAACATAAAATAAAGGAAAAAAATGCTCAAGTAACAATATGAGTAGAAGAATTTTTTTTATCCATATTGCATTGATTTTGTTATAACAAACCAACCAAAAAAAAAAATTCAAAATTGTAGACACCTAGTTTTTATCGTTTAATCTTCAATTACACATGTGACAACAATAAGAATTTATTACATCATACCTAGTCTCAACATCTTTTTTCCACATAAATTCAACTGTTGCCACCCTTCTCCTCCATACCTCAAATCTCACTCACAAAACAAGAACACACTAGTTCTATTCTATATAATAACCAAAAGTATCATCTCAAAAAAAAAAAAAAAAACAACAATGTACATGACTGAAAATTTCCAACAAGACATAGAAGACTTGAACTTCATCAGAACTCTCATAACATCACCACCCCACACTCAAAACACCATCGAACAGCAACAACTCCCTCCATACCACCCAAATGGCGAACCAGGTCAAACTAGTCGACCAGGGCCATCTATTTCGATTCCCAGAAGACGAGCCGAGGCATGGAATACAGAAGAAACCCGGACCTTGATAAATCTTCGGAGAGAAAAAGAGTCTCTCTTCAACACTTCGAAATCAAACAAGCACTTGTGGGAGAGCATTTCCGTCGAGATGAGGGAGAGGGGTTTTGAGAGATCACCCAACATGTGTACTAATAAATGGAAGAACTTGGTAAAGGAGTTCAAAAAGGCCAAGAAAAATAATAATGATGCGAAAATGCGCAATTTTAAGGAGATTGAGGCGATTCTGAAGGAGAAGAGCAAGAATGTGCCTCCTTGTGGTGGTAAAAGCTCTCTAGTAGTTGATTCCTTTTTGCACTTTGCTGATAAATTAATATGTTGTTTACAATTATTTTTCATTGTTGTTGTTGTTGATAAATGTGGTTAATTAAGGTTCGATTCTTTTGTGTTATGTTGTTTGACATTTTTGTGTTATTAAGAGTCGGTTGCTTTATGAAGTTTGCTGAGGGATGTTAGGTGTATTCTTTTGGTGGTTTGTGGGTTGAAATCTGGAAATTGCAGAATCATGAGACTGTGTTTTTTGTTTGATTCTTCATTGTGCATGGTTTGGTGGTTGTTTATTTATGATGTTTTAATGCAGCATGAATAGGATTTTGTTTTTCTCTTTGGTTCCAATTTTTAATTTTTTTTAGAGTAAAATGATAAACTATGGTGCATTCTCTCCCATATTTTCATTCTGTTGTGCTTCATACTTCATAATATGGTACAATCTGGGATTGTTTAATTATGAAGGGTGAGAAAAACTCATCTTTAGATCACCGAACTGCAAGAACTGTTCTGTTTATTAATTTGTTAGATTGGCTGAAGCGAAATTAATGTTTAGATGAGCCTGTTTGGTAAGGATAAGGGATATGCACACATTAGCTTGCGTGCTTTTGGTTTGTAAATTTTTGCAAAATAAAAGGAAAAGTTTAGCATCGAAAATGGTAAATAGTTAAATTTGTCGATACTATGTTTTACAATGATTGAAAATCTTGCGATAGATTCTGATATTGTGGTTCTGCGTTCTAGTTTGGTAGTGGCTCGCCAAGTAGATAAAGTACAAATGGTGTTAGGGTACAAGAAGTCCGCGTCATTAAATTTCATTTTCATCATGTGAATTGATGCTTTTCACTCACGCATATTTTTAATATTCTTGAAGTTCACTTATTGAAGATTAAAAGAAAAATATTTGTCGTGTTTCTAAATTTACAAATAGCATTAACTTCTGAATCTTATTTGTCGTCTGCAGGTATTGACAAAGCCAACGGTTCCTTTGGACCTGGGGAAGGTATGTTTGCTAATCATAGCCTCATATATTATTCATGCGCTAGCGCTTTGTATGTAATAACTGGTCTTTAGTTCTTACAACCACCATTTGTGTGTTCACTGTACTACAAGTGTTAAATTTTAGTTAAGGAAGTCATATTTTTGGAAAACTAAAAGTATTAATTGTGATTTTTACATAACTTACTCAAGTCGTCAATTTATTGTTTTATCGTGCAAGTTAATGACTCTGTATGTATTATTTGCGCGGGTTTTAGCTCAACGACATTTGGTTTTCACGTTATGTACATGTGTATATCTACGTAACAACTATCTTGCGTTCTGAAATAAAATTTTATTTTCCTAAAGAGTTGAGACTCACACACTCACACGGTGTTGAGTTAAGAAAAACTACGCCTTCCTCGTAAGGAAACCGAACAACAACTATACATCATAGTTTTGACTTTAATTTGCCGAGCTTTAATTTACACTGTTTTTGGCAGGTGACCGGAGCAACACACACAGAAAGGTAATAACAGTTAAACACGGGAATATCTCTAGGAAAATAGGTATTAATGGTACTCCTGATGCCATTAAGGAGACCATCGAAACTGCTTTCAGGCTAAGGCGAAAGCGTCCATTTATCTTAGAAGATGAATCCAACGTCATTCACACAATTGATAGAGATATGCCTTTGGGACAGTATACTTTGCACTTCGATGAAGGTACAATTCTGCATTTAATAAACTACACTCTTTTAACACTTACATGATAGTAATGGCAGTTTAAAATTTTTGTGTAAGAGACCACAATAAAGAACGAGTAGGTTTAGGTTTTTCTTTAAAGGGTAATTATATTTACACCCCGTAATATTTAGCCGAATTACATAAATCTTATCTAAGGTTTTAAATATTATTGAGCTACGATGTGATAGTGAAATATAAGAGGTATATTTATGATGTTTTCCAGACACTTAAGCGGGTGTTTTCTGTGTCTCCTTATTTATTCAAGTCTCAAGAGGGAGTAAGTAGCTTGCGCATTCCAAGTTTTTGAGTTGATAGTAAGTAGGCATACAGTATATCTTGTATTTCTCGAGTTCTAATAGATTTATATTCCACTTGGTTACATGAGTTCAAACTTTGTTAGCTTGAAAATGATACTTGTGATTACAGGCGTGACGATACGAGTTCGTTCTCATGTCGAGGAGGATCACTTGGAAGAGCTAGTGGAAACCAAAACCTTCTATAGTGAAGAAGATTTCCACAGATATTTATCTTGTCATGGGTGGAGTTGCCTGAAAGAGTGCCACAGGCACCGCACTGTTGACAACGTCGATGAACTCATCCCCGGAGCTATGTATCGTGGTGGAAAATCGACTAGTTTATAATTTTCATGGAATGGAGGAATGCTTTTCGGTTAACATGTTGTATGAATTTCGGGACGATCTTTGATAGAAAATGTTGAAGTTAGTGTTTGTCTTTTGTATAATTTTCAATTGAAACCACTAGTACCTGAAACACATAGATGTTTATAATTAGGGATTTATTTTGTTGGATGCTATTGATTTTGGTTGTGGTCATTTTTTTTTATTGGTTGTGGTTAAGGTGTTTAAAAAGGCTAAGAAAAATAACGAAACAAGAGTTTTGTTTTTCTTTTGTTGATTGGTTCAATTGTTCTCGAGAATGGATTAATTCCTAATTGTACTTTTTCATGTGCGAGTATCCCTTGTACTCTCACTTTAATTTTTTGCAATAATATCTTTTACTCTGCCGATAAAATTAATGATTAGAATGTGAGTGTTAGTGCAAAAATGAGTAATCTAATTTAAGGAGATTGGGCAATTCTGACGGAGAAGAGCAAGAATGTGCATCCTTCTGATGGTGAAAGATCTCAAGTTTATTCCTTTTTGTAGTTCACTGATAAAGTTTGAACTCATATATCTATAACAAACGATTTTTATGTATTAAAATAATATATTGAATAGGTCTTTATCACGCTAAATGTTAGAAAAACTATAAATTTTTTGAGAGTTTTTCGAAATACTATGAAAACACTATGGAAATAATAAGTGCGTACATTATATATACTAACCTTTTTATGCGCCATAGAAGTACAATAAATTACGACTTTTGCTATTTTAGTGCATGCACAATTCACAGTATGTGCAAATCAATAAGAAGAACAAAAAGGGTATTTGGTTTTCTTCCGAATCAAACTCCCACCACTACATGAGCCATCATCGACTTCACATTCCAAGATCAAGACTAAGATGGTAAGCACTACAGGTAAAATTTCCACTCCGACAAAAATGTCAAATGAGCTGATCCGGGTGCTCTCTACTTCCCAACGGAGTCAAGCATCATCCTCAAAGAAAATCCATTTAGCCTCATTGACATCCACCAGCCCATCTCATTGTCAATCAGCCCAGCAACTGTCGCATCCCGCATCTAGACAGTGGAGGCGTAAACGGCTAAAAAATTATCGGCCTCGGGATCCACCGATCATGCCAAATCCTGATAGACTCACCATCCCGACCATCCACTGAAGACCCGTCTCCAGCACTTTAATAGCACCATGGATTCCACGCCAAGAAAACGAAGGATTGTGACCAAGTTTCGCCTGAAATATAGAAGAAATGAGAAAATACTTGACTTAAAAAATATGAACCAAGAGCAAACCAGGACACCAAGAAATTCGTCAAGCCTGCTTGGCAAGAAGTGCCAAACTGAATGCACGAAAATTCCGGAAACCCAAACCCCCATCTTGTTTGCTCCAGCACAGTTTATCCCACGCTAGCCAATGGAATTTATTACGATCCCCGGTACCCCACCAATACTGACTAACCATATATAGCATCAAGTTCAGATACCAACAACTCTAGAATTTTAAAACAACTCATAATAAATGTCGAAATAGATTGAATGACAACTTTGATTAAAACCTCTTAATCCACTCCAGAAAGTTGTTGAGGTTTCCAACCCGACAAACGCCCCCAAGCGTTATTATTGAACAATAGAACTTGATAAAAGTAAATTGTATTGACGATTGTTGAGAGAGAATTCTCATGAGAAAATTACAGAGCAAAGTGAATAAGAAATTCACCTGAGTTTAACTTATATAGGGGGAGCGGGGAGTGTGATGCAACAGCAGCGATGGAAACTTTCCAATTAGGGAAAGTTTGTTTGTTAACGGTAACAACAGAAATTTAAAATAATACTAAAAATAGAAAATATTGAATTAATAACTCTAATAGTTATCCCGAATGTAAGCGAAAATTTCCCTCTTTGATCTCTCAACCACTGCTGGCATGCCAAATATTTTGCGTGCTTATCCTCAACTAGCATACCCAAAATCTGTTGCACTTCCTCAATAGTTTCAGCCGACGTATTCTTACAAAACACGATGACAGACTTCGCCGAATTAATTTCCTGCCCGGAGCTTCTTCATACCGCTTCAATATCGAACAGATCTCCTCGGCCACATCCTTTTGGGCCTCGCGAAAAAGGAGGGTGTCATCGGCAAATAGCAAGTCAGAAACCGTCGGTGCATGGAGGCACACCTAGACTCCCCGGACTGACCCCATATGTTCCGCTTCCTTAATCAAAGCTGAAGGAGCCCCCGACACAAAAAGAAACAGGTAAGGCGATAGTGGACCACCTCGAAGAACTCCTCGCTCCGTTACGATAGGGCCGCATTCACGTCCATTGACTAAACAATGATATTCTGGCAATTAACATTTTTTCTTGAACCTCATGACAATGGGTGACGAAAGTGTATTTGCAAGTCCAAACTCGAGACTAGATGGCACATTCTCTGGATTGTGCTCAAACTTTTGTTTTTGATGAAATTTAATGGTACCACCGTCTCAAAACAGACATATTTAACTGAAAATAAAAATATAATCAACAATAAATCCTATTTTCTATTTAAATTTGGATATATCATTAAGCTTATTAGGAAAGAAAGTATCCAAAGTATCATCAGATACATTAATTTTTGAGTGTACGAAAATATTTGGTCAAATCCATGTCAAATTTCCTCATGTTCAATTAAAGGACACTTGACATGAGCGAAAATATAATTGTCATCGACTCTCATTCATAAACTAAAATAAAGAAGAAAAAAAATCTAAAGTAACAATATGACTTATTTTAAATGCTCTATTGTTTCAAAATAGACCTATTTTAGACAAATCAACAATAAATCTTAATTTTTTCTCGAAAGTTGGATATCCATTTAGGAATAAGCTTATCAGAAAAAAGAAAGGTATTTTCAGATACATTATATGTTCAAAGATTTTGAAAATCTCGATCAAGTGGTGTGGAAAATCTTTTTTTTTTTTTTTATTTATTTAAATTAAGAACACTTGACATGAGCAAAGATAAAATTGTCAATTTTTACCGTAATTCTCTTGTTTCAACATAAAATAAAGGAAAAAATGCTCAAGTAACAATATGAGTAGAATAATTTTTTTTATCTATCTTGCACTGCTTTTGTTATAACAAACCAACAAAATAAAATATTTTCAAAATTCTACACCTAGTTTTTATTGTTTAATCTTCAATTACACATGTGACAACAATAAGAATTTATTACATCATACCTAGTCTCAACATCTTTTTTCCTCATAAATTCAACTGTTGCCTCCCTTCTCCTCCATACCTCAAATCTCACTCACAAAACAAGAACACACTAGTTCTATTCTATATTATAACCAAAAGTATCCTCTCAAAAAAAAAAAAAAAAAAACAACAATGTACATGACTGAAAATTTCCAACAAGACATAGAAGACTTGAACTTCATCAGAACTCTCATAACATCACCACCCCACGCTCAAAACACCATCGAACAGCAACAACTCCCTCCATACCACCCAAATGGCGAACCAGGTCAAACTAGTCGACACGGGCCATCTATTTCGATTCCCACAAGACGAGCCGAGGCATGGAATACAGAAGAAACCCGGACCTTGATAAATCTTCGGAGAGAAAAAGAGTCTCTCTTCAACACTTCGAAATCAAACAAGCACTTGTGGGAGAGCATTTCCGTCGAGATGAGGAAGAGGGGTTTTGAGAGATCACCCAACATGTGTACTAATAAATGGAAAAACTTGGTAAAGGAGTTCAAAAAGGCTAAGAAAAATAATAATGATGAGAAAATGCGCAATTTTAAGGAGATTGAGGCGATTCTGAAGGAGAAGAGCAAGAATGTGCCTCCTTGTGGTGGTAAAAGCTCTCTACTTGATTCCTTTTTGCACTTTGCTGATAAATTAACATGTTGTTTACAATTATTTTTCGTTGTTGTTGTTGTTGTTGATAAATGTGGTTAATTAAGGTTCAATTCTTTTGTGTTATGTTGTTTGACATTTTTGTGTTATTAAGAGTCGGTTGATTTATGAAGTTTGCTGAGGGGTGTTAGGTGTATTCTTTTGGTGGTTTGTGGGTTGAAATCTGGAAATTGCAGAATCATGAGACTGTGTTTTTTGTTTGATTCTTCATTGTGCATGGTTTGGTGGTTGTTTATTTATGATGTTTTAATGCAGCATGAATAGGATTTTCTTTTTCTCTTTGGTTCTATTTTTTGAATTTTTTTAGAGTAAATTGATAAACTATGGTGCATTCTCTCCCATATTCTCATCCAGTTGTGCTTCATACTTCATAATATGGTACAATCTGGGATTGTTTAATTACGAAGGGTGAGAAAAACTCATCTTTAGATCACCGAACTGCAAGAACTGTTCTGTTTATTAATTTGTTAGATTGGCTGAAGCGAAATTAATTTTTAGATGAGCCTATTTGGTCGGGATAAGGGATATGCAAACATTAGCTTGGGTGCTTTTGTTTTGTAAATTTTCGCGAAAAATCATGAAAAGTTTAGCATCGAAAATGGTAAATAGTTAAATTTGTCGATACTATGGTTTACAATGATTGAAAATCTTGCGATAGATTCTGATATTGTGGTTCAGCGTTCTAGTTTGGTAGTGGCTCGCCAAGTAGATAAAGCACAAATGGTGTTAGGGATTATGTACTCTCCGTACATTCCTTTTCTATTACAAGAAGTCCGCGTCATTGAATTTCATTTTCATCATGTGAATTGATGCTTTTCTTTCACGCATATTTTTAATATTGTTGAAGTTCACTTATTGAAGATTTAAAGAAAATATTTGTCGTGTTTCTAAATTTTACAAATAGCATTAACTTCTGAATCTTATTTGTCGTCTGCAGGTATCGACAAAGCCAACGGTTCCTTTGGACCTGGGGAAGGTATGTTTGCTAATCATAGCCTCATATATTATTCATGCGCTAGCGCTTTGTATGTAATAACTGGTCTTTAGTTCTTACAACCGCCATTTGTGTGTTCACAGTACTACAAGTGTTAAATTTTAGTTAGGGAAGTCAATTTTCGAAAACTAAAAGTATTAATTGTCGATTTTTACATAACTTACTCAAGTCGTCATTGTATTGTTTTATCGTGCAAGTTAATGACTCTGTATATATTATTTGCGCGCGTTTTAGCTCTGCGAAATTTGGTTTTCACGTTATGTACATGTGTATATCTACTTAACAACTATCTTGCGTTCTGAAATAAAGTTATATTTCCTAAAAAGTTGAGACTCACACACTCACACGGTTCTTTAATTGAGTTAAGAAAAACTACGCCTTCCTCGTAAGGAAACCGAACAACTACTATACATCATTGTTTTGACTTTTATTTGCCGATCTTTAATTTACACTATTTTTGGCAGGTGACGGAGCAACACACACAGAAAGGTGATAACAGTTAAACACGGGAGTCTCTCTAGGAAAATAGGTATTAATGGTACTCCTGATGCCATCAAGGAGACCATCGAAACTGCTTTCAGGCTAAGGCGAAAGCGTCCATTTATGTTAGAAGATGAATCCAACGTCATTCACACAATTGATAGAGATATGCCTTTGGGACAGTTTACTTTGCACTTCGATGAAGGTAAATTCTGCACTTATATACTACCCTCTTTAAGCAGGTGTTTTCTGTGTCTCCTTATTTATTCAAGTCTCAAGAGGGTGTAAGTAGCTTGCGCATAGCCTGCGCATTCCAAGTTTTTGAGTTGATAGTAAGTAGGCATACGGTATAGCTTGTATTTCTCGAGTTCTAAATTTCTTATAGATTTATATTCCACTTGGTTATATAAGTTCACACTTTATTAGCTTGAAAATGATACTTGTGATTACAGGCGTGACGATACAAATTCGTTCTCATGTCGAGGAGGATCATTTGGAAGAGCTAGTGGAAACCAAAACCTTCTATGGTGAAGAAGATTTCGACAGATATTTATCTCGTCGTGGGTGGAGTTGCCTGAAAGAGTGCCACATGCACCGCACTGTTGACAATGTCGATGAACTCATCCCCGGAGCAATGTATCGTGGTGGAAAATCGACTAGTTTATAATTTTCATGGAATGGAGGAATGCTTTTTGGTTAACATGTTGTCTGAATTTTGGGACGATTTTTGATTGAAAATGTTGGAGTTAGTGTTTGTCTTTTGTATAATTTTCAATTGAAACCGCAGAGTACCTGAAATACATAGATGTTTATAAGGATTTATTGTGTTGGATGCTATAGATTTTAGTTCTGGTCATTTTTTTTTATTGATTATTGTTTTAAATTGCTAAATCTTAAGAATGCGGTTAGAGAAACGCATGAAGTCCATATATTATACCCATGGATTAAAGTTTCGTTTCGACAGTATGTTTCGATTCTTTAAAATATTAGAAACTTTTCGCAATGTTTCGAGATCTTTTCGATATGTTTCGAAAATTTTGTTATAATTGTGCGCACAATAGATGTAGAAATAATTTCATTTTTCTTTTACACATAGCCAAAAATGAAAACATTTCGATAGTTTTTGAAGAAAAGAAAAGAAACTTTGATCCATGATTATACCTCATGCTGTCATAGTTCAATGAACTTATTTTTACCTTTCTATTTATTTAGGGATGATTGAATCTACACCTCGTGTTGTAGTCTAGTTATACAAGCTCTTCCAAAATTAGAATATTTATAGAGAAACTTCTTGAAGTTTTAAACACATGAGAACATAAGGTGTCTACTTTTTTATTTTTATGAAAAAGAATAAAATTAGGGAGTTTTTGTAATCGTGAAGTCTATTGGTTTGTTTTTATTTAAGTTTTATATGGTTTATTGAATTGTTCGAACATTGCAGATCATAACAGCTATAAACAAACAATGTAATTATCATTTACATTTTTTTTTTCGAATACGTAATAATTCTTTACAAAATGGTCACATACTTTTTTCTCTTCTTTGCATTAATTTGTAATTTCTTTTTGCTCTAGTGATCTTTTGCAATGGCCACAAAGTCCAGTGTTGCGTTATTATTAGATACAAAAGATCTTTTTTATTTTTTGAAAACGATAATAAGCTGTTTCTCTGACCGCTATATAAGCTTTCTTGAGGGTACGAAAATGTCGGTCAAATCCATGTCAAATTTCCTCATGTTCAATTAAAGGACGGGAGTTTTGCAATAATAGTCCTCTAAGTTGACACTTCTTCAATTTTAGTCCTCTATATTTTTTATCTGTAATTTTAGTTACAACATGTTTCAAAATTGCTCCTCTAACCAATTTTTTGCCCATCTTGGCCGGAAATTCCAGCAATTTCACGAAATCTGATCATTTTTCCGGTTCTTTTTTGTCCCTTACAAAACGTGACTTTGTGCTTGTGTTTTATGAATAAAATTAATTGAAAAAACTGGAATTTTTGGCCAAAATAGCTGAAAATTTGGCCAGAGGACCAATTTTGAAACATGTTGTAACTTGAAGGACTAAAATTGCACATAAAAAACATAGAGGACTAATTTTGAAGAAGTGCCAACTTAGGGGACCATTATTGCAAAATTCCCATTAAAGGACACTTGACATGAGCGAAAATATAATTGTCATCGACTCTCATTCATAAAGTAAAATAAAGAAGAAAAAAAATCTCAACTAACAATATTACTTGTTTTAAATGCTCTATTGTTTCAAAATAGACATATTTTAGACAAATCAACAATAAATCTTAATTTTTTCGAAAGTTGGATATTCATTTAGGAATAAGCTTATCAGAAAAAAGAAAGGTATTTTCAGATACATTATATGTTCAAAGATTTTGAAAAACTCGATCAAGTGGTGTGGAAAATCTTTTTTATTATTATTTTAATTAAGAACACTTGACATGAGCAAAGATAAAATTGTCAATTTTTACCGTAATTCTCTTGTTTCAACATAAAATAAAGGAAAAAACGCTCAAGTAACAATATGAGTAGAATAATTTTTTTTATCTATCTTGCACTGCTTTTGTTATAACAAACCAACAAAATAAAATATTTTCAAAATTGTAGACACCTAGTTTTTATCGTTTAATCTTCAATTACACATGTGACAACAATAAGAATTTATTACATCATACCTAGTCTCACATCTTTTTTCCTCATAAATTCAACTGTTGCCTCCCTTCTCCTCCATACCTCAAATCTCACTCACAAAACAAGAACACACTAGTTCTATTCTATATTATAACCAAAAGTATCCTCTCAAAAAAAAAAAAAAAAAACAACAATGTACATGACTGAAAATTTCCAACAAGACATAGAAGACTTGAACTTCATCAGAACTCTCCTAACATCACCACCCCACACTCAAAACACCATCGAACAGCAACAACTCCCTCCATACCACCCAAATGGCGAACCAGGTCAAACTAGTCGACCAGGGCCATCTATTTCGATTCCCAGAAGACGAGTCGAGGCATGGAATACAGAAGAAACCCGGACCTTGATAAATCTTCGGAGAGAAAAAGAGTCTCTCTTCAACACTTCGAAATCAAACAAGCACTTGTGGGAGAGCATTTCCGTCGAGATGAGGGAGAGGGGTTTTGAGAGATCACCCAACATGTGTACTAATAAATGGAAGAACTTGGTAAAGGAGTTCAAAAAGGCTAAGAAAAATAATAATGATGAGAAAATGCGCAATTTTAAGGAGATTGAGGCGATTCTGAAGGAGAAGAGCAAGAATGTGCCTCCTTGTGGTGGTAAAAGCTCTCTACTTGATTCCTTTTTGCACTTTGCTGATAAATTAACGTGTTGTTTACAATTATTTTTCATTGTTGTTGTTGTTGTTGATAAATGTGGTTAATTAAGGTTCGATTCTTTTGTGTTATGTTGTTTGACATTTTTGTGTTATTAAGAGTCGGTTGATTTATGAAGTTTGCTGAGGGGTGTTAGGTGTATTCTTTTGGTGGTTTGTGGGTTGAAATCTGGAAATTGCAGAATCATGAGACTGTGTTTTTTGTTTGATTCTTCATTGTGCATGGTTTGGTGGTTGTTTATTTATGATGTTTTAATGCAGCATGAATAGGATTTTCTTTTTCTCTTTGGTTCTATTTTTTCGATTTTTTTAGAGTAAATTGATAAACTATGGTGAATTCTCTCCCATATTCTCATCCAGTTGTGCTTCATACTTCATAATATGGTACAATCTGGGATTGTTTAATTACGAAGGGTGAGAAAAACTCATCTTTAGATCACCGAACTGCAAGAACTGTTCTGTTTATTAATTTGTTAGATTGGCTGAAGCGAAATTAATTTTTAGATGAGCCTATTTGGTCGGGATAAGGGATATGCAAACATTAGCTTGCGTGCTTTTGGTTCGTAAATTTTCGCGAAAAATCATGAAAAGTTTAGCATCGAAAATGGTAAATAGTTAAATTTGTCGATACTATGGTTTACAATGATTGAAAATCTTGCGATAGATTCTGATATTGTGGTTCAGCGTTCTAGTTTGGTAGTGGCTCGCCAAGTAGATAAAGTACAAATGGTGTTAGGGATTATGTACTCTCCGTACATTCCTTTTCTATTACAAGAAGTCCACGTCATTGAATTTCATTTTCATCATGTGAATTGATGCTTTTCTTTCACGCATATTTTTAATATTTTTGAAGTTCACTTATTGAAGATTTAAAGAAAATATTTGTCGTGTTTCTAAATTTTACAAATAGCATTAACTTCTGAATCTTATTTGTCGTCTGCAGGTATCGACAAAGCCAACGGTTCCTTTGGACCTGGGGAAGGTATGTTTGCTAATCATAGCCTCATATATTATTCATGCGCTAGCGCTTTGTATATAATAACTGGTCTTTAGTTCTTACAACCGCCATTTGTGTGTTCACTGTACTACAAGTGTTAAATTTTAGTTAAGGAAGTCAATTTTCGAAAACTAAAAGTATTAATTGTCGATTTTTACATAACTTACTCAAGTCGTCATTGTATTGTTTTATCGTGCAAGTTAATGACTCTGTATATATTATTTGCGCGCGTTTTATCTCTGCGACATTTGGTTTTCACGTTATGTACATGTGTATATCTACTTAACAACTATCTCGCGTTCTGAAATAAAGTTATATTTCCTAAAAAGTTGAGACTCACACACTCACACGGTTCTTTAATTGAGTTAAGAAAAACTACGCCTTCCTCGTAAGGAAACCGAACAACTACTATACATCATTGTTTTGACTTTTATTTGCCGATCTTTAATTTACACTATTTTTGGCAGGTGACCGGAGCAACACACACAGAAAGGTGATAACAGTTAAACACGGGAGTCTCTCTAGGAAAATAGGTATTAATGGTACTCCTGATGCCATCAAGGAGACCATCAAAACTGCTTTCAGGCTAAGGCGAAAGCGTCCATTTATGTTAGAAGATGAATCCAACGTCATTCACACAATTGATAGAGATATGCCTTTGGGACAGTTTACTTTGCACTTCGATGAAGGTAAATTCTGCACTTATATACTACCCTCTTTAAGCGGGTGTTTTCTGTGTCTCCTTATTTATTCAAGTCTCAAGAGGGAGTAAGTAGCTTGCGCATTCCAAGTTTTTGAGTTGATAGTAAGTAGGCATACAGTATATCTTGTATTTCTCGAGTTCTAATAGATTTATATTCCACTTGGTTACATGAGTTCACACTTTATTAGCTTGAAAATGATACTTGTGATTACAGGCGTGACGATACAAATTCGTTCTCATGTCGAGGAGGATCATTTGGAAGAGCTAGTGGAAACCAAAACCTTCTATGGTGAAGAAGATTTCGATAGATATTTATCTCGTCGTGGGTGGAGTTGCCTGAAAGAGTGCCACAGGCACCGCACTGTTGACAATGTCGATGAACTCATCCCCGGAGCAATGTATCGTGGTGGAAAATCGACTAGTTTATAATTTTCATGGAATGGAGGAATGCTTTTTGGTTAACATGTTGTCTGAATTTTGGGACGATTTTTGATTGAAAATGTTGGAGTTAGTGTTTGTCTTTTGTATAATTTTCAATTGAAACCGCAGAGTACCTGAAATACATAGATGTTTATAGGGATTTATTTTGTTGGATGCAATAGATTTTAGTTCTGGTCATTTTTTTTTTATTGATTATTGTTTTAAATTGCTAAATCTTAAGAATGCGGTTAGAGAAACGCATGAAGTCCATATATTATACCCATGGATTAAAGTTTCGTTTCGACAGTATGTTTCGATTCTTTAAAATATTAGAAACTTTTCGCAATGTTTCGAGATCTTTTCGATATGTTTCGAAAATTTTGTTATAATTGTGCGCACAATAGATGTAGAAATAATTTCATTTTTATTTTACACATAGCCAAAAATGAAAACATTTCGATAGGTTTTGAAGAAAAGAAAAGAAACTTTGATCCATGATTATACCTCATGCTGTCATAGTTCAATGAACTTATTTTTACCTTTCTATTTATTTAGGGATGATTGAATCTACACCTCGAGTTGTAGTCTAGTTATACAAGCTCTTCCAAAATTAGAATATTTATAGAGAAACTTCTTGAAGTTTTAAACACATGAGAACATAAGGTGTCTACTTTTTTATTTTTATGAAAAAGAATAAAATTAGGGAGTTTTTGTAATCGTGAAGTCTATTGGTTTGTTTTTATTTAAGTTTTATATGGTTTATTGAATTGTTCGAACATTGCAGATCATAACAGCTATAAACAAACAATGTAATTATCATTTACATTTTTTTTTTCGAATACGTAATAATTCTTTACAAAATGGTCACATACTTTTTTCTCTTCTTTGCATTAATTTGTAATTTCTTTTTGCTCTAGTGATCTTTTGCAATGGCCACAAAGTCCAGTGTTGCGTTATTATTAGATACAAAAGTTCTTTTTTATTTTTGAAAACGATAATAAGCTGTTTCTCTGACCGCTATATAAGCTTTCTTGAGGGTACGAAAATGTCGGTCAAATCCATGTCAAATTTCCTCATGTTCAATTAAAGGACGGGAGTTTTGCAATAATAGTCCTCTAAGTTGACACTTCTTCAATTTTAGTCCTCTATATTTTTTATCTGTAATTTTAGTTACAACATGTTTCAAAATTGCTCCTCTAACCAATTTTTTGCCCATCTTGGCCGGAAATTCCAGCAATTTCACGAAATCTGATCATTTTTCCGGTTCTTTTTTGTCCCTTACAAAACGTGACTTTGTGCTTGTGTTTTATGAATAAAATTAATTGAAAAAACTGGAATTTTTGGCCAAAATAGCTGAAAATTTGGCCAGAGGACCAATTTTGAAACATGTTGTAACTTGAAGGACTAAAATTGCACATAAAAAACATAGAGGACTAATTTTGAAGAAGTGCCAACTTAGGGGACCATTATTGCAAAATTCCCATTAAAGGACACTTGACATGAGCGAAAATATAATTGTCATCGACTCTCATTCATAAAGTAAAATAAAGAAGAAAAAAAATCTCAAGTAACAATATTACTTGTTTTAAATGCTCTATTGTTTCAAAATAGACATATTTTAGACAAATCAACAATAAATCTTAATTTTTTTGAAAGTTGGATATTCATTTAGGAATAAGCTTATCAGAAAAAAAGAAAGGTATTTTCAGATACATTATATGTTCAAAGATTTTGAAAAACTCGATCAAGTGGTGTGGAAAATCTTTTTTTTTTATTTATTTATTTAAATTAAGAACAGTTGACATGAGCAAAGATAAAATTGTCAATTGTTACCGTAATTATGTTGTTTCAACATAAAATAAAGGAAAAAACGCTCAAGTAACAATATGAGTATAATAATTTTTTTTATCCATCTTGCATTGAATTTGTTATAACAAACCAACAAAATAAAATATTTCAAAATTGTAGACACCTAGTTTTTATCGTTTAATCTTCAATTACACAAGTGACAACAATAAGAATTTATTACATCATACCTAGTCTCAACATCTTTTTTCCTCATAAATTCAACTGTTGCCTCCCATCTCCTCCATACCTCAAAATCTCACTCACAAAACAAGAACACACTAGTTCTATTCTATATAATAACCAAAAGTATCCTCTCAAAAAAAAAAAAAAAAACAACAATGTACATGACTGAAAATTTCCAACAAGACATAGAAGACTTGAACTTCATCAGAACTCTCATAACATCACCACCCCACACTCAAAACACCATCGAACAGCAACAACTCCCTCCATACCACCCAAATGGCGAACCAGGTCAAACTAGTCGACCAGGGCCATCTATTTCGATTCCCAGAAGACGAGCCGAGGCATGGAATACAGAAGAAACCCGGACCTTGATAAATCTTCGGAGAGAAAAAGAGTCTCTCTTCAACACTTCGAAATCAAACAAGCACTTGTGGGAGAGCATTTCCGTCGAGATGAGGGAGAGGGGTTTTGAGAGATCACCCAACATGTGTACTAATAAATGGAAGAACTTGGTAAAGGAGTTCAAAAAGGCCAAGAAAAATAATAATGATGCGAAAATGCGCAATTTTAAGGAGATTGAGGCGATTCTGAAGGAGAAGAGCAAGAATGTGCCTCCTTGTGGTGGTAAAAGCTCTCTAGTAGTTGATTCCTTTTTGCACTTTGCTGATAAATTAATATGTTGTTTACAATTATTTTTCATTGTTGTTGTTGTTGATAAATGTGGTTAATTAAGGTTCGATTCTTTTGTGTTATGTTGTTTGACATTTTTGTGTTATTAAGAGTCGGTTGCTTTATGAAGTTTGCTGAGGGATGTTAGGTGTATTCTTTTGGTGGTTTGTGGGTTGAAATCTGGAAATTGCAGAATCATGAGACTGTGTTTTTTGTTTGATTCTTCATTGTGCATGGTTTGGTGGTTGTTTATTTATGATGTTTTAATGCAGCATGAATAGGATTTTGTTTTTCTCTTTGGTTCCAATTTTTAATTTTTTTTAGAGTAAAATGATAAACTATGGTGCATTCTCTCCCATATTTTCATTCTGTTGTGCTTCATACTTCATAATATGGTACAATCTGGGATTGTTTAATTATGAAGGGTGAGAAAAACTCATCTTTAGATCACCGAACTGCAAGAACTGTTCTGTTTATTAATTTGTTAGATTGGCTGAAGCGAAATTAATGTTTAGATGAGCCTGTTTGGTAAGGATAAGGGATATGCACACATTAGCTTGCGTGCTTTTGGTTTGTAAATTTTTGCAAAATAAAAGGAAAAGTTTAGCATCGAAAATGGTAAATAGTTAAATTTGTCGATACTATGTTTTACAATGATTGAAAATCTTGCGATAGATTCTGATATTGTGGTTCTGCGTTCTAGTTTGGTAGTGGCTCGCCAAGTAGATAAAGTACAAATGGTGTTAGGGATTATGTACTCTCCGTACATTCCTTTTCTATTACAAGAAGTCCGCGTCATTAAATTTCATTTTCATCATGTGAATTGATGCTTTTCACTCACGCATATTTTTGATATTCTTGAAGTTCACTTATTGAAGATTAAAAGAAAAATATTTGTCGTGTTTCTAAATTTACAAATAGCATTAACTTCTGAATCTTATTTGTCGTCTGCAGGTATTGACAAAGCCAACGGTTCCTTTGGACCTGGGGAAGGTATGTTTGCTAATCATAGCCTCATATATTATTCATGCGCTAGCGCTTTGTATGTAATAACTGGTCTTTAGTTCTTACAACCACCATTTGTGTGTTCACTGTACTACAAGTGTTAAATTTTAGTTAAGGAAGTCATATTTTTGGAAAACTAAAAGTATTAATTGTGATTTTTACATAACTTACTCAAGTCGTCAATTTATTGTTTTATCGTGCAAGTTAATGACTCTGTATGTATTATTTGCGCGGGTTTTAGCTCAACGACATTTGGTTTTCACGTTATGTACATGTGTATATCTACGTAACAACTATCTTGCGTTCTGAAATAAAATTTTATTTTCCTAAAGAGTTGAGACTCACACACTCACACGGTGTTGAGTTAAGAAAAACTACGCCTTCCTCGTAAGGAAACCGAACAACAACTATACATCATAGTTTTGACTTTAATTTGCCGAGCTTTAATTTACACTGTTTTTGGCAGGTGACCGGAGCAACACACACAGAAAGGTAATAACAGTTAAACACGGGAATATCTCTAGGAAAATAGGTATTAATGGTACTCCTGATGCCATTAAGGAGACCATCGAAACTGCTTTCAGGCTAAGGCGAAAGCGTCCATTTATCTTAGAAGATGAATCCAACGTCATTCACACAATTGATAGAGATATGCCTTTGGGACAGTATACTTTGCACTTCGATGAAGGTACAATTCTGCATTTAATAAACTACACTCTTTTAACACTTACATGATAGTAATGGCAGTTTAAAATTTTTGTGTAAGAGACCACAATAAAGAACGAGTAGGTTTAGGTTTTTCTTTAAAGGGTAATTATATTTACACCCCGTAATATTTAGCCGAATTACATAAATCTTATCTAAGGTTTTAAATATTATTGAGCTACGATGTGATAGTGAAATATAAGAGGTATATTTATGATGTTTTCCAGACACTTAAGCGGGTGTTTTCTGTGTCTCCTTATTTATTCAAGTCTCAAGAGGGAGTAAGTAGCTTGCGCATTCCAAGTTTTTGAGTTGATAGTAAGTAGGCATACAGTATATCTTGTATTTCTCGAGTTCTAATAGATTTATATTCCACTTGGTTACATGAGTTCAAACTTTGTTAGCTTGAAAATGATACTTGTGATTACAGGCGTGACGATACGAGTTCGTTCTCATGTCGAGGAGGATCACTTGGAAGAGCTAGTGGAAACCAAAACCTTCTATGGTGAAGAAGATTTCCACAGATATTTATCTCGTCATGGGTGGAGTTGCCTGAAAGAGTGCCACAGGCACCGCACTGTTGACAACGTCGATGAACTCATCCCCGGAGCTATGTATCGTGGTGGAAAATCGACTAGTTTATAATTTTCATGGAATGGAGGAATGCTTTTCGGTTAACATGTTGTATGAATTTCGGGACGATCTTTGATAGAAAATGTTGAAGTTAGTGTTTGTCTTTTGTATAATTTTCAATTGAAACCACTAGTACCTGAAACACATAGATGTTTATAATTAGGGATTTATTTTGTTGGATGCTATTGATTTTGGTTGTGGTCATTTTTTTTTATTGGTTGTGGTTAAGGTGTTTAAAAAGGCTAAGAAAAATAACGAAACAAGAGTTTTGTTTTTCTTTTGTTGATTGGTTCAATTGTTCTCGAGAATGGATTAATTCCTAATTGTACTTTTTCATGTGCGAGTATCCCTTGTACTCTCACTTTAATTTTTTGCAATAATATCTTTTACTCTGCCGATAAAATTAATGATTAGAATGTGAGTGTTAGTGCAAAAATGAGTAATCTAATTTAAGGAGATTGGGCAATTCTGACGGAGAAGAGCAAGAATGTGCATCCTTCTGATGGTGAAAGATCTCAAGTTTATTCCTTTTTGTAGTTCACTGATAAAGTTTGAACTCATATATCTATAACAAACGATTTTTATGTATTAAAATAATATATTGAATAGGTCTTTATCACGCTAAATGTTAGAAAAACTATAAATTTTTTGAGAGTTTTTCGAAATACTATGAAAACACTATGGAAATAATAAGTGCGTACATTATATATACTAACCTTTTTATGCGCCATAGAAGTACAATAAATTACGACTTTTGCTATTTTAGTGCATGCACAATTCACAGTATGTGCAAATCAATAAGAAGAACAAAAAGGGTATTTGGTTTTCTTCCGAATCAAACTCCCACCACTACATGAGCCATCATCGACTCCACATTCCAAGATCAAGACTAAGATGGTAAGCACTACAGGTAAAATTTCCACTCCGACAAAAATGTCAAATGAGCTGATCCGGGTGCTCTCTACTTCCCAACGGAGTCAAGCATCATCCTCAAAGAAAATCCATTTAGCCTCATTGACATCCACCAGCCCATCTCATTGTCAATCAGCCCAGCAACTGTCGCATCCCGCATCTAGACAGTGGAGGCGTAAACGGCTAAAAAATTATCGGCCTCGGGATCCACCGATCATGCCAAATCCTGATAGACTCACCATCCCGACCATCCACTGAAGACCCGTCTCCAGCACTTTAATAGCACCATGGATTCCACGCCAAGAAAACGAAGGATTGTGACCAAGTTTCGCCTGAAATATAGAAGAAATGAGAAAATACTTGACTTAAAAAATATGAACCAAGAGCAAACCAGGACACCAAGAAATTCGTCAAGCCTGCTTGGCAAGAAGTGCCAAACTGAATGCACGAAAATTCCGGAAACCCAAACCCCCATCTTGTTTGCTCCAGCACAGTTTATCCCACGCTAGCCAATGGAATTTATTACGATCCCCGGTACCCCACCAATACTGACTAACCATATATAGCATCAAGTTCAGATACCAACAACTCTAGAATTTTAAAACAACTCATAATAAATGTCGAAATAGATTGAATGACAACTTTGATTAAAACCTCTTAATCCACTCCAGAAAGTTGTTGAGGTTTCCAACCCGACAAACGCCCCCAAGCGTTATTATTGAACAATAGAACTTGATAAAAGTAAATTGTATTGACGATTGTTGAGAGAGAATTCTCATGAGAAAATTACAGAGCAAAGTGAATAAGAAATTCACCTGAGTTTAACTTATATAGGGGGAGCGGGGAGTGTGATGCAACAGCAGCGATGGAAACTTTCCAATTAGGGAAAGTTTGTTTGTTAACGGTAACAACAGAAATTTAAAATAATACTAAAAATAGAAAATATTGAATTAATAACTCTAATAGTTATCCCGAATGTAAGCGAAAATTTCCCTCTTTGATCTCTCAACCACTGCTGGCATGCCAAATATTTTGCGTGCTTATCCTCAACTAGCATACCCAAAATCTGTTGCACTTCCTCAATAGTTTCAGCCGACGTATTCTTACAAAACACGATGACAGACTTCGCCGAATTAATTTCCTGCCCGGAGCTTCTTCATACCGCTTCAATATCGAACAGATCTCCTCGGCCACATCCTTTTGGGCCTCGCGAAAAAGGAGGGTGTCATCGGCAAATAGCAAGTCAGAAACCGTCGGTGCATGGAGGCACACCTAGACTCCCCGGACTGACCCCATATGTTCCGCTTCCTTAATCAAAGCTGAAGGAGCCCCCGACACAAAAAGAAACAGGTAAGGCGATAGTGGACCACCTCGAAGAACTCCTCGCTCCGTTACGATAGGGCCGCATTCACGTCCATTGACTAAACAATGATATTCTGGCAATTAACATTTTTTCTTGAACCTCATGACAATGGGTGACGAAAGTGTATTTGCAAGTCCAAACTCGAGACTAGATGGCACATTCTCTGGATTGTGCTCAAACTTTTGTTTTTGATGAAATTTAATGGTACCACCGTCTCAAAACAGACATATTTAACTGAAAATAAAAATATAATCAACAATAAATCCTATTTTCGATTTAAATTTGGATATATCATTAAGCTTATTAGGAAAGAAAGTATCCAAAGTATCATCAGATACATTAATTTTTGAGTGTACGAAAATATTTGGTCAAATCCATGTCAAATTTCCTCATGTTCAATTAAAGGACACTTGACATGAGCGAAAATATAATTGTCATCGACTCTCATTCATAAACTAAAATAAAGAAGAAAAAAAATCTAAAGTAACAATATGACTTATTTTAAATGCTCTATTGTTTCAAAATAGACCTATTTTAGACAAATCAACAATAAATCTTAATTTTTTCTCGAAAGTTGGATATCCATTTAGGAATAAGCTTATCAGAAAAAAGAAAGGTATTTTCAGATACATTATATGTTCAAAGATTTTGAAAATCTCGATCAAGTGGTGTGGAAAATCTTTTTTTTTTTTTTTTATTTAAATTAAGAACACTTGACATGAGCAAAGATAAAATTGTCAATTTTTACCGTAATTCTCTTGTTTCAACATAAAATAAAGGAAAAAATGCTCAAGTAACAATATGAGTAGAATAATTTTTTTTATCTATCTTGCACTGCTTTTGTTATAACAAACCAACAAAATAAAATATTTTCAAAATTCTACACCTAGTTTTTATTGTTTAATCTTCAATTACACATGTGACAACAATAAGAATTTATTACATCATACCTAGTCTCAACATCTTTTTTCCTCATAAATTCAACTGTTGCCTCCCTTCTCCTCCATACCTCAAATCTCACTCACAAAACAAGAACACACTAGTTCTATTCTATATTATAACCAAAAGTATCCTCTCAAAAAAAAAAAAAAAAAACAACAATGTACATGACTGAAAATTTCCAACAAGACATAGAAGACTTGAACTTCATCAGAACTCTCATAACATCACCACCCCACGCTCAAAACACCATCGAACAGCAACAACTCCCTCCATACCACCCAAATGGCGAACCAGGTCAAACTAGTCGACCCGGGCCATCTATTTCGATTCCCACAAGACGAGCCGAGGCATGGAATACAGAAGAAACCCGGACCTTGATAAATCTTCGGAGAGAAAAAGAGTCTCTCTTCAACACTTCGAAATCAAACAAGCACTTGTGGGAGAGCATTTCCGTCGAGATGAGGGAGAGGGGTTTTGAGAGATCACCCAACATGTGTACTAATAAATGGAAGAACTTGGTAAAGGAGTTCAAAAAGGCCAAGAAAAATAATAATGATGCGAAAATGCGCAATTTTAAGGAGATTGAGGCGATTCTGAAGGAGAAGAGCAAGAATGTGCCTCCTTGTGGTGGTAAAAGCTCTCTAGTAGTTGATTCCTTTTTGCACTTTGCTGATAAATTAACATGTTGTTTACAATTATTTTTCGTTGTTGTTGTTGTTGTTGATAAATGTGGTTAATTAAGGTTCAATTCTTTTGTGTTATGTTGTTTGACATTTTTGTGTTATTAAGAGTCGGTTGATTTATGAAGTTTGCTGAGGGGTGTTAGGTGTATTCTTTGGTGGTTTGTGGGTTGAAATCTGGAAATTGCAGAATCATGAGACTGTGTTTTTTGTTTGATTCTTCATTGTGCATGGTTTGGTGGTTGTTTATTTATGATGTTTTAATGCAGCATGAATAGGATTTTCTTTTTCTCTTTGGTTCTATTTTTTGAATTTTTTTAGAGTAAATTGATAAACTATGGTGCATTCTCTCCCATATTCTCATCCAGTTGTGCTTCATACTTCATAATATGGTACAATCTGGGATTGTTTAATTACGAAGGGTGAGAAAAACTCATCTTTAGATCACCGAACTGCAAGAACTGTTCTGTTTATTAATTTGTTAGATTGGCTGAAGCGAAATTAATTTTTAGATGAGCCTATTTGGTCGGGATAAGGGATATGCAAACATTAGCTTGGGTGCTTTTGTTTTGTAAATTTTCGCGAAAAATCATGAAAAGTTTAGCATCGAAAATGGTAAATAGTTAAATTTGTCGATACTATGGTTTACAATGATTGAAAATCTTGCGATAGATTCTGATATTGTGGTTCAGCGTTCTAGTTTGGTAGTGGCTCGCCAAGTAGATAAAGCACAAATGGTGTTAGGGATTATGTACTCTCCGTACATTCCTTTTCTATTACAAGAAGTCCGCGTCATTGAATTTCATTTTCATCATGTGAATTGATGCTTTTCTTTCACGCATATTTTTAATATTGTTGAAGTTCACTTATTGATGATTTAAAGAAAATATTTGTCGTGTTTCTAAATTTTACAAATAGCATTAACTTCTGAATCTTATTTGTCGTCTGCAGGTATCGACAAAGCCAACGGTTCCTTTGGACCTGGGGAAGGTATGTTTTCTAATCATAGCCTCATATATTATTCATGCGCTAGCGCTTTGTATGTAATAACTGGTCTTTAGTTCTTACAACCGCCATTTGTGTGTTCACTGTACTACAAGTGTTAAATTTTAGTTAGGGAAGTCAATTTTCGAAAACTAAAAGTATTAATTGTCGATTTTTACATAACTTACTCAAGTCGTCATTGTATTGTTTTATCGTGCAAGTTAATGACTCTGTATATATTATTTGCGTGCTTTTTAGCTCTGCGAAATTTGGTTTTCACGTTATGTACATGTGTATATCTACTTAACAACTATCTTGCGTTCTGAAATAAAGTTATATTTCTTAAAAAGTTGAGACTCACACACTCACACGGTTCTTTAATTGAGTTAAGAAAAACTACGCCTTCCTCGTAAGGAAACCGAACAACTACTATACATCATTGTTTTGACTTTTATTTGCCGATCTTTAATTTACACTATTTTTGGCAGGTGACGGAGCAACACACACAGAAAGGTGATAACAGTTAAACACGGGAGTCTCTCTAGGAAAATAGGTATTAATGGTACTCCTGATGCCATCAAGGAGACCATCGAAACTGCTTTCAGGCTAAGGCGAAAGCATCCATTTATGTTAGAAGATGAATCCAACGTCATTCACACAATTGATAGAGATATGCCTTTGGGACAGTTTACTTTGCACTTCGATGAAGGTAAATTCTGCACTTATATACTACCCTCTTTAAGCAGGTGTTTTCTGTGTCTCCTTATTTATTCAAGTCTCAAGAGGGTGTAAGTAGCTTGCGCATAGCCTGCGCATTCCAAGTTTTTGAGTTGATAGTAAGTAGGCATACGGTATAGCTTGTATTTCTCGAGTTCTAAATTTCTTATAGATTTATATTCCACTTGGTTATATAAGTTCACACTTTATTAGCTTGAAAATGATACTTGTGATTACAGGCGTGACGATACAAATTCGTTCTCATGTCGAGGAGGATCATTTGGAAGAGCTAGTGGAAACCAAAACCTTCTATGGTGAAGAAGATTTCGACAGATATTTATCTCGTCGTGGGTGGAGTTGCCTGAAAGAGTGCCACATGCACCGCACTGTTGACAATGTCGATGAACTCATCCCCGGAGCAATGTATCGTGGTGGAAAATCGACTAGTTTATAATTTTCATGGAATGGAGGAATGCTTTTTGGTTAACATGTTGTCTGAATTTTGGGACGATTTTTGATTGAAAATGTTGGAGTTAGTGTTTGTCTTTTGTATAATTTTCAATTGAAACCGCAGAGTACCTGAAATACATAGATGTTTATAAGGATTTATTGTGTTGGATGCTATAGATTTTAGTTCTGGTCATTTTTTTTTATTGATTATTGTTTTAAATTGCTAAATCTTAAGAATGCGGTTAGAGAAACGCATGAAGTCCATATATTATACCCATGGATTAAAGTTTCGTTTCGACAGTATGTTTCGATTCTTTAAAATATTAGAAACTTTTCGCAATGTTTCGAGATCTTTTCGATATGTTTCGAAAATTTTGTTATAATTGTGCGCACAATAGATGTAGAAATAATTTCATTTTTCTTTTACACATAGCCAAAAAGGAAAACATTTCGATAGTTTTTGAAGAAAAGAAAAGAAACTTTGATCCATGATTATACCTCATGCTGTCATAGTTCAATGAACTTATTTTTACCTTTCTATTTATTTAGGGATGATTGAATCTACACCTCGTGTTGTAGTCTAGTTATACAAGTGAGAAATAGAGTAGTGGCAGAGGAGTTTCTCATCATATAGAAAAAGGATTGAGAAGCTCTTTAGTGCAGAAAGTAAAAAATATAGAGAAGAAGAATTCTGTCGTATTCATTCCACTATAACAGGATGAATATATACAAATACAATTGAAGGCAGAAAAGGAAACAAATAAAGGTAATTGATCTAATTACATTAAGTCTAGGAAAACTCTAATTATACTACCAATCAGTATATTCTGATGATCCTCCCTAATTGAAATATATGATACAATAAATCTCTAATTAAGGCACAAATCATGCCAATACTCCCCCTCAAGTTGGTGCAAAGATATCTTGCATGCCCAACTTGACAAGTGATTTGGATAACACCACTCTTGACACTGCTTTTGTCAAAATATCAGCTAATTGGTCTTCAGATTTCACAAATGGGACTTCAATAGTTTGCTCTTCCAGTTTCTCTTTGATAAAGTGTCTATCTATTTCGACGTGCTTGGTACGATCATGTTGAACTGGATTATGAGCTATTGCAATAGCAGCCTTGTTGTCACAATATAAAGGCATGGCCCTCATAGGTTTAAAGCCTAAGTCTTTCATTACTGATCTCACCCATAGTAATTCACATACACCTTGAGCCATTGCCCTATACTCAGCTTCAGCACTTGATCTTGATACAACTTTCTGCTTCTTACTCCTCCAAGTTACAAGATTATCACCAACAAAAGTAAAATAACCTGTCACTGAACGTCTGTCATTGTTATCTCCAGCCCAATCTGAATCTGTATATCCTTTTATATCTAAGTTATTGTTTTTGCTAAACATGATCCCTTTGCCTGGTGCATTCTTCAAGTACCGTAAAATTCGATACACAGCATTCATGTGCCTTTCATTTGGAGCATGCATAAATTGGCTTACGACACTGACAGCATAAGCTATATCTGGCCTAGTATGAGACAAATAAATCAGCCTCCCAACAAGTCGTTGATATCTTTCCTTGTTGGCTGGAGAATCATTCAAGTTCTCATGCATTTTGTGATTCTGCTCAATTGGAGTTTTAACAGGTTTGCAATCTAGCATTCCTGTATCAGTTAGCAAGTCCAGTACGTACTTTCTTTGAGAAAGAAATATTGCTTCATCTGATCGGACTACTTCAATGCCCAAAAAATACTTTAATTCTCCCAATTCTTTCATTTCAAACTCACTTGACAAATACTTTTTTAATGTATCAATCTCAAATGTATCACTGCCAGTTATTATCATGTCATCAACATAAATGATTAGAGCAGTCACCTTGTCATTCTTGTGCTTTAGAAATAGTGTATGGTCGGAGTTGCTTTGTCTGTACCCAAAATTTCTCATTGCTACTGTAAACCTTCCAAACCAAGCTCGTGGAGATTGTTTCAAACCGTAGAGCGCCTTTTTTAACTTGCATACCATTCCTGACTTTTCTGAAATACCTGGAGGAAAGTCCATATATACTTCTTCTTCAAGTTCTCCATGTAGAAATGCATTTTTTACATCATATTGCAACAAGGGCCAACTCTGGTTTGCAGCAACTGAAAGCAACACACGGACAGTATTAATTTTTGCTACAGGAGCGAAGGTCTCGTTGTAATCTACCCCATATTTTTGAGTGTATCCTTTCGCAACCAATCTCGCCTTGTATCTATCTATCGAGCCATCTGCTTTATGTTTAATAGTAAAGATCCATCTACACCCAACAGTCTTCTTTCCTGGAGGCAAGGGAACCACATCCCAAGTACAATTCTTTTGTAATGCATTCATTTCATCAGCCATAGCGTCCACCCACTTTGTATTTTTCATTGCATCTTGCAACTGTCTTGGAATAGAAGTAACAGATATTTGATATAGGAATGACTCATATGACTTGGGAATTCTTTGGGTTGACACATGATTACTGATGGGATATTTAGCTTTGCTGTTCGGATCTGCGGTGTATTGAGGTTTGGGTTTACCTCTATTTTTCCGAGCTGGTAACTGATATTTTGGTGAATCATTTCCTGGTTCAAGGTTAAGTACAGGTGCAATATCCAAAATATCATTGCTTTCATTTAAAATATCATTAGGTCCAGAAAATACCTCATTGGAAACGTCAAGAGGAGGTTGAACCTGTTGTGAAGAGAGGGAAGAGTTGTCACTGATATCAATTTGTATTGATGGGTTATTTTCTTCATGTAGAGTGGGTTGTGAATCAAGGCTGCCATGTTCTGGATCAAGCCTGCCATGTTCTGGATTAAGCCTGATATGTTCTTCTTGAACACTTGGTAGAGACACAGTCGTGGTAGGAAACTTATCATCTTGGCGATTCTCGTCAAAACTATAATTCTCCCCCTGAAGGGAAGAGCCATCTGCTGAAAAATAGGCTGAATCCTCATGGAATGTAACATCCATTGTGACATACATTTTTTGAGTTGGTGGATGAAAGCATTTGTATCCCTTTTGATTAGAAGCATACCCTACAAATACACATTTCACAGCCCGAGGGGACAGTTTACTGCGCTGATGAGAGTAAAGATGCACATATGCAACACATCCAAAAACCTTTGGTGAAATATTAGAGACCGGGGGCATGTCCTTTATCTTTGAAGTTAGAACCTGAAGAGGAGTCTGAAATGAAAGAACACTAGAAGGGACTCTGTTAATAACATACATTGCAGATAGTAAAGCATCACCCCACAAATACTTAGGAACATTCTTATCAATTAAAAACGCCCTAGTAACCTCTAAAAGTTGGCGATTTCGTCTCTCAGCCACACCATTTTGTTGTGGGGTGTTAGCACAGGTTGTTTGATGAATGATACCTTGTGTTTTAAAATAATTAGCAAGGTCAGTTGTAAGATATTCACCTCCATTATCTGAACGTAACACTTTAGGAGTTGTAGAAAATTGTGTTTGGACCATAGTGCAGAATTGCCTCACTACATTGTTCACTTCACTCTTATGTTTAAGTAAATAAATCCATGTAATTCGAGTGCAGTCATCTATAAATGTAATAAACCATCTCATACCACCAGACGTAGTGTATTTAGAGGGACCCCATACATCCGAATGAATCAAAGTAAATGGCATTGATGTTCTGGTATTACTTGTTGAAAATATAGCACGATGACTTTTTGCTAAAACACAAGTCTCACACATAGAACATTTGAATTTTGTATTACAAGATTGAAATAAATTAGGTAAAATATGCTTGAGATAATCAAATGATGGATGTCCTAGTCGTTGATGCCATAACCAAATAAGTTTCTCATTTTCTGAAACATGTCTATTTGTCTGATTTGCTGCAATACCCAACTTCTGGTCATGATGATAATACCATAAGTTCCCTCTCCTAAAACCACGTCCCATCTCCTTTTGAGTATGAAGATCCTGAAAAACACAATATCTTGGAAAGAAAGAACAAGAATATGCAGACACAAGTTTAGAGACAGATAATAGGTCATTCTCTAAAGGTGGAACCAAGAGAACATTCAATAAGGTAATATCAGGAGTAAGTTGGATAGTGCCACTTCCAGTAGCCGAAATTATATGGCCATTAGCAGTTCTCACAAAAATTGACGAATTTGGGGTAAAAGTAGTGAATTTCTGACTGTTATTAGTCATATGATCCGTCGCTCCAGTATCAATTATCCATGCATTATCACAAGTAGCAGTAGCAGTACATAGAGCATATCTAATTTTACCAGTACATAGAGCATATCTAATTTTACCTGACTTGGCTTCATCTCCATCGTCCATGTTTGAAGTAGTAGCAAGTGATGCTCTACTTCCATTTTTCTTAGCAATAAGCTCATCTGCCCAATCTGGTCGACCATGGAGTTTCCAACATTTATCCACTGTGTGGTTTTTACCACAATGAGTACATTTACGTTCATCTTTTACTTGGTTTGAACCACCAGATTTGGAAGAGAGTTTAGAGTTCTGATATGAATTTCCTTCTTTCCCTTTTCGTACAGCCAAGGCACTCCCACTAGTATTTTCTTCATTCCACATGGTTTTCACTCGTAGATCCTCCTCACATATCATAGCATAGGCTTCTAGGAGATCAGGAAGAGGATCTGAGCGAAGTACATGGGCACGTGCTGCATCAAGGTGAGAATCTAATCCTGCTAAAAAAATATAAACACGAAAGTTCGTGACAGTTACTAAGTGAGTGCACAGGTCAATTTCATTCTTGATTTGCGGAGGATTGATAGCATCAAGCTCTTGCCATATGGTCTGTAGTTCTTCATAGTAACTTTCAAGGGTGCGGCCTTCTTGTTTGATGGTAACAGATCTGCGTGTTAATTCATATACCTTTGCAGAATTATTACTCACAGTATACGTCTTTTCTACTGCACGCCAAATAGCTGCAGCTGTAGGGAGGCGATCAAAGAGGACCCTCACATGTTTATCCATTGAATTGAGTAGCCAAGTTTGGACAGTGCAGTTCTCCTCCTCCCACGTTTCATAGGCTTCAGTTTCAGTCTCTTTAGGTGCTTTCTTTGTGCCAGTAATATAGCCCAACCTTTTCTTGCTAGCAATAGACATGCGAGCAATCCGAGCCCATGAGTCGTAATTGATTCGACCCGTCAATCTCTCTGGAGCTATTCTATAATTATCAGAACTGTCACCAGCCATTCTGTGAAAATTTAGTGTAGCAGCGGAAGTATCTATAGAGGTTCAGTGAAAAAAAAAAGATTTCAGATCCTAAAAAACTAGGATTATAGCAATGAACAAGTTTTGCAGTTAGGGGCAGTTTCAGAGTCAGGTATATCAAACCCGCTCTGATACCATGAGAAATAGAGTAGTGGCAGAGGAGTTTCTCATCATATAGAAAAAGGATTGAGAAGCTCTTTAGTGCAGAAAGTAAAAAATATAGAGAAGAAGAATTCTGTCGTATTCATTCCACTATAACAGGATGAATATATACAAATACAATTGAAGGCAGAAAAGGAAACAAATAAAGGTAATTGATCTAATTACATTAAGTCTAGGAAAACTCTAATTATACTACCAATCAGTATATTCTGATGATCCTCCCTAATTGAAATATATGATACAATAAATCTCTAATTAAGGCACAAATCATGCCAATAACAAGCTCTTCCAAAATTAGAATATTTATAGAGAAACTTCTTGAAGTTTTAAACACATGAGAACATAAGGTGTCTACTTTTTTATTTTTATGAAAAAGAATAAAATTAGGGAGTTTTTGTAATCGTGAAGTCTATTGGTTTGTTTTTATTTAAGTTTTATATGGTTTATTGAATTGTTCGAACATTGCAGATCATAACAGCTATAAACAAACAATGTAATTATCATTTACATTTTTTTTTTCGAATACGTAATAATTCTTTACAAAATGGTCACATACTTTTTTCTCTTCTTTGCATTAATTTGTAATTTCTTTTTGCTCTAGTGATCTTTTGCAATGGCCACAAAGTCCAGTGTTGCGTTATTATTAGATACAAAAGATCTTTTTTATTTTTGAAAACGATAATAAGCTGTTTCTCTGACCGCTATATAAGCTTTCTTGAGGGTACGAAAATGTCGGTCAAATCCATGTCAAATTTCCTCATGTTCAATTAAAGGACGGGAGTTTTGCAATAATAGTCCTCTAAGTTGACACTTCTTCAATTTTAGTCCTCTATATTTTTTATCTGTAATTTTAGTTACAACATGTTTCAAAATTGCTCCTCTAACCAATTTTTTGCCCATCTTGGCCGGAAATTCCAGCAATTTCACGAAATCTGATCATTTTTCCGGTTCTTTTTTGCCCCTTACAAAACGTGACTTTGTGCTTGTGTTTTATGAATAAAATTAATTGAAAAAACTGGAATTTTTGGCCAAAATAGCTGAAAATTTGGCCAGAGGACCAATTTTGAAACATGTTGTAACTTGAAGGACTAAAATTGCACATAAAAAACATAGAGGACTAATTTTGAAGAAGTGCCAACTTAGGGGACCATTATTGCAAAATTCCCATTAAAGGACACTTGACATGAGCGAAAATATAATTGTCATCGACTCTCATTCATAAAGTAAAATAAAGAAGAAAAAAAATCTCAAGTAACAATATTACTTGTTTTAAATGCTCTATTGTTTCAAAATAGACATATTTTAGACAAATCAACAATAAATCTTAATTTTTTCGAAAGTTGGATATTCATTTAGGAATAAGCTTATCAGAAAAAAGAAAGGTATTTTCAGATACATTATATGTTCAAAGATTTTGAAAAACTCGATCAAGTGGTGTGGAAAATCTTTTTTATTATTATTTAAATTAAGAACACTTGACATGACCAAAGATAAAATTGTCAATTTTTACCGTAATTCTCTTGTTTCAACATAAAATAAAGGAAAAAACGCTCAAGTAACAATATGAGTAGAATAATTTTTTTTTATCTATCTTGCACTGCTTTTGTTATAACAAACCAACAAAATAAAATATTTTCAAAATTGTAGACACCTAGTTTTTATCGTTTAATCTTCAATTACACATGTGACAACAATAAGAATTTATTACATCATACCTAGTCTCAACATCTTTTTTCCTCATAAATTCAACTGTTGCCTCCCTTCTCCTCCATACCTGAAATCTCACTCACAAAACAAGAACACACTAGTTCTATTCTATATTATAACCAAAAGTATCCTCTCAAAAAAAAAAAAAAAAACAACAATGTACATGACTGAAAATTTCCAACAAGACATAGAAGACTTGAACTTCATCAGAACTCTCCTAACATCACCACCCCACACTCAAAACACCATCGAACAGCAACAACTCCCTCCATACCACCCAAATGGCGAACCAGGTCAAACTAGTCGACCAGGGCCATCTATTTCGATTCCCAGAAGACGAGTCGAGGCATGGAATACAGAAGAAACCCGGACCTTGATAAATCTTCGGAGAGAAAAAGAGTCTCTCTTCAACACTTCGAAATCAAACAAGCACTTGTGGGAGAGCATTTCCGTCGAGATGAGGGAGAGGGGTTTTGAGAGATCACCCAACATGTGTACTAATAAATGGAAGAACTTGGTAAAGGAGTTCAAAAAGGCTAAGAAAAATAATAATGATGAGAAAATGCGCAATTTTAAGGAGATTGAGGCGATTCTGAAGGAGAAGAGCAAGAATGTGCCTCCTTGTGGTGGTAAAAGCTCTCTACTTGATTCCTTTTTGCACTTTGCTGATAAATTAACGTGTTGTTTACAATTATTTTTCATTGTTGTTGTTGTTGTTGATAAATGTGGTTAATTAAGGTTCGATTCTTTTGTGTTATGTTGTTTGACATTTTTGTGTTATTAAGAGTCGGTTGATTTATGAAGTTTGCTGAGGGGTGTTAGGTGTATTCTTTTGGTGGTTTGTGGGTTGAAATCTGGAAATTGCAGAATCATGAGACTGTGTTTTTTGTTTGATTCTTCATTGTGCATGGTTTGGTGGTTGTTTATTTATGATGTTTTAATGCAGCATGAATAGGATTTTCTTTTTCTCTTTGGTTCTATTTTTTCGATTTTTTTAGAGTAAATTGATAAACTATGGTGAATTCTCTCCCATATTCTCATCCAGTTGTGCTTCATACTTCATAATATGGTACAATCTGGGATTGTTTAATTACGAAGGGTGAGAAAAACTCATCTTTAGATCACCGAACTGCAAGAACTGTTCTGTTTATTAATTTGTTAGATTGGCTGAAGCGAAATTAATTTTTAGATGAGCCTATTTGGTCGGGATAAGGGATATGCAAACATTAGCTTGCGTGCTTTTGGTTCGTAAATTTTCGCGAAAAATCATGAAAAGTTTAGCATCGAAAATGGTAAATAGTTAAATTTGTCGATACTATGGTTTACAATGATTGAAAATCTTGCGATAGATTCTGATATTGTGGTTCAGCGTTCTAGTTTGGTAGTGGCTCGCCAAGTAGATAAAGTACAAATGGTGTTAGGGATTATGTACTCTCCGTACATTCCTTTTCTATTACAAGAAGTCCACGTCATTGAATTTCATTTTCATCATGTGAATTGATGCTTTTCTTTCACGCATATTTTTAATATTTTTGAAGTTCACTTATTGAAGATTTAAAGGAAATATTTGTCGTGTTTCTAAATTTTACAAATAGCATTAACTTCTGAATCTTATTTGTCGTCTGCAGGTATCGACAAAGCCAACGGTTCCTTTGGACCTGGGGAAGGTATGTTTGCTAATCATAGCCTCATATATTATTCATGCGCTAGCGCTTTGTATATAATAACTGGTCTTTAGTTCTTACAACCGCCATTTGTGTGTTCACTGTACTACAAGTGTTAAATTTTAGTTAAGGAAGTCAATTTTCGAAAACTAAAAGTATTAATTGTCGATTTTTACATAACTTACTCAAGTCGTCATTGTATTGTTTTATCGTGCAAGTTAATGACTCTGTATATATTATTTGCGCGCGTTTTATCTCTGCGACATTTGGTTTTCACGTTATGTACATGTGTATATCTACTTAACAACTATCTCGCGTTCTGAAATAAAGTTATATTTCCTAAAAAGTTGAGACTCACACACTCACACGGTTCTTTAATTGAGTTAAGAAAAACTACGCCTTCCTCGTAAGGAAACCGAACAACTACTATACATCATTGTTTTGACTTTTATTTGCCGATCTTTAATTTACACTATTTTTGGCAGGTGACCGGAGCAACACACACAGAAAGGTGATAACAGTTAAACACGGGAGTCTCTCTAGGAAAATAGGTATTAATGGTACTCCTGATGCCATCAAGGAGACCATCAAAACTGCTTTCAGGCTAAGGCGAAAGCGTCCATTTATGTTAGAAGATGAATCCAACGTCATTCACACAATTGATAGAGATATGCCTTTGGGACAGTTTACTTTGCACTTCGATGAAGGTAAATTCTGCACTTATATACTACCCTCTTTAAGCGGGTGTTTTCTGTGTCTCCTTATTTATTCAAGTCTCAAGAGGGAGTAAGTAGCTTGCGCATTCCAAGTTTTTGAGTTGATAGTAAGTAGGCATACAGTATATCTTGCATTTCTCGAGTTCTAATAGATTTGTATTCCACTTGGTTACATGAGTTCACACTTTATTAGCTTGAAAATGATACTTGTGATTACAGGCGTGACGATACAAATTCGTTCTCATGTCGAGGAGGATCATTTGGAAGAGCTAGTGGAAACCAAAACCTTCTATGGTGAAGAAGATTTCGATAGATATTTATCTCGTCGTGGGTGGAGTTGCCTGAAAGAGTGCCACAGGCACCGCACTGTTGACAATGTCGATGAACTCATCCCCGGAGCAATGTATCATGGTGGAAAATCGACTAGTTTATAATTTTCATGGAATGGAGGAATGCTTTTTGGTTAACATGTTGTCTGAATTTTGGGACGATTTTTGATTGAAAATGTTGGAGTTAGTGTTTGTCTTTTGTATAATTTTCAATTGAAACCGCAGAGTACCTGAAATACATAGATGTTTATAAGGATTTATTTTGTTGGATGCTATAGATTTTAGTTCTGGTCATTTTTTTTAATTGATTATTGTTTTAAATTGCTAAATCTTAAGAATGCGGTTAGAGAAACGCATGAAGTCCATATATTATACCCATGGATTAAAGTTTCGTTTCGACAGTATGTTTTGATTCTTTAAAATATTAGAAACTTTTTGCAATGTTTCGAGATCTTTTCGATATGTTTCGAAAATTTTGTTATAATTGTGCGCACAATAGATGTAGAAATAATTTCATTTTTATTTTACACATAGCCAAAAATGAAAACATTTCGATAGGTTTTGAAGAAAAGAAAAGAAACTTTGATCCATGATTATACCTCATGCTGTCATAGTTCAATGAACTTATTTTTACCTTTCTATTTATTTAGGGATGATTGAATCTACACCTCGAGTTGTAGTCTAGTTATACAAGCTCTTCCAAAATTAGAATATTTATAGAGAAACTTCTTGAAGTTTTAAACACATGAGAACATAAGGTGTCTACTTTTTTATTTTTATGAAAAAGAATAAAATTAGGGAGTTTTTGTAATCGTGAAGTCTATTGGTTTGTTTTTATTTAAGTTTTATATGGTTTATTGAATTGTTCGAACATTGCAGATCATAACAGCTATAAACAAACAATGTAATTATCATTTACATTTTTTTTTTCGAATACGTAATAATTCTTTACAAAATGGTCACATACTTTTTTCTCTTCTTTGCATTAATTTGTAATTTCTTTTTGCTCTAGTGATCTTTTGCAATGGCCACAAAGTCCAGTGTTGCGTTATTATTAGATACAAAAGATCTTTTTTATTTTTGAAAACGATAATAAGCTGTTTCTCTGACCGCTATATAAGCTTTCTTGAGGGTACGAAAATGTCGGTCAAATCCATGTCAAATTTCCTCATGTTCAATTAAAGGACGGGAGTTTTGCAATAATAGTCCTCTAAGTTGACACTTCTTCAATTTTAGTCCTCTATATTTTTTATCTGTAATTTTAGTCCTACAGGTTACAACATGTTTCAAAATTGCTCCTCTAACCAATTTTTTGCCCATCTTGGCCGGAAATTCCAGCAATGTCACGAAATCTGATCATTTTTCCGGTTCTTTTTTGCCCCTTACAAAACGTGACTTTGTGCTTGTGTTTTATGAATAAAATTAATTGAAAAAACTGGAATTTTTGGCCAAAATAGCTGAAAATTTGTCCAGAGGACCAATTTTGAAACATGTTGTAACTTGAAGGACTAAAATTGCAGATAAAAAACATAGAGGACTAATTTTGAAGAAGTGCCAACTTAGGGGACCATTATTGCAAAATTCCCATTAAAGGACACTTGACATGAGCGAAAATATAATTGTCATCGACTCTCATTCATAAAGTAAAATAAAGAAGAAAAAAAATCTCAAGTAACAATATTACTTGTTTTAAATGCTCTATTGTTTCAAAATAGACATATTTTAGACAAATCAACAATAAATCTTAATTTTTTCGAAAGTTGGATATTCATTTAGGAATAAGCTTATCAGAAAAAAAGAAAGGTATTTTCAGATACATTATATGTTCAAAGATTTTGAAAAACTCGATCAAGTGGTGTGGAAAATCTTTTTTATTTATTTATTTATTTAAATTAAGAACAGTTGACATGAGCAAAGATAAAATTGTCAATTGTTACCGTAATTATGTTGTTTCAACATAAAATAAAGGAAAAAACGCTCAAGTAACAATATGAGTATAATAAATTTTTTTATCCATCTTGCATTGAATTTGTTATAACAAACCAACAAAATAAAATATTTCAAAATTGTAGACACCTAGTTTTTATCGTTTAATCTTCAATTACACAAGTGACAACAATAAGAATTTATTACATCATACCTAGTCTCAACATCTTTTTTCCTCATAAATTCAACTGTTGCCTCCCTTCTCCTCCATACCTCAAAATCTCACTCACAAAACAAGAACACACTAGTTCTATTCTATATTATAACCAAAAGTATCCTCTCAAAAAAAAAAAAAAAAACAACAATGTACATGACTGAAAATTTCCAACAAGACATAGAAGACTTGAACTTCATCAGAACTCTCATAACATCACCACCCCACACTCAAAACACCATCGAACAGCAACAACTCCCTCCATACCACCCAAATGGCGAACCAGGTCAAACTAGTCGACCAGGGCCATCTATTTCGATTCCCAGAAGACGAGCCGAGGCATGGAATACAGAAGAAACCCGGACCTTGATAAATCTTCGGAGAGAAAAAGAGTCTCTCTTCAACACTTCGAAATCAAACAAGCACTTGTGGGAGAGCATTTCCGTCGAGATGAGGGAGAGGGGTTTTGAGAGATCACCCAACATGTGTACTAATAAATGGAAGAACTTGGTAAAGGAGTTCAAAAAGGCCAAGAAAAATAATAATGATGCGAAAATGCGCAATTTTAAGGAGATTGAGGCGATTCTGAAGGAGAAGAGCAAGAATGTGCCTCCTTGTGGTGGTAAAAGCTCTCTAGTAGTTGATTCCTTTTTGCACTTTGCTGATAAATTAATATGTTGTTTACAATTATTTTTCATTGTTGTTGTTGTTGATAAATGTGGTTAATTAATGTTCGATTCTTTTGTGTTATGTTGTTTGACATTTTTGTGTTATTAAGAGTCGGTTGCTTTATGAAGTTTGCTGAGGGATGTTAGGTGTATTCTTTTGGTGGTTTGTGGGTTGAAATCTGGAAATTGCAGAATCATGAGACTGTGTTTTTTGTTTGATTCTTCATTGTGCATGGTTTGGTGGTTGTTTATTTATGATGTTTTAATGCAGCATGAATAGGATTTTGTTTTTCTCTTTTGTTCCAATTTTTAATTTTTTTTAGAGTAAAATGATAAACTATGGTGCATTCTCTCCCATATTTTCATTCTGTTGTGCTTCATACTTCATAATATGGTACAATCTGGGATTGTTTAATTATGAAGGGTGAGAAAAACTCATCTTTAGATCACCGAACTGCAAGAACTGTTCTGTTTATTAATTTGTTAGATTGGCTGAAGCGAAATTAATGTTTAGATGAGCCTGTTTGGTAAGGATAAGGGATATGCACACATTAGCTTGCGTGCTTTTGGTTTGTAAATTTTTGCAAAATAAAAGGAAAAGTTTAGCATCGAAAATGGTAAATAGTTAAATTTGTCGATACTATGTTTTTCAATGATTGAAAATCTTGCGATAGATTCTGATATTGTGGTTCTGCGTTCTAGTTTGGTAGTGGCTCGCCAAGTAGATAAAGTACAAATGGTGTTAGGGATTATGTACTCTCCGTACATTCCTTTTCTATTACAAGAAGTCCGCGTCATTAAATTTCATTTTCATCATGTGAATTGATGCTTTTCACTCACGCATATTTTTGATATTCTTGAAGTTCACTTATTGAAGATTAAAAGAAAAATATTTCTCGTGTTTCTAAATTTACAAATAGCATTAATTTCTGAATCTTATTTGTCGTCTGCAGGTATTGACAAAGCCAACGGTTCCTTTGGACCTGGGGAAGGTATGTTTGCTAATCATAGCCTCATATATTATTCATGCGCTAGCGCTTTGTATGTAATAACTGGTCTTTAGTTCTTACAACCACCATTTGTGTGGTATCACTGTACTACAAGTGTTAAATTTTAGTTAAGGAAGTCATATTTTTGGAAAACTAAAAGTATTAATTGTGATTTTTACATAACTTACTCAAGTCGTCAATTTATTGTTTTATCATGCAAGTTAATGACTCTGTATGTATTATTTGCGCGGGTTTTAGCTCAACGACATTTGGTTTTCACGTTATGTACATGTGTATATCTACGTAACAACTATCTTGCGTTCTGAAATAAAATTTTATTTTCCTAAAGAGTTGAGACTCACACACTCACACGGTGTTGAGTTAAGAAAAACTACGCCTTCCTCGTAAGGAAACCGAACAACAACTATACATCATAGTTTTGACTTTAATTTGCCGAGCTTTAATTTACACTGTTTTTGGCAGGTGACCGGAGCAACACACACAGAAAGGTAATAACAGTTAAACACGGGAATATCTCTAGGAAAATAGGTATTAATGGTACTCCTGATGCCATTAAGGAGACCATCGAAACTGCTTTCAGGCTAAGGCGAAAGCGTCCATTTATCTTAGAAGATGAATCCAACGTCATTCACACAATTGATAGAGATATGCCTTTGGGACAGTATACTTTGCACTTCGATGAAGGTACAATTCTGCATTTAATAAACTACACTCTTTTAACACTTACATGATAGTAATGGCAGTTTAAAATTTTTGTGTAAGAGACCACAATAAAGAACGAGTAGGTTTAGGTTTCTCTTTAAAGGGTAATTATATTTACACCCCGTAATATTTAGCCGAATTACATAAATCTTATCTAAGGTTTTAAATATTATTGAGCTACGATGTGATAGTGAAATATAAGAGGTATATTTATGATGTTTTCCAGACACTTAAGCGGGTGTTTTCTGTGTCTCCTTATTTACTCAAGTCTCAAGAGGGAGTAAGTAGCTTGCGCATTCCAAGTTTTTGAGTTGATAGTAAGTAGGCATACAGTATATCTTGTATTTCTCGAGTTCTAATAGATTTATATTCCACTTGGTTACATGAGTTCAAACTTTGTTAGCTTGAAAATGATACTTGTGATTACAGGCGTGACGATACGAGTTCGTTCTCATGTCGAGGAGGATCACTTGGAAGAGCTAGTGGAAACCAAAACCTTCTATGGTGAAGAAGATTTCCACAGATATTTATCTCGTCATGGGTGGAGTTGCCTGAAAGAGTGCCACAGGCACCGCACTGTTGACAACGTCGATGAACTCATCCCCGGAGCTATGTATCGTGGTGGAAAATCGACTAGTTTATAATTTTCATGGAATGGAGGAATGCTTTTCGGTTAACATGTTGTATGAATTTCGGGACGATCTTTGATAGAAAATGTTGAAGTTAGTGTTTGTCTTTTGTATAATTTTCAATTGAAACCACTAGTACCTGAAACACATAGATGTTTATAATTAGGGATTTATTTTGTTGGATGCTATTGATTTTGGTTGTGGTCATTTTTTTTTATTGGTTGTGGTTAAGGTGTTTAAAAAGGCTAAGAAAAATAACGAAACAAGAGTTTTGTTTTTCTTTTGTTGATTGGTTATTTACACCCCGTAATATTTAGCCGAATTACATAAATCTTATCTAAGGTTTTAAATATTATTGAGCTACGATGTGATAGTGAAATATAAGAGGTATATTTATGATGTTTTCCAGACACTTAAGCGGGTGTTTTCTGTGTCTCCTTATTTATTCAAGTCTCAAGAGGGAGTAAGTAGCTTGCGCATTCCAAGTTTTTGAGTTGATAGTAAGTAGGCATACAGTATATCTTGTATTTCTCGAGTTCTAATAGATTTATATTCCACTTGGTTACATGAGTTCAAACTTTGTTAGCTTGAAAATGATACTTGTGATTACAGGCGTGACGATACGAGTTCGTTCTCATGTCGAGGAGGATCACTTGGAAGAGCTAGTGGAAACCAAAACCTTCTATGGTGAAGAAGATTTCCACAGATATTTATCTCGTCATGGGTGGAGTTGCCTGAAAGAGTGCCACAGGCACCGCACTGTTGACAACGTCGATGAACTCATCCCCGGAGCTATGTATCGTGGTGGAAAATCGACTAGTTTATAATTTTCATGGAATGGAGGAATGCTTTTCGGTTAACATGTTGTATGAATTTCGGGACGATCTTTGATAGAAAATGTTGAAGTTAGTGTTTGTCTTTTGTATAATTTTCAATTGAAACCACTAGTACCTGAAACATATAGATGTTTATAATTAGGGATTTATTTTGTTGGATGCTATTGATTTTGGTTGTGGTCATTTTTTTTATTGGTTGTGGTTAAGGTGTTTAAAAAGGCTAAGAAAAATAACGAAACAAGAGTTTTGTTTTTCTTTTGTTGATTGGTTCAATTGTTCTCGAGAATGGATTAATTCCTAATTGTACTTTTTCATGTGCGAGTATCCCTTGTACTCTCACTTTAATTTTTTGCAATAATATCTTTTACTCTGCCGATAAAATTAATGATTAGAATGTGAGTGTTAGTGCAAAAATGAGTAATCTAATTTAAGGAGATTGGGCAATTCTGACGGAGAAGAGCAAGAATGTGCATCCTTCTGATGGTGAAAGATCTCAAGTTTATTCCTTTTTGTAGTTCACTGATAAAGTTTGAACTCATATATCTATAACAAACGATTTTTATGTATTAAAATAATATATTGAATAGGTCTTTATCACGCTAAATGTTAGGAAAACTATAAATTTTTTGAGAGTTTTTCGAAATACTATGAAAACACTATGGAAATAATAAGTGCGTACATTATATATACTAACCATTTTATGCGCCATAAAAGTACAATAAATTACGACTTTTGCTATTTTAGTGCATGCACAATTCACAGTATGTGCAAATCAATTAGAAGAACAAAAAGGGTATTTGGTTTTCTTCCGAATCAAACTCCCACCACTACATGAGCCATCGTCGATTCCACATTCCAAGATCAAGACTAAGATGGTAAGCACTACAGGTAAAATTTCCACTCCGACAAAAATGTCAAATGAGCTGATCCGGGTGCTCTCTACTTCCCAACGGAGTCAGGCATCATCCTCAAAGAAAATCCGTTTAGCCTCATTGACATCCACCAGCCCATCTCATTGTCAATCAGCCCAGCAACTGTCGCATCCCGCATCTAGACAGTGGAGTCGTAAACGGCTAAAAAAATTATCGGCCTCGGGATCCACCGATCATGCCAAATCCTGATAGACTCACCATCCCGACCATCCACTGAAGACCCGTCTCCAGCACTTTAATAGCACCATGGATTCCACGCCAAGAAAACGAAGGATTGTGACCAAGTTTCGCCTGAAATATAGAAGAAATGAGAAAATACTTGACTTAAAAAATATGAACCAAGAGCAAACCAGGACACCAAGAAATTCGTCAAGCCTGCTTGGCAAGAAGTACCAAACTGAATGCACGAAAATTCCGGAAACCCAAACCCCCATCTTGTTTGCTCCAGCACAGTTTATCCCACGCTAGCCAATGGAATTTATTACGATCCCCGGTACCCCACCAATACTGACTAACCATATATAGCATCAAGTTCAGATACCAACAACTCTAGAATTTTAAAACAACTCATAATAAATGTCGAAATAGATTGAATGACAACTTTGATTAAAACCTCTTAATCCACTCCAGAAAGTTGTTGAGGTTTCCAACCCGACAAACGCCCCCAAGCGTTATTATTGAACAATAGAACTTGATAAAAGTAAATTGTATTGACGATTGTTGAGAGAGAATTCTCATGAGAAAATTACAGAGCAAAGTGAATAAGAAATTCACCTGAGTTTAACTTATATAGGGGGAGCGGGGAGTGTGATGCAACAGCAGCGATGGAAACTTTCCAATTAAGGAAAGTTTGTTTGTTAGCGGTAACAACAGAAATTTAAAATAATACTAAAAATAGAAAATATTGAATTAATAACTCTAATAGTTATCCCGAATGTAAGCGAAAATTTCCCTCTTTGATCTCTCAACCACTGCTGGCATGCCAAATATTTTGCGTGCTTATCCTCAACTAGCATACCCAAAATCTGTTGCACTTCCTCAATAGTTTCAGCCGACGTATTCTTACAAAACACGATGACAGACTTCGCCGAATTAATTTCCTGCCCGGAGCTTCTTCATACCGCTTCAATATCGAACAGATCTCCTCGGCCACATCCTTTTGGGCCTCGCGAAAAAGGAGGGTGTCATCGGCAAATAGCAAGTCAGAAACCGTCGGTGCATGGAGGCACACCTAGACTCCCCGGACTGACCCCATATGTTCCGCTTCCTTGATCAAAGCTGAAGGAGCCCCCGACACAAAAAGAAACAGGTAAGGCGATAGTGGACCACCTCGAAGAACTCCTCGCTCCGTTACGATAGGGCCGCATTCACGTCCATTGACTAAACAATGATGTTCTGGCAATTAACATTTTTTCTTGAACCTCATGACAATGGGTGACGAAAGTGTATTTGCAAGTCCAAACTCGAGACTAGATGGCACATTCTCTGGATTGTGCTCAAACTTTTGTTTTTGATGAAATTTAATGGTACCACCGTTTCAAAACAGACCTATTTAACTGAAAATAAAAATATAATCAACAATAAATCCTATTTTCATTTTAAATTTGGATATATCATTAAGCTTATTAGGAAAGAAAGTATCCAAAGTATCATCAGATACATTAATTTTTGAGTGTACGAAAATATTTGGTCAAATCCATGTCAAATTTCCTCATGTTCAATTAAAGGACACTTGACATGAGCGAAAATATAATTGTCATCGACTCTCATTCATAAAGTAAAATAAAGAAGAAAAAAAATCTCAAGTAACAATATGACTTATTTTAAATGCTCTATTGTTTCAAAATAGACCTATTTTAGACAAATCAACAATAAATCTTAATTTTTTCTCGAAAGTTGGATATCCATTTAGGAATAAGCTTATCAGAAAAAAGAAAGGTATTTTCAGATACATTATATGTTCAAAGATTTTGAAAAACTCGATCAAGTGGTGTGGAAAATCTTTTTTTTTATTTATTTAAATTAAGAACACTTGACATGAGCAAAGATAAAATTGTCAATTTTTACCGTAATTCTCTTGTTTCAACATAAAATAAAGGAAAAAACGCTCAAGTAACAATATGAGTAGAATAATTTTTTTTATCTATCTTGCACTACTTTTGTTATAACAAACCAACAAAATAAAATATTTTCAAAATTGTAGACACCTAGTTTTTATCGTTTAATCTTTAATTACACATGTGACAACAATAAGAATTTATTACATCATACCTAGTCTCAACATCTTTTTTCCTCATAAATTCAACGGTTGCCTCCCTTCTCCTCCATACCTCAAATCTCACTCACAAAACAAGAACACACTAGTTCTATTCTATATTATAACCAAAAGTATCCTCTCAAAAAAAAAAAAAAAAAAACAACAATGTACATGACTGAAAATTTCCAACAAGACATAGAAGACTTGAACTTCATCAGAACTCTCATAACATCACCACCCCACACTCAAAACACCATCGAACAGCAACAACTCCCTCCATACCACCCAAATGGCGAACCAGGTCAAACTAGTCGACCAGGGCCATCTATTTCGATTCCCAGAAGACGAGCCGAGGCATGGAATACAGAAGAAACCCGGACCTTGATAAATCTTCGGAGAGAAAAAGAGTCTCTCTTCAACACTTCGAAATCAAACAAGCACTTGTGGGAGAGCATTTCCGTCGAGATGAGGGAGAGGGGTTTTGAGAGATCACCCAACATGTGTACTAATAAATGGAAGAACTTGGTAAAGGAGTTCAAAAAGGCTAAGAAAAATAATAATGATGAGAAAATGCGCAATTTTAAGGAGATTGAGGCGATTCTGAAGGAGAAGAGCAAGAATGTGCCTCCTTGTGGTGGTAAAAGCTCTCTACTTGATTCCTTTTTGCACTTTGCTGATAAATTAACATGTTGTTTACAATTATTTTTCATTGTTGTTGTTGTTGTTGATAAATGTGGTTAATTAAGGTTCGATTCTTTTGTGTTATGTTGTTTGACATTTTTGTGTTATTAAGAGTCGGTTGATTTATGAAGTTTGCTGAGGGGTGTTAGGTGTATTCTTTTGGTGGTTTGTGGGTTGAAATCTGGAAATTGCAGAATCATGAGACTGTGTTTTTTGTTTGATTCTTCATTGTGCATGGTTTGGTGGTTATTTATTTATGATGTTTTAATGCAGCATGAATAGGATTTTCTTTTTCTCTTTGGTTCTATTTTTTGGATTTTTTTAGAGTAAATTGATAAACTATGGTGAATTCTCTCCCATATTCTCATCCAGTTGTGCTTCATACTTCATAATATGGTACAATCTGGGATTGTTTAATTACGAAGGGTGAGAAAAACTCATCTTTAGATCACCGAACTGCAAGAACTGTTCTGTTTATTAATTTGTTAGATTGGCTGAAGCGAAATTAATTTTTAGATGAGCCTATTTGGTCGGGATAAGGGATATGCAAACATTAGCTTGGGTGCTTTTGGTTTGTAAATTTTCGCGAAAAATCATGAAAAGTTTAGCATCGAAAATGGTAAATAGTTAAATTTGTCGATATTATGGTTTACAATGATTGAAAATCTTGCGATAGATTCTGATATTGTGGTTCAGCGTTCTAGTTTGGTAGTGGCTCGCCAAGTAGATAAAGTACAAATGGTGTTAGGGATTATGTACTCTCCGTACATTCCTTTTCTATTACAAGAAGTCCGCGTCATTGAATTTCATTTTCATCATGTGAATTGATGCTTTTCTTTCACGCATATTTTTAATATTGTTGAAGTTCACTTATTGAAGATTTAAAGAAAATATTTGTCGTGTTTCTAAATTTTACAAATAGCATTAACTTCTGAATCTTATTTGTCGTCTGCAGGTATCGACAAAGCCAACGGTTCCTTTGGACCTGGGGAAGGTATGTTTGCTAATCATAGCCTCATATATTATTCATGCGCTAGCGCTTTGTATATAATAACTGGTCTTTAGTTCTTACAACCGCCATTTGTGTGTTCACTGTACTACAAGTGTTAAATTTTAGTTAAGGAAGTCAATTTTCGAAAACTAAAAGTATTAATTGTCGATTTTTACATAACTTACTCAAGTCGTCATTGTATTGTTTTATCGTGCAAGTTAATGACTCTGTATATATTATTTGCGCGCGTTTTAGCTCTGCGACATTTGGTTTTCACGTTATGTACATGTGTATATCTACTTAACAACTATCTCGCGTTCTGAAATAAAGTTATATTTCCTAAAAAGTTGAGACTCACACACTCACACGGTTCTTTAATTGAGTTAAGAAAAACTACGCCTTCCTCGTACGGAAACCGAACAACTACTATACATCATTGTTTTGACTTTTATTTGCCGATCTTTAATTTACACTATTTTTGGCTGGTGACCGGAGCAACACACACAGAAAGGTGATAACAGTTAAACACGGGAGTCTCTCTAGGAAAATAGGTATTAATGGTACTCCTGATGCCATCAAGGAGACCATCGAAACTGCTTTCAGGCTAAGGCAAAAGCGTCCATTTATGTTAGAAGATGAATCCAACGTCATTCACACAATTGATAGAGATATGCCTTTGGGACAGTTTACTTTGCACTTCGATGAAGGTAAATTCTGCACTTATATACTACCCTCTTTAAGCGGGTGTTTTCTGTGTCTCCTTATTTATTCAAGTCTCAAGAGGGAGTAAGTAGCTTGCGCATTCCAAGTTTTTGAGTTGATAGTAAGTAGGCATACAGTATATCTTGTATTTCTCGAGTTCTAATAGATTTATATTCCACTTGGTTACATGAGTTCACACTTTATTAGCTTGAAAATGATACTTGTGATTACAGGCGTGACGATACAAATTCGTTCTCATGTCGAGGAGGATCATTTGGAAGAGCTAGTGGAAACCAAAACCTTCTATGGTGAAGAAGATTTCGATAGATATTTATCTCGTCGTGGGTGGAGTTGCCTGAAAGAGTGCCACAGGCACCGCACTGTTGACAATGTCGATGAACTCATCCCCGGAGCAATGTATCGTGGTGGAAAATCGACTAGTTTATAATTTTCATGGAATGGAGGAATGCTTTTTGGTTAACATGTTGTCTGAATTTTGGGACGATTTTTGATTGAAAATGTTGGAGTTAGTGTTTGTCTTTTGTATAATTTTCAATTGAAACCGCAGAGTACCTGAAATACATAGATGTTTATAAGGATTTATTTTGTTGGATGCAATAGATTTTAGTTCGGGTCATTTTTTTTTTATTGATTATTGTTTTAAATTGCTAAATCTTAAGAATGCGGTTAGAGAAACGCATGAAGTCCATATATTATACCCATGGGTTAAAGTTTTGTTTCGACAGTATGTTTCGATTCTTTAAAATATTAGAAACTTTTCGCAATGTTTCGAGATCTTTTCGATATGTTTCGAAAATTTTGTTATAATTGTGCGCACAATAGATGTAGAAATAATTTCATTTTTATTTTACACATAGCCAAAAATGAAAACATTTCGATAGGTTTTGAAGAAAAGAAAAGAAACTTTGATCCATGATTATACCTCATGCTGTCATAGTTCAATGAACTTATTTTTACCTTTCTATTTATTTAGGGATGATTGAATCTACACCTCGAGTTGTAGTCTAGTTATACAAGCTCTTCCAAAATTAGAATATTTATAGAGAAACTTCTTGAAGTTTTAAACACATGAGAACATAAGGTGTCTACTTTTTTATTTTTATGAAAAAGAATAAAATTAGGGAGTTTTTGTAATCGTGAAGTCTATTGGTTTGTTTTTATTTAAGTTTTATATGGTTTATTGAATTGTTCGAACATTGCAGATCATAACAGCTATAAACAAACAATGTATTTATCATTTACATTTTTTTTTTCGAATACGTAATAATTCTTTACAAAATGGTCACATACTTTTTTCTCTTCTTTGCATTAATTTGTAATTTCTTTTTGCTCTAGTGATCTTTTGCAATGGCCACAAAGTCCAGTGTTGCGTTATTATTAGATACAAAAGATCTTTTTTATTTTTGAAAACGATAATAAGCTGTTTCTCTGACCGCTATATAAGCTTTCTTGAGGGTACGAAAATGTCGGTCAAATCCATGTCAAATTTCCTCATGTTCAATTAAAGGACGGGAGTTTTTCAATAATAGTCCTCTAAGTTGAAACTTCTTCAATTTTAGTCCTCTATATTTTTTATCTGTAATTTTAGTCCTACAGGTTACAACATGTTTCAAAATTGCTCCTCTAACCAATTTTTTGCCCATCTTGGCCGGAAATTCCAACAATTTCACGAAATCTGATCATTTTTCCGGTTCTTTTTTGCCCCTTACAAAACGTGACTTTGTGCTTGTGTTTTATGAATAAAATTAATTGAAAAAACTGGAATTTTTGGCCAAAATAGCTGAAAATTTGGCCAGAGGACCAATTTTGAAACATGTTGTAACTTGAAGGACTAAAATTGCAGATAAAAAACATAGAGGACTAATTTTGAAGAAGTGCCAACTTAGGGGACCATTATTGCAAAATTCCCATTAAAGGACACTTGACATGAGCGAAAATATAATTGTCATCGACTCTCATTCATAAAGTAAAATAAAGAAGAAAAAAAATCTCAAGTAACAATATTACTTGTTTTAAATGCTCTATTGTTTCAAAATAGACATATTTTAGACAAATCAACAATAAATCTTAATTTTTTCGAAAGTTGGATATTCATTTAGGAATAAGCTTATCAGAAAAAAAGAAAGGTATTTTCAGATACATTATATGTTCAAAGATTTTGAAAAACTCGATCAAGTGGTGTGGAAAATCTTTTTATTTATTTATTTATTTAAATTAAGAACAGTTGACATGAGCAAAGATAAAATTGTCAATTGTTACCGTAATTATGTTGTTTCAACATAAAATAAAGGAAAAAACGCTCAAGTAACAATATGAGTATAATAAATTTTTTTATCCATCTTGCATTGAATTTGTTATAACAAACCAACAAAATAAAATATTTCAAAATTGTAGACACCTAGTTTTTATCGTTTAATCTTCAATTACACAAGTGACAACAATAAGAATTTATTACATCATACCTAGTCTCAACATCTTTTTTCCTCATAAATTCAACTGTTGCCTCCCTTCTCCTCCATACCTCAAATCTCACTCACAAAACAAGAACACACTAGTTCTATTCTATATTATAACCAAAAGTATCCTCTCAAAAAAAAAAAAAAAAAAAACAACAATGTACATGACTGAAAATTTCCAACAAGACATAGAAGACTTGAACTTCATCAGAACTCTCATAACATCACCACCCCACACTCAAAACACCATCGAACAGCAACAACTCCCTCCATACCACCCAAATGGCGAACCAGGTCAAACTAGTCGACCAGGGCCATCTATTTCGATTCCCAGAAGACGAGCCGAGGCATGGAATACAGAAGAAACCCGGACCTTGATAAATCTTCGGAGAGAAAAAGAGTCTCTCTTCAACACTTCGAAATCAAACAAGCACTTGTGGGAGAGCATTTCCGTCGAGATGAGGGAGAGGGGTTTTGAGAGATCACCCAACATGTGTACTAATAAATGGAAGAACTTGGTAAAGGAGTTCAAAAAGGCCAAGAAAAATAATAATGATGCGAAAATGCGCAATTTTAAGGAGATTGAGGCGATTCTGAAGGAGAAGAGCAAGAATGTGCCTCCTTGTGGTCGTAAAAGCTCTCTAGTAGTTGATTCCTTTTTGCACTTTGCTGATAAATTAATATGTTGTTTACAATTATTTTTCATTGTTGTTGTTGTTGATAAATGTGGTTAATTAAGGTTCGATTCTTTTGTGTTATGTTGTTTGACATTTTTGTGTTATTAAGAGTCGGTTGCTTTATGAAGTTTGCTGAGGGATGTTAGGTGTATTCTTTTGGTGGTTTGTGGGTTGAAATCTGGAAATTGCAGAATCATGAGACTGTGTTTTTTGTTTGATTCTTCATTGTGCATGGTTTGGTGGTTGTTTATTTATGATGTTTTAATGCAGCATGAATAGGATTTTGTTTTTCTCTTTGGTTCCAATTTTTAATTTTTTTTAGAGTAAAATGATAAACTATGGTGCATTCTCTCCCATATTTTCATTCTGTTGTGCTTCATACATCATAATATGGTACAATCTGGGATTGTTTAATTACGAAGGGTGAGAAAAACTCATCTTTAGATCACCGAACTGCAAGAACTGTTCTGTTTATTAATTTGTTAGATTGGCTGAAGCGAAATTAATGTTTAGATGAGCCTGTTTGGTAAGGATAAGGGATATGCACACATTAGCTTGCGTGCTTTTGGTTTGTAAATTTTTGCAAAATAAAAGGAAAAGTTTAGCATCGAAAATGGTAAATAGTTAAATTTGTCGATACTATGTTTTACAATGATTGAAAATCTTGCGATAGATTCTGATATTGTGGTTCTGCGTTCTAGTTTGGTAGTGGCTCGCCAAGTAGATAAAGTACAAATGGTGTTAGGGATTATGTACTCTCCGTACATTCCTTTTCTATTACAAGAAGTCCGCGTCATTAAATTTCATTTTCATCATGTGAATTGATGCTTTTCACTCACGCATATTTTTGATATTCTTGAAGTTCACTTATTGAAGATTAAAAGAAAAATATTTGTCGTGTTTCTAAATTTACAAATAGCATTAACTTCTGAATCTTATTTGTCGTCTGCAGGTATTGACAAAGCCAACGGTTCCTTTGGACCTGGGGAAGGTATGTTTGCTAATCATAGCCTCATATATTATTCATGCGCTAGCGCTTTGTATGTAATAACTGGTCTTTAGTTCTTACAACCACCATTTGTGTGTTCACTGTACTACAAGTGTTAAATTTTAGTTAAGGAAGTCATATTTTTGGAAAACTAAAAGTATTAATTGTGATTTTTACATAACTTACTCAAGTCGTCAATTTATTGTTTTATCGTGCAAGTTAATGACTCTGTATGTATTATTTGCGCGGGTTTTAGCTCAACGACATTTGGTTTTCACGTTATGTACATGTGTATATCTACGTAACAACTATCTTGCGTTCTGAAATAAAATTTTATTTTCCTAAAGAGTTGAGACTCACACACTCACACGGTGTTGAGTTAAGAAAAACTACGCCTTCCTCGTAAGGAAACCGAACAACAACTATACATCATAGTTTTGACTTTAATTTGCCGAGCTTTAATTTACACTGTTTTTGGCAGGTGACCGGAGCAACACACACAGAAAGGTAATAACAGTTAAACACGGGAATATCTCTAGGAAAATAGGTATTAATGGTACTCCTGATGCCATTAAGGAGACCATCGAAACTGCTTTCAGGCTAAGGCGAAAGCGTCCATTTATCTTAGAAGATGAATCCAACGTCATTCACACAATTGATAGAGATATGCCTTTGGGACAGTATACTTTGCACTTCGATGAAGGTACAATTCTGCATTTAATAAACTACACTCTTTTAACACTTACATGATAGTAATGGCAGTTTAAAATTTTTGTGTAAGAGACCACAATAAAGAACATGTAGGTTTAGGTTTTTCTTTAAAGGGTAATTATATTTACACCCCGTAATATTTAGCCGAATTACATAAATCTTATCTAAGGTTTTAAATATTATTGAGCTACGTTGTGATAGTGAAATATAAGAGGTATATTTATGATGTTTTCCAGACTCTTAAGCGGGTGTTTTCTGTGTCTCCTTATTTATTCAAGTCTCAAGAGGGAGTAAGTAGCTTGCGCATTCCAAGTTTTTGAGTTGATAGTAAGTAGGCATACAGTATATTTTGTATTTCTCGAGTTCTAATAGATTTATATTCCACTTGGTTACATGAGTTCAAACTTTGTTAGCTTGAAAATGATACTTGTGATTACAGGCGTGACGATACGAGTTCGTTCTCATGTCGAGGAGGATCACTTGGAAGAGCTAGTGGAAACCAAAACCTTCTATGGTGAAGAAGATTTCCACAGATATTTATCTCGTCATGGGTGGAGTTGCCTGAAAGAGTGCCACAGCACCGCACTGTTGACAACGTCGATGAACTCATCCCCGGAGCTATGTATCGTGGTGGAAAATTGACTAGTTTATAATTTTCATGGAATGGAGGAATGCTTTTCGGTTAACATGTTGTATGAATTTCAGGACGATCTTTGATAGAAAATGTTGAAGTTAGTGTTTGTCTTTTGTATAATTTTCAATTGAAACCACTAGTACCTGAAACATATAGATGTTTATAATTAGGGATTTATTTTGTTGGATGCTATTGATTTTGGTTGTGGTCATTTTTTTTATTGGTTGTGGTTAAGGTGTTTAAAAAGGCTAAGAAAAATAACGAAACAAGAGTTTTGTTTTTCTTTTGTTGATTGGTTCAATTGTTCTCGAGAATGGATTAATTCCTAATTGTACTTTTTCATGTGCGAGTATCCCTTGTACTCTCACTTTAATTTTTTGCAATAATATCTTTTACTCTGCCGATAAAATTAATGATTAGAATGTGAGTGTTAGTGCAAAAATGAGTAATCTAATTTAAGGAGATTGGGCAATTCTGACGGAGAAGAGCAAGAATGTGCATCCTTCTGATGGTGAAAGATCTCAAGTTTATTCCTTTTTGTAGTTCACTGATAAAGTTTGAACTCATATATCTATAACAAACGATTTTTATGTATTAAAATAATATATTGAATAGGTCTTTATCACGCTAAATGTTAGGAAAACTATAAATTTTTTGAGAGTTTTTCGAAATACTATGAAAACACTATGGAAATAATAAGTGCGTACATTATATATACTAACCATTTTATGCGCCATAGAAGTACAATAAATTACGACTTTTGCTATTTTAGTGCATGCACAATTCACATTATGTGCAAATCAATTAGAAGAACAAAAAGGGTATTTGGTTTTCTTCCGAATCAAACTCCCACCACTACATGAGCCATCGTCGATTCCACATTCCAAGATCAAGACTAAGATGGTAAGCACTACAGGTAAAATTTCCACTCCGACAAAAATGTCAAATGAGCTGATCCGGGTGCTCTCTACTTCCCAACGGAGTCAGGCATCATCCTCAAAGAAAATCCGTTTAGCCTCATTGACATCCACCAGCCCATCTCATTGTCAATCAGCCCAGCAACTGTCGCATCCCGCATCTAGACAGTGGAGTCGTAAACGGCTAAAAAAATTATCGGCCTCGGGATCCACCGATCATGCCAAATCCTGATAGACTCACCATCCCGACCATCCACTGAAGACCCGTCTCCAGCACTTTAATAGCACCATGGATTCCACGCCAAGAAAACGAAGGATTGTGACCAAGTTTCGCCTGAAATATAGAAGAAATGAGAAAATACTTGACTTAAAACATATGAACCAAGAGCAAACCAGGACACCAAGAAATTCGTCAAGCCTGCTTGGCAAGAAGTGCCAAACTGAATGCACGAAAATTCCGGAAACCCAAACCCCCATCTTGTTTGCTCCAGCACAGTTTATCCCACGCTAGCCAATGGAATTTATTACGATCCCCGGTACCCCACCAATACTGACTAACCATATATAGCATCAAGTTCAGATACCAACAACTCTAGAATTTTAAAACAACTCATAATAAATGTCGAAATAGATTGAATGACAACTTTGATTAAAACCTCTTAATCCACTCTAGAAAGTTGTTGAGGTTTCCAACCCGACAAACGCCCCCAAGCGTTATTATTGAACAATAGAACTTGATAAAAGTAAATTGTATTGACGATTGTTGAGAGAGAATTCTCATGAGAAAATTACAGAGCAAAGTGAATAAGAAATTCACCTGAGTTTAACTTATATAGGGGGAGCGGGGAGTGTGATGCAACAGCAGCGATGGAAACTTTCCAATTAAGGAAAGTTTGTTTGTTAGCGGTAACAACAGAAATTTAAAATAATACTAAAAATAGAAAATATTGAATTAATAACTCTAATAGTTATCCCGAATGTAAGAGAAAATTTCCCTCTTTGATCTCTCAACCACTGCTGGCATGCCAAATATTTTGCGTGCTTATCCTCAACTAGCATACCCAAAATCTGTTGCACTTCCTCAATAGTTTCAGCCGACGTATTCTTACAAAACACGATGACGGACTTCGCCGAATTAATTTCCTGCCCGGAGCTTCTTCATACCGCTTCAATATCGAACAGATCTCCTCGGCCACATCCTTTTGGGCCTCGCGAAAAAGGAGGGTGTCATCGGCAAATAGCAAGTCAGAAACCGCCGGTGCATGGAGGCACACCTAGACTCCCCGGACTGACCCCATATGTTCCGCTTCCTTGATCAAAGCTGAAGGAGCCCCCGACACAAAAAGAAACAGGTAAGGCGATAGTGGACCACCTCGAAGAACTCCTCACTCCGTTACGATAGGGCCGCATTCACGTCCATTGACTAAACAATGATATTCTGGCAATTAACATTTTTTCTTGAACCTCATGACAATGGGTGACGAAAGTGTATTTGCAAGTCCAAACTCGAGACTAGATGGCACATTCTCTGGATTGTGCTCAAACTTTTGTTTTTGATGAAATTTAATGGTACCACCGTTTCAAAACAGACCTATTTAACTGAAAATAAAAATATAATCAACAATAAATCCTATTTTCTTTTTAAATTTGGATATATCATTATGCTTATTAGGAATGAAAGTATCCAAAGTATCATCAGATACATTAATTTTTGAGTGTACGAAAATATTTGGTCAAATCCATGTCAAATTTCCTCATGTTCAATTAAAGGACACTTGACATGAGCGAAAATATAATTGTCATCGACTCTCATTCATAAAGTAAAATAAAGAAGAAAAAAAATCTCAAGTAACAATATGACTTATTTTAAATGCTCTATTGTTTCAAAATAGACCTATTTTAGACAAATCAACAATAAATCTTAATTTTTTCTCGAAAGTTGGATATCCATTTAGGAATAAGCTTATCAGAAAAAAGAAAGGTATTTTCAGATACATTATATGTTCAAAGATTTTGAAAAACTCGATCAAGTGGTGTGGAAAATCTTTTTTTTTTTATTTATTTAAATTAAGAACACTTGACATGAGCAAAGATAAAATTGTCAATTTTTACCGTAATTCTCTTGTTTCAACATAAAATAAAGGAAAAAACGCTCAAGTAACAATATGAGTAGAATAATTTTTTTTATCTATCTTGCACTGCTTTTGTTATAACAAACCAACAAAATAAAATATTTTCAAAATTGTAGACACCTAGTTTTTATCGTTTAATCTTCAATTACACATGTGACAACAATAAGAATTTATTACATCATACCTAGTCTCAACATCTTTTTTCCTCATAAATTCAACTGTTGCCTCCCTTCTCCTCCATACCTCAAATCTCACTCACAAAACAAGAACACACTAGTTCTATTCTATATTATAACCAAAAGTATCCTCTCAAAAAAAAAAAAAAAAAAACAACAATGTACATGACTGAAAATTTCCAACAAGACATAGAAGACTTGAACTTCATCAGAACTCTCATAACATCACCACCCCACACTCAAAACACCATCGAACAGCAACAACTCCCTCCATACCACCCAAATGGCGAACCAGGTCAAACTAGTTGACCAGGGCCATCTATTTCGATTCCCAGAAGACGAGCCGAGGCATGGAATACAGAAGAAACCCGGACCTTGATAAATCTTCGGAGAGAAAAAGAGTCTCTCTTCAACACTTCGAAATCAAACAAGCACTTGTGGGAGAGCATTTCCGTCGAGATGAGGGAGAGGGGTTTTGAGAGATCACCCAACATGTGTACTAATAAATGGAAGAACTTGGTAAAGGAGTTCAAAAAGGCTAAGAAAAATAATAATGATGAGAAAATGTGCAATTTTAAGGAGATTGAGGCGATTCTGAAGGAGAAGAGCAAGAATGTGCCTCCTTGTGGTGGTAAAAGCTCTCTACTTGATTCCTTTTTGCACTTTGCTGATAAATTAACGTGTTGTTTACAATTATTTTTCATTGTTGTTGTTGTTGTTGATAAATGTGGTTAATTAAGGTTCGATTCTTTTGTGTTATGTTGTTTGACATTTTTGTGTTATTAAGAGTCGTTTGATTTATGAAGTTTGCTGAGGGGTGTTAGGTGTATTCTTTTGGTGGTTTGTGGGTTGAAATCTGGAAATTGCAGAATCATGAGACTGTGTTTTTTGTTTGATTCTTCATTGTGCATGGTTTGGTGGTTGTTTATTTATGATGTTTTAATGCAGCATGAATAGGATTTTCTTTTTCTCTTTGGTTCTATTTTTTGGATTTTTTTAGAGTAAATTGATAAACTATGGTGAATTCTCTCCCATATTCTCATCCAGTTGTGCTTCATACTTCATAATATGGTACAATCTGGGATTGTTTAATTACGAAGGGTGAGAAAAACTCATCTTTAGATCACCGAACTGCAAGAACTGTTCTGTTTATTAATTTGTTAGATTGGCTGAAGCGAAATTAATTTTTAGATGAGCCTATTTGGTCGGGATAAGGGATATGCAAACATTAGCTTGGGTGCTTTTGGTTTGTAAATTTTCGCGAAAAATCATGAAAAGTTTAGCATCGAAAATGGTAAATAGTTAAATTTGTCGATATTATGGTTTACAATGATTGAAAATCTTGCGATAGATTCTGATATTGTGGTTCAGCGTTCTAGTTTGGTAGTGGCTCGCCAAGTAGATAAAGTACAAATGGTGTTAGGGATTATGTACTCTCCGTACATTCCTTTTCTATTACAAGAAGTCCGCGTCATTGAATTTCATTTTCATCATGTGAATTGATGCTTTTCTTTCACGCATATTTTTAATATTGTTGAAGTTCACTTATTGAAGATTTAAAGAAAATATTTGTCGTGTTTCTAAATTTTACAAATAGCATTAACTTCTGAATCTTATTTGTCGTCTGCAGGTATCGACAAAGCCAACGGTTCCTTTGGACCTGGGGAAGGTATGTTTGCTAATCATAGCCTCATATATTATTCATGCGCTAGCGCTTTGTATATAATAACTGGTCTTTAGTTCTTACAACCGCCATTTGTGTGTTCACTGTACTACAAGTGTTAAATTTTAGTTAAGGAAGTCAATTTTCGAAAACTAAAAGTATTAATTGTCGATTTTTACATAACTTACTCAAGTCGTCATTGTATTATTTTATCGTGCAAGTTAATGACTCTGTATATATTATTTGCGCGCGTTTTAGCTCTGCGACATTTGGTTTTCACGTTATGTACATGTGTATATCTACTTAACAACTATCTCGCGTTCTGAAATAAAGTTATATTTCCTAAAACGTTGAGACTCACACACTCACACGGTTCTTTAATTGAGTTAAGAAAAACTTCGCCTTCCTCGTAAGGAAACCGAACAACTACTATACATCATTGTTTTGACTTTTATTTGCCGATCTTTAATTTACACTATCTTTGGCAGTTGACCGGAGCAACACACACAGAAAGGTGATAACAGTTAAACACGGGAGTCTCTCTAGGAAAATAGGTATTAATGGTACTCCTGATGCCATCAAGGAGACCATCGAAACTGCTTTCAGGCTAAGGCGAAAGCGTCCATTTATGTTAGAAGATGAATCCAACGTCATTCACACAATTGATAGAGATATGCCTTTGGGACAGTTTACTTTGCACTTCGATGAAGGTAAATTCTGCACTTATATACTACCCTCTTTAAGCGGGTGTTTTCTGTGTCTCCTTATTTATTCAAGTCTCAAGAGGAAGTAAGTAGCTTGCGCATTCCAAGTTTTTGAGTTGATAGTAAGTAGGCATACAGTATATCTTGTATTTCTCGAGTTCTAATAGATTTATATTCCACTTGGTTACATGAGTTCACACTTTATTAGCTTGAAAATGATACTTGTGATTACAGGCGTGACGATACAAATTCGTTCTCATGTCGAGGAGGATCATTTGGAAGAGCTAGTGGAAACCAAAACCTTCTATGGTGAAGAAGATTTCGATAGATATTTATCTCGTCGTGGGTGGAGTTGCCTGAAAGAGTGCCACAGGCACCGCACTGTTGACAATGTCGATGAACTCATCCCCGGAGCAATGTATCGTGGTGGAAAATCGACTAGTTTATAATTTTCATGGAATGGAGGAATGCTTTTTGGTTAACATGTTGTCTGAATTTTGGGACGATTTTTGATTGAAAATGTTGGAGTTAGTGTTTGTCTTTTGTATAATTTTCAATTGAAACCGCAGAGTACCTGAAATACATAGATGTTTATAAGGATTTATTTTGTTGGATGCTATAGATTTTAGTTCTGGTCATTTTTTTTTTATTGATTATTGTTTTAAATTGCTAAATCTTAAGAATGCGGTTAGAGAAACGCATGAAGTCCATATATTATACCCATGGATTAAAGTTTCGTTTTGACAGTATGTTTCGATTCTTTAAAATATTAGAAACTTTTCGCAATGTTTCGAGATCTTTCGATATGTTTCGAAAATTTTGTTATAATTGTGCGCACAATAGATGTAGAAATAATTTCATTTTTATTTTACACATAGCCAAAAATGAAAACATTTCGATAGGTTTTGAAGAAAAGAAAAGAAACTTTGATCCATGATTATACCTCATGCTGTCATAGTTCAATGAACTTATTTTTACCTTTCTATTTATTTAGGGATGATTGAATCTACACCTCGAGTTGTAGTCTAGTTATACAAGCTCTTCCAAAATTAGAATATTTATAGAGAAACTTCTTGAAGTTTTAAACACATGAGAACATAAGGTGTCTACTTTTTTATTTTTATGAAAAAGAATAAAATTAGGGAGTTTTTGTAATCGTGAAGTCTATTGGTATGTTTTTATTTAAGTTTTATATGGTTTATTGAATTGTTCGAACATTGCAGATCATAACAGCTATAAACAAACAATGTAATTATCATTTACATTTTTTTTTTCGAATACGTAATAACTCTTTACAAAATGGTCACATACTTTTTTCTCTTCTTTGCATTAATTTGTAATTTCTTTTTGCTCTAGTGATCTTTTGCAATGGCCACAAAGTCCAGTGTTGCGTTATTATTAGATACAAAAGATCTTTTTTATTTTTGAAAACGATAATAAGCTGTTTCTCTGACCGCTATATAAGCTTTCTTGAGGGTACGAAAATGTCGGTCAAATCCATGTCAAATTTCCTCATGTTCAATTAAAGGACGGGAGTTTTGCAATAATAGTCCTCTAAGTTGACACTTCTTCAATTTTTGTCCTCTATATTTTTTATCTGTAATTTTAGTCCTACAAGTTACAACATGTTTCAAAATTGCTCCTCTAACCAATTTTTTGCCCATCTTGGCCGGAAATTCCAGCAATTTCACGAAATCTGATCATTTTTCCGGTTCTTTTTTGCCCCTTACAAAACGTGACTTTGTGCTTGTGTTTTATGAATAAAATTAATTGAAAAAACTGGAATTTTTGGCCAAAATAGCTGAAAATTTGGCCAGATGACCAATTTTGAAACATGTTGTAACTTGAAGGACTAAAATTGCAGATAAAAAACATAGAGGACTAATTTTGAAAAAGTGCCAACTTGGAGGACCATTATTGCAAAATTCCCATTAAAGGACACTTGACATGAGCGAAAATATAATTGTCATCGACTCTCATTCATAAAGTAAAATAAAGAAGAAAAAAAATCTCAAGTAACAATATTACTTGTTTTAAATGCTCTATTGTTTCAAAATAGACATATTTTAGACAAATCAACAATAAATCTTAATTTTTTCGAAAGTTGGATATTCATTTAGGAATAAGCTTATCAGAAAAAAAAGAAAGGTATTTTCAGATACATTATATGTTCAAAGATTTTGAAAAACTCGATCAAGTGGTGTGGAAAATCTTTTTTTTTTTATTATTTATTTAAATTAAGAACACTTGACATGAGCAAAGATAAAATTGTCAATTGTTACCGTAATTATGTTGTTTCAACATAAAATAAAGGAAAAAACGCTCAAGTAACAATATGAGTATAATAAATTTTTTTATCCATCTTGCATTGAATTTGTTATAACAAACCAACAAAATAAAATATTTCAAAATTGTAGACACCTAGTTTTTATCGTTTAATCTTCAATTACACATGTGACAACAATAAGAATTTATTACATCATACCTAGTCTCAACATCTTTTTTCCTCATAAATTCAACTGTTGCCTCCCTTCTCCTCCATACCTCAAATCTCACTCACAAAACAAGAACACACTAGTTCTATTCTATATTATAACCAAAAGTATCCTCTCAAAAAAAAAAAAAAAAAAAAAAAAACAACAATGTACATGACTGAAAATTTCCAACAAGACATAGAAGACTTGAACTTCATCAGAACTCTCATAACATCACCACCCCACACTCAAAACACCATCGAACAGCAACAACTCCCTCCATACCACCCAAATGGCGAACCAGGTCAAACTAGTCGACCAGGGCCATCTATTTCGATTCCCAGAAGACGAGCCGAGGCATGGAATACAGAAGAAACCCGGACCTTGATAAATCTTCGGAGGGAAAAAGAGTCTCTCTTCAACACTTCGAAATCAAACAAGCACTTGTGGGAGAGCATTTCCGTCGAGATGAGGGAGAGGGGTTTTGAGAGATCACCCAACATGTGTACTAATAAATGGAAGAACTTGGTAAAGGAGTTCAAAAAGGCTAAGAAAAATAATAATGATGAGAAAATGCGCAATTTTAAGGAGATTGAGGCGATTCTGAAGGAGAAGAGCAGGAATGTGCCTCCTTGTGGTGGTAAAAGCTCTCTACTTGATTCCTTTTTGCACTTTGCTGATAAATTAATATGTTGTTTACAATTATTTTTCATTGTTGTTGTTGTTGTTGATAAATGTGGTTAATTAAGGTTCGATTCTTTTGTGTTATGTTGTTTGACATTTTTGTGTTATTAAGAGTCGGTTGCTTTATGAAGTTTGCTGAGGGGTGTTAGGTGTATTCTTTTGGTGGTTTGTGGGTTGAAATCTGGAAATTGCAGAATCATGAGACTGTGTTTTTTGTTTGATTCTTCATTGTGCATGGTTTGGTGGTTGTTTATTTATGATGTTTTAATGCAGCATGAATAGGATTTTCTTTTTCTCTTTGGTTCCAATTTTTAATTTTTTTTAGAGTAAAATGATAAACTATGGTGCATTCTCTCCCATATTTTCATTCTGTTGTGCTTCATACTTCATAATATGGTACAATCTGGGATTGTTTAATTATGAAGGGTGAGAAAAACTCATCTTTAGATCACCGAACTGCAAGAACTGTTCTGTTTATTAATTTGTTAGATTGGCTGAAGCGAAATTAATGTTTAGATGAGCCTGTTTGGTAAGGATAAGGGATATGCACACATTAGCTTGCGTGCTTTTGGTTTGTAATTTTTTGCAAAATAAAAGGAAAAGTTTAGCATCGAAAATGGTAAATAGTTAAATTTGTCGATACTATGTTTTACAATGATTGAAAATCTTGCGATAGATTCTGATATTGTGGTTCTGCGTTCTAGTTTGGTAGTGGCTCGCCAAGTAGATAAAGTACAAATGGTGTTAGGGATTATGTACTCTCCGTACATTCCTTTTCTATTACAAGAAGTCCGCGTCATTAAATTTCATTTTCATCATGTGAATTGATGCTTTTCACTCACGCATATTTTTAATATTCTTGAAGTTCACTTATTGAAGAGTAAAAGAAAAATATTTGTCGTGTTTCTAAATTTACAAATTGCATTAACTTCTGAATCTTATTTGTCGTCTGCAGGTATTGACAAAGCCAACGGTTCCTTTGGACCTGGGGAAGGTATGTTTGCTAATCATAGCCTCATATATTATTCATGCGCTAGCGCTTCGTATGTAATAACTGGTCTTTAGTTCTTACAACCACCATTTGTGTGTTCACTGTACTACAAGTGTTAAATTTTAGTTAAGGAAGTCATATTTTTGGAAAACTAAAAGTATTAATTGTGATTTTTACATAACTTACTCAAGTCGTCAATTTATTGTTATATCCAGTGGCGGAGGGAGGGGGGGGGCATATGGGGGCCACCGCCCCCTCCCCCCCCCCCCCCCCCCCAACTTTCTCACCACTTCCTTTTATATAGGCTTATATATATGTATATATATATATATATATATATGTGTATATATATATATATATATATATATATATATATATATGTATATATATATAGTTTTTTTGATAAGTATCTTTTATATTGTTATTGATATCCTTGTAAATAGGAACTAAATCCCTATAATATTGGAACATAATTGGAACATAAGGAGTTCTTTAGTAAGAAACTTATTCTCTGTATATATATGTTCGGCGAATTTCTATTTATATGTATTTATATTTATAATATATATACATATATATTATATTATATTATATTTGTTAGATTTTCAAATAGTTATTTACTTGCCTACAATATATTGGTGTTATGGTAGGAGATATGTTTTAACGCAATGTCTAAACCTATATTTTCAATTATGAAGACAAGTTATAAATAGAAGAGAATGTGCTTATTTATCTAGTAGTTTAACTATGACTTTTGAGAAATAATTGTCCAAAGTTTTGATGTCAATACATCATTTTTTTTTAGTTTGATCCCATCAAAAAACTTAGAGCAAAATTGAAGATATCTACTAGCTAGGTATTATATATGACAAAAAATAACGCCATATGTACGTAATTTTTGAAGTATAAGTTTAGTAAAATTTCGCCCCCCCTACCTAAAATTCCTGGCTCCGCCCCTGGTTATATCGTGCAAGTTAATGGCTCAGTATGTATTATTTGCGCGGGTTTTAGCTCAACGACATTTGGTTTTCACGTTATGTACATGTGTATATCTACGTAACAACTATCTTGCATTCTGAAATAAAGTTTTATTTTCCTAAAAAGTTGAGACTCACTCACTCACACGGTGTTGAGTTAAGAAAAACTACGCCTTCCTCGTAAGGAAACCGAACAACAACTATACATCATAGTTTTGACTTTGATTTGCCGAGCTTTAATTTACACTGTTTTTGGCAGGTGATCGGAGCTACACACACAGAAAGGTAATAACAGTTAAACACGGGAATATCTCTAGGAAAATAGGTATTAATGGTACTCCTGATGTCATCAAGGAGACCATTGAAACTGCTTTTAGGCTAAGGCGAACGCGTCCATTTATCTTAGAAGATGAATCCAACGTCATTCACACAATTGATAGAGATATGCCTTTGGGACAGTATACTTTGCACTTCGATGAAGGTACAATTCTGCATTAAATAAACTACACTCTTTTAACACTTACATGATAGTAATGGCAGTTTAAAATTTTTGTGTAAAAGACCACAATAAAGAACGAGTAGGTTTAGGTTTTTCTTTAAAGGGTAATTATATTTACACCCCTTAATATTTAGCCGAATTACATAAATCTTATCTAAGGTTTTAAATATTATTGAGCTACGTTGTGATAGTGAAATATAAGAGGTATATTTATGATGTTTTCCAGACTCTTAAGCGGGTGTTTTCTGTGTCTCCTTATTTATTCAAGTCTCAAGAGGGAGTAAGTAGCTTGCGCATTCCAAATTTTTGAGTTGATAGTAAGTAGGCATACAGTATAGCTTGTATTTCTCGAGTTCTAATAGATTTATATTCCACTTGGTTACATGAGTTCAAACTTTGTTAGCTTGAAAATGATACTTGTGATTACAGGCGTGACGATACGAGTTCGTTCTCATGTCGAGGAGGATCACTTGGAAGAGGTAGTGGAAACCAAAACCTTCTATGGTGAAGAAGATCTCCACAGATATTTATCTCGTCATGGGTGGAGTTGCCTGAAAGAGTGCCACAGGCACCGCACTGTTGACAACATCGATGAACTCATCCCCGGAGCTATGTATCGTGGTGGAAAATCGACTAGTTTATAATTTTCATGGAATGGAGGAATGCTTTTTGGCTAACATGTGCATCCTTCTGGTGGTGAAAGATCTCAAGTTTATTCCTTTTTGTAGTTCACTGATAAAGTTTGAACTCATATATCTATAACAAACGATTTTTATGTATTAAAATAATATATTGAATAGGTCTTTATCACGCTAAATGTTAGAAAAAACTATAAATTTTTTGAGAGTTTTTCGAAATACTATGAAACTCCTATGGAAATAATAAGTGCGTACATTATATATACTAACCTTTTATGCGCCATAGAAGTACAATAAATTACGACTTTTGCTATTTTAGTGCATGCACAATTCACAGTATGTGCAAATCAATTAGATGAACAAAAAGGGTATTTGGTTTTCTTCCGAATCAAACCCCCACCACTACATGAGCCATCGTCGATTCCACATTCCAAGATCAAGACTAAGATGGTAAACACTACAGGTAAAATTTCCACTCCGACAAAAATGTCAAATGAGCTGATCTGGGTGCTCTCTACTTCCCAACGGAGTCAAGCATCATCCTCAAAGAAAATCCGTTTAACCTCATTGACATCCACCAGCCCATCTCATTGTCAATCAGCCCAGCAACTGTCGCATCCCGCATCTAGACAGTGGAGGCGTAGACGGCTAAAAATTTATCGGCCTCGGGATCCACCGATCATGCCAAATCCTGATAGACTCACCATCCCGCATCCACTGAAGACCCGTCTCCAGCACTTTAATAGCACCATGGATTCCACGCCAAGAAAACGAAGAATTGTAACCAAGTTTCGCCTGAAATATAGAAGAAATGAGAAAATACTTGACTTAAAAAATATGAACCAAGAGCAAACCAGGAAACCAAGAAATTCGTCAAGCCTGCTTGGCAAGAAGTGCCAAACTGAATGCACGAAAATTCCGGAAACCCAAACCCCCATCTTGTTTGCTCCAGCACAGTTTATCCCACGCTAGCCAATGGAATTTATTACGATCCCCGGTACCCCACCAATACTGACTAACCATATATAGCATCAAGTCCAGATACCAACGACTCTGAAATTTTAAAACAACTCATAATAAATGTCGAAATAGATTGAATGACAACTTTAATTAAAACCTCTTTATCCACTCCAGAAAGGTGTTGAGGTTTCCAACCCGACAAGCGCCCCCAAGCGTTATCCCGAATGTAAGCGAAGATTTCCCTCTTTGATCTCTCAACTACTGATGGCATGCCAAATAATTTGCGTGCTTATCCTCAACTATTTTTTTTTGCGTGCAATGGAGACCGAAGATGAAGCGGTTAGTAATCCCAACTAGGTTGGCACCACCACTACGCTATCCTCGAAACTCATTCTATTAAAAAAATGAAAAAAGAGTTCAACAAAAACGATAGTTAGGCCTATTACATAAATCATCCGAAATTAAACTACTAATAAAAGTTGGGTGTGTTGACCACCAAACTTCGCCGGCTTGATGAGCCCCAAAGTTAGCAAGCGCATCCGCCGCCCGATTCCCTTCCCTATATTTATGTGAGACTTGAAAATTTATAGAGCTAACAAATCTTAAGCAAGAGCACCATCGACTTCTAAGCTCCCACGGAACTTTCTCTGATTTAACCTTGAGGAGATTAACCACGAACGTAGAGTCACTTTCCAACCATATATGTGTCCAGCCGAGATCCCGAGCTTTCTCCATGGCTATAATGACCGCCCAAAGTTCCGCTTCAAATGCAAAAACACTGCCCAGGTGAGAGGAGAAAGCCTTAAGAGTAAAGCCCCGTGAATTGCGAAAAATCCCTCCAGCACCACCAATACCCGGAGATCCAATCGCGCATCCATCGGTATTGCACTTAATCCAATTCCCAATTGGAGGAAACCAAGTAACTGGAATTATTTTAGGGGCTCTCCGCGGTGTAATGTTCATATGAAAAATCTTGAGTATACGCAGATCATCGGCCGAGCTAGCGCACCCAGTTTTGAAAAATTCCACGGACTTGATGGCTTTCCAAATTTGCCGCAAGAACAGATTTATGTCTGGAGCCGCATCCTCAAATAGACAACGATTCCTTGTGGTCCATAGAAGCCAAACACAGGAGGTAATTGCCGTTACCCAAAGAGCACGAATTTGTGAGCTAAGAGGAACTCGAGTGGCTTCGGTAAACAGCTTTGTGAGTGTCGAATCTGTACAAATTCGATGCCGAAAAATTCCAGAAATGGCAAACCATGCCGCTTTAGCAAAAGGACATTGAACCATCAAGTGATCAATTGACTCTGTAGAGAATTGGCACATTCTGCATATAGAGGCAACCAAATAGCCGCGTCGCATAAGAACATCTTCCGTTGGCAAATATCCCAAGGTTGCTCGCCAACTAGCATACCCAAAATCTGTTGCACTTCCTCAATAGTTTCAGCCGACGTATTCTTACAAAACACGATGACAGACTTCGCCGAATTAATTTCCTGCCCGGAGCTTCTTCATACCGCTTCAATATCGAACAGATCTCCTCCGACACATCCTTTTGGGCCTCGCGAAAAAGGAGGGTGTCATCGGCAAATAGCAAGTCAGAAACCGTCGGTGCGTGGAGGCACACCTAGACTCCCCGGACTGACCCCATATGTTCCGCTTCCTTGATCAAAGCTGAAGGAGCCCCCGACACAAAAAGAAACAGGTAAGGCGATAGTGGACCACCTCGAAGAACTCCTCGCTCCGTTACGATAGGGCCGCATTCACGTCCATTGACTAAACAATGATATTCCGGGAATTAACATTTTTTCTTGAACCTCATGACAATGGGTGACGAAAGTGTATTTGCAAGTCCAAACTCGAGACTAGATGGCACATTCTCTGGATTGTGCTCAAACTTTTGTTTTTGATGAAATTTAATGGTACCACCGTTTCAAAACAGACCTATTTAACTGAAAATAAAAATATAATCAACAATAAATCCTATTTTCTTTTTAAATTTGGATATATCATTAAGCTTATTAGGAAAGAAAGTATCCAAAGTATCATCAGATACATTAATTTTTGAGTGTACGAAAATATTTGGTCAAATCCATGTCAAATTTCCTCATGTTCAATTAAAGGACACTTGACATGAGCGAAAATATAATTGTCATCGACTCTCATTCATAAAGTAAAATAAAGAAGAAAAAAAATCTCAAGTAACAATATGACTTATTTTAAATGCTCTATTGTTTCAAAATAGACCTATTTTAGACAAATCAACAATAAATCTTAATTTTTTCTCGAAAGTTGGATATCCATTTAGGAATAAGCTTATCAGAAAAAAGAAAGGTATTTTCAGATACATTATATGTTCAAAGATTTTGAAAATCTCGATCAAGTGGTGTGGAAAATCTTTTTTTTATTTATTTAAATTAAGAACACTTGACATGAGCAAAGATAAAATTGTCAATTTTTACCGTAATTCTCTTGTTTCAACATAAAATAAAGGAAAAAATGCTCAAGTAACAATATGAGTAGAATAATTTTTTTTATCTATCTTGCACTGCTTTTGTTATAACAAACCAACAAAATAAAATATTTTCAAAATTCTAGACACCTAGTTTTTATTGTTTAATCTTCAATTACACATGTGACAACAATAAGAATTTATTACATCATACCTAGTCTCAACATCTTTTTTCCTCATAAATTCAACTGTTGCCTCCCTTCTCCTCCATACCTCAAATCTCACTCACAAAACAAGAACACACTAGTTCTATTCTATATTATAACCAAAAGTATCCTCTCAAAAAAAAAAAAACAACAATGTACATGACTGAAAATTTCCAACAAGACATAGAAGACTTGAACTTCATCAGAACTCTCATAACATCACCACCCCACACTCAAAACACCATCGAACAGCAACAACTCCCTCCATACCACCCAAATGACGAACCAGGTCAAACTAGTCGACCCGGGCCATCTATTTCGATTCCCACAAGACGAGCCGAGGCATGGAATACAGAAGAAACCCGGACCTTGGTAAATCTTCGGAGAGAAAAAGAGTCTCTCTTCAACACTTCGAAATCAAACAAGCACTTGTGGGAGAGCATTTCCGTCGAGATGAGGGAGAGGGGTTTTGAGAGATCACCCAACATGTGTACTAATAAATGGAAGAACTTGGTAAAGGAGTTCAAAAAGGCTAAGAAAAATAATAATGATGAGAAAATGCGCAATTTTAAGGAGATTGAGGCGATTCTGAAGGAGAAGAGCAAGAATGTGCCTCCTTGTGGTGGTAAAAGCTCTCTACTTGATTCCTTTTTGCACTTTGCTGATAAATTAACATGTTGTTTACAATTATTTTTCATTGTTGTTGTTGTTGTTGATAAATGTGGTTAATTAAGGTTCAATTCTTTCGTGTTATGTTGTTTGACATTTTTGTGTTATTAAGAGTCGGTTGATTTATGAAGTTTGCTGAGGGGTGTTAGGTGTATTCTTTTGGTGGTTTGTGGGTTGAAATCTGGAAATTGCAGAATCATGAGACTGTGTTTTTTGTTTGATTCTTCATTGTGCATGGTTTGGTGGTTGTTTATTTATGATGTTTTAATGCAGCATGAATAGGATTTTCTTTTTCTCTTTGATTCTATTTTTTGAATTTTTTTAGAGTAAATTGATAAACTATGGTGCATTCTCTCCCATATTCTCATCCAGTTGCGCTTCATACTTCATAATATGGTACAATCTGGGATTGTTTAATTACGAAGGGTGAGAAAAACTCATCTTTAGATCACCGAACTGCAAGAACTGTTCTGTTTATTAATTTGTTAGATTGGCTGAAGCGAAATTAATGTTTAGATGAGCCTATTTGGTAAGGATAAGGGACACATTAGCTTGCGTGCTTTTGGTTCGTAAATTTTTGCAAAAAAAAAAAAGGAAAAGTTTAGCATCGAAAATGGTAAATAGTTAAATTTGTCGATACTATGTTTTACAATGATTGAAAATCTTGCGATAGATTCTGATATTGTGGTTCTGCGTTCTAGTTTGGTAGTGGCTCGCCAAGTAGATAAAGTACAAACGGTGTTAGGGATTATGTACTCTCCCTACATTCCTTTTCTATTATAACAAGTCCGCTTCATTGAATTTCATTTTCATCAAGTGAATTGATGCGTTTCATTCACGGGATTAAATCATATTTGGTGCCTCAATTAGGAACAATTTCAATAGTGGTGCCATATTGAGGCAGTCATCAACATTGATGCCCCAATTTGGAATTTTTATCAATTTTGGTGCCTCGGCGCCGGAAATGTGAAAATCTCGCCGGATTCGCTTACGTGGACGTGACATGGCCCCAAATTTGGGGATTTTGACCACGGTCAACGCCACGTGGTAAAATTGTGCCACGTGTTATGCCATGTAAGCAAATAAAATTAAAAAAAAATTTACAAGAAATAAAAAAATTGTATTACAAATTTAAGGTATAAACATTTTTGCATTTTAAAATAAAAAAGAAAGAAAAATAATAAAAAAAGATATAAATTCCAAAAAAAAATATTTCAAATTATTGTAATTAAAATTTTAACAGATTTTTTTTTCTAATTTCATAAACAAGTAATTAATAAAACCAAAAAAAGTAAATAAAAAAATAAAAAAAGGGGGAAATCGTCTTCCCCATCACCCCGCCCCTTCGCCGATCGCCACCAACAACCACCGCACCTCCGCCATGACCAACCACCACCATAGCTCTCCATCCTGCCGGAATCGATTATTCATCCTCCACACACACCAACTACTCAATACTCAATCAATAAAAATTAAGTCCACCATCTCAAATTCAACACAATCTCACAAACTCACAACCCCTAGAAAAAAAAATGTCAATTGTGCCCTTCGAATTGATCGAAGACATAATCCGGCGCTTGCTGGTGAAGATGTTGAAGCGATTCTGATGCGTCGCTAAATCGTGGTGTTTCTTAATCGACGGCGAAAGCTTCGTCAAATCGCACTTGCGCCGCTCGTTGCTATCGGAGAACTCAAATCGCGGCCTGATTCTAGGCGGACTCGGCCTCTACTCGATCGATCTGGATTCGGCGGCGATCGATTTCATTTAAGGGTCTGAGGAATAATCGATTCCGGCAGGATGGAGAGCTATGGTGGTGGTGGGTCATGGCGGAGGTGCGGTGGTTGTTGGTGGCGATCGGCGAAGGGGCGGGGGTGATGGGGAAGACGATTTCCCCCTTTTTTTATTTTTTTATTTATTTTGTTTTGTTTTATTAATTACTTGTTTATGAAATTAGAAAAAAAAAAATCTGTTAAAATTTTAATTACAATAATTTGAAATATTTTTTTTTGGAATTTATATATTTTTTATTATTTTTCTTTCTTTTTTATTTTAAAATACAAAAATGTTTATACCTTAAATTTGTAATACAATTTTTTTATTTCTTGTAATTTTTTATTTTATTTGCTTACGTGGCATAACACGTGGCACAATTTTACCACGTGGCGTTGACCGTGGTCAAAATTCCTAAATTTGGGGCCATGTCACGTCCACGTAAGCGATTCCGGCGAGATTTTCACATTTCCGGCGCCGAGGCACCAAAATTGATAAAAATTCCAAATTGGGGCATCAATGTTGATGGTTGCCTCAATATGGCACCACTATTGAAATCGTGCCTAATTGAGGCACCAAATATGATTTAATCCCTTTCATTCACGCATATTTTTAATATTGTTGAAGTTCACTTATGGAAGAATAACAGAAAATATTTGTCGTGTTTCTAAATTTTACAAATAGCATTAACTTCTGAATCTTATTTGTTTTTCTGCAGGTATCGACAAAGCTAGCCGTTCCTTTGGACCTGGGGAAGGTATGTTTGCTAATCATAGCCTAATATATTATTCATTCGCTAGCGCTTTATATATAATAACTGGTCTTTAGTTCTTACTACCGCCATTTGTGTGTTGAGTGTACTACAAGTGTTAAATTTTAGTTAAGGAAGTCATTTTTCGAAAACTAAAAGTATTAATTGTGAATTTTTACATAACTTACTCAAGTAAACTTATCGTCACTGAATTGTTTCATCGTGCAAGTTAATGACTCTGTATATATTATTTGCGCGGGTTTTAGCTCAGCTACATTTGGTTTTCACGTTATGTACATGTGTATATCTACGTAACAACTATCTTCCGTTCTGACATAAAGTTATATTTTCATAAAAAGTTGACACTCACACACTCACAGGGTTCTTTAATTGAGTTAAGAAAAACTATGCCTCCTCCTAAGGAAACCGAACAACTACTATACATCATAGTTTTGACTTTAATTTGCCGAGCTTTACACTATTTTTGGCAGGTGACCGGAGCAACACATACAGAAAGGTGATAACAGTTAAACACGGGAGTCTCTCTAGGAAAATAGGTATTAGTGGTACTCCTGATGACATCAAGGAGACCATCAAAACTGCTTTCAGGCTAAGGCGAAAGCGTCCATTTATGTTAGAAGATGAATCCAACGTCATTCACACAATTGATAGAGATATGCCTTTGGGACAGTATACTTTGCACTTTGATGAAGGTACAATTCTGCATTAAATAAACTACACTCTTTTAACACTTACATGATAGTAATGGCGGTTTAAAATTTTGTGTAAGAGACCACAATAAAGAACGAGTAGGTTTAGGTTTTTCTTTAATGGGCAATTATATTTACACCCCTTAATATTTAGCCGAATTACACAAATCTTATCTAAGATTTTAAATATTATTGAGCTACATTGTGATAGTGAAATATAAGAGGTATATTTAGGATGTTTTCCAAACTCTTAAGCGGGTGTTTTCTGTGTCTCCTTATTTATTCAAGTCTCAAGAGGGTGTAAGTAGCTTGCGCATAGCTTGCGCATTCCAAGTTTTTGAGTTGATAATAAGTAGGCTTACGGTATAGCTTGTATTTCTAGAGTTCTAATAGATTTATATTCCACTTGGTTATATGACTTCAAACTTTGTTAGCTTGAAAATGATACTTGTGATTACAGGCGTGACGATACGAGTTCGTTCTCATGTTGAGGAGGATCACTTGGAAGAGCTAGTGGAAACCAAAACCTTCTATGGTGAAGAAGATTTCCACAGATATTTATCGCGTCATGGGTGGAGTTGCCTGAAAGAGTGCCACAGGCACCGCACTGTTGACAACGTCGATGAACTCATCCCCGGAGCTATGTATCGTGGTGGAAGATCGACTAGTTTATAATTTTCATGGAATGGAGGAATGCTTTTTGGTTAACATGTTGTCTGAATTTTGGGACGATTTTTGATTGAAAATGTTGGAGTTAGTGTTTGTCTTTTGTATAATTTTCAATTGAAACCGCAGAGTTCCTAAAACACATAGATGTTTGTAAGGATTTATTTTGTTGTGCTATAGATTTTAGTTGTGGTCATTTCTTTTATTGATTATTGTTTTAAATTGCTAAATCTTAAGAATGCGGTTAGACATGAAGTCCACATATTACACCCATGGATTAATGTTTCGTTTCGACAGTTTGTTTCGATTATTTAAGTATTAGAAACTTTTCACAATGTTTCGAGATCTTTTCGATATGTTCCGAAAAATTTGTAAAAATTGTGCGCACATGAAAAATATTTGATGTTTCTTTTTCACAGAGCCAAAAATAAAAACGTTTCGATAGTTTTCTAGGAAAATAAAAGAAATTTTGATCCATGATTATACCTCATGCTGTCATACTTCAATGAACTTATTTATACCTTTCTTTTTATTTAGGGATGGTTGAATCTGCACCTCTTGAGTTGTAGTCTAGTTATACAAGCTCTTCCAAAATTAGAATATTTATAGAGAAACTTCTTGAAGTTTTAGACACATGAAAACATAAGGTGTCACTTTTTTCTTTTTTTTTATACAAAAGAAAGAAATTAGGGAGTGTTTGTAATCGTGAAGTCTATTCAGGGGCGGAGCCAGGGTGGGGCATATGTCCCCCCCAGCTCCAGCCCCACCCCTTATGTACTATGTTATATTTTTTTTTTCTTTGTTTTTTTTTTTAATCAGTATAGCTATATTATACTTATATATAATAAATATATTATATTTTATATATTATACCATATATATGTGTGTGTGTTATCAGTAAATACATAATTTTAGATGTTCTGGAATGTTATAGTATAACTTTTTTCCCATGTTCTTTCATGTTTTGCCATTTAACTGATTCAAATTCTTAGGCTTATAATAATTTATTTTACTATTTTTTAAAACTTGTCTTAAATCTCTCTTACTTTGTTATGTAGTTAATAAAATAAAAAGGTGATTATCTAATATAACTTTTTCTTAGACATCTATACAATAGTTTGTTTTAATAAAAGAACTTGTGGTGACAAAGTTAGAGACTAAAGTTGTTTTTCTACATATTTCAGTAATCATACACAATATTAAGAAATATGTTATTTAGTATTTGATATTAATTTCGTTATAATATGTATACTCTCTTAAGTTATATGACACAATTATAAAGTTTAAGTGAACATAAATAACAAAAAATTCCTTGGGAGTATGCAATATCTCTATTATATGACATGTTTTTTGTGTATATGTTTGTTTTTTTTTTAAACAAATTTTAGCTATAATCGTGATGCTTTTAGAGTCAATTTTATAAAATAAAAGTTCATTAAATATATGCATCTTCAACTACATATATTTTTAATATGATTTATTATTTTTAAAAGTATTTATAAATAATCAATAATAGAAATATTTGTATTTATATAAATAAAAACTCACGTGATTCCGCCCCCCTAAGCCAAATTCCTGGCTCCGCCCCTGAGTCTATTGGTTTGTTTTTATTTAAGTTTTAAATGGTTTATTGAATTGTTCAAACATTAAGGCAGATCATAACAGCTTAAACAAACAATGTAATTATTCTTTACATTTTTTTTCCGAATACGTACGTAATTATTCTTTACATTTGGTAACATACTTTTTTCTCTTCTTTGCATTAATTTGTAATTTCTTTTTGCTCTAGTGATCTTTTGCAATGGCCACAAAGTCCAGTGATGCGTTATTATTAGATACAAAAGATCTTTTTTTTTTTTTGAAAAAGATAATAAGCTGTTTCTCTGGCCGCTATATAAGCTTTCTTTCTCCTTTTAAAAAATATTGCCAAAATGATCCTATCACTTTTATAAACATTATACACATTATTCCATCACTCTATATGCGCTACGAATCTTTTATCACACTTTCATATCTCATATTAATGTCACACAAAAGTGGGTTTGACACATGTTTTTTTTTTTTTTTTTTTTTTTTTTTGTTACAAAGGGAGGGTAGGAACCCAAAGAAATCAACAGAAATTACACAGGAATGTTGCGCCAATTAAGTCCTCCAACAACATCGAAGAGGAGAAGAGAAGAGATTTCCGCAGGGGGTCGTTCAAAACGCTGCATCCCAAACTCAAGAGAATGACCCATCGAAGTAAGCCCATCCGCTACCTTGTTAGTTTCCCCGTAATCATGAGAAATATTGCAAGACTTGAACTTCGACATTAACTTTTGACAAGCCTCGATCATAGGACGAAGTGGGTGGAACATAGGGGATGGTTGTGTGAGGATCGTGACCACAATTTGGGAGTCGCAGGAGATCAAAATGTGATTGAAATTCAGTTGTCGTGCTTCACTGAGTCCGAAATAAACTCCCCAGGTTCCGCAACAGTGATTGAGCCCCATCCAACGTTAGCTGCAAAACCCGAGAGCCAACAACCATTGTGATCGCGAAGAGTACTACCACCGCAAGCAATTTTCCCGGGATTTTCTTTTCCACTGCCATCCACGTTAATCTTGACCTCGCCAACAGAAGGGCGTATCCAAGTTAAACCACGCAAAGAACGAGACATTCCAGGATGCTGCAACTCGTTAAATTTAGACCATGCTTTGAATTCAAGATCAGCAAAACGTCGGATACGCGTGTGTGCATTTGTAGGGCGGCAATTGAGATTCTCAAAGTTCTCTTTGTTCCGCCAACTCCAAATTTTCCAACAAGCGACAGAGAAAGTAATGGCCCAAGGTGTTTCCTTCATCCGAAGATTGATTGTGATTCAGGTTAATTCTCAACCAATCATGAAGCGGGGCATCAAAGAAATCTGTCCGAAAATTAGAAGGAACAAGCTGAATCCAAATCTCTTTAATAACGGGACAATCCCGGAGTGCATGAAGCAGATTTTCATTCAACATGTTGCACCTTGTGCAGCCAGGATCATCAGCCATGTGCCGCGACCATCACTACAAGAATGTAATGCAATGGCTACAAAAATATGGTGAGTGATTTTAATCTGTAGCCATGTGGCTTCAGAATTTAAATCAATGGTGTCAAAAATATTTGTAGGCAGCAATAGTGAGAAAAAATTCACTCACCAAGCATGGGGTGAAAATATTCACTCACCATTAAACACAATGGTGACAAATTATTTTGTAGCCATGCAAAATAAAACAAAAAAAAAAACGAAAATAGGCAATGGCTACAAAAAATATGGACGCCACATGGTGTCAGAAAAATCTGACACCATGTGAGCATCCAAAAAACTTGTAGCCATAGTTTAAAGGACCAGATCATGCCGTATGGCATGATCTGGTCCATCAAAGCGTGGTGTCCAATTTTTTGGACACCACGCTTTCCAATTAGTTTTTTTTTTGTTTTATAAACCGTGGTGTCCGATTTTTCGGACACCACGGTTTCCTGTTTTTTTTTTTTTTTTTTTTTTAACTGTGGTGTCCGAAAAATCGGACACCACGGTTTTCGTTTTTTTTTTTGTTTGTTTTTAAATCGTGGTGTCCGATTTTTTGGACACCACAGTTTAAATGTTATTTTTTTCCCTTTTTTAATCTTTACAGACCTTAACACGATTTTTTTATTTTTTTACCCTTTGATGACAATTATAGTATAATTAGTGATTAAACTATAAATTTCATAGTAATTTGAGTAAAATTAAATTAGTAATTAAGTTTAGCTAGGTAAATCATGATTATATATGTGTACTCATTCTATAATTAGTAGTAATAATGAGAATTGTATTTTAATTAGGGTAGTTTTAGTAAAAGTGTTGGATTTGTTTTAAAAATTAGGAAAAGTTAAGAAATATTATGGAATTTAAGATAAAACTAAAATTTAGGATAACATAGGAAAATTAGATTTATAGTTTAATAAAATGCCATAATTATATTAGTAATAACACTTTGAAGACAATTATTGTGTAATTAGTAATTAAACTGTAAATTTCATAGTAATTTGAGTAAATTAATTAGTAATTAAGCTTAGTTAGGTAAATCATGATTATATATGTGTACTCATTCTATAATTAATAGTAATTAGGAGAACTTCATTTTAATTAGGATAGTTTTACTAAAAAGTGTTGGATTTTATTTAAAAATTAGGAAAAGTTAGGAAATATTATGGAATTTAGGATAAAACTAAAATTTAGGATAATATAGGAAAATTAGATTTGTAGTTAAATTAAATGGCATGATTACATTAGTAATTAACACTTTGATGACAATTATTGTACAATTAGTAATTAAACTATAAATTTCATAGTAATTTGAGTAAAATTAATTAGTAATTAAGTTTAGCAAGGTAAATCATGATTATATATGTGTACTCATTCTATAATTAGTAGTAATTAGGAAAATTCGTTTTAATTAAGATAGTTTTAGTAAAATTCATAGATTTTGTTTACAAAATTAGGAAAAGTTAAGAAATATTATGGAATTTAGGATAAAACTAAAATTTAGGATAATATAGGAAAATTAGATTTGTAGTTTAATAAAATGAAACGAATGTATTAGTAATTAACACTTTGATGATAATTATTGTATAATTAGTAATTAAACTATAAATTTCATAGTAATCTGAGTAAAATTCAACACTTGTACTAAAACTATGAAATTTATAGTTTAATTACTACTTATACAATATTTGTCATCAAAGTGTTAATTACTATATAGTCATGGCATTTTATTAAACTACAGATCTAATTTTACTATGTTATCCTAAATTTTAGTTTTATCAAGATTAAAATGAAATTCTCCTAATTACAACTAATTATAGAATGAGTACACATATATAATCATGATTTACCTAGCTAAACTTAATTACTAATTGATTTTACTCAAATTACTATGAAATTTATAGTTTAATTACTAATTATACTATAATTGTCATCAAAGTGTTATTACTAATATAATTATGGCATTTTATTAAACTACAAATCTAATTTTCCTATGTTATCCTAAATTTTATTTTTATCCTAAATTCCATAATATTTCTTAACTTTTCCTAATTTATAAAACAAGTCCAACACTTTTACTAAAACTATCCTAATTAAAATAAAATTCTCCTAATTACTACTAATTATAGAATGAGTACACATATATAATCATGATTTACCCAGCTAAACTTAATTACTAATTAATTTTACTCAAATTACTATGAAATTTATAGTTTAATTACTAATCATACTATAATTGTCATCAAAGGGAAAAAAATAAAAAAATCGTGTTAAGGTTTGTAAAGATTAAAAAAGGGAAAAAAAATAACATTTAAACCGTGGTGTCCAAAAAATCGGACACCACGATTTAAAAAGAAAAAAAAAACAAAAACCGTGGTGTCCGATTTTTCGGACACCACAGTTTAAAAAAAAAAAAAAAAAAAAAAAAAAAAAAAAAAAAAAGGAAACCGTGGTGTCCGAAAAATCGGACACCACAGTTTATAAAACAAAAAAAAAAACTGATTGGAAAGCTGGTTTCCAATTTTTTGGACACCATGCTTTGATGGACCAGATCATGCCACATGGCATGATATGGTCCTTTAAACTATGGGTACAAATTTTTTGGATGCTCACACGGTGTCAGATTTTTCTGACACCATGTGGCATCCATATTTTTTGTAGCCATTGCTTATTTTCGTTTTTTTTTTTTTGTTTTTATTGTTTTAGTATAATTAGTAATTAAACTATAAATTTCATAGTAATTTGAGTAAATTAATTGGTAATTAAGTTTAGCTAGGTAAATCATGATTATATGTGTATTCATTCTATAATTAGTAGTAATTAGGAGAATTTTATTTCAATTAGGATAGTTTTAGTAAAAGTGAAGGATTTGTTTTAAAAATTAGGAAAAGTTAAGAAATATTATGGAATTTAGGATAAAACAAAAATTTAGGATAACATAGGAAAATTAGATTTGTGGTTTAATAAAATGCCATAATTATATTAGTAATAACACTTTGATGACAATTATTGTGTAATTAGTAATTAAACTATAAATTTCATAGTAGTTTGAGTAAAATTAATTAGTAATTAAGTTTAGCTAGATAAATCATGATTATATATGTGTACTCATTCTATAATTAGTTGTAATTAGGAGAATTTCATTTTAATTAGGATAAAACTAAAATTTAGGATCACATAGGAAAATTAAATTTGTAGTTTAATAAAATGCCATGATTATATTAGTAATTAACACTTTGATGACAAATGTTGTATAACTAGTAATTAAACTATAAATTTTATAGTTTTAGTAAAAGTGGTTAATTTTACTCACATTTCTGTGAAATTTATAGGTTAATTACTAATTATACAATAATCGTCATCAATGTGTTAATTACTAATATAATCATGGCATTTTATTAAACTACAAATCTAATTTTCCTATGTTATCCTAAATTTTAGTTTTATCCTAATTAAAATGAAATTCTCCTAATTAATAAAATGCCATGTTTTATCCATGTGAAAGCAATGGTGAGTGATTTTTTGGACCCCACAAAAGCACAATTCAGATGAAAGCAATGGTGAGTGATTTATTTGACCCCACAAGTAGCACAATCCATGTGAAAGCAATGGTGAGTGATTTATTTGACCCCACCAGTACCACAATCCATGTGAAAGCAATGGCTACAAAAAAATCTGTTACCCCATTTTCCTTTATCTATAAATATACCCCATTTTCACAAACTTCATCTCTTCATTTCTCTCCCTCAAAAAATCCGAAAATCCTCCCCTCTCCCTCAAAAAATCCGAAAATCATCTCCTCTCCCTCAAAAAATCTGAAAATTATCTCCTCTCCCTCAAAAAATATGAAAATCTCACTCTAAAATCCGAAAAATCCTCTCTTTTACCACTTTCTTTTTTGGGTGTTATATTAGTTATGTATTGTTTGGGTTTTTATATATTGTTTTATGTGTTTATATATATATATATATATATAGATAATATATTGATTTTTGTGTTTATATATATATATATAGAGATATATTTTACACACTACATAACATATATATATATATATATATATATATATAAGTATATTTTTAAACATATATATATATATATATATATATATATATATATATTTGTGTGTGTTAGTATATTATGAATTATATATGTATATATAATAAAATGGAGGGAAAAAGGCAACAAAATTGAAAAATTTGAAAATGTGGCAAAAAAGTGGCGGTTAATCCGCCACCAATTTTTTTAAAAAAATTTCGGATTCCATGGTGAGTGATTATTCACTCACCATGGTTCCACGGTTTTAAAAAAAAAAATTAAAAAACCATGGTGAGTGATTATTCACTCACCATGGTTTTTAAAAATAAAAAACCGTGGTGAGTGATTATTCACTCACCACGGTACAATACGATTTAAAAAAAAAAACGAAATAGCGTGGTGTCCGATTCTTTGGACACCACGCTTTTAAAAAAAAACCGTGGTGAGTGATTATTCACTCGCCACGGTACAATACGATTTAAAAAAACAAAATACGAAATAGCGTGGTGTCCGATTCTTTGGACACCACGCTTTTAAAAAAACAAAAAAAAAGAAAAGGCGTGGCATCCAATGAATCGGACACCACCCTTTTTTTTTTTTTTTTTTTGCTTTTCTTTTAATCTAATTGCATGACTACCAATTCATCTGACACCACGTCATGGCTGCATATTATTTTGACACTACGTGGTGAGTGATTCTTTTGACACTATTGTTGGTGACTAATTAATTTGTAACCATTGCTGACATAACTTTATGCCTACGAGGCCAATAGTTACAAAAGCTGGTTACAAAATTGTTTGTAGCCATTGATCAATGCTCACTGAAAATATAACAATGGTGAGTAATTTTTTTGACACCATTGCTACATTTTCTTGTAGTGCATGGGCGGAACTAGGATTTTTTTCCACCCCGGGCTATTTTTCACTTAAGTAAATTAATTAAAATAAATATTAAAAATAAAATATTAAATATATTAAATTAGAATGAATAGTATGCATTGGTTACTACCTTAATCCATCGACCAAGACATATAATAGTTTTTTAAGTTTTTTGCTTAGAATCCATTAAACATCTAAACTATCATAAAAAATAATATCCAACAAACATCTTAGGTGCATAAAAAATATTATATTAGTCTCACTCTCATACTCTCTCAATCAATCTAAAAACAAAATTTATAAGATAAAATAAAACTTAATTTTGATGTATATTCAAACGATTATGCACACTAAACATCATTTATCGATTTGATGAAAAATAACAAAAAATATAATGGAATTGTACATGGATAATTTAGTGGCTTGAGTTGTTTTTTAATTGGGTTAAGATGTGGGTTTATTTGGCCCAAAGTGTAATTATTTTGATGAGTAAACTCATTTGGGCCTTCATTAACTTTATATTATTTTTGAAGTGGACTATACAATTATATATGCATACCTATTGGATTTGGGCCAAAATTTGACCCCGGGCTCCATCCCGGGCTAGCCCACTACTTGGGTCCGCCCCTGGCCGCGACACATGTTTATTTACCATAAACTAGTGTATGATTTAATTAAGTAAATTATAAATCAGCTGATCTGTCTTGATCCCAATTAACTTAATTAAGGAAATCGTGAGAAACAGTACCAAAAAGAAAGAAAACAAATTTTCATAGACGTTAAAAACTAGCATTGCTCAAGAAAAAGGGTCACAATCAAAACAATGTCGAAATCTTATTCTGCAGTAAACATATTAATATCAAGAAAAGAAAAAAAAATTCTACTAATTGCGTAAGAAAAACAAAACTATATTTAATTAGACACTACAATATCAGCAAAAGATATTTATTATTCTAAGTGCCTTTTTTGTAAGAATGTTTTTATAATGCACCAAAATACATTCTCATTTTGCCAAGGCGATGGAACTCAATTTGAACTGATTTCGAATGAAAATGCAATCTGTTAAGGATCAAAGATCCTTAATATGTTCTAATTCGAGTTTAGAACGAACTCCTAAGAATTGGAGATGAGAGGGAGAGACTTTAATTAAAAATACTAATTTTTTTCTTCTTCTCCTTTTACATTACATTCAATTCTAATTTATAAGCAAACTACATAACTTCTCCACTAACACCACTAATCACATAACATCTCCATTAACACATAACTATTACAATCATATCCACAACTCATAAATATTATCTTATAAAATAATAATAATAATAATAATAATAATAATAATAATAATAATAATAATAATAATAATAATAATAATATATCATGTTATAGAAAAATAGTTGGGGCCGTGTCACAATCTTAATAAAATTTGTTTTCCTTTTGCATTTTTTTCAGAAGGTAACCGGTTTTCAATTTGCAATTTTCCGGTGTTTTCCATTTTTCCTTAATTATGTTAGTTATAATTAAGACAAATCTTTCCATTAACAATTAACATAATTAATTCAAGCACTATTTTAAGGTAAAGAGACACGAAAGTGCGATATAAGGTCGTAGCGATCTATATGCCACATGTATACAAGAGAATTAGTTGGAACCTTTTTCTCCCCTATATAAGCCTTAACAGAATATAAAATGTGAAATTCATGAATAAGTAAGAAAAAAGAAATTGAGAAAGTAACCCGTACTGTGTCAAATTCAAGCTCCAACCGCTGGAAAACGCAATATTTAAATTCAAAACATTCTCCACCAATATATAGTACAAATGTTTTTTTTTTAAACACAAAGAGACGCAAGTTTATTAAGAATATTAAGATGCACAAAAGAATCATAAATTTACGTAAAAGCATCACAATATTAAACTTATTTTCTGTACACATCAGTAAAAGTAGTTATACTTTAAAAATTCCATTTATACTATATCCTTAATTAATTATATGGCCTGGAAAGCAAGAATAAATTAAAAATAATTGATTGTATTGACTATGTATTTTCATCTAAGAAAGTATGAATGTGGAATATAAAATATATAATTAGCTAGTTAATATTAATCTAGGAAAAATTAACTAACATTGATATTGCTAAATGATTGAACAAGTTCCTTAAATTTTCAGAACTTTTATTTCGTAAAACCTAAAATACTTAAACTACAAATTAGGAGTTTTGTCAAATATAAATAAAAATATAAAACTCCAAGATTCTTGAAAGTAAAAAGCAGAAGAAGCTTTGGTTGCGAAAAAGATCGGAGAAAAAATAAAGAGGTATCCGTACGTTATTCATAGACTACAAAAAGAGAAAGAATTTCAATATTTTCAAGGTAAAACCAAAAGAAATTGAATTTGAACTTCCTCATGAGTCATTAGTCATCATATAATTTTCTGCTATATATGTCGCATGCATGGGCGGAGCTAGGATTTTTTTTTACCCTGGGCAACTAAAAGCTTAGTGCAATGAATAAATGTATTTTTTTGAAAAAAAAAATTAAATATCAAATGTGTAAAGTACAATGAAAATCATGTTAAAAAAATGAATATATATCATTAAACAGGTTGAATAAAAAGGTTTTTGCATTTGCACCTTTTGATTAAGAAAATAAGATTTATCAATTATCAAATCGACATATGTACTCTCTAACTAATTGTTTTTAAGGTAAACAACCATGCTATCTGCTAATATATGTATGAAAAATCAAAAATAGAGACTTTCATGTATATAAATAGAAAAAAATACTATAGAAAAATTTAGGAATACATTTCTTAAAAGAAAAAAAAAACAAAAGAATTACGAAGTTCTACTTGGTGACATCTCAAAATTGAGGTGAGGTTTCAGATTTGATGAAAACAAAATTTCTATTAATTTTAGGAGAAAAACATGCTATAATATATTTTTGTAGAACAATTAATGCTACTGCAAAACAGGCTTAATGTTGGGATAAAATGCTCTTCTAATTTAATGAAGTTGGTTTGAAATGGGCTAACAAATATATTAAATTAAGCTACCTTAATTTCATATTTCCTATTAGGACTTACTTGATCTTCAAAGAATTATTCATAGGCTAAACTGTAGTTACATATAAATATAAGCTTTGGGCCACAAATTGACCCCGGGCCGGAGCCCACCCAAGCCCTGTGGGTGGCTCCGCTCCTGGTCGCATGAGTGTTTTTATGCAATGTCAGGATATTTGTCGGATACAATATTTTTTTAATATTCTTTAAATACATGTTGAACGTATCATGAGACGTCGCATATAACTAAAAATAAAATAATATTACAGATATAGCGTATCATGAGACATCGCCTATAACTAAAAATAAATGATATTACAGATATAGAGTACGACACGTATCGAGGATATATACAACCATGCCTAACACATTGCCAGTTATAAAATTGGTAAATCATAGAACCTAAGATGTCAAAAATAGTACTAAAAAGATGAATTTTGAAGAGTCTTATTTGTTTTTTTTTTTTTTTTTTTACTATCTTTCTTCCTTTGTAGCATCATAACTAAAACTAATAGTTTTCTTGATGTGGGCGGAGAGAATCTTTCCTTTTTGCATGCATGTGAACTTAATTTTACACTTTTTTCGTAGAATGATCCTTTTTTTTATCAATGATACCGAACATTAATACATGAGCTTTCTTTTTAACAAATAATTCTAGTTACACCGTTAATTAAACTTGTTGATTTTGTTTCGTCTAATTATGTGATAGAGTCAACGTTTATTTTCGTAGATTATGCATGATATATTTAAATAAACGTTATATTCATATCTATTAGTATCTCCTGATTTTAAAACTCATCATATATTTTACGTCACTGAAAATGTGAACCAAGAAATCAGTATTTCCTGTAAAAGATAAATACAACAGTGAGAGATATAGTAACACCTCCGGATCCGTGGCGCAATGGTAGCGCGTCTGACTCCAGATCAGAAGGTTGCGTGTTCGATTCACGTCGGGTTCAATCCCGAAAATTCATACGGATTATCCTTTTTGCATTTCATTTTTTTCGATTTTTTTTTTTTACTTGGCAATAGATCTGAAGATTTTTCGTGCAATCTCCACAATATATTATGAAAAAGAAAACTGATCTTGCTATTCTTGTTAAATCATCAGTTTTACTTTTACCAGAACACACTCTGCCAAGAAATGTGAGAGCATGAAGAAATATGCTGGCATAGGCTGAAAGAACGGATATTGTGAAACCTCGTTCATTTCGCAGTTTTACAAGTTTCACACATACTATTGTGGATTTTCTAAGTCACTTTGTGTGACATTCCATTTTTCAACTAGATTCTTACAGATCAGACACACTTCGCTTTGAACAACTGTTTCTTCCCATTAGATCGAGAGCCTGATTACAAATTTTACCTTCTCGTAAAAAAAAAAAGCAGAAATGAAATGTTAGTTTGTTTCTCTTTGAGGTGACATGAACGTTTATTGAACCATTGCAACTTAACTTTGGACAATTTGCATATTTCCAGCCATCGACGGGCGGTTATGCAAGTTTTTTGCATATTTATTCAACTATCGATTAGTTGTGTACCTACGACAATTGATAGGCGGTTATGGAAATATTTGGCCTATTTATTCTTTTTCTGTCCACAAGTCCATCTAACACTCACACTTTTCTTGTTGTCTGTCATACACCATTTGTGAACAATGGCCTCGGAAGACCAAAGCGAACACAACCCAACGATATTTTCAAAGCTCCAATCCGTCAACAGTGGCTGGAGGTATGTCATAAGTAATTAATAATGATAAGTATGATCACATTATAGTCTTATCATTCATTTACGTCTTTTCAGAAACAGAATTCGAGATATAAACGTCATTGACAGTTTAACATACCGGGCATTATCTCAATCTCCCGCCTCACCTCGAAGTTCTGATTTTAAACTTCCTCTACAAATCAGTTCTCTTTCTAGAGCACTTCTCAGTATTCGTTCTGCTTCAAGCAAGGCTACTTCTATTGATTTTGTGACACGTTTAAAATCAAGAACGTATCGACTATAATGTGATCATATTATAAATATGATCCATTTTGTTTCACTCTTTTATATTTTTATCTGGTTATTCGAACAGTAAAACTATTTTAGCTGTGTTGGTCATTTCCTGCCACTCAGTGAGAAGTACAGTCTTTTGGTTCTCGGCTATTTACCTCAGGCTCTTTTCGTATATGTGTTGTTAATGCAACTCTAGCAGATGATTAAGGCATCGACTATAAGTTAATGAAACAATTTTCAATAATTTTACTGCAATTGCAACAACATTCATGTACATAAAGTTTGTTAACCTGTTTTGGGTGATGATTCTCACCGACTGGTGCAGCAATTTGTTCTAATCAAGTTTATTTATTTTACCTTGAATGGCAGGAAAGAAACTCTCTGATTTAGATGTGTTAATGAAAATGAAATCTTATTGTTTTTGCGGTTGCAACAACATTCACACGTACACAAATCGTTACAGATAAAATCACAATGTGAATCACAATGATTCACAAATACGATCTCAGTCACTGAGACAGCAAAGATTAATTAAGGATCCCCCATTGACTCAAGTAAATGAAAATGAAATCTTATTGTTTTTGCGGTTGCAACAACATTCACGTACACAAATCGTTACAGATAAAATCACAATGTGAATCACAATGATTCACAAATACAATCTCAGTCACAATACAGATCAAAGTGAAGAACATAATGCGAATCAAATGATTGATTCTACTAGACACAAACAACAAATTAAAGGCCACAGCATTATGGCTCGTCCCACTCGTCATTTTTGTATGAAACCAGGGTGTCAACCTTGTGAATCTGCACACATTCAAAGACACAACATTTTATCAGATTTACCGCATTTTTAAGCTTGCTAGATTCTTACCAGACAAAGTTAGGCTAAACAAATATTTGTTTGTACCTTGGTATCAAAAGAGTGCAACTTCACCATCTGTGGATTTGCAATCAATTTAGGATCACTCTCAATCCAAGTAAAAGGGACGGCTAAATCCTTGTCCGTGTATGCTAAAACATCGAAGACACCTACAACGAACGCAAACCAAATCAAATCAAATCATCAAACAAGAAACACTATTCCAACTAAATCCTCACTAAATTACAACAAATTACGTAAGCTTCACATGATTCTTACAGGGTTCGTCAAGGCATGGCAAGTACGTAATGCTTGACGCAATCTGTCTCATGATCGCCTGAATCTCCCTCATTATTTCTTTGTCGCTCTTCTCCCTCGAAACTCTGAAACATCAAATTCCATTTTATCAAACACTCTAACACACAAGAAATAAAAAATAAAATCTTGCTCCAAACTCCACAAGGAAAAGATTATATTACCCCTTTTCGACGACCTCATTGTCCGTCTCGATACTGAAATTCCACCTCTCTAAAACTTCACCGTTGCCTTTGCTCATGATAACCAGAACTACCCTTTGTAGTTTCCCAGCCTCCAGCCACTCTTCACAAAACAAAATTCAATAATCTCATCATTATCAACTTCCATCACATAAACACATTAAAAAAAAAAAAAAAACAGAGCTTCAGATTAAAAAATTTACCAGAAAGTTGAGAAGTCAAGTTCGTAATGAACGACTTAACCCCTTCATCTTGAGTGAGCAGCATTGGGAGCCCATATTTCTTAACTCTTGCAAAACTCTCTTCTGGATAAAGCCCACGATTGTACAAAATACTGACAAATTTTTACCCCCAAATCAAAAACCCCATCATTTACTTCACAAAAATCAAATAATTGAAAATTATCAAGATTAATATTAAAAATCAATCCTTACCTGTTGGCAGCATAACCTGTAAAATGGGTTTTCAAAACACAGATAAATTAGTGAAGATTCTTCAAGAAAAATCAAAAAAAAAACTAAAAAAAAAAAAAAAACAGAGTATAAAGTGAAATTAGGGCGTATACCGAAGAATTCACTGACGATTGCGGCTGATCCGCGAAGAGTAATGATGTCTTTAGTGGCGGTTCTTGAAGCCATAAGCGATTTCTTTCACTTGATTTTTAATCGGTAATGAAGATTTGATTTAGGGCAAAAATGAAATTGGGAATTTAGGTTTTATAAAGTGATGTAAAATGACAAGAGAGCGAATTTGGGATTTTTTTTGATGGAGTGGGAATGCAACGGCTAGTGGGGTAGAGGGCAACGGTCGGATTTGTTTTAAAAATTTGCGCTTCAATAGAAACTAGTTTTATAAGAACTAAGAAAATCTTGTATATTCAGTTGCTATTTGGTTTTTTTTTTTTTTTTTTTTTTGTGCTAAATAATATAACATCATATAATGTGAGCCGAATTTGGAAATTGCTTAATTCGTGATTAATTAATTCTACAGTTATTGCTCCACTTTCTTCAACAATTAAAACTTACTTTTTTTTTTTATTATAAAAAGTCTCAATATATAGTAATCAGGCTTCTGGTTATTATCCATAATTGTCTCATACTTTTTCTATGTAGTCTGACAAGTTTATTAAGATATTTTATTTTATTTTTTGACATGGAAGTTTATTTGAGTTTTGTGATGTTTTAGACATTATTCATAAGCTTCATTGCGAATATCTCATTTGCTTGCCTAACTTGAGCAAATCTCTCAGAAATTCATTTTCGATTGAACAACCTCCTATCTTTTTATAAATACGTTGTCAGAATAAGATCCAACTAAATTCATGGCAACCTACTGAAATAATCTTATACCTCCCGTCCAGTTGCCACAGTTCTTTCACTCGAGAAGAGAGAGTTTGGAAGCCTTAAACTTTTCACAAAACTTTTACAATAAGAGAAGAGCATTACGTCATGGCTTCCTTAGCAAGGCCTTCTCTCAACGGGATTCGAAAAGTTCATAGGAGAAGGATTCTGTATGTTAAAGATATTGTCATGGTAAGACTTTTTCACAAAAAAAGTCTAATCTTCACATATCATATATAGAAGAAAAAGGATCTTGAAGTACTATTTCTGCATCTCCCTGACTTTCTTTTGAAAAGCTAACCTTTGGTAGAGAGAGGGTCTCCCGTTGTGGATCGTAACATGGCCTATGAAATCCAAAATCAACATTGTGGCCCGTGTCTAAGCAATTTTCTTTCATAAATGTGACAGCCCCTTAGGCACTCTTTTCTGAATAACTCTCAAAATCGGGATTCTGTTTCAGGCTAATAAAAGAATTAGTGGTTGTTCTCGTACAATTAATGAATCTAACTATAAAGATTAGTTGAAAACCATTTACCCTGGTAGAATGTTTATTTTTTATGACCGACTCTATAAATTTTTAATAACCGACTCTATAAATTTAATAATTACTTTTTTATTTAATTCAAGGCAATGTAATAAGAGAATCATGAGGTGCAACCAATTTTTTTATTAGTGTGAATGAATAATTGAGATGAGTGTTAGACATGTTAGTGTAAAATAATTTAGGGAGTATTTACTATTCATCGTATTATCATATAGCAACTGCGCCATATAATTTTCACTAATATCATATAATTTTACCTTCAATTATTGGGCTTCTCGTAGTCTGGCCTATAATATCCTATGCTTACCTTACACTTAGGAGGAGCTATATGGGCCGAAAAGAATAGAGATGGGCCAACTTATGGATCGGGGAATTAGTAATTTTGTCTTGAGAGCGCCTTAAGTGACTTTCCAATAGTCGGTAGGTCTCTTCTTAAGTTTTTGTATATGAAAGAATAGGGAGGAAAAAGATATGAAATTATATGGAAAAAATTATTTTTTATATCATAACTTGACACAATTTTTATTTTTATACTTTAATTTGACACTCATCAATTCGCTGTTCGCATACCATAAGCTGGATAAATTTTTTTTTTTTTTCCTTTACAATGGGTACTTCGGTCCCCAAAAAGTAGAAGGGGCCATCTGATGAAATCAAATTTGAAGATTTACACCAATTTGGGCCGATTCCAACACTACACCTCAGCATATTCCACATCAATTGCACGTACCTTTTCGGTATCGAAGTATCCAATGTGAAGAAGTGTTTAACTTAAGATATGCAAATTGATTGGTGCAAAGTTCAAATATGAAAAGTAAAAGTCGTGTCAAGTTATAACATAAAAAATGATTTTATCTCTTAAATTGTACAACCCCGGAAGGCTAAAGTGGTACAATAAACGATTAAGTTCTAATATTTTAATAAATAAACAGCAGTAACTTTTTAACAATTTCATCTAAATAATTATGCAGCTGTTGCATCATGAGTGACTAGGGCAATTTCCGTTTCTCACAAGTTAGCTAGACAAAAGAGGTCGACTGTAAGCCTGAAAAAATATCAGATTGTGAGTACCACTTCACAATGGACTTACACGGAAAAGGAAAAGAAGAGGGTGGTCCTCCATTTCAATTTATGTCTCGACGATCCTATTGAAGATTCTTTCCTATATCTAAGCACTCTTACTAACAAGTTCAACAAAAATATGTCGACATTATTTCTAATAATTTTGTCATTATAGATTTTTTAAGAATTGTAAGTCAACTTCATTGACAAATGTTGCAAAAAATAGGGGACTTGTGGTCACCGGAAATTCTTTCTCTTTTTTCATTTTTCATTTTTCAAAAACATATAGTTCCGTTTCTTGGTAAATGAACATTCTACCTCGTGGAAAGAAGGGCAAATGAATAGAAAGCCAGTGAATTTTGCCCCACAGAGTTATACTTAGAACTCAAACTTTAGGTTTTGATAAAGTTCAAAGATGAACTTTAGAAGAAAAAAGAATTACTAAATGACTTTATCAAGCAAAGTATGAAATTGTTAATTTGAAATATTACACTTATGCATCTCACCCATTGTTATTCTTATTTTGAATAAATTTTCGGGGTTTATTTACAAATTCCATCTTGATTGGTTTTACAAGGTTTTCAAATTACACAAACACCCCCTGTGATAAAATTCCTTTCGCAATTTGTTATGTTTTGCTGAATTTAAATTTCCGTCTCTCGTTTATATTGTAAAATCAATGAAAAATAAACTAAAATTGCTAAAACAATAGAAAATAAGTCTCATTTATTCTGTTTTAGAAAATAAAAAAACATTAAAAATAAGGTATATTTCAAAAGATTTTGTAAGTTAGTCATCACATCATTATTGACATTATGATCCAACACCATAAGTGTGTATATTCGATTAAAAAAACACACTACAAAGGGTGTTTGTGTAATGAGATGCATACTATAGGGGGTGTTTGTGTAATTTCTCAAACATGAGGGGTGTCTGTGTAATTAGCCCATACCTCAGGGGGTGTTTGTGTAATTCTCCCAAAAATAAAATAAAATCTTGTATTTAATACAAAGAACACGAGATCGGGTAGAATTACTCTTTATATAGAATCATAATAAATATTGCATTGAGAACCGTTGGTGAAGATGAGTTTTGGGACAACTGATTGCCTATTTGGTAGTAGTATATCTGACAAAAACCTCAAGAATTTATACATTGACAATGAAACTCATATGTTAAAAGAAAATACTTGGTCACAAGATTTAGATCAATATACATGTAAGTGTACTCTGTTTGAGTGCATGTTATCCAAACTTAAATGAGTGCATGTTACTCAAACTTAAGTTGAAAAAAAGACTATAATGGGGATCTTAACAAAGCATATTAAATTAACCAACAAAGATGTGAAAATATAGTTTTTGTTCAATATAATTTGTGTAAATTACCATAATTTAGCGCAGTATGTACGTAATATATTAATATATTTATGTTAATCATCAGAATAAAAGTTATTATGGAAGATTGAACTAATGATTGATCACCAACGATTCGTACAACTGCCACAATTTGGTTGTACTAAATTTAAACATTTTTATTAACCGTCACAATTCGTCGTTATAATATTCATGACACTTAAAGTAATTTGACATATTAATTAACTCGATCTGAAATCAGTACAGTAGATAGGAATTATCCATATTGATATAACTTTTTTAGAAATGAGAGTCTCCTAACATATGCTAGAGACCATGATAGTACTAATCATTTCATAGTACTAATCATTTCACGTGAAAGTTATTCATCATGTCTAAAACTTTAGACATTCAGTTATGAATCGGAATCCAAAATCCAAAACTTTAGACACTTTGGTTGTTAATAGTTCAAATCAATAAGCCACTTTTATCTCTATTATTACAAGAAGGACACCAAAATTTGGCCACCATCAGTTTCATAGGAAAAAGAAAACTAGACAAAACAAAGTGTAACATTTAGGACTCAATCTTTTGCTTCTTTAGGTCTGTCAATTATGGTAGGCCAAAAAAAATGTTCTCCCGCACTGCCTAGAAATTTCATTAGGGGAAATAGGTTTTGCACTTTGCACTTTACTACCATGAAAAAAGAGAGACAAAAATTGAAGAGATTGGACTTAGCCCACTACTATTAAAGAAGGAAGATGACAAAAACAAAAAGGGAATATTATCCCAAGAATTCTAAGAAAGATGGCGTGATTAAAGATTTTATTATAGACTATAGAGAATATAATGCAGAATCTCTGAATTTCACATGCATGTTGGTTTTTTGAAGATACCCTTTTTGCTTTTTTTTTAATCGTATGAGACATTTGCCTAAATATTATAAGCCCAACTGCACAAGTGTCTGAAATATTAAGAGTAAAAAGTTAAAATTGGGTGTTGGGCCTACCGTTTTATATATAATATAGTGATTCCTCGCAAATTTGTTATTAAATTAGCTACTAAAGTAGGAAGATTTCCCAAACAGTCATGAATATTAGACATCCACGATAGCCGCTTCATTTAAAATTTATCAATGTTCAATTTTGGCGAAGATGCACGAATTTAAGCTCAATACCCCTTTAAGAAATACCAATAATTCAACATTATCTATACAAAGTAGGAGGAAACGGTTGGAAAATTTATTTATGCAAATCCTCTAATTAATTTGAGCCTTAGATAAAACGACAATTAAATATGTTCTCAGAGTTCAAGCCATAAACAAGAATTAGATTCAAAACCAACCATTATATACTTATCGAAAAATGTCACATACCGAATGTAACAAAAAATTTATAATATATATGTAAGAGAGCATGTTGAAGAGTATATTTATGTTAACAAATGTCTATTATCTATATCAACTATCCACTTTTGACTATCTAAAAGAAAATTTATCATATATCCAATGGTGGCGAATTCTAAACGAATTCCGAACGTTACTCCATTCTTGCATGCATGATCCGACAATTATCAATTCTAAAAGTGTTGGTAATAAAGATCATATGATTTGTGGTCATACATATATACTTTATAGTAGCTCAAATTCTTGGACCACTCCACTTTAGCAACTTTAATCGTGTAGATTTGTGGTAGTGGTACATAACGTGATACCAAACAATTTTTTTAATGTCGGGTTCTATCCACGGGAAGAACACGAAAGTACATTAAGCCCCCGTGTAACATCCACACGCCCTCATTTATCCAGCACACTTATAGATTTTTCTTTTAATGAATAAAGCACACTTATAGAATTAACTTGATAAATTGTATACTTTTTAACTGTACGTCAGCCACATGCCACTTACTGACTTGTACCTCTTGGCTCTTTCTACTCACTGAAAAGAGAGATTTGTGTGATGAGCTGTGATCAAATGTGACAACTACCAATCTTTGAGTGCACCAGTAAGACCCTTTGCTACTTTACAAATGGATTTAAAGTTTGGACCATGGACCATTTTCAACTCTGTACAATAAGGGCAGGTATATGTACACTTGCACTTACATTTATTTAAAACCATGTGAATATCAATTACCAAAAAAAAAATACCATGTGAATATCATTTTCTTTTAATTCTTCACTTCTAGAAATATATGACGATGTGGTTATCAATAGGGAAAATTATATCTACCCCAGAGCCATAGTCTAATCACCACTTTAGGTTTTAATAATTATAGACACCCTTGGAACTTTAAAAAAAAAATTATAGCGGTGTTTGTAAATGTTTATGAAAAATGTATGTTGACTTTTTGACCCATATGTGCACTTTTAAGTGTCTACATAATAAACTGTTGCTTGTGATTGTCTGAGGAAAAATTAGAAAGACACGAGGTAGATTTTCAAGCTGTTTTTGCAAGTACGACACTTAATGAAACGATTGGAAGAGAAAAGCTATTCTCCAATAAATATAGCAAACACTTAATTGAAGATTTTAATTTGCTTCTTAAAATCGTCTGCAAACACTTCCAACTTTAAGTTAAAAGTAACTTTAAGAAATAGTTGTGAAGAAGGCACTTTTATAATCTCTTGCAAACAGTCTTAAAAAGCAAAAGAATTATTAGTAAATTTTTTTCAAACCTTAGAAAGTGCTTTACTTATACTTAAAAAGATTCGGTCTGTATAATTTTTATGTTTCCATAGTTATTCGGCAGATACGGAAAAAGTTTCTGTAATTAGACTAAACCCTAGAGGTGTTTACTCTTTCGACTCGACGTGACTCTCTTTTAGCTTCGGATAGCATACCACAATTTATTATTATCAGAATTATTAATATTATTATAATAAGGTTGTGATTCTTGTTAGCAATATTGTAACACAATTAGACCAAACTAAGTTTGAATTAATTCCCACCAACCAAAAGGAGCCCCAGTTGAATAATATTGACTATAGAAATGAAGACATACATGAAGACATTCTTAGCAGAAATTTGGCAGAGTTTTCCAGAATAAATATATTTATTAAATGAAAATATATATTCAGGTCCCATTAATTTTTAAAAAAATTCCACGTGATTTGTCCACAAATCACAGATAAAAAGGATAGTGATTGCTCCTAAACTTCATGAGAATCTTATTGATGTGACTCCCCTTTGATTTTATTTTGTTATAAATAATAGTCCTAACCATGTACACAACACAACACAGTCATGTAACAAACAGTAGTACACCATGACTAAACCTTAAGATTCCATTCTGCCATTTTCACCAACCTTGTAAGCCCCACGTGCTCTCTTCACATTTGATCCACTTCTAGTTATATAGTATGTATGTACATGTATTCATACTTTTGTCTTTTGTATTTAATCCACTAGCATTATGGAATTTTAGGTGCTATAAAGTTGTGTTGTTGTATTTCTAATGCAAGTTTGTCTTCTTCATGTTTCAGATTTCTGATGGAACTCACTCTGAAGTTAATCGACGACGTAGCGTTTTCTTCGTTGTTGCTGATATGGCTTTTGTGGGATTTCTTGAAGGAAAGAAGAGATTTTGATAACAATTATCGGTCGTCGCGACCAGAAAAATCATCCCTTTTCACCAAAATTTCTGTTTTGTTGAACTTCATCATCACCAGTTGTTATCTAGGATTCTGTCTTGTTGAATTGTGGAATCTTGGTGCTGCCCCTATAGAGGCCATTTGCTCTGCAGTAACATGGTCATTAGCATGTATTGTTGCAGTTTATTCAGTTCACAGTGTGCCTAAAAAGTGGCCATTAGTTCTTATACTATGGTGGTATTTTTCCACCATTCAAGATTTGGTCATAGTCACCTTTTACAGCCTTAATCATTTCAAGTCAATTGAAATCCCAAACTTTGTGCCAAAAGCTAACATTCTTGATTTTGTTTCTCTTCCATTGTCTGTAGCTCTATGCTTTAATGCTCTAACAAAACACACTGTTGAAACAAATGATAGTACAAAAGAATCATTACTTGTAAGAAATCAGTTAGAGAGTGAAGATAATATTGATCCATTTTCAAGTGCTGGAATTTGGAGTCAGCTCACATTTAGGTGGCTTAATCCTCTGTTTGAGAAGGGTCACAAGGAAAAACTTCAAAATGAAGACATACCGGAGATTCCTCAGTCGGAAACTGCCGATGAAGCTTCTTCGTTGCTCGAAGAGTCTCTCAGAAAGCAGAAAACACAGGTTACTTCTCTGCCAAATGCCATACTCAATGCAATATGGAGGCCCCTAATGATAAATGCAGTTTTTGCAGGTATATCTTTTATTTCTCTTTAGCCAGCAGAATCCCTTAAGTTTTATGTTCATTTTAACAAAAGAATGTTAGTTTAAGAGATAATTATATGTACAGCCCCATGGTATAATTGTGGAAATAGTTCTTACTGTTTGAATAATTACATGAACACCGCTCTAAATTTGGGATTTTGGTGAAAAGATCTCTCATGTGAAAAGAGAAAGGCAAAACCTCAATGTGTTCTGCATGATAGGAAATAAAGAACCATGTGAAAAGAGAAGAGGCAAAAAAACACACCTAAAAGAATAAGTGGGGGTATTTTGCCTCTTTTTGAAAAATCATAAAGGAGTTTTGTGCCTTTTTCTTTCTCACATGGAGTTTGTTTGCCAATTACCATTACATAGGGTTTTTTTTTTATCCTCTCTGGTTAATATAGTCTTTTTGGTCTATCTAGCATAACACATGGAAATTTATTTTTCTATTGACTACTTGTAATTCTAAAGAATATACAAATTGACTCATTTGAAGTTTGAATAATTACATAGACACTTTCTGAAATTTAAAAAGCATTATCTCTTGACCCTTTATCATGTATTTGCAGCTTTTCAAATGTCTTTGTAACTATTCAGTAGGGGCAATATCGGTAATTAGACCAAACTTAAAGGGTGTAGATGTTATTGACTTGAAGTTTTGTAAAGTTTATGAACCAAACATGCATGCTATAAAAAACACTTTCAGTTCCTTTTCGACGATTAAGCTTATTTGCAAACTAGATTTTGCAATAATTATGTTCATTTGATGTTTCTAGGAGTAAACACAACTGCATCCTACATCGGTCCATTGTTGATCACGAGCTTTGTCAACTTCTTACAAAAAAAGGATGATACCTTAAGCTGGTACCATGGTATGATTCTTGCATTGGTCTTCTTCACCGCAAAGACAGTTGAGTCACTGTCGCAGAGGCTCTGGTATTTCGGTGCACATCGTATTGGAATCAGAGTCAGGGCGGCTCTAACTGTGTTAATATACAAAAAATCTTTATCAGTAAAGTATGGTGGCATGAGTAATGGTAAAATCATTAATTTCGTCAATGTAGATGTTGAGAGAATAGGAGATTTCTGTTGGTATTTCCATGGCATATGGTTACTGCCAATTCAAGTCATATTAGCTCTGGTGATATTATACAAGAATTTAGGGGCTGCCCCCTCAATTGCTGCTTTTTTCACCACAATATTTGTGATGATTAGCAACACCCCACTAGCTAACATGCAAGAAAGACTGCACTCAAAGATTATGGAAGCTAAAGATTCACGAATAAAAGCTACTTCAGAAATTTTGAAGAGCATGAGAGTTCTTAAGCTGCATTCTTGGGAATCAAATTTCTTGAAAAAGCTGCTTTTGCTTAGAGATACTGAAAGATATTGGCTTAAGAGATACTTGTACACGAGCTCTGCAGTGGCTTTTCTCTTCTGGGCTTCGCCAACGTTAGTTTCTGTTGTTACTTTTAGCGTTTGTATTGTAATAGGAACGCCGTTAACTTCAGGGACGGTTCTTTCAGCTCTAGCCACATTTCGGATTCTTCAAGAGCCGATATATAATCTTCCAGAACTTATCTCTATGATTGCTCAGACTAAAGTCTCAGTTGACCGAGTTCAAAGTTTTGTTATAGAAGAAGATCAGAAGAGATTGATCTACTATCCAACTCCAAGTACACCAGGTGTTGCTATTGAGGTCGAAGTAGGAGAATATGCTTGGCAAGGCAGAGATGCAAGGAAACCAACCATTAAGATAACAGAGAAGATAAAAATTGCGAAAGGGTGCAAAGTTGCTATTTGTGGATCAGTTGGTTCTGGAAAGACGAGTTTTCTCTCTAGTATACTTGGTGAAATACCAAGGATTTCTGGATCGAGTATCAAAACTTACGGCTCAAAGGCTTTCGTGCCACAGAGTGCTTGGATTCAGACAGGAACTATCAGAGAAAATGTGTTGTTTGGTAAGGAAATGAATAGAGATTTTTACGAAAATGTGGTGGAAGCGTGTGCATTAAATCATGATATTGAGATGTGGGGTGATGGAGATTTGAGTGTAGTAGGTGAACGGGGGATGAATTTGAGTGGCGGACAGAAGCAAAGGATTCAAATGGCAAGGGCCCTTTATAGCAACTGTGATATATATTTGCTGGATGATCCGTTTAGCGCAGTTGACGCGCATACTGGCGCTCATATGTTCAAGGCAAGCAAAATATATATACCACTTTTTTCCACCTTTAACCAAGAAAACTTTGCTTTCAGGTTTTTAACTAATAAAGATCTGTTTTTTTACTTTTAAAACTGCAGAAATGCCTGATGCAACTCTTGCATGACAAGACTGTTGTCTATGTTACTCATCAGTTGGAGTTTTTAGATGCTTCAGACCTCGTATTGGTGAGTCACGGAATGAATACTAACTTTTTGGTAGTGTCTAGTATTAAGAAATCTTATGCCAACCACCATGCACTATTATGGGATTTTGTAGGACTATTATAGCATCCGCGCACTCTGTACTTTAAGGGGTAATATAATCCCTCTCAACTTTGGCAGATTGATTCGGATTATAGCAGGACATACCAAATGTCCCTCTACTCAGACAAGTGACATATTGTAGTCTGCAATCTGCACCTATTATAATTTCGACTAAGTTACTTGCTTACCAAACTGTCCACTGAATCTATATATCTTATAATACATTTCTTACCATTCATATATTTCCTATACAGGTTGTAAAAGATGGTAAAATCATTGAGTCAGGAAAATATCAAGACTTAATATCAAATCCTGATGGAGAACTCATTAGACAAATGGCTGCTCACAGTAAATCTTTGGATCAAGTGCACCCTCCAAAGCGCACCAGTTTACCTAAGAGCTACCATCAAAATAATCAAATCGAAGTTACTGAGGTCAAGTTTATTGATCTCAGCAGAAACAGCAGAGTTCCTGAGAGAAATCTGCACGAAGGAACGGAATCTGGTAGAGTAAAATGGCAAGTTTATGCAACCTTCATCACTTCTGCATACAAAGGAGCTCTTGTTCCAATCATCCTTTTGTGCCAAGTACTCTTCCAGGGGTTACAAATGGCAAGCAATTATTGGATAGCTTGGGGATCAGCAGAAGGCAGCAGTGTTTCATCAACGCGTTTGATCGAAATATTTGCCTTGCTTTCTTGTGGGAGTTCCTTCTTTATTTTGGGGAGAGCGGTTCTTTTGTCGACTGTGGCTATTGAAACTGCTCAACGCCTTTTCCTAGGGATGATCACTTCAGTTTTCCGGGCACCTTTATCATTCTTTGACTCCACACCTTCTAGCAGAATTCTCAATAGGGTCAGTAGATTTAGTAGTCAAACTTCATGAACTTATGTGGCTGATTTTTTGGTAAAATTTGAATTTTTTCTGAAGTTTTTTATGTTCTTGATCACCAGTCTTCCACAGATCAGAGTATACTGGATACAGATATTCCATACAGGTTGGCTGGGCTAGCATTCGCGCTTATTCAGCTATTGAGCATTGTAGTCCTAATGTCCCAAGTGGCGTGGCAAGTCTTCTTCATGTTCCTTGTTATCTTCGCCATCTCCATATGGTATCAGGCAAGAACTAGTTTACACATGCATTAATTTCTTTCTGACATAACATGCAACTAATCATTGTTATATGCGAAGAAACTTAGAACCTCTTTATTTATCCATTTAAAAGGTCTTATAAGGGCAGAGTGGATTTTCTTTTCATATATTGTTCCATCTTATCTCCCAAGCAATCCGAGACAGTTCTTAACAGAATGCAAAAGAAAAGGATTTGTTTAAGCTTGTAAAACTTCAAGAATGAGTCTTTTTATTTTCAACAACTAATGACTTTGTTGATGCAGGCATACTATATCATGACTGCTAGAGAATTGGCTCGCATGGTTCCTATTCAGCAAGCTCCGATTCTCCATCATTTCTCAGAATCGATCTCTGGAGCAACGATAATACGGAGCTTCAATCAGGAGGAACGCTTTTGCAAGAAGAACGTTGAGCTCATTGATGACTACTCTCGAGTTGCCTTTTACAACTCAAGTGCAATGGAATGGCTATGTGTTCGGATCAACTTTCTTTTCAACCTCGTTTTCTTCCTTCTGCTTGTAATCCTTGTGAACCTTCCAAAGTCAGCAATCGACCCCAGTAAGCACATTTTTCATTTCCCTTTATTATTTAAGTGTTATTTATTGGAAAGGTTTTTGGCATCAAACCTGTGTTAATGCCACATTGGTGATTTAGCCTTTGTGTAAAAGAAAAAGAGACAAATAAACTTTTTTCTATTATTTTATAAATAAAATTAAAATAGCCTTGATTCTATATCTATGTTGTAATGTTGTTAACTACAATACAGGCCTAGGAGGACTAGCAGCCACTTATGGTCTGAACTTGAACGTTCTTCAAGCATGGGTGATATGGAACCTCTGCAACGTCGAAAACAAAATGATCTCCGTCGAGAGGATTCTTCAGTTCACTGGCATACCAAGTGAAGCTCCATTAGTTATCGAACATAGCAAACCAGAGAAAGAATGGCCTTTCCACGGAAGAATCGAAGTCCAGAATCTGCACGTACAATACAACCCAACTCTTCCTAAAGTTCTGAAAGGAATCACTTGTACTTTTCCTGGTGAGAAGAAAATAGGTGTTGTGGGAAGAACTGGAAGTGGAAAGTCTACTTTAATCCAAGCTCTCTTCAGAGTCGTCGAGCCTTGTGAAGGACGGATTTTGATCGATGGAATAGATATTTCTAAGATCGGTTTGCAGGATTTAAGGTCTCGGTTGAGTATAATTCCACAAGATCCGGTTTTGTTTCAGGGGACTATGAGGGTGAATCTTGATCCTTTGCAGGAGCACTCTGAACAAGAAATCTGGGAGGTAAGTGATCAAAAAGTAACCTTTACTTTCTTGACTTGAAAAATTATATGGTGATTTATCGACCTCACAATGTTTCGACATGCCAGGTACTACACAAATGTCATCTAGCAGAAAATGTGAAGCAAGATCAAAGGCTTCTAGATGCACCAGGTATTGATTTAGTTCTTACAAGTTCATGGTAACATGCTGTTGTCTAAAAGTTATTAATGATTTTGTTATGAAATGATGCAGTAGCTGAAGATGGAGAAAATTGGAGTGTGGGGCAAAGGCAGCTTGTGTGTTTAGCAAGAGCTTTGCTTCAACGGAGAAGGATATTAGTTCTAGACGAGGCCACGGCTTCAGTAGATACAGCAACAGATAACTTGATTCAGAACACGATTAGAGAAGCAACAAGTGGATCTACCGTAATAACAGTGGCTCATCGAATTCCTACTGTCATTGACAACGATCTAGTTCTAGTCCTCGGCGAAGGTACGAATGAATAATTCTCCAACTTAAACCAAATTGAGTTGCCAAAACTATTCCTCTAATTTCTTCAAAGATATGTCACGAATTCAACGTTTTCTGTCTCTCTAACTCAATAATCTGTTTTAATTCTATGCTTACTTGAGCAATCTTGCTTGATACAGGGAAGATTGTAGAGTATGATTCCCCATCTCAGTTGCTTCGAGATAGTACTTCTGCATTCTCAAGTTTGGTTATGGAATTCTTGAGAAGATCGTCTACTGAAGACAACTACGATTGAGAATGCAGATTGGACATTTAACTAAATCTGACAGCAGGTTAGAAAGATTCAAAATGCTAGATGTAAAAAGAAGAAAAATAAGGTTTGCTACATAAGATTCTAAGAAAGTTTTGATTTGAATAGCACTGAATAACTGACTGTAGCCATTTTACCACTTGTATATTTGTAGTTGTAAATGTTGACAGAAAAGAGGGCTCTCTTGCCTTATATGATCAGCTGTTTGTATGATACCATGTTCTATATTTTTGACAGTTTTTTCACCAACATTTCATATGCAAAGACATGAAAAATTGATTCAGCTGGATAAGTAATTATAAGAGAAAATGTCATTGGTTAAGACATCAAACAAGGACATCTTTAAGTAGATAAACTAAACTTTATTAAAGAACAACACTTATTGACTTCATAATATAAAACACTGTCAAACGTTTACAACATTCTAAATTGAGTTTTTTTTTTTTTTTTTCTGAATTTCCAATTGCTTCAAAAAGTCTACTTGCACAACTAAAAAGACAAAAAAAAATTAAACATGAAAATGAAATCTCTCAGGGATCAGCCTTATTTGGGATCTGCGAAAAAGCTATTGAGGCTCGGCATGATCTCAGGACGCCTGCCGCGAACAAATTTTCTAACGCTGTGTTCGGCATACACCTTTCCCTCGTCATGGTTGTCGAGCACACCTGCAGCTCTGTTCTCTTTCTTTACCCTGAATTAAAACAAGTATATGAATTGAATCATGAGAATCTTATAAATGTGTGACAAAATATATTGACTTAAGTTCATTAATCAATTAGTTGATGAAGTACCTGACTTCAGGATTGGTATAAATATTCCTCACAAGCTGCATGCAGCATATGCCAACCGCGGTACCTACCGAAGCGAAAAGAGGATAGACCTGTTGATGTAAAATGTAACAAAATATTTAGGTAACAAACTAAATAAATGCATGAATTGTTATCTCATTCATAGTTAGTTGAAGAAAAATTACCTCTGGCCTCAACCATCTACTAGCCATTTTCTTGAACTGCAAAATAACGCGAAAAAAAGGAAGATGAAGAGAACCGCACGCCTCGTCAAAAGAGTGAGTTCTCCTTTTGCAATCCAAGAAAAAGTTTTTCTGTCACACAACAAGCAATTCTTTGTTGTTTGATCTCATGCAGTATTTATAGAAAATGGTTGAAGCCCAATATTAGAGGAGGAGCCAAAAATGATTGTTTGATCTTGTGGTTGGGACTAAAAGTGGAAATTTTCTGTTGGCATTGATTGAGTTGAATTTGATCCATTGCGCGCCAATACCGTTGAGACAGTCAATTTGTGGAGGATTAATTCATAAGTAATTTCTTTTATTGGTTTATTTGCATTTTGAGAATGAGACTTTTAATTGTTTTCTATCTCATAATTAAGACTATAAACATTTTTATGTATATTTCAATCAGAAACTCTTTCATCAACTTTCAGTTTTTATACGAATGATTTGAACTTTTTGGGATCAAGATGATCGTAAACAATCTTGTGTAACAGTATGGCAATTTTGCTTGTGTCACCGATAGATTTATGTCAACATAAATATAAGCTAAAGTTTGATTCATTTTTCTCGTACTACTTACCTATGTGCACATTAAGATCTTACCAAAATATATACAACACAAAATAATTGGACAATGAAATGATGGGGCCAAAAACATTTAGTTTTCAAGATCTAAATACTCTTGAACATGGATCAAATTTTGTTTCAGTGTATCTTTCGATGCACTAAATATTAGATACTTTTCGCAATGTTTCGAGATCTTTTCGATATGTTTCAAAAATTCGTAAAATATGTTATTGTAATAGACGTAGAAATAAAGTGTGTATCCATAGAGTAAAAAATGACAATGTTTTGGTTCTTTTGGAGAAAAAGAAAAAAAACAAAACTTTAATTCATGCTCTTGAATTTCTTTTTGGGGTCGAATAATGGGTTTAAGATCATTTTAGACCAACCATTAATATCCGAATCAAACTCAATTGGATCCTATTAACATTTCCTTTTATGTGGGCTAAACCCAAGTTCTGATGTATTCACCCTTTTGGGCTACTGCGCATTCATGATTCTGACTCATTGCCCAATAAACTAATGCCCAACTAATGAAGACCAGGGTCAGTTAGGACTCATACCTGAGCCCAACCATTTTCGGCTCAGTCACAAGACTAGTACAGTCAGAGTCAGAGAGGAGTGAACTATAACGTACGCTATGATGTCAAATTTCACGCCAACATGCACCTACTAAAATTGGCATATAAAAATTATTGTTGACAAAATAAATCGTATAAATTGTATAATAAAGGAGTAAAATATAATTATTTCCCCATACTTGCTTTTCCTTTTCTCCATCTAAAGCCGGCAAAACAAAGGCCGCTGATTCCTTGTCCTTCCATGTTGTTCTTTGGGTGCTTACATGAAAATAATAAAATAATTGTTTGAATAATTAATTATCTATGAACTTTGAGCTGTGTTAACCATCACTTTTCTCTCATCATTTTGAAATTACTTTCTTTAACGTAAATTGAATTTGAAAAAGGTGAAAAGTATCTTGTATATACATAATAAACGAAACATGTTTTCTAGCTTTACTGCGGTATTGGGATCTTTTGTTATAGGGAGTTGAATACGATCGCAGACTGTTTGGTCAAGCGCGGAGCTACCACTCGACTACTAGCAGACGGACCGATTTTGACAGATGAAACACACTCTACACAAGCGTTCACTTTTTGGTTTTCTTGTCCTTGTCCGGACTGGCTAAGTCCTCTTTTGTACTCTGATATGACTGCAGTTGTAACTCGTATCACGTGTGTACATGATATAATAAGGGTACTTTAAAAAAAAAAAAATACTTTGGATAAAAGAAAAGGGTGGACAAGTCACAAGGCACCCGGCTAAAAGTCAAATACAGATAGTAGAAAAGCTTATTTAAAACAAGACCACCATACATGTGTCGTGATTTCCAACAGTTGCTGTCACAATGTGTCATGGATCACCGATTGCTATGTAGTCCATATGCCAGGTCATAACTCCACTAATTTTGTTCTTTTCCATGATGAAAATATGACCCCAATTTATAGTATTAGCAAGTATTTTGAATAATTTTATTTTGTACATATATTTATATAATATGTAAAACAAAAATTGTTTTCTCTCAAAATCTCAGTAGACCTGGTATTGAAGAAGAAATTGTAGAACGGTTTTTTTTTTTTGTTGATGAAAATTGTAGAATGGGTTTAAAAGAACTGAAAGCAAAATCCGATTAGAACACCCCAAATCTAGCTCCATGTTTTCTAGAATTATTCCTAGAATATTCCAATGGTACACTATACACACCATTCCAAGCCATAAATTAAGTTGAGAAATAAATAACCATAACTTGTTTCCCAAGCACATGATTTTACTAATTAGCACAACAAAGCAAACTATAATTATTACCTTTTAATTGCAAACCATAATTACACCATTAATGGAATCCACATAAAAAATCCTAACTTCTTGCCCAAGGAAATCATTTCTTAATAAAAAAATTCTTAAAAATTGAATATATAATAATATCTAATCCATAAGCTAATATTGGATTCTTGAAATAAATAGAGTAGAGTGTACTCATTAACTCATCAATAATTCTAAAATAAATAAACCAGGATCCTCATTAAATGATTTTCACATACTTTTCTTTTCTTTTTTCCCAAGAAAAGAAAAAACTGCTCATTTGACCCACTGTTTTTTTCAGTCCCCTTAAATAACCTCCACAATCCTCCATTTTCTCCACATTCAACTCTTCTCTGTTCTTTTCATCCACAAAACTCACTCTCTCAAAACTTAATAGTTTTAATTTTCTCCTTATAATCTAATGGCAAAGATCAAGATTGGAATCAATGGTACTTCATTCTCTTTTTTTAATCACTCAGATCTTTAGTTTCATTTTACTATTTTTGGGCTGAATTGATTCATTAATCATGCTGTTTAACCTTATTTCTTTAAAATCCTGTGCTTTTTGAAAAGATTTTTAAGTTTATACTATAAAAATCCAATCTTGATCTGTTTTATGATGTTACTTGATCAGGGTTTAGAAGTTTACACAGTAAAAATCCAATCTTTAATTTTATGATGTTACTTGATCAGGGTTTTAAGTTTATACAATAAAAATCCAGTCTTTATCAGTTTTATGATGTTACTTGATCAGGGTTTTAAGTTTACACAATAAAAATCCAATCTTTATCAGTTTTATGATGTATAATGATCAGGGTTTTAAGTTTATACAATAAAAATCCAATCTTGAGCTGTTTTATGATGTTACTTGATCAGGGTTTTAAGCTTATGCAATAAAAATCCAATCTTTATCAGTTTTATGATGTTTACTTGATCAGGATTTGGAAGAATCGGGCGTTTGGTTGCAAGAGTTGCTCTGCAGAGGGATGATGTAGAGCTTGTTGCTGTTAATGATCCATTCATTAGCACTGATTACATGGTACCTTTCTCAGTGTATTTTTTAAAGATTATAGTTTAAATAGTTACATATATTTCATCAGAAGTCTATGATCTGTGTGTATGTATGTATGTATCCTGTGATTTATGATTTTAAAATGAAAAAAATTATTGCAGACATACATGTTCAAGTATGACAGTGTTCATGGACACTGGAAGCATCATGAGGTTAAGGTGAAGGATGAAAAGACTCTTCTCTTTGGTGATAAACCAGTCAGAGTCTTTGGTAACAGGTACTAATTTTACCTTTTTCCATTTTATGAGCATTTATTTGTATTTTAATTTGTTAATGAAATAGAGAAATGGGGTTTTAAATGTATGTTGGTTGGTAATTTAGGAACCCTGAGGAGATTCCATGGGGTGAAGTTGGTGCTGACTTTGTTGTTGAGTCAACTGGAGTCTTCACTGACAAGGATAAGGCTGCAGCCCACTTGAAGGTAAACACTTTACTTTATTTAGAACCATTTTTAATTTTTTTTGTGCATTTGTGATGGCATTTGGTTGTGTGTGTTCCATCATCAGTATCTCAATCTCAAGCTTACTTGTGATTGTTTTTCGGGAGAATTACAACAATGAGGCTGGTCTAGTTCCACAAATACGTAACACCAATTGAAATTCGAACAAACATTACCGATAGTCTCCTTTGAGGTTTTAATGGATACAGTCAAACAGAGACTTCCCTAATGTTTGAAAAACATTACTTATAAACTCCCTATTTTACATGTTTTAGAAGTTCTATGGGGTGTCTGTAATTATCATATGTATCTTTCTGTAACAAAACCAACTTAAGGTGTAGATATTGGAACAACTGAACTGTCCCTGAATGATTTCTTTGTGAGAATTTGGTAGTTTAGTTTTGGTTTTATATAACATAGCATGTTAGGACCTTTGAATATGGAATTTTTTTAGTAATTGACCTACAATTTTCTATTATGATAGGGTGGTGCTAAGAAGGTTGTCATCTCTGCTCCGAGCAAAGATGCTCCTATGTTTGTTGTGGGTGTCAATGAGAAGGAATACACACCTGAATTGGACATTGTCTCGAACGCTAGTTGTACTACCAACTGCCTTGCCCCATTGGCCAAGGTTTGTTGGATTACTCTCATATACTTCTAATTCATTGTTGAACGATGGCTTGTCCAAGAAGCTAATCGTTTTGACTTCTGTTTTAGGTCATTCACGACAGGTTTGGTATTGTGGAGGGCCTGATGACCACTGTCCACTCCATTACCGGTGAGTCTCCCCTTTTTTTTTAAAATGTTTTTAACATCAAAATGAGTTTTCGATTGGTAGCACTTATACATTGTTTTGCATCATGTATCCTTTTATAGCGACTCAAAAAACTGTTGATGGTCCCTCTAGCAAGGACTGGAGAGGTGGAAGAGCTGCCTCATTCAACATCATTCCCAGCAGCACTGGAGCTGCCAAGGTACCATAATTACTCCGGTCTAATATGTTCATGGCTGGCTTCTGATTTGGTTTTCCTTTTTTGCCGTTCTTCTTTTGTTGTATTTTGATTCTAAGAATGGGATCTGATTTAATGAATGTTTTGCTATTTAATTTCCTTAGGCTGTTGGTAAAGTGCTTCCTGCACTAAATGGGAAGTTAACCGGGATGTCATTCCGAGTTCCCACAGTTGATGTTTCCGTTGTGGACCTTACCGTCAGGCTAGAGAAAGAGGCTACCTACGAGGACATCAAAGCCGCAATCAAGTGAGTTCTTGCTTATGCAAAAGTGTGAAAACAAATAGGGATTATTTAAGTTACACCAGTGGGGTTTCGTCTAAATACAACAGCTCTCTTAATGTTTGATAACTTAAATAGAAACACCTCTTAAAAGTTCAATGAACATCACAAATAGACTCGCTTGAAGTTCGAATAATTATAGAAACACCTGTGGAAGTTAAATGAATATTGCAAATAGACTCTCTTGAAGTCCAAATAATTACAAATACACCTTGTTTTTAAGTGTTTTTAAAGCTTCACATGGTTTCCTGTAATTTTCACACTTTCTAAGGGGTTTCTATAAGTAGATCAAACCTTAAGAGGTGTCGGTGGAAATTATCCTAGGCAACTATCATTTATGTATTATACATGTGTTGCCTTAAACAAATAAGATTTATCTGTATTGTTGCTTGGCTTTCTCAGGGAGGAATCAGAGAACAAGCTCAAGGGCATCTTGGGTTACACCGAAGATGATGTTGTGTCCACAGACTTTATCGGTGACAGCCGGTAAATAACGATTAACCAAAGGACCTTACTCTTTACGATTTTATCTCTTGTAGCATATTTTGTTCTGATTCATTCTTACCCCTTTGTGCAGATCAAGCATTTTCGATGCCAAGGCTGGAATTGCATTGAACAAGAACTTCGTGAAACTTGTGTCGTGGTACGACAATGAATGGGGTTACAGGTAAAAATCATTGTCACTTCATCTTTTCCAATTTGATTTCTTATGTTCATACAATTACTGATATCCCTATCTCGATCTGTTCCTTCTAAGCTTTAAGTTCTACTTGAACAACTTTTTGTGTTACGTTGCAGCTCTCGAGTGATCGACTTGATCGTCCACATGGCTGCCAGTGCATAAGAGGCTATTTGGCAATCCAAGAACTCCTTATCTAAAGTTTTCTGACCAAGCAGCACTGTGTTGTTGAACATTCTGCCTGTAGGGCTTCTTTCATCTTGATGTAGTTCTTGAATAAGTTTTCTACTGCGGCTTGGTTTTGCAGTTTTTATATTTGTTGTGATTATGGTTTAAGAACTTTCCCTTGTGGGTTTTTAGTGAGAATCGTTAATAAGACTTTTACTATGTGTTCTAGTTATGCGAACGACTTCTGTTTCTGAATATCTTTAGTTGTTGCTCGAACCATGAAAGGTAAAAATAGTTTCCTATAAAGTTTCTTATATTTTATAATTCTTAGAACTACCGTCTGAAACGTCATTCAGAAGCGTTCGATATTATTATTTATTTTAAATTTTTGAATACGCCACGTGACGCATCCGTGGAGTATCGAGAGTAACGGAGTATAGGATACGTGCATTGGGTGATTTTCATCCGTGGAGTATCAAGAGTATCCGAGTATCGGATAGTGCATTGGGTGATTTTCACCCGTGGAGTATCGAGAGTATCCGAGTATTGGATATGTGCACTGGGTGATTTTCAGGAGTATTCGTGCATCATAGTTGTAAATTTGTATGTACACCGTAATTGCAAAGGCACAAAAATATGTACGTGAATAACGATTGTTTTGCTTTTACTCTGGTTTTATTGGTCTTACATGCTACAAAACGCCTAGCGCATGCTTTATTGTTTTGATTCCGAACGGATCTTTTTGTGATGGGGGCTACCCGATAGGAGACCCCATGTTTTGATTTATATACTTAGTTTTTAACAAAAAAAAAGTATGCTTTATTGTTTCTGATAATTCACGTGATAAGAATAAAATAAAAGAACCTGGGTCTATTGTCTGTCAACTTTGTATTGTTGGATTGAGTAAAAAGGGCTTAACCCATAAATGTCACACATATTTCGGCCTTGTATTAATGTCACAACTGGTCTACATTTTCTCAGCCCCATTAGTGTTCTTTTTTATTGACTGAGCCATGCCCAATATTCTAAGTTCTTACTCTTAACCGTTTCTTTGACGATTACATATTGTCGATTACACATTGGTGAAGTCACGTTTAAGCTTATTGGCTGTCCCAAATGTCCAATTTTGGGCCTAAATACCACGATAAATTTTTCAAAACTCCAATAAATTCTTATGGGCCCAAAATGGAACACTAGATCAAAAATTATGGTGGTTTTCGACTTTTCGTAGAGGCTTTTTGTTTCTTTTGATAAGACTTAATTATTTGTCGTACTCCATCTTATATTTAGAAATCAACATTGATGCACAATAAATTAGTACTCATTTCAAATCGTAGGCCAAGTTTTCTTTAAAAAATTAAGTACTTTTAAAATTACAATTTTCTACTAATATTTTAGATTCAAACTTCAAAATATATGAAGAATTAAATAATTGGAGCTTGAATAAAATTATAAAAATTCTCGCAGTTTTAATATTAAAAAGCTGTAGCAAATGTTCATCAAAAGAATTAGAAATCATTAAGTGTATTGTATGCAAATAATCATTTTTACTATGGTATATATGATATGCCTCATGATATATTCTAAACCATGAAAAATCCAGCTATATCATTTTAGTTAAATAAAAACTTTAAATATATATTATGGCAGCTAGACAAGATTTCCGTTTCAAAGTATATATATATATCTCTAAAAGGGAACACTTAATTTCTGGCTTATTGAGTTTGAAAGCTAGCACACAATATACAAGATGGATTTGGGTTAATATACTTAATTATCTACAGTGATTTTAATAAAATCACGGACTTTCATTCCTTGTAAAAATAAAAGGGTTTGTGATTGCAATAATCAATTAAGGCGCGGAGCGCCTGAAGAGTCTGACTCTAACTCAGGGGTAGGACCTGGCCCCTAGCTCTTTCATGGCACCAACCACCCAAGGCTAAATTGGAGAGACTTGTCCACAATGGGATTCGAACTCTCGACCTTGGGGAGGCATTAGCAAGCCGCTACCACTTGCTCCAAGCTGAGGGGTTAGGAGCTTAATTGTTGTCTGCACGTTTTTATATTTTTATTTGACGTTGTGTTTTACATGCATGATGTAACGTTACGGGAACGTATTTATGCATATACATTTACACTTTCTGATGCATCAGTATATTATTGTGAACTTTGACTTTTGCCTGTTAGTTTCAAGTCTCATGTAGTAAAGATATAATGTTATATAACATGACTATAGCTGATATATTTATTAAGTTTTAATTGGTGGATATAGATGTATTGATATATAAGGTTTTTGCAATATTATTTTAATTTTTTCAATTGAATTAAATTTATCATCCAACATGTTTGTAGAAACACTAGGAGGAAGCATGTTTGTTGTATTTGATACGTACATTGTCTGTTAATTATGTGAGCTTCATGATTTGATAGCGCCTAGCAACCCAAGAACTCGAATTCGTTATCTTTTTGTTCTAAAGAAAATGTTGTTCTAGTATTAGTTTTGTAAACATTAGATTGCTTAAATGGTACATGGATATTGTGAGACTTGATTATATATGGCTAATTAAACTCTAGGATCCAGTCGTGTATTACTAGTGTAAAACGTATGAGTTTATGCGCTTCTATTTCTGTGTGCTCTTAATGTTCGTGTTCTATTTTACTGCCTACAACCTTAATTGCAAGATTATAATTGTGCTAACATATTAATAAGTGTGTGTAGGTTTGATTGTGGATACTTATAATGGCAAGTGAAAATTCTGAATATGATGACTCTGGGCGCAAACGCAAAGCCATTGATCCACCCGAAGATGAAAAAAAGTTGCGCGTTAATGTTTGCGAGCTGCTAAAATGTCCCGTGTGCTTCAACACTACGTACCCTCCTGTTTATCAGGTAAAATATCTCATGTCCCAAAACATGAGGATAACCAGCCAACTATCGATGGCAAGATGTGTGCCTACACTCTATAATGATACATTGTCTTTGTCGCATTGATAGTAATTAGTATTTTCTTTTGTGACGACTTCATATATATTTTTTAAGTTAGTTTCTCCACAATCAACGAAATTATATGCATTATCGTGATGTCATTTACATTGAATTAGCTTGTAGTCTGTTGTACATTTGAAATGTGTTTCCTTTTGTCGTTTTTTCAACCATGGCAATGGGAAAAAATAGAATTTGACTCTTAAGAGTTATTTTGATCCCACTCTCTCATTTTGTTGGTACAGTGTCTTAATGGTCACCTACTGTGTTCTGGTTGCAAGTCTGGGATGGAGAATCGTTGTCCAACTTGTTGGCAGGAACTTGACAAAATTATGTGCCTTACATTAGAGAAGCTAGTCAAGCACCTTGAGCAATGCTGTAAACATCAGAAACTTGGGTGTTTGGATGTTGTTCCCTGCTGCAATAAGCTTAATCACGAGTCCAAGTGCTCTTTAGGACTTTACGATTGTCCGGGATCAAGTTTCTGCTCAGTCCGCGGTGATATTCCGTTTCTTGTGAGCCACTTGAAAAAGTTTCACAAAGCCAAAAATTATAGCCTCAGTACTACTTTTGTCCAATCCTTCACAGATAGAGATGCAGATAAGCTCGTGAATAGCTCATGGATACCCCTGGTAAGCTAAATTTTTCTCTTGTTACCACTTTGTTATGGAAAAATATTTCTATGTTTGCAGTTAAATGATAACGCAGAGTAGAAAGTCACTAAAAAGTTGTATCTCTTAAATAAGAGGGCATTAAATACCTCGCGATCTAATTTCAACCGTATAGTGTCAAAAACTATTAAATTGACCACACCACACAACGTGCGCCTTATAAAATACTTATACCTTTGTATGGGATGCTTGCGCTTGGCTTTTCCCATGTTACTTTCCGATAGTACAATAATGAGTTTTGTTTTCTTTCATGAAATTCTCAGGTGAATAGTGGCTTGGAACCGAACTTTTGTCTGTTTTTCGAAAAGTTTCGGCTAGGAGTGGCATACATTTGCAATTAATGGGGGATGAGGAGGAGGCGAAAACCTATAGATATAGCCTAGAGTTTGGGGCTAATGAGAGGAAGACGATATGGCAAGGAGTGCCAAGAAGCATTAGAGAAAGTCAACTGAAAGTTCGTGATAGTTTAAATGGTTTAGTAATTGAAAGAAACCTCTTCTTTGGTAGAGAAAATGAGAAAGAGCTGGCCTTCAAGGTGAATGTTGATATTTGGAAGGCATAGGTAGTTTAATTTGTTCAAACATGTTTTTGAACTTAAGGCCCTGCTTTGAATTGTTTTCAATGCATCTTAGAGTGATTTCGTTTAAATACCAAAAGTGTGGAGGGAATTTTGTTTTTGAAACTTTTTTTGAGTTGTGTGTCATGTTTGGTTTCAGTTTTAGTATTCTTTTGCAAGATGTGTGTTAGATCGGCCAGGTCGTTACGTATGATATAGTAATGTGTCTATTTTTTTATTTTAATTCTTCTATGTATTTTTGATTCTCAGTAATATGTTTATTTCTTTGTCTACTTTTAATTAGAAACACTTTGATTGATCAGATCCCTGCAATATATTTATCAGGTTTTTTTTTTTTTGTTGAAAAAATTGGTCCTATAACTTGCCCAATTAGCAATTTTAGTCTTTTAATATAATAGATCTCAATTTTAGCCTTGTATATGTCACCAATGCAATTCAAGTCATCATAGTTTTATTTGACTCCTTACAAGTCACAAACTATTAAAATTTTACTCCAAATCTTTTTAAAAGATTTTGCTCACATCCCTAAAATCTCAAAATAACTACACTTATATTTTTGAGAGATTTTTTATACTTCTTAATTCTTTTCAATTTAATAGTATCGCTGTATTTGCTAAAAAATAAGACGAGTACAAAATAAGGAAAAAAATAAGCAAATGATAGAAAATAAAGTAAAAAAATAAATAAATCAATTACACCAGCAAAAGAAATCCTTTTTTTTCTTTCTTTTTTATCTTTTGAGTAATTATGCTCCCATGCATTGTAGGCTAGAGCTTTTTAGTAGCATAGGTATTTCGGGGTACTTTCGGAGTTAATTATACTTCATTGGTTTATATTGACTGATAATTGACCATATAAAGGTTTCTTATCGCAACAAATGATATAAAAACCTGAACTATTTTATATTGGATGTTGGGTAGTGTTATTGACTGATAATTGACAATATAAAGGTTTCTTATCGCAACAAATGATATAAAAACCTGAACTATTTTATATTGGATGTTGGGTAGTGTTTGATATAGGTAGTAATTACAATTGTGACATTTTTACGGAAAGTTTTCATAATTTCATATTTTTATTAGATTTGAGATGATTTTTATTATGTTGAATAACTTGATAAATTTCTCCATAAAAAGTTATTTTAAACATTCAATCTATGAATTTATATTTATCATCAATTTGTCTTGGTGGCTCAGACCCGAACAGGGGATTACTAAAATAAATGTCGACGGCAGCGCTCTTAGAAACCCGGGAAAAATTGCTTGCGGGGGTGTAGCTCGAGATAGTGATGGTCACTGGCTTTTTCGGCCTTTCCGAAGCTTTTTCTCATGGTCTCCAGCATATTACGATTGCTTGTGACTCTAAGGTTGTGGTTCAACTTTTATCTGGACGTTTACATGATACTCACCCCCACAAAAGTCTTGTTGATGCTTGTCGCTCTCTCATGTTAAATTTCCTATCTTGCGAGATCAAGCACGAATATAGGGAAACAAATTTTGTCGCGGACAAGTTGGCTCATCTCGGACATACTCTCCCCTATGGTCTACAACCACTTGATGCTCCTCCTATCTCTATTTCTCCCTTTCTTTTGTTTGACATTGTTGGTGGTATTAGCCATCGTTTAATTATCCAGTAGTTGTTTTGCTACTTGGGGCTTCCTCCCCTTCCATTTTAACAAAAAAAAACAACAACTATTCTCTTCATCATTTTTGGTAATTTTCTTTATCTTCATTTATTTCATTAATTCCTTCACATTAGTATTTGTGCCATTGATTCTCACGGTTTGTGGTCTATAAATTTCTTTATTTAATTATTTTAACCATTTTCTAGTTCAGAGAGATATGAAAGAAAAATAAAGTGAAGGGGATATCTACAAGAATTAAGAATTTGACATATGATAAAGTGAATGTAAATATATCAGTAGTTTTTACAATAAGAATACATGATATAATCTTAGGAAAAACATTCAGGAATTTAATTTCTTGAAACATGCCGAATTGGAATTTGTCTACAAATTTCTCAACTTTATTCTATCGTTGGCTGCCTTTGAGATATGAGGCGATGATATTATTATTCATTTTACTTTTTATGATGTTACATGTTTGTTAATCTATAATAATTTAAACAAAAACACCATTAATGGGTTATGAATCAATTGTTAATCAAAGATAAGTAATTACGAAAATAAGTGGAGAATGCAATTTTTTGTGAGCACGGGGTAGTGCTCCATGGGGTAGGGAAGAATTTCCCTCGAACTAGTAACCAGTTAGGCTGTCAAATTTCAGAGCATATGGTGAATGTGTTCATTTGACTAAGGCAAAAAATAGTGCACAAATTTAGCGGGTAAAACGCACATACTGACGGTTAAGAGGGCATTGCTCATAAAGCTCATAGGGTATTTTGCACATATTTAAAAAGTTAGGACGAGGACAATAGGTTAGAAGGTGATTATTAGATTATCTTTAATTCTTGTCAAATATGGACAAAATATTCTTTTAACAATAACGTTCAAGGCACGATACCTGTAAATTCTACCATTTTAAAAGATTGTGCGGTAGACTTCTCTTTTTTTTAGTACATGGAGCATATTGCGGAACACACCATAAATTGAGTATTTTAAGTGCTTTACCCTTTAATTAACAAGGTGTAAAATGCAAGATTGTCGTGTCATTTGAAAGTTCGCTACCATAATCGATGAAGCTTGGTTAAAACTTAAAACTTAATAATCATAGCCACTAGTTTGGGCATTATTTGGTTTGTGAATCCAAAAGAAAGATGTTAAGAGAAGATAACAAGTGAACTAGCTAGCCATCTATCATTATTCATTCATCTGTCAAGAAAATCCAAAGTACCAACTTCACGTGCAATGTTTGATGATTTTTTTTTTTTCTGGCCGGCATTTTCCGAAGATCGACGAAATGTGCAATCATCTTTTACACGGGATTCTCCGCACGAATAATTCACTTCCAAACATTGTAGTCTGAGGATCGGACAACAAAAAGCATTCAAATAGATTTGGTTCGCCCCATCTAATCGTTTGATTTATTCAGTTGTTTCTATTTACCAATTGCAGCCTCTCATTTCTCTTTTTTCTTCCACAATTATTCAAGCATAAAGCACCACCGCGGCTAATAATAATTTGCGAGTCGTTCTCACTTAGACAAAGTCTACAGATCTTATATTACAGTTTAGCTAACCTAGCTCAAAAGAAAATGTTTAGAGTTAAATAAACAAAATAATTGGAGCAATAAGATATAGTACGTGAATAATTGTGGTCACCATATTATTACCATCCACCTAAGTAAATATTTTTCATTATTAGTTTGTACTTTCCTAGAGTACTAATTAGACTTAATTCTGTGGTTTACTTAACTTTCGCAATTGTTTTACTTTCTTGGGTTACTTTACACACCTCCAATTTTTTTTTGCTATGAGTCTTGTTATATTTATGAGAAATTTAACTTCGTTTACGGTTTCTGATTTTACAGATTAGTTCTTTTACAATAATGAATGATATGTTTGCATTCTCCTATATATGAAAAACTATAAAATTAGATGTAATTGTGGTGGATGGCTGGTAACTTAAGACATGTGTTTATGTTATTATATGATGATCAAAGATAGTAAAGAAGATCATAATACCGCTGGCCTACATTAATGGAGTAACACCGTCAACATTCAAGTTGTCCATTTTCCAAACTGAAAATTCAATAAATGAAAATGATTGACATTTCCCCTTTGATATAATTAAAATATTTGTTGCAATCCAAAAGTCTATGTATAAATATACCCGCAGCATGTCAACGAAAGGAAGAGGAAAATGGGTCGTGGCAATTAAAGAATTCACAAGAGATCGGTGGATACAATACACCTATATAAACTATTGTCACCAATAGTAATTATTTTATTAGGTGTTGATAGCAACACGGAATATATGCATAAACAGACATTTATACAACCTGTCTTCCGCACAAATCACAATTAATTTACTCCTATGGACCAAACTTGTTATTTCCCAATATTACTATTCTTTTCGGAAAAAAAAAATCGAGTTTATGAAAGATATACATTCCAAATTAGTGATTGTTATACATATATTGGACACATTAAATATGAATATAGTTTGACCGCTTTACGTAATTTCTTATTTCGCAAGACTTACTGTCTAGGTAATCTAGTATCCTTATATATGCACGGTGATAATTTAAGAAATTATCAAATATGATCATTATAATTAACAACTTTTGTTCACAAAGTGATGATAATGCATCTTATAATAAAACCACAAAAGTAGTCTCTCTATTTCTAAAACTTATAAGAATATGCCCATTTCCATTGAATTTAGAGGAATCTACCCATTGTTACATTTTTGAAAGTCACCTCTATGCTTACTTTTTCTGACTTAATTAAAGAAAATTATCCATTAGACTTTGACGCAAAAAGCTATACCCTTGTAGATTTGGTCAATATTTATTAACGCATGACCTTGCAGCCTGAATAAATCAATCAGCTCAATTTCACTAGATCTCAATTTCCATCAATTAAAATGTATGGATACTCACATCTACACCCCTTTTAACTTAAACATGAGTGGTTAAAACTCAAAAGAATCTTTCATAAGATTTAAATCATTACATAAATATCGTGTACAACTTTATTGATATCTAATAATGGCGGAAGGGGGGGGGGGGGGGGGGGGGTGGGTTCCTTTATCCCTACAATCTGTGTGATTGAACCGCAAAAGTTTATTTCTATTTCTAGAACTTAGTGTGTTACCCTTTTCCTTACATTTTAGAGAAAATGGTTTATTTGAGTTCAGATTTTTAATCATTTTATTTTAAATATATTGGATGAAAAAGAATATTTGTAAGATTCTTTCAATTTTATGCGAATACAAAATATGTTTGGATTAATAATTAGTATTTCTAGTGAGGATATTTAATATGAATATTGAAATCACAACTAGTTGTTTGAATTAATTTAGAACGTATATTTTTGGGAAAACACGCGAGTCACTTTTAGGATAGCAATGTTAAATCGATAAGTAAAATGATTTAATACTTTTTAGTATATTATAGTGGAATGAATGGTTGAATTTGTTCTTATAGTTAAAGTTATTAACTAGCTTTAAAATATGTGCTAAAAATGTATTTATTTTTAGGGATAATTACAGCTACACCCCCTGAGGTTTGGTGTAATTACACATACCTCCCCTGTGGTTTGAGAAATTACACATACCTCCCCTGAGGTTTGAAACCTTACACATACCTCCCCTCTACAACTTAAGGGTTGTTTGGGTGTAAGTTATGATAAAATTATGCTTATTATACTTACACCCCTAAAGTTTGGTATATTTGTAAAAGTAATCCTTGATGTTAGAACAATTAAAATTAAATACTCCAAATAATTTTAGAAACTACTATATGACTAACCAAAAATATAAAAAGTATTTAAATCATTTTTAAAATTTAATCTAATCTTAATATTTTTATTATTTTGTAAAAATATTTAATTTCTTATTTTTGTTTGTTTTTTTATTTCTTCATTTTTGTTTTACTTTTAATAATCTCATAAATTTCATTATAGTTCCATATTAAATACTATTACGCGTGCCCACGGAAATTTCTGTTTATCACAATAAAAAAGAAGCATTTGGTAAAATAATAAATATCTATGCAATCTCCGGAAAAAAGACAAGAAATATAAAATTCAATTGTAAAAACTCTCATTTTCAATGAAAATTAACAAATATGATAGAAATAATCAAGATTTTTATAACCCATTTTAAAAAATGAAGAATGATGACGAAATCACCAGCAACAGTGACAATAGAATTATCATCCTTGGATCAGACATGGTGACTGGTTTTAGGTAGCAAGTTTTGTTGATCTTTTTGTCAAAATAAACAACCTAAATGCACTATATTTAGTGAAACCAATTTTCGGTGTTTTATCTTCTTCTATTACTAAAATAATTGTTAGTTTAAAATTGTAACGAGAACAAAGGCACAAAGATGAGTAGTTAGTTAAGTTTTGACTGAGATTTACGGGAATTCTTTTAAAGAAAAAAACTAAAAGTTACGTGTTTTGATTCAAAAATATATTTTGGATTAGATTAACTTATTTTTAAATTTAAATTTAAATACTTTTTATATTTGTAGGTAATAGTATAATAGTTTATAAAACCTTTTGGAGTATTTAATTTTAATTTTTTCTAACATTAAGGATTACTTTTATAAATATACCAAACTTTAGGGGTGTAAGTATAATAAGCATAATTTTATCATAACTTACACCCAAACAACCCTTAAATTGAAGAGGGGAGGTATGTGTAAGGTTTCAAACCTCAGGGGAGGTATGTGTAATTTCTCAAACCACAGGGGAGGTATGTGTAATTACACCAAACCTCAGGGGGTGTAGCTGTAATTATCCCTTATTTTTATTTAAAAACTGATACAGACACTGTTTTGATTTCAATTCGAATTGGGATGAAATAAAAGGAGAAAAAAAAAAAGACATCCTTTGTATAGCCGTACTTTCGTGACTTTAACAATCTTTTAATATTGGTTTAAGTGTAAGAGCTTGCCCCTAGATTTGGTCAATATGTGCAGCCTCTTTTCTTTAAGCAAGAAAACTAATACCCGCCCTTGCAGCAACCTGTTTGATTGGCAATTAATACAATTTGTACCGTTGTTCATTACTCTCGATATAATTACCAAAAAATCAACAATAATTTCTACCATAATTAACGAAGTTAATTTCATTTTGTGTATTTTCCTCTAGAAAATAAGAAGAAAGATCTGTGCATTGCTTTGCAGAGTAGTGCTGTTATTTTGCAATCAGCAATAGTGTATACGTCTTCTATTCATCACATGATCAGTTATGCTTTAAGTCTCACATGTGTAACAGTCAAAACCACATTAAAAGTGGTCTAAGTCTGAAATAAAAACTGGCAAAAAAATCACTGTTGATTGTAACACAAACACCCCACCACAAAAATTGCATCTTTTTCTCTATTTCTTTTTTCTGTATGTCCTTACATCATCTGCCTTTTCACGGGCGAGCGAATCTTGAAAAATCCGAGGGAATTTGAAGCACAATATTCTCAGTCTGATAATGTCCTTATTTTCAGTGTCCACAAAATAAATAAAATAAATCAACAAACGTGTGGTGTTTTTTCCATCTTTCCTTGAACTATCATTGGCAAAATATATTTCATCACTACATAAACATAAACAGCTCTTCAATACTCACATGTTCCGCCACAATTAGCGCCACTTGTCTGTTTTTTTCTCTTCACTTAGCCAATCACAAAACACTCTTGTTTGTTTTTTCTTGTGGGGTTTTATTTATCTTCTCAAAAGACTCTTCTTTTTTGAACTCTGCAAAAATTCTCAATCCCATAAAAAAATCTCATGTTTTCATCACTTTCTGTGTAATCTGAGCTGATCCCACCAATAAAAATCTAATCTTTATCCATTTTGTAATCTGGGGTCATAGTTCTTGAACTTTGTACTCAAATCATCAGTTGAAAATTCTTGTAGTTTGACTAACTTTTTGCAGCCAAACTTTGTTCATTCTCTATCCATTTTTTTTTTGTTGTTGGCCTCAATGCCTTCTACATACCTTCCTCTGAGATGGGAGAGCACTGGTGATCAATGGTGGTTCGCTTCTCCGATCGATTGGGCAGCCGCTAATGGTCACTACGATGTAGTTCGAGAGCTTCTTCACATAGACACTAATCTGTTAATCAAGCTGACATCCCTCCCGAGAATCCGACGGTTAGAAACCGTTTGGGACGACGATAAGAGCTTCGACGATATAGCCAAATGTCGATCGCAAGTAGCACGAAAGCTTCTTCGAGATTGTGAGACTAAGAAAGGACACAATTCTTTGATAAGAGCTGGATATGGAGGCTGGCTTTTGTACACTGCTGCATCGGCAGGGGATGTGGTTTTTGTGAAGGAGTTGTTGGATAGGGATCCTCTATTGGTGTTTGGTGAAGGGGAGTATGGTGTTACTGATATTTTTTACGCTGCGGCGAGGAGTGGTAGTAGTGAGGTTTTTAGGCTGTTGTTTGATTGTTCTGTGTCTCCTAAAGGGCAGGAGAAGGAGGTTTCGTCGGTTTTTCGGTGGGAGATGATGAATAGGGCGGTGCACGCAGCGTGTAGGGGTGGTAGTGTGGAGATTTTGAGGGAGTTTTTGGGGGAGGGTTGTGATGTTTTGGCGTATAAGGATGCTCTGGGATCGACGGTGTTGCATACGGCTTGTGGCAGGGGACAAGTTGAGGTGAGTTTTTACTTTTAGTTTCTCATTTTAGCTATGTAGATATAAGATTTTTTAGATTTTGAAGTGTGCTTATTAGTTATTCAGGCATGGAGAACTTGTAATACTTGCAATGCTGCTATTATTTTGTTCAGATTATGATATATTTGATTAGAATTATGATATATCCAAACTATATTAGGTAATTTATTTGATCAGAAGAATGTTTGGAAATTTTCTACCATAATCAAAACTTTGCTGATTATGTCATTTGCAAAGAATGTGGAGATTATATTAAGCTATGAACAACGGGCAGATGCATTCAGTCTGGTTGGCTGTATTGCTAATACTAATAGCCCTACGGAACGCCATAATAGTGAACGGTAGTTGGGATGAAGACCCCTTAATATGGGGTTATTAGGGGCTACCAATCATTTCCGCTTATAGATTTGCAGTTTTTGAAGTAGTAATTCCCCTGCACCTCACATGGGATAGTAAGTTTAAAGAGTTTCTCGACATGGAATTCAAACTGTATTTTGGTTTTCGGCATTGAATTCAATGAGTCATGAAAGTAAACCTTAATCTGTATTTCCTGTTGAAGTTTCTTGCGAATTTTATGCGTGGACCATGTTGAATTACTACATCTCTGGCTCACTTTTGTTGTTTCCACTGTGACTGGCTTGGTATTGCTGGACAAATGAGGTTTCACACGACTAGTAACGCCGCCCCAGGGTTATAGAAACATGAAAAGTAGAGGGTCTGTCTGGTGTCATTCAAATCTAACAGAAGACTGTATAGTTTTTATCAAATTTAAGGGGTGTCTCTGTAGTTATTCCAAAAGTAGGGGTAGATTCTAAATCAGAGTCTAAGCCAGACCTTGAGTGGTGTAGATGTAATTGTTTCTAATGATAATAAATTGTAACTCAAATTACATAGAATTTTACAAATTCTTTACTACTGGTTCAAAGGCTTCAACATTCTTTCGTTTGTGCAGCAGCTGTTAAACTTGAGGATTCCCTTGTTATCTCTGTCCAGTTCTATTACAGCCTCTTATGCATCTGTTGTAAGTTTACTTCTTCTTTTGCACTTACCCGATTTCTTCACCCATGCAGGTAGTTAAACACCTATTATCATCATACAACATCATCAATTCAGTCGATAATCGAGGCAACACCCCTTTACATGTGGCGGCTTACCGCGGTCATCTATCTGTCCTGGAAGTTCTTATATCCTCCTATCCTTCTTCGGCTGCCTTAACAAATAACTATGGCGACACTTTCCTTCACATGGCTGTTGCCGGATTCCGCACCCCAAGTTTCAGACGATTAGACCGACAAATTGATCTCATGAGACAATTACTCAGTGGCAACCTTATAAAAATCGAAGAGATCATCAATGTAAGAAACAACACAGGCAGAACTGCACTTCACATGGCTGTGTTTGAAAACATTCAGTCCGAGGTTGTTGAGCTACTGATGTGTACACGTTACATAAATCTGAACGTTCGTGATGCTGATGGAAATACACCATTAGATCTTCTGAAACAACGTCCACGATCAGCCTCTTCTGAGATTTTGATCAAGCGGTTGATATCGGCTGGAGGGATTTCCAATTGTCAAGATCAAACAGCGAGAAACGCGCTTGCTTCACATCTGAGAATGCACGGGATTGGGGGTAGTCCCGGAACTTCTTTCAGAATCCCAGATGCAGAAATATTCTTGTATACTGGAAACGAAGATTTGTGTCCTTCGAGTTGTGAGCTCACTCGCAGTACAGAATACGGCTACTCTTGTGAAATTGAGCGCGCAAGTTCAGTAACTGAATCAAACTCATCAAAATACAAAACATTCGGTTCCATGAACAGGCGTCTCATGAATCTTCTTCGTTGGCGCGGGAAGAAAGAGAAAACGGCAGACGCCTCAGATTTGGAAGACGATTATTCTGTGGACTCTTATGGAAGGTCTTCAAGCTTAAAAAACAGTCCAGTCCCACTCAGACATCAGTTTTCGAGATTCTCCTCTCTTCCGAACAACAAACGAATTATGTCTTTACAAGGTAAACTTCCAAGCCCAGCTACTAAGAAGAAATATACTGCAGGTTTAACACATGGCGTTGTACAAGTGCTGCCAAAATCGTCCCTCGGATCACCTTCAAGTGTCGTTTCTGACTCATCTTGGTCGTCTCCCGTCTCTGCTGATAGAGGAAAGATTTCGAATCAGTCTCCTAAAAGTGTTGAGAAACTTAAAATGAAGCGCAAGCATGGATCTTTCAACTCAAGGTTAATGAACAACTACTTCTGTTTTGGTGCTCAAAGCCTAGCTGTTGAGAACACGAGTAACGCGCCATTGCAACGTCAGGATCAAGAAAGTTAGTTTTCTTATGAATATTAGGTATGTAAGTATGGAAGTTTTGAAAGTTTTAGATTTCTATGCAAATTGTAGATGCTTTTCACTCTCTCCATTCTTGGTTGTCTCTATTGAAAACTGTCCTCATTGTTGAACAAATTAGGCTTCTGTATAAAAACCAGCAAATAGGTATCTTATTATCTCTTGATGAGGATTTTTTAGAGAGCAATAAATGGGCTTCATATTTCTGTATTATATCATGATTGAAGCAAGAGATAAAACTTAAAGTAATTCTAAAGTCATGGAACATGTTATTTGTTATTCGTTTGATCCTGGTTTATATATGGAAGCGTACAGCTTTTTTAAATATTCATTATTATTATTAGTCACACATGATTTCAGTTTTTGCACATCTATCTTATTTTGAACTTTAGTCTAGACTTTAATGTCACACATGATTTCAGTTTAAACTGATCAATTAATTTTATACATGATATATATATATATATATATATATATATATATATATATATATATATATATATATATATATATATATATATATATATATATATATAACTTGAAGACACATATAGTTCCAGTTTAATCGTATACACAATTTTAAAAAAGAAAAATAATTTGTAAACAAATAAACTTTATTGCTAATGTCAGTAGTTAAGGAGTGTTGGAGAATAATATATAAATGAATAATATATAAATGAATAAATGTCAAATCTCTCTACATGCTTGAGCTTTTAGAGATAACGACATTCAATATCGTATTACGGCCTACACGTGAGGGGCGTGCTAGCGAATAATATACAAATGAATAAGGACCCGTTTGGATGCCCCCTCAAACAATGCCCATCATAACTTTGGAGTTAAAATTTTGTGAGACCCATAAAGATTATCGCGTTTGGATTGTGTTTTTGGGCCTTCATTGCACAAATTTGTGAGCCCAATCTGGCTTTTGTTTACCCGGGTCCAAAACTCAATAAGTTGTGAAATTTCAGAATTGCCCTCACTTAACCTTGCAAAATCGAACACTCCAAAATTTTCGAATTAGTAAAAAAAAGGTAAAATGGACATTTCAAGTCGCTAATGGAGGCCCATAACTTTGTTGGGGGGGGGGGGGGGGGGCAAAACTCCATTAACAGTGGGAGGTTTTATGGAGGGTGGCCCACAAAACACGGGCCGACGAATTAATTTCTTGGTGGATCCAAATCCAATATTTCCACTACTAAATTATTTATTTGGGCTAGTAGAGGAATCCAAACGGGTCCTAAATGTCAAACCTCTCTACAAGCTTGAGCTTTTAGAGAGAACGACATTCAATATGGTATTAGAGCTCACGCCAGAAAGAGATCCTGGGTTCCAATTTCAGTGTCACTCACTTATCAAAAAATGTTATGTCAAACGTATCAAAGAGATTTACGGCTTGTACGTGAGGGGCGTGTTGGAGAATATTATATAAATGAATAAATGTCAAACCTCTCTACAACTAAGATGCATAGATACTTGAAAAATTCACAAAATACAGTATCGAATACGTATCGAATACGATATGCACGGGATACTCGTCGGATACGTATCCATTTATTTTTTAATTTTTTAAAATTAGAATATGTGTATCGGTAATTTATGGGGCGGTTTGTTAGTTTTTAAAGTAACATCAAGTAACTATGACTTAATTTTAGAAATATCACTCAAGTTAAAGGATAAATAATGTTACAAGTTCTTAAAATGAAATAACTAACATATAGAGGAAAAGAAAATGGGAGCTTCTATTTCACTGAGACAAATAAAAGAGAGATGAAGTAGCTGAACAAGGAAAAAGTTATCATGATGTTATTGGAGCTTGAATTGAATATTCATTTATTGTTGTTGTATAACTCTTTAATGTTTGTGTAATTTCGGAATTTACATTTTGGTACTTTGAGTTCAGATGTATTATGGATCTTTTCATTTTTGCTTGCATAATTTCTCAATGTTTTGAATTGAATATGTAGATATATTGAACTCAAAATATTATTGACAGTCATTTTATTATTATGTTGTTATATTACTTAAATTATTAGTATAAAATATTCTACGTATCCAGCACGTATCGTATTCTGTAATTTTCAAAAGATCCGTGTCCCGTATCAGTATCCGTGCAACCTAGCTCTACAAACTTGAGCTTTTAGAGAGAAGGACATTCAATACAAGGAGACAAAGATTGTTAGGAAACATTTGCTATATTGGAGATTTCATAATAATATTTTAATGACAATATTTCTGAGTTAAATGCAAAAACCAGCCTTGTGTAATCTTGGCCGAAAACCCCCTAAACAATTTTAATTGGCAAAAACCCCATTGTGTTATAAAGTCGAAGGCCAAAAAAACCCCCTACAACCATGAATTGTAACTCACGCTCCATATCTGCAGCTGGGGCTGAGATTTTCTTACATAAATTACAAATCTACCCTTAGTTTTCTTATTGAAAAGTTGAAACAAAAATTAAAAAGAAAATATAAACAGAAAAACTTCCGGCCACCGCCCCCCTCCGCCGACGGTCGTTTTCCTCCACTCGAACTCTCTCAGCTCCGCGGTGGAAGGTGCTTTTGTCTATGATTTGGGGGATTAGTGTGGGGGGTGGGTGGGTATTGAAAACAGCGTTCGATCGCAATTGAAATGATTAAAATCAACGTTTATTGAGTTGAAAGATTGAAGAATCAACGATTACATGTGAAGAGAATTGTGTTCTCTCTGTTCTAACCTGAAACTGAAACTTAGCGAAGTATTCTTCAACAGATTGAACAGGTTCTATTTATACTAAGTGATGTGTGTTGAACTTTCCAAATAGGAAAAGTCGTTGTGTACCGTTGAATAACAGAATTACAAAATAATACTAAAAATACAAAGTTTACAAAATTAAATCTATATTCTAATATCCCCCTAAAGAGGGGCATGGATGTTGATCAAGCACATCTTGAACATCATAATGTTGAAAGGTTGAATGGAAAGAGGCTTGGTAAAAATGTCAGCTACTTGGTGTGTGTTTGGTATGTGCACCACCTTGATAGCACCTCCATGGACCTTTCTAGCACAAAATGACAATCGATATGTATGTGCTTGGTCCGTTTGTGATGAACAGGGTTGCTAGCTATGCATAAAGCACTTCGGTTGTCAGTAAACAAGAGACGGGTGCGAGTTTGAACAACATGAAGATCATTAAGAAGTTGTTTTAACCAAATAACTTCATAGGTTGTTGCAAGAGCCCTGTATTCAGCTTCTGTGGAAGACCTGCTAACCGTGAGCTGTTTCTTGGCCTTCTAAGAGACAAGAGAAGAGCCAAGGTACACAGCATAACCAGTGACACTTCTCCTGGTGTCACTGCAAGTAGCCCAAGCACTGTCAGAGAAGGCTTTGCTGAAAAGAAGACTCTTGTTCCAGGATTGGATTTAAGATAACGAAGTACACGATGTGCAACAGCTAGGTGAGAAGTGCAAGGCTTGGACATGAACTGAGTGAGGCAATGAATGCTATAAGACAAGTCAGGTCTGGTAATAGTGAGATAGAGAAGGCGTCCAACCAACCTTCTATAAATAGTAGGATCATCAAGGAGTGGAGGATCATCAGTTTTGAGTTTGATGGAAGAGTTCATTGGAGTAGCACAAGGCATGGAAGCCAGAAAACCAGATTTAGAGAGAATATACAGGGCATATTTGCGTTGACAAATGGTGATGCCAGCTCTGCTTATTGCAACCTCCATCCCCAGAATGTATTTGAGTTCACCTAAGTCTTTGATGGTGAGTTTGTCATCCAATTGATGTTTTAATCTGGTGATCTCTTCTAAACTATCACCTGTTAATATTATGTCATCAACATAAATGCAAAGAGCAGTGAAAGATGAGTAAGATTTCTTGATAAAAATAGAACAATCAGAGATGGTTTGAACATAACCATATTCAAGGAGACAAGTGGTTGATTTGTTATACCACTGTCTGGAAGCCTGCTTTAAGCCATAAAGGCTCTTCTTAAGTAAACAAACTTTAGAGTTAGAAGGAGAACAATAACCGGGGGGGTATCATATAAATCTCTTCATCTAAGTCACCATGCAAAAAGGCATTATTCACATCTAGTTGATGTAAAACCCAATTATTAGAAGCAGCTAATGCAAGAGAACTTTAATTGTGGTAAGCTTTGCAACATGGCTAAAAGTATCAAAATAATCAATGCCCTCTTCTTGAGTGTACCCCTTAGCTACTAATCTAGCTTTATAACGTTCTATAGAGCCATCAGATTTTCTTTTTATCTTATACACCCATTTGCAGCCTACACAGTTTTGTCCAAGAGGGAGATCAGTCATAGTCCAGGTATGAGTCTTCTCTAAAGCTTCTATTTCCTTTTTCATGGCCAGCTGCCACTCAGGATGCTTATTAGCTAAGTGAAAGTTGTAGGCTCAATATCATGGGAGACAGAAGCAACAAAAGACTTACGAGAGTTGCCTAATCTATTTGTAGAAAGATAGTTTGAAATAGGATATCTGATATGATGAGCCAGATTAGATTAGTGCAGAGAAGGAGTGAGATTATAATCATATGATTGCAAATAAGCTGGACCAGATGTAACTCGACTGGATCTTCTAATTAAATGCTGAGAATCAGGCAAGACAATCATATCAGAAACAGGAGAATGATGATCAGGTATATCAGAAGATGGTACAACGGATTCATGTATATGCTCTTGAACATGTAATGAAGGAATTAAATCAGTTGTATTAGGTAATGAATAAGATCCAGAGTTAGAGATACTTGGTAGAGTGTCATGCTGAATGACATTCTCATTAAAAAAACTGGAGCTTGCAGTAGTGGAGTCACCAAAATCCATGTGAGTGCTACTTTCAGGAATGGAATGAACAGCAGAATCTTGGTTATTATCAGAAAGAACATGAGCAATAGGAGGAATAGCTCCAATAGTGGAATCCTGCAAAATAATAAAAGGATCTGGTGCAGACTTGAAAGTTAGAGTCAGGTGAACTAGTCTCAGAAGAAGGAACAACAGGTTTAGAAAAGGGAAATTCATGTTCATAAAAGAAAACATCCCTAGAGATAAACACTTTAGAGTTTTGCTAATTAAGCAAGATATATCCCTTAGTTCCTCTAGGATATCCCATAAAAACACATCTTTGAGCTCTTGGATCAAATTTATGTCTGTTAGTAGACAAAGTAGCAGCAAAACAAAGGTAACCAAAACTCTTCATGATAGAATAATCAGGATATCTATTAAACAGCATCTCAAAGGCAGTTTTATTGGAAATAACAGGTGAAGGCAAACAATTGATTATAAAAGCAGTTGTAGATATGCAAAAAGGCCGATATTTTATGGGAACATTTGACTGGAACTTTAATGATCTTGCCACTTGTAGAAGGTGTTGATGCTTGCCTTCAACCAAGCCATTTTGCTGGGAAATATTGACACAACTAGTCTGATGCAAAATACCATTCTTAAGATAAAAATCTTTCATGAGAAATTCAGTTCCATTATCAGTTCTTATAGTTTGTTCTTATAGTTTTGATCTTTAAAGAAAACTGATTACAAACCAAAGCATAGAATTGAGTAATATGTTGTTGCACTTCAGATTTATGTTTCCAGAAATATATCCATGTACAACGTGTAAAATCATCAACAACAGTTAAAAAGAATCTTGAACCATCATAAGCATGAATGGAGAAAGGCCCTCATACATCACAGTGCACTAACTAAAAAGCAACAGTAGTAACAGAACTGCTTACAGGGAAAGACAATCGTTTTTTGCTTAGCAAGGTGACATATATCATAAGGAACTTGATGTTTATTAGAAACAACAGAAATAGATGGAATACTAGCAAGTTTAGAATGAAAAGCATGACCAAGTCTAGTGTGCCAAAAATCAGAATTACAAGCAACATTATTACAAGCAGAAATCTTAAGAGCAGTAACTAGCTTGGGAGTTTGATTCAGAATGTAGAGGCCATTGGATTCTCTAGCAAAATCAATCGTCCTCTTCATGATTGGTTCTTGCATAACACACATTTCAGATGAGAATCCTAAAAAAAACATTAGAAAACTTAGTAAGTTTGGAAACAGAAAGCAAATTAATGTGAAAATCGGGAACAAAGAATGCATCCTTTAGAAATAAACCATGATCCAAGTAAATATCTTGAACAAGAATGGCATCGGTGGTTTTAGAATTAGGAAAAGATATGGAAGTAATTGTGTGTTTTGCTGTGTTATTAAAGAACTTAGCATCACACAACATATGGTCAGTAGCACATATATCAAGCACCAAAGACCTAAACCAGCAGTAGTAGTGGCAACAATATGTTGTTTAGGAGGTTGAGAAACAAAGCCTTGACTCTTTGTGAAAGCCAGAAACTACTCAAACAAGAGCTTTTGAGCATCATCAGTAGAGGGAACAACAGAGTTCACAGTAGGTGGTTGAACATCTCCAGTAGAAGCCAAGTTAGATGCAGGCTTATTCCTTTGTCCTGTAGGACCATCCTAGCCAGGGGATAGCCAACAATCTGAAAACACCTGTCAATGGTGTGACCAGTGAAGCCACAATGAGAGCACTTGAGCTTTTTCTTGTCTTTATTACCACCATTCTCGTAAAACATTCTTCAATTATCGTTATCATCCTTTTTTTTTTCATTCATTCCACTAATATGGATATCCATAATTTGCTTAAATACTAAATCCCAAATATATCAACATGCTAAGGAATCGGTTAACCCAAATATCAAAGCATTATTCTGAAGCCCAAAGTCTTTTATCAAATTTCTTTTTCCAAAATTCCAATCCTCATATTCGTTTCTAAAACCCAAATATATGTTAAATGCCTTTTCTCAAATTCAAGCCCAATATCAACTTCTTAAACCTAATAACCTTTATATGAGATTGGATAACCCATCAATGACCCAATATGACTTTCTCTTTGTAATCCACCTAAAATCGATCTTTTAAGCCCAAACAAAACTAACGTACCCATAAGAGAACTATTTCCAACTATTTTCTCAAATTAAATTTCATTCGTCAAGATCAATACTTAAGAAAGATCGTAAAGCCCTTTCGTTGGAAGAAGAAAATTAATTCTTTTAACGGTTTGAAGAAAATATATGTAAATCAAAATGTGATTGACATCATGAGTACAAAACATAAAATTTCAATAGATGTTGAGCTTGTTGGAGTCGAACATTTCAATTTTCAAACACGGAAATAACACAAAATACAAACGTAATTTAAAATAAGACCATTGTTATTCAAAATGCAATATTACAACTTTATCTAAAGAATTGCCAAACTCAATACGAGAGCGAAAACTAGAATGGGTGTTACTAATCCCGTAAATACAAAAGCAACTTCGTTTGGTGTTTCTTCATCATTTACCAAAAAAATAAAATGACAAATAACTAAAATTACAACAATTAATAGGAAAACAATAGAAGATCTCATTATTTTCGGTAGAGAGGGATAAGAAAAGATGAGTGTGAGTTTTGTGGGGTAAAATTTTCAATTTATAGAAGAGTGTTTGGCCAATATAGCCGTTTATAGCCGTTGCTAGTGGGGAAAAAATTAAATTTTGAAATTTTTTTTTTTTGAACGGTATGGTGAACCGAAAAAATGCAATTTTAATGAGAAAATTATTTATTCATGTATGAAAGCATTTATCTTATAAAAATGCAATTTCTTGTTTCAAATAATAATATGACATAATTAGGTAAAGAAAACTATTTTTATGCAAATCTTTGAAATAATCGAGAGACGGTAAAAAAATTTCTACTAAGGCCTTTGCACCATTGATTGGTTACAACGATTTTAAATTCAATATTTGAATCAATGATATAAATAATCAAAAATATAAACCGAGATGGAAAATATGCGATTAAGATTATATATTTTTTCATTTGAAGATCCTTTTGAAAATAAAATATAAAGAATAATCATATAAGCGAAGATTTCCACTTTTCATTTCTAAACTTGATGAAATAATTTTGGAATACTATGCACAATATTTTAAAAGGAATTTATGAATGTAGACATAAATTTTTTTTATATATCAAAGTTTAAGATGTGAATACGCGATCACATAAAAATGATGTGAATCGTTTTCCCTTAGTTAAGAAATAAGGTCTAGACGCAAATATCTGCACTAGATAGAATTGAAACACGAAAGATAGATTGCTCAAGATGCCATTTTAAAAAAAAAATATTAATTTAAAAGAAAATCATATTTATAAAGCTTTCTCGGTACGCTAGCTTTCTCGACACGCTTACTTAAATTTTCTTATAAATAGCATTTGTATACTAGCAAAATCACATCAAAGTACAAGTACAAACACACATACAAATTTAGGAGGAAGAAAAGAAATCGAGATGGAGAAATCATCAACTCGAGAATTTCAGACCATTTGTGTCTTTGGGGGCTCAAGTTTTGGAAAAGATCCAGAGTTTGTAAGGGAAGCGTGCAGTCTTGGAAGATTGCTAGCTACCAAGAAAATCAACTTGGTGTATGGGGAGACTTCAGAGTTAATGGAGTGTGTGGTGAGAACTGCACTTATGGCTCAAGGTAAGTCTTAGGGATAATACCAAAGAATTTAGTTGACGTGAATCCCAGGGGTCCAACTTTAGGTGATGAAATTAAGGTACCTAGCATGCATGAGCAAATGGCTGCTATGGTTTACAATGCCGATGCTTTCATAGCACTACCTGGAGGTTTAAAAACACTTGAAGGAATATTTTCCGTAAGTTCATGGGCTCAGTAAAACATACATCAGAAACACGTCGGATTGTTAAACGTAAACAATTTTTATGATAAGCTACATATGTTCTTACAAGATTGTTATAATCAGGGGTTTGTCCAGCCGATGGCTCATGCACTTATAGTTGCAGATAAAAGTGCTAAAGAGTTAATAAACAGAATGGAAAAATGTGTACATTTTTCAGATTTGACATCATCAAAGCAAGAAGGCGGTGCTAGCAGCAGCGAAAAAGATGAAGTTGATACGACACTCAAGTTGTTCTTTTAATTTTAGTAATAAATCGTCAATCCAAATCCTTTTATGTAATAAATTGCTTGTTTATCAATAAAGTGGTTTAGTAAAATCTTTTCTTTTGTAAAGATTTATTTTAATTTTAAGCCCAAAGCTCTGATACCATACTGTGAGGACCGCGGCCCACGAGTCACAATCCGATCCGAGTTGGTCCGGTGTTGGCCACCTAACAAACTCAACTCAGACCGAACTGTAGCTCATAGGAGAGGGTCTCACTGACCAGGATCAAAACTATAACACTATAAAATATCTTTACTTTAAATACAGCGGAAGTCTTTGGAATACAAATACATTTTACAAATTTTAAAATGATGTAAATACAAAATCAAACACTTAACAATTTTTGCAAAGTTTCCAAAAGCGGACTTGTCGATCATTCGTTCCATCCGTGCTGCTATACCAATCTTACTCTGAGAAAGGGACATATAGAACAAAAGAGGAGTAAGTCTTTAATGACTTAGTGAGATTCTTAGATCATGACAATAATCAAACAATAAATCAAAACAAAACGAAAAAGAATGACCAGAATAATTACATCTGCATCATTAAACTGATATTATTGGTTTAATGATAATACTGGAATATTCAGAATAACGAGAAAATGAACTTGTGCAATTACATATAACAGATCCAACCTTAACTCCCAAAATTCAACCGTATACCTCTTGACGAGGAGCTACCTCGCAACAGAACAAAAGACATTCTCGAGTACATGTCAATCTAACACGCGGGTCACAACCAACTCCTGGCTGCAAGCGGCGCTTAGACAGAATGGGTATTAATCAGAATTACTTAAACCGACAGCCCTTTGCTGCCCAGCAGTAAATCATCTCAATCCCTGGGCCCAACTTCCCAAAGGCGTCCCAATGGGTGAAACAGAATTATCAGATGAGCTAGTAATCCGGACAATATCCGTTGCTCGTTTTTTAGCTACATAGGCCGAACATAGTTCGTTGCTCGTTGCACAATTCAAGAATTGATTGGGTGGTCATGATATCAGGTTAATTATGATTATGAAAAAAATTCCCGATTATGATTTAAATGAGATTTGATTTAACAATAGGCAAGAAAACTGATTATGTAAAGAATTAACAATTTTAAATAAAAGCATTAAAATGGTGATAGAATGTTGCTCGTGATTCGAAACAAAGAATCACAATTGTTATGTCCAAGTTTCTCAGGGCCGGATGCCAAACGGGGTTTTGAACAAATCAGAAATCAAACCTCACCTTTTACCGTACGGGAAATTCTTGATTAACGTCGATAATTGTAGAATCCTTACATAAATCAAAAAGACATAATCAATTGTTTGCTCATAAATTTACAACAATAATATATACTTTCAATATTTATCATATTTAAAGAAGTTCAATTAAATATCTAATTCTTGTTAATTTTGGATAAATCCAACATTTACTTATTTTAACTTTAACCATGACGTAAAATTATAAATAATGAGATTTACCATTTCAAAGTAACAAGTTGAAGACTAAATCAATTTACAAAATTATTATTAGAGTCTCAATTTCTAATTTATTAATAACATATTTCATATTAACAAACATATATATTTTCAATGCATATTTAACCCTTTCTAAAACAATTATTCTTAACAAAATTCATGTAAATTACTTATTACATAATAATATTAAATCAAAAGTTTTACCATGATATTAACATTGAACAAATATCTCAGTATGCCCTTGAATAAAATTACATCACATATATAACTTTGGTAAAAACTATTTTTCTTATAATTATTAGTATTAAATAACATAATATTGCATATATCAATAATAACAATTAAAATAAATTGTAAACATGTAGATCAAAGTAAAATTAATATTTTCAGAATACTTATTATTCTAATAAACTAGATTAGATGGTTAGATCATAAGATAAATACAATACTTCACTTAAAGTTAAAGAAAGTGAAAGATCAACCGTAAAATAAACTACATGTCATTCTAAATGTTGCAAAATCCATGAAAAATATTAAACACGATTCTAAATTAAGATCAACTGATCCAACAACATTATTAGTGTGTAATGAGTCCGTATTAATGATCAACTTCATGGTTTAGATAACTTTAGCAACATAATTTAGTTAAACAAAAGGTTAATGCAAATCTGAAGTTAAAACTGTAGCAGTCTCGGATTCACCTTTAATCGGACTTTCAAATGATATGGTAATCTGAAATTGGTTGAGGGGTTCAATTTTCAACATCATGGAGAGTATGTAGTGTCAAAATCAGATCAATAGGACAAGTTTTGGTATTTTAAATAAATCATGAAAGATGGGAGATGTTTTTGGATTTTCTGGACAGTGATACGTATTTCTAATTTTTAGACCCCTCAAAAGACTTTGGTTGAAGAAGGTTTCTGAACATAAAAGTTAGCTTACACAATAAACAGTATATGGTAAAAATTTCAGAGACAGACTCGAAGTTTGATATGGTTTTTGGACTTCTAAAGTTTCTGTACCAAAACTGGCAGTTTTGACCAAACTCGGTTTTGAGGATTTTCAAGGACTATAAAGAAGGCTTAAAGGACTGAAATAATTTTTCTAAGAATTTAAACATCAAGAAGAAGAACTTTTCAGAAGCAAAGAAGAGAAGATTCGGGGAAGAGAGGTGTGAGAAAATTGTTGAAGAGAGTCTCTCTTTTATAGGTGAAAATTGGGAGACAAGGATTAATTACCATACCCTACTCATTTTTATTTTTATCCAAGCTAGGCCACCCTAATTATGAAGATGTTTCCAGACCTTATCTGATAGGATTTTATAAGAATAAAATATTAGAAATATCTAGCATAAAAGACAAAGCAAAATTACCTTTTCACAATTGTAAATGTAAATATGTGAAGATTTACCATTGTAAATGAATGCTTGGATATTTTGAAACTACAAGGGACCACTTTGAAAGTTTTGATAACTCATTTGGTCTGAAAGAAAGTATTTGCGGTCAATCATAAATTTTTCAAAAGGGGAAGGACTAAATTGTAACTTTTCAAATCTTTTGGGGGCAAAATTATATTTTTAAAAAGTTCAAGGACTAAAGTGAAAATTCGAAATTACTTTTATTTTCTTCCAAATTTCAAGGGCGTTACAATAACAGAGAATGACGAATATCCTTCGCCACAGAATTCAGTAACCAAGAAAGTACCAGATTGTTAGCCCTTATCCAACAAGTACGCATTAAAGCATCATCTTCTCCAGGCATATGAAGTGTTTCATCAATGAACACGATCTTATTCTTAATGTTCAAAGCCATTTCAATCCCCTTTGTCCAAGACACATAATTTTCACCCTTAAAAACATCACCAACGATAGATGAACCGGTAGAATCGTGTGATCCTAAGAAATATACCGAAGTTGAATCCTCAGAAGGATTCTAGACCAAATTAGGTCGAGCAGTAGAAGAATTACCCAAATTAGGGTTAGCAAAATTAACATTATCACCAGGATTACTCATAAGGACAACGAAACAGAGAATTAAACCGATAGATCAACAGCAAATCAAAGATACTATCAAATAAACGGATCAATTTTCGATCAATCGCTCAAAAATTGCAGAATCAGATCAAATCGTAATTTTAACACAAAATTACACAGAAAAAACAGCAAAGATAGAGAGATATTACAACGGAAGAAGGATCGTAGTAGCGGCGAATGATACCATATTGAAAACAGCATTCGATCGCAATTGAAACGATTAAAATCAACGTTTATTGAGTTGAAAGATTGAAGAATCAACAATTACATGTGAAGAGAATTGTGTTCTCTCTGTTCTAACCTGAAACTTAGCGAAGTAATCTTCAACAGATCGAACAGGTTCTATTTATACTAAGTGAGGTGTGTGAAACTTTCCAAATAGGAAAAGTCATTGTGTACCGTTGAATAACAAAATTACAAAATAATACTAAAAATAAAAAGTTTACAAAATTAAATCTATATTCTCAGAGTGGGTGAAGAAGACGATGATCCAATCTTTTTTCTTTTTGGTTTCTTTTTAACCAACCTTAATTCTAAATTCTTATAAATATAACAAAACATGTATATAAAATGAGAGTTTACATTAATTCATGTTTATTATCAGTTATTACGAAAAATTAAATGTTCCAACTTCCAAGAATACTTGTGAGTGATTTATTTCCATTCCAAGATGAAATTTATATTATATTATGAATAAATGATTGTCATGGAGAATTTTATATATGATAAAAATGATAATAAAAAGGGTATAATAGGAATTTTACTGCTAGTCAACACTTAAAGTTCAATTGGGTGGAGCGTGCTAATTATTGAATTACACAGGGGGTTTTATCAATTAAAATTACACAGGGAGTTTTCTGCCAATTAAAGATTACAGAGGGGTGGTTTTTGCATTTAACAATATTTCTTGTTCAAGACTTCCAGTAACCAGCCATATATATTCATACATACAAGAACTGTGGTATCTCCAACTTGTACGGTATATTCTTCTAGATACTAATTAATTTCTAGAATATTCAGATTCATATATACCAAATTAAAAAGCAATCTACACGTATAACTATATTTAATGATTATTTTAGAACAATGAGGACGTAATTTAATGATTATTAAATATTCCTAGTTTTAGAACTATATTTAATGATTACTAAATATTCCTAGTTTAAGCGGATGCGGTTTTGATTCCTTTACTGCGACCATCCATGTTGAGAAAGAACAGGACTGCCCTCAACCTTAACAAAACAATGCCGTCCGTACACGCACCTTACAACAAATTAGTATATATATCTCAATTGCCTCGCAGCAACAAAATTCCCCATCGTTTTGTGGTTGAGTAAAAACTGGTATCACAAGACTGCCTTTTGATCAATTGTCTTTCTTTATCCCTCTTTTGAATATTAATATATTCACACAAAATAAGAAAAGAGGGAGGAAAAATGTCCAACACTAATGAGCCACAGAACGGTGAGAGAACAGCTGAGGAGAAGGCCATAGACGAATGGCTTCCGATCTCTGCCAATCGAAATGCAAAATGGTGGTACTCAACATTCCACAATGTTACCGCTATGGTCGGAGCTGGCGTCCTCAGTCTCCCGTACGCCATGTCCAACATGGGATGGTATGTACTACTCATTACTACATTCTTATTTTTTGAGTTACTTAAATCATATCAATGGACTATGTGATTATAGTCATAAGAAAGTTGTAGTATTAAATAAATTAAATAAAAGACGTTAAGGCATAACGTTTTACATATGTACTTAATTCATTTTTATAATTTTTGTAGGGGACCTGGTGTGACTATTATGATAATATCATGGATCATAACGTTGTACACGTTATGGCAAATGGTTGAGATGCACGAGATGGTACCTGGTAAGAGGTTCGATAGGTACCACGAGCTAGGACAACACGCTTTTGGTGAGAAGCTAGGACTATATATTGTTGTGCCCCAACAGATTGTAGTGGAAGTTAGTACATGTATCATTTATATGGTCACCGGAGGCAGATCGTTGATGAAATTCCACCAAACCGTCTGCCCCTCCTGCAGAGAGATCAAGCTAACTTATTTCATCATGATCTTCGCTTCTATCCACTTTGTCCTCTCTCACCTTCCTGACTTCAACTCCATCTCTGTTGTTTCTCTTGCTGCAGCCGTCATGTCTCTAACGTAAGCATGCAGGTTTTTGAAATTTTAAGAAAAAATTGCATTATATATACGTCGTAACTAATGTTCGGGCTTATTACATGAACACCTTTTCGAAATTTGCATATTTTTTTAAGCTTTAGAGTGTTCTTGTAATTAACATAAAATAACAAGCTTCCGTAATCAGATGGGGAGAATAAGTAAAATTCTCTCGTGTTTTCAAAACTCCGCACAGGATCCTTTCATATTTTAGAAATTTCTGCATTATGGCCCCTCTCAATTTTTTTTTTTTATTCGAGCTTAATTACATTGTTCTACATGAGTTTTTTATAAATACATTGTTATTCCTAATAAATTGATTACAATACCCTTGTAGAGATAATGCACAAAATCCCCCTCTATTTCTAAAATCTAGAGCACCAAACCCCTATAATATCGAAAACCATGCACCAAATTATCCATAAATTTCATGAACATGAAGAAATAAACATTGTATTTGGAGAAGTATCTAAAAGACTATTGTGTTCAATTTCTTTTTTTTGCAGATACTCCACAATTGCATGGGGAGCTGCACTTGGCAGGGGAGCAATGTCAAATGTGGACTATGGGTCTAGGGGTAAGACCACCGAAGCTAAAGTATTCAACTTCTTTAACGCGTTAGGAGATATAGCATTTGCCTACGCCGGTCACAATGTTGTGTTGGAAATTCAAGCAACCATCCCTTCAACTCCTGAAAAGCCTTCCAAGAAACCTATGTGGAAGGGTGTTATATTCGCCTATATCGTCGTGGCTATCTGTTACTTCCCTGTGGCGTTCATCGGTTACTATGTATACGGAAACACCGTGGAGGATAATATTTTGCTATCACTCGAAAAACCAGGCTGGCTCATTGCAGCTGCCAACATCTTTGTCTTGATACATGTTATTGGAAGCTATCAGGTAGCTACTTCTACGTTTACGTATTTAGTACATAACATGAACAGTTTTATCGTGAGATCGTTCTGATACGCTCAAGATGAGGATCGCAACTGATTGTTTTTCTCTTTCTTATGAAACTTGTAGATATATGCCATGCCTGTTTTTGACATGCTCGAGACATTCTTGGTTAAGCAAATCAAGTTTAAGCCCTCGTTTACTCTTCGATTCATCACCCGTACTCTTTATGTTGGTAAGGCTTCGATATCTTAACAACTCCAACTTTACACTATTCTAGTTCACAATCTCACAGTTATGAAACTAATCGACATCGATTCACTATGATTCGTAATTTAGATAATATCTTGTTTAATCAACATTTGTTTTGGTTTGAAAATATCTTGCAGCATTCACCATGTTTGTTGGCATGACATTCCCCTTCTTTGGTGGCTTGCTTGGATTCTTTGGCGGATTTGCTTTGGCTCCAACAACATACTACGTAAGTGAATTAAATTAACATAACTTATTTTGTTTCCTTATTTCATTCTTAATTATGGGGAGAAAATTAATAATATTAACTTCTTGTTTTCTTTGTTTCATTTTTTAGTTGCCTTGCATCATCTGGCTCATTGTGAAAAAACCCAGGAGGTTTAGCTTCTCATGGTGGATTAACTGGGTAAGTTAAAATAGACAATTACTAATTTTATAATATCATAAGCTTGGTTGCTTATTTATGTTTTAGTTATTTAAATATATCTGACAATTGGTTTCTTTATTTTTCAGATCTTCATTGTTCTCGGAGTTATACTGATGATTTTAGCACCAATTGGTGGGATGAGAAACATCATTATGTCAGCCAGAACCTACCGATTCTACCAATAAATTAATTAGTTAGCTAACTGATCGATTAATCTTAGTGGCACTCGAGGTTGTAGTATTTAAGGATCACCATTACAAAGTTTGTGGGCCCTACAAGCAGAACTCACAAAATACGTGGCGATCTTCGGTCTCGAGGAAAAATTATTAAGTGCAGCCGCTGCACGATGACGTGGTACAACATGTGGTGGAGATTAGACATAATTCCTAAATAATAAGCATTAACTTCTTCACAATTCATCCCAACCATGCATTTACACTAATAATCGACTTGTTGTACCACCTCATCGTACAGCCGTTGCACCTAATAATCTCTCGGTCTCGAGGGAGTCATTAATCAAAGTTATACTTAGATAAAGACATCACTATTAAGATGTCTTTATGCTAGTTCTATGATGTGCATATTAAAAATAAGAGTTGATTATATAGAGATTTGCTTTAAGCGAGGCAGGAGTAGTATGTAAATTATCAGAAAAAGAAAAAAAAAGGTAGGAGTAGTATTGAGTCAGCTAGGAGGTCATAGTATTATTTAATTCGCATTTTAGTTTTTCTTTGTAAGGTAATTCATTGTAAATATATTTAGTTTATTTATTAATAAAGTCGACTTTTTAGACATCCATGGTATTTTGTTTCTCATTGATGTTCAGAATTTATTCTTGCCAAACATTGTGCAACTTATTTACTCAGTAATGGTGTTAGAATTCTTGTGTACAATTATGGATATACATGATAAATTTATGAAGAAAAAAGATAAACACAAAAAAGAGTTATTATGTGAAGGTTAAATTATGAGAAATGATATTTGATTGTATCTAAATGAAATTCGCACACCTATGCTATGGCCTATCTATATACACAAAGAAGTTAAATTCCATGTATAAAGTTGGATTTGTAAATCTTAATATTAAAATGAGTCGTCAATATTGAGTACCGAAGATAATATTAACTTTTTATGGGCTTCTCTCTTTTTGATTCAATGGTAATTTGATAATCACAACTCTACAAGAATTATTTAAAAGAAAAAAAAAACTATATAGATCATTTCATTGCTAATAATGTTGCTTTCATCAGTCAAACGTACGGGCTATATTTGAACGGTTCAGCCCAAAATGCCTTAATAAAACACGATAATTTTGATAGGGCTTCGTCTATTTTAACCTGAAGGCCCAATATGCAAATTTCATCAGAATCAAGGGTATAATTGGAAACAAAAAGTGGACCGGCAAAAGATATATTGGAGGCAAATCCTTTCCCGCCAATTTTCTGTGCTAACAGAAAAATCCCCAAATCATTTCGAAGCCCTAACCCTAAGAAATCGATTTCGAAAGATGGAAGACGAAATCAAAGCTGAATTCACGAAGAACGGGTTCAGTTTCGACGAAGAGGAAGAGATTCTACAGAAATGTGAGTTAATTTTTAACTTTTCAATCGAAAAAAAAAAGCCCTAATTATTCTCAAAATATTTTTAGGTCTGACGTTTTGCATACAGTACAAGCTCAGTGCTTCAGATCTGGTCTCCAGCTGGGATGTTTACTCGATCAACAGGTTATATAGTTTAGTGAGTTTGTTGTACCAAGTTTGCTAGTATGATATCGTCGGCTTATGTAATTTGCCTTTTGTAAAGTAGTTGTTGTACTACTAGTGTGATGAATCTTCGATATAGTCTAACAGTTTTGCCGATAGAGATTGAAGAATGAAAAATATGAAGTATTGAAAATTTTCTTAATTTTAGTGTAGATTCGTCTTTTGGTTCTGGTACGGTTTCAGGGAACCTATTCGAATGTTGGATTTCAGTGATGTAATAATCTCAGGGTTTCAATTTCCTAAAAAAATGTTTTAAGTTACTTTCGTCGTATAGCTAATTGGGCGTGTTGATTTTATCATTGATATTTATTAATTGCTTCAGGGGCCTAGAGTTCACAGTTCAAAACTCGCACATGGATACGTTCGTAGAGCAACTGCAGAGTGAGCAGCTTAATAAACTCAAAGAAAAAGAGCCGGGATTACATTTGTACTCCCATGATGTAGCCATGTGAGTGCACGGTTTACAGTTTCCACGGTCTATCCTTTTTATTTTCCTTTTAAAATATTATTGTTTATTCTGATCATTGAAGTTATTCGTACTAATTGATGGATGTCCTCCATACTATTCAAAGAAGTGCAAGCAATTATCACCTTTTGTTGCTCTTCGCTAATTTGCTAAGCATATACTACTCGCTTTTCTTCGCGGTGCTTATAGAATGTAGAGTTCTTGGTAATCTTTCACGTGGAGTGTCAAAGGGAGCTTACTGTAAATCACTGTTTGAAAATGGCACATTGTATGCCTTCTTAGTGCAAAAAGTAGTTTGGTCAACCCTAAAGGCTCAAGTGTTTTCTATTTACATTCCCGTCTCTTAGAAAGAGCGGCTCAAGCCATTTTTTTATTCCAAATTAACCAATAACTCTGCTTTTTTACATAGGATATTGAATGGAAACTATGAGGAAATAGAAGGCACACTTAATAGCCCTTCTGATGGAGCAAAAATAGCATATGAGAAGCCATCTAGTTCAGCACAAAAAACAAAGGGGAGCAAATTCACATCTGAAACACCTCTAGAGACTGTGACACCCTTCGGATCAAGAAAGAATAAATTTGTTGTACAATCCACACTAAATGAGCATGCCAGTATACAGACTGTTAAAATTGAAGAGGATCAAGAAAATTCTGAGGATGATATTATCAAGAGAATTCAACCCAGTAAAAAGTGTTCTTTGATACTTAATAGATCTCATCCTGAGCCAGGTTGTAGGTTCATGTATGATAGAATTGAAGACAAGGTACTTGTTTCTCTCTTACTGAATATTCTTGCTTTTCTTTGTTACAACTCTCTCATTTATTCTTTGTGATGTAGTTCAATTTCCTTGAAAATCGCATCAAAAGGCGAGCTACAGCTTATGTCTCCTCTGGGCTCTTTGAGGAACCAGTTGACCCTTCAGTTGCATGCCAGGTAATTCACATGTAAAGAGAATGTATTTGTGCATCATTGACATACACAGAGTTTAAAGTTGAGGACTTAAGGACATTGAAATTGAAGGACTAACCTCTAGCAATTACCATGTGCCACTTGCTTCCTTTTCAGGAAAAAATGTTAAATATTAATATATTTAATGAAAATTGTTGTTTCAGAAAAGCATCTTTGCTGTTGGCATGATTTGTTGCGAGGAAGAAGGCCGCCTGAAGGAGAAGCCCGTTTTGCTGCAAAGCAGGTGAAAAAATCTTGCCTCATACATCATACAACTTGAATATCTTGCTCATGGTTGCTGGCCATTTTTGTGGAGTATAACAGAGTTTCAGAAAAGATATAGGTCTTTCGATTTCCAGAAATAACTGTGCAGTTCCATTGTTTAGCAGATGCAGTCTCAGGCATATTTCATTAGACTGACTTGGGGGCCAAAATACGTGGACGGCTTATGAAATACCATATCTCATGAAATATCTTCTGTAAACTGCTGACAGCCGAAGCTCATGATAGTATTGAGGTCCAAGTGGCTCTTTTTTCTACATTTTTAAAAGGTCTAATGAATTAGAGAAACTAATTAAGAGCATATGAAAATTTGATGTAAAAGTTCACCTCTGGTTTTTTTTTTTTTTTTTGGGGGGGTTACATTAATATGTGCAGTCGTCTTATTTTCTCCTCTCCACAGAATTATCATCAGGAAAGTTCTAGAAGGACAGATGCAGATGATGTTCTGCATTTTTGCCAGTGTTTTTAGTACACATAAGGTGTTTTTGTAATTTCTAAAATGTCAGGAAATGCTGTAAGTTGACTAAAAACGAGAGAGTGCAGTATAATTACCCTAAAATAATTGTTGAATGGCTGTGGGTTATAGTTAGATACAGGGAAATTAGTTCCATTGTTCCCATTGCCAGGCTGCTATTTTATATCTGTTCTGATTGAGTATGACGAAACTTCATTGTATTCAGGAAAGTCGTGCACTGCATAAGTTGCCAATAGCATGAAGAATTACCATAATCTGAATAACTTCATTACTCTATTCACTAATATATCATACTTCATGTATCATTAGCGTTGAGCACTCTGGAGGGCAGCGTGTTCGTCTTGACTTGCAAAAGTTGAACCAGTTCTCTATTTTCCCTGGCCAGGTTGGACTGAGTTTCTGTTTGAACGAGTGTTCTCATTCTACTTGCCAATGTGTAGTACAAGGATAACCTATATTTGCTGTGGAACAGGTGGTGGGTGTTGTAGGGAATAACCCTAGTGGACACTGTCTTATTGCATCAAAGGTCATTGATTATGTCCCCTTTTCTTCTACTTCAAGCGAAGAGCATCCTGCCAAAAGACAAGCCGTGGATCAGAATCTTCAACTTACCAATCCGTCTCAAGCTATAGATTTATCATTGGTAAGTAAGTTAGCATACATCATCGTTGTATTGGGAAGATCATTACGACAGAATATTTAGGATGCTTGTTATAGTGGTCATGTACTTTGTGTGCTTTAATGCTTATATTCGTGTATGTTTGATGTAAGTGGGCTCAGGGGTGTATCCAGGGACTTAATCCTAGCTGGCTTAATCTAATTAATTTTTTCTTTGAAGTATTTTTATAGACTATGCAAAATAATAATAATAATAATAATAATAATAATAATAATAATGCTTAAATAAAAAATAAAGTTAAAATATATACCAGCAATGTAAGAAGTAGAAATATTTTTGTAATAAAACAAGTAATGCATAGTAATATAAAAGTGCATATAACACAGAAAAATGACAAAAAGTTAAAATACTTCATGTGAATATTAATAATATCACTAAACAACACAGAAAGATGGGTTTATGTTTGAGTACTTCTTTTCCGCAGCAACATTATTAGACTTCAAACTTCTCCAGTGAAGTATTCAATTACTTCTGTTTTTATTTTTGAAGAGAGTTTTGTTGAGTTCGATTGCTATTTATTGAAGACAAAAGGGTTTTTCATAGCTTGAGCGTTGTTGCTAGGTTCCACGCAAAACTGATTTAATAAGTTTTAACAATTTTAATTGAGTTTTTTTTTCTTATATATGTTTAATATAGTATAGCATTGGGCTGAAATAGTTAGCCCTCTAGAATCTCTACATATTTACGCCCCTGAGTGGGCTACATAAGTTAATCATGAGCCCTTCGGTGTATGGTTTATGTAGTTGTCATTTGGAAACGGCTACTCCGGAATTATTAGCATTTGGTGTTCCATAATCTTAAAGATTGCGGTGTTGTATATACAAAGTTGTTTTGCAGGTATCCGGAACTTTGTTACTTAATTATGACATCAGATGTCTCTTATTGGTTGTAAAACATCCTAAGATCCTTTTCATGGTTACTGAACTTGAAACAGATTGTTGCAGCAGGTCCTTTCACCACAAATGATAACTTATTATTTCAGCCTCTAGCTGAACTTCTAGCCTATGCACGCCGAAAGCAGCCTCAATTGCTTGTTCTGGTGAGGAACTCTATCTGTTCTTTTATAACTGTTTTCATGTTGCTGTCATTGTTGATAAGGAATTGGAAAAACAGTATTTTGCTTATTTTTCTTTGACAGCTTGGACCATTCATCGATTCTGAACATCCAGAGCTTAAAAAAGGAACAATCAATCAAACTTTTGATGAAATGTTTCAGCTTGAGATCCTTGGAAAGGTTATACAAATTTAAAATTGCATGGTTTATCCGTTGGCATGCTTTACTAACTCATAGCTTTTTTAATTTTGTTCATATAGCTTCAAGATTATGTCGAGTATATGGGTTCTATCGTGCAAGTGATATTGATGCCATCTGTTCGGGATGCTAATCATGACTTTGTTTTTCCTCAGGTGTGTTAGTGTTCAATTTTTCTTTTGGTTTATCGCCACATGCTGAATTTTCTCTCCTTAAAATAGTACCAGAATAACATTAAGTAAGTTCAATGTTGTTTTGGCAGCCTGCCTTTGATGTTCGTCCTACTGATTTCAGTCATCAGGTAAAGTAGATGCTATAAGATATCAGGATTGTCTTCTTTTGGTATATACCATTTACTAATATTGACTGATATAAATTTCTGTCTGCTAGATACACAGCATATCTAATCCAGGATACTTTTCTGCTGATGAGGTGATGTCCATTAAAAACTTGCTTCTAGCTCAATATTACAAAAATAAGTAAAACTTCTTCTAGAACTAAAACATACTTCTGAAATGATGTTTTCCATGGAGACAATTCACTTTGATGGAAAAGTAGTTATTTTGACACCAGATAATCAGAACAATTGCAACCAGGCAATATATTCTTGATCTTTCTTCGTTTTCTTTAAGCTGCAATGGTCAGAACACTAAAACCGGTTAAACCTAGAGGAATGCTACGTGTGGTAATAAAATAATTAACATACGGAAGTGCCACAATTATACACTTAGAGATTGAGAGAGTTAAATACTTTTATAGCATACTATTCTGCTCACAAGCTGCATTTTATGATGTTTGCTAAAAGTTTCTTAATCTTCTTGATTTACAGGTGAAAATATCTTGCTGCACGGTTGATATACTGAAACAACTCAGTGCAGAAGAAATTTGTAGAAATCCACAAGGAGGATCCAAGCAACGGTTGACTAATCTAGCAAAGCATATCTTGAACCAACAGAGGCATGTTTCAATAATAATCCATCAGTTCTAGGGGTTACTTTGCTTAATACCAATTCCTAAATATTCAATACAACATTTTCTTCTTCTTTCTTGCTTTTTGACTCTTCTGTTGTCTCCTTTTTATACATTATGCCTTATCCGTCTTCATTTCTTTTCATTTTTGGAGCAGTTTCTATCCCCTGTATCCACCAGCAGAGGACGTTCCTTTGGATTTTTCTCTGGCAAGGGAAGCTCTCGACATTCCGTCAGTTCCCGACATACTCATTTTACCTTCAGACTTGGCTCAATTTGTGAAGGTAAAAGTCCACTTGTGTATATATTGAGATCTTTTAATCACCAGAAGGGAATAGAAACGTGCTATTCCTCGAGAAGTAGCAATTAACAGAATGGCCAAAAAAAGGTTTTGTATAAGTAGATGTTTCTTTAATCTTTGTGTGCACAGGTTCTCTCTATTGGGGAAAGGAAGGACGGAGAAGAAGAACTCAAGTGCATTTGTGTTAATCCAGGAAGACTTGCCAGAGGTGAAGGAGGGGGTTTCTTTGCAGAGATTAACTACAAAGGGACCGCAGAGTTGTCGAGTGCTTCAATCATCCGGATATAATCCTGCAACAACGGCAGTGTACCGTCTATTTATGCCTGCACCTGGAAATATCGTGCCTTAATCGGGTCTAACAGACCTTGTGGTCGAAATTCATGTGTTAAACCTTGTGGTTGTAATTACATTATGAGTTTGATATCTTAACCTTCTCGGTGATGTGACAAAATTGTAACAACAAAGTCTGTAAATCTTGTCTAAGTAAGCAGTTATCATCTTCGGAGCTCAGTATAAAAAGAAATACATTATCAAAGGACTACGGAGTCAATCGCGTGCTTAACCTTTTTCGACCTTGAAGAATATCACTTTCTTTGCTTGTATGAAGGCTCTCTGGCATCTGGAGATGGTGTTTGCAGTTTTTGTACTTTTCTATGATATGAAGCTGGAAATCTTCTCAAAGAAAAACACAGCAGCTCAAGCTTTTGTAGTGGTGAAATATTTGATGTTACCTTCATTGGGATTGAATTCTGACTTGGATTAAGAGTTCTTTCCGACTCAAATAAGTTGAGAAATCATACAGTGTGGAAAAGGCATAGAGTAATTTGATTAAGCATAGAAATTAATTCAATGAGTTTGTACCGACTCAATTGAGTTGAGAGATATAAGAATCTAAGAAGTTGGTAGTATGTAGAACTTATAACAATTAAGATTACTGTATTTCTGATTTATCTTTCTTATATTTGGCAAAGTTTGAGCTAAAACAACTTTTTTCTTTTCTGATTTGTGCAGGGTAGCGTCAAAGACGCCTATTAACATAATACTATCCAACTCCATAATATGATTAATCACTGTACCTTTGGATGCATGAAAACTACAGACTCATAGATTGTAGTTATTGATATACAAATTGATATATAACCGTCATTGATATTCAAAGATGTATATCAGATAACTGGAGTGTATATTGAGTGGTTTAAACCTGGGATAGACCAGATCTACAAAGACTTGCACCATACAATGTCGAATTCACCTCAACTATATTTCTAACTTTTCTATGCCAAATCTTGATTCAAACGCGTACAAGAGACCAGTAAGGCAAATGCCACTTTTTTGGAGAAGAAAATCTAGACCACAACTGAATCCGCAGGGAGTTGGACTGAACCATCTTACATCACCATGCCTCCATCAATGGTTAACACCTGCAAAATCATGATCATGAAATAAGGAGGCAAAATAGAGAACCTTATAACATGCACAAAGGTGTTGGGTTAAATAGCGCATGAGCAATTTTACAGAATTACAGAACTAATGGGAATATAGCTTATAGTGATTCAGCCAGTGCCTTGTGAAATGAATGCAAAAGGCAAATGCAACACACCTGCCCAGTGATGTAACTAGCTGCAGGATTAAGGGCCAAGAATTCCACCAGTCCAGCAACTTCTTCTGGTTGGCCATATCTCCCTGAATTTAGTATAGAAATCGAGTTATCATCTTAATCAAACATTAATGCGATCAGTGAACATTGGTTAGAGATGCAAGATGAAAAGACCCACTAGGCAGTATTTACCAACACAACAATCTCACTGGATAAATACAAAACTGATTGACAATGGCCGTCCCTTTATATTCACTAAATTATTTAAACTTCTTGAATTTAAACGCAGCACCATTAGAATATATATTAGTGTTAACTATCATGATTCCTCCTGAACACAAAAGAAGAAGCCAAGAATCCGCTTCAATGAAAGAAAAAATAAATTGCGTCATTGTATTGAGATTGCATTAGATGGAATGGAGACGCTTAATGCGAACAAAGGCGGTACAAAAATGAATCTTTAAAGCAACAGCAGTTTCTCATTATGACAGGCTGGGAGGTGAACAAGATGATTAAAGCTCAAATTAGAGAAACTAACCCAATGGAATAGCCTCCAATATCTTTTTCTCAAAATCTGCCCCAAGCTTAGAAGTCATATCAGATGCAATAAATCCAGGTGCAATAGCATTTACCTGTCAATTGAAGCCTCCAATGTTTTTCAAACCTTCACATACTAGTGCAAGTTGCAATTAATAATATTTGCAGAAATTTTTCTTGCAGACTCACATTGATGTTTCGGCTCGAGTATTCCTTGGCCACTGTCTTCGTGAATCCAATGACTCCTGCTTTTGCAGCACTATAATTGGCTTGCCCAACATTACCAACAAGACCAACAACAGATGCGATATTAATTATCCTTCCCTACAAAGACAATAGCCACTTCATATAAGAGTCTTAAGAGCCACCATTGCATAATAAACCATAATGCTTCAAACTGTTTCACTCTGAAAATAGATAATAGCAGTCAATACTTAACTATTCCTGATCCATTTTTAATGAGTTTAATTCTATGCAAAAGATTAAAAGCCAAAGCATAAGACTTATTTGCAAAGAATACATTCTTATAGTCCTGAAGTGGAACCAAAGACATTAGACAAGAGATACCTTTTTCTTCTTCATCATTACTTTAGCAGCTGCCTGCAGAGATAATAGTCTCGTGATTAATTAAAATAGATTCTCACATTATCTGCATATAGGAGATAATAGAAATTGACCTGTGTGCATAGGAACACCCCAGTAAGGTTTAGATCAATGACCTCCTGCCATTGAGATGCCTTCATTCTCATCAATAAACCATCTCTTGTAATACCTGAGATTTCGTGAATTCTTTAAAGTAAAACTCAATGCAAAATACATTTGCGTGCAAACAATGATGAACTTTAGATTACCTGCATTGTTGATCATCACATCTATTGTTCCCCATGCTTCAACTGCCTGCATGCATCTCAACAAAATTTGGTTATGGTCGCCAACACCGCTGCATTACAGACAAAATCAATATAAAAAACAAGCACTTTCTTACAGTTTTGATCATAGACTCCACATCAGCTTCTTTTGAAACATCTCCACCAAAAGTCAGAGCCTGTCCACCAGATGCTTCTATCTGCAGGAAGTGGCAAAAAACAGCAATAACAATTTTACAACTAAAACAACAAATTGAGTATTACCAAATATTTTGTAACATACATAGGACTATATAACCAGGTGTGAGAACATGAAAAGTATGGGTCGGCTTGAGAGGAGAAGGGATTCCTAATGCATGAAATCTATTCTTGACAGATAACCAGAACAAATGACACATGTATGGTACTCTTTGAAGAATTTGCATATTATAGCCTCTTCAACAGGATATTTCATTATGACTCAATAAACTATGGAATCCAGGAAAATAAATAGTTAATCTCAGGTGTAAGAAGAATTTTGGGAATTTAAGTGCAACTATCCAGAGCATTTACATTTCTAAATACTTCACAGACACATTCATGTAAGTGGGACTACGTACCTCTTTGCAAACCTCTTCTGCCTCCTTGGACGACCTTGCATAATTTACCAGAACCTGCAGTAGATAACCATAATCAGTTCGCGCAGTGTGCAACACAACTAACTGTGTCACTACACAAATCACGTCACTATATATCATAGGAGCACGCAAGAATCCACGTACACTGACTGAATTCTTGTTGAAGCGACTAGGCACTTTATCAAAGAAAAAACCGATGTGCATTTACGAAATATGACAAAATCTTAAAAAAAAATATAGACAGTGAGTTATTGATTACGAACGCTAACAATAAAGTCGTATTAACCATCCTATTGCAGAATTTGAAAGCCAACATACTACATATAGGGTAAAGTGGCCATATTGAATATAAATTTAGTAAGACAGAGAAGCCGACCTTGCAACCAGCTTTTCCCAGAGCCAACGCAACTGCTTTTCCAATACCTCGGGAGGCTCCAGTGATCACAACAACAGGAGCCTCTACTTTCTGAGCCGCTTCAGTACTCACTGGTGCAACGGTTGCAACCTGAGCCTTTATACCTGCCCATGCGATTTAATAATGATAAAATATGAATATTACATGTAGTAACTATTAGGGTAATTGATATGATCGAAAATATTATGGTAGATTCCTTATATAGAAGATACTGTAGTATCTTTCCTAGTTTAGGTCTCTTGTATTTTTCTATATATATATATATAATCAAACCGAATTAGGTCAAGCGTGTTCATTCTTTTTTTTTTTTGTAGTGTAATATTTGTTGTCAATCATAGAAGAACAAGACAATGTTTGCTGCATAAAGACGTCACAAAATACGCTAGTAGCATGTCACTCTGTGATACATATCCTTTAATAGGTATTTATGAGGTGCTACCAAACGGATAACCCAACACATAGGTAGCATACCAATAGATCAAAATCGAATTATAAGCATACAACAAGATCTTTTCAATCTTAAAACACAAGAACCATCAACAAAAGCATGCATCACTTGGTTCTTCACAGACTCCGGAGATTGGCAGTCGTTTAGCAAGAATCAAGTGATGCATCCTTGTGTTGATGCATTTTTATGTTTTAAGATTGGCAAGATTTTGTTCTTTGCTTATAATTCCGATTCTCACTAATTAGTATGACTGACCTATGTTGTTGGGTTATCCGGTTGGCTACCAACCTAATAAATAAACGCAGAGTGACACGCTACTAGCGCATTTTATGACGTGCAAAAATCGATACAAACAGTTATCTGTTCTTCTATAAATTGACAGCAAATGTTACACTAAAGAAAAACAATTAGAATGAATAATGGCTTGACGTAATGAGATTTGCCTCTTATTATATAGAAAAATTCAAGAGACCTAAAGTAGGAAAGATACTACAATATCTTCTACGTAAGGAATCTACCATAGTATCTTAAATCATATCAAAACACAATCAATACGCAATCAACTACACTAATAGTAACAATTATATGCTCTGGTACAAAATCACGTGCCACGTCATGCTTAACCTAAATTGTCACATTTTCTCCAATCAAGCTAAAAATCCTCACACAAAATATCAAACAACAAATAATCAACACATGCATTTCAATTTATTTTTCTTAAACTACCTGAGGAAGAAAATGAGCGAAGCGATTTGCATTGCGATCGATGGAGCAGCTTGACCGGATACGATATCTGGTTGAAGTTCACTATTTTCCGGTGAGAAATGGCGGCGGAATTGAACGCGACGACGGCCGATCCGGCGGCGGAGGCAGCCATTCTCGTGTGTATCGAGGAGTGGAGAAGAATACGATGGAAAATGAGACTCACCACTTATTTCTTCGATCAATTATATTTATATATATATATAGGTATATATATTTTTTAGAGAGAGAGAGCATTGGAATTTCCGCGGGGGTTTTGTCTTGTTTGGTTGCAGATAGTGCAGGGAATATTAAATTGTTAGGAGTTAGGCCAGACTGACTGAGTAGCTGCAACTATTTATGAAGCTAGTTGATTTTTCAAACCCAAATATTGGTACATTTTTGTTAAAGCTAAGGGTCTATTTGTGATAACTGATACATTATTAAAATGATTTCTTATCTTTTAAGTCGAATAAAATGACATTTTAAATGGTTGCATAACTAATTTGTGTTTTTGTTTGTTTGAGAGAATGTCAAGAATAGAAGGCTCAATTCAATAGCATGATTAAATAATGCTTTTTAGACTAAAGGTTGTTTTCTTACTTTACTAATATTAAATAAGAATTATTATGACATATAATAAGTAACGTTCGTGTTAAAAGATAATCTCAAACACTTTAAAACTACATTATTCTAACTAGTTTTTTAAGAGAATTTGAAAGCATGTTCACCTTTTTATTAAAAGCATTTTTAAGCAAAAGTATTAATAAAATGTTTTTTTTTTTTTTAAGTTATTGCGTACACCACTTAAGTTTCTCATGTTTTAGGTGATGCCTCAATGTTTTAACTAAAGCAAATAAACTAATTTGACAGAGGGATAAGTTGTTTTTATTTGCTAGACAAGAAACTGGGGCACGCGGAGCCTCGCGCACATTAATTTTTATATATTGTAAAGTACTATATTTTTATATTCAAGTTTGAAGAAAAAAATAAAATCTAGAGGGAAAAAAAGTAAGAAAAAAGATTTGCTCATATGGAAATAGTTTGAATTAATAGGAAAGTGAATTAGCATAATTAGACTAGAATGGAAAGAAAAGTAATTTTCAGTGAAAGAATATGAATTATAGCGAAACTAAATCATCCTTCTCAGTAAATATTACAATTAATTTCATATGACTTAAATTATAGGGTCAATTGGGAAATTAATAATAAGATGCTATAGTGGAACACAAATTATAAGGTTAAACTTGGAAATCAAAAGTTTGTTATAACAAATACCTCTTCTTTTATATATTAGTATAGATTACCAAATAAGTGGATACTGCATAATCATTGAGATTTCATATTTATTTTATCAAATTCTGTTGGGATATTTCAAATGTACCTATCCAACTTTATTCTTATATTTAATCGATTAAAATCAACGTCATGTTCATGTTCGTCTCAACTGATAAAATGATGAATATCTAGAAGAACTATTTTGTCTCGACAGCCCACAGTTGCAGGTTTTTCCTTGTTTGGTTTTCTTTCCTAGGTTTTTTCGTGTGGGTTAGTGATCTAACAAAACATGAGCTGTCTCGACCAATATCTATCTCTTTTGTGTTCTAATTTATGTTTTATATTTTCATATACTAAGTAAACCTTTTAAATACTTGTCTCTTTCTTTCAAAGTTTTCAACAGACAAATTCTCTTTCGGAAAGTCAACTAAATTATTTACTACACGTATTACTTCAGTTCAACAATTTTACTACGTAGACATGTCCATTAACTTTTAGCAATGGTCATGCCTTTTAGAATATGAAAGGAGGCCTAATCCATTAAATCAATGTAGCCAAAAAGAACAAAATATTGAAAGGCTAAAACATCTAATGTAACAAATGTTGTTGCCGACAAGCTTGCCAACTTCGGGCATAATCTCCCGTATGGTATCCAGATTATTCCTCACCCCCTGCTGATGTTACTCATTTGTTGTTGTTCGATGTGGTTGGAAAATTGAGTTACTGCTTTGTTGTTGTGTAGCTGATCGTTCTACTTCGGGGTCTTCCCCTTCCGATGTAACAAAAAAAACATCTAATGTAACACATAAATGTTGTCCTTTTATTCATCACTTAGTAAGGTTAAAAGAGTAAAGGCATAGTTAGTTGCATCCACACTTCCTGAGGTTTGATTTGCTTACAGAAATCTTCTCTAAAGTTTGAATAATTATAAGAAGATGCTCCTTAAAACTTCAAAACGCTAAAATGTAGGCTATCTATCTGCAATGATTTTTATAAACTTCAAGAGATTCTTCAAACAATACCAAAAGTTTTTTCTGTAATTTGATTAAACCTCATGATCATAATCAAGGTTACTTTTTTGGATGAGTGTAACCCAAAACTGTATACACAGTCTGAATTGTGGTGAGGGTAAAAAGAAGAATAGCAGCAAAGACAGAAACAGCAGCCCACGGACTCTTGAAGTACGTTTGGACAAGATCGGTTCTCCACGCATTCAACCTCTTCCTGAAACGGCTTCTCAGCTTTTCACTCACCATCTTAAAGACATCATCTAGGACGCTTCCGGGATCAAGCACCAGATCCTTGCTGATCAAGTCGAACAATGTAGCCACATCTTCATCGTTACGGAGGGCATTACGGATGATGCCTCGCGACCGAAGGATGCTAACATCTTTTGCACTGCGGAGGAGGGAGCCCATGAAGAAGGCGTACGAGGTCACCTCATTCCCAGCGCCAACATGGATTCTTTCGAAAGCTATTATGTTGAGAAATATCGATATGGTATTGTCATCTACCACAACTTGTGGGAGCCTAAGGGTGCTGCCCTGGAATCTGATGTCCTTCAGGCTCACAGTTCTACTTCTTTGAAACCGGACTCCAGCCTCATGAAGCTCTGCGGCGGATGGAATGATACCACCATCGTCTCCGTGAAATCTGTATCTTCTTCTCCTAATTTTCTTTCTTCTTGATGGAGCAACATCTGCAGCAACAAAAACATCGATCGCTTTCAGTTTTTTTCTTAGTCAATCAAAAGCAAGCAATCCTAATGTTTAGATCCCATGTATCGAACCTAAAATAAGGCTCTTGCGGTACACATCCAATACGTGCAAGCAGCTTTCCGTTCTTAGAAGTGGTACTTCTGGGTGACAAGATTTTTGTACGAGCTTAATCAGTATCTCATCTGAATTCTCAATCTAACAAACAAAACCATATTATTCCAGTTAGAATCATAGAAAAATATTTACTGTAGTAGTTCTACTGAATTGACATCAAGAGCAATTATCTTGTAAGGCGATGAATAAGAATGCAGGAAAGACACACCGGCACAGAGAGAAGATAAGTAACTCACCTTACTACTACCAAACACAAATAGTATTTCAAGAACCCTCAAGGGCACCTGATTCTCAAGCAGCAGCATGTCTCGTCTGATTAATGGCATTACGTAGAGGTTTCCATGGTTACTGAATATGGGGTCGTTAGGAGGATATTCAGATTGGAAATCGTTGCCAGTATATCCAGAGAATGAAGTTGCTACCCGCAATATTTCAAGAATGAAACATCCATCGCGAACCATCAGCTGCAAAAATGTTGTGTCCTGTTGCCACTCAGGATCCGGTTGATCGTACGTGTCTTTCAAATAATTCACCTCTTCATTCAAAGCCTGAACATAATATTCAATGGGTCTCCCCGATCTATTGAGGAAGTGAAGAAGAGCACGGCTCTTGTGCTCCTCCATTGGCTTCGGTTGCGGCTCTCCGTAGTGGTAAGGGCCAAAAGACACCACCTGAGGCTTGCAAGCATTGCTGTCAAGGTGAATGACACGGTCAGGTAGCCTGTAGATAGATCTCTTCCTCCAAATCTGTTGTTCCATCGAAGTATCTCCCATGTTCTTAAGACTTTCATTAACGTCGATAGTCCAGGTTTTTGGTGCCATCTTCAGCTCAAGTTTAACTTTTCTCTAATTTGATGGTCCTTGATCCAAAACCACCTAAATAGCATTGTTTTGTGCTTCAACTTGCAGGCTTACGAGAATCTATACCTTTCCTTATTTTCTGTATCAAGAGATCCTCAGCTTTTCAATGTTAGTACTTATGTTTGTGATTCTACTGTCCATATGGTGTTAGGACAAGAATAAGTTCCTTGCTGCTATATCATCTGCAACATATATTCATATACCATGCTTATTCTACAATTTACCTGGAAACATCTACTAAACATTTTACATTAGGAACCATTTTCAGGGATAGTAAACTGTTGCGCAAATACTATTCCGCAAAAATCATTATTTTGTCACTACAGACTCACTGTGAATCCAGAAGGTTCTTATTTTACAGGCCAATAAGATGACTTAGCATGCACATTATTTCTCGCATTTAGCATACAGGGCCACGAACGAGATATGTCGATTGAAAAAAAAAAAGAGAAGAAGAAGAAGAAGGAGAAGGTTATGCCATGTTAAATGACAGTCACCTACTTGTTGCCCCACCACAATGGGGAACAACATCCTTTCAGTTCCTCTCTGCTTTTGCATAGCCTGCTCACTTGAACCGAAAGAACACCCACGTACTGTGACAAAACACAACCTGAAGCTATTGAAGCTAAAGAAAATACAAGCAGCAATATACAGTCACGGATCTTTTCGGTTCTTCAAAATAGAGAACTTTATCAATTGAGAAAACAATGCAATACAACAACCTCGAAAAGGGAAAGGACAACAACATTATACTCGAGATAATTATCTTTCTATCTCTATGACTCAGATGATAGGTGAAGCAGGAAAGGATTCAGCAGCCTTGGTCCCGTGAGATTCGCCTTATATACTCAAATAATCAAACGAAAACTGCTTCAAGTAGGGTAAGAACCGTGAGATTAGCCTATATACAGTGTTTTAAAGTCTTAACTATTGAGGATAACCAATATAGTGATGAATGAGGCCAACTTGAAAGAAGTTCATTAGCTAAATACCGAGACACGACACGAGAGAAAGCATATTTCATCGTTTCCAGAATGAATCAAGCTCTAAAATCAGGAAACAAGAGAAAGCACGTGTTTTTTAAGAACTAACCTCTAAAATTAAGACACTAAGAACAAGCCTTCAAATTTTTGATAAGTGTTCCTCTGCTCTTTTGCATGTACCAGTAAGTATGCAACTCAATAATAATCGCAACCATTTTAGACCATGCAACATTCATCTTTATTCACGTTAGTGTACTCAATATTCGTTGTTATGACATCCTCAGAGGCATTCGTATAACCTAAAAAATACACAGCATCAAAATCCATCGATTGTACTATAAGAATCACAATGTCTTCAATATTTCTCTATAAAACGATGCTCGCATGTTCTTTACGTACATGAGTCCACAGATACACAAATAGTTGTACCAAACTCATCCTAATTATGCCATTTCATTTCACGCACATAAACATATCCAATTTTTTTTACCAAAATTACAACGTCAATACATGTATCATATGCACTTACATACATACTAATGCCATTCAATGACCATAAAAGACTTAAATTCCCAAAAAGCAACTTTTAGTTTTAGCATAAAATCATAAAATAACCTCAAAAGTATTTGAAATGTAGCCCAGGCTCATCTAGCCGTCCCTATTGCGTTCGATTTCTTTTTTAAATTGCGGATACGTACGCCAAGTGGCATATTCGAGTGTCTACGTTCGTACACCGTCTAATATTTAAGAGTGTATGTGCATCATAAGTTATCATATAATTGTAATATTATTCTAAGGTCTTTAATTAGCCTTGGATAGAAGGCTATATTTATTTTTTATTTTTTTGCATTGGGCTCTAAGGGCGATGAAATAAATACATATACACTTTCTAAAGTTTGGTGTAATTACAGAAACTTTTTACTGAGGTTTGAAAAACTACAATGACGTCCACTGAAACTAACAACCACTAAAGTATGAATGAGGTCTGTACCATGGATCAAAGTTTCGAATCAACTGGGTGTTTCACTGGCGCTAAATGTTATAAATTTACTACAGTATTTTGAGATCTTTTCGAAGTGTTTTAGAAAATTCGTAAAAATTGTTATTGCAATATAGATAAAAAAAATACTGGGTGTTTTTTTTTCCGTTGAGTCAGAAATGGAAACATTTTGGTACTTTTCGAGGAAAAAGAAAAGAAACTTTCATCCATGAATATTATAATGAACTTTCAGTTTTGTCTCTGGTCAATTAAAAGTTTAAATCAGTGTATAGAATTGATACATTATGTTATAATTAGAGTTGTACTCAATTTATTAAGTTTAAGGAGGTGTAAATTTGAAATTCTATCAAGGTTGCACAATATTTTAAAATCGCTAGACATACTAAATGACTTTAAAGAAAATTGAAACTAACATTAAAATATTTATATCGTTTTTCGCATATAGTTGATTTTATTGTTTATAATTTAAATTTTATAGAAAATTTATTTTGTTATTTTAGTTTCAAGCTTTTAAAAACTTGAAATCTCTCTTCAAGTCTTTCAATTAAATGTGTGTGTCAACTGTAGAGGTAACAAATTAAGTTCAATAATGTTGCACCGTAGGCTCTGATTTTCCTACACGTGATTTCATGAATGTGGTGAAATAAATGACAGAAACAACTTTCTAGAGTTCTTCCAAGTTCTAACTAATTAAATTCAGAATGTACCACATTATTCATTAGTATATTTGAAGAATAACTTAGTCAAATAGTTTAATCATATTTTTATATGACTTTGAATAGGCATTAGTCCATTGATACTAATGTGAAATATTGTTTCACAATTTACATATATTGAGGTCTTTTTTCAGCCAATGTAAATCTTAATTACGGGTAGGACTTTCATACTTCTGTCTAAAAGCTATAAAACCCGTTAGTTGTAAGCAACTCATCTTGTTTTAAATTGAAGCTAAAACAATATATGTTTTTTCTGGAATAAAATAACATGCTTTAAATTTATTCAATACAGTTAATAAATACTGAGTAGATCTAAATTAGTAGCTTATTATATTTTTGTTTGTTATCTCGCTGTTGTACTTTAATAAAAATATTTTATCAGGGAACATGGGTTATTTATGAATTCAAATCTCGAATTAAGAGTATTAGCTTAATGGCGGTTGTTCTCGGAAGACGTCCTAATTATGGTGATTATAGCTTAATTTGCAATTGCTTATTTTTTTAACATAAGCAATGATTAATTTTGTAATTATTCACATCTTCAAAAGGAGAAAGGTCAATTCTTTATCCACTATGGCCAGGCTTTCATCCCATCACCAACCAATTAAAATGACATAATTTCTAAAGGTTAATGCCATTTGTGGACAAAGCTACGACAATGTTATCGTTATTATAATATTTATTTTATTTTAGTTGTTGGCTTTTGTGGTCCAACACTTAATAATACACCTTTAATTGCCTTTGGTGGTGACTGTTTCTCGCACAAGTTGAAAGCCAATTGTTCAGACAAACATAATATTTGCTATTAAAATATGGTGTAGACTAAACTATTAGATTAAAAAAGTATGAACTTTATACAAACAATTTTATCATAAATTTATTATCTTATTCTTCATGAATAACAAGACATATCCAACTCACAGTATTACAAAAAAAAAAAAAAAGAAGGCCAAATTACATCATCATAATAGTAATGTCACTATCATAATAAAAGAAATTATATATAAGACGATTTAGCATGCAAAAAAACACCAAGTTTTGACGTAATTCTTTTATAAGAACTTCGTGATACGTGCTTGCTTATATTTATTAAAATATGTGCGGCAGATGTAGGCTCAAAGAGCCGCATTAGTCGTATATATGAGCACTCTTATATAACAACTAGCTAATGCATGATATAAAGTAGTTGTAGTCGTCCAAAAGTTTAATGTTTTATAATTATGATTTATAGATAGAATCCAAGACTATTAAACATACCGGTTTTCACACTAAATAAAATGTACATGCAACGAATGCATGGTCAGTATTTGGAATATCTCAACTATCTTTAATTTCCATGCAAACTTCTTACTATAATAGAGTTTTGTGGCTTCAATAAATAGTGATAATGTATTATTAATTAACTCTTCATAATGGGCCTACCACGTTTTATGAATTTTGGGTGTTGGAGTTTAAGTATTGCACGTTTTAAATGTTGTGCAAATCAGAAGATATTTAATTCAAATTATGCATCAATGTACAATTTATTATCTCAATATTTTCAAATTTTGAGTTCACTCTATTGTGTGCGATGCTTTCATTGATCGATCACTCATTAATTTCTGGCTAAAATTTATTAACCTTACCTTATGTATAGATCAGATTAATAGGGTTTACAATCTCATTATTTTCAAGTTCATTCTCATATATGCAAACCTTGGTCTTTTTAATCGGGCACCACCGTTTTTTGTCTAGAATCGATTGTTCTGTAAAACAAAACAAAAGTGGCATCTAACAATAAAAACAAGAATGATTTGCTCTATCATCATTAGTGATAATAGAAGTGATCTGTCCATGAATTTAAGGCCAATCTAGTTAATTAGACCCTGTCATCATTAGTCGGCAAGAACTCCAGCAAAGGTAAAGAAATAATTGCAAGGTTCGTAATTCTCCATGAAAAATATGAAATAATTCGAATCTACTACTACAACAATGTATTACAATTTTAATATTATTTTCATTAAATTTACCGAATAAAAGAATAACAATTTGAAATCTTTAAGATACACCAAGGTAATAATCTTCAAACATTTTTCTTCAAAACAACGTTATAATTCTTGCAAGCCACAACTTTTCTATGCAACTCAATTCTTTGGTATCACTATTCACTACTAGTCGCTTTGTCCAAAACTGATCACTCTATATCATTTTAGTAAAAAAATTCCAAGTGCTCATAAAAGGAATTTATTAGTTGGGGCCACATAAACATTTTCTTAAGTGTTTGCAAGACTAGTTTTTGCTTGTCCTTATCTTTAAAAAAAGTCATAAAAAGCACTAGCTACCAAAACTGATATTATGATGCTTTTTAAAATATGGTATTTCAGAAACTTTTTGAAATGAATAATTCACTTCTCATTAATTATTGTAAATACCAAATTAATGTTTTAAGTAAGTATCTTTTTTTAAAAGTTTGTAAAAACACTTAGGACTTTAAGTCAAAATTAACTTGAAGTAACTTTAAGTTAATAGTGAACAAATTGCTTTTTGTTTTTTATAGACGAACAAATTACTTTTATAAATTCTTGCAAACATCCTTTAAACACATATCATGTTATTCGAACAAACTAATACTCTACCCTAACTTTATAGGTTATTGCTCTGCGGATATTAAACCTCTTTTCTACACAAACATCTTTTGATCTAGAAGGAATCAAATTATTCCTTGACATGCATTTCTTCCTTTATTTTATCTCACCTTTTTGTCCAAAATGCTTGAAAAATAAGTCAACATTCAAAAAGTCAGCAGCCTGTGAAGTATGAACCACATTATTCCATCCCTCATTATTCTTGCCAGTTTTTGTGCCATACCTAACTAACTCAGCAGCATACACCATTATTATTTTCACCCCCAATAAATAAATAAATTAAAAAAAAACTCAAAAATAATTATAACCAAACCACACTCACCTATGTCTTAGTTGTCCTAATCTTCCTAAATTCCCAATTTTCACTAAAAAAGAAAAGAAAATAGTGGGACAAAAAGAAGAATCAACAAAATATCAGTTAAAAGAATAAAAAAAGACCCAACATATCATGTTCAGTGTTTATCACAATATTTTACTTACAATTTATCATTTAAGAATATAAAAAACAGATTAAAAAAAAAGTGAAAATTTCATTTTTCTTTTTTTGTTTCACTTTGGTGCTGTCTTGGTGGTTATGGTGGTGCTGCCTGCTGCGTATTTCTCTTTCTCTCTTCACAATCCATCTCTCACGTGAACCATTATTACAACCTTTTTTTTCTTTTTTTGAGCTTCTTTTTGTTGGGTTTTTTTTTTCTCTCACCTGATCTTGGATTTTTTCTTGATCTACTCAACCCATCAGCAGATCCACACAGTTTAAGGTAACAGAATTTTTTCACAAGATTTTGAAGGGATTTTTGTGATAAAGCTGTGAGCTTTGAAGTTATGAGTGTGAATATTGAAGATTATTTGGTGTAATCAAAGCTTGTTTTAGTGTTTGGAGCTGTTGGATTTTGCTGTGCTTTTGTGGGGTTCTTTGGTGTTTTTGTTACATTGTAGTGTGTGAAGTGTGGGTGCTTTGGTTTTGGCATTTTGAAGAGGAAGTGGGTTTTTTTAAATAGGGTTTTTTGAGGGGATAAAGGTGTGATTTTGAGCTCTGTTTTGAGCAGAGGAGATGATGGGAGTTGGGTTTTGAGCTTTAGGCTTTGTAATGATATGGAGTAAAATGTGTAAGAAGGTGGTTTTTTTCTTGGACATGTGGAAATGAGCTGTGGGTTTTGATTCTTCACAGCTGTAGTGTAAGAGGGTTGATTTGAGAGGAAAAGAAGCTGGATCATTGTGTTGTTTTCGTAATGTGCAGTTTGAAGATTGGATTTTGAAGAGGTTTTGGTCAAGATATTGTAAGTGAATTTAGTTGGGTGGTGTAGAGATGCCTCCATCACCCTCGATGAGAATATCCCCCGGGAGGGAGTTGAGGGGGGACAGTCACAAGAGAGGCCGTAGCCTCGATCGTGGGGTAATGTATCGGCAGAAAGATGACGATCTTGCTCTGTTCAATGAGGTGCAACATAAAGAAAGAGAGAATTTCTTGCTTCAGTCGAACGATGACTTCGACGACATCTTTGGTAAATCTGCAGAATCTAGAATCTCCTTTTATGTTTGTGCTTTGTATGATATTGCTGGCCAACGACTTATGTGGCACGTGTCATGTGATTTTGCTGAAACATGTTTTAATCATCATTTATGGTATCTGACAGCGACGAAATTAAAATCCTTCTCCAATCACAAGCTTGGAATCTCCATTCCTGCTCGGGGGGAGAGTAGCGACCTGCTCAATGCAGAAGGAGACAAAAATGACTACGACTGGTTGGTTTTTTTTGTTTTCCTATCTCCCCACATGATTTACCCCTTTCACATACTCGTATTCTTTCGCTGTAGTATTTTCACGTAGTTTAGATATGCGATTATTTTTGTTTATTCAGAAAAAGTATGGTAAACAGTTCTTTCTGAATTGAGTTAGCTTTCACGAGGATTTGGCTTATACATCTTATGTGTCTGCTAATAATGAGTTTCTACTCCAAGTTGGAAATATCAACATTGCTAAATTGGAAAGAAAATTAAGAGCAAACACTAGTGATAGCTCAAATGCAGGTTTATTTGTCTTTAGTTTATTTACGCATGGTATATAACTGTTTGCTTGGTTCATATTTGTATCTGTTCTTACTAACATATGGTTTCATTAATTATAGGTTAATCACTCCTCCTGAAACTCCTCTATTTTCTTCTTTGGACGATGAGGCACCAACAGTTAATCTTGCACCTAGGGGCAGGCCGAGGAGTCAACCTGTTTCCCTCCCGCGATCATCTACTGTAAGATCTGATAAGTACAAGAAGCAACAATTTTAACGTAATTTCCACTCTTCTCATCTTTTAAATCTTTTCAAATTGTTTTCAACTTCAGATGGAGAAGAGTTACAGGACTGCTAGGGGCAGTCCAAGTCCTCAGCGTCTGAGCCCATCTCCTAGGTCTGGCAATAGTCCATTGCAATCAAGAAGCCGGCCATTTTCAGCCATACACTCAAGTCCACCTCCTACTTTGAGGCATTCTCCTCCATCAAGGGGGCTTTCCCCCCCACCAAGTAAATCAACACCTCCTCCAAGATCTAGTTCTCCAGCTTCGAGGAGGATCAGCACCGGTTCAGCTAGCGTTACTTCGTCATCGAGGGTGAGAGGTACCTCTCCGATCAAGACAAGTAGGGGGAACTCTACTTCACCAAAAATAGCGGCTTGGCAAACCAACATTCCTGGTTTTTCTTCAGAAGCACCTCCGAATCTCCGCACCTCTCTTGCTGATAGGCCAGCATCATATGTCAGAGGTACATCACCAGCCTCCCGAAATGGCTCCAGATCTGCCAGACAGTCTATGTCTCCAACTGCTTCTAGAAGTTTAAGTTCATCACATAGTCATGAAAGGGACCCTTTTAGTTCCCACAGCAAAGGTTCAGTTGCATCATCCGGTGATGACGATGTGGACTCGCTACTATCGATTCCTGTTAGCAGCTCTGACCGCTCAGCTCCAAGGAGTGTAGGAGTTTTCCCGAAAAGTAGGGCTGTAGAATTTTCCAAGAAACCAACTAAAACACTGTCAAGTTCTGCTCCTAAAAGATCCTTTGATTTGGCGCTTCGACAAATGGTAGGCAAAGTTCTTGTCTTATTGAATCTTGTTGATTATTGGGTGGACAGAATGCAGGGCCTGTTATTTTATTTGCCTGTTGTTTGTTTTTATTGCTTTCATGTTTCAATTCTTAATTTTGCCATCGCTGCTAGTGAGTTTAAATGATCTACTGCATATATTCGATGAAAATTTACAATGCTTCTTTCTCTCAACTTATAGTTGTTTTTGTGTGTGTGAATGTTTACATGGGTCAGCTATCCTTATAAATGCCCTCCACGCGTACTTGTTCTATGCATTTTGGGACCAAAACATTGTTGTTATCCATCTCAATATTTCAGCCGCTATTTATTTCACTAGCTTTTTGTTCAACTTATTTCCACTTGTATTAATAAAATCTCGAACTGTAGTTGTTTTGGATGTTTCCACTTCACTCCTTTCTCAGCTCGGAATTAATTATGGAATCTAGCATATAGAGATATATCCATGAAGGGTAGGTAGCAAACTGGTAGTTTCTCTATAAAGGATTTTTTCTTCTAATTGAACATAAATCATGGATTTCGATGAATTCAGATTTATCCCGTCTGTCCCTTTTTCATGGTTAAGCTATTACATTCATTGTGCTGCAATGTAGTAATTTGTTTCCAGTTTCATTGACTCTAGTCAGATACCACCTTATTATCGTACTAACAGGATAAGATGGGATATTTTACCTTTGTCTTTAACCTAAAAGTCAAAGCATTTACACCATGTTTCCTAGTGGGTATATATCGATATATTTTGTTCTTGGAATTAACAATTGAAGTCTTATGTGCCTGGAGAGTTATTGTAAATGAATTATGTAATAGGTGGCATTACATAATGATAAAACAAGTGTTTAGTCTTAGTCGAAAAAGTTAATAATGCTAAAACCAAGGTTATTCTCCTCATGGGTAGCGAATTGAGTCTAATAACTTTATTGGAATTTTGTAGATCAAGCTTGGGTAGTTGTCGTGAATAATGCATGGAATAAGTAGGTTCTCTACTCCTTATTTTTAGTAATATAACTTAGTGGCTAAATTTAGTGGAGAATTAAGCAGTGTCAAGTTTCTGTTTGATATATCTAGTTGGCTTAATTGTTGTCATATCTACATTTCCAGCATAATTGCCTAGTAAAGATGCATGGTGATTATGCCTCTGTTATACTTCTAGGCCGGTGAATGGGGCTGGTCGCAAATTTACATCTTTGCACATTTGTCATTTTGGACTTCTACCTGATGCAAAATGTCGAAATTAATCTTAACATACCTTGCCGCAATCAAGTACATTATTTACAATATTTCATTTCTAAACATGCAAGGGATCAGGACAAGAATATGAGAATATCCATAATAAATTCTAATATAATAATGAACACAAACAATTTATGTGACCACTATTCGTGGTTAGAAGAATGAATTGACTGGATCTCCTAATTTGGGACGTGATTATGGGCAATCCATTAAAGCAATGTTAAAGGATACTAAATTAAGTTTAAACTAGTACCTTAAACAATCAAACAATTAATTTCCTAATTGCTGCCAGGTCCTTTTTCTCTGATGCATCGAAAGTGTGAGAAGGAATACCCTTTTTCAAGATAGATTAATTATGGTGAGAGCTACTTATGCTTTCATAGTGTGTAGCTAAAATGGTAGATCATTGGGGGCACGTATTACAGTGGCCCCTTGTCAATTGTTGCTTTTGCCTGAACCATGAACATTTGCTCCTAACTCTTTTCTGCAAAAATATAATCAAACTATTGTCTTGACATTGTTTTCATAATCTATAGCAGGATAGAAAGGGTCCTCAGAATATGTTCAGACCTTTGTTGTCCAGTGTCCCCAGTTCGACACTCTATGCTGGAAAAGCTAGTGCCCACCATCGTTCTCTGACTTCGAGGAATTCTTCAATCACAACTAGCAGTAATGCCAGTTCTGATCTAGGAATAAGTGGAGTACATGATACTGAAGAAAGTGAACAACACCAGGAGGACGTGACCAGTGACTGTGTCAAGGAACAATATCCACAAATGTATGATGAAGTTTTTGTCATGGATCAAGCTGACGCTATGCAGGAAGGTGAGGTGAATAATATGCTTGAGGAATCAACTGATAGTCGGCATGGGGAAGTTGATGGTCCCTCATTAATTGATTCTCAGTTTCATGTTGCTGAGTGTAGCAGTCAACTTGAAACTGCCACGGGAATGGACACATCTAATGTGGTCTCGGAAAAAGAATGTGATGATTCAAATACCGATGACACTTTAGATGTTGAATTATGCTCTGCATGCCGTCGGAGATTTCATTCAAATGAATTAGTGATTGAAGGAGACTTACAGCTTTGTTTCGAGTGTAAAAATTTGGGACTAAATTCAATAGCCATGCCACTTGAAACGGTTGTGTTAGGTAAAAACACTACCGAGGAGTTTGTTCAGGTAGAGGAACATGAACCGCATGAGGTCTTGGACCAATCTGCCTCGGTTCCAGAATCATTAGAATTTACTTGTACTGGTGAAAATGGGACTCATCATCTAGACAGCACTACGAGTGAGGGTCAACGCTCCTATCAAAACACAAGCCAAAATCTTGCCGTACCGCTGGTTGAGGGAGGGGAGCTGACATTTGCCACCCAGCAATTGAATAATCAAATGGCGGATGCTGACACAGGCCATCAGCAATCTCAGCATTCTGTGATGAGTGCAAGTTCAAAAACTGATGTTTCAGAAGGTGCGGGTATATCTTTGCTGCTGAAGCAATCGAGTACCGGCAAACGACATATTGTCCAAAGCAGGAGCTTTACAGCAAGTAACATTAGTTATGATGATTTCTCCTATGTGACGGACAGTGTAAATAACACCAGAAGTTCCATTGGACATAGCAGTGCCTCAGTATCATCTTCTGTTGATCTGGGTTCTTCTAAACAAACAGAGTCCCGTTACCATTGGCAGATAAGTGGCCGAAAGTCTGAGACTGAAAATTACCGATATGAGATCCCTATGAAGCACAAGCGCTCGATCTCGTCCTTGTCTAGTGCTTCAAACCATGTGTTCCAGGTCCAAAGTGTCGCACCAAGTTGTGGAGAAGATAGTTTCGAGGCAGTTGCTAAAATGGATAAGGAAGTTGGTGAAGCAACATGTGTCGATCATCGTGAAGTGGCTTTTGAATTCACGGATGCAGAAAGTACAGGCACTGATGTAGAAAGTAATGATAATTTGAAGGCTGTTGGTGAACTATCATTCCGCTTGCAGAATGCCCAGTCAGAAGATACTTCTTCTGAAGGAACAGAATCACATGAAAAGGATGACAATTCAACAAACTGCAGTAATTCAGTAATTGCAGAAACATCATCCACTCATATGCGGACTTCTACTCAAGGGGTAGATACCACACCGAGTTTATGTGCCGATGAGGTGGATGTTGCAGAAGTTCCCAGTCCAAGCTCTTTCGATCCCATGCCAGGAATGGAAATAACCAATGCAGATATTACATCAACAGATACTCTTCCTGATATAGACTCTGCTAACTCAAAAAGCGGCATAAATGAATTACCCGAACCTTCTGTTTCAGGGGGGAGCAATGAATTCCTTGGTATGTGCATTCTCGATACTGGATGTTATCTTGTGCTTTCTATCTATCGTTCCAGTTCTTAACATTTGAGCATTACATACTTTAACCTGATACTTTGGAATATTTTTATTTTAGCATGTCAGCAGAATTATGCTTACAAGATATTATGGTCCTCCATATATCCAAATTCCCTTTCTTGTGAATAACTTAGGAAATCCTGGTTTTCACAATATAAATTAGCAGACTGATCAGCATGTACCGACAACTAGGTCACTGATCACATAACATTCCAAAGTAGCATGGTACAGCAGAGCCTTCCAGTCTGGCCTTTTACATTATGGATGGCCATCACATTTACAATTCCTCTGTTGGCTGTGCATCTCAGTGTTTAGTTTTGAAATGATTTTGTCAAATTATGTTGTTTTGATTTCTTCGTACTGCATATGGCTGTTTCTTGCTTTAAACGGAGACCTTGTTTGATGAGGTGTAAGTTATAGAGAAGTAAAAAGAATGGAATATGTGGTTGCAGAGAACAGAAAGTGTACCATACTATATACCCTTTCAGACCACTGTTGTTTGCTTCTGGAGTTTGAGGAAAGAGAATAGAGCTTCACAGAGATTGAGCAAATATTAGTAGGGATATATATATGAAAGAAGGATAAAAGAATATAAATTATGTCTTTCTCCACTATCCTCTTTTCCTCTTCCTCTTCCTCTTTGTACTCCCTCCTTTATCATGCATTAGATTATGAAACTTTATTATTCCTCAATTGGACACAGCCTTAAATTGCAACCATGCTCGTAACTATCCTTGTAACAGAGTTTTACTTTACCATCTATTTTGGGGGGAAATAAATTGAAGCAGGTTTTTCAGTAATCTTTCAAATTAAATAACCTTTTCCTAGTTGATATTTCACAAGGGCGGTGAACTTAGCATGTCTTCAAGCTCACTTATTCGTATGTGCCTAACCGTATGTTAAAAGAGTCTGCTATAGATGCCCGCATGTAAGAAGATTATGTTTCATTGAGGCTGAAACAATTTATATGCTGTTGACAATCTTCTTGTCCTGCTCAACATAGCATGTTGAGTAGCTCTCTGGGCAATGAACCATTGACAAGTGCATTGTTTGGAAAGCTATTTTAGCTTCTGATTTCATGTTCTAATTCATTGTAGCTTATCTTCTCCTTCTCTTTACTTTGTTCCCCTTCATAATAACATTAACTAGTCATAACTCCACCTCATCAGTTCTTGTCCAGCTTCAAAATTAGTAAACTTTCAGAATTTATAATTCCATGTACGTACTTTATTTGATGACTAAGAACTTTATGGTGGGCCTTTTCTATGCTTACTGCTTAAGAACTTGGCGTGCACAGTTAACTTGAAGCACTTAGGCACACAAAACTAACTTCTTGGTTGAATCGTTTTAATTTTCGGGTGAGTTGCGTTGCATGAAAAGGACACTTACTAGACTTTCTGATACTATGTCTTTCAATCTATAGCAGATTGCTTTGACAAGTTTCTATGCAGTTCGGTCTCTCTTCTATTTTTTTGCTGCATAAACTGAAAACATACTATCTACTATAATTCTATAGCGGATTCCTTTGATAAAGTCCTATGTTGTTCCTTGTCTGTCTCTCTCTTATCTTATTTCTTTCTTTCTTTCTTGTACTGGTGTATTTTAAATTTTCCTCCAATTGCAGAAGAAGCAACGATTGTTCTGGAAGACAAGGGTAGAACAAAGGCTAGAAGTCTGACCCTTGACGAAGCAACTGATGCAATCCTCTTCTGCAGCTCCATTGTCCACAACCTGGCGTATGATGCTGCAAATATAGCAATAGATAAAGAGAACTTGCAGATGGAAAAACTACGTCCTGCTGTAACTTATACCGGAAAATCCAATCCCGACAGACGAGAAATGCGTTCTAGAACCGTGGGGAAACGTGCTTCCAAATCCCAGAAAGCTCGACAAAGAAGATTGGAACCAGGCACAGAACCCTCTCCTCTCGTTGTAGAAAACAACGAGAAATCTACACCCCGTATTGTTGAGGCTCCTAATAAGGGTGACACCATGAAGCCCCCAAAACTAGAGTCCAAGTGTAATTGCACAATAATGTAGCCTCCGCGAAAAGTTTGCACAGTATTCGCGGGAGGTGGTGCTGTTTGTTTTATTTTTAATATTGTTTTGAAGGCTGTTTGGATGAGTGCCAATTGCTTTTTATTTGGTTCTAATTGTTTCATAAGAAATTTGGTATCTTAGAGATAATCCTTGTATACTTGTAATAATTCTTATTAGGCTGATGTAGTAGTGAAGGCAGTTTGAGGTTACTGACTACTCCCAATTGCTATATTCTTGTTAGTCTTTTGTTTTGTTGCTATTTCCTTGGTAAATGAGTAAGATGGAAATTTTTTTGTTGAAGTGCTGCTGAGAAGTGTGTTCTCTATGATTCTTAGTCATTGTAATTGTGCGAGATTGGGTGAAGTTTCAGTTGGATATCTGGCTTCAGCTGGGAATTCACTTGTATTATTGTTGTGATCATATGATCTTTTCTCTCCCCTCTTACGACTTTGCTTCATAGATATTTGAGGTGCCAAAGCTTGTTAATTTTTAAGAGGGCTCAAGATCAAGACTATAACATTTATGAGATATTTGCATTTGCTAACTCCTTGAAAGTTGATAAAACATTACAAATAGACTACTGAAAATTTGAATAATTTACAAAAACCTTGTCATGTTTGAAAAATATTTAACAAAGAGCTTCCATTTTTACATGTTGTAAGGTTATACTGAAAAAATATGTCCTGCAACCACTGCACATGTCTATATTGTAATAGAATAATAAACTGTAAAGTTTTCTAAATTACATGCATCTCATCAGTTCATCTCAATCTTTTATCATTGGAAACTTATATCACACATCTTCTGGCAAAAACTGACTCATTACTTCTTCTCGATTGATTGAGCATGAACCTCTCGCTTTTCGGGTTTTATTTAGGAGATATTGACCTTGTTTACTAGCTTCAGCTTTGTGATTCATAATTTTTGCCACATGGAGTTGAATATAGTCGCGGATTGCTTGACGAAGCTTGGGCGACATCGCGGGTACCTCACACAAGGACAACATGCTAATGAGGAGCCATTTACACCTATTTTCCAATTCTAGGACATAGGTCCATATTGGCTGATTCTCCTTTTGTATTACGATATGCAGTCCTTACACGTTGTAATTGATCTTCGTTACTCTATAATAAAACACTACGCTTGCTTTGATGATTAATCTACTAACTAACATGTCTCATCTTCATTGTGCACTAGCTAACATTATTTATATTTATTATACCATGCAAACGACTATATAAAATAATTACTGCATATGACAAACACATAAAATAGTTGAGTTTTATTACCATCATCACATGCTCTCCTCCTCCACCAGCCTCAACAGGCACGTACTCTCAATCCTCGACAAATGCAGTTCGCTCAACCATCTCAAACAACTCCAATCCCATCTCATCGCTCTTGGCCACGGCCAAACCCATTTCTACACATTCAAACTAATTCGCTTCTGCACATTCAAACTCTCCAACATCGCCTATGCACGCAGCCTGTTCGACAAATTCACCTCACCAAATATTTATCTCTACACCGCAATTATCACCGCCTATGCCTCGGCATCCGATCACGTGTCAGCCGTGCTTCTTTACCGCGACATGGTCCGTGAAAATCGATCGAGGCCCAACGGTTTTATGTTTTCGCTTATTTTGAAGTCGTGGCCGGAGGTTTTGAAGAGTTACGGGGTTGAATTGGCGCATGCCCAGATAGTAAAATCGCGTTTCGGTGAGAACCCAGTTGTGCAGACGGGGATTTTGGACGCGTATACGAGGTATGGAGTTGATGTTGGTGCGGCGAGAAAGGTGTTCGATGAAATGTCTGAGAGGAATGTGGTGTCGTGGACCGCGATGATTTCTGGGTATGCGAGAAGTGGACAGTTGGGAAATGCGGTTTTGTTGTTTGAGGAGATGCCTGAAGGGATTAGAGACACGCCGTTTTGGAATTGTATTATTGCGGGGTGCGTGCAGAATGGGTTGTTCTCTGAAGCTATCGAGTTTTTCAGGAGGATGGTTGTTGATGAGGGGGTGAGGGGAGGAAATAGGCCGAATCAGGGTACTTTTGTTTGTGTGCTTTCCGCTTTTGGACATAGTGGAATGTTGCAGCTCGGAAAGTGCACTCATGGTTATATATATCGAAGCGGTCTTAGTTCGGATTTGTTTATTTTGAATGGTTTGATTGATATGTATGGTAAATGTGGGAATTTGGAAATATCAAGAAAAGTTTTTGATATGTCCACGCATCGAAACTTGACTTCTTGGAATTCTTTGATATATTGTTATGCTTTACACGGTCAACATCATGAAGCTATTTGTATTTTTGAGGAGATGTTGCGATGTGAGGATGAAGTAAAGCCAGATGGAGTGACATTTATCGGATTGTTAAGTGCTTGTACTCATGGAGGGTTGGTTATGAAGGGGCATCGCTATTACGATATGATGACTAAGGAGTATGGAATTGAGCCTCAGATTGAACATTATGGATGTTTGATAGATCTCCTTGGTCGAGCAGGTCGATTTGAAGAGGCTATGGAAATTCTGAAGACGATGAGAATCCCACCGGATGAGGTCATATGGGGTTCGTTGCTTAATGGGTGTAAGATTCATAGACGCATGGATTTGGCTGAATTTGCTGTAAAGAAATTGATTGAGATCAATCCGAGTAACGGTGGTTACTCTGCGATGTTAGCTAATTTGTATGGAGAAATGGGGAAATGGGACGAGGTTCAGAAGGTTAGGAACACGTTGTCTCAGGGGAACGCATATAAGGCACCAGGTTGCAGTTGGATAGAAATAGATAACCAAGTCCATACGTTCAACTCTGTTGATAAATCACATCTTAGAACAGAGGAAATATATGCTGTTTTAGAATGCCTTGTTGATACTTCAAAACTGCAGCATGCCTCTTGCCATCCTCTGGAACTGCAGTGGAGGTAATTTCTTGCTATCATTTGGAGAGCCGTGCTTATCAAGCAAGCAATCCTTGGAGTTGGCTGTAAAGTTGGGTGATTCTAACCTAGATCTAACCAGTAGATCTTGTGGCTATAAGTTTTCCGCGCCATTCATTTGATTTAAGTAGATTAGATAATTATAGTCACAACTCACAAGTTTAATGTACGGATAATTGTGATTATAAACTTAGCTTGGATACAAAGTTTTCCTATCTCAAGCATGTGGAGTGCTCGACTGCCTGTTGCGGTTTTTTTCCTTATACGGGCGAGCTCTTGTGATTGCTGATCCAGTAGTTTTGGAGCAGGGTATCGAGCTTATTGGCCAAGTTCCCGGAGTGTGGTGCATCGTATGATATGGGCAATCTTTCCTGCCACTTATGAACTCATGACTTTTGGTTGCAAGAGAAATAGTAGAAAGTCTGCAACCTACGGCAGAAGGGAAGTACTTAGCTAGATTTAAGACTTTATTACTACAATTGTACATATATTAGACTTGCATCTACAATTATATTATGTATTTGCCTTTGCCTTGCCATCGACACTTTTTGCTTTTTGAATGAAGATGCAACTTTATAGCCACAATATCTATAAACTTGTTTTATGTAAGAATCACGCAGAGGATCCTTAGAAGATCCACAAACTGCTCTCCTATCAAAAATTACAAGCAACATAAACTTGTATATTTACTATCTCTTTTTCAGCAAAGAAAAAATCATTGATTTATCATTATCCAAATAACTCGATACAAGAGTTTCTTTTTTTTACTAAAACTAGTGAAGTGCGATAAATAATATTGTAATAGATGTTGACTTCAATTTTAATGTGACATTTAAATCTATCATTTATCATTCTATTGAAAACGACGTCTAAAAAATAGTGACATAACATAAGAATATAATATTTTAGAAGCAGCCAAGAAAAGGATCACTAATTTAATTTCTAGCATATGCCATCAGCGTACGCAAGAAACAACACGGCATATTCACTTATTTCACCAACCTAAAATTCAATTAAAAAAATCAAAAATCAAAAATAATCTGTTGACCGTTTGTTAATTAGCTTCTACATAAATAGATAGATACTAATATTAATAACATCTCATTACTATTATTTATTATTATTATTATTATTATTATTGTTTTTCTCTATCCAAGTTTTTGATTGATTCAGCCTCCATTTTTCTTCTCATTCTCCTACACTTGCAAAATACGTAATCGATTGAGAAGAAATTTTAAAAATAAAAATAAAATTTAAATATTCTTCTTCTTCAACAGAATAAATAAAATAAAATGGTGATGGATGAAGCGGGTAGATCAACAGTAGGGTCGATGCAAGATTCAATGGCGAAATCGGGCCCCACAGCCGCTGGAGCCGCTACGACGTCGTACGCTACGTACACGATTTTCACAAATTATCCGTTAATGTGTGCGATAATCGCCTTCGCTATTGCACAGGGATTCAAATTCTTCTCGTTGTGGTATATACTTTTCGTTATTTGATTGTGCGCGCTGAATTTTGATTCGATTAATTTGCTGATCTGTGATTGTTGTTGTAGTTTTGTTACGATTCGATTGAGTTTCTGTTTGATTCGTGAGTTATTTGGATTGGATTTTGTTTATGATGTGATGTAGAATTGAGATTAGGTTTCTGTTTGGTTTGAGGTGAGTTGTGATTTTGGAGATTGTGATGATCTTGTTGTTTAGTGATGGTGATGAATTTGGTTGAAAATTCAGTTTATAGTCAGATCTGATTCACAAGAAGTGTATGAGATTTAGGTGAATTCTAATTTAAGATATGTGCTGTTTCTTTATATGGTGATTGGTAGATGTTCTATGTTGAGCTGATATTGTTTCTTAATTAGCCAACAGAGTTTTGCGAATGATTCAGTTTGTACTAGGATTTTGGTAGAAGGTCGGAGTGTGCGACATGAGGAGCTTAAGTTTTGAGCTGGAGAAATCGTCTCTTGAAAAATTGAAGCTAGACTTATCTAGCTCATGACTTGATTATTAGTTGTAGTTCTGAAATTCACGTGGTTATCTTATCTCTTTTGTGTTTACACTTATTGAACAACTTGAGAGATTTCATCTAGTTGAAGCTTAGGTAACTTGCTCTGTGCAATTATAGCGTGTAAATTTTTTTGTTTTTTTTTTTTTTCCGAAACCATCCCCGAAACTCTTATCTTATTCTGGATATAATTTAGTAACATGGCCGTAAAAGAATTAAGTATTCAGACGTTTATTAGCCAGTTGTTTTGATTGGTTATAATTTACAACAGGAGGATCACTCCTAGTTAAAGAACTGAAACATGATTGCTCAGATAGTAAACCTGCATGCCTTATCTTAAGAATATTCGCGCATGGTCAGAGATTGTCAAAGTTGAACTTTCATGGGGAGTTCTCCACACTCCATCCCATCGCTCGTAATAAAGTAGTTTCAATAATATAGGTCACTAATTTTGAAATGTGTTTCCCCTTGAAGTCCTAAATTTCATAGTAGTTCTGCAGGTATAAGGAAAATCGTTGGGATCTCAAGCAGCTGTATGGATCTGGTGGTATGCCCTCGTCTCATTCAGCAACAGTAACTGCTCTTGCGGTAGCTGTTGGTTTGCAAGAGGGATTTGGAGGATCACTATTTGCAATGGCATTGATCTTGGCATGTGTGGTATGATATCTCTTAGTTATATCATAATTGGCTTTCTATAATTTTTCAGAAACTCGGATGTTCATTTGTATTTGAGGCTGCAAGTCTAGACATGATACTTAGACATTGACTAGTGATATTAGTACAGGGATGTTACCCTGGATTTGCATATTGTATCTTAGATTTTGTTCCTGGTTAGCTGGGAAATAGGCATAGCCAGTTCTTGGATTACCTTGACATTATTGACTGATATAAAACAAAAACCTTAAGAGGTCTTCTCTTCTCAAATTAAAGTAAAGTCTCTCTATATAGTTTGCTCCTGCTCATATTAATGGACAAGATGGTCGGATAATAACTATCACTTTTATGGTATCTAAATGGTAAATTCAGGGACAATCAGATACCATGCATATTGTTTCTAAGATAAAATCAGTATCTCATGACTCTTTCGGAAATGCATCCTCCTATAGAGGCTTGTGTAATATTACTTTCTTTAATTTTAAAACTATTCATCTTTTTTTCATTAATAAAATTTCTTTTCAGTTGAACCATGTTACATAACTGGATAGCATACACAACCGTCTGGTTTCTTTTTGTCATTATTGTGTTTCACCAAAGAGTTCTCATGTATAATTTTTTTTATAGGTGATGTATGATGCAACAGGCGTAAGATTACATGCTGGGCGTCAGGCAGAGGTTTGTAGCTTTCGCTGCTGTGTTTTTTTTTTTTTTGTTTTTTTTTCTTTTTCTCATGCAAATATTCATGTTCAAATGAACGAGTATTATAATTTGATGCTTAGTTTTTGATATGACTAAGTTATATTACTCTATGTACGGTATAAATATATGAACTTTCTGGCAATGTGCATCCAGAAAACTTCTAAGAAATTGAGAATTTTCAGGTCTTAAATCAAATAGTATGTGAACTTCCAGCTGAACATCCTCTTGCTGAGAGCAGACCTCTGCGTGAACTTCTTGGCCACACTCCTCCGCAGGTTAGTTTTATATAGCTCTTGGCTTTAAATGTGAAATACGAAAAATGTATTTTTCAGTTGAAACCCTTAATTTATTTTGTATTCTAAACAAATTTTTATCCCTAAAATCTCACTTTTATGTCATGCTCCTTTTGGGGAAAGAGATTCATTGATAGATGTTTGGAGGAAGACCATATTGTTGTGTAGCTTTATAATCTTTACAGGTGAATTTTCCTTTTGTTCTTTGTGTTCCTTTCTACTCCTCCTTTCCCCGGAGAAAAGAAGACAAACTCCTCAGTTAATTCCTCTATTGCCCCTCTTATACCATTATACTTCTTTAGAAGTCCTTGACATAGAATTTGGAAGCTTTGAATAGATCAACAACTCAGTTTTTCCCTTACTTTTCTTGTGGCACAGCTGATTTTTTTTCATTCGTCTATCTTGTGAATTAGACTGTACATAAAAGTCAGAAATCCGTTGTCTAGCTCTTCTAATAAATTGGGAGTTTTAACATCTGAAATTTGTTTGTTGCTTCAGGTTGTCGCTGGTGCACTATTGGGACTTTTTACTGCAACAGTTATCCATCTGATATTCTACACTGGCGGTCAAGCTTGACAATTCACAAATCTTGATATGCCAACCCACCTCAGTTTAGGAACTTAGGGTACAGAATTATATTCTTCTCACTTCTCAGTATCAACCCCAAAACCCTTCAAGAATCAAGATAGTGACGACTCAAGTTAAAATACACTTACTACTTAGTATGAACTACATTTGGTTAGCTTGAAGCTGCATCTGCGGTTTTTCTAAATTTTGTGAAGTGTAAATAGTAAAATTTGTTGGAGGGAGAATTCGCATTCTGTTGCCACTCTCCTAATGCGTGTAATGCACAATACATCAGTAGTAGTAAATTTGCTGGTTTCTTGTTCTTTTTGAACCTATCTTCAGTCTTGATCCCTTAACTCAATCTGTTTTATTACCCTCATGTTATTTGCAGTCATTATTCATTATTTCTCTCTCGGGCTACGACCAGTTTCTCGTGCAATGGCGACTGGGTTGCTTTATAGTGTGCAGATTCCAGTCATAAAGAAAACTGCTAAAATATTTTCTTCCCTTGACCTTAGAAACATGTTATTTGGTATTCACAACACTGTCGTCTGGAATCTTTCGTACAAAGGTAAATTTGTTCTAATATAACCTTCATTCATACCGTAGTATCAATAAGCCAGATAGTCATTTGATAAGCATTTTGTAATATCAAATGAAATAAAAATGGAATAACCGAACTACATTTTATTAAATATAAATGTTAAAGATTACTGATATACATTACTATCAGCAGAAACATCTATAATTATAACATATAATTTAGTTTAGAAATAAATGTATATTGCACTATGTGCATCTAGAATCTAATCTCAGAACAAATGAAAAAACTCTTTTGAGCTCCAAAAGTGGGCCCTTTTCAATTCCTGAAGTTGTTCGCCAAGCAATGTGCTCGTCGGGCCTGACCAAAATGGTTCCTCTATCTGTCACTCGACAGAGATCCCACCACGATTGAGAAGTAGGAGAAGTCTTGACTTCGATTACATCTATGAAGTTCTTCCATGGTGAAAGTGATGTTTCACTTCTCCCCATTCCATGAGCTGCGGATTTTTCAGGCCACATTACACATACTTTTAGTGGTACTTTAAGCCCCTCGGCCACCTTAAATGCAGCTTGAGCTAGATTATAGGATTCTTTAAGTGGTGCGATAATAAGAAGAAACTCCACGTCATTGCCAGATACAAGGTCCAAGGTCGAGAAAGCATCCTGTAATACAGAATACAAATTTTTAAAGATACATTAAAAAGAAGGGAAGATGACATCTACCATGAGGTTTCACTTAACTTTAGGAACCTCCCTAAGGTTTGAATAATTACGCAGACACTGTCTCTTTGAAACTTTAAGAACGTAAAAAATAGGGGTCCGTGTAGGTGTACCTAGAATTATTCAAACCTCAACAGAACCTCTGTAATGAATTGTTAAATCACATTCCGCATTTTATAACTATTCAAACATTATGGGCGGCTCCTGTAATTACATCAAACTACAGGGGATGTAAATAAATTTATCCCTTAAAATAATCACTAGATAAGGGAAGGAGAGGCCGTAATCATTTCTCTCACATGCAACGCATCTAATGACTATGTGTCATGCACAGAAGGACATGATAGGAAGGAAACACTCATGACACGGACAAAACCTCGCCCATAACCTAATGGGAAATGAAATATACAAACTGTGTACACAAAAGAAACAAAACAAGGAAGGTCAAAGTGGCACACCTTACTTGAAGTTTCTGAAAACAGTTGAACCTTCATATGGGGAAGTCTTGATCCAGGAATAGTGGAAGGAACATAGTCCCTCCTGCGTCCAGTAGGTGCTTCTGTTGCACCCAACGAATTATCACCATCAGAAACAATAGCTCCTTTAGTGTACCTACAAGGAATCTCAAGGCTTAGACAAAATCGTATGATCAACCAGATCAGTACATCAAACAACTGAGATTGGAAGAGAACAAAGTCCCTTTGGATAGTTACGGACTAGACTACACCCGAGATTCCGCATCATTGACATAGGATTTCGATCCTGAAGAAAAATTGATAAAGGTTTGGGCTTAATATTCAGATAAATGTTTCAGAATACCTGAAACCTAGGTCCTCTGCAGGGAACTGCAGTTGAAGGCTTTTTCCTTCTTCAAATATCCGTCTTAGTTTAGAAAGCCTTGATGATCCAAGAGGGTTATTTTCATTTAGTAGAGAATCAGACACTTGCATACGGCCTATGCTAAAAATTCCATCCAAAATGGCCCTCTGCATATTAGATGGTAAGATGGAACCAAAGGTGGTATTGATGGTTCGATGTACTGCAAATGAACGAGATAACGGTTTAGCTATCTAATAAGATAAATCAGATGCAAGAAAAAAACTTTTAAGTAGTAGACGTACCTGTATTAGCAATGTTGGGATCAAGACCAAGAGCAGCAGGAACTGCCATTGCTGCTTTAAAGTTTTGAACACTTAATGCTGTATTAAAGGAGGCAATCTGACAAGTTTCAGAGATTTACATAACATAAATACCATAGTTTATAGAGCAGAATATTGTTGTGAGATCTCTTTCTAACCAAATATGAACAAGCAATACCTGCTTGCGCTCCATTTCATAAGTGGAAAGAAGTGATGGTGATGAGATTCCTCGGAGTACAGAAGCCAACTTCCAGGCTAGATTATGAGCATCCTGAATGCCAGTATTCATTCCTTGAAAATGTAACAGAGGTTTTAAGTTCTTCAAGATGATGACAATCATTACAAATGCTGAAATGAGTACACTTTCATTCGAGATGAAATAATTCATACCAAAACCACCAGCAGGGGGAAAGCGATGAGCAGCATCGCCGGCTAGTATTATTCTGTTGTTACTAGCTGAGAATTTTTCAGCAACTTCAGCATGCATCACCCAGGGCTTCACATCCAAGACACTTATGTCTCCAAGCTCTTGGCCGACCAATTTGAAGATTAAATTCTTGCACACCTACAATAAAGAGTTCTCCATAAGTACAATCATAAGAAAACCAATGAATGTTTTTACAAAAAGTAAAATCGCCATTAAAAAAAGACTTTTGAACCTAAGGACTTTGGCATTCAGCACCTAATTCCATTTAACGGAAAATTTTAAGCAATCCAGCTAGTGAAGACCACAAAGAGAGAAAGAAACCTCAAAGCTGAAATCTTCAAACTTCTGCTGTGGTGGATAAAATGGTACCTTCATAGTATAAATGACACAAGAAGCTAAGATTCATGGAGAAAATATGGAATCATAGGATTTATAGGCACTAAATAAGCACTGAACACAGTATGAAACTCACCGCACCTGCAATACAAATTCCCCTTGCTTCAGATCATGAGCCACAAGGACGCCTATGGCTTCAGTGTTGAAGATGAAAAACAGCATGCCTGGTCTCTCATTTATCAAGTACCTACCGAGGTCCTGGCTCATAAAATGCACACTGATAAGCTTTTGCAAATCCTGCTCACCACTCATGCCTATTCCCATTAGTTTTCTCACTGTACTTCCTGAGCCATCTGTACCAACAAGGAAATTGCACTGAAAGTCTTTCTCGATATGCTCTCCTTCCTTAACTACGGATACTGTAACTTTTACAGCATCTTCAGTTGCAACGATAGATGTGCATTCATGCCCCAATAATATCTCCCTCTCAGCAAGCTCATTAGCATTCATTAACCCATCACTTCTGATGTGAAAATCGACATCCTCAAGCTGCTTGATTAGCAACCTCATGAGCTTATACTGCGAAAAGTGCGCAACAGAAACTGGACTCACAATCCTATCAAAATCTGCATGTAATAAAGTTTGCAGCTGTTAAGCTACTAAAAGATAAATCAATTTTGGATTCTGTTTTCAAAAACTAAAAAAAGAAGAAAGGAGGAGCGGATGGACAATTCATGTGCGCATCAAAATCCACAATTTCTAAAATTCATTTCTCTGTAAAAGCTTACCCTTTCAAATTGACTAAAGAATACAATCTTCCAGATTTATCCATACTCCAGAGAAAGCACTCATGACGAAATATTTTCATTTATATTTTGAAGATCAACTGAAGTGTTTCCATGTTTACAGACCTTGATTATCAATTAAAGAGAATTTTTTTTCAGTAGCAGAGATTTCCAGGTAAGAATCACCTTGAGGTTGCATATGATCAACTGAACCGAGAATAGGACCAGTAAGTGAAGTGCAGTAGATGAACTTCCTCCATAAATCCACAGGCGGTTGGTATCTCAAAATTTCATCAGCCAGACCATCTAATTTCCGAAATACCTGACATGAATATTCTACTCAAAACAAAAGCTCTGATTCAATTGATGAGCACTCAACGTCTTCCAGTAAACTAGCATATCAACTTTAACAATTGAAAAGGGAAGAAAAGTTAAAAAACCTCCATTGTTCGATTGTTGATGAAATGAGCTTGCGGGTGTTTTGAGAACGCATTACTTTTCTCCAGAACTGCACATTTTACCCCTGGGAATAGAACAGAACATATGAGATTTATAACCAAACCTCCAATTGATCTCCACAAGTACTAACTTAATGACCAATAAAAAAAGAAAGTCTTTGTAATATAAACAAGTCCATATTATATAACGTAAGAAAATTAAATTCTGTTCCGATCAATGGTCTAATATAATTCCCTTTAAATAGGCATGGATCAAAATTTCCATATGTTTCCTCAAAAACCACCGAACCGTTTCCGTTTCTGCCTTGGTCGAATCGAAACCTAAAAGTAATTTTTAACTTCATTACAACTATGACTTTTATGAAGTTTCTGAAACACGTCGAAAAGCTCTCGAAAAAATTACGAAATGTTACTCATATTTGGGGGACCGAAACATACACACCGACACCCCGAAACTTTGATCCATGACTGAACCAACCTACACCAGATACTCAATGGGCTCGGATCACTACGAACCTCACTACAACTCGGTAACATACACAAAAACTTAATCCGGACACCATCTATCGTTACATAACTTTTGCAACTCAGCTCAAGAAATCAAAAGAGACTGTAAAATGTATCAAGTTGCTGGGGCCCGCGTTTGATCTCATTAACGATATGTTTCAACTTTCAACACAATTCAAGTTAAATTCAACAACAACAACAAAAAAAGAGCCTGATTAATTCGTCGTACAAGTTAACTCGTTTGCACACTTCACTACAAAGATCAACTCTTTTTGTACTATTAACACGCGAACAGAGCATATATATATATATATATATCTGGTTAAAATGGCGAGTGAAATTTCACCTAGTTTTGTGAGCAGGAGAGACAAAACGAGTCCAACTGGTCCTGCGCCGACGATCAAAACCGGTAAGACTGAATCCCGGCCGTTGATTCCATCTGATATCATTCTCCTCTCAATGTAGCGATCGCCATTGTTTCTTGCTCTGGTGCGGTAGAGTCCACGGAATGTTCTCGTGAGCCTCATAAACCCCATTACACACACAATTGAGAAAAGTAGCAAATAAGCAGAGCAATAAAGAAGAATAAATCGTGTTTGTACAGAAGCGTGTTCTAAATACAACCGCTTAATGTTTTAATTTTTATACGGACTAAAATTCATCCACGTCGAGTGGAGAATGAGACTGGGCTAATAAGTTGTTCAGGGTAAATAAGTAAGAAGGGGATTTATGGGCCTACTTCGCACATTTAAATGGGCTCTCTTATTTCTAATTAGTTGATAGTCAGCTCTGTTATTTTTAACAATCTACGCATAAGCTTAGCAAGTAACTTTCTGACATTGTCTTTTTTTGGTTCTTTCACGGCATTAATAGACTAACGATATTTGAAATTTATTTTAGAGTGTGTTTTACATGTAAAAATGTTATAACCTTTTTGTATTCTTTGGATTATTATTTTGGATTGACTAAAAATCGTAGTTTTACTGATTTTCTAATTTTTCTACTCATAATGAGGAGAATTTAACACCCACCAACGTTAAGTTTTACTGAAAAAAGAATTGTATGATTGTGTAATTCTTGCCCGCAAGTACTCAATTATTTTATATAACACCAGTTCGAAAGCCAAACAATCATATATTATTTCTTTGTTTAAATCTAATAAGCATCTCGTCTTTGTGTATATATATTTATATATATATATATGTGTGTGTGTGTCAGCCCCACTTTCGAGCCCATATAATAAATTCCTAATAAAAGACACCAATAAAAATAAAATAAAAACTTAATTTTCATGTATTTTCGTCAAGGTGTCAAAGTATAAGTTAGGTTTGTACACAACGACCATCACCGTTCATTTGTTTAAAAACACAAAAAAAAATAAAGAAACCTCATTTGGTGAATGTCTTTGAAATGTGGATTAAACGATGATACAGGAAGGGATACAAACGAGGATGTTGCGGCACTGGATGACGAGGAAATTCCCATTACTCTATCGAGCGAATGGCCCCTACCACCACTCGTAAACAGAACGAGGAAAGCTGAGGTATAAGTGGTTTAGTAAGGTTGTCGGTTCTGATTGGGCTTCTTGTCTACTTTGTCCAAAAGATATTCACACGAAAAAAGGACGTGCAACGGGCATAGTACAAAGACATTTCCATAACGCACATAAGGATCGCGATGTAGACGCAGAGCCGGACGGTACTATGGCATCATGGAGGTATGACAAAAATTACATACGTATTTGTTTAGCACAATTTCTTGTTCAAAATGAGTTGTCTTTTTCCTTTTACACAAAATGAATTATTTGAAAACTTTACTAGAAGAGCAGTGCAATGCCAATTAAAAGTTTCTATGGTAGCTTGTTTTAGTGACGGTGCTAAGAAATATAATAAATTGTAGAATAAAAAAATGAATTTAATAATTTAAATGGTAGAATCTCTTTGACTTCCAATTTATGGCAAGATAGTGGCTTATTCCATTTTAGTTGCATTACAGCACATTAGATAGATAAAAATTTGAGGTATGCGTAAAAGAGTAGTTGAATTTGCACAATTAGATTCTCCTCATACAGGAGATCGTATACGTGATGCCATAATATCTTCTTTAGATTATTGGGTTATAAGATCATTTTTTTTTAGCATTTTATTAGATGATGCTAGTAACAATGTAAGCGCCAATAAGTCACTTAGACGAGTAATAAATCATATTCTCATAGGTAACTATTTCATGTTAGGTGCTTATGTCATACTTTGCACATATGTGTTCAAGACAAACTTTCAGTGTTAATTGAACCAATTAATCGAATTAGAGTATGTTTATCTTACATTAACAGATATCCTAGAAGAATACATAAATTTAATAATGTGTGTTTAGCCCATCACATGGCCACTAAAAAAAATTATCTTAACGTACCACATAGATAGAATGCTACTTATAAAATGTTAATTGAAACTAACAACTGGAGTGTTTGTAATATACTTGTTCCATATTTAGTGTTATTTGAATATTTTACTAAAATTATGTCTACGTGTTATACTCTTACCTCGAACATATGTTATTGTATATGGTTTCGGTCGTTAAATTATTTCATGAACATGGATCTCAAGGAACTTTAAAGGAAATTACAAAAGAAAAAAGTATTAAAAAAAGTTCATAATGTTTGTATTTTAGCTATTTGCGTTAGATTAGTAGGAACTTTGAAATATTAAAAATATATCATCTTCATTTAAACAATACCGCATATGATGATAAAGCCCAACAAAAGAGAATATTACAGTTGCTTTTAGATGCCATTTGATTTTTTAAATATCCACTAAATATGTTGAGTAACATCTTTCTTTTTTATCTTTTTTTTTTCTTTCCGAAGTTCACCTTTTATGTATTTTTTTCTAGATAACCTTTTATATACTTTTTTTTAGTTACTGAATTTTAACCTTTTTTATTTTTAAGTCAACCTTTTATGTATTTTTTAGTCGTTAACAATTTTAATCCGTTTAGTTTTTAGGTTACATCTTTTTATGAAAGTTTGGTAGTTGGTTTAATTATAAATCATCTATGTAATTAAGTTGTAACATTTTGTTGCTTTCACAACAATTCAATGAAGAAAGTCCTTTATGTTTTAAATTTTTTAATGTATGTAAGTCATTTTTTTTTCTTTCAATTAATGAAACTAATTTTGAATTTTTTCTTTAAAAAAGAAAATTAAAATGTGGGCCGTGTTGGGCCGAATTCGCGGAAAAACCACCCCAGCACAGGGCGTGCCTGAGCGAATTCGACTCGGCACGTTTCACATCATTAATCCCATCTATGCAACCATACACACTCGTAGTCTATAAAAAAGCTTTTTTCAAAGGAGTGGACATCTTTCCGGGTTCGGATCAACACAGTTTCCATGGGCCCGGTTTTAAGTTTGAAAGGATGTCTAAATATGTTATTGGGCCCACTCCAAGAGGGCCTTTTTATTTAAGGCCCAATATCCCCAACGCCTCAGTAAGAATTCGTATATTCCCCCTCAATGATTCGATTCGAGTTGCAGAAAGCCCATTCGCGATCTTTCTCAACGCAGTTTGCCAAATATTCACTTTCTCTCTCTAGAAGCCGCCCTCGTGCTTTCTCTCTCCTATTCTATCCTCTTCGCATCGTCGTTCCGATCGATTTCTGAATACGTCTCACACAGAAGCTGGAGATAGATAAGAGTACTTTTATTCTAACGTTTTGTTCGTGCAAGTCGTTCGATTTCTAGGGTTTGGTATTTAATTTCTTCGTTTGATTCAGAATTTGGTGAAGGTGTAGAGTAATTGATTGGTAAAATTTCTCATTTATGTGGTTTAGATCTTCTGCCGTGTCGGATCTGTGATTTCCGATACAAGAGGAGTTATAATTTTTTTCTTGGGTGAATTAGGGTTTTCTAATATTTGAGAGAATCGTCTGTTTGTTTGGGGTATTATATTCAAGGGTGGGGTTTAGGATTTTGCTAAAAAACCCCCTATTTTGGCGGAGTCTTGTGGGCGAGGTAGGGGTTTCGTTTGATCTTTGTAGGAGGACAATTAACCCTTGGAGATATGGCCGCTGGAAGAAATGGTGGTTACAGAGATAATGAGTTGAGAGAGCATGAGCCTGATTTCAGGATGTCGAGGAAGGAAAATGGGTATCCGAAGGGTGATTTTGATCGACTCAGGATCGTGGATCGTGATTATGAGAAGGCTCACGGTCATGTTCGTGATAGTCTTGACTATAGGGGTAGGGTCAGACAGAAGGAGGTAAAAGAAAGGGAGGCCATAAATGGTGGTTACCGCTCTACTTCCAGTCGGAGTGATTCAGGCAGTAGTGGTGGTGGGCCTCGGAGGTGTGGCCTCGCTGTTCGTGCAGTAGATCGAGAGCCTGGGGAGCTGTCCAGCGAAGGGTCTGATGGGGCTATTGATTCGGAAACTCAAATTAGTAAAGAAACCGAGTTTAAGAAGCTGGAAAACGGGCACCAGTCATCTCCACTGCAGAATAAAAAGAGGAAGTTCTCACCGATTGTTTGGGATAGAGATGATAGGGAGGCTAGAAGAATAGCCAAAAGTAGGAATATTACTGAAACTGTTGATTTAAACCCGCCATCTCCTTTGGCCAAATCTTCTTATCGGTCGCCTAACTCTAACCCTACTCCTGATCCTAGCATGCAGGTTTCACTTCCAGGTGATAGTGAGGTCGGTATTCCAGAAGCATCACCTACTAAAGACTTACCACCTGGTTTACCTGAAGTCCCTGCCGAAAAATCTACTTTACCACATGATGAAGAATCCTTGGTTGGTAACCAGGGAACAGGAGCAATGGATGATGATGATTATGTGCCTAATAGAACTATAATATCCTCTCGTTGGGCAACTGATGCCGACTCCCCAGCTGATGAAGGTGAGATTTCTGATTATGAAGGTAAACAGAAACCAAAGGGAAGGTCCATGGCTGAGTCAGCTGAAAGAAGGGGAGGGAAATCACTTAGTCCAGAGCTCGGGGAGGTCAAAGGTGAGGGTTCTGAAGGAATCAGGGGAAGGTCATCTGGATCTGACGAGCATCTTAGTTCTTCCAGTAGAGATAGTTACCATGAGAATGATGACATGAATGAATACATGGAGGTGGACAACAATCGCAATAATGATGGTGGCAGAGTTAGCCAGTCCGACTCAGAGTCTGAGGATGATACTGGTTCTCGTGGTACTCCAGAACCCACCCACCCACCTCATAGGAGTGTCAATATGCTCCAAGGTTGCAGAAGTGTTGATGAGTTTGAGAGGCTGAACAAGATAGATGAAGGTACTTATGGAGTTGTTTTTCGAGCCAGGGATAAGAAAACTGGAGAAATTGTTGCACTGAAGAAGGTTAAGATGGAAAAAGAGAGAGAAGGGTTTCCCCTGACTGCTCTACGGGAAATAAACATTCTTTTGTCTTTGCATCACCCATCCATTGTGGATGTCAAGGAAGTAGTTGTCGGGAGCAACCTTGATAGCATTTTTATGGTCATGGAGTACATGGAACATGATCTTAAAGGATTGATGGAGACAATTAAACAGCCATATAGTCAGAGTGAAGTTAAGTGTCTAATGCTGCAGCTTTTGGGAGGGATCAAGTATCTTCACGGTAATTGGGTGCTTCATCGAGATCTGAAAACTTCTAATTTACTTTTAAATAATCGCGGTGAGCTGAAAATTTGTGACTTTGGTCTGGCTCGTCAGTATGGAAGTCCTTTGAAACCATATACTCACTTGGTTGTTACTCTATGGTACAGGTGAGCATTCATGACATGCTTATCATTTTAATTTGCTCTATTTTTTGCAGTATTTCGGCTTGCAATATAGATAAGCTATATTACATGCTCAAGATCATACATAATTTGTGGGATGCAGAACTTGTCTATAACAGAGATTTGTGTTTGTTTGTTAGCCTTTTCCCGTGTCTCTCCTGAGTCAGTATGCTCTAGTCTTAAGTATGTAAGTGAAATATGTGCTCGAAAATACGATTTTCATTCCTGTTGTACTTTTTTGTATAAGGGTTGTTAGTGCACTGTTTATAAAATTCCAGTTTCTTTAGTTTGATCTTCGAGTCAGGACTAATTTATGAAATTACTTCCAGGGCACCAGAACTTCTTTTGGGAGGGAAACTATATTCTACAGCAATTGATATGTGGTCACTAGGATGTATAATGGCTGAACTATTATCTAAAGAGCCATTGTTCAATGGGAAGTCGGAGCTTGATCAACTTGACAAGGTATTTGAGACTTTTGTTCTCGTATATGTTTGTTTTTTTTGTTATTCATAACTTTTTTCATTTCTCTGACATTTTCTGATATGTTTTGTTTTGGATATCCCTGTAGATTTTCAGAGTCCTTGGAACTCCAAATGAGGCTATATGGCCTGGGTGTACCAAGCTCCCGGGATACAAGGTGAACTTCGTCAAGCATCAGTAAGTATACAAATCTTTTATACACAATTTACAGTACAGTTGTCCTCAAAATTTAAATTCTCTTCCTCTTGCCACTGTTTTCCCAGGCGTCCAGCTTTGGGTGATTCTGGTCTATGGCTTTCTGGCCCCATTGGTGACTGTGTAAGTGATTGTCTAAGATGTCTGTTGCTTCTAACCGGTGACATATTTATTTCAGGTACAATTTATTAAGAAGGAAATTTCCGGCGACGTCGTTTACTGGTTCTCCTGTGCTCTCTGATGCTGGATTTGACCTGTTGAACAAGCTCTTAACTTATGATCCTGAGAAGGTATTCTTGTAGTGATTACATGTATGCACTGTCATGTATGTATTAATTAATTTCATGTAAGTAATGTATGCATGTCATTGCAGCGTATAACTGCAGAAGAAGCTCTTAATCATGAATGGTTCCGTGAAGTACCGCTTCCCAAGTCTAAGGAATTTATGCCTACATTTCCTGCTCAGCATGCACAAGACAGGTATTTACTCCTCATTGTAATTTGGTGGTCAGGAAACTTTTGGGCTTTGACTTTAAGACTTACTAATTATCGACTTTCAGGCGTATGCGGAGAGTTATGAAGAGTCCCGATCCGTTGGAGGAGCAACGCAGGAAGGAGCTACGACAGGGAGAGTTAGGCACTGGTGGTTTGTTTGGTCAATAACTTGCATAGTCGTTCTTCTTCTTTGGTTTCTGGATGATCGTAGCTTGACATGACGTAGGTGAAAGCTATTGGTAGGAAGGAAATTGTGACATTTGTTTCGAGTCAGTCTCTCGGGTTTCTTGTCAGGCACATTTGACAACTTAGGGGAACATAAATCTTCTTCCTGAGTGCGATTATCTGTTAGTCGGAGATGGTGCAGGTTGACATTCCATATTGGGCGCTGCTGTCTACTGGGAGAATGCTTCTTTCATATTATATGAAAAGGTGTGCATAAGGCACCTCCTAATACAGATTTGTTTCTTGTTAATCTTGTCCATGTAACATATTTTAGATTGATACTATAAACAGTTCCCTTGAAATTAATTTTTGAATACCAGATCAGTATCCTTGCATCAAATATTCTTTGTGCTGTCAATTTTAATTCTCATATTGTGTTTGCAAGAGGGTGAGGAGAAGTGGAGGAGGTATTCTTTGCTTCTCATAGTGCAAGAATCTCACAGCAAGTGTGGCACTCTGGAGGTAAATATTAATTCTGATGACATGGATGTATCCAAGGATCAGGAATTTGCTCTCTGGTGTGGAACAGTTATGGGGTCTTTAGATCCGTTGTTGGAACCCCTTTGCTGCTGTGTTCGTTTTAACAAGATTCTATGACATTCTATCGTGGATACGGATTGAGTACCTGTGGGTTAGAGAGTACGAAATAAAGTAGGCTTTTACATTACTTTTCTTTTGTAATCTCCGAACTTGTGTATTGAAAACCTGGGTATTGTGGCTTTAGGAATCTTCAAATATTCTGAAATCATCATTTCGAAACAATGAGATCATTGTGGCTCGATAAAATAGGATCTGTAGTAAATTTATGGAAGGCAAGCTTATAGAAAATTAGTATAGACCAAATCCAGATTGTGCTTCTAAAGGCATCTTTCATTTGACAATGTGCGTGATTGATGGTATTATAGACAACACCTTCGGTTTGTGATCCTAACTGTTGACTGCTGTTATTTGTCTTGTATTTACCGTATGGACCAACGCATATGTTAAGAGATATTTAGTAAGCAGGGTTATGTGGTTTTATCAATGATTTCACATGAAAGCTCCCTTTATTTTTGGTTGGTGGCAGAGTTATGCTCCTAAATAATTGTGTTCTATTGGGAATGGGGAATTTGTTGTTGGGTTAAGTGTACTTGGTACTACTCTTGATACGAAATCAGAGCATTACGTTATATTCTTGTCATATTAAATTTACTTGGTATGTTACTTGGTTAATTCTTTTACCCTCCCGATATCATCATGTTATTTTTCTTCAAGTGAAGACAAGTGCTCTTGCTTGCATGTTTCCATCACTTTCATTGGAATAAAATTTTATGAGTGCTTGAGAAATATTAAAATGAATTTGGACGTTTGTGACATCAATCTGAAATGTAACTGCAGCACTCAAGCAAGCAGGTCGGGAGTCACTTTTACCAATAGAAATTCAAAATTTTCCCCCTTTTTTCTCTCCTGGAGCTGGAAAGAGGTACATTGCAACTCTTATTATTTTCCTATCTTTCGATCAATTTTCATTATAATCTACTTGAGAGCAATGCTTGCGTTTTTAGATTATTCATAATACACGGAAATTGTTTGTGGTGTATGAATTTATTTTCAATGAATTAGAGTTTTACATAAATGATAATGTCTCTATATTTGACCTCGACCATTATAAACCTTGTATAGTACTACGAGGTTCACATCTATAAGTTATTTTCGGCACCTCGAGGAGCTTAAAATAATAAGTATTCCTACTATGCCTTTTAGGATTATTATGGTACTTCGACCTTCGGAAATATTAAAGCCACTTGTCTTAGTACCTGCTATTGATATCGTATACGGTATACTCCTTTTTTGCAGTACTAAAGTTACCCTTGGATTTATTTCTCTTGACCTACACCTTTCAGTTTTTGAGTTCTGCTAAGTGCTAAGTCGTGGCTTATTCAGTTGCATTTCAATTGGTGTTGTCCTGCATGCTTTTTATTGCTGACTATCTTCCTGGGTAATGTGTATTACAAAACGAAATAACTGTTGCGTCATTGGAAGTGAGTTGTGATTTTTCTTTTTCTCGATATTGGGAGAACCGTACACTTTGTTTGTTTTGGGGCCTAGTGATTGTGCTAATATTTTGCTGCATGCTTTTGTATAAAAAGTTCGATCGCTAGAGATGACAAAAATATACCTGGTTGGAGAGTTTCTTTTTGTAATTATTTTGAGGGTAAAATGCATCAAACCCCCCAACCTATCTCCCATGTGCGATTTGCCTCCCAACCTATGAAAAGTTACGACATACCTCCCAACCTTTCAAAAAGCGTGCGAACTGCCCCGAGTATTTGACTGGTCAATTTCGAACATGTTCCTACATTTTTGGCCGTTAGATTTGGTCTCGGGGGGCACTTCGCACCTTTTGAATAGGTTGGGGGGTAAATTGTACATGAGCAATAGGTTGGGGGGTCTGATGCATATAACCCTTATTTTTAAGGCTGGGGCACGTGGTTTTTTGTGGATTTGTCACGGTTAATGTTCTTTGCTTATGAAAGTATGTTTGGGTTTGACCCCAAAAGTAAATGGATTATTCTTGTACCGTTTCTCTACAAACGTGCTGCTTGTCCCTCATCCCAAGTAAGCTGACATAATTGGGGGGTGAAATGTAAAATAGGTTCTGCTACATGCATGCATAAAGAATCAGTGCTGTGTTTGGATTTCAGACGAAGGAAAACCAACTGATTTGTGCTATTGTGCTGTTTAATAATTACACCTCTTATGCTGCTTGGGTGAAGATGTCGGAATTACTTGTTTAGTTATGATTGGAATTTGGTGTGGTTATAGAATTATCTGCTGTTTGAATAATTACATGAAAACTCCTCGAAACTTGGGGGACCATTTGGGGAAAAGCTCTTTTGGAGTTTGAATATATACGGAGGCCCCCTTGAAATGAAAGAGAATTGCAAATATACTGACTTATTTTTGTCATACTTCTTAAGTTCTAGTGGGGTGTTTTTGTAGTTATTCAAATAATGTGTAAAATTAAACCAGACCTGGGGTGTTACCCTCAAGTTGTTTCAGTAGGTATTGGATATTTCTTTATATGGATTATTTCTAAGAAGGATGATAGGAGATAAAAGAGTTTCATTTATCTGGTGTATGAGATCCGTTGAGGTGTCCAAGAGAACAGAAGTTACATATTGGCGGCCCTGGCAAGTATATCTTCTCACGTGCCGTTCAAAACGAAAGTTATATTTTTGTCAATGCTCCCTTTTTGGTTTTTAATTTTGTAACGGTGTAACTAAGTATCACATACAGGATAAGCGATATTTTTTCCGTTCGCTTGGTTCTCAGGATGAAACTTTTCTTGCGTGCATTTCATGTTCATTTTGCTCCTTAACTAAATGAAATTAGATGTTCGAAATTATACAGACTACGGTTGGGCGAGTCTTTTATACGCAAGTAATTTTGTAGCTACTCAGTGCTAATTAAAGATAAATAACTAATCTGCCGTGAAATTTACGCGAGTTTGGGTCTCTCAAACTGAAATTTATTCCCGATTTCTTAATAGAGCCTCTTTTCGCTTCTTTTTTTTTTTTTTTTTTTTTGTTTTCTGGGCCGGCTAATGTTACATCGCAAACTTTCTTTTGTTTAAAACCAACGGTACCAACATGCGACCATGATCAAAGTGTGTAAAATTAAAGATTCCAAATATTTCATGATCAAAGTGTGTAAAATTAAAGATTCCAAATATTTCACCGAAAAAGTACTGAAACTAAGTTTATCGGAAGTGCACAAAAGTAAAAGTAATTTTACCTTGGTGAATGTTTATGTTCCGAAGATTATGAAATGTTTAATTTTTAATGAATTAAGGTCCCTGCATAAATCGATCCTTATGTTGATCCACGGATGCGGCTATATAGGTGTCAGATGTGTCCGCACGCGATCAGTTGAAGCTAAAATTCACCCTATCCGCTAATTGCCAGCAGAATTAATAATACCTTCTCTCACAAGCAAAAGCAATTTCTGTAGGATCTCAATCCCGTTTATTCGGATATCTAAAATGCACCAATCATAGAAATAGAATAGTCCGGAATTGTTTGACCCGGAGATATTACCAGGTAAACCCTCTAAAGACGACTAATGTCGTAATCATATATTAACGTTCTTTAATTTCGTTAAAGCAATTACATGACCTGTTGATGTCATGTATAGTTATGATTTCCTGGCAAAATAAATGTAGTCCTCTTAGCACTCGAGGGAATAATTCAAGTGAGTGAATCATATTGTTAAGCTGATCCCTGCTTTGTTCCCCGCGGTTTTTGTTCATTTGCGTTTTCTTTTCTTCTTTCACATCAAACCATGTCAAAGAAAAGTAGTAATAACATTCTTGCGTATTTATTGTGCTGTAAGATGCCTCCTTATATACGTAGAGTCTTGCTCTCACGAAAAATAAAAAAATGCGTCCGAGTTATGCTCTCTTCTTAAGACAATGTGAGCCTAATTTTTATACTTCATGAAAAAAACAAAAATAAACTCAATTAATTCTAGCTACATTTCTCATAAAAGTTAATATACATCTCCTTTCTTATACATAGAATTTCAATAAGGCAAACAAATAAGTAAAAATAATAGATAAACCATAACAAGGTAGTGGCCGCATGAATTCATTGCAACCTCCTCGCCTTCCTTTTTTCCTTTCACCAACGGGTAATTTGTTTATTTAATATACGACAAAGGTATAATCTACTATTACCTTGCATAATTTGATAATCTGTACTACAAGCAACATTCTTTGTCGGGTTGGGGGAGGGTGCCTATCGCGTGTAGGCATTGCCAGACAGGACCATCGAATAATGTGGGCAGGGGTAGAAAAAGAAGAGGTGAAATTAGAACAAAACAAGGGGGCATCAGCGATAACAAAGTCTGTCAATGCAGGTGGACAAGCTCTGTTACCATATTGAATTGTTGTCTTATAAAGCTTAAGTCTGACATGTGACATATTTGATAAATGAGTGTTGGTGGGACTTTTCTGTGTGGTTCTGATATTATGTTGAAACTTATAGCTCCTTTATACTGCTCTTTTAAGGCCTTTTAAGAGGAAAAATAAAGGTGTTCTAAATCTGTACATAGTATCAAAGCGATCCAAGACTAAATATGTTTTTGCGTACTACCCACGTGCTGGGATCAATGTTGATTCCGGTCCACATGTATAGGGGGTGTGGTGAGAATTGACCAATCTAGGTTTCTGCATATGGACAAATGTCGCCTCTCCACTTAATAAGGCCTTTTAGGGGGGGATTGGAGGTGTTCTAAATTTCTGTGGTTTCTTTTAACTTATTTTCTCACTAATAAATTGGAAATATGCTGATTCTTTTATCTGTTCGACATATTATAGAACTGCTGGTCTTCCACAGTATGGCCAGCTTGGTCATGGTACTGACAATGAGGTATGGTTTAAAGAAAAAGTTCCGTATATGCATTGTTATCTGAGTTGGTATCTTTAATTGTTTATATTAGTTTTTATTACTGGAAGCTGTTTCATGCTAAAAATTAAGTTTATGTCGACATCCAATTGTCCTCCAATTGGCAAAATTGTTTCTAAAACCTAAAATTTGTGCATAAAATGAGCTTTTTTATGGCATTTGTTCTTGATGTAGCATCGCTCATGATTAGTGGTGATAATACACACGTATATCAGGTGGCTCTTTGCTGAAAGAATCCTGTCTTCCCATCATATGTTGGTTTCCAGATTTTTAATTTTTGTTGCTATCTGTATTGACATTGAGAAGTTAGTTTATTTCTTCTCTTTCTGCATGCTTCAGCATTCATTTATGTATCTGCTGGCAACTTCATTGCCTTCGTACCCAACACTGCCATTTATATCTTTGTTCATTGGAGTAGCTACCATGTATACTTTCTATTGGCAGTTCAATACCAAAGATAGCTCTGTGAGACTTGCTTACGAAGCTCAACCTCGCCCTAGGGCTGTAGCCTCTCTTTCTGGAGAGACTATAGTCAAAGTTGCGTGTGGAACTAATCATACAGGTCTCATTACTATTCTTTGTCATGTGCTTCAATATTCTTTCCTTGACTTTAAATGCTTATTCGAGGTTTAATATGGTAGTTAATGTGTAATTCGTGTTTGTTTGTTGAATCTGTTTCCGACTCCGTTTTCGTTCTTTGTGGGGAGTACGTTCGAGGGCGCGCCGAGGGAGCAGCAGGCGCTGCTGGAGCTGGAGGCCACTGCGATGATGTTAAAGAGAGAGAAGGAGACGCTGAGGAACATGTTAAATTACTTGACGGCCGCGTCTGCGGTTAAGGACGTGTTTCCGTCTTCTTCTTCGTGACAAATGGATGTGGAGGAGATGAGTAGATTGAACATCATCAGGGGGTTATTGAATTATTAAGAATTGCTTTGTTTGATCATAGTGATTATATTAGTAACTTGTGACGACGATAAGTTATTCGAGATTAATTAATGGTTGTTATGGGGAATGTGTAAATTTTGATGCCTAATACTAGTACATATTAGTTGAATTTCCTTTTTAGAACTAATGGAAAATTGTTGCTTGTGCCGTTGATTGCTTAATCTTGTGTATAGTTGGTTTTCGTCGTATGCTTCTTTGCAGGGGGACTGTGTGAGGCTGTTTATGATGATAGATTTTCCTTGTTAGTTTAGAATTTGGAGAAGCGAGAATAGTATTACACGCTAATATATCAGAGTCTTAGGGCTAAAGCTTAAGCTTGTGGCAATGTGGGTGAATGTATTAATCGTTTAGACGTAAGTTATTTGTTAAACTTCAGATCATATTGAGCAGTTAAAAGATTGAAAGTTTTTTAAGTGTAGGAACTGAAATGAAGAACTTGCCAGAAGTTAACATTTTTTTTTTAGTAGTTGACGGTTGACTCTGTATGGGGGAGGGCAAAGGTGAGAAGAGCGTATGAGCTTGTAACTCTTAGAAGGGGGTACAACTTCTGCTTACTGAAAAATGGGAAGAAGTCTAAGGCTCATGGATCTATAACAGATGGTCCATTTAACTTTTTGATTTGGTTAAATGGATTTGTATTATCACCTAGTTTCTCTTGACTCTTTGATTACAAGCTAGCGTTTCAATTTTTTAACGGGTCATCTCTTGCTAAGGTAAGTTAAAATCTAGTTAAATAGTAATTTAATGCTAAATTATAGTGAGATTTGTATGGGTATGCATAATGCTAGAAAATCAATGAGCTACTGCTGTGTTATTTATTGATGGGTCTTTGAATCTTCTTGTGTATCATGAATTTTTACATTTACCTTTATCCGAAAAAGGCCCGATGGGTAATTATAATATTATATTGTCTTCTTGTAGAAACTTCACCCACATGTGATCATTTTCGGGAGAACCTAGCAACTAATGTATGCAACGACGGCATAGTAGGCGATGAAGTTCAAGATCCTATGACTCACTTAGAACATGTTCCAGTTCAGTTGTGGCACTACTGTGCTTGTAATAATCTGCGACAAGATTATGTGGTCAAATGTTATTATTTCTGCTATCTTTTAAAAACTCAATACAATTAATTATTCAGTTCCTCATCAGTTGCATTCCACTTTCAGTAGTGTGGGTCATTTTAATTGCCCGGTAATTAGATTATCTTAGCAATGCTACTGCATTCTTATCTGTTTTCAGATGTGGGACTTGATGTACAGATTAATAATGTTGTTTGCTCCATGTGCTATCTTATTTCTTTACAAAATTTAACGGAAGGTTCACGCAGAAGCTCATCGCCACTGCTTCGTATAAGAAACCGCATGTTTCTAGAAAAATCTGGACACATTCCGATCGAAGAGCAAGTAATCATCATTGCTCTTAAAGATTTGGTAGCTAATGAATGGCATGCCAATAATGCATTTTTTTTGGACAAATCAGGCCAACAGAGAGACAACGTGCGTGTTTAGTTAACACCCATGCCGATGACATGGTATTCCCACCCATGTCTTAAATGGTGCAAAAGGGAAGCAATTTAGAGCTATGAACGAGGATCTTCTAACTGTAAATTTGGATTCAGGGGCTAGCCGACAAAACGAAGGATATTCAAGATATAATTGGCAAAATGGTGGGTCTGACAATGGTTTGCCGCATACGGGTCACACACAAGGTTGTAAGCGTGCCACATAACACGGTGATCTTCCTCAAAACAACCAGAAGTAGGCCACTAGTCAAAAAATTTTGAATCTGCCACATGATCTTCTAGTGTTCTTCAATGAATTCCATCTCTATTTTGTAATTAGTTAGTAACAGTTGGCCAGTGTTATGATTGAGGTGGTTAACAACTACAACTGTGTACCATTCAACAATAATATCTATTGGCAGATTATTTGATGGCAGAAACCTTAAAGATTGATTGAATAGGATTTATTTTCTGATTGTCTCATTTTGGAGTCTATATATGATATGGTTGGGGTGGATTCTCATATCAGGTTGATGGATTATTGTGTGCGTTTATTCGAGTCGTTTCATGTTGAGACTTATTTAACAGATGCAGTATGTGTCCCCATTGTTTACTATAATGACAAACTGCAATTCCTTTCTCTTTTTAATTGTATGGCAGGTGCTTGATTTCCACTAAAGAGGGGACGAAGTTAATGGATATTAAATAGAATGCATGATTGTTGAAGTAATATTAAATACAAACATATATGGAAGATAGGAAAGAATAGAGCATTAAGCCAACAGTTCAAATAATAATATCTGAATTTCTTCTGAGTGATATAGTCTGGGAAGGTACACTTTACCAGAAATGCAAGAAAATGGTCACTAGAATAAGCCTTAAAAAACAACACAGCAAGATATGGTCTCCGCATGAATTTCATCCTAAAATGTCTTTACTGTTCAATCATAAGGGAAAATCTTTAACATTCGATACCATAAGTTATCAGAACCAAACCAAAAATGCTAAGCATCAACATGTAAACTCATAGATACTTCAAAGTTCCTCAAATAATTAAACTTTTCTCGCCACCTAAGATTTATACCGGCAATAGTCATCGACAAACAACCACCATCGACACAAACCCTTATCAACATGAAAATAACTCCGCAGAGATCCTAACATATAAATCCGCCTAAGGAGTACAAATTTATAGTAAATAATAAACATCTGTACATTGTTTGGCCATGTCTAGAGGTTACATTACTAACCCATTTAACTTTCTCGGTGAATATCTCGAGGTTGTACTTGGGCCCGACCAGTAAGTATTCCCTGTAATGTCGATTATAGTTAATAACTGATATTATATTTGAAACTGACATGATGAGAGTAATATTGAGAGTGGCAGTCAGTACTTACCCCGGAGTAAAATTGGAGAGGTGATCTATAAGCAATTAGCTCTTGTTCATACATAGATCCTGTCACAATCTTATTGATGCCTTCAATCAACCAAGTGGCTAAGAATGACCAGCATGTACCAGTAGTCTTGGATCTAGGCAACAGCCCGCGACAATACCTAGCCCTGAACTCATCAGCAGTCAAATCAGCAAACTCATTGAGACCAAGTGTGTAAGAAGAATTAGCATTCTCATTATGCCGAGTAATATATTCATAGTTGTCTTGAAACACTCTGAATCTCCTTTGCTTTTCTCTCCAATAAGCGTAACTTTGCCATATTTCAAGCACCAAGAATCGAAGAGATGGGATATTGGCGAAGGTTTTGGCGGCGGCGGGAATAAGCCATAGACAAAACACCCGAGCAGGAACACAAAAATTCCGGAATGAGGCCAGCGGGGAGAAACGATCCTCTGCAACAACACCGGTGCGACGAGCAGTGCAAGCGGCTTTAGCCCTTCGAATCTGGCGAGACTAGTGTTTGTGAGGAGGCGGAGATACAAGGCAAATAAGGCGAATAAGGTAGCGTAGGGGAGTAGACGGAGGAGGGGTTGGAGCGGGAGGAAGTACGACGAAGCGGCGGAGATTAGGTGGTCGATTGGCGGTGTATAGGAGGAGGAGGAGCATTTTGTAATTGTAAAATTAGGGTTTGAGGATTTGGATTGGAGTTTGAGGAGGGTAGGGTTACGGTGGTGGAGAGAAGCAGCGGAGGATTGGAATTGAGGAGGTGGGTTTGAGGGGGTGGTGGCGGTGGAGTGACTGAGGTGGAGAGAAGCGGATGAGTTGAATCGTGATGGACATATCTTTTTCAAGGGGTTTGGATGTTGATAGATGACTATTCTATTGTATTGACAATGATAAGAGGTTGTTGTTTCGTGCGTTGATTTTATATATATATATATATATAGACATCAAATAATTAAAATATATGGAAATAATCCGTTATATTTTATTTAAGGAATAATTTATCTTTTTTCTTGGATAGCATTCTAAAATTTGGAAACTTCTTCTTTTTCTTCTTTATGTCTTTTTCTTACTTTTATGCAAGACACATCACCTGTCATTGAGTCACCCTGAGTGCATGTGCGAATGAGCAAGTGTTCGTGAAAAGACAAAAGAAATGGAGAGGAGCTCTGGCCATAAATAGTGGAACGCTGGCCTCAAGACGTTTAGGACTTTTGAGCCTTGTTGATGCTTAACTTCAGGTTCCTGGGACACACCAGACATATGGAGAAGAAGCTCACTGGTCTAAACATACTTGGTCCAGAGGGTCTCATCTATATACGGCCAATATCCCGGCAAAAGAATTGGGGTTCGTCTTTGATTTGTTCACTACTCTGGGCTGATTACTATGGTCTTGCCTAGCACAAACGTAACCAACGACAATTCAATGAAGAATATTGTGTTGATCAGACCCCGATCAACTGTCCACCCGAAAATGGTGATTCCCCCAGGGTTCGCCTGCAAATACATCACTGCATAGCACAGTGTAAAAGTGATTTTGTTCAAAAGAAAATTCAGAAAATAAGGAGAAATCAGAGAGTTTAAGATGGATTAATAGCTTCAAAGTGCTTGGACATCAGAGAATTGTATGGATCAATTAATATAACAATGGATTCTTTAAATAGCCAATCAAAGTATTAAACTTGAGATACATCTACTTTACTCTGCTTTATTGAGTGACCATCTCATACACACTTTCTATAAATGGTGCTTTTGGTTGGAAACTAAAATCTTACACATGTTGCATTGGCTTACTTGTTTTTATTATGGTAAGAAGCATCATAACTCTCGACGTACAAGCTGTTTAGCAACTTGCCACCTAATCTAAAAATCGTAGCAATTAACTCAAAACCTCCTAATTGTTGCGACAGGCCCGCTAGTCAACTTTTTGGGGAGATCTTTTGACCGGATAGTTCGTTTTGGCTGGAGTTTGAAGCACAAACATGAGGATTCATCTCGATTTCACCCGAATCTCAATAAAATGGATACCTTTTTGAAACTTGATCATAAAACATAGGCTCTGAAAATTAAGAAAAATACAACTAAAAGATGAAGGAAAAGAGGACATTATCAAATTGGAGTTATATCGAGATGAAGTACCATGCTTACACTTCAAAATACGGCAAAAACAAACTTTCTGGTGAAAAGATTCCACCGGAAAGTTGACCAGATGCACTTTGCACATTTTTAAATAAGTTTGGGGGCTAAATGCTATGATTTTTAGGTTAGTGGCAAGTTGCAAAACGAGGTTTATGTTGGGGGTTTGATGCTTTTTATGCTTTCTATGATTTGGATGCTCCTCAAGTTGGTTTTTATGTTATTCAATCTTTGTGTAAAACTCACAGCCTGAGCGTACTATGGATAATTCCTACAGTCCGGAAACAATCACAACCGTCAATGATGTGAGTTCAGACATTCACATTAGTGGTGTTCAGGGACCTAAGACCTCAAATCTCCTCAGAAATTTTCAGACTACGACAAGCTTCAACCACAGTATTATGGAAGAACGATACTCAGACAATCTCGTACTTTAACTTATTCTAGTTCTTTGTTTTGTCTCCTGCATGCATTCTTGCTAGAATTTTGTCTTCTTTTCTCACCTAAATTCACTTCAAGCGAAGGGAAATCTAGTAACTTCCATGTATGGAGCTCAACATATTTCAGAAGACGCACAACTTCTAGCTAGTGGTATATGGCTGAAGCCTAAGGCAAATATTTAAAGTTATTCCCCTAGACAAAGATATATAATCCCCTCACATTTCAACCCCATAACTATCACCAATCAAGATTATAATGAAGTTTACACTTCCATATAGACAATTTGCATCAGTATTAATTAAAAAACTCTATTCAACATATGGAAGTTAGGCCAAAATGTCCTTTCGAGCATATCATATCAAACAACAATATACTTTACAAGAAAATAATATCTTTTAGCGTACCTAGAGCAAGCCTCTTGTGGTACGAAGACATATAAGATGCCAGTTGGGAATTTGTTGGTGTTGCCATAAAATCCAGCGAATCCAAATCACTTTCTGAGTAGTTCACGGGCAGTGAGCCCCAAGTTTCTAAACTTCCCATACTGCTCGAAGTTCTCATTTGAGACGCATCACTAGCACTGCATGTCATCATAGCATGCCACCTACTCGCCACTGCTCCGATATTTTGTGCTCTGTGGGAAATTTTTGCGGCAGCATTTAAGCAAAGTATCATGCCTACCACCTGAAGAACTGAGGAGGCCTACATAATCCAACAAATGAAATAAAGTTAATGAACTTCACTTGACTAACTATGCTCAAGAAATTAGTTTAAGTAGGCTGAATCTCAAGGGTTGTAGACGTAATTATCTATAAGAGAAAATATAGCACAAAGCCTTGGAACTTACAGCAAAATCACCACCATTGATGAAAGTAATCTTTCCATTATATTCAGTGGTTTGGAACAGAGTCACAAACTGGCTTATGGTGGCTATCAGAAACTGTAGGAGAAGATATATTCTAAATCTGTGGCTTATTTTGGAAAGGTAATAGCGGAGGCGAGTATGTTCTTGCATTAAAACCAAAACATCAGTTTCTCTTTCCAAAAGTTTCCCATAATCCTCAAAATGTATAACTTGCAAGTGGCAGACAATATGGAACATAATGCAGGCTGAGAGAAAGATAGTGGTCACATATGTCCAATAAAACACGAAGGCTAACAAAATTGCAGCAGATAGCCACCACGACTCTCGTTGGACATAGAAAATTCTGATGATCTCTCGTGCTGTTTTCAGAAGGCAGCACGGTAGTACCCATAATATCAGTAGACGTGTAGATTCCTGAAAGCATGGGAAATGTATCAAATTTCCTACAAGAAGAACAGCAATTAAGCCTTAAATAGGAATTAACTGAAATGGCGTGTTGCATTAAAGTTCCTTGTTGCCCAAAAGCATAAATAAATGTTTCAAGAAAGAAAAACTTAAAAGATATTTTCTAAGTTCGTTGCAAAAACCATGTTCAGGAACTTTCTGAAACATTTCACAGAACACTTAACAAAAATTACGAAAAGTTTCTAATATTTAATAGGTCGAAACATGCATCAAAACTATAACTTTAGTCCAAGCATGAAAAGAGAGTATCCATTCCAAAAGGCAATATGTCAAATATCGAGACCATCATATGTTACTGAAACAATACAGAAAATTCGATTGACACACGAAACGATCATTACGTAAGTAACCGTTTCATCGACTGAACCTTCTTCCTTCCGTGATCACGTTAACACAAAGAACTAAAATACAACTGGAGATACAGAGTCAAAAGGACTGGCAATGAAAGGGAACTACCACAAATTACCAATCAGTTAAAACACAAAACAACAGCAATTAGGAACTTCTTTCACTATATCTCCAATTTATTTCCTCAAATTGACCTAGTCAGTCGAAGAAGCAGACAAGAGATCGCAATAAGTTCAATTTTTCCTTGGCTTCTACAATGATCAACCAACACATACACACACACACACATTAGCTACTAATATATACAGAGAGACAGTCCATTGAAGCAACACTCACAGCAATCTTTTGCACATACTGATCACTAAACCTCTCCACATGTCCACTGTACCGATCAACAAACAGAAACTTCCTAACACCATACTTCCTCAAATTATGCGAAAGACAAACCAATGATGCTGCAGCCAAACAAGCTTGAGAAACCACAATGCCAATCTCAAAGCTCTTGATCTGACCCTTCTCACAACCAGGACAATTTGCCAGCTCAAGAATCACTACTGGCAACACAACACCAATCATCAGAAAAACACACCAAGCCAGCAAAAAACTCCACACTGATGACTGATTAAATCCCAAAAGAGATAGAAAATAATCAAGATTTTGAAGGGTTTTGTCCAAGATGGTGTCTTTTTCATTTTCATGATCTTCTGAGATGTTTTGGTGTTGGATTTGATCTGGGTTTTTCAAAAGAGGTGTTTTTGCAAGTGGGTTTTTTGATTCATCAACTTCTATTTGTAATTGACCTTCGGCCATTGATGGAAAATGCTAATGCTGATTATTAATCAGAGCAAAAAGGTGTTAACTTTTAAAAAGAAAAGGAGATGACATAATCCATCATAAATGATTGTTACTGTGCATATGTATACTTAATTGTTGATTTAATAATCGACAATTTGCTTAATAATGCCAAAAGATTAGCTGGTGAGGTCTGATTAAGGGGCTAGATAAAATTGTGGACAAATTTCAAGCATTTTTTGCTTTGGTACTTATGAAGAAAAGATTTAGACTTGGACATTGGAACTTGAGATGGAGTTTTTTGTTTTATAATTTTTTAATTCTCTTTTAGTGGAGAAAAAGTTTGGTAGTAGTTGACCACCGGTATTCATGTGATCTAACATTTAATTTGCACGCAAAAAATGCTGCTTTTTTTCAAGAAATCTTATGTCATTATGTTTTGAGAAACTTTTGCGTGCCGTTTGGGATAAAATTTTCTTTTTATTTGATTGTCACTTATTGAAGGGACAAGTTTGTGATCTTTCTTTTTTTGGTAGTTAATGTGTCGTATTCTTGATTTTAAAGGTAGTTCGATTTAAGGGTATTCACATGTTGTTGTGTTGTGTTGTGTTGTGTTATGGTGTGGGAACTGATTTATTTGATCGTTTTTCAGTTTGGTTTAAAAGTTTGGAGTGAAGATATGTTGGACTTTGAGGTAGAATTGAGCCCATGTATACAAGCAAGTTTGTGCTCTCCACTTTCCATTTAAAGCCCAAAACCAACTTTCGTTCCATCATCTCTTTGGGGTTTGGGCAAAAAGGCGATCAAGTCTTGGTCTTGGCCATATTTAATTTTTGGAGTCGCATGAAATCTGTCTGGGTCTTTGCAAGAAATTAACGTTAAAGTGATGTTATGTCAAATTTTCAAGGTGTCACTAATATAATCTCTTAGTTATATTTATAGACATGGATCAAAGTTTTGTTTAGATTGTTTATTTCGTTTTGTCAAATATTAATACTTTTCATAGTGTTTTGAGTCTTTTCGATATATTTTGAAAAAGGCGTAAATATTATTGATGCAATAAACGTAGAAAATATTTGTATGTTTCGTTTCCGTTGAGTCAAAAATGAAAAGGTTTCGGTACTTTTTTGCAGAAAAGAAAAAAATAATTTAATCCATGGTTATACATAGTTGGATGAGATCATTGAGAATTAAATATCCTAAACTCTAGTAATACCGTATATTCATTTTTTTATATATTTGATTGCACAACATTTTCATGTCGTAGTTGCGTGACAAATTTTTTCATTGCAAGGGATCAGTCTCAGAAGTGTAAATATATATAAGATGAAATCATATTCAAATTATGGAAAATGCTTATTGAGAGTATGTCTGAATTTAATGACACGAGTTAACGATTGAAAAGAGAAGAGAGTCCACGACCACAACCCTCCAATTCATAGATTGTGAAGCTCGTGGCGGCTATGTCAGCGCAAATACTACATGAGTCATCAATAGGTTCACTCGAGAAACAAGTAGACAATGAAAAACTACGACAATTTGAGCATGATATGGATTATGAAGTACTTCATCTCTTATTATATATCTATATATGTATTTCTATTTATTGCTTTTTATGAAGTTGGGTAAGCTCGTCAGTAAAATGATTTTGTCTTTATTACACAATTATCATATTTCTCAAATGATCAATAATGCATTAGGGGTAAACCTAATTCTCCACTTCGAAAACCGCCCAAAATCTCTAATTTAAGATAACGAGATGGTGCGGGTCCCGGTCCAGTACTTAAACTAAATCAATCGCTTTCTCCAAATAATTTTTTTTTTAACTTTAAACCAACCAAAAGAGGCAGGCACGAAGAAGAACACAACAAAAATAACCAAACACACTTCCTCCCCCCAAAAAATGCAGAAAAAGACACTGGCAATGTATAAAACAAGAAAAAGACTTGAATAAACAATCATCTAATCATCATTCATATTATAATAAACAATAATTTGATGGATGAAGTGGAAACTTTAATCCTTTATTATAATCTTCAAACTCATAATCACAATTCACACTCCCAAACAGGAAATAACAATGGCTACGACGAATACACACCTCAAAAACGGTTACTGCACCCAAACAAAAACATACCACAGCCTCCGCCCCCAAATCACCCTCCCCCCTCAAACGACGCCGTTTTCATTCACCGACTATTTCTTCTCTCTCCTCCCCAATCACTCCCCCGCCACTTTCTCTCTCATCGACGCCGCCACAGACCGCCGAATCCCACTCTCTCACCTCCCTCACCTCATCAAGACGCTCGCCTCGAACCTCCGCCACAGGTTCCAAATCCACAAAAACGACGTCGCTCTGATCCTCTCGCCAAATTCGATCCACATTCCGATCATCTACCTCTCGCTCCTCTCGATCGGCGCCGTCGTCTCTCCTTCGAACACTCTCAGCTCGGTTTCGGAAATCGCGCACCAAATCCACGTCAGCAGACCGGCGATCGCGTTCGTCACGTCGGAAAACGCGTCGAAGGTGCCGGAATTGCGTAAAGGAGTAGTCGTGATCGATTCGCCTGAGTTCGAATCGCTTTTTGTTCGCCGCGATGATGATGGTGATGATTTTGTTGTTCCGGTTGATGTGTACCGGAACGACGTCGCGGCGATTCTGTACTCGTCGGGGACGACGGGGAGGGTGAAAGGAGTGGAGCTGACGCACGGCAATTTCATCGCTGCGGTGGCCGGAGTAAATGCTGTTCGTGCGGTTCGGGCGTCCCCTGCGGTTACGCTCTGTGCGGTTCCGTTCTTTCATGTGTATGGATTTGGATTGTGCCTTAGGGAGTTGGCGTTGGGCGGGAGCTTGGTGGTGGTGGCGGGGAAGGGAGGACCAGGGAGTTTGGAGTTGTTGATGGGAGCTGTGGAGAAGTTTAAAGTGACGCATTTGGCGGTTGCGCCGCCTACAGTTGTGGCGATGGTGAAGAATGGTGGTGAGGTGAAGGAGAGGTTTGATCTTGGGTCGTTAGAGGCGGTGCTGTGCGGGGGAGCTCCGTTGGCGAGTTCGGTTATTGAGAGGTTTAAGCAAAGGTTTGGCAGTGTTTCCTTGTTGCAGGTTAGTTCTAAAAAAGGACACTGTTTTCTGGATTAAGCTTTAAATTGTTCAGAGATTGGCAACTTTGTATATTATTTGGACTTATAATCTGGAGAAACATCTAATTTAAATGAAATTATAAACTTTATTGCGTCGATTGCAGGCATATTTGCTAAGTAAAACTGTTTGTTTTGTTATTTTCTTGAGGCATATGGATTAACTGAAACAACTGGAGGAGTCACGCGATCAGTAGGGTTAAGTGAAAGTCGAGTAACTGGTGCAAATGGGCGTCTGATGTCAAATTTCGAAGCCAAGATTGTTGATCCTGTCACTGGTGATAGTTTGCCGCCGCTAAAATCAGGGGAAATTTGGATTAGAGGGCCGACGATAATGAAAGGCAATAGATCCTCTCTCTTTTCTCGTAATTTTCATGTTATATCTGAAATCCAAAGGATACAGAGAGAAAACTCACTAGTACAGTTAAGTTGCTATAATTCATTGATTTAGATGGAAGTTTACTGGTGATTTATGCTTATCAATGGATTTATTGCAGGCTATGTAGGTGATATAGAAGCAACCGCAGCAATGGTGGATTCAGAGGGATGGTTAAGAAGTGGTGATATTTGTTATTTTGACAACGAGGGCTTCCTGTTCTATGTGGACAGGATAAAGGAGTTAATAAAGTACAAGGGATACCAGGTGATATCTGAATATCGCATTGCATCTAAATTTGTCTTGGTGGAAGATTTACCACATTTAATCTGATGTCTTTCTTAGCAACTTATTATTGCTGAACCTTCGATCTTGTTGATATAATGTAACAGGTTGCTCCTGCAGAACTGGAAGATCTGTTGTTGTCTCATCCAGATATCGTTGATGTAGCCGTGATCCCGTAAGTTTGCTTTCACCCATTCTATTGTGCTCCCAGTTGATCTTAGTTTTGCAAAGAAACTGAAAAGGAAAAAAAAATTCCGTTGAATCGATTATTCTTGTGCTTTCTTTCCTACAGAATAAGCACTAACTTGTAGAAGTTGATGTATTTGATTATACGATGACAAAGAAACTAGATGAGTGCATATCTTTATAAAAAACCTCACCTAATCGACTCATTCTTTTTTGTTGCATGTTTGTCAACAATATTTCTCATCAAATCAGATTTCAAGCTTTGATTGTTTAAAATGGCAAATATAAGAAGAAATGCCTTCGCAGGTATCCTGATGAAGATGCAGGTCAAGTACCAGCTGCCTTTGTGGTAAGACAACCAGGGAGCACAATGAATGAGTCGCAGATCATAGACTTCGTTGCACAAAAGGTAATTACAAATAACCTCAATGTCCAAGCACAATGAACTGTGGTGGATTTCTGTTCTCTAATAGAAACATTTGACTGTAGGTGGCTCCATACAAAAAGATCAGACGAGTTTCTTTTGTTGGTTCAATACCAAAGAATGCTCCTGGTAAGGTCTTGAGGAAGGAGCTAATCAAGTTAGCATCAGGCATAGCTTCAAAATTGTAACGGTGTAGCCAATCACATACTTATTCTTTTTGTGACAAATGATGTGCATCTTCTTTGTCACTGTTAGATTTACACCACGTTTAACGATTGTCGGGCAAAAATGTAAATACTTTTGTACCACTCATTACCCTGTGTAATATTATCCTACCAAAAATTAGGCACACATTGTAATATCTGACGGTGACACGCCATATGGCAGAGAAGATTTGGACTGAAACAAAGATGGACACAAAAAGAAAGCATGTTTGTTTATTATTTACCAAAAAGAACTATGTTCAAGTACATGTAACCCACAATGACATAACAATTACCAGATTTACATAAAAAGTCAATAACTGAGGCTATTTATAGAAGATGCCTGACAAAATCGAGAGCAGAACACCAAACCAAACCAACCTCTTATATAGAAATGCTGTTGGGAATGCCGCGCCCAGTTACGCCGTGAGTGGAAGAGGGTAAAAGCAATTCATATGGAGGAACACCAGCACCATTTCTGTTTTTCAGGTTTATATTCTTATTCCTTTGATTGATAATTCGTTCTATCTCCTCCAATTTCACAGAGAAATTATCAAACAACTTCTGTACTTCAGAATCATTAAAAGATTGTCTATGAATATCATGCAACTGATTTAAGTACTCTTCATCGGGAGAATGAGTCGATAATGTGTCCTGTACAGCCATAACTTTTGTTGCTTGGAGTTGAGTTGGCAAAGAAGTCAAGAAAGTATATTCGGGGCTGTCAAGGAAGTCTTCATAGTCGGGATCACCTAATTGAGGGATAAGCTTTCGCATGAGAGTTGGGCGGTTAGGTGGGTAACCCCCAAATGGATATTGGCCAAAGTTTATAGCTGCATGCTGACCCGATGCAGTCCAAATCATGGTCGTAAGTATGAATGACAAGTCGTCTTGAGTTTTGAGCTGAGGCCACCATGGCTCGTTTCTTTTATTATAGTGGCCCTCATTCTTGATCTCTTCCCACCAAGCTTGAAGTTCAACGTCAGATGTGACTGAATCAGGCTCAGAATAATAGTGCTCGACGTAGGATTCAACTAATTCTTTTGTAGCAGACCATATGAGAAGTCCGTCTGCTGCATATGGATAGTCTTCGATCAAAAGTTTGACGCCACCTGGCACTGATGGATCCTCGACAGCCACACCCCTGCAAATGTTGTCGGATGACTATAGATTTCAAAAACTTTTTGAGTATAGAATTGCCTCCAGCTTGAATTTAAAAAACCATCACAGATAGCCTCCATTGAGGTTTGAATAATTACAGAGACACCTCCTGGCATTTAAAAATATTAAGCTTGACCCCTAACTTCACATAATTTTGAAGCTTTATCAAGTAATTACTCAGACAGATGAAAAGTTTCTGTAATTAGACCAAACATCATTAGTGTAAATGCAGTTATCCCATAAGAAAGGAATCACACCTTCGAAGCAGATCTGCTGGTAATGCCTCCATGTCAAAGCGCCAAGAGCTTTTATATGCGGCAGAGCTTATCTCCATGGCGTATGGTCCAGGGCTGAAAGTAGCCTCAATAATTCCACCTCCATTTATTAAACTTTGCCTGGCAAGGGCATTGATTTCCATGGTGTAGCGCATATGGGGGTGAAGCAGCTTGAAAACTGGGTGCATTGAACTAAGCTGTCTATGGGAGGCAATAATGTAAGGCTCCATGCAGGCATGAGTCTTCAACCTGAAAATCCCATAACTCAAGATACTAAAACAGAGTACCTTCAGAGAATAACTACAACTTTTTTTCAATGTGTTGTTTAATATTTAATTCAAGTGACCGTGCAACTACAGTCCTACCAGTGGTTGACAAGTTGATGGACGCCTGCATCGTTGGAGCACACGTGCGCTTTAGCTAGTTTCCAAATCCAGTGAGTTGTGGCCTGATGCCCGTGTGTAAAGACGTACTTGTTTCTTCGAGATGTGGTAGTTGGGGGAAGTGAAAGCTCAATGACAATTGGGGTGAGAACACCAGTTTCAGAATAGTAGAATACAGTTCTGGAAGCATAAGCCTTTCTATCAGGCAAGGAGTTCATCTTCTCAAGGAATGGCAAATATATGTCATGATAGTCGAGTATAAACAACCTCTTGTCCTTGATTGCCTGTATAGAAGCGAGATAAAGGCATGGTGTATACTATGACATGGGTTCTCATGAGTTGAAAAAAGAGAAAAACTTAGACAGGAGACAGTTCCCCCTATCCTTCTGATCACTTCTATACATACATGATAGAAATAATTATCTTTACACCGCATTAAGTTTGGTCTAATTAAAAAACTTCCCATACTCTTTCAGTAATTAAAGAAATACGCCTAAAAGTTGAATAAACATTACAAATAAACTCTTCGAACGTTTGATAGTTTGAGAGATACCTACTAAAGTCTAAAATCATTTCAGATAAATCCAATAATTTTGCATGATTTTGAAGCTTTGAAGGTGTCTCTATATTATTCAAACAGTGGAGGAGATTTCTGCAATTAGATCAAACTTCAGAGGTGTAGATGTAGTTATCCTGTGTTTTATATGGTAGGTGAAATTTAACCATAAAATCTAGGCATCAGAATTTCAGGTCCTGATCAGAACTCTATCAAATTCAACTGTTTCATGACAGATTTGCATAATTCATCATCTGATATTTTTATGACATAATTTTTGTGCTGCATATCACATATCAGAAATCGATAATGGATATTCAAACTGTGGGCAACATGATTACCTTCTCAACATCAATCCCATTCAGCTCTCTCTGTATCAATTGCTTGGTGATTGCCGACTCTGGAGGGCCATATACATCAGGATCTAGTTTACTCAGAATCGGAAGTTCCTGAAATTTGTTACAGCCGCATTTGATGAATTCTCATCAATAGTTGATAACAAAGGCAACATATGCTCATATTCAACCAATTCAAAATGCAACCTTTAATAGCTCAATGTCGACGGGGTTTACCCCGGCCAACGTCTGACGAGCAAACTCGTTGTCCCTCAGCCATGCAAATCTGTCCCCTGCAAACCAAGATAATATCAGTAAAAATGTCATGCTTTAAGCCTCAATGTTACGTTAAAGCTTTAAAATAAAGTTTAATCTGATATTAAGGTATAGTTCTTACGCTTTATAATGGCCGGAATGTCATACTTTAGCAACTTATCACCCACAGTTAATGCTTGACTCATCAAATTGGTTACGACAAGTTGCCAATTCCCCTTTTTTTGCACTTCCTCTTTTAACAGAACACCATCATTATACAGCTTATCAATGTCTGAAAAGTTAGTGAAGGGAACGTCTGAACTTGACAATGTAGCAGTAATGAGCGGTATCAAATTATGGAACAAAGCCTTCAACTTTCCAGCCGAAAATGTGCTCTGCTTAACCTCCTCAAATGTTTCGTCTCGAGGAACATATACTGGATTTGGTTTCTCGATTCTAGTCTCAGTATCAGGATCTGATAGACAATTCAGGAAAAAATTTGAGGTACAAGAAAATATCTACAATTTTGTGAAGAAATGGAAGGATTCATGGATAGTGCATGAGGTAATTTTACATGGACCAGGTCTCAAAACCTTGTGACTACAACTTTGCCACATCACCGAAAAGGTGGCCGGTGATATTGAACGTTACAAATGCAGTCAAAGTTTTTATAACACATGAAAATTTGTGACCATGAGGCCTACCATTGACCTTGCCTAGCTTATGAAAGGATTTTCTCAGAAATCAAAGGTGATTCTTAACTAGGATCACTGGATCAGGTTTATATATATTGTGCTTTTAGTTTTGCCACCTTATCCAAAAGGTTGGTGATATTGAACGTATGAGATAGGAGTTTTAATGCATGAACAATTGTGGCGAAAATGTCTACCATAAACTTACTATAGGTATAAATTCTTGTAATACAGACCTGTTTTAGTTGGCGGTCGACCAGTTCGACATCTCATAGGATACGGCCTCTCATCAGTGCCCAATACCGGCCTGACTAAATCATCATCCTTATCAGGATTGCCCAAATCATTATAAACATCATAATCATAGATTCTCTCGTACATTTCCCTCTTTCCTTTTCCATTGCCACGGAGACTCAACAAGTCTTCACGTCGAAGATCCTTTATGCCGGCCGGAGTTTGAGACGGAAGGTATGCCTGCCAACAAAAACAAGAGAAAATAAAAAAAAAACAAATGGTTACATACTTAGCTATTTTTAATTTTTTTTTTGTTTTTTTTTTCAATATTTGCTTCTTACTTGGTTCTTGAATATTATTCTACTTTCAGGATTATCATTCCTTGAATGAATCCATGTATCGGCCCAAAAGAATATGGGACCTTGACTGAATCCATGAACTACAATCTCCATCAAGAAGAACTCTTTATCATGGAAATTGGTGACTAGGATGGCTCCGGGTTGTCCAAAATCCTTCGGTACAACCAAATCGGCGGCATACTCGACAACATAAGGATCCTTTGATAGCTTTGGCAACCAACCCCTCACAAAAGACTCTGCACTTTTTCCTGACTTGGTCACTGAGAAAAAAAAAAAAAACAATTATTAGAGAAGGGATGGTTTTCACTTAGACCATGACTATGCACCATGTGGTTACAGTTTGACTACATTATCCAAGAAAACTTATGACCTTAAGTTTTAACATAATACAGAATTAAAGCTACAAGATCTATTATGGACCTAGCCTAAGTGAGAATTTTCTTTAACAAAAGGGTTGTTGAGTGAATCTTAAACAAAAATCTTCCATTTCCCTCTGTAAATATCTATATAAACATTCTTACTTAAATGAGAATACTTCCAAAACTAACACCACCATCCAAAACTTGAACTTAAAACAACATAAAGACAGAGCAGAAAAAAGTCAATACACCTATTTATGAAGTCAACCTAGCTAGAAACAAAGAACTGCACACAATTGATCACAAATTGACATGACACAAAAACAAAAAAAAAAAAAAAAAATAGATTTTGACCACTAACCAGGATCAATATCTTCACTAATGAGCTGAATCAAGATCCCTCTACCAATCCCATTAATCAAAGACTCCCACTGATCCTCAATCTTTTCATTAAACCTCTCCTTCATTTTCTTCCTAATCTTGATCACTGTCCTAACATTAATCCCTCCTCCACTGCGTGAAGAATTAGACAACAACCCTTTATTACTCTCCACCACTTTTTCTGCTATTTCCACACCAGACTTGCTATCGCCACTACTGATCGTGGCCCTTATCTCACCAACTCTTGGCCGGAACCCAGATAAGCTTTTAGCTTTTATGTCCTGTTTTCCGGTGCCGGAGAGAATATCTTGCCGGCGCCGGAGAGTGGTGGTTTTTGGCTGAGCTGTGAGCATCTTTTTGTTTTTTGCAACTGATTTTCAAAGTCAGAATCAGTTGGCAAAAAAAGAAACTAAATGCAAGTTGAAATATGTAGAGAGTTATGGGGTGGACTATTATAAGCTCGAGGAGTGGAGGAGGTATGTTATTATATTAATTGCTATTGTATGAATAAAAGAAAAGATTATATTTTTTTGGTTTCATTGCATTATTTAAGTTTATGTCCATTTGTTTGAGCAATGCAGTAGGATTAGATTTGTTGTCGTCGTCATCAACAAACATTAAAAAGTACGTACAATGATTTGGTGTGAACTTGGATATTTTATAGAGCATGTAGAAAGTTAATTAAGTTTGTGTAAAGTTTTAATTGAAAGTGTATTGGTGAAAAGTCTTGGTCTTGGACATTATTTATAATGGATGGTTTGGGTCAGTGTTCATGTTACTGATTTTAATGAGTGTATTTATTAAAGTCATAATTGTTGTTGACAACGGCGCGAAAACTCTCGTATTTTACCCTTGGCCAGCTAGTTTTTATCTGTTTGTGAATCTATACATGTTAAAATCATGGGATTCGATTTCACAGAGGTGCCATTGCTCGATCTTGTAATCCTTGTTAAGTTTATTGATGTTCAAACTATGAAACTCTGTATTGAACCATCTAATAGGTGAAAACGGTATGATTTTCGAATTTCGAATATTTATTTATGTGATGTTCTATATTTTGGAGTTTGACACTAAACAACAGTGGATCGAACCACGTCTTACGAAAGGAACTAAAGTTTACACGACTTGTCAACAACTCTTCATTTATATGACATGATAAGCTTATTACAACATTAAACTGATCAAAGTTCATTAATAGGGCCACTGAATTTAATATAAATACCCCTTGTACATTCATTTTGAGTAAGTAATTTTTATTATTTTTTTGAATTGTTGTCGCTGCAATTCAAGAAGGTTCTTTGACAATCTCTATTTCCATTTTGCGCGAGGCTCAACTCGTTCGACTGGTATATTACCTAGCTGACATAGGTATTCGAGGGTCGATGTCGTGTTAACACTATTTAGCTCACGTACAATGTTTTAAGTATGTGTATTTGAACTACAATTGATTCAAAATCAAAGAGAACTTATATTAATTTGAAGTGGTTCTGTCCGATATGATATACCTCCATCAAAGTGTTTGTGCATGTACACTTAAATCTTAATAGGCAAAATTGTAAAAAAATAAAAAAAATATATTATCAGATACAATACAATCACAAAATTCCAGATGTTATCTAAGGCTAATTTGATTTACACTCCATAAGATATTTGCCCAACCCTTAACGATAAATAATTACAGAAACATAGATGGCATTTTAAAAACCACCCAAAAATATATAGGTTTTGTATTTTGTAATGTTTTCAAACTTCAAAATGTCTTTCTAAATTTCAAATTTTAAGAGAGTTTATTTGAACTGTTTGTTTTTATAATTAATCAAACCTTAAAGAAAGTTTTACTTAAACTTCAGACTGTACATGTAATCATCACTCTTGTTATGCATTATGTATGTACGGCCTCTCTCCATCACACTCATATTCCATAAATATAACAGTATCTTAATTACTGCATAATTTAATAGTTAAGTTTATGACATGCATAACAAAAATAGCTTCACAATGTGGACACAATTTTATCCACCTAACAGTCTAACACCTAACTTTTTGCCGATAACTCTATACGTTCAGACACTCAACTAACACATTATTTTAAGACATCTTTCATGCATTATCCAACTCCTAAAAACCATTGGGATATTTTGCACAAAACAAAGAAAATGATTTTAGATAAACAAACTGCACAGGGCATTAGCAAATTGGAAATGCATGCGAGTTTCATTACGAGACATGTCATATCAAGCCAATTGTAGTAATTATAATCCATAAAGCAAGTTAAACTTGAATTAAATCCACAAATAGCTATTAAAAATATTGATTATAATTTGTAAAGAACCCTTGATGAAATCAAAAAGATAAAAAGAAGTCCTATAATATCAAGATGTATTAATTAAATCAATTTGAACAATTAGCACACCCGCATCATTTTTGCCAGCGTTAAACATCTCAATACTCCCTAATTCTGCAACTATCATTTTGTTGTTATTATTGTGGTAATTAATGCATTACACCTGTCCAAGACGGGCAATCATTAACAATTATAATATTTAAAAATTACAAGCATTCGATATAACGACAAAACCAACTAACCTATTCCACATTAATCTAGACGATATTCACGTGTTCTCAATAAAATAATCAATTCCCATTACATAACGAAAGACAGATCCGACAGTCCATACAAAGACAGCCTTTTGAGATACAAAAGTTATATTATAATATTTAGATAAAATCACACGTCTTGGATTGATTTGCATTACGAAATTAACTAGCAATTTCAAACAAAAAGAAAATCACAATCCTAGATCAAAGATAACCCTCTTGATTTTTTTCGAAGGCTGGCACAACTAATTATGTTTAGAAGACATTAATTAAACCTATTAGGTAAGCTCACGAGAATAGCATGTCTTGTTGAAATAATAATGATGCTTAGCAAATCCCAAGAGACGGATCACAGCTTTAATGTTCCAATTATTTTTGATTCATACGTTTTAAAAAATAATATATTCTGACAGATTTATTGCAACATGTCTTGTGATCGAGGATTTAGCAATAAAAGTTGGATTTCATATATTTTTCGTTCATTGTTTAAATTTGGGAGGATACTGATGAGTACACTAAGATTTGGCAATCGGATTAAATCTACATATTGTCTGATTTTTTGTGTTTAACTTATTAATTAGACGATAGCTATATGATTATTACGAACTGTATTTTATTACACATAGCATGCCATTTTCTGTATTGCGAGAAACTTAAATATATCGGATAAGGTGTATAATATATTATAAAAAAACTGAGTTGGTATTTGGTAACAACTATTTGAAAAAAAAAAAAAAAAAAATCTCTACCTTACGTTCGTCATATATGTTGCATGTCCATATATGTAGCACAACGTGTAACACAAATATTTAAACCCCATTGAGGTTTAATCTTATCATGAAGAAGTACTATATTAATAAATACTAAATTACCCCATATAAATTTTAAAAAATAATGCTAGTACGTTTTCACGTATGAAGTTTAATAATCACATAAACACTCCCTGAAGTTGAAAAAAGACCTATAGGTCATCAACACTTCACTTTCATGTTTTAAAATTTTCATGAGATTTCTATAATAACTTAAATATTAAAAAGAATTTTGTTAGTGAGGCCAAATTGCAAGAGGTTGTACTTGTAGATGTGTTTATCATTAAAAGCAAGCACACCATAAACAGAAACTATTTTCTACCAATGGAGAAATCAACACTTTGTTAGGCGAAAAAGAAGACCGAAACATATATAGTATCAAAACCGAAAATATAGAATGAGATTATGAGATAGTGGGTAAGTCCCTTTCTCTCATTACACCAAAAAAGAAAGAAATGTAACGGGACCAGAGATAAGAAACAAAGGCGTTACTCGTTTATCATGTGGGTGGGCCGTTTACTATATATATATATGGCTTTAATGTGGTGACTTTGGATATCACCGACAAAAGGGGAAATATTGGTCCTCCATTTCCACTCAAGACCATAAACCATCAAATTTAAATCCTAAATGAACTAATTTGAAGCAATATAATTCAAGTCAAAGAATTGAATGCAAAAACTACCCCTATATATTATCTATAATTGACAACAAAACTCTATCTTAAACTAATTAATAGCAAAAAAAAAAAAAACCCTTCCGTGAACAAGGAAAAGGCAAATATCCTCTCCGTATAAAATAGAAATGGTGAGACTAAAATTGTTTTGCTTTTTAATATTAGATCGGACATTAAGTGTAATTTCATTGATTACAAGTTCAATCGATTAACATCTGATTCAGTTGCTCCAAATGATAAGTAAATAATGTTTGGAGGTAATATTACATATTATTATATTTTATTTATATTTCAAAATTAATGTCATCTTATTTGAATTTATAAAAGATTTTGTTTTCATATATTAAATATTAAAAGTTAATACAAAAAAAAAGGAAAAAATAAATAAATTAGGGAATCGTCTTCCCTTCCCTGATTCGCTCCGGCGAGAGCCAAAACAGGCAATTGCCCTCTCTTTGTTGAAGAAAAATCTCTTTGACGTTCTTGCTAGAACATAATGCTTGCTTTTGGATCGAACACACTCTTAAGATATATAGCTCAAGAGTTTTTGGCCTTTTTGGAGTGTGAAAAATATTGCTCGAAATGAACTCTAAATAAAGAACACAATCAGTTTGGCGTTTTGGACGCTATATCCTTGTTCGCTCAACGTGTCATTTTTGTCTACGCAAACGACAATATTATGAAACATATTATTAAATGACAACTTTTAAATGATGTTTGTTTATATTGTTTCAAAAATAGAATATATATAATTAACAAAGAGATTTAAGTTTTTAAAATCTTCTTAATACAATTTTTTAATAACTAGAGGCTTGTGCAGAGGGCAACATGACATGTTAATTCAAGTCAAAGCTAAAAATAAATTTAGATGCAGTATTCAGATAAAATAATAACACGGGGAAGGTTTTTGCTAATAAAAATAACCCAGGAATCTTTTTGCTATCTATTAGCTCATTTGCGAGTACACTGTGGATTCTGCTTATATTTAATTGTGAAATTTCACTCAAATCAATTAGTCCAACAGTCCAACTTTACATGCGTGAAACTCTGTTAACTTTGTATTTTTATTTTCTCCTTCTTGATTTTCTCCCATGTTTATTGACTATTGTGGCAAATGTGTCGTGTGTGGTAAGTTGATTTATATGCAATCAGTATGTATATTTATTTAACAATAATATTAAAGTATATATGAATTTTGACTGAATTTGAAACATTTGGTGCACAATCCTTTGTTTCTTCAGATAAATTTCAAAAGTTTTCAAGGAAAATAGCAAATTTATAATATTCCATAGACTCCAGCAATTTAAAAAAAATAAACAAACTGTAATTAAAAAGAGTTATACATGCATTAGTTCTATTGAACTGTGCACTACACAAACAAATTAATCCTTGATGGAATAATGTATGATGCAAGGATGTTAGTTTTTCTTAGTGATTAGCATTTAGCAATAATATACACCAAGTTAAAAGTACTATTATATATCGGAAAAGAAAATACAAGGATTATACTCTTAGACAAATGCAATCCAAAAAGAAATACTAGGATGAATGGTTTTAGTATAAAACTATCAATTCCATTAGGACATAACTTGATTTCAAGTAAATTTGACATCCTAAAGTCCTAACTTCTTTTCGAATTATAAGTTGAAGTATCAGACTTAGTTCAGTATGACTAATTTAACCACAACAACTCTGCACTTAAATTTCAGCAAACACGACATACAGTCAACGGTGTCGACTTTGAGTTCGTTTTCAGGGCAAACATAAAGGTTATAAACCATAGAACTTGTACACTAGCTAAGAGACTTCTTCTGATGCTTTTGCATCAAATTGTGGCATTCTATGTGTTATTGCTAAATTTACATCACTTCTATCTAATGTATAATGGGATACTAATACACGGAATATTAGGTAGTTAGAAAAGTATATACATCTTTATCCTATAACCATTACATGTGAAGTAAATTTAATAGTGACATAAAGAATGATGCACCATTAGAACATAAATTGAGTTTCTTCATATGAATCATTATAAATCTCTAAAGTTCCTACCAAATATAGCTTCTCGAGTTACCAACCTGATTCCCCTTACCCACAACTTGGCACCCTCAGTTCCCCCTTGGCATGAGAAATGTATCTCCTTGTTCTTTGTAGTCAGCACACGAAACACGCCTGGATCATCAGCGTCGCTCTTCTTCCGTCGGTTCCACCTGAATCCATTGCTTGCGCCGACTTCGGCCCCACGACAGATCACATTTCTCTTGCTCGATTTTCCCCATCGCAATGTCCCTGCACCTTCAACCATCTTCAATACCTTCACATGGGGCGAACCTTTACCGGACTTCGTGTGCTTCTGCACATTTTCACCACGCAATACAAGCTTTTGTGCAAGCTCGTCAAGAATCACCCTTTCCGCATCATTCCCATTATTAGCTTTTCTTGCTAAGGAAAGTGTTGTTTCATCACACCTCGCCCCATGTGAGATTAGGAGCTCGCATACACTCCCATTGCCCGACTTTGCAGCCAACATCAGTGGAGTATGTCCATCGCTATCAAGAATGTTAATATCATGACCCTCGTCTATCAATGATCGAACCAAATCTAGGTTGCCAAGGTGTGCAGCACTGTGTAAAGTCGAGGGTTTACTTGATTTGAGATTGTTCCTTGCATAGGCATAAGCAGCAAGTGTTTTGGCAAATGCATCGTTATTTTGGTTAGCTTCTGCCAGAGTTATTGCTGTTTCGCCATACTTATTCTGCATTTCCACGTTGACTCCGGCATTAACAAGCAACTTGAAAGCCTCAACATGACCACCAGCTGCAGCAATCATGGCTGCTGAGAATCCGTTTTCATCCTTCTCGTTAAGATCCAGATTAGGTTGTCTGATGAGTTTCTTTAAAGCCTCAATGTCATTTGCTCGAGTTACGAATAGTAGAGAGGAAAATATTTCACTATTGCTTGATTGAGCAATTTTCCCAGATCGAATCACATCCAGAACTACTTGTTGGAAGCTAAGCGTCCATTTTACCGATCCAGCAATTGTTTCAGCAGATTGACAGGATATATTCAACAAACCAAAATCGGCACCAGCTGAAGCTAGAATTTTGAGACACTCCTCTTGTTTATTTCTAGCACAAATCATTAATGCAGTTTCTCCAGATCCTGTTCGCGAGTTCAGATTACAGCGAGATTTTATCAGGAGATGAAGAATTGCTTCTGATCCATATCGTGCGGCTAAATGTATGGGGCGGAAATCTGTATTTTTAGTTGTTTCAACTGGGAATTCTATGTCAGCACCACAATTCAAAAGCACTTCAAATGTCTTTGGATTATTACAGAGAGTTGCGTGGTGGATGATTGTTCTCCCGTAATGGGGAATATTAGGCGAGATATGGTGAAGGAGCATGCGGAGGATAGATCCGGTTGCTTCAAAATATTCCACCGCACACCATGTGACTCGATATGGCTCGGCTAATCCAGCACCTACTCGGAACTCTTCTCCTGTAGTTACATCCCATGCCCAAGCCCCCAACCTAACCTTTGTATCTGTTCTGACTCCAGCCTAATTTGGATAAGCATGAAAAAAAATTGACTTAAGCCTTCAACGCAATATTTAAAGAAGTACAAGATATCGTGAAAGAGATTTTAGTTCAAAGTAATGTTTGTTGTGATGCCAAGGCGTTAGAGGAGAGATTTTGATCGCGAAAGTGTACCATTATACAAGAATGTGTCATGATGCACTGATGATTCAAATTACATGACTAGTAACCATAAAACGGTAACGGTTTCCCATATTTTTTACCTTCAGCAGAAACTGGACAACAGAGATTTGCCTGCCAACAACAGCAGCAACCAGTGCATTACAGTCTATATTGGCATAGAGAGATGGTTTGGAAGATTGCAACAAAACTCTGGCATTTGCATTGGCATCTACACCACTCTGTATACAATCAATAAGAGAAACGTATTAGTATAAGATGCAAAGCATGCCTTCCAGTCAGTATAGTACTAACATTTTACTTAAGTTGAGGTTGAAGAGTAAGGAAGGAGAAAGGGAAAACGAAAAAGGGCAGAGTAAATTTATAAACTTGAAAATTCATATCAGAGAGCAGTGGTTTACTATACGGAAACTGATAATTAGACTCCGTTTTTTACATTCTATGAACCAAATGAGAAGAAACTATACTTAGTATGTCAAGGAGCTATACTTGCTCATTGTTGGAGATTAATATGGAAGTTACAGTCTTCAAATGGCCAAATTATGAAATAATCAAGTATAGATCCCTTGTGCGCGCACAAAGTTGCTACCTTGAAATAAAATAAGCATCTGTCTAAGATTGGCAGCAGTCCCTTTTTTTGCTAGAGTTCATGTTGCCTTTAAGCTCATTTTATTGTGCATCTACAATTGTCAATCAACGCATGTAGTTTTCATATAATTCTCAGCTTATTACTAGAAAAAGATGGAGCCAAATGTCTAGAATCATCTATTTCAAATAATAGTGTTCTTTCTTCCTGAAGGTTACCCATATAACATCTAACATGAATGTAGAAAACAGAAAGCAGTAGCATATTAATTACCTTAATGAGTGTTTCAACAAAATCAACAAACCCTCTACTGGATGCAGTGACAAGGGCAAGCACCGCAACTTGCGGGCGGATCATATCGCAACCCATTAGTAGCTCAGCATGTCTGGCCCGCCCCAGGTAACATGCCTCCAACAAAGCCTCCTCGCATGCAGCTTGACCTGCCCCACCATTCAACAGCACTTCCAGCACCTCAATGTGGCCCTCCCTCACTGAGGCTGTCGTTGCATATCCTCTGAACAATTTTTGGTTCACAATAGCTCCAACATTCTGTCCACCCACAGAAACAAACAGATCCTAATTAGTTATTATAGCTCAGATACAAACATCAAGAGAGTACAAACAATGACAGCACTAGAAATTCAGCTTGATTAAATAATCGATACTTTCCAGCAACAATATAGCAAAAGTTATTAGAACTATGTTCTAGTTATCATAATTTAGTACTACATGTGAAAGTACATAGCCCCAACAGAGCTTTTTTTCCTCCAAAACTATGTTACTTTCGAGTTAACACCAACCTGAACTAAATTGAAGACTTGTCGTCATTAGATACCATAACAAAATTCCAGTAAAGAAAAAAAAAAAAGAAGAATATTAGGCAATATTAAGACAAAATTCATCTACTGCTGTATATATCTTGAAACATTTAGGCTTACTGGGCCCAAGAGTAGAGGAGCAAAAATAATTAACTAGACAATGCTCGGACCAAATAATTGCTTAGCACTAACCCGGATTATTAAAGCTTTAATTAGTTTACAACATAAACTCATTGCAACTTAAAACTTTAATTCCATCGAGTAGAGTCAAGCAGCAAATTATAGTCGCTATGATTGATTTTTTTTTCATTTTCTGATAATTTCGCTAAGCTTGAATTTGATATTAGAAATCTTGGGCTCACAAGTGTCATTGTGTCACACAACATTCGAACAACCTGTAACAAAATATAGAAATCATATGGAAAAGGAATTTGATTATTCAAACCTTAATCCCAATTTGTCATTTGTTTTAATTACTAAACTCTTTGACAATATTTAATCGAATATGAAAACTAAACAAGATTTCTGAAAAATGGCTAATCGCAGAACCCATTCGACATTATATGCAACACGTCACGTGAGAGACCATAATAATAGAGGCAAAATAAGTTTTAGACCAGTCAAAGTTTTATTAATTCTTAAATATATACATTAGACTTAAGAAGGTGTGATTGGAATTGCACCAAGTAATTAAGGTCGTTGCATAAACAGGAGCAGGCCAATAAAGTATTAAATATTAATTAACAATCTGCGAACTCTTTTAATTTCACTTAATATTATTGGCATATTCTTTCACGTAGATGATAGATCACATATTCTCACAGATTGTTAACTCATAACAAAGTTTATTAATTTGCTGACTATTTTCATTTTCGTGTATACTTTTCAAACATTTGGGTCCTCACGTTGACATAAGAGATGTCACTTCATTTTATTATAATAATAATTATTTTTTGGTAATTTAATTAATATATTATTAGAAACAAAGCCGGATTGAAATTAGAATTAGAACTTTCTAATAATTATCAATTCATGCTAAGGTCCACGCACTTTATATACTAGCTGTGACTCATTCTTCCTTAATTCACGTCTATGATTGTCTCTTAAAATGCAATATACTCTTAATTAATGACGACTTAGTGATATAAACCAACACTAAAATACAAAACTATACAAAAATTAATGCAATTAATTATCACTCATAAATCATAATTCGTCAACTAGCTAAAAATTCGAATGACGTACAGTTACACAACAAATTTCAAATATCGATAAGCAATAATATCACAAAACAACAAATAATCACAGAATTTAAACGTAGAATTAATTAATTAAGAAGATGATGATCATCACCAGCAATTTTCTGACGAGAGCAACGTTTCCGTTATGAGCTGCGAGGAACAGCGCGGTGACGTCAGTCCTGAACTCCTCGAACTCGACGCGAACTCCGATCGCCGATTCGCCGTTCAGCACGACCTCTGTTTTTCTGGATCTCAAGCTCACTGTTCCGACGTAATTAACGTCGACCGATGAATGAGAGATTAGCTCCGAAGCTAGCTCGAGATCGTCGACGTGAGCGGCGTCGACGAGCCGCTGCGACGTCGGATCGGAATCGTGATCGGACGTTCGGAGTCTCATCGGATAAATCTGCTGTTGCTGTTTTCCGATCACGGCGCCGGAGGTGGAGGTTGTGGTGAAAACTGTCGTCATTTGTGGTGCTCTGTCGCATCAATTTTGCGCGCGCAGTGAGTGCGGGTGTGTGTGTTTTTTAGAGAGAGAGAGAGTATCTGTGTGTGTGTGTGCAATGTGTGTGTTGCAGGGGAGGGAAATGGTGGGAAATAAAGCAGGGGATTTATTTATGGCAGGTGTGTGTGTGTGTGTAAGTGTAACGTGTACCAGTGGTAATATAAATTTTTGACTGCCCAAATTAATTAATTCTCTACCTACAAATCTGATTTGTAATTTATTGAATTAATAATATGTTATTTTGATCAAATATGTGCAAATGTTATTAAATTAAAATTACCATATTTTATTAGGTCTGGCTCATAAAAAAAATTCATACGAGGTGATGATTTTTTTAGATGTGGTTAAACACAAATAAGATTTATTGATCATGAGTAATGACACCGGATATTCCGATTTACTTACTGCGATTCTGCTCTGTTTTGAAATTTTAAATTTTATACTAATAAATGAAATAAAAAACACTTAAGCTAAAAGTTTATATTTGTGCTTCATTGGAGATTCACATGCTGAATGAAATGGAATCATCTTTGCAAAAGTAGATTTCAAAAAACCAATCCAGGATGCTTAAAAATAAGTTCATCAGTCATAATTTGTGATGTGATTAAATTCTAATTTAATTTTCTTATCTAAGTCTACAGTAATACAGTAACCAACTTACGAAAACAGCAGATACATCCTAATCGATAAATACGTGTTTTTATTTTAAAATATTGTACTGAAGTTGAGACTGATTTTAATAGCATTTTTTTTAACATCATTCGTTCTTTCATCAGTTGTACGCATACTCTTTATATTAAGTAATACTGAATTTTCAAGTAAATATCATTTTTTGTCACGCAATTATATTTGCAGTTTGACAAACCAAGTCACAATTAATTAAGGTACAATGAGTGTGAAAGGAAATAACCATCATTCTCATACCACATCTATCACAAAGAAAAGGATAATTCTCATACCACAATATATTTATCAAGTGTGATTAATTTTACCAATAAAATAATGACTATGAAAGAGTTAATACGCTAGCAAACACAAAGCAGTTGATCTTTTCTTATTCGCCGGAATTGGCCTGCAAAGTTTTTTCGTGCCACAGGCCGTTTTTCAACAAGAAGATTATGATTTGCCGAAAGACGAATATGCCTGAAAAAAGTGAAAAGCTTTTATGCAACAATATATTGCATATGTTGAACCTATCCAAGTATTTTAGATTCCGAAATACGGAAGTAGGGTTACACTTGCATTTAAATAATAATTACATACGTTACAACATAACTCTTGAAGTTAAAATTTTGATCTGATCATAACGATTATGAAGAAATGCTCCACGAGTACAGGTACGTACAATGAACATAAATAAAATACAATCTGCTCATGACAAAATTTTATAAGGGTTAAATGTACTTTTATCTTCAACGAGTGACTTGAAATTCTTGAATATTATTTAAATTTCAGAAGAACTATGCCATGGGGCCAATGAATAGCCAGACAAAAAAAAAGGGTCCTTAGACATACAATTTGAATAATTGTAAACAGGCCGTTGAAAGATTAAAAATATCATAATATCCTCTTTCTAAGTTGAAATACGTCAAGCATTCCGAGCGTCAGTGGGTTACTCAACCAAAACTAATCAGGCAAAGACTTATGCACTACGAGATGGACTTGATTTGGCACGTGGCATGCGGATTACGCATGTTGTGATTACTACAAATTATTTATATATGTTGAACTATTTTGACAAAACACATACACATCAAGGACACCTAACGGGCCTCGTACAAGACATCGGGAGTAGGTTGTCGAGATTTATTGCGGTCATTGGTACGTTCAGTGATAGAGAAACCAACCAAGCAGTCAACACTCTCACATAAATGGGAGCATTTGTTGTTTTACAAGAGCAGACAATCACTAATCCTTCGTCAATGTACAACATCTGGACACAATATCCAAATTGGATTCAACCATTACTGTTGTTTGATGTTTCTACTGTTATAAATCGTATTTCTAATTTTGCTATTTTATGTACTAAGAGTGTTATTTTGCATTAATTAACTGACCACTAGATCTTGCTCAAAAAAGTTGAAATACTTATAATTTGAATTTGTAAAGACACCATTTAAAGCTTTAAAAAAATTATAACAACCTCCTCCTTTTTTTGGAGCAAATAACAGCCTCCTTAAAGTTAACATACTTACAGAGACATCATGAAATTAATTCAGAATGCATTACAAAGAGAGTACATTAAAATTTCGTGAAAAGTTCTCTGTCATTATTTAACACTTGTAAAAAGTTGTGTACTTAGACCAGACGTTAAGGATATAGATGTAATTATCACATTCTCATGTAAGAATTTGTAAAGCTACTTGGGTGATGTTTACAAATTCACTCCAATAGCATAAGTTTATAAGTTAAGTTAAAACTGCAAAATTATGCTTAAGTCATAGTGTTTGAAAAAAAAAAAAAAACAATCTAAAGTTCGCCATGAATGGAGGTGTTTGAGAAAAATTATAAAAGAACAGAAATATAATTATATTTATTAACAATAACTACCACAAGCTAAAAGCAGGTATACAGTAACTTCTAAATTATGACATTTTAGCTTCAAATGAGTATTCATATCTTAATCATTATACCTTATTAACCAAACACCTTATAATTATTTAAATAAAATTACAAATAAATTGTAGCTTATTTGAAGAGGTTACAAGCACCACCCTAATTAGTAACTTCATACCATAAACTATAAAGTAAAAGACTTAATCGAATAGTCCGACATAAATCTTTATCATAAAAAAAAAAAAGAAAGAAAGTCTGACATTAAGATATTGCAAATCACTGTTGATGAGTTTCTCCCTCTATCTCCATATTTTATATATATGGACGGATATATAAAGCATAGTCTAACAACTCAACCAAATGGCCATAAAATCAAGGTTTAATTCCTTCAATCTTCAGGGAGGCATATTTGATATTTGCAACAAATTTTCAAGATTCTTTAATACCAAACCTGTCAAAGTACGTAGTTCCTTACATGAAGTAAATAAGTAATAACTAGTTGTATAAAGGTCCGTGTGTGCAAAGAAAAAGGTGGAATGATGACTAAATATGTCCTTAAAAGCTAACTCTACTCATTAATGTTATTTAGACAGATATAGATAGAGAGTAATGAATGAAAATGAGATGGAGAATTAATTTTGTTCTGAATATGTAACTTACTCGATCATCATTACTGCTTCAAATTGGTTCACTTTTGCTGAGTTTCATTTTAATTATATTTATGTTTAATATGCAAAAAGTGGTAATATTGTCCAAAATTATTATTGATAATATAGACCTCAGCTCAATTAAAAGATTATATATCAATTATATTCGTAATGTTTATGAAGTATACCCAAACTCTAGAAGATCTACAATTTGTTGTAATACTTATCATAATAGATATTGAAAACATCTTTTCTTTTTTGTTCATGAGCATCATTGATGTGGTATACCATAAAGACCCATACAACTGTACATGTTAGGATAAAGATTTCAAATAATATTACGTTGAAATCTATTTTAATTCCTTGTAAATGAATTTGGACTTCTATACATCTGTGATCTCTCACTTTCTCCGTAATAAGGTCTTTTAGTGTTAAATATGCAGGAATCCTAACTTTTCATATGGTATCAGGATCAACCAAGTTGATGATGAGTTTGCCTATTATACCCACATATTAGGATTTAATGATCATTCTACCCTACACGTGAGGAGGCGTGTTGAAGTTTATCTGACGTCGGTTGAAAATTAATTTTCGCTTCTTAATATTATGATCTTTTACGGAAAATATGAGGGGTCCATTATTTCTAAACTACATGACACTCCAGAGAGTCCGTCAAATATTAGGGATACCCTAAGAAGATTAGTAAATATAAAGGACGCTCTGTATGGTTTCAACAGTAATAATGATATACTTTTAAGTTATAAACATTGTAATTGTTGTTTAAAATAATAAAACTATTTAGGCCCTCTCTAATATTTGAACATTTTCAAATATTAAATTTATTTAAATTGAGAGAATACCCTTAAGAACCTAATTTTAACACAAATATTTAGTGAACTATCCAATTTTATAATTTGGTCTGCTATTATATTACAAATTGAAAATAAATGGAAATAGATGGCAAACATCAATCCCCTACCTGGGGGCATAATATTTTGGTTGTTGGGTTGATTAAGTGTGTGATTTAGTTTTTTTTTTATTTATTTTATCCAAAAGGAGAAATTTAAATGAGTCAAGATGTTATCATTTCGTTAATAATTGAATACAGCAAAAGAAAAAAAAATTAAGTAATATTCGCTAAGAGAAAATATATATTATGTCAGTAAAATTAGAAAAGTATAGCAGAGAAATTGCGTAAGGAGGGAAATTGGGACAGCAGGGGATTTATGTGTAAGTAACTGTAACGTGTACCAGAGGTAAAATAAATTTTTGAATGCCCAATTAATTGATTCTGCATGTAACTACAGATCTGATTGGTAACTTATTGAATACATATATTATTTCTATCAAATGCGAGCAATTTCTATTTAGAAATTGAAATTATTACTTATATCAATGCGACACCTAAGAAAAAATTAACTTGTACCTTACTGTTTCTTGTTCAAAATATAAAATAAAAAGATCACTTGATGTATCCGTCTATATAATCAGTATATTATTTGTAGATGCGCGTAAGCCTAAAAAAGGTTTAATGCTGATGACCCTGGATATTGCTCCTATTTTTTTTTTTTTAAAATAACTAATTCATTAACTCAAAATAAGGAGCTACAATGGGTGGCCTCCATCATAAAATGCAGAGTTTGGGATATTGCTCCTATTTACTTGCTGTGATTCTCTTCTGTTTTGAAATTTTAAGCTTATACTAATAAACGAAATAATATATTACACTTATAAGATAAAATAATAACTCATATGCCATACGTTTATATTATTTTTCTTTTATGTATAAGAAAATACAAACCAATTCCGGATGCTTAAACTGATTTGCAACTTAAAAGTCACAAATTATGATGTGGGTAACCTTTTTTTTTTTTTTTTTTCTCTCTTTTTCATTTCTAAGTCTCCCGAAACTAATTTAAGAAAGGTGCAGATACGTATGAATAACATATACATGCCTTATTGCCTTACATCTTTTTTCACGATATACACACATTAATGTTAACACTTCATTTTTACATAAAGAATCCCAATCAAATACATTTTTAGATAAAAATAATACTGATGTTAAGACTGATTATGATAGAATATTTTTTTGATCTTTCCTCTTTTCATCAATTGTATGATACCAGTTTATATTAAGTGATACTGAATTTTCAAGTAAATATCACGATTTTTCACGCAATTAAATTTTCAGTTTGATAAATCAATCCAAGAATTAATTAAGGCACAATCCACAATTAGTTAAGGCATCATGAAAGTGATAGGAGGTAACGATCATTCATATAGAAGTATACTAATAAACTATGACTAATTAACTCCTAACCGGCCTGGATCATGAAAGAGTTGTACGCTATAAAACATCAAGCCATTGATCTTTTCTTAATAATCGGCATTAAAAGGTCTTTTTTCTTAACAAGAAGATTATGATTTACCACAGGGCGAATGTATTTGAGAAACGAAAAGTGATGTTTTGGAAAACAATTTGGAGAAAAATAAATTATACAATAATATTTTGCAGCATTAATCTTTTTGTCGAACCTATCGAAGTATTTTAAAATTAGCTTCATATTTTATAGACAAAAAACTTAGGTGAAAGTAGGCGATCTAAATTCTCAACCTAAAAAGACTGTTGCAACAAAATTTCTAACTCAATCCTTATGAGAAAAAAGTTCAATCTTGTAACCAAACTTAACTAACTTTTATTGTAGGGATAAAATTATAATACTAGTTAGTTCTGGGACGCACATCCGTGCTTAATTGAATACATTAGCATTATTTTTTAAATGCATCAACATTGATGAAAAGTATATGATCCCAATATATGTTTACAGTACAGATATCAAGAAAGTAGTGAAGATTTGTATTTCAAACAACATTCAGTCAAACTTTTAGATGAAAATTATTATTAAGTTGAAATTCATAATAACAAAGATCAAAAATTTGGTAAAAATGAAGAAAACAAAAATAAATTTTAAAATATTGTAGAGTAGCATATTATGAGTTCAAGCCCCCGTTGAATTACAAAATTTCTTCATTATGTTAAAAAGTAAGTAAGTAACTAACATACAACACACATTTTGTACATTTAATTGTTGATTATTTAATGTACTTAAATTCAAGAATTACCACGTTACAGCCGCTTATGATTATAATTATATTTATATGGATCCACAAATGTTTTAGAGATACATGATTTATAAATTTTCCTTCAGTATATAAAATGTATCAAAGTACACAAACACCCTCAACCTTTAATGTGATTAGTAATATATGGTACCGAGTAATCCTTGTTTATCAACTGTACTTTTTTCTTGAAACGAGATCAATATTAAATTAGTTAGTGGAGAATATAATTTAGTACATGTGATAGGAGAGACGGAAATATGTCTTGCAACAGTAGAAATGTTATAAAACAAAAGAAGCTATAGTTATGTTGGGCATGTGTCCTCGATGTGATAGAGAGGTTCCGTGAGTTTTGCTATGGAATGAAAAGATGCTCCAAGTTTGACTAAGAAGTTGGCTGTCTAATTGATTATGACAAGTTTGGTTTGTAAAATATGGGCAGATTCAATGAGGAATTGGGGGTTATTTCGATTTGGTTAACTTAATTTGCAATGAGAGATTACACGTGGATCCTACGTGGATCTGACGTGGCGCACAAAAAATCTAATTACAAATTGGGTTCTTGGGCCATGTATAAATTTAATTGGGTAAGTAGGAGCTTTGTAGATTACAAAAATGCCCCTTCATAGGTAGTTTAGGCTAAATTATTTCGACCAATTAGGTGAACCAATTGCATACGTTTAGTTATTTGGGGTGTAAATTATATGAGCAACCAAACCTGTAAACTATTTTATTTACCACGTGTAATCTTACACTCACAATTGCCAATTGCATATTTTGCAAACCAGCTTGTCCTTAGTCTGTAACAAAATGATTGCATGAGAGTCACGAATCTAGTCAATTTAGATCTAATCTCCCAAAGAAGACCATCTAGGGTTAATAGTGATTGTGTGATGTTAACACAATCAATCATAAGGACGCGGTTGGTTACACTAATAACGGCCGATAAAATTGGGAACTGGGGTGTAACAACATTGATTGTAATAATAAGTATATGTCCAATTACACGTGGCTGGCCAATTCCACAACTAGAAATTGTCGGTCAGATCTAGGTATAAAATCAATTGGGGGATAAGACATGAGTCAGATTACAATATTGTCCCTCTTGAGGGTATATTATGTATTTTAGTGCCAATTCGGCGGACCAATAAGGTAAACCAATTTCAAAATAAGTAATTAGGGGTTTGTGCAAACAATTCAAAAATATGTTATATTGTACACGTGTAATTGCACTCTTTTTAATCTCCAATTAGGTAATTTGGTAACCAAACTCGTCCTAAATATATAACCAGAATAAATTATGAGGTGAGTAATCTAAGGTGACTTAGCTAGGATAAGCCCATCTCATAAAACTGAAAGTGTAGCCCACTGAAACAGAGATTGTATCTATAAATATCTTATTTAAATCTTTGAGGATATCCCAATTCGTGCCAGGCCTGGATTTTCGTATAATGATGCATCCTAGTTGAGTTGGGCATAACCTAAGCGGTAGCCATATGTAAGTATGTAGGTTGTGGACATATGCAGCATGATAGGAAAGGTGTCTAGGATTTTGATTGCTAAACACAAAATTATTACTTGGTAACATAGTTAAACATAAATAACTAAAGAAAAACATATTCAAACACTATAATATTCTCCATACCTTTTTTATTAGTATCACCCACACTAGTGCAAGCAAAATATTTGCAGGGAATAAGTGCTGCACATGTGCTTATTGGTATTGACTTATACTTATCTGTTGAAAACATATATTTCTAATCTTAACAGCAAGTAAAAAACTAATATGCAATAATATACTATAGTTCTCACCGACGATGTTCTCTAACATTCTTCATTAAAGTTCAGCAAATAATCATCACCAATAAAGTAGGGCCTCTTGCACTATAAAAGAACGCCTAGCCCAAAAACTATCTGAAATGTGAACCAAACTCAACTTTATTAATAGAGTAAATTATGGAAATTATGAATTATTTTTTTAGTTGACGAATATTTTCTACGTAATAGTACCTTTTTTAACACAATCACTGCACTACTACTTAGGTCGGTTTTATATCTTCCGATAATTAACAGTTACGCAAATTTTAATTGTTTCTACCTATATATCATCGTATACTAAAGTTTTTAAATGAGTTCTTAAAATGTGTAAAATGCAGTTCAATTTCATACCGATCATCTTCCCACTGTTTATGAAGTACTGTTACACAACTTCTAATTATCATTTTTTTGTTTTGTAATATTTGGCATATTATATGTTTGTAAACAAAGTTTTAATTCATTAAAACTTAAGTATTTAACAAATCAATTAATTTGCAATTATTCTTATTTTTTGGATAATACAAATTAAACATATGATTATATCTATCTGAGAATTGAACATTAACAATCATAATTTTCTGCAATCTATAGTAATTATTTAATGGGGTATTAGCAAAAACTACCCCTGTGTAATCTCTAATTGGCATAAAACCCCCTGTGTAATGTTAATTGGCAAAAATCTCCCTTGTGTTATCTACCCTTTTAGTAAATGTCTCAAAAACCCTAATTTACATTTCATCTTTTTATTTACCCATACTAGTAACCCCCCCGCGTGCAAATTTCATTTTGATATTAAAATTATTTTATATTTTGCATTTCCGGCATATAAAGTTTTCTTTGATATAGTGAAAATTCTTTTATGTTGCGATTATAGTTGTATATTAATGCTATCAACTAAAAGATGAATATACATGAGTTATTTGTTAGACAATCAAAATCTCTTTCATAGTAGTTAAGTTCATCTTCTTCACATCTATAAAACCTTGACCATATATTAAATATAGTTGCAAAACAAAAGAAAGTTGAGTGAAAATTGACGTTGCTAATGAGAAGAAGATGTCAGCCTATTGTTATTTATTCGAATAATTTAATTTTAACGCGTTCTGCTTTTACATAATTTATCTATGCAATCTGTAAAAAGTCTTTAAAAATAAGACATTTGGTGTATTGAGTTATGAAGCCTTTAGATTCTTGACTTTGTTTCTCATACAAAGTTTTGTATATTCAAAAGGTCTAAAAATTAAAGCACTAAATTTTGAAATATCAGGAAAAAAAAAATGTGTGAGAGGGATATTGAAGTTTTTGCATATGGAATCTCTTTCACCCAAAATATAACCGTAGAAAATAAATTGTGAATCTGGATACGAAAGAGCAAAAAAAAAGAAAAAGGTGAAAGTATTTGGATATTCTTTTTTTTTTTTTTAACTAAAAAAATTGATTTGAATCAAAAGGTAGAAAATTGTAGGATTCATCTAATAAATAATATGAGTTAATATTCAAATTAGTCACTCAATGTTTCTTTTGTACATAGAAGTACATGAAAAAAGAAACTCTACCCATTAAAATGTTGTATAATATGAAAATACCACGATTTTCTTTTCTAATGAGAGATACAAAAATGCAAATCTCAATAAAGTACCAATATTTAGTGTAAATACAACTCTTGCATGAAAAATAAAGTTTTCTTCTAGGCTCTAGCATAATTTTAAGAAGAAAATTTGAAATAATTAGTAATTTGAACCTTCCTAAAACATAGCAATGAAAAATGATCGTAAGTGTGACTTTTGCAGCAATGAAAAATACATGAACAAAATCCCTTCTACAAAAATAGTTATAAAATTACATGAGCAATTTTTCATCTTTAATGAGAATAATTTGGAAATCATCCTCTGTTATCTTGCACATATACGGTACTCCGGATCCCTTAAGTTGAGCCTTTTTCTTGCCAAGTCCGTTAACTGAAAATACATGTACGGTTATCAATAAAATCTTATGTTTTCCACATGAATATTAGTTGACACTATTATGAGCATATTATTGGATGTTGTCCAAGTAATGGTATCATTTACAACAAATATTTCAATTACATTTAAAAAGAATATAAAGGATCAAGTATTGATCAAATATCACAATACAGAGTAAAGTGTGGACAATTAGTAATAATGACTTAGTAAATAAACAAAAGACGGCATGTCTGTAAAAACTTGCAAAAATATTAAGAATATCCCATGCAAGAGAATCTTTGTAATGAAATGTGAATTAGACTGATCAACTAATTATACAACTCATATATAATTTAACTTTATTATATAAAATAATTATACAATAAAGTTCTATATTATTTGTAAAATACAAATCACGATTTCCTACAGATCATTATAATTGTGGCTTGCCGTCAATTTTGAAGTATATAATAATTAGAAGGGCGCATATAAATTCATTATATGTTACTTTTTTTTTAATTGGCAAGAATTGCGAAGGGGGGTATAATAAATACTCCAAATACACGTTACCTTCAAACTTTTTTCTTTAACTACTAACATGCACTATTTCGTATATCTATTTCCATCATGCTCTCCCTTTCTTCCTTACATATCAAAATCTCATGCTTCTGTTCACCAAAAAGTATTGGTAAAATATGTTTAAATGAAAAAAAAGTTGGATAACAAAAAAAAGGATGGAAAGCGAAAGTGTATATCGCCCTAGACCACTTCATCTTTCCCCGTAATTTATAAGACAAATACATAAAACAAAATAAATCAATCAATCTAGCGCACCATGTATCGGTTGCAAATGTGTATTGTGTAAAACATGGATCAAACCAAAGCAAAAAATGCGTTTACCATGTTTGACAACAAAGTCTTCTTTTTCTTCACGATTTTGAAACATCCAAATGCATATCTAGTAACCATCTGTCATAAGAAAGAATAAGGTAAAAGATTAGAAAGAAAAAATAGTCATCAACCATGAAAAGAATATTAAAGTAACTTGGTTAATCAGGACAAATTTCGAAGTGAAATTGAATATCAAATACCTCGCCTGCACAATCTATAAACTAAATTAAAGTGAGTGCCTCAAGAAACAAAAAAGACTAATTTAAAGAATGATGGAATAAGAACTTTTGTGTAAAAAAAACTGATGTAAATAGCAAAAAAACTCAAAAAGAAAAGATGAGATAGAGAGAAACCAGTGGCCATTGTTGTTCTTGTGGAAGGAATGACCATAATTAATGGGATATTAATTTTAAGGATATGCACAATCAATTAACCGAGAGTAGTGGGGTGTGTGAAGTTACAAATTGAAGTTTTGCAAATTTGGAAACTTAGGAGATGCGTTGAGTTAGGGAACACAAAGAAAGTGGGGTTATGAAATTACACAATTAATCTTGGAATTTTAGTGTTTAATATAGTAGGATGAGGGTAAATAAGGAAATCAAAAAAATGGACCAACAACTACCTTAAAAAATGGGTTTCTTTTTAATAGTAAAGTAATAGATAATGGGTGATGCTCAGTTGGGCTTGCCTAAGAGTCGGTTTTAAATTTTATGGCCCATTAACATTGTTGGACTCTATTTACATTCACGGCCCATTTGTTTTTATTTTTTATTTTTTGAACCTGGCCCATTTTTGTTTGACAAGCGGTGTTCGTAATTTTTATTTATTTATTTCTAAATGTATGTACTTACATTTGTGTTATTATTGTTAAATAATTTGCAATTAATTAAGGAAAGAAACATCCAGCCACCCCCACCCCCCCTCTTTCAAGTTCTCATATTATCAGAACTCGTATGAAACTTATGGACCACGTGCACATTTTGTTTAGTAACTATTAAGACTTATTTGTCGTTTTTCCCTTTTTTTTATAGTTAAATTGTCGGTTTTCCTTTTTATATCATTTATGCTGTTTCACAAAAGTGTAGGTTGAAAACTTAATGTTTTTAAAGGCAATATCCCTATCGCTTGAATACTTCCGCTGTGTATCAAATCATATATTATCTTTTTATTAGTTAAGATTTGTTTCTGGGGTCTGATTATTTGTAGTAAACATACACGGATATATTCTTCAAGCTTAAAGGTACATGCTTGAAAGATTAATAAAATGGTCAACACACTTTTTGTGCGGGTTAGATCAGTAAGCTCAATTATGAAAACCCAAAATTGTAAGCAACAATTCCTTCTTGTAATATGCTAAATATTACTCGCTTGTTTTCACAATTTATGAGAGAAGCTGTTAACAGTGACTCCCGATATCGTGTTTATCAATCACACTGCTCTTTTGCAACCAAACTAGCAAATACTCTACAAGAGTGGTTTTACTATCTCCTTCTAGGACAAAAAACACATATAAATCAATGCAAACTCAATAAAGTAAAACACACGAAATTTTATCACTCTTGTCAACAACAACAACAACGATGAGAACATAAAAAGTTGCAATAACAATAACGGAAGAATCAGTGGCAACGAAATATAGTTTTGAACCAGCAGAACATTTGCAGGAGGTGAGTGTCCAACACCCCAACCGCATAAACAACTTAAGACAGTAGTGCACTCCAAGACTTACGATGACGTAATTTCATTCAACGATTACTTGATGACATGTCAACGCCTATCCCAGCTCGACAGTTGAATCACAGTAGCATTTTCCCTGTCAAGACTTGCAATAATGTAATTTCATTCAGTGATATAGAGAGTTCCATAAAGAAAGAACAAGCTGAGTGTGGTGAAGTTAACCTTACAGATCTATAAGTAGTACTTCATTTTACTTGTTACTGGCAAAAAGATGATCAAGGATCCAAAACAGGAGGGTAGGTGTGAACACATAGCATTTCATTTCCCGCATCCTTTTGTTCTTCTTGAATCAGCTTTGCCGGTTTTGCCGCAGAAGGCCTGGACCAAAGCACCTCCACCTTCTCTACAGAATAAAAGTATCCTAAGCTGGAAGGGATAATCTCAAGCCTCCTGCAATACTGTAAAACCAGTTTCTTGAAGCACGGAAAGTTCTCGGGGTGAAACATTCCATCTTTTTATGTTGAGGCTCTCTAATTTGAGGTACTTGAGTTTAAGGAACTCTACATCTCCCAGATCCCACAGTTCATCGTGAACAGCCCCTAGGCGTAATTTCAGAACCTCTAGGTTCGGTAGTAGTTTCTCCAAGCCTGAAACTTCATGCCATTTTAGACGAAACTTGGATAATGTCAGCTTTTTCAAGGTTGTAGGAAGATTGAATTGGATTGAAAACTGGCCAGAAAGTCTTATGGAACCATGGTATAACACCTTAAGTGATTCAAGTTGATCAAAAGACTCTAATTCAGGTAAATCATAATAGCTCTCATTCATGAAGATACATCTTAATTTCCGAAGATTTGGCAATCTTTTGATCAACTGATTCTTTTTTCCAGAATGAAATGCAGGTGTAAATACTACAATTTGGAAGATTTGTCAACTGGATCACCAAATGTAGCCCAATGATCTATATGCACGTGCCTTAACTTCACCATTTCCCATATCGATTCAGGCACTGCAATTTCACCTCTTAATCCTTTGATTATCAAGGACTCTAAGTTCGAGAGGTTGGATATTGATGGCGGGATTGAGTTCCAAGAAGCCCGAGTAGAAATGTACCTCAACTGCACCAGCATTGTCACATTCCCAAGTAAATAGTCACCTATAGAGGTTCTCTCACAGTGCAGGATACTTAACAACTTACAGTTGGAAAGGGCTGATTCGATGTCCTTGTTCATAATAAATACTAAAGCCGATTGCATAGGAAGAGCTACTGGAAGCATTGGAAGATGCTCAGAAGTAACAAAGGGCCTCGAAGAAGCATTATAATGATTATCTCCATACTTATTTTGTGGACAGATGCTTAGTCGTCGTTGATAGACTACAGAATCAGGTAACTGACCACACACTTGTATCTTCTGCGAAAAGTTTTCTTCTTTAGCTTTTGTCAAACACATATCACGTAACAAGTCATGGAAACAGCAAGCTTTCACTTTCCCATCGGACCTTCTTCCAGCAACCATGAGGAGACTTCTATGAATGAGATCCATTAAATTCATTTCTGCTTCAACCTCTAAGCTCCTACGTTCGGTCCTCCTCACGAACCCTTCAGCAATCCATAGCCATATTAACTTTTTAGCAGGAATTTCATCATCCTCTGGAAATGCTCCAAGATAAAGAAACAACGGTTTTAAGTGACTTGGTAAAAGCTTGTAACTTAGTTCTAGCACTGCCATCACTTGCTTTTGAGTATCACCAGCGATATGCAAACTCAGATCTCTAGCAACTTGTTTCCATAAATCTTGTTTCTTCTCCGACTTGGCGAGAAGTCCAGCCACCACCACAACCACAAGCGGTAATCCTCTGCATTTTTCTGCAATTTCCTTTCCTACTTCACACAATTGAAGAGGGCATTCTTCTTTATTATAGACCCTCTGTTTCAGTAGATCCCAACTCTCGTCATTAGTTAAAAGACGTAGTTCAAGAGGATCGCTGTGATATTTCTCTTCTAACCTTATTAGTTTGTTACGACTAGTCAACATTACCCGGCTGCCGTTGCTTTTGACTGGGAAGAAACGTTTAAGGTCCTCGAAAGCCTCCATACCCCAAAGATCATCCATGACGATTAGGTACCTCCTTCCAATCAGTTCTTGGTGAAGCAGTACAGATAAATCGTCGCCACTCTTTCTGCGGATGAGATCAGTAAGCTCAGTTATGGAACCCAATATTGTAAGCAAAAGTTCTTTCTTGTTGTATTCTTGCGAAACACAGCACCATGAGCGAATCTGAAAGTGATCAACGATGAAAGGATCCTCGTACACTTTCTTTGCAAGAGTCGTCTTACCTAGTCCAAGCATCCCAATGATCGAGACTACATCAAGCCGATTAAAGTCATTAGTGAGCCGTTCCTTTATTAGCTCCACCTCAACATCGAAACCCACCATCACATCTGTTGTTGAGACCATTTCTTGAGACGACGCATCAATTGTGGGTAAAATTGATTGAATGGGATCCTTGCTTGCGACTTCGACTCCATCAGTGTTGGATTTTCTCTCAATGATGTCCACTACAGCGGCTTAGCCAGCTTTATCTGTTCCATAAAATCAAAAATCCATAGAGATTTTAACTTTCCAGGACAAGCTCCAACCACGAAAGTGTTGGTGATATATTCTGCTTCATATGCTAAGCTCATGATACAATTCGAAATATCTTTAGATCCATAGCTTGTGTCGATATTGCCTGCAATATTCTGAGAAAGGATCTGAAGAAAACCAGATCCTCGTGAATATCCTGGAATTGATCCACTGAACCCATGAGCAAATCAGATTTACAATCCACTGACTCCTTCATGTTATCAAGGAGAAAATTCAAGAAGGCCATCTGATCAGTTTGCGGAAACTTTTTCCGCAATCTATCTAAAAATACGGGAACTATAATCTCCACGATGTCTTCTTTGAGAAGTTTAAGCTTTTGGAGGAAATTAGATAGCACAATACCCATATCTGTATCAGTTTTTCCCTTCATGTTCTTGTTAAAGGACGAGATGATGACATGTCCTATTCCCTCCCCACAACTTGGAATTGCATTTTGATGTCTATCAGTTTGTCTTGCTCAGAATACTTTGGCAGGATATTGACTAGTAGATGCACCACGTACGTCATCACCTCAAGAAGAAGAAGGAATTGATCCTTAATAGGACCTTGCAGATCAGCAGTGTTATCTAGTAATTTGCACAGATTTTGTAGGAGACAATCCCCAAAGCCCACGAGAAGTAAGTCAGGCAAGGGAGGATTTGAATCTATTTGGAATAACAAAACATTAAGGATTCCGGTATCCATCTCTGGTCCAAAACCGCGGTTAATCTTCAAATACAGTTCATACTCGCTGGGGTGATAGCAATCAAAGAATAAGTAACGTGCGATTTTATCAACCACAGCTTCAGTACAAACCGACAATCCTTGCAACTTCTCACGGTCGACCAAGTCCTTAGTAAAATGGAGGTAGTTTCTCAAAAATTCTAACTTTACTTTCGGTCTCACAAGTGACGAGTCATACCCACGATTATTCAGTCTCTCCATAACTTCACCTAGAAATTCTACCACTGATTCCCCGCTGATATCGAGATTTGATGGCGAACAGTACCTTGCGTCATTGAGAAGTAGCACATAGGCATCTGCAACCCTTTGCGGCAAATGCTTATTGTCGTAAACTTTTCCTTCAATCTCATCCGTTGATGGGACACCGACATCCCCATCAGATCCTTGAACAGTACGGCACTTGAGAACGTATTTTGCTAGGTCAAAAAAGTGAAGCTCCACAGCCGTCAAGTCATGAACCAGACTCTCACTATTGTTCCGTCAACCCCCACACACCACTTCAACGCCCACCTGAAGAATCTAATGAATAAGTTGATATTGTCCTCACAATCAGACAACTCGTAACTTTTGAGTTGAGCAGTGGTTACTTGACAAATCCTAGTGAAATTCTCGTACACATCCTTCATTACCTTGTGCAGATCGAAATCTTCCTCACCACCACGATCGAACTCACTGGGGTGCATCTTTATACATAATTTTTCAAACTGCACAATAGGATTCTCCTCCTCCATCTTTTGCCGTGCAGTAACATAATTCTATTTTGAGGTGTTGTGCAACACTCAGATGCTCTAACCAACTAACAGATTGCTTTTCAGTTTACTGCAATATGCAATCAATCATGGCCAATCTCGAGTTACGTTGACTCATCACCTTTCATGGAATTGATTAAAAAAGACATTTTACAAATTGTTTTTCCACATGCAGATATTAAATTATTTGATTGATTCCCTTGAACCTCGTTCGTTTAATTCAACTCCGTTCACGTTCAATTGTTTACTCCTAGGAGCCATTCTCTATGTGCCCTTTCACCTTTTTTAAAACATGGTCAGTAGTCTTTTCACCTACTAGGAACCAATCACATAATCTGGACGACGACGATTAACATCAGCATCACATGATAGTTCTATAGGCATCCACATTTTCCTTAATGCAATTGTAATTGCCTTTGTTTGCACTCCATCACAATAATAAACCGAATGACCAGTAGCCTTACTACTAGGAATCACAAAATGTGACCAGTAGTCTACTACTAGGAGCCATTCTCTATGTGTACCCTCTCACCTTTTCTAAAACATGGTCAAAATAGTCTTTTCACCTACTAGGAACCAATCACATAATCTGGACGACGACGATTAACATCAGCATCACATGATAGCTCTATAGGCATCCACATTTTCCTTAATGCAATTGTTTTGCCTTTGGTTGCACTCTATCACAATAATAAACCGAATGACCAGGAATCACAAAACGTGACCAGTTGTCTACTACTAGGAGCCATTCTCTATGTGCCCTTTCACCTTTTTTAAAACATGGCCAATAGTCTTTTCACCTACTAGGAACCGATCACATTATCTGGACGACAACGATTAACATCAGCATCACATGATAGTTCTGAAGGCATCCACATTTTCCTTAATGCAATTGTTTTGCCTTTGTTTGCACTCCATCACAATAATAAACCGAATGACCAGTAGCCTTACTACTAGGAATCACAAAACGTGACCAGTAGTCTACTACTAGGAGCCATTCTCTATGTACCCTTTCACCTTTTTTAAAACATGGTCAGTAGTCTTTTCACCTACTAGGAACCAACCACATAATCTGGACGACGACAATTAACATCAGCATCACATGATAGTTCTATAGGCATCCACATTTTCCTTAATGCAATTGTTTTGCCTTTTTTTTGCCTTTGTTTGCACTCTATCACAATAATAAACCGAATGACCAGTAGCCTTACTACTAGGAATCACAAAACGTGACCAGTATTTTACTACTAGGAGCCATTCTCTATGTGCCCTTTCACCTTTTCTAAACCATGGTCAGTAGTCTTTTCACCTACTAAGAACCATTTACATATTCTGGACAACGACGATTAACATCACATGATAGTTCTTTAGGCATCCACATTTTCCTTAAGGCACTTGTTTTGCCTTTGTTTGCACTCTATCACAATAATAAACTGAATGACCAGTAGCCTTACTACTAGGAATCACAAAACGTGACCAGTAGTCTACTACTAGGAGCCATTCTCTATGTGCCCTTTCACCTTTTCTAAACCATGGTCAGTAGTCTTTTCACCTAATAGGAACTATTTACATATTCTGGACAACGACGATTAACATCACATGATAGTTCTTTAGGCATCCACATTTTCCTTAAGGCACTTGTTTTGCCTTTGTATGCACTCTATCACAATAATAAACTGAATGACCAATAGCCTTACTACTAGGAATCACAAAACGTGACCAGTAGTCTACTACTAGGAGCCATTCTCTATGTGCCCTTTCACCTTTTCTAAACCATGGTCAGTAGTCTTTTCACCTTAATAGGAACTATTTACATATTCTGGACAACGACGATTAACATCACATGATAGTTCTTTAGGCATCCACATTTTCCTTAAGGCACTTGTTTTGCCTTTGTTTGCACTCTATCACAATAATAAACTGAATGACCAGTAACCTTACTACTAGGAATCACAAAACGTGACCAGTAGTCTACTACTAGGAGCCATTCTCTATGTGCCCTTTCACCTTTTCTAAACCATGGTCAGTAGTCTTTTCACCTAATAGGAACTATTTACATATTCTGGACAACGACGATTAACATCACATGATAGTTCTTTAGGCATCCAAATTTTCCTTAAGGCACTTGTTTTGCCTTTGTTTGCACTCTATCACAATAATAAACTGAATGACCAGTAGCCTTACTACTAGGAATCACAAAACGTGACCAGTAGTCTACTACTAGGAGCCATTCTCTATGTGCCCTTTTACCTTCTTTAAACCATGGTCAGTAGTCATTTTACCTGCTAGGAACCATTTACATATTCTGAACAGCGACGACTAACATCACCATCACATGATAATTCTATAGGCATCGACATTTTCCATAAGGCAATTGTTTTGCCTTTGTTTGCACACTATCTCAATAATAAACCGAATGATTAGCAGCCATACTACTAGGAATCACAAATCATTTTGTATTTGCTGTTTAACCTTTTTTAAACCATGGTCAGTAGTCTTTTTATCTACTAGGAACCATTTACATATTCTAGTAGGATTAAAATCACCATTCTCTATTTGCAATTCAACTTTTTTTAATAGCTATAATCAGTAGTCCCTATCATCTACTGAAACCATATATATATAATTAGACAACACGACTTATACTCCTTATACTTGGTAAGAGTCATTTATAACATTATATACATCGTCACTCATTAAGTATTCAACCTACTTGAATTCATGAAAAACATTCCCGTATACCATACAAAGGGACATGACAATTCATAAATGTCATTCCGTCGCTACTATGCCCATACACAAGTGTTTTTGCTGCAGAAGATACGTAGCCAAATTTGTAGAGACAAACAAATCTGGACAGATTGCTGTCAATAGATATATGCTTTACAATTACTGGTACCTTTTCAAGTAATCTCTGTGTACGAAAAAGGAGCCAAAAAGATCCAAATTCTAAATTTTAGTTCAAACATAGAATTACCAGAAGAGAATTGGTTTATGTCCAAAGCTTCATCTAAGGTAATCAATATATACTAAATGTACCTGCAATTGGTTACTACAGAGATTCTTGGAACAACAAGATATTCGCCAAACAGTGACTAAAACATTATCCTCCAAGACTTCAGTTTGAGTGCCAAAGTCTCTACCAAACAAATTCTTTATCTATCAAACCTAAAGTGATCAACCAAAACTAAATATCCAGAACCAACATACTTCAATTTCGTATCTAATTGACAGAACATAAATCTTAAATAATTGATGCGCTATTTCAAGATAACATTACGATCGTATTGAAAGAGTGACACAACCCAAATAGCCGGAGAGTCCCCAAAACCCTAGAAATAGATTCTACACTTACATCCAAATAATCCTTAAACCCTAACCGCAAAAGTATCCAAGATTTATCAAAATCGATCAAGAAACTTACCGAACAGTAAAAGAAATCCGAAGATTGAACGCAATCGATCGAGAGAAATTAACCCCAAATAGTATCGTAAAGTTAGGGCTTTTTGTTGCAACTTTCCTTTTTTTTCTTCCTCTTACAATTAATTCCCAATTGATTATAATTGATATATCTCGCAACGACTATAATTCGAATAAAAACGCGTATTCGGATCCACAGACGCGTTTTTTGTTTTTATATTGGGTCACGCTCGATTGGGTTTGTGAGCAGATTCGCTTGTTTAAGAGTCGTTTATCGTTTTATATAGGGTCACACTCAGTTGGGCTTTTCTATGAGTCCATTTTAAATTTTATGGCCCATTAACATTGTTGGACTCTAATTTACAGTCGCGGCCCATTTTTTTTTTTTAACAAGAGGTGATTGTAATTTTTTTATTTCTAAACTAGTAACCCTGCCCACGGGGGGACCGCGTGCAAATTTCTTTTTGATATTAAAATTATTTTATATTTTGCATTTCCGGCATATAAAGTTTACTTTGATATAGTGAAAGTTCTTTTATATTGCGATTATAGTTGTATATTAATGCTATCAACTAAGCGATGAATATACATGAGTTATTTGTTAGACAATCAAAATCTCTTTCATATTAGTTAAGTTCATCTTCTTCACATCTATAAAACCTTGACCGTATATTAAATATAGTTGCAAAACAAAAGAACGTTGAGAGAAAATTAACGTTGCTAGTGAGAAGAAGATGTCAGCCTATTGTTATTTATTCGAGTAATTTAATTTTAACGCGTTCTGCTTTTACATAATTTATCTATGCAATCTTTAAAAAGTATTTGAAAATTAAGACATTTGGTGTATTGAGTTATGAAGCCTTTAGATTCTTGACTTTGTTTCTCATACAAAGTTTTGTATATTCAAAAAGGTCTAAAAGTTAAAGCACTAAATTTTGAAATATCCAAAAAAAAAGAAAGTGTGTGAGAGGGACATTGAAGTTTTTGCATATGGAATCTCTTTCACCAAAAATATAACTGTAGAAAATAAATTGTGAATCTGATATAAAAGAGCAAAAAAAAAAGGTGAAAGTATTTGGATAATCTTTTTTTAAAAAATTAAAAAAATGTATTTGAATTAAAAGGTAGACAATTGTAGGACTTATCTAATAAATAATATGAGTTAATATCCAAATTAGTCACTCAATGTTTCTTCTGTACATAGAAGTACATGAAAAATGAAACTCTACCCATTAAAATATTGTATAATATGAAAATCCCATGATTTTCTTTTCTAATGAGAGATACAAAAATGCAAATCTCAATAAAGTGCCAATATTTAGTGTAAATACAACTCTTGCATGAAAAACAAAGTTTTCTTCTAGGCTCTAGCATAATTTTAAGAAGAAAAATTAAAATAATTACTAATTTGAACCTTCCTAAAACATAGCAATGAAAAATGATCGTAAGTGTACTTTTGCAGCAACAAAAAATACATGAACAATATGCCTTCTACAAAAATAGTTATAAAATTACATGAGCAATTTTTCATCTTTGATGAGAATAATTTGGAAATCATCCTCTCTTACCTTGCCCATATATGGTACTTCGGATCCCTTAAGTGAGCATTTCTCTTGCCAAGTTCGTTAACTGAAAATACATGTACGGTTATCAATAAAATCTTGTGTTTTCCACATGAATATTAGTTGATACTATTATGAGCATATTATTGGATGTTGTCCAAGTAATGATATCATTTACAACAAATATTTCAATTACATTTAAAAGGAATATAAAGGATCAAGTATTGATCAAATATCACAATACAGAGTAAAGGGTGGACAATTAGTAATAATGACTTAGTAAATAAACAAAAGACGGCATGTCTGTAAAAACTTGCAAAAATATTAAGAATATCCCATGCAAGAGAATCTTTGTAATGAAATGTGAATTAGACTGATCAACTAATTATGCAACTCATATATAATTTAACTTTATTATATAAATAATTATACAATAAAGTTCTATATTATTTGTAAAATACAAATCACGATTTCCTACATATCATTATAATTTTGGCTTGCCGTCAATTTTGAAGTATATAATAATTAGAAGAACGCATATAAATTCATTATATGTTACTTTTTTTTTAATTGGCAAGAATTGCGAAGGGAGTATAATAAATACTCCAAATACACGTTACCTTCAAACTTTTTTCTTTAACTACTAACATGCACTATTTCGTATATCTATTTCCATTATGCTCTCCATTTGTTCCTTAAATATCAAAATCTCATGCTTCTGTTCACCAAAAAGTATTGGTAAAATAGGTTTAGGGTCAATTGCGATCACCCCCTTATCGTTTGGGGTGTTTTGCAAAGTGCCCCCTACCGTTTCAAAAAGAGCATTTTGCCCCCTAACGTTTGTAAAGTTGCCCCCTGAGTCCTTGATCTACCGTTTGGTTTTTGTCACGTGGGTATCTTTTCATCCATTAGATTTGACTCAGGGGGCAACTTTTCAAACGTTAGGGGGCAAAGTGCTCTTTTTGAAACGTTAGGGGGCACTTTGCAAAACACCCCAAACGTTAAGGGGCAAGACGCAATTGACCCATATGTTTAAATGGAAAAAGCTGGATAATAAAAAAAAAGGATGAAAAGCGAAAGTCTATATCGCCCTAGACCGCTTCATCTTTCCCGGCAATTTATAAGACAAATACATAAAACAAAATAAATCAAACAATCTAGCGCACCATGTATCGGTTGCAGATTTTTATTGTGTAAAACATGGATCAAACCAAAACAAAACATGTGTTTACCATGTTAACAACAAAGTCTTCTTTTTCTTCACGATTTTGAAACATCCAAATGCATATCTAGTAACCATCTGTCGTAAGAAAGAATAAGGTAAAAGATTAGAAAGAAAAAATAGTCACCAACCATGAAAAGAATATTAAAGTAACTTGGTTTGCTTAATCAGGACACAATTTCGAAGTGAAATTGAATATCAAATACCTCGACTGCACAATCTATAAACTAAATCAATGTGAGTGCCTCAAGAAACAAAAAAGACTAATTTAAAGAATGATGGAATAAGAACTTTTGTGTAAAAAAAACTGATGTAAATAGCAAAAAAACTCAAAAAGAAAAGATGAGATAGAGAGAAACTAGTGGCCATTGTTGTTCTTGTGGAAGGAATGACCATAATTAATGGGATATTAATTTTAAGGATATGCACAATCAATTAACCGAGAGTATTGGGGTGTGTGCAGTTACAATTTGAAGTTTTGCAAATTTGGAAACTTAGGAGATGCGTTGAGTTAGGGAACACAAAGAAAGTGGGGTTATGAAATTACACAATTAATCTTGGAGTTTTATTGTTTAATACAATAGGATGATGGTAAATAAGAAAATCAAAAAATGGACCAACAACTATCTTCTAAAATGGGTTCCTTTTAATAGTAATAGAAGATTATATACCCATATTATATGAAAACCTCCAAACCTCAATAAAATTCAATTGATTCATTATTCAGTTTAAAGAGTATTTTAAAGTTTGATGTAGAAACTTATAATTGAAATCTTTCTTCTTAACACTACTGATTTCAATAGTTTAATTTTATTTTGAGTTATATAATTTAGTTGGAATTATTGAAAAAAAATAAAATATTGTCCTCTACTTCCTCTCCAACCCCCCCTCCCCCTCCCCCTCCCCCTCCACCATACCCCAACTTTCAGGTGGCCACGAAACCGCCGCATCGCGGCGACATCAAGCTTACTTTTGTATCTCTCACCCGTGGAACTCAGGAATCCAAAATATTTGCTGTTTCTTTTCCGTTCCAGCATCTTCTCGTCCGGACCATGCTTGCGGGCTGGGTTTGGGCCGGGTACGGTTGCGCCTTTAATTTAATACCCTGTTCTTTTTTTCTTATCCTTACTCTTCTTCTTTTTCGGTTTATTTGGTTTAGTTCTTTTTTTATATTTGTATTTTTATATAAGTTGAGGGCAAAAATGTAATCTCAACACTGAAATAACACTCCGAGTTGCATTTGATGCGCGTGAATTACAATCTATGGCTGGAGGGGGCTATTTGCTAATTTCTAAATAACAAAAGGGGGTTTTTGCTAATTAAAATTACACATGGGTAGTTTTTGCTAATACCTCATTATTTAATTGTGTTGGCATAGAAGCTCCACGATATGTCCACGTGTCTAATCTGCTAACAATAGTTGAAACCTTAAACCATCACCGTCGGATCACTGTATTAGTATCCTGGCCGTTGATTATGTGTACCACCAATAGTCGGCAATTTGTAGCAATATCTCTCGCTCTATTCTAATTTGCACAAAAAAAGAAAAGAAAAAAAGAAGCTGCTCAAAGATTTAGTTGAATCGCGTGCTCATCAGATCATCTTTGCTCTTACTTGATACTATCATGGTAATAGATTCATTTTTATTGAATTCAATTATCGTTCTTTTTATTGTGTGTGTTTAACTGATGAAAAGTGTAAAGCTTGCATCTGGCTTATGGAGATAGTGCAAGATGAGAAGTGTGTTGTGGAATTGATTTGATTATTTGTGCTTGAGCGAATTCAGAGCTGTAATGTTAAATTGATTTGTGATTTTATACAAAAAAAGTATTCTCTTTTAATGTTGTGGATCAAAACCCTAATTTTGGTTTGGTACTCTACGTTAATTTGGATTAGATGAAGTGGGATAAAATTTAGTAAAAGTGGGTTTGAAGAGCGATGAATTTGGAGCAAGTTTCTCTTTTGTATTTCTTTTAGGTTTATTATTGAATTAATTTCACTTGCTTTGCTCCCCTGGAAAGGAAGTAGATTAAATATAGAGCTTCGAAAGTGCTCAAGTTTTCTTGTTGGTTGTGATATAAAATCGGTATAAAGGCATTAGATTTTTCACTTACGGGAGGAGTATAGTTAGTACCCCATACTTGCTCGATAATTTGTTAGTTTGTAAGAAGGAAAAGGGAAGGGAACGAAAAAGTTGACGCCTTGGTCCACTCTGATTCTTGAAAAATGGCAAAAGGGAAAAGATAACTTTATGCCCGAAATTCGTGCATTCATCCATATTAGAAAAAATTGAAAACTGTACGAGAGTTGCCATTCCTTTTACAATATCCCTCCACCTTCCCTTCCGACGAAGTAAAGGAAGGTCTGTAACCTTTCCGCAATCCCTGGTCCAATGGCTCTTAGCAAAAACACTTTAAATGTTAGCTATATATGTTAAAGCATTGAGGATTAATTTTCTTCTATATTATTCTGCATTTTGCTTTCCTCTATGTTCTATTCTTGAGAATTTGCGGGTTTGCTGTTTTATCTGGAACTGTGCTGCAGGGGGTGCTAAATACTGCTATACATAGATCACTAAGCTCTTATTATCATTCTTAGTCTTTTATGAGTAGAAATGAGAGATACTCCCAAATGCTTAAATGTCATTCCTGAAAATACTTTCTACTTATCGTTTTATGTGTTTAACAGGCACCTATAAAAGGAATTCTATCTCTTCAAAGGGCAGCTTTGGTTCGGCGCTCCAGTGAAAATTGGGGCCTGCCAAGTAGATTATTAAGCACTCAGGCTGCCACAACTTCTACCACACCCCAGGCCCCACCTCCTCCCCCACCTCCAGAGAAAACCCACTTTGGCGGGCTGAAAGATGAGGATCGCATTTTCACAAATGTCTATGGTATCCATGATCCATTTCTGAAAGGCGCCATGAAACGAGGAGACTGGTATCGCACAAAAGACCTAGTACTTAAGGGAACTGATTGGATAGTTAATGAGATGAAGAAATCTGGTCTGCGAGGACGCGGTGGTGCTGGTTTTCCATCTGGGCTTAAATGGTCTTTCATGCCTAAGGCATCCGATGGCCGTCCTTCGTATCTTGTCGTTAATGCTGATGAAAGTGAACCTGGAACTTGTAAAGACAGAGAAATTATGCGTCATGATCCACACAAGTTACTCGAAGGTTGTTTAATTGCTGGTGTAGGAATGAGGGCCAGCGCTGCATATATTTACATTCGGGGTGAGTATGTGAACGAAAGACTGAACCTTGAGAAGGCAAGGAGAGAAGCTTACGAAGCTGGATTGTTGGGAAAGAACGCATGCGGATCTGGTTACGATTTTGATGTACACATCCATTTCGGTGCTGGGGCTTATATTTGTGGTGAAGAGACGGCTCTTCTGGAGAGCCTTGAAGGTAAGCAAGGTAAACCAAGGCTAAAGCCTCCTTTTCCGGCCAATGCAGGACTGTACGGTTGCCCTACTACTGTTACAAATGTCGAAACAGTGGCTGTTTCTCCCACCATACTAAGGCGTGGTCCAGAATGGTTTGCTAGTTTTGGAAGAAAAAACAATGCTGGCACCAAACTATTTTGCATCTCAGGCCATGTCAACAAGCCTTGCACTGTTGAAGAGGAGATGAGTATCCCACTAAAAGAGCTCATAGAGCGACACTGTGGCGGTGTACGTGGTGGATGGGATAATTTACTTGCAGTTATTCCCGGTGGTTCATCTGTCCCATTAATTCCCAAGCACTTATGCGAGGATGTGCTTATGGATTTTGATGCTCTTAAGGCTGTGCAGTCGGGATTAGGAACCGCAGCTGTCATTGTGATGGATAAATCAACTGATGTGGTAGATGCTATTGCGAGACTCTCTTACTTTTATAAGCACGAGAGTTGTGGTCAGTGTACGCCTTGTAGAGAAGGCACAGGATGGCTGTGGATGATTATGGAGAGATTGAAGGTGGGAAATGCAAAGTTGGAGGAAATTGATATGCTTCAGGAGGTGACTAAGCAGATTGAAGGACACACGATTTGTGCCTTGGGCGATGCTGCTGCTTGGCCGGTTCAGGGGCTTATCAGGCACTTTAGGCCAGAGCTTGAGAGGAGGATTAGGGAGCGGGCTGATAGAGAGTTACAACAGGCTGCTGCAGCTTGATAATTTATTCAAGGTATAGCTAGAAGAGACTTAATCTTTCAAGCTTTGGTCTAAGTAGTTATATAGTTTTGTTCTTGAGATAGTTACATTTACACCGCTTGATGTTTGGTTAAATTATAGAAACTCTCCCTGCTGTTTGAATGAATACAGACACCCCTCGTACAAGTTTAATGAACATTAGAGATCTTACACCCAGGGTGTAGATGTAGTTACCCCTTCATTCTTAATAGAATCTTCTAAGTTTTATGGTTCAGTTTTTTGAAATCATGCCCTGATCAGCTCAAACCTCTGCGATCCCCTTATAACATGCAGTTTCGGTTAAAATTTTGCAGATAATCAGATCCACTGATAGATTCCAGAGAATAAGTCACTGATAAAGTGGAAGAGACATTTGAGGATGTGTGCATCAGTGCCTCCGGCATGTTCAGTTTAATGTTTGTATCGCCCGATTGCATTAAGATTCTACGTTATATATTGATGTGTTCAGCCTTCACTATATGTTGTCCTAGGCTGAAAAAGAGTAAGATGATGATGTTTCATCATCATGTCTAGTTTTTCATAATTTAAAGAACATTCATTTCAATTTCTTATGGTGATGTTCCTGAAAATATTGGTTATTGATTGAAAAATTGATCAATTAAATGCGAAGAAATCTCGGTGTTCTTTGAGCTCCTTCCATCATGAAATTCTCGGTTATATTGTTGTTTTCACGTGGTGGTTCTTACTTGTATGTTGGACAAGGTTTGGAAATGTTGTGGCTGTAGTTTTTCCACTATTACATTGACTGCAAATTTGTAAACTGATTGTAATCAAGAGTTTTAATATACGACACAACAAATTTTCGATAAATTCTTAAAGAATTCTTAACATTTAGTGAGAGAAGTTAAGAATTTTTAAAGAGAGAATTAAGAATTCGAGAACTAAGAATTTTTAAAGTGTCTTGGTGCGAAGCACATGTACTGAAGTCGCCGTATGAACTGATACTTCATGCAACACCCCATAGTGGAGAATTATGTGATTTATTGCATTACTAGTTAAACCAGTGGAGAATTATGTGATTTATTGCATTACTAGTTAAACCGGTCTAATCTGGTGAAAGTTATGCAAGTGTCAATTGTGTATATATATATACACTGTCATAAATTAAAATCTATATGAGTTCTTAAAACGTATAAAATGCAGTTCAATAAGACTTCAAATTTTACACCTACAACTTTTATTATGTTAATCAAGAGTTACACAATTTCTAAAAGGGATAATATCACTCACACCCCCTGAGGTTTGGTGTAATATCAGAAACTTCCCCTGAGGTTTCGGTAATATCGGTGACACTCCGTGAGGTTTGCATCAACATATTACATAAGTACATCATTCCCCTTTTACCCTTAGACAACTTTGACAACTTGTTAAGACCAAAATAACTATTTGGTATTCGCATTAAGAATTTAAAAAGAGAAAGAAGACAAAATAATTCTTTTGAATAAATATTGGGAATTTAATATTTGTTTCTAAATAAATATAAATTTTTAATACAACTTTACAAATAAAAACTAAAAGAAAACTAAAAACTACTTAAAACAAATATTCAAAAGTTTCTTTTATTTTTGGATATGTATAATTTGAATATCAGCAGATTAGTTTATTCATTTACAAAAGAATGTTCTAGAAATCAAGTTCTAAATATATGTATTCATATTTTCTCTTTTATAATATTTTGTATTGCATATATCTTTTGAGTTTTGTATGAATATAATCATCATTTTTTATATGTAATATTTAGAATTCCAAACATTCTTAGTAAATTTATAAAAGTTAATGTTAAAATATAACTCTATGCTACCAATTTTTAAAGTTGTAAATATATATATATATGTATATATATATATATATATATATATATATATATATAAATCATTGTATGAATTTGAATAGAAAAATTATACTTTATTCTTAACAAGTTGGGTGAACAAGGGTAAAAAGGGAACATTGGATTTATGTGATATGTTGATGCAAACCTCAGGGGTGTCACTGATATTACCAAACCTCAGGGGAGGTTTCTGATATTACGCCAAACCTCAGGGGGTGTGAGCCCTTTTCTAAAATATTGCTCTCTTTTATTGTTTGGCATTTACCCCGCGCGCATATTATATGTTTCTAAAAAAAGTTTTGATTTCATGTACATCGTCGATTACTTGAGTACTTAACAAAGACTAAAATTGTAACTAGTATTATATTTTAATAATTACAAATTAATAAAAACAACATATGACTTATCTTAAAATTTGACAATGAACAAGGATAGTTTTTGCAGTCTACAGTAATTAACTAATTGTGTTGGCATAGAAGCTCCACGATATGTCCACGTGTCCAATCTGCTAACAATAGTTGAAACGTTAAACCACCGCCGTCAGATTGGTACACTAGTAACAATCGAACATAATCTCGAATCCTGGCCGTTGATTCTCCTGCTTCACCCATTCTCTCTCGCTCTAGTCCAATTGGGGGCAAAAAAAAAAAGCTGAAAGATTTAGTTGAATCGCGTGTTCATCAGATCTTCTGTGCTCTTACAACATTTGATGCTATCATGGTGAGGAAGTTTATCTGTATCGTATTGATTTATCATTGTTTCTTTTTTTTTTTTTTTTTTTTTTTTTTTGTGTTTGTGTAAAGCTTATGGATATAGTGCAAAATGAGAAGTGTGATATGGAATTGATTTGATTGTTTATTTGTGCTTGAGCGAATTCATTGCTTTTATGTTCAATTGTTTGTATTTGCCAATCGATTTGTGATTTTATGTATACTAAAAAAAATATTATTTTTTAATGGGGTGGATCAAAACCCTAATTCTGATTCGGTATTCTAGGTCAACTGAATCAGAAGAAGTTGTTTATGAGTTTTTGGGAGCTTCATTGGTATTTGGGAAGTGGAGTGGTATCTAATTTTATGTTGGTTAAGATCAAAATTTGGTTAATGTGGGGTCGAAGAGTGATGAATTTGGAGCAAGTTTCTCTTATGTACTGTTTATAGGCTTATTATCGAATTAAGTTCAGTTGCTTTTTTTCCCCGGGAAAAATGAGGAGATTAAATGTAGAGGTCTTAAAGTGCTTAAGTTTTGTTGTTGGTTTTTGATAGAAATCAGACTAATGGTGTCTCCAGCCTAGGTTGTTGATGGCTATTGTAACGATACTAAACTGATTCTCGACCAAATGTGATGTTATCATGTCTTTACTTGGTAAAAGATTGCAACTTTTTAAGTATTTGATTTTGTGAAATGGGGTTCAGAAGGAAAATGCAGTAGATTTTTCACTTGTAGGAGAATTATAGTTAGGCCCCCATACTTGCTCAATACTTGTTAGTTAGTAAGTAGGAAAAGGGAAGGGAACGTAAAGTTGACTCCTTAGTCCGTTCTATTTTTGAAATATTGGCAAAAGGGGAAAAAAAAAAACTCACATTTTTATCCGATCTCTTTTGGTCGTACAACATTTGATGATATCGTGGTGAGGGATTTATCTTTTTTGAATTGATTTATCCTTCTTTCTTTTTTGTGCGTGTAACTGATGCGAAGTGTAAAGCTTGCATCTTACTTATGGATTTTGATGCAAAATGAGAAGTGTGATGTGGAATTGATTTGATTGTTTGTGCTGGAGCGATTTCATGGCTGTAAATATGAAATTGTTTGTAGTCGCTAATAAGTGCTGACCATTAGTCTTCTTGTCGCCAACCAATGTTGTGGATTTTATAAAAAAAAAAAATGTTATCTTTTACTGAGTAGATCAAAACCCTTATTCTGATTCGGTATTCTACGTTGACTGAATTAGATGAAGTTGTTTATGAGTTTTCGGGAGCTTCATTGGTATTGGGGAAGTGGGCTGATGCCTAATTTTATGTTAGGAAAGATCAAAATTTAATAAATATGGGGTTGAAGAGTGATGAGTTTGGAGCGATTCTCTTTGTATCTTTTTTAGGCTTATTATTGAATTAAGTTCAGTTGCTTTTCTCCCCTGGAAAAGGAGATTAAATATAGATGTCCTAAAGTGCTCAAGTTTTCTTGTTGGTTTTTGATAGAAAATCAAACTAATGGTCTCTCCAGTCTAGGTTGTCAATGGCTGATGTAACGATACGAAACCAATTCTCGACCAAATGTGATGTATCATGTCTTTACTTGGTAAAAGATTGCAACTTTTTAAGTATTTGAATTTGTGAAATGGGGTTCAGAAGGAAAGGCAGTAGATTTTCCACTTGCAGGAGGACTATAGTTAGGCCCCCATACTTGCTCAAGGATTTGTTTGTTAGTAAGAAGGAAAAGGGAATGGAACTAAAAGTTGACTCCTTAGTCCATTTTGTTTTTGGAAAAATGGCGAAAGGGAAAGGATAAATATACTTGAAATTCAGTGTCTCTTGCATTCGTCCATATTAAAATCAATTGAAAACCGTTTCTTTTCCCGTCCCCCCGCCCCGGCATAGCGCTTCTGGCAGAAGAAAGGCTGGATCAGAGATTAGGAGTCTTTGACACTACCTCCTCTTATTAAGACTTTAGAATGCTGCTGCTGACCCGTCTTTGACCACTGAAGAAGCTTAACTAATGACTGGTCATTGTTACCGAGTTCGTTCCAACGACTACGACCGAGCCTTTTTTCTTTTCATGGGCTTACTTAACTTAATAGGCTTGCAGAGGAAAGGCTGTAAGCCTTCCCCAATCCACGGTCCAACGCTCTTACCGAAAACATTAAATGTTGGCTATTTTTGTTCAAGTGTTGAGGATTAATTATCTTCTGTAATGTTCTGCATTTTAATGTCCTAGCCTCTATGTTATGTTGTTTATGATATGCGGTTTGATGGTTTATCTGGAAATGTGTTGCAGAGGGTGCTAAATACTGCTATACATAGAGCACTAAGCTCGTATTATCTTTCTTGGTCTTTTTGAGTAGAAATTGGTGAGGTATTCCAGTATGCTTAAATGTCTTTTCTGAAACTACTTTCTACTTTAGCATTCTATTAATGTGTGTAACAGGCACCTATAAAAAGCATTCTATCTCTACAAAGGGCTGCTTTGGTTCGGCGCTCCAGTGAGAATTGGGGGCTGCCAAGTAGATTATTAAGCACTCAGGCTGCCACAACTTCAACCACACCCCAGGCGCCACCCCCTCCCCCACCTCCGGAGAAAACCCACTTTGGCGGCCTGAAAGATGAAGATCGCATTTTCACTAATGTCTACGGTATCCATGACCCCTTTCTGAAAGGCGCCATGAAACGAGGAGACTGGTATCGGACAAAAGACCTTGTACTTAAGGGTACTGATTGGATTGTTAATGAGATGAAAAAATCTGGTCTGCGAGGACGTGGTGGTGCTGGTTTTCCATCTGGGCTTAAATGGTCCTTTATGCCAAAGGTATCCGATGGCCGTCCTTCATATCTTGTCGTTAATGCTGATGAAAGTGAACCTGGAACATGTAAAGATAGAGAAATTATGCGTCATGATCCACACAAGTTACTCGAAGGTTGTTTAATTGCTGGTGTAGGAATGAGGGCTCGAGCTGCATATATTTACATTCGGGGTGAATATGTGAACGAAAGACTGAACCTTGAGAAGGCAAGGAGAGAAGCTTATGAAGCTGGATATTTGGGAAAGAACGCATGCGGATCTGGTTATGATTTTGATGTACACATCCATTTCGGTGCTGGGGCTTATATTTGTGGTGAAGAGACAGCTCTTCTGGAGAGTCTTGAAGGTAAGCAAGGTAAACCAAGGCTAAAGCCTCCTTTTCCAGCCAATGCAGGGCTATACGGTTGCCCTACTACTGTTACAAATGTCGAAACTGTGGCCGTTTCTCCCACCATACTAAGACGTGGCCCAGAATGGTTTGCTAGTTTTGGAAGAAAAAACAATTCTGGCACCAAACTATTTTGCATCTCAGGCCATGTCAACAAGCCATGCACTGTTGAAGAGGAGATGAGTATCCCATTAAAAGAACTCATAGAGCGACATTGTGGCGGTGTTCGTGGTGGGTGGGATAATTTACTTGCAGTTATTCCTGGTGGTTCGTCCGTCCCGTTAATTCCCAAGAACTTATGCGAAGATGTGCTTATGGATTTTGATGCACTTAAGGCTGTGCAGTCGGGATTAGGAACAGCGGCTGTCATTGTGATGGATAAATCAACTGATGTTGTTGATGCTATTGCAAGACTCTCTTACTTTTACAAGCACGAGAGTTGTGGTCAATGTACGCCTTGCAGAGAAGGCACCGGGTGGCTATGGATGATTATGGAGAGATTGAAGGTGGGAAACGCAAAGTTGGAGGAAATTGACATGCTTCAAGAGGTGACTAAGCAGATTGAAGGACACACGATTTGTGCCTTGGGCGACGCTGCTGCTTGGCCGGTTCAGGGGCTTATCAGGCACTTTAGGCCAGAGCTTGAAAGGAGGATTAGGGAGCGGGCAGATAGAGAGTTACAACAGGCTGCTGCTGCTTGATAATTTATTCAAGGTATTGCTAAAATAGACTGAATCTTTTAAGCTTTGGTCCTACTAGTTCTACTGTTTTATTCTCGAGACAGTTACATTAACACCCCTTGATGTTCAGCCCTACTATTTGAATAAATACAGACACAACTCGTAGAACATTAGAGTTAGATAGCAGATAAGCCCATATCGTTTAGTGTTTTTGAAGCTTCAAGCGGTGTTTCTGTAATAAATCAAACCTTAGAAGAGGTTGTTGTAATCAGATCTTACTCTGGGGGTGTAGATGTAGTTATTCTTCATTCTTTAATATAATCCTTAAAGTTTTAAGGTTCAGTGTATTGAAGTAAGCAAATTTTCTGTTTTAATCCTGCCCTGATAAGCTCAAACCTCTGCTGTTCCCTTGTGACATTTGCAGTTAACCTTTATTCTTAATAGAGTCTTCTAACTTTTACAGTTCAGTGTTTTGAAATCTTGCCCTGATAAGCTCAAACCTCTGTAATTCGCTTATGATATGCAGTTTGGGTTCAAACTTTTCAGAGGAACACATCTGCTGATAAATTCCAGAGAATAAGACATTGATAAAGTGGAGACATTTGAGGATGCGTGCATCAGTGCCTCCAGCATGTTCAATTTCATGTTTGTATCGTGCGACTGCATGAAGATTTTTACGCTCTATTAATGTGTTCATTTTTCACTATATGCTGCTCTAGACTGAAAGAGTGTAAGATGATATTTCATCGTGTCTAGGTTTTGATAATTTTGAGAACATTCCAATCAATACTTTTACTATATGGTGATGTTCCTGCAAATAATGGTTATTTATCCAAAAACCGTTGAATCAATTGTGAAGAACTCTCGGGGTTCTCCGACATCTTTCTATCAAGAAGGTCTCGGTTATATTGTTGTTTTCTCGAGGTGGTTCTTACTTGGACCAGGTCTGGAGATGCGGTCGCTATAGTTTTACCACTTTATCCAAAATAAATTGATTGTAAATTTGTAAATTGATTGTAATCAAGAACTTTAATACATGGACAATTGTGACAACAATGTTTATGGCAAACTTCGGTGGTGTCTGCACACTCTTAAAAAAGGTCAACATTTTTTTTGCATGTACAAGTACTGCTGGGTTTGTTTTCAATTAACGTTTTTTTTTCCAAAAAAAATCGACGTTGAGAATCTCTGCAATCTCAATCCGGGCCTTCATTTAGCTTATGTTATCTTCTAAAAATTAAACAATTCTAAAATCTTCAGTATGTAACTGATCTCAAACACCACCAATTTCTAAAGTGAAGCTGCTTATAAGACTTAAAAGTATGAGCTTCGTAAACACCACTTTCCACTTGGAGCTTCTTTTGTCCTGTTTTTCTCCTTAAAAGAAAAGCTTGTTACTTATTTGTCCAATTAAATCAAGAAAACTTTCCTCTTGTTGGGCATATACATGAAGATACACATGTCTCGTGCATTAAGAATGGAATCTCGTACCAACCTCCATCATCTATACGCTAATGCGTCTGTCTTGTTCAAACAACCAGACGTGTGTGCATTAAACTTCCCTCTTTGCTGCATGACTTTCAATTATTAATTTCAACTGCATTAGGTACGGCCCATTTATATGTTTAAATAATCATTTACTTTGGGCTGCACACGTTTAAATAATCATTTAATTACAGGCCATCTATTGTTTCACATAATGTGGTAAATCCTCAGTTAAACAGTGAATCAATTCATGGATAAGAATTGAACTTGGGTACTATGATAAAGTTCTATTTTTCAAAGACTTTATAATGTGTTTATAAACTTAAAATTAGACATGAAAGAGCATTAACGTGATTGAATGCAAGTTTCCAACTACGTTATATGTGTGTTGGGAAGTTACGAAATCACATTGAATGTAGGGAAATAAATCAAATCAAATATTTTTGCCCAAGTTTAATGTAAATCTTAATTCAACTTTTGGAAAGAGAGTTATGAAGTTTTAGAATCATTTATTTTGTTTCAATAAATGACTTTATTAGCTAGTTATTCACAAAGTTTAACATACATATAATAAAGATATACTAAAATATTGTATCTGGCAAATACATATTATCTTCTAACCAAAGTTATTTGATTAGCCACTTTTATTTCGGATTGCCAAAGAAATTTTTATACAAAAAATAATAATTAGCCCCGACAAAGTTTAACTTTAGCTAAGACTTGCAGACGCACGAGACGAGACTAAAACTTCACATAAAGTAAAAAGGTGACAGCAGTGGACTTTATACAAATCCTGCAACAACGCCAGTTTCCTTATTCATATTCTTCTGAATTTTCCTTTACACATTAAACAAACAAAGAATCCCATCTGCAAGAACACTGAGATAAAGATTGCATTTGCAGGAACAGAATTCTCTTTGTGTTTTTTCTTCTTTTGCATTGTTCTGCACTACATACAGGTAAATATGTCTATACTTAGTTTCTTCTTTATCTATTTCTCTTGTAGTGCCTGCATATGTGATGATCAAGTGTTGATATGCATTACAATTCTATGTTTCATCATTATCTGAACATTTGTATTGCATAGTTGGATGAGGCTTGTCTCTTTAGATTTTTGTGTTCTATTTAGGAATATTGTCATTGTTACTTTTTTGGTGGGATTGTGGAAAGAGGATGAAGTTTTGCCTTATAATGTGGTTAATCTTGATGATCTTTTAAAAGGGTCAAATATCTTGATTTTATTTGATTAAATTTCATTTAACTGGTGAGTCTTCCATGTTTGTAATTCCCTTTCTCATTTTGCAACAATTGTGGGGTCTCATTTTCTGTCTTTGTGCTTGTGTCTGAGTGTGTGAATGTTTTTTTTTTTTCTTTTGGAGAGGGGGGGTGGGGGGTGGGTCAGTAGGGTGGAGGCTAGATGGGAAAAATGGATTCTTTTAAATAAGCGGGGGGGGGGGGGGGGGGTGGGATGGAGATAACCGACACTCATTTCGAGCGTTGATTGTGCATACATACATGTTAGCATGCTAGTTTACCAATTATCTATGAGCATCACTTACTAGCTGGTTATGCCTCGTAATGATTCCTGGATTGAAAGTAATGATACCTGGTTTTCTTAATTAGTTCTTTTCAAGCTAAGCTATGGTTCTTGGAATGAAGTCGAAGCACAAAAAGCGAGCTTCCATTAGAGTTGAGTACATTATCCATATAGAGGAGATTAGGCCTTGGCCTCCATCAGAATCTCTGAGATCTGTTCAAACCGTGTTGCTTTTGTGGGAAAATGGTGATCAGAATTCCGGGTCCTTTCTTTCCGTTGCTGGGGATTCCAACATTGTATTTAACGAATCTTTCATGCTTCCTTTGACTCTTTACCGAGATAAAAGGGAGCACGACAAATTCAAGAAGAACTATTTAGAATTTAGTCTAGTCGAGCCTCGTAAGGATAAGCCGAAAGGACATGTGTTAGGGACAGCTTCGATAAACCTTGCAGATTATGGACTAAATGAGGATATTATAAGTATCGATGCTCCATTAAATTTCAAGAAGAGTTCAAATAATTTAGTGCAATCGGCTCTGACGATTAGTCTTGAGCCACTTGAAAAGGATAGCTCTAATTCATCATATAATGATCTCTTATCCAAGGATGCGTCTTTGGACAATGATGATGATGGTGATGTGTCTGAAGTCGCCTCTTTTACAGATGATGATGCTTCATCACAGTCGTCAAGGACTGCTGGTTCATTTGAGGCTTCACCATCCCAGTATAAGGTATGGAATTTATTGTCTAATGTCTAATTCATATATTTCTTACTTTTGCTTAATGTAGAAGTTTCTTGGCATAGTACTTTTACTTTCTTTCTGATGATAACATAAATAACATCAATAAAAAGCGAAAAGCAACAATACATGGAAAACCTAAATGGTCTATGGAAGTTGAATGTACTATCTGCAGAGACTCCAACGTGTGGATGTAATTATACAGCATTAGGGAATGTTCCCAGGATTCTTCCTAGTTCCTATCATCTGTTAGCACTTGAAATATGTAGTAACTTGCAGAGAAATTGCAGGATGGATATGGAAATGCTGGAATGGAAAATGTTAAAGCTCGAAATGACTATGTTCCCTTTTCCAAATTTTCTGAGCGAAGCAAGACATCTGTCAAGAACTTTGCTTCCCCATTAGTTATATCTTCTCCCACTTCTGTAAGTTTTCGAGATACAAATGGAAAGTTTAACAACGTTCGAGCAAGTTTTGGGCGCGAACGTGCTTCCTATAATTCTCTTGAAGAAGAGTTGCAATCAGAAGATGTACTAAAAAATGATTCACGCGTTGGCCCAAGGCCAGTAACTATGAGAAGTGATACTTTTTTCCATAGAAAAGCACCGCCAATTCCAACATCCAAACTAAAGCATGTGAAGTCTGTCAATTTACATGGTGCAGTTGAAGAAAACGGATATTTATACACTGGGGGAAAACCTCCGGACTTGGATATACCAAGATCTTCCCAAAAGAAGGGCAGAGCTAGTGCAGCAACTGAAAGAAAAGAAGCAAAAGTGGAAATTTCTGACGGTAAAAATGAATGGAAAAGTAGAATTGAGACGCTTGAGGAAGAATTGAGGGAAACTGCAGCCATGGAAGTTGGATTATATTCTGTGGTTTCTGAGCATTCAAGCTCGGTAAATAAGGTGCATGCACCAGCTCGAAGGCTTTCAAGATTTTATATTAATGCATGCAGAGTAGGGTCTCAAGCTAAACGAGCAAGTGCAGCAAGAGCTGCAGTATCTGGTTTAGTTGTGGTTTCTAAAGCATGTGGATATGATGTTCCAAGGTAAGTTATGTCTGACGAATTTATTTTGTCAACTTTAATTCTTTTACAATTTTAGAGAAAACCCTTTTGCATCATCAATCAAGACAAGTGAACTTAAGTTTGGGACACTGCATTGGTTCAGATAAAAGGTTTCAGGTGGATGCTTGTGATCGAACGGTTTTGTTTGAACATACATATGCTACCCGCCCGCCTTTTCCTCATGTTTCTTCCCCCCATCTCCAATGGAAACTCATTTGTAGATAAGAGTCAAAGCTTTGTCAAAAACTCAGATCATTATTTCGTAGAATTTAGTCAAGCATTGTGCAGTCTACGGTCCACCTACAACAAAACTTAAAGCCTCTGTTGAGTGTATTTGTTTTGAAAGTAACCTTTTCTTATCCTGTCATGTGAACTTATCAACAAATTATTTCTACAGATTGACTTTTTGGTTATCAAATTCTATAATGTTGAGGGCCATTATCAGCCAAACTGCTGCAGAACTGCCGCATTATAACAAACCAGGACCAAAAAGTAACGACGTTGGATCAATTAATGAATCTGATGACTGGGAGGATGTCTTGACATTTATTATAGCACTGGAAAAAGTAGAATCTTGGCTCTTTTCTCGAATAGTCGAGTCCTTGTGGTGGCAGGTTGTTACATAGTTTCCCATTTCCCACCCTTCATTATCCACTATCTTTACGTACATTATGATCTCAGATGGATTTTGGTGAAATTGTTTTTTCCCTCTGCAGACTCTTACACCACCTATGCAGCCCACTGTTAAAAAAAGTAGTAGCAAAACTAAAGCCTCGGGGACAAAGAAAACGAGTGGAAGAAAAAATACTTTGAAAAATCTTGAGCAGGTAAATTTCTCTATGGAGTTATGGAAGAAAGCATTCAAAGATGCCTGTGAAAGGCTTTGTCCTATTCGAGCAGGAGGTCATGAATGCGGTTGCTTGTCTGTCCTCGTTAAACTGGTATGTCTCAATATTTGAATATACTTAACATGCAAGCAGAAGTCCTGATTTCATTTTTTCTTCTTTTTCTTGTTAATTTGGATTTATGTGAAACTCACAGATTTCAACTATGAGTTAATCTGCACTATTCTGTGAATAAATTGTAGGTAATGGAGCAGTTGGTGAATAGACTGGACGTAGCTATGTTCAATGCTATTCTACGTGATTGTGCTGAAGATATGCCAACTGATCCTATTTCTGATCCCATTTGTGATTCGGAGGTCCTTCCAATCCCGGCTGGGAAATCGAGCTTTACTGCTGGTGCCCAACTGAAAAATGCTGTGAGTAAAGAAGATCTTACAAATATCACACAGTCTCCAAACTTGGTCTTTCTTTGAGTTTTCATTTTCTCTAATTGCTTTTAATCTCACGCTCTCTCATGCCCAGAAAAAATTTGAAGAGATATTTCAGATTTTGTGAGAATTAATTTCTGAATCTTTTGTATTCTCCACGCAAAGTTCCTTATTAGCAATCTGAAGACAAATGAGATATCTGATATATTACTGATTCCTACCTCAGCTCCAAGTATAAAAATTTACATTTCTACACTATGTATCAATTTACCATTTTTCAATCAATTCAGGTTCCTAATCGAAGTTACAGCCTGAGCGTTCTTTTGTCTGTTACATGTTTAGATTTATTTAAATGTAAATACTCTGAACTCTGAAGAAGGGAATAGCCAATCATCGTTTCTCCCACCAGTTGTTACTGCTTAATCTGGAATATGTTTGGACTTTGTGGCTATTCTTAACTTTTTTGCTCTTCAAATAAGCTGGAGCTCTCCAGTACATATAATATCATCAGTTTTTTCCCGAAAATGTTGATTTCTCCTCTGATCATGCGCTCCAAAACAGAATATCTAAATTTTCGGTTCAAAAGATGCTCCAAATCCACACACGTCTCCAGCATGTCTTGGTATACACATATGGTTCTATAAATTTCAATGAAGGTTCTTTATTCTTTTATGGTAGATTGGGAACTGGTCCAGATGGCTCACAGATCTCTTTGGCCTAGAGGATGACTCAGCTGAGGCTGGTGATATCTACGGAGATGTTAAAAAGCCGAAATCTTTCAAGTCTTTTCGTCTCCTCCATGGATTGAGTGATCTCATGATGCTTCCATTTGGAATGCTTGCCGATGTTTCCACTAGAAAAGAGGTGAGTCATCATCAAAATCATTTCTTTTACCTATCATCGCTCATCTATACATTGTTACATATATCTGTTTCATACTCTAACATCCATCTTCCCCTCGTTTAAAGGTTTGCCCAACGTTTGGTCCGGTAATAATCAAAAGAGTTCTAAACAATTTTGTCCCCGATGAATTCTCTCCGAATCCCATTCCACAATACATCATTGATGCCCTCAATCTCGAGGTTGGTGCTTCTTTACATAACTGAAAAGTTCATCATGTTTGTGCTTACATATACATAACCAGTCCTGATTTTCCGATTATTTTGGTGATTCAGGAGATTTCAGGCAGTTCAGGAGAGTCAAACACAAACTTTCCCTGCAGTGCAATTCCAACAAAGTATTCCCCTCCTGCTGCAGCTCTACTCACTTGTGTGGGAGAAGTTGGAAGCCAAGTGCTTCAAAGTAGCAGGTTATCGACACTCAAAAAGTCGTACACGAGCGATGATGAGGTAGATGAGCTCGACTCTCCGTTGACTTCAATCGTTCCCGACAGCTACCAGAGCTCGTCTGCTTTAAAGAAACTCAGCTTGATGCCAAAGGAAAAAGGTGGTAGAGATGTTGTGAGGTATAAACTTCTCAAGGAGATATGGAGAGACGACGAGTAGTTTTACTGAGCCTCGGAGTGTGTTTGTATATACATTTTATTATGTATAGCCTAAATTTTTATGCGTTTATAAACGAAAGTTTCATATGAGCACTCCATAATTGTAAAAATTCATTTTTTTTCTTTGTTACTGCCGAACAATACGAGGACAACTTATGTGTACGTGTTCCTTGTGAAGCAAACTTTGAATTCAGCTAAACTTTTTGGGAGACTAAATAGATATATGTTCAATTGGCTGCAGCTTGTTTTTCATTACCATTCATGCAAGTTTCACTTTGATCGGCAATTGGCTTCTCGTTTACTCAACAATCTCGTGCAATCATCTATTAGACTAAAAAATAGAGCTAAATAGCAGATAGTCAAATACTAAAAAAAGAAATGTGTTATGCGTAAAAAGTCTTTTACATATTTTTTCCACATAATGTGTTTTTGTCCCTCTTTATTATTTACTAATAGTTTGTTTATCCATTACGCATAAAATAGGGGATTATCGTTAGAATGCCTCAAAATAATATTTTAAAAAATGTTCTTCTTTTAACATACTTGGGTAAATATATTTCAAAGAGTGGTGGACCAACAAGCCCGTCTAGCTCAGTTGGTAGAGCGCAAGGCTCTTAACCTTGTGGTCGAGGGTTCGAGCCCCTCGGTGGGCGTTACTTTTATTTTTTTCGTTTTTGGCTTTTTCAAATTTCATTCAGTATTTTCTTACTACCTTAAACCTCACTCACAGCTTCAAAATTTCACGAGATCGTTATAGTAAACTGACATCCTTTAATAGTATAGTCTTGAGCACATATTCTTCAGTTGCCCTCCTTTTGATTCTTCTTGTCCAACATCTTATGTCCACTTCAACCAAAACATATTCCATCCCTTTACTTGCCAAAAACTTTTATCACAAAAAACGCAGTCATCTAAAAGAATAAGAATTATCTACTCGCAAAGCACTAAAAGATCAACTCTTCTAATTTTCATGCTCCTCGACACACTTATGGAGCGCAGGAACAAGTCTCCACTTCAAGAGCGAGCTCTTCTCAAATGGTTCAATATTTGGTACGCTTTTCTAAAGACTTGACATAAGTAAGATTTTTTGAAAGACACTCGATGAACGAAATTATAAGCTCGTTCCTCGTGTGGCTTTTAAGCTTTTTTTTTTTTTTTTTTTTTTCAAACACTAACTGCTCCACAGCTGAATCCCGAGGATATTACAACAAACTGTACACACCTAAATTTGGCTAAATATTTCATGTAAATATGGATCCAGGGCTTAATATATACTACTACCTATTCTAGAGTGGCAGAGAGGTAACAGAAAATGGGTTCGTCGCAAGAACCTCTACATCTCTTCTGACATAATCTAAACAGAACTAATAAAAGAACTAAGCCAGCAGCAATGTTTTTTTAACATTGGTATGAAAAACTCTTGTTCTTCCACCAGAAACTCCATGCCTTCCCCACTTTCCTTCTCGTGACTGACTTGGACAATGGCTTTGAATCTTGAGCAGTCAAGCCTGTTTCAGTAATTTCGCACTTCTGATGCGTGCGATCAGGTGAAGGATCCCTCTGTCGCTGCTCTCGGAACAGCATCAGAAGTTTCTGAGCTTTCTGTTTCCCTCTCACCGTGCCATTTACAGAAATCGACACAAGTGAAGGTATCACACCTTCTTGAAGGACTATTTGACTGCATTTCTCATTTCCGTTGCACAATATTAGAAGACAAGCTGCAGCTTGTTCTTGTTCAACGAGCTCGCCAATGTCCAAAATACTAGCGAGCTCACTAATAAGGCCAGGAGCCGTGACAATCTCATTTCTTGCTGCTTCGCTCGAAGCTAGGTAAATTAGTACCGCGATGCATTTTTCAGTCCAAGTGTGGTCGCCTGGATGCGTGATAAGAGTTTGGAGGGCGTCGATGATGTTAGAAGAAAGAAGGTGGGGAATATTGGTAGGGTGGCTGGCAATATTGTAGAGGGCGTGGAGGGCATCGAGCTTGCATTGCATGTTGGTTTCGTGCTTAAGGACGCGGATCAAGAAAGGGACGGCGTCAGTAGTTCCAATAATGGGCTTGGCCTCCTCCAGGCAGGAAAGATTTAAGTACAGGGCTGTTGCTGCGCTGACGGAATCTGTATTAGCTATCATTTTCTCCAGTATTGAAAGTACTCCTGATGCCAACATCAATTCTTTATTTCTGGAAAGTGAGGAAAAGAAGTAATCAGTATTTACGGTGTAAAGGACTAGAAGCCTGCATAAGTTTATGATAGACTAATATATAGATGAAGCAAACAATAAAATCTCCAAAAAATGCTTTTAGATCATATAGTTTCATTGGGTTAACCATATGTACGTTTTTCAGAAAAACTATATGGTCTAAGCATGGGCAGGCTAAATTGCTAAGCAGATGAAAGAGAGACAATTAAATTCCACACTTCCAGTTACCTGTTATTATTCACAGCAAGGTTAAAGAGAGCCATAGCTCCCATTTCCTGAGCCACCCTATTCCTGGCAGAGACGGCAGACTCCAAAAAAAGTGTTAAGGCATCCACAAAACCATTAGCACCCATATAAACCCTGGCTTCTTCATCATCTTTCAGCAAGTGCCTTAATTGCTCTACCACTTTGCTTTTCTTCATCAGGTTATCCTCCATCTCTAAAACAGTCAAGAAATTCCTATATCTCTCATAGTCATGAGCTTCATAATCATCCTCTTGTGCAGAAACAGCTTCCTCTTCAATTCCTTCAGCTTCCTCAATGATACCACTGTCATTCAAAGGTACCACCTTAACACCTTTGAACTTGCATGAACCAACACTTTCTAATGACTTAGAATTTGCAGATTCACTGTCTGACAACACAAGCCTCCAGTAGTTGAGATCAAGCGACTCGGGTGGTCCATCTGGAACAGGAACACCATTCTGTTCACACCAACTAGTCACCAAACCCTTAACACAGTAATTAGGGGTCAACGAAAGATGAGGGAGCTCCTGTTGTGTTTTAGGACAAGTACTGTGCCCATCACGGAACCATTTCTCTATGCAAACCCTTTCATATGTTTGACCAGAAGCTATGATTACTGGATCATACATAAGTTGCAATGATATTGGACACCTTAACTCTTCCGGAGGGACAGGCATCTGCGGTGATCTCAGACTTGGCTTAAAATTGAATGAATTCATCTTCGACAGTTGCCGATCAAAAGCAAAACCATGGCGCGGAAGCACACCATTGTCCACGAAAGATCCCTGAACAGTAGGAGAGCACGGTGTTGACCCCTGAGAGTCATTGTCATCTGAGAACTCATTTCTAAACAATTTTGAGTACTTTCTCATGAGATGCAGAAGATAAGCTATGATTGACTCCTTTCTTTTGTCTTCCTCAGCCCGGGCTCTCTCTATGAGTTTCTTCAAAGCCCTTCTCTCTCTAACTGCGGCTCTGGAAGAGGTTATCCCCAGTTTTGAAGCAGCTTGGTGAAACGATTCGAGCTCATTGTGGTCATTAGAGTTGTTGAAACTTATACCTTGTTGGAGCAACGCAATGATCTCATCACCAATTTGCTTATCCACTGGATCAAGTGAGAACTCAATTCTGACGAGCTCATCCAAAGTTTCAGCAATCTGTCATAAGAGATGTAAATTAGAATAGCTTTATAATATAGCAGCATTGTACGTATGGGAGGATAGTGGTGACTGAAGGTGAAGTAACAAAGGTGATGGTGGAAAAATGTTGCTATGGTTGACAAAGGGTGCTTGCAATGATACAGATAGTGCTCAAACAGATACTCGATAGTAGAATAAAAAGATAATTAAATTTACACGCCCTGATGTTGGTCTAATTACAAAAACTTCCCTTACTGTTTGAAAAATATAGTTGGAAGAATGTTGTAAAGGACTGTATTATGGTTGACAAAAGGCGGCTGCATGGATATTGGTGGTGCTCATACAGATACTTGATATTCGAACACAAAAGGATAATTTCATTTAAACGCACATAATGTTAGGCTCATTACAAAAACTTCCCTGTTGTGTTACAGAATACCCCTTGAAAGTTCAAAACAAGTTTTCATGAGGTACTTATAGAGACACACACACATCCCCTTATTCTGTTTTGTTTTTGGAGCTGAAGGGATGTCTTTGTAATTATTCAAACCGTAGGAGGTTTCTGTAATGAGATCGAACTTCAGGAGGTGTAGACGTAATTATACTTGGAATAAACTAGTTATCAAAAAACAATCATGGTTTTAAACCCCTGATGGAGAAACCAGCAATTAGAAAGTTTTTGTAAAATGTCAAGTCAATATTGCCGCAGAATGCCGAAAGTAACATAAATCTATATGCCAGTCCCAAAGTAATGTTCATTATACAGCAATATGCAAGTTTAAGATATTCAACAGGAAACAGACAAGTTAACAAAAGAGTGAAATTTGGTAAAACCTGAATGCCAATGGCCTGTGGAACAATATCTTCAACCCGTCTTAAACTATTTTCAAGCGCACAACGAGCTTTCTCAAATTTCAGAACAACAGAATCTCCTGTAATTGCCTGGTGACACAAAAGAAAGTAAAGAATAAGCCACCACCATAAAAGGAAAAGCGCGGACCAGGGAAAGATAATATATGAAGCAGGATTGCATTGGATCCCTATTTTGAATGTGCTGATAAAAGAGAAGCACTGGGATTATACAGAAACTAATTGCTCGAATGCACATGAACCGTTAAAGTTTTTTGCATAAAAAGAAATTGACGAATGACGTATTACCGAGGAACCATGACAACTACGCATCATGAAATATGACGCTGGCTTACAAAAATCTCTTAGGCGGTGCACAGTGCACCGCACCGCTTCCTATTGTCATGATGATAATCTTTGTCTTGCGAAAACATAAAAATTCAACATGTAACAAAAGAGCAACCATACCAAGTAAAGTTTACTACATTCTGCACAATGTTGAAGAACGTTCTTAGTCTTCTCGAGTGCTATGTGCAGAGTACACAACGCCTGAATGCCGGATGTGCTCCGAGGCCGAGATGCTTCGATGTCTGGAAATATCGTCAATACTTTCACATACACAACACACAAGCTCCTACACATATCAACATGTAACTGCACCAATAACAAAACCACATCTTCATCAATCACTCAACTCCCATAAACCACAAACAAAAACCATCATAAACATTAAAACACCATAACATAATGAACCAACAACCACCAAAATAAATCAAGATTCAATCTTTATGCCTCAAACAAACATTATGCAACAAAAGTACATCAGTTGCATTTTTTTTCATACCTTTGGCTCTCCAATGGACACTAAGTTATCTTCAATCTCATAACTTTCCATTTTTCACCAATGAACACAACAAGATTTTATCATATAAATAAATACCTGAAAAATAGGAATAGAAAAGGAAATGTAATCATTACAAGCATTTCCTTTTTGATAAAAAGCATATAATGTTTGTGGAAAAAAAAGGGCAATTATTATTATAAATTAAAAACACATACCCGAATTAACAGGAATTAATCCAAGGAGGCTTCATCAAAATGAACAAAAACCCAAATATAGAAATCTCTTTTTTTTTCTCTTAAAAATCAATCATTTTGCTGCAGAAGTATTAACATTGCCCTTTTTGGGATCAGAAGATTTTAGTGAGAGAAATGGAGGAGATGAGAGAGAAAGGGAAATGAGCTTGAGGGGTTAATTTACAGTTGGAGGTGGGAATATTAGAAAATTATATTTTATTGATAAATGAAACATATAAGTTAATGTAATAATAATAATATAAAAATGTTAGGTTAAATTTTTGTAATTAGGGGAGATGTGGTGAAAACGAGATTGTCTCTTACAGATCACCGGCCGACACTTGCCCACCCTGTGATTTGTCGTTTAGCAGATGTTTGAATGTCCATTTTGACCCTGTCGACATAAAATGTATTTGTTCAAAAATGATACCCTGAAAAAATGATGATCACCATAGCATACAATTAATAGTATATTGTAATTAACTGATAAGATTGTCAAATTAGGAGTACTTATAATGTGGTGTAATATTTCTATTGAAACTTCCAGAAATATTGAGTTTTGACCCAAATCTACTTAATGGGCAATTTTTAGTGACAAAAAATCAAGATTGAAGCAATGAAAACTTTGGAGATATCAAAGATAACAAATTTATTGGTTATGTGCCAGTAGTTTAATCATAATTTTTAAGTGTTTATTTCTTGTTCCAGACTCTTTAAGTCCAAATATATAAATTTACAGACTATAATTCAAATATGATTTGGTATTCGTTATGCTCGTCTATTATGCAACCTACTCTCGTACCTTTCTAATGGTTCAAAGGGTTTCTTTTTTCTCCTTCACTATATAAACTCATCTTTTTTTGGATTCTTAGATTATGACTATGACTTTTTTCTATATGTGATGGGTGAATCACTTTTGAAGCAAAATAAATACAAAAGTGTTATGGATTCATGCCAACTGAAGATTAACTTTTATATAGTATCCATGAAATTCATTTTGTATTCATTAGTGGTTAGTGACTCTCCACAGACATAAACGTATTTATGAGTAAAGGAGTTGTATTATGACCTGCCTAAGTTTAAAAGAGAAATTGTGGAATAAAGAGCTTTGAGTTGTGAAGTATGAAGAAAATGTCTTAGAAAAATTGAAATCATGGACGAACAAAGATTAATCAAATGTACAACATTCAAACGTTGCAACTTAATCCATAATCCTGATTCCTGGCGTTTGAGGTTTTTTTACAAATATTAGTATCAGAATTACAAGACAGTTGATGAAATTTTATTTTATTTTTATTTTGAAAGTGACAGTTGATGAATTAAAAAATCAAATTCATGTGGGAGTGCAAACAAGCGGCAAAGGAAAAAGAAAATAGAGAGAATCTGAGCTGAAAAAGCAAAGAACATTGAGTGGGCAAATTTGCCAATAAACGATTCAGTTTAATTAATAATATTATTTGATGTCTTTCATGCGACGAGTACGGAACTAGGCAGTGACCATAATTTTGTCTAGTTTTAACATTGCTCACGTGGCCTTCCTTATTTTCACCATTTTTTTATTTCTGTTTTTTCACTCTCCCACATTTATTTCTCTAGAATAATTTTGCCTAATGGCCCGGCCCAGATCCGTAATTGTCGGATGGCCCTGTAGTTTTCTTCTAGTCAGGTTAAAAAATAAAAATTAAAAAGAAGCAAAAAAGGCTAGCAAAATTATGAGTGTGATGGTAAGTTTGGACTTTGGAGTAATAATTCACAAGTTTGAATTTAAATTTGAATTTCTCTGTAAACTTGAACACTTTGATCGAGGTCAACTTATACTTAATGTTATAATTATAATTATGATGCTCATGATTATTTTATTACTTTTGAGTTTTGACTCTTCGCTCTATAGTGTAACATGATTACTATAACTAACTGAAACTAGTGATGATACACAAGAAATGTATGTTAAACAAACATTAAAATTTACAATTTTAGACATGAGTTTGACGTTTAAGAGGATAATTAGATTTAAAGCATGTTCCTACAAGTCTCTAAGAAGTAAAACCAGGTGTATTAAAAAATTAAAAAAAAAATATCAATTAAAAAGTTCACCGAATCTTTGGAATATTTTGGTTGAAATTTCGTGAAGAGTACCGTGTAATTAAAATAGCATAATAGTGGCCTCTTTATCTTAATAAACAATTCGTAATTCTTTAAAGGGATCTCTTTGCTATTTAGCTTATGCTGCAAAAATCCTTAGTTATTGAGATTTTATGTAGAAAAATATAGAAAATATTTTTTAGCCCTGCGACCAAAAAAAAAAAAGAAAAAAGTACGTTCCACAATAACGATTGATACGACCTAACAAATAATTCATTCACGATAAGGTTGCATGTATATGATAATTAAAATTCAAAACAATAAGTTACGAGAGAATCCTGACAGCTAAACCATTCAAGAATATAATTTAATTCGACTGACATTCAGATATATGTCTTTCACCTGTATGTAGAAATCCTGAATTTTAGTAACTATGTTATTGTTTTTTATTCTTGGATCATATATATTCGAAAAAAACCAACGAGATGGGACCAAAAATTATGTTCAAGGTTCAATGGATCCAGCTTTAAATCCCTCTCCCTATTTTTTTGCACCAGAAAATGAGGTAATAGTACTCTACAAGAATAGTTTGCGGACAAAAAATAATAGCTCATCCGGTCCAAATTTATTTTATTTTCTTTGACTTTGATATTTCGTTTTCATTATTTTTGCGGGTAGATTGAGATATAAGGTCTTGTCATTATCGACATTGTATCGTGATGCAATCAATATCTTCCATATCTTTTATTTGGGTCAACAAGTTGACGACCTTACATTAATTAGTCAAGGGACCATCGGGCGTAATTAGTTGAGAAAATTGTTATCATTACCAAAAGAACTGTCGTCACACACTTTAGCCTTTAGGTATTAGTCACAATATTTTTCATTAATGATATCACATCATGTAAGTTTCTTAGACCGTTACTTAGTTTATGTTTTGGATTCCAAATTATGGTTTAAACACTAAGTAATATATATCAGCTAATGATAAATCAAACCTATGTTTGTACAAAAGTCCAAGCAGTCAATAATTATATCATAAGAAAGTCGGCTTAACAGGAATAGTGTCACAATCCACATGACCCACAAAGACTGATTATTTTCAACTAATATTGTATTTTACTCAAAAACTTTCAAAGTGACTTGGGAAGAAACCAAAAAATAGTACCGACAGTAACATGCGAAAAATAAATTGATTGCCGCCCAAAACTCAGTTGTCTTAAAACCAATTTGGTAGCAGTGGTCTTACCATAGCCACCCATTAGTTATGTTCATTCATTTGATGCATGTGACACCATCAAAAAGTAGGTTACATGCACCTTCTTCGCATGATTCCTCGTTTTATCTTTTACTACTTCGTTCTTAATTAACTGTTTTTACTGTAGTTCGCGTCACGAAAAAATATCTATTCGTACAACCTTAAAAAATCGGCAAATTACAAGAATCCAAACTTGTGATGTTGTGCTAAACACCATGAGACTTAGGTACTTGATCTTATATTACAAACGTTACATCTCGTTGACTTTGAATAGCTCAAGAAATATTAATATATCATGTTGGTAAACTATACCAACTTATACCATAAATATCTATTGAATTATGTTTAGACTTTAGATACTATAGTTGGAAACTGATATTTTCTACAAGAGTGAAGTATCTTGATAATTAGATCAAAGGAATTTAGTAATAATCGAGCTTTCATAAGTTATTTGCACAAAAGGCCATTTAGTCCTCATAAATGCTCATTGGCCATAGCCAAAATTGGCAACCTTCTTTTCATTTGTGAGGAAAACCCATTTAAGATTAAACCAAATATCATTGAGTTTATGGCTGTTGAATTTTTTGACAAATTAAGCCATATATTATATCTACAAAAAGAGGGCCGCTAACAAGAAACTCCTATAACAAAATGTATTTATTATTTACAGCCTACATGTAACTCCAAAAAGGCACAATACGAGTCCAGTTGTCTGGACGAGCTCAAGGTGCTAAACTATGTGCAACCCAAATTTGATCTAAGTAGAAACTATAATCTCCTTTGAGTAACCAACTTTTATAGTTTTATACGTAGTTGTGCTCACCTCTTCAGCAAGAATAAGATGTGCAATGATGCTTGGACAATTTAGCAAAATCGTTATAAAGGAGTGTTCGAGAATCGTCAGGTATCTTCAAATGTTATTAGAAGCAGGATTTCAATACCTAGGTCCAGCTCAATAATATTCGTCATCCTCCATCTACCTTGTTCACTAGTAATCCTTAGGATCACACCCTTGTTTGGATGTTGCCACTGTTGGGGTTTGTGCAATTAAAGTGGATGGATCGTCCTACAGGATCCCTAGCCCGATAGGAATATGAGGCATCTTTAAAGATAATAGTGGAGGTTTCATAGTAGCCTTGCTTCGATAAGGCACACTACGAACAATATGACATAATTTAGAGCTTTAAAAGATGGTATTACTTACGCCAAAAATACTTTATTATCCCATACTTATTTTGTTACAGACTGCTCTTTATGGGGTAATTTTCATCAACCTCCCCTCAGGTTTCATACTTTGGCATACAGCCCCCTGAAGTTTCATATTTTGGCATATAGCCCCCTGAGGTTTCACTCATTGGCATATACCCCCCTGATATTTCAATTCTTTTGCATATATCCCCTTGAGGTTTCAATTCTTTTGCTTATACATTCCTTCCGTCCATTGACCCTTAGCCAACTATTAAAAGTGAGGGTAAATATGTAATTTTCTTATACTTTGAATTATGAAAACTTATTTATAATTATAATATGTTAATTAACTTAAACATGATCCATTTATTCTATTATCTAAATATCTAAATTAAGCATTATTTATTTTTAATTATATTAGTTCATTAGCAATTTTGGATTTGCAAATTTAATTTTTTTAGAAGTTTTCTAAGTAGTTAAAATTTGACATGATTAGGAAAATTAACCTTATGGTCATTTGCTTATTTTTAATATTTTTAGAAAGCTTTGCAGCATTTTTACTAGAAATCTTAATATTTTATTCCTATGCACTATTGTTGATGATTATACTGATTAAATGACATTTTTAATAAAATATCGATCTTATTAATATATTATATATGTAAAATAAAATATAGAATAAAAAGAATATGTTTCTAATTTATTTTTATTTTTTGCTAGAGAGAATTATGCATATTAATTGACCAATACGATTAAAAATAAAGCATGATTAATTTGAATATTTAGACCATAAGAATAAATAGATTATGTTTAATTTAATTAGCAAATTAATAACCATAAATAAGTTTTAATATTTTAAAGTCTAAGAAAATTACATATTTACCCTCACTTTTGATAGTTGACTAAGGGTCAATGGATGGAAGGGAGGTACATGCAAAAGGATTGAAACCTCAGGGGGAGTATATGCAAAAGAATTGAAACCTCAAGGGGGTATATGTCAATGAGTAAAACTTAGGGGGTTATATGCCAAAATATAAAACCTTAGGGGGGCTATATGCCAAAGTATGAAACCTCAGGGGAGGTGGATGAAAATTACCCGCTCTTTATGCTACATTGTTTGTGCAGGACTCAAGACCCTCCAGCACCCGCCGTTAGACGTTATTGATCATATTTGGGACCTTCTGCCTAGTTTTAGTGCAATTATGTGAGTGTTTTGCTATAGGGAAGTAAATAAAGCAACAGAATTTTTTGGCAAAGCTCGGAGCATTAGCACTGGCTTTTATCCAAGCATCTACTCGCTTTGAAGGACCTCAACCAACTCAATTTGTCACTACTGGGTTGATAGCCCGGGATGGTTGTTGTCTTTTTTGTATGACGACCTTTCAACAATTGTATTCCGCGCACGTTTTCTCCCATGTACTAAGAACGTGGCTTTGGTTTAATTTATATAATGCATATTTGAAAAAAAAAAATATGTCCAAAATCAATGATCATTAGTATATTTTTGGAATTTGAATACATGCTGCCTCTTAAAAATTAATCAAGCTTACATTACATACATATGTTATGAATATTAATTGTAGCATCGAAATGATACGAATAGACTGTTGAGGCCCAAGTCGTCAGTGGTCAGCCCAACACTAGACACGTTCAATTTCGTGCTGGACCGGCCAATAAAGCCCACTAAATTTGAAACTGAAGCTGGGCCCAAAAAGCTAGGCCCTTCCCCAAAATGTATTGTTTCTTAATTTAACGTCACTGTGGTACTTTAGATGATTTGGATTTATGCTCGTACTCGATTGGTTCTATGTACTGCATTCATTTTAAGTTGCTGATTTTTAATAATAAGTCAGTCAAATTAAGACTTCAATGACCATGATAAAAATTATAAAGTATCGATGTGTTACGTTCTTTACACATTTTGTTACATTTGTCAAGGAACAGATGATGAAGATTGACTTTAGCGGGCTGCTTCGATTAAGGAAAGAACGGATGAATTGTGCGACGAGATTAGTGCTCCACCGTCTTTTAAACCCCTACTACACTTGATGTGAGTCTTAATTAATGCTTGTGATTCTATGACGAGATTATGTTTGTGATAGTCATTGATCGAGTGTAAGTATATATGAGAAAGTACTGAAAATATCGAGTCGTGACTATCCGCGTAGCGGTAAAGACTGATCATAGCTTAGTGTTCAGTCTATAGCATGTGAAGTACTAGCTGCATTGCATGGAAATTAACGGTATTGAGAGCTTCAGTCTATAGCATGCCAAAGATTAACGGTATGCTTCACGGGTATATATGTTGCATTGTCGGCTTTAGCATGATTGTCTTGTACGGGGTTCATGACGTATATGTATTCTTTCAGTTTGTAAGGAGCAGTTTAAGATATTAACGAGGTTAGTCATGCCATTTAAAGTTCATGTTTGCTATTACGCAACTTTGGTCCTTTAAGAACAGGTGTCTCTTGGGTTAGAAATCTGGAATTTATCATTTGGTCAAGATACGTCGTAAAATATACGAAAATCTCTTAGAAATGAATAAGAGATCTCAGTTTAGCCTTAGGATATATGCTTGTCATAATCTGCTGAACACTTTTTCCTGACAGTCCCATTCAACCTACTCCTTGTTGTTGGACTCTCCAGTATATATATGTATAGTTCTACATTGTTTGAAATATATACAGGTTCATCTATATTTACCACAGTGGGTTCTCTAAAACATTGAGGTTTTGCCCTTCAACAAGAGATGCTAATAGAGTTGTAAAGTGGTACTTATTGCCGTATGCACTAAATTCTCAGTTGTTTTAGACAGTGGGTATGTTCTATATAATCATAGTCTTCCTCAGGCTCATATTTTAGTTGTTTTCTTTCAGTTTACCAGGCCATTACATAGCCCAAGTTTTTGCCAGCTACTTAGAAAACATTGTGGCAGCTTAGTATGCCACCATAAAGTTACACTTGCTAATCCGAGAGCGCAACATGCCTCCATTTCGTTGATTACACACCTATACTTTTCCCACCATGATTTTACAAAAACAAGACCTTTTTGAGATGCTTGGTGATAAAGTTCGACATGTCATTTAGTATATATAGTGTCCTTGTCTTAACTTTTAGTTCCCATTGTTCGGTATACTGTTTTTCTGTTGTATGTTTGTTGATGTTATTATACACAACCTTGAATTTATTAGTACTTTAGATGTTTATTCTGATTGTTGTTTTTATTCTAACTATTTATCCTTAATTTCTTACACACTGTAAAGTGTACAGATATCATCTCGATTTGTCGGTTGAGGAAGCTGCGGAGCTGGCTAGACGAGTAATTTATCATGCTACATTCTGTGATGGAGCCAGCGGTAATGCATTCATTCGCGCGCCCTTCATTTTGTCCTTTCTCTATATAGTAGTCATTTTGCTATGATGACCTGGTTTTCTTCAGTATACCACGTTGGTCCTTATGGATGGAAAAAGCTATCGAGCGATGATGTCGGAGAACTTCATTACGAGTACTATCCTGTTGAACCTACAACCGTGGAGCATGAGATGACTGAGGTGTCTCTGGCCATATAGTATATTTTCCGTCGTTTGCTCGTATTGGTAATAGACCAATCTTCAAAGCTTGGAACGCTTTTGCAACATTTTATTTAGTTTGAAATGGAACAACTTCTTTGCTCGTGGTGTTACAACGGTTGAAACCATCTTTTATCCATGTTTTTTCTTCTGGAACCTCTTTATTTCTCAGGGGCATATAAAATTGTTGTGTGCATTTGGAGAACTATTTGTTGTTACTGACTGAGATTGCCTGCTTTTAGTTGAAGAATAGCTGGCAGGAATATATAAGATAAGAGATTCTTGATGGAGATATGTTTGTTTCTTACATATGTTGGTTCTCTGTTTGTCACTTTCAGATTCCTTTTGTGTATCCTTTTAGTTGTTCGTTAGTTGAATCTTGTACCTTTGATAAAATCCTTTTCAATGGGTACGAGATTTGTAGGTAATGTTAATTATCTTGTGTCTATTTCTCACACAAAAAGATTTTGTTTGAGGGTTAATTTCATCTACCTCCCCTGAGGTTTCTTCTCTTTCTACCCACCTCCCCTCTAGTTTGAAGTTTTCTCATACACCTCCCCTCTGGTTTAGATTTTTTCCATCCACCTCCCATGAGTTGTTTGACTATTAGTCAATAGTTATTTTTGAGGGGTAAAAGTGTCAATTTACTATTAATTGTTATTCATACTACAACCAAAATACTTACAAAATTAAGAATTATTTACTATTAGTTGATTGCTAGTTAATAGTTTAGATCAAACTTGCATAGACTTTCTGGTACAATTTCAGCTTTTTGTTTATGTTTTTATTTTAGTTACTATGGTAATTATAGTCAGAATGAATGAGTTTTCATGATAATTGCTCGATTTTGTGAACATGCTTGGAATTGAGGGTATGAATTTGGGGGCAAATTCCATTGACCTCCCCTGAGGTTTCTTCTCTCTCCATCCACCTCCCCTCTAGTTTCAATTTTTCCATCCACCTCCCCTCCTTTAGTTGATTGCTAGTCAATGGTTTAAAATGGGGGGTAAAAGTGTCAACTAATACAAAAATAATGTAGTTATTCAATATCTATTAACAACACAACCAAATAACTTAATAAATTAACAATTACGAATATGCAATATTATATGTATTTAAGTAATAATATAAATATTAATTGCAACCAAAACATAAATATAGCAAATACATAAATGTATCTTGGGCTTACCTCAACATAAAAATAAGAAGAAAAGAAATAGATTCATGGTTATGTATACGATAACCGAATTCAAACAATGATTAATTTAAGAGAAATAAAGAAAGAAATACATGTAAACCTTTCAACTAAGTATCAAAATAGAGTTGTACTCCTACAAAATTAGGGCTAAACATAAAAAAATTCCACGTATATCGTTTCCACGATATAATTATTTAAATATAACATTTTTTTATTTAATATTTTTAATTGGATACTATATATTAGTAATTAAAAAATTATTAAGTTTCTTACTATAAATAGATTCATATAATAATGACTCAATAGTTCATATTTCTTGTAAACAATATTAAAATTTTAATATAAATGTACGATTCAATGAATTTTAACTAGTTATTTCATAAAAATACAAGATATATTAAATATTGAATTATTAATTTAAATGAACCTAATTATTTTCTTCTTATTTTTCCGTATTAGGGTAACCTCAAATAAAATGATGTTCATGTTTTGCTTGCAATGAATATGCATGTTATTACAAATATATAATTATCAAAATAGATTTTTTTCATACAATATTTGTCATCCAATATTGTATATTAATAATTCTTAATTTACTATGTATAGTAGTAATTCTTAATTTACTAAGTGATTTGTTTGTATTGTGAATAACAATTCAATAGTTTATTTTTATTTTTAATCAAGTGACACTTCTACCCCTAAAAAAAGTTGTTGACTAATAGTCAACCAACCCAGGGGAGGTGGATGGGAAAAAGTCCAAACCAGAGGCGAGGTGGATGGAAAAAATCCAAACTAAAGGGGGGGTGGATAGAGAGAGAAGAAACCTCAGGGGAGGTGGATGAAATTAACCCATGAATTTGGTAACTTGGTTTGAATATTTAATTCATATGGTTGTTTCATTGTTCATAATCATATGTATACTAACTTAAACCATGCGGAATTTGCAAATTTTGTTCAAAAAAGGATATATCCTTGTTGATATAACAAAGTGACACAATGAACACAATCATAAGTAAAACAATGTAAATCGGGGAAGTTTGCTTGGTAGCTAATCCAAGGCATGAATCCCACTAATTGGGCTAATGATGCCCGTTCCACTCGTGAAAATGGTTATAATTTGTGCAATAGTTGGTCTTTAATGTGAAATTATTACCAATAATACGTTGAGACTATAAAGGCACGCACACCCTTAGCTTCAGCTTGAAGGTTGTATTTATTTGTGTTTTATGCTTTTAAATATAGAGATGCTTTATTCAATAAAATATGTTTGAGCATTACACACATCCATTTTTTGTAAGGAGCCAATAGCAGAAATTCATTAGGTGTTATGAGCTTGAGAAATTCTCATGTGAAAAAAAAAAAGTGACAAGAAATTCAAGTGTGAAAGATAATTAGACAAAACAAAAAATCTTGTAATTTATTAAAAAAAATGGCCATCGTTTCCCCTATTCTCTAAATCGAGGATTTTTTTAGCCTAATTATGTCTCGTACAAGTTAATTTCACAGACACGCCTAAGAGAAACGAAGAATTATGGTTGAGCCTTGAAAACACGATGCAAGAAAGGCTTTGGAGAGGTCATACGGCGTGAGTTTTTGTTCTTTCATTTTTATGAAAACTTAAAAATTATAATATCATTGTCCTAAAAAGAGATATATATATATATATATATAAGTACACAATAAAAAAAGAAGGTCTGATTTAGACATATTTCATGACTCGTGAGTATCGTCTCATAGGAGATTCATTTTGCATGCGAAGCTTCCATTGTCAAAAACGAGGATCTCGTAAATTCAAATTATTAGTTGCAAAAGCTTGGAAAAAGAGGTGCAATAATCCATAGTTCCATACCTGTAGTCACGTGCAGACCCTGCCCTTTTAGTATCGGGATTGATAGATTAAATAAAAGTATTTGTTTTAAAATAATATATATTCCGAAAAATATTCAACTGCTCCGACTACTTGCAGAACACTACACAGACAATCAAACACAAAACACACACTTTTGTTAGCTTCTAAGCATGTTTTTCATGATTGAGAGCCATCTCCACTAAACAATTAAAGTATTTACAGTATTATTACTACCACATAAAGTCAATCAAGGGGGTAAAAAACTAAGTCAAGAGTTATACAAATATCTTCGCATGGAGATCCAATCCGATAGTAATTATCCACCAGTAACAATTAAATCAATGTCAGGTTGAAGTCATAAACAATTTAATCTCTATGTAAAGTTAATTAAATAATACGTAATATTTTTTGTAAATATTTTCGACATCCTAATAAGAACGTGATCGAATTGACCACGTCACCTACCATCAATTATTTTGGAAGTTTCATCTTTTTACGACCAAACAAAAATATAAATGAGGGGAAAGGCCTTTTGGATCCTTTTATTAAATTTTTTTGCATTTTTACTTACTTCTCTACTTTAGTTTTTTCCTTTATTCTGTCTTGAACTCTTATTCATAGAAAAACAATCGAGGCCGCAGCCAGGGACTCCAATTTTATTGGACACGTCTAATTTTTTGACCCGATTATCTTTATATATGTGAAACTTTGCTCTATTAACCAATCATAAACTGGTTATTTTTAGGGAATGTGCGTCATTGTTACTAAACCCTGCACGTTTTCCGTTATTGGGCTCAAGAGTGTTTCCAAAGAATTTATAAGAGAATTTTGTTCCTTAAAAATGAGTTTTAAGTTGTTTTTAACTAAAAGTTGGTAAGTTTGCTTGCTTTTGCAAGCGTTCTAAAAAAGCTTTTTGCAGCATAAAAGATATTTGAAATTTCTATAAGTAGTTTCTAACGACATAACATAATATGATAAAGTATTTCAATATTCTAATACACACTATGTTAACTATGATTAGCATAAGTTCAAAATTTGAAAGCAATTAAAAATAATATTTGTACCTTTTTTCTGTTGGAGGAGGGGCGACCCAAACATTGAGATGCTCGTTACTTCAACTAGTTTACATGTTTCTTGAGTATATCTTTTAGTTGTTGAGAAGGTTGCTTGAAAGACGTATATAAAACATATCTCGTAAAACTTACAAGTAAACTATATAAAAAGATGGAAACCATATAATAAAAGTAGTCGAGCGGGAAGTGAGATAAAATTTCTAAAAATAACTTATAAATAAGTCTTATTTTTAAAATTATTAAGTTACATTCAAGACTATCTACAAACACTCTCTTCATTTGATACAACAATTATCTAGTATTAGCCGGGACATGTCTGAATGAAACTATTTAATTTAAAAAATCTAATTCTTCAAAGCCGGATATTTACTACTAAATCTTTTTCTTCTTTCAAATAATCGTTCTCTAGGTTAAGCTACTTAAACATGATCCTAATTTTACTATCTGTGAGTTGATTGTGGATGGCTAAACCCACAAGTAATAATATTTCTTAGTGGTAGAATAACTGGAAGGATAAGTTGCACATCTGTACCATAACAATGCATTATTATGTATGCATAGTTCTTTCATTAAAGTCATGCAAAGAATATTCAAAATAGAGCCAATTATATAGTAACAAATAACAATTATACGCACTCTCATCAAAGCACAGTAGGTAGCCCCAAGATAATTAAGGGCAACCCATCACCTCAGTTATTACTTATTTACTCTTATATGGACCACATCCGACTTGAGGCCATGTTTCAAATGTTCCATATTAATGTTTTTGTGGTACATACATACATACACATATAGTCATACTTAAAAATTACAAAACCAACATATTGAACTTAATATCATTAATTCAAAATGGCCTGCATTGCATTATAATTCAATTTTTTTCTAAATGAGGACATTGCTGCTAAAACGAGAAAAAGACAATTAAAAGGTGAAAAAGGAAATTAGCAATAAATATGTACGCACTTCTTAACCACTTAATTACTAATTTAGAAAAATAAGTTGCGCGCGAGATTCAAATTTTATCATTTCAGTCAGTTCGAGTCAATTAGTATGAGTGAAAGATACCATTTTTAAAGTTGAAGTAATGTTATTATAATATGAACAAATGTGGGATGTGCTTTTAATTCGACAATAAAACCTAACCAGAAAAGAAGCAACAAAAAAAAAAGGGATTTTCGCAAAAATAAAATATGATTATCTTATATCTAATAGACAAAAAATAGAAACTGTATATCAAACGTAATTGGCAAAAAATTCACGTGAAAGAAAAATAGACAAAAAACCCCTCACGCGAAAAAAAATAAAGAACCTATTTTTCTTCTTGCAATCACCATTTCATTAAAGGGTAATATTTGCTAACAAAGCAAAGTAGGGTAATTTTCATCCACCTCCACCTGAGGTTTCATACTTTGGCATATAGCTCATTAAGTTTTACTCGTTGGCATATACTCCCCCTAAGGTTTCAATTATTTTGCATATACCCCCTGAGGTTTCAATTCTTTTGCATAAGGGTAAATATGTAATTTTCTTAGACTTTAAAATATTAAAACTTATATATGGTTATTAATTTGCTAGTTAACTTAAACATAATCCATATATTCAAATTTGGTCTAAATATTCAAATTAAGCATATTTTATTTTTAATCATATTGATCCATTAATAGTCATAATTTTCTCTAGCAAAAAATAATAAAATTTAGAAACATATTCTTTTTATTCTATATTTTATTTTACACATGTAACATATTAATAAGATCGGTTTTTTAGCAAAATCATTTAATCAATATAATCATCAACAATAGCGCATAGGAATAAAATATTTATAATTTCTAGTAAAAATGCTGCAATATTTTCTCTAGATATTAAAAATAAGCAAATGACCATAAGGTATAAATTTCCTAATCATGTCGAATTTTAACTACTTAAGAAACTTCTAAAAAAATTAAACTTGCAAATCCAAAATTGTTAATGAACTAATATAATTTAAAATAAATCATGCTTAATTTAGATATTTAGATAATAGAATAAATGGATTATGTTTAAGTTAATTAACATATTACTAAATATAAATAAGTTTTCATATATTAAAGTATAAGAAAATTACATATTTACCCTCACTTTTAATAGTTAATTAAGGGTTAATGGATGGAAGAGAGGTATAAACAAAAGAACTGAAACCTCATGGGAGTATATGCAAAAGAATTGAAACTTCGAGGAGGTATATGCCAATGAGTGAAACCTTAGGGGGCTACATGCCAAAATATGAAACTGCAAAAGGCTATATGTCAAAGTATGAAACCTTAGGGGAGGCGGATGGAAATTACCCGAGCAAAGTAGTAAAATTTTCTACAGAATCTTTTTATCTGTTTGGTGTAAGGCGGAAGTAACATAGGATATTTTGCCCTTAACTAAAGAAGAAAAAACAGAAAACTTATTACATCATCAATTACTATTTCAGAGCTCATTTATTTGTCTTGGTTCCAGCACTGAATTACACCAGAAAAGCCACATTGCTTTTCTTGTACTTCTTCTTCTTCTCCCTCTCTCCTCTCTGTTTCTCTCTCTAAACAGTGGGTCCCACATCCATAATCAAACTCTCACTCACTCACCAACCTTCTCATACTCCCGTCTCTTTCTCATAAATCCCACAACTCCCATCTCAATTTCAATCTCATCTCAAATCACCAAAAACAAAAACCCAAAAAAACCCACCAAGCTTTTTTCATGTTTATACACTAATAATATTCAACACTCTGTTTTTTTCCAACAAAAAATGCTGTTCAAAAGACTGCATTTTTACGCCTTTTTCCTCCTCAATTTCACTCTCCACAGCTTCTCCTTAACTCCCGACGGCCTCTCGCTCCTCTCCTTGAAATCCGCCGTCGACTCCGGCGCCGGCGCCGGAGCTTTCTCCGACTGGAACGAGAACGATGCGACCCCGTGTCACTGGACCGGAGTTTCATGTATGAACGTGTCCGGCTCGAGCGAGTCGAGGGTCGTCGGATTGTCCGTCTCCGGCAAGAATCTCCGGGGGTATATTCCGTCGGAGTTGGGCAGCTTGATTTATCTCCGGCGACTGAACTTGCACGGCAATAATTTCTACGGGTCGATACCTGATCAGCTGTTCAATGCTTCTTCGCTCCACAGTGTTTTTCTCTACGGTAACAATTTGTCAGGTTCTTTGCCTCCTTCTCTGTGTAGCCTGCCTCGTTTGCAGAATCTTGATCTTTCGAATAATTCGCTGTCGGGACCGTTGCCGAGGTTTTTGCAGAATTGTAAGCAGTTGCAGAGGCTAATTCTAGCTGGGAATGAGTTTTCGGGTGAGATTTCAGAAGGGATTTTTCCCGAGTTAGCTAATTTAGAGCAGCTCGATTTGTCGTCGAACGGGTTTAACGGTTCGATTCCTGAGGATATCGGGGAGTTGAAGTCGTTATCGGGGACTTTGAACTTGTCTTTCAATCATTTTAGTGGTAAGATACCGAAGAGTTTGGGTGATTTGCCGCTTACGGTTAGTTTTGATCTTAGGAACAATGACTTGAGTGGTGAGATTCCGCAGAGTGGATCGTTTGCCAATCAGGGTCCGACTGCATTTTTGAATAATCCAACGTTGTGTGGTTTTCCGTTGCAAAGGTCGTGTAAGAACGATACGGATAGTACGCCCGATGTTCAGAGTGGTTCACAGGGTAATGAGGGTGTTGGTAAAGAGAAAGGGTTGAAACCGGGGTTGATTATATTGATTTCCGCGGGGGATGCTATAGGAGTTGCATTTGTGGGATTGATTATAGTTTATGTTTATTGGAAAAGAAAGGATTCTCATGGGTGTAGTTGTACAGGAAAAGGGAAACTTGGCGGAAACGAGAAGTCGGGCGTTTGTGCTTTTCCGTGTATCAGTGGTTTTCCGAGCAATGATTCAGATATAGAGTCAGAAAAGGGCGGTGGTGGTGGAACAAGCGGCAGAATGAGCGGAGGGGAGGGGGATCTTGTGGCGATCGATAAGGGATTCAATTTTGAGTTGGACGAGTTATTGAGGGCATCGGCTTATGTGTTGGGAAAGAGTGGTTTGGGCATAGTCTATAAGGTTGTTCTTGGGAACGGAATTCCAGTGGCAGTGAGAAGATTGGGTGAAGGTGGGGAGCAAAGATATAAGGAGTTTGTGTCGGAAGTTCAGGCGATCGGGAGGGTAAAGCATCCCAATGTTGTTAAGCTTAGGGCCTATTATTGGGCACCTGATGAGAAGCTTCTCATAAGTGATTTCATATCTAATGGCAACTTGGCTTCTGCACTTCGGGGTAAGTTTGCAATATTTCTTTATTTTCACGTGTTATTTCATATCTTTCAGCGTTGCTTTATATTTTGATCTCATTGTCATGGTGGAACTGCAATTTTTACGGTTAATTAGGTATGATATATCCTAGTAATGATGGTTATGAATCCCTTTCTGAAGTGCTAGTATGTAATGTGTTTCTCCATGATTGCCGATCTTGAGTCGAAATAGCTAAGAATAAAATGTGGGTTAGATGGAGATAGTATACATATTATCATCATCTGATATAAAGTAATGGAACAAAACAGGTTATGAAAGAGAGGAGAGGAGAGGAGAAAAACAGTTGATTTCCTTTCCTTGATCTCAGTCTAAATGATAGGAAATGTTGCCGTGAAGCAAAAGATAGATGGATACACTCATACACACACACATACACATGTGTGCCTTGTCTCCCACATGACTGTTGATGATTAGAGTGGACCATGACATTCTTTTCATCATTTTGTGCAAACACTCGACTTCAAGCAATTTTATGTTTGTTGTTGCTGTCCAAAAAAATGTGCGGTAAGGGTAAATATGTATTTTATCAGCTGGGGAAGAGGGTATTTTTATTTGGTGGTTGAGTCGAGGGAACTCTTTCAATCTTTGCTAATCCAGATCTCATGGACACACAATGATAATGTAGATTTATAGTTCTTGTTAGTTCAAATGTCATCAGAGAGAGGTGCTTTGTTTCAGTTCTCCATCAAACAGGTCCCCTACTTCTGTTTTTATACACTTCCCCCAGCCTAAGTTATACCCCGAAATTGACATGCATAAACAACCCAAGCACTGATGCAGCCATCCTATGATGCAAGTAACTCAGTGTCAACTGGTCCTAGAACTGTCGGTTTGTTTCTTAGTACTAGAAGATATCGACTTATTTCAGAAATTTCTGAATTTGATACGTATAATACAGCGTAGAGAGATGCATGTTATTAATTTTGTCCTGAACCAGTCAATCACTGTTGTTGTTACTACTGTTAGTTCCATAGCAGTCTTCAAACATATTAGCTAGTAGCGTCGTGTTTCATAGCTGTTTAAAAACCATAATGTTTTTAACAAATCAAGTATAAAAGAAGTTACACAAAAGGCTCAATGGCATAAAGATATTTGAGCATCCTATATATGAGTCTATTTCCAGGTATTTTCTAGTGGACTTTGGAATTATTCTGAACTTGAACAAATACTGTAAAACAAGTTAAACTGCCTTGCCTATAAATGTAATTAGTCCTTTTTTGGAATATGAATTACAAAACTCAGCCTATGATTTCTCTTCTGTTTGTACAGGGAAGACAGGTCAGCCATCGTTCAGCTTATCTTGGTCAATCCGACTCAAGATCGCAAAGGGGACAGCAAAGGGCTTGGCCTACTTACACGAATGTAGCCCAAGAAAATTCGTCCATGGTGACTTAAAACCATCAAACATTCTCCTCGACACCGAATTCCAGCCATACATATCTGATTTTGGTCTAAGTCGATTAATCACTATTACCGGCAATAACCCTTCTTCCACTGGTGGCTTCATTGGTGGTGCCCTCCCATATCTAAATCCGGCTCAACCTGAAAAAACAAACAATTATCGAGCACCGGAGGCTCGGATCCCCGGCGGCCGCCCAACCCAAAAATGGGATATATACTCATTTGGTGTTGTCTTACTTGAGTTGTTAACTGGAAAGTCGCCAGAGTTTTCGCCTCCAAGCACCTCAACATCGACGGAGATTCCTGACCTCGTAAGGTGGGTGAGGAAAGGATTCGATGAGGAGATTCCATTGTCGGATATGGTGGACCCTATGTTGCTCCAAGAAATCCAAGCCAAAAAGGAAGTACTTGCGGTGTTTCATATAGCTCTTTCGTGCACCGAGGGCGATCCAGAGATCCGACCGAGGATGAAGAATGTGTCGGAGAATCTCGACAAGGTGTGAAACTGAGAGGAGTAGAGGACAATTCTTGAGTTTTGTTGGGGAAATTCTCATATTTTTCATGGCTCAGGCCTTCAGCAAATTATTTACTGTCATCTAGTTTCTCTTCAATGCCTTTGTTTTTCAATCGAGTACAGTAGCTTATTTTACATTTATAACTTAATTTTATTTGTTTGTACTTGGTATAATTGTAACGTCATAAGAATAGAATGTTCAAATTTAGTTATGCCCTGTTTCACCAGGACATAGTTAATTGGAATAAGCTTAGGATATGCTGTTATTTTTGTGTCAACTGCAAAATGAAACATTTCGTCTCTGTAATTTGGATTTGAAAGCAAGTTAGAAGATGAGTTTATTAATCAACTATTCGATATAAAGCCACCTTGTCTCTCAGTTAATGAGACACTCTGGTCTTAGTATTGATTTCACGGGTGACATCTTAGCCAACATCAATGTTAGCATCCACCTCTCTCACATTGATGTGGGTTCCACACAGGTGGGGTCCACATCAGTGTGAGAGGAATGGATGCTAACATCAATGTTAGCTAATACAAGACCTGATTTCACTAGCAAGAAAGAACTGACCAACAAATTTGAATCCATCAGAGTTTGGTATAAAATTCTAATTTTACTACTGAGTAGTCAAAAGATAGAACTAAAATATCAATAACAAGAGATATATATACATTGTCCAACAAATAACCTAACATAAAGTAGTAAACAAAATTCTACTTGGAAGCAAATTCGAAAAGAAACAAAATAAAAAATCTAATAATTGTTTTCCTGTACAACTGCTATAAACGTCTGCTTTTTAACCTGAAAAGCACGATTACGGGATCCAACCCTCGTTAATATGTAGAAAACTTTGAGACGTTTGATTTGATACATTATGGGCCCAAAACAGAGCACCGAGCTCAAAGTTACAACTATTTTCATGTTCCGATCTTCCTTATGCTCTGCCTCCACCTACATTGCGTGACTACTGCTTTCCCCTTTGACTAGATTGAAGGAATAATCAGCAAATTAGAATATAAGAAAATACAATCCAGAAAATTGGAGCATAGAGAGGAAGGAGCAAAAATTGGAGCATAGAGAGAGGAAGGAGCAAAAATTACAAAAAACTATAGCAAAAGAATAATAAAAATAAAAGATTGAACCAAAGAAGTGTTCCAACTTAGATACGATGTTGGTAACTATAATAGGTAAAAAGGTGAAATGGAAAGAAATTAAAGATTTTAAAAGCAAAAATAGAGAGATAGAATAAACAAAAGACAAAACAAAAAATTTAAAATGCTCGGTTGTCAGGCATTGTTGCATTGGTCAGTAATATCAAAAAACACATTAAAACTTGAAAAAATAACATAGAATTGAGGAGTATGTGAATTCTTCGTTTTCACAAGAAAAAAAAAAAGTAACAAAAAAAAAGAAAAAAAAGTACAATTACTTGTGTTAAAATCAAATTCAGTCATACTAATGAATACATGAGTAGGCATTAATGCATAATGTAGGTTAGATTGCATCTTTTATAATTATTTATTAGTTTTTTTTTATCAGAATACTTATTTATTAGTTAATTTGATCACTATATATTTATAACCATATTTTTATTTATTTTAATAAAGGCATTAACGTGCACTGATATTCATGAAATTTTGAATTACCCGCACTAACGCACCTGCACTCGCTTGTGCATCCACATTATGTAACATGGACCAGGAATAGAACGCTTACCGAAATAAAATAGGTAATTCATTAATGATGGTTTTAAAATGTAACATCCAAAAGATAAAACTACGCATAGTGTGTTTTATACGACTTTTCTAATAATATCATATACTAAAACATTCGTTAATGACCAACTAAGCGTGTTGTAGTATGGTTCGACAAATTGTAAAATAAAAACATATATCATCGTACTGTAGATAATAAAATTCTTTGTATATTGATTGCTCTGAATCGTTTTACATAAGGAGTAGAGTATATATTGACAAGCTAGACCTATAACTAAGGAAAGATATACAACAAAAGATAGAAACAAATCATGCGCATATGATATGGAAATATTCCTAATATCTCTAATAGAAACAAATCATGCGCATATGGAAATATTCCTAATATCTCTAATACGCCCCCGCAAAATTGCCGTGCCATCGGCCAAGGCAATTTTGGAAAGAAGAAGACGAAACCGAGCTCGCGGAAGAGCTTTGGTGAGGAGATCGGCCAGCTGATCTTCGGTACTAATGTGAGAAACCGAAACAAGACCTTTTGAAACAACGTCGCGAACAAAGTGGATATCAATAGCGATGTGCTTCATCCGAGAATGCAAGACCGGATGCAAAGAAAGGTGTGTGGCACCAATATTGTCACAGAAAATGGTAGGCCGTGAGCGAATAGGAACGTGAATTTCAGAGAGAAGGTTTTGAATCCAACGAACTTCAGAGGTGGCAGTGGCAAGAGCGCGATATTCAGCTTCTGTCGAGGATCGGGCAACAGCCCGTTGCTTGCGGGAACTCCAGGAGATGGGGTTCGAACCAAGAAAAATGAGGAAAGCCGTGGTGGAGGAACGATCGGTAGGATTCCCCGCCCAGTCCGCATCTGAATAAGCCCGAAGAGTTGATGAAGGGGAACGACGAATCAGTAGACCATGGGAAATAGTACCTTTAAGATAGCGAAAAATGCGTTTCACACCAGCCCAATGATGATCCGAAGGAGAGGCAACGGCTTGAGCAAAACGGTTGACAGCGAAAGCAATGTCCGGACGAGTGAGCGACAAATATTGAAGCTCGCCAATTGCTTGCCGGTATTCATTCGGATCACAAATGCCGGCAGAGGAAGAAACCGAAGAAGATGAAGTGGCCATCGGAGTAGAGACGGGTTTGGCACCGTCCATTTTGTGACGAACAAGTACATCGTAAATATGTTTTTGTTGGGAAAGCAAAAGACCATTTGAGCAAGGAATGACTTCAACACCTAAAAAGTATGACAAAGGACCAAGATCCTTGAGAGCAAAGGTAGAACCGAGGTTGCTAATGATGGAATTGATGCGTGACGAGTCGGAGCCGGTTAGCACAATATCATCAACATAAACTAATGCAAATATGTGAACCGAGTTCTGTCGAAGAAAAAATATAGATGGATCCGAGCGAGATTGAGAAAAACCCAACGATAGAAGAGACGCGCGAAGAGCATGAAACCATTCCCGTGGCGCTTGCTTGAGACCATATAAAGACTTTCGTAGGCGGCAAACATGAGAAGGAAAAGAAGAGTCAATGAAACTCGGCGGTTGTTGCATAAAAACCGCTTCACTTAAGTCGCCATGTAAGAAGGCGTTGCTCACATCAAGTTGGCGAATGGACCAACTATGAGTGACGGCGAGAGAGAGAATTAAACGGATGGTGACTGGTTTGACAACCGGGCTGAAAGTCTCCCCAAAATCAACGCGAAGTTGATGAAAACCCTTTGCCACGAGTCGCGCTTTATATTTGTCAATACTACCATCCGGTTTGCGCTTCACACGAAAAATCCATTTGCAACCAATAATATTCGAGGCAAGATGAGACGGAACAAGCTCCCAAGTTCCGTGAGACAAGAGGGCGTTAAATTCATCCGACATAGCCCGATGCCAGTTCGGGTCTTTGAGAGCAGAGGAAACACACGTGGGTTCAACAACGGACGTGATAGGATGATTGGTGGCGGCATTGAGAACCTTCGGACATCGAATATTGTTTTTAGCACGAGTTACCATATGGTGAATATTGTGTGGAGAAGACGGTGGAGGCGATGTTGAACGAGGCAACCGATTTCCAGAATCTGGCGATGGAGAAGCGCGGGGCACTGGAGAGGACGGTAAAGTAGGCCGTGGAGGAGTGGGTGGCGGGATAGAAGATCGCGGCGGAATTGTAATGATCGGAACCAGAGGAGGAGAAGAAGAAGACGGCTGCTCCTGATTGTGAGAAGACGTGGCTGATTTGTGCATCGGAAAAATATGTTCGGTGAAGCGAACATGCCGGGAGATGAAAATCCGACGAGTTTCCAAGTCCATGCATTTATAGGCGCTCTGAGAAGAACAATAGCCCAAGAAAATACACGGACGAGAGGGAAAGGAAAGTTTACCACTTGTGTAAGGGCGAAGCCACGGGTAGCACAAACACCCAAAAACCCGGAGCTTGGAATAATTAGGCGCCACATCAAATAATTTTTCAGCCGGAGAAGAGTTGCCAAGGACCGACGATGGATGGCGATTTATTAGGTAAACCGCTGTCTGGAAAGCAAAGGACCAAAATTCCGGTGGCAAATGTGCTTCGTGCAACAGAGCTCGGCATATTTCAGTGATTTATCAATGACGGCGTTCGGCCAGACCGTTTTGTTGAGGAGTATGGGGAGCCGTCGTCAACCAAGAGATGCCCGCCTCGCTTAAATAATTTTTTAAAGCCATAAATTTCACCGCCATTATCACTGAGAAAATTCACAATTGGTTGATTGAATTGTTTTTCCACAAGAGGTCGAAATTGTCGAAAAACATCAGAAACTTGTGACTTGAGTGTTAACGGAAATAACCAACAATAGCGAGTAAACAAGTCAACAAAAACTATATAATAACGATAACCATCCAAAGAAGTAACAGTAGGACCCCAAACATCCGCAAAAACATAATGTAATGGATGTAAAGCAACAAACGATGTCTCAGAAAAAGCTAAACGATGAGCCTTGCTCACACAACAAGATTCACAGTGCATATCCTTCGCAGAGGATTTATTCGAAAGCGGTAAATGAAAAGCAGAAATAAGATTAGAACTTGTCTTGAAAGCAGGATGTCCAAATCGTGAATGCCAAGTTTGTGCAATCGTCCGTACTCCTAGTGACGCGAACTTCTCCTCGGATTGCAAGTAGTATGAAGGCGGACGAATGTGATAAACTCCATTACTGCATATTCCCGTCGCCAGAGGGTCCCCCGTACACGTGTCCTTAACAATAAAACGATTTGGAAAAAATTCCAAAGAAACATTATTGTCGCGAGTAAATTGATGAACAGAAAGAAGATTCTGTTTGGACGACGGAACATATAACACTTTATTTAACCGAAACCGGCGATTCGGAAAATTAAGAAAAGAGAAACCCGTGTGGGTTATTTGCATACCAGTACCATCAGTTAATTGAACCTCGTCTGTGCCATCGTACTCCGAATGATATTGAAGGTTGTGCAAATCACCAGTGAGGTTGTGCGATGCTCCGGAATCAACAAGCCAGTTGTTCGGTTGTGTTTGACGAGGTTGAGATGGAGGAGTGCTGGCAGCATTGGCGGTGGGGTTCAAAGCATTGATGAGGCGGTAGCACTTGATCGCCGTATGGCCCGGTTTATTACAATATTGGCAGATGACGGTGTCACCAAAATTGAAGGAATTCTGAAAATTGCCATGGTTTTGACCGCGTCCACGACCCCTAAAGTTGTGGTTTCGACCACCACGGTTGGAGTTATAGCCTCCGCGACCACGAGAAGCATTGGATCGACCGCCACGATAATTGTTAAAATTGGCCGAAGTGGTGGCATTAGCGGTAGCAACGAGTGTTTGATTTTCCAAATCAAAGCGACGCAAATACGCTTCATGATTGACAAGCGCACTATGAAGTTCCGCAAAGGACAACGATTGCTCACGGAGACGAATGGATGTGGCAACGTCGCGGTATTTCGACCCCAAACCATTAAGGACATAGAGAGTAACGTCATCCGGATGTATCGGACGATCGAGCATGGCGATTTCATCTACTTTCGCCTTGATTTCAGTCATGTACTCCGTGACAGAGCGAGAGCCAAGGGTGGTGGAGTTAAGTGCATCCTTGAGAGCCATGACGCGTGTGCGACCAGGGCGAGCAAAAGCGGACATTAAGAGGACCCATGCTTTAGAGGAATTCTTCGCTGAGTGGACCATAGGAACGAAATCAGGGGACATAGAGCCAACGAGAGCGGCAAACAATAATTGATCATGTTGATACCATAAAGGATATTCAGTCGAATCTTTTTCCGGAGGATTATCATGAATGTGATGTATGAGGTTGAGGCCGTTTAGTTGGGCCACGACTTGTAGTCGCCAAGAGAGATAATTTGAGGTGGTGAGGCGTAAGGTAAAGTGATGATGGGCGGTGACCGAAATCAAAACCGGCGGAGTCGGTGGAGTGGGCAAGGGATTGGAGTCGGCGGTGGAATCGACGCCGGACATGGTGGAGCAGGATCGAGAAAAAATCGATTAGATATGGTAGGCTATCGTGATACCCTGTAGATAATAAAATTCTTTGTATATTGATTGCTCTGAATCGTTTTACATAAGGAGTAGAGTATATATTGACAAGCTAGACCTATAACTAAGAAAAGATATACAACAAAAGATAGAAACAAATCATGCGCATATGATATGGAAATATTCCTAATATCTATAATAGAAACAAATCATGCGCCTATGGAAATATTCCTAATATCTCTAATACGTACATCCTAAGAGCAAACAAGACAAACAACTTACAAACAACACTTAGCACATTCATAAACTCATTATTATGATAGTTGAATACGCTATCAATAGACAATACTGGTGAATATAACTAGGTGTATAAAATTCAATGAGTAGCTTATCTACTTGATTTGAGATTTTTCTTGTGCGTGAGGTTTATACAAGAAACCCCTAGGTTGGAAATGTGGAAGGAAGAATCGGGGTAACAAAAGTATTTGATACTTCGACGTGTTTTTCAAGGTATGGATCTTCTATTCCACACTTGTATTCCACTTCATGTCCATTTAATCCCCACCCTTCATGTTTTAAGATCAAAGACACATGTCATCCACCCACCCTCATGGATTAATATTAAAGACACATGTCATCACCACAACTAGTGGAACACAAAAATGGTATAGAGAATCCTCTACCGTTTTTTAGATGCAGGCCAGGTAAATTTTACTATGCCGAGGGCGTCTTCATGTTTAGTCACATACGTTTTGTCCATTATAACTTAGTTGCGCGGGAGGGAGCCACACCATATGGTAGAATAAGATGGGGCTTACTCACATCTCAAGGGCGCCTTCCTGAAAGGATAAACCAACGTCAAACTTTTTCCTATTAGATAATTTATCAACTGTTCTGCGGACAAACAAACACTCTCCATATCAATTTTACCCTCCCTTTGAAACGTGGCTCTTTGAAGAGAACCTAGAAAGTGACTTTAATTTGTAATAAGTCAAGTTATGAGAAATAAAACAATGCATAATTTAAAAGATCAAATGAGATTATTTTACCAAATACTACTATAATTTTTATCAATATTCTAAATGGAACTACTTATATCTATTGACCTGAAAAAAAAAAAAAAAAAAAAGAAATACTAATTACTTAGATAGAAAGAATTCCAAGTGTTTTTATTAGTTAATTTGCAAAGAATTTTTAACTGACAATAAAAAGAATAAATTGTATTTGTTACTTAAAATCAATAGAAGTATTACATACCTACAAGAAAGTTATAAAACATATAGAATGCTAGTAAATTAAGAGGAACTTCATATAATCTACAAAATAATTAAAAAAAACGGTTTGGTTCTAACTTCAAAACATAATGAACTTGTGCGGTGGTATGCCTATTGTTACATTTTCTTCAAGCTGCAGTTCACATTACCAACAAAAATGAAACAGAAAAGGTAATAATACAAATACGAGCCCATTATGCAACTTCAAAAGCCCAAATACAACCAAACAACTTGGGCTCAAAACGAACCCTCGTGACATTTGGGCCCTTATATAAACCTCTCCAATTAGGGTTTTGCAAACACATATATCGACTTTGCCTTCTCGTATATCAATTGAGCTTCCACTCGCCAAAGCAAAACCCTAATCGCCGGAGGAAAAAAAGCATCAAACCATGGCGACGGCTCAGAGGACGCTCTCGACGAAAGAGGCCGACATACAGATGCTGTTGGCTGCAGAAGCTCATCTCGGCACCAAAAACTGCGACTTTCAGATGGAGCGATACGTCTTCAAGAGGCGTAACGATGGTATATATTACACGTTGACTCTGATGAATTTGCAATTTGATATGTATTGTTTGGTTTTCTGTTGTTTAGATCTGATTTGCTGTTAGAGGTGTGTTGTTTTGATGGAAAATTGTGAAAAATGATGAACGTATCGTTGTTCATTGATAGATTAAGTTTGATTGTGATTATTTGAGTGAAGTGAGCTGTGTGTGAATAGTTTGGTGTGGAAATTGGGGATTAGTGTTGGTTTGTTTTTGAGAATTAAATAGTGAATGATTTGCTGTAGAAGAGAGTGTTTTTGCTTCATGTTTGTAATTGTAATTTGGATCTGTTTTTGTATATATTGATGAATCGCGTAAGTGCACGTTGATTTCGTTTCGGTGGTATAAGTTTTGGAGAACTAAATTGTGTAAAAGAATTTTATGTTGGATGTAGAATATTTTAATCAACTATAGTGTGTGTAATATTTTAATCTTGGCGGTGCTGAAACTGTAATCAGGAGTTAATTATTTGGGTTTTGCTAACTCGTGTATAATGCTATGTCACGATCACAGTTTCGTGTATTCGTGGTTTAATTTGTGTGTGTTTATTTATGCGTGTTCAATCATTCAGGTATTTACATCATCAACCTTGGAAAAACTTGGGAGAAGCTTATGATGGCCGCCAGGGTTATTGTTGCTATTGAGAATCCTCAGGATATTATTGTCCAATCAGCTAGACCTTACGGTCAGAGGGCAGTCTTGAAGTTTGCACAGTACACTGGTTGTCATGCAATCGCTGGTCGTCACACTCCTGGAACATTCACCAATCAGCTTCAGACTTCCTTCAGTGAGCCAAGGCTTTTGATCCTTACTGACCCCAGGACTGATCATCAGGTCATTTACGTCAAGTTTGTTGAGAGCGTGTTGTGCTTTGAGTGGATATATTGATGATCTATTGTTGCCTATGATTATTATCATTCTGATGCATTTTGAAATAACATGTGCAGCCTATTAAAGAAGCAGCACTTGGAAGCATTCCCACCATTGCCTTCTGTGATACCGACTCTCCTATGAATTATGTTGATATTGGTATCCCTGCCAATAACAAGGGCAAGCACAGCATTGGTTGTCTTTTCTGGCTCTTGGGCAGGATGGTTTTGCAGATGCGCGGAGTCATCCCACCTGGACACAAGTGGGATATCATGGTAAGAATTTGTCTGTAAGATATGTTTTGTCTTATGTATTACTAGCATTAAGTTATGCGGAAGACTCAGTTTCCAATTAATTTGTGAACTCATTTCAACTTTTTTGATGTTACGAAATGTATGTTCTCTTATACAAGTTTTTATTTTTGAAGTATGGCTTATTTGTTCCTATATTGTTTTGCATGTCTTTGCAGTTGGGATTTAACTTCATGATGAAAGTAAAGTCAGAGACACGATTTAACTTGACTTGATTTTATTTTTTGGCAGGTGGATCTGTTTTTCTACAGGGAGCCTGAGGAGTCTAAGGAACAGCAAGAAGATGATGTTCCAGCCCTCCCTGATTATGCTGCTGACTTTTCTGCTGGTGGAATTGGTGGTGATTGGTCCAGTGGAGCGATCCCTGATGCTCAATGGGCTCCTGAGATGGTCGCTGCCGTTCCAGCAGCCGCAAGTGGCTGGACTGCAGATTCAGGTTAACATTTATTTCCTTTAGAGTGATCATGGTGTTCTGTAGTTCAAATTCTTTTCCATTGTCAGGTATTGCGTATATTATGGTATGTCTTGTAAATTCATTGTGACTAAGCAGTTATTTTGACATAGAACTATGTTCCTAAGATGGAATTGATAATTTCCCATAGTTCAATGTTGGTAAGAAAAATATTCTTGTATTAGTTCTAGTTCTGTTAATTTTTATAGTGGATGATTATTGAAGTTGCTGCATAAACTTAAATCTGGTGGTCTTTATTTTTCTTCTCTGAGAAAGACATTTTGGGTGTCTATCCTGTTCTTTGAATCTACTTTTGCATTCTGTTCCACGGTAAATATCTTAAGTACTTCCGATTAATTTCAGGTATAGTTGCTGATGGATGGGATGCTGCTGCTGCCCCACCAATGGCTGCTCCTGCTGTCGATGTGGTTCCTGGTGTTGCACCAAGCGGCTGGGAATAGAGAAGAATGATGAAAACCAAATTTCCAGAGCCTTTTCTTTTTTGTGTTTTCCCTCAAAAGTGAATTTATGTTATTGAACTTCACTTATGGTTTTGTCTCTGTCAAATTTTTGTAGCAATTTTTATTAGAGGCATGACTGAGTATTCTTAATCTAGCTTAAGTTTGTTTGCCTTGCCAACTTTGCTTGGTGAGAAGCCTTGTTTAGTTAAACTAATGACCGTCTTTAAATTATGAATTATAGCCTCTTTGTTTACAGCTGTGATTCGAATACTGACCACTTTAGATATTTGACAAAGAAGCCCAAAACGTTTCCATCATCTATCTGTTTTAATTACATCCAGTTCTTTGCAATACCTGAATAATTTATAGGGATAATTACAGCTACACCCCCTGAGGTTTGGTGTAATTACACATACCTCCCCTGTGGTTTGAGAAATTACACATACCTCCCCTGAGGTTTGAAACCTTACACATACCTCCCCTCTACAAGTTAAGGGTTGTTTGGGTGTAAGTTATGATAAAGTTATGCTTATTATGCTTACACCCCTAAAGTTTGGTATATTTGTAAAAGTAATCCTTGATGTTAGAAAAATTAAAATTAAATACTCCAAATAATTTTAGAAACTACTATATGACTAATCAAAAATATAAAAAGTATTTAAATTATTTTTAAAATTTAATCTAATCTTAATATTTTTATTATTTTGTAAAAATATTTAATTTCTTGTTTTGTTTGTTTTTTTATTTCTTCATTTTTGTTTTACTTTAAATAATCTCATAAATTTCATTATAGTTCCATATTAAATACTATTACGTGCCCACGGAAATTTCAGTTTATCACAACAAAAAAGAAGCATTTGGTAAAATAATAAATATCTATGCAGTCTCAGAAAAAAAAAGGACAAGATATAGAAAATTCAATTGTAAAAACTCTCATTTTCCATGAAAATTAACAAATATAACAGAAATAATAGATTTTCATAACCCATTTTAAAAAATGAAGAATGATGACGAAATTACCGGCAACAGTGACAATATAATTATCATCCTTGGATCAGACATGGTCACTGGTTTTAGGTAGCAAGTTTTGTTGAACTTTTTGACAAAATAAACAACCTAAGTGCACTATATTTAGTGAAACCAATTTTCGGTGTTTTATCTTCTTCTATTACTAAAATAATTGTTAGTTTAAATTGTAACGAGAGCAAAGGCACAAAGATGAGTAGTTAGTTAAGTTTTGACTGAGATTTACGGGAATTGTTTTAAAGAAAAAAACTAAAAGTTACGTGTTTTGATTCAAAAATATATTTTGGATTAGATTAAATTATTTTTAAATTTAAATTTAAGTACTTTTTATATTTGTAGGTAATAGTATAATAGTTTATAAAACCTTTTGGAGTATTTAATTTTAATTTTTCTAACATCAAGGATTACTTTTATAAATATACCAAACTTTAGGGGTGTAAGTATAATAAGCATAATTTTATCATAACTTACACCCAAACAACCCTTAAATTGAAGATGGGAGGTATGTGTAAGGTTTCAAACCTCAGGGGAGGTATGTGTAATTTCTCAAACCACAGGGGAGGTCTGTGTAATTACACCAAACCTCAGGGGGTGTAGCTGTAATTATCCCTAATTTATAATACTTAAGACGAGGGTGGTTCTCCTGCTCAGGGCAGACTCAGTCTTGCCAAATTGAAAAAAATTGAGTTCCAACGAGGTAAAAATAATTCGTAATAAACGTGAAGTTCCAATATTTTTTCGCAACAAACGAGGTTAACAATTAAAGAAAATCTTAACTTCTTAAGACAGACGAAAAAATAAGGGATAATTACAGCTTCAACCCCTGAAATTTGTTGTAAATATATATACCTCCGACCCTTTGGGTTTGGTGTAAATACAGATGCCTCTAATTATTAAAAAATAGAAGTACCAAATGACAGTAATGCTCTTGTTGTATCATCTGAACAATTCCTAAATTTTTGGCTATCCAAATGGCCTGGTAACTTCACGATATCGGAGTATGTAACTCATATCCCAGCTCACTTAGCCTCTCTTTAGTGGCTGATGTCATTGATCCAAGCACTCGATCCTGGAACTTAACAGATGTACTGCAATTCCTATCTCACCACATCGCGTTGAATATCCTTGGTACCCCACTCTCGAACACTAGTCAAGATGATCACTTCTCTTGGACTTTGTCAAAAAATGGACATTTCTCTGTCACATCGGCATATGAGATACTTACTAATCTTTACACTCCTATGTGTACCCCTAGCCTCCCGTTGAATCTGATCCAAAAACTGTCTACTAATCTGCGCATAAAGGCGTTATTCTGGCTTATGAGCCAAGATAGGTTACCTACTAAATATTACCTCTTCATCCGACATGTCGTACCAGATTCCACCTACCCTCTTTGTCAGCAATACCAAGAGACACCTACCCACTTGTTATTTGAGTGTCCCATAACTTAGCCGGTTATCAGAGACATAATACCCAACTTTCCGAGCCAGAACCATAGACATCCACTATCCACTGATCCATTTTAGAACACTTTCCCCAACGGTCCAACAAAGGTGGGCAATCTTAGCTTGGACGATATGGCATGCCTAAAATCAATTGGTCTTTAACCAAGTACCTTTTCAGTTGACTTCCATCCGTCATAGTTTTCAATATCAGCTAGCTAACACAATCACAAAAATAAGCGATCCACACTCCTTAACACACTCCACTCATACTCATGTGCTGAAATGGGAACCCCCACCTCTAGGCTATGCTAAGTTAAACGTGGACGAATCATCCTGTGGTAACCCAGGGCCAGCCGGTATTGGCGGCATTATTAGAAACACCACTGGAAATTTCATGGCAGCATTCTCGGCGTCAATGGGTCACTCAACCAATAACCAGGCAGAGTTTTGGGCATTACGAGATGAATTGGACTTGGCGCATAGCATGAGGCTTACACCCCTTGTTATTTCCACATATTCTTTATATATGTTGAATTGTCTGGACAGGACACATGAGCATCTAGCTCATCTCACGGGACTTATACAGGATATTTGGAGACGTCTCCCTAGCTTTATATCAGTCATTGGTACATTTAACTATCGAGAGACCAACCAAGTCGCAGATTCACTGCCTAAAGTTGGAGCTTTGTTAGCAATACAGGTGTCCTCACTGAGTCAACCACCATCTGTGTACAATATTTGGACGCCTTGTCCCGAATGGCTTAAACCGTTACTGTTATTTGATTGTACTACTTTTGTAGCTCGTATTTCTTCTTCTGATATTCCTTGTACTAAAACAATTGTTTTGTGTTACATAAATGACCATTAGTCTTGTTCAAAAAAATAAAAAATAAAAAAAAAATGGGATAATTCATATTGTATAGGTTGACTATTGGGCGGGTTAATGAAATACACTATTTTTTAAAAACTGTAACTTAAAGAAAACAAATTATATAAATTAAAATTTAAAAAAAAGAACAACCTTGTACCAACCCAACCCCACTCCACCTGAGGCACTCCATCCCACCCGTCATGCCGGAGTTTGTCGCACGACGGCGAGATTTGGGTAGATCATGCCGTCACGTGAGCTATTTCAGACGGTGGACTATTTTTAATATTTCGTTATTATAGTGTTAAAAATCGAAGCTTTTGGGTAGTTGTGTTAGAAACAATTAGAAATTTTGATCTACACTTAAAAGTACTTCAAACATAATTATATTTCTCTTAAAGAGAACTTGTTAGAGGTGGTTTTATTATTGTATGTAAACAATTTAAGAATTATAAATCAGAGTGTAGCCTTTTGTATTTCATTTTACCTTTTTTTTAATCAAATTTACAATATCGTATTCCCAATATCAAATCCACTTACCTCATACCCCATTATATAAATAGAGTAAAGCCATATGTTTAATTTTATAATAATTTTAATATGTGTGTTTATTTGAATAACTGGATATTCGACCCGAAATGTATAGACCCGATCCTATTCCTAACCCTATAAGGGCCCATCTCCGCTAAAGTACTGAACCGACTTAACCCGGTAAAAGAACGGGTCGACTCCTCTCAATTAAATAAAAATTTAAAAACACACAAATTCAATCGATAAAAAAGAAAACAGCAATCTCATACGCGGCTAAAACTAAAAGCCCTTAATCATTTTATACGTATACATAAATTACAATATCTTTTAATTATTGCACAAAATTTAGGGGAAAAATTTACAGTTTGATTCTCCGTCGTCCTTGTTAGTGTTTAGTCGATTTAACCGCCGGCCAGTATCAAGATTTTAAGTTGCTGGGCAATTCATTGTATGTATGTGCATCAATTTTTTATTTCTTTTGGGTCCAAATGTTTCATTACGAGAAGTTATTTGTAGTTGATTATTGTTAAAGAAATTATTTGAATTTTTGGTTGGTACAAGAATTTTCAATCGGAGTTGGGATAAAAATCGAAATTAGGGTTGTAGAAAGGAGTTTGGCAGAATGCATCTATTTTGATTAGTAAGTTAGATATGGAAACGAACTAAAGGGATTTTTTTTTTTTTTTTTGTGCTAATTGTGGAGTATATGTAGTTAGATTGTTTATTAACTTTGTGTAATTGACGATACGGATCAGTTACGATAGTGATCGGAATAGTTTGAGCTTAGGTTTCAAGTTTTGATGGCGGTGTTTGTATGGTTGCGGTAATTTTGCGCCATTTTTGTTGGGGTTTATGTAATGATGATGTATAGTTGTGTGAACTGCAGGGTGACAATCGAAGGCTGATTGTGAAAACGTCACTGGAAAATACATGGAGGTCAGTGTTGTAACTATGCAAGCCGAGTATTATGTGTGGTTTTGCGTAAGATTGATTTAATATTTTTGCTTTTGATATCCAGAAAACTGGAGGTGCTGCACTACTTAACGTAGATAAGACAATGGACACCCTAGAACCAGAGGTGGCCAGCTCCGGGGGCTTGTTTGTTCCCGTGAAGGATAGAGTGATGTTCAGACCTCCTGAGAGGAATTCAGTTTTAGGTAAGTTCATGCAAGTATGTGCTCATATCCGTAGATCCTATTTAAGGCACTTCGGAGTTTTATGTGTAATATTCTCTGATCTTTGACTTTGTGATACTCCTAATATGAGCTTAACATCATAAAACAGTTTGTTGTCATTCCAACATCCGTAGAAATTAGGTAACTGAATCAAGTGCGCTTCATTTGGATGGTTGGTTGTTCTCTTCTTTGTTCCGTCAGATAGCTTCATTCTAATCGACACTCTGGCATGTGATTAGGATTAACTCAACTGTGTTCTTGATCCATTTTTTGATCTTGCTGGTATCTTTTAAGGCATGTCAAGTTTAGATGTGACGTGTAATTTGTCTGCCATGAAAAATATATCTATTTTGCTTCCTTCTCTCATTCATTTTCTAATGTTTTTGCCATGTCATGTGAATTTTCTATATTTGTTAACTGGGTCCCCAACCTGTGATGGCATCTTTAATTATGTTAAAACTTTCTAAATGTGCACCATGGTTTTATGGCAGGGCTTGATATCCTTGCCAAATCAAAGCGCGCTGAGTCAAAACTGGATGGTCCATTCAAGGTTCCCAGAGAAAGAGTTGCCTCTATTGCAGCTTCTGTTGATGAAGATGAAGAAAAGTCTATTTCTTCAGGAATTGATGACGTAGAGAATAGTGTCTCTAATGGTGTTGAAAGATTTCCATCTAGGCGTTATCGTGAATCCTCATCAAGTAAAGCCACTAATCCTTGTCCTCTGTTCTGTTTAAAATCATGGTTATAAGAGATCAATCTTTCTGTAACAACATTGGTATCGCTATGTTTGACCTGCAATGGGAATCTCCAGATAGATACATATTGTGAAAATAAAAATCAAATAGTTTGATATGACCATCAAGCTGTGGGCTGAGTTCCCTTTTGCTTTTATTTCTCAGTTCTGAGCTTCTTGACTTATTATTATCTAAAATGCATTTTCAGGAAGTGTTGTGACTGAAGAAGCACAAGCTAGTGAAAAGGCCCCACGAGCAGATAAACATCTTAAGGTATGTGTCATTTCCTTATGCATCTTCTGGAAGTGTTTGTGGCATTTCCTTTTGGAATAGCATCTAGTCTTATGCTTTGCAACGTGCCAACTGATATGTTATGACGTGATAGTTATTGGTGCCTGTTCATGTTTAGAAGAAAAAAATTGCATTTCTTTATAGAGTTCATGGGTGTTTGAATTTGGTTTCTCATTGATCCTAGGACTAGCTTTCACATTTTATTTTTGTTCCTCATATTTATGTCATCCCCTGTTTTGGAAATTCCCCTTCCCTTTTGCATCTGCTTTTGACTTAATTTTTAGAGCATATAGAGGAGATTTCATTACCAATCTATGAATATATTTAGCTGCATTCATGTTCATAATTACTAGTCCAGTGGTGAGAAATAGAAAAAATTTGTCCAGTGTGATGATTTCCTGGTAAATAAGATGTCTGTAGAAGGAAACAGGTCCATGTAAAGATTTAAAGTCTGAGTTTAAGGGAAATTATTCTACTCAAGATCTCTAGTAGTATGATCACGTCCATGAATGGTGGCTGATATGTTTCTATATCCTTAAATATTAGGATTCAACTGCATCTACTGGAAGGTCCTGGCACAGAAGTCCTAGTTCTGACTCTTTTGATCGCGGTAGGAATAGAAGTAGATATGAGGAAGATTACAGAAGCATGAATAGAGACGGGAGACGTAGACATAGTCCTGGTAGAGATAGTAGGACCCCTCGGGAATCATCACATGGTCGTGACAGAGAGCACATCAGAGACTATGGAAGAAAAAGAAATAAGTATGACCCATCACCTGGTATGTCTCTTTTCTTGTTTTGAATATTATTGTGTTATGTTTGAGATGCAGAAGAAACCATATGTTAACGCCTTTAGATGATCTAAATCTTGACTAGGTCTTGTGATTTGTTGACGTGTAGCCATGTGGTTTGAGTGTTCAATTTTCGACATTTGTAGTGCAGCTCCATTTTTATTGTTTGTTTGTCACTGCAGGCAGATCTGACTGGGATGATGGAAGGTGGGAGTGGGTAGATACCCCAGATCGAGATGGTCACCGTTCTAGCAGCCGACGCCATCAACCTTCTCCCTCGCCCATGCTTGTTAGGGCCTCTCCTGATGCAAGGCTTGTTTCTCCATGGTTGGGAGGGCGTACCCCTACTGGTATAGCCGATACGCAATCTAAGATTTGCATTTTCCTACACTTTCTGGATATGGAATTATTTTGACTGGTTTTTATGCAAGCTTTTGCACATGATTTGCTCCTAATTGATTTTACATTCTGATGTTCATAGGAACTCCTGCATCTCCATGGGATAGCATGGCTCCTTCCCCCTCTCCAATTCGGGCATCAGGATCCTCTATTCGGTCCGCAAGTTCCCGGTATAGTACCAAGTCCAATCGGCTTGTCACCTCAGCAGATAAGTTGCAATTGTCAAAGGTATTGTCTTTCTTTCTCTTTTATTATCTTTGTATTTCGTTTCCTCCTGTGAATTTGCTTGATTTATTTTGCTATCTATTATATTAAGCTTGATAACGGTTCTTTTGTTTCTTCTCTGCACCCTTTTTCCTGTTATTAGGATGGAGATGGCCTTGATGATGTACCTGAAGACCAGTATGAGATATCTGAAAATATGCGTTTAGAGATGGAGTATAATTCAGATCGTGCATGGTAATTTCATCTGAATAGTTGTTTGAATCTATGATCAGAAACTGTTTGTGCTTTACTACCTGTGATTATTGACTTTGTTCATATCCATCTAGTCAGAAACTGTTGATATGCTTCTAGAGAGTATATTGGATAATAACTTTGTTATTGATTATGTTAATCTTCATTGCACTGTGTCCAGCATTTGCTTAGGTGATTAATGTACCGTCATTTGTATGCGAAAAATAATGAGATACCATGTTAAGAAATTTATTGAAGTTTCATTTGAAGTTGTGAAATGTAACAGTCAAAGACCCAGATTGTGTGTCTACTTGTTTTACTTTTAGCTTCTTCTTTTTATTTTTTGGAAAAAGAAAAAAAAAGAGATAGCAAAAGGAAGAAAAGAAAATGCTGCATTAAGTATCATAACGTGGTGTCCTATCCAAAAATGCAATCTAATGGACTCGTGAAATCTGGTTAAGTAGCTTATTCACAATTAGTTCTTAAATGTTATTGCTAAAGTAACATCTTAAACAGGAAGCAGTGCCTTACTGCTCTTTTACGAACTATTTTCAAAAAACGACAAAACAAGTTGTTCTTTGATGATTTTATGCACCACTAACGGGCTGTTGTTTTATAGGTATGATCAAGAAGAAGGCAGCACTATTTATGCAGATAGCTCCTCAGTTTTTCTTGGTGATGAAGCATCTTTTCAGAAGAAAGAAGCAGAGTTGGCGAAAAAACTGGTACGAGACGAACCCACTATGCTTTAGCTTGATGTTGTTGTAGTTTAAATCACTTGGAAGTCTTATATCTTGCTTAGTCATAACACGTGCAATAGTTTTTCCATAAATATAGAGTATGAGCATCCCATAGAGTGAAAGTTTTCCCTTTAGCTTACGGTGTGCAATTTGGTATCATTGTTAACAACAGAAGCTTCATTTTGTGTAAATTCCATCACCTGATTGAAGTGGTTAATGGTGTTGATGCTAGACCAGGTAGATGCTTCTAGTCATTTAAGGTTCTGTCTGTGTGTCTGCACGTTCTTCGGGAGGTCGGGTATTTGGTTCTGTCAATATTTTGACCAGTGAAGGAAGAACAGTGTGAAAATCATCTGTTTATAGATTCGATGTCCCATAACATGCTTGTTTGTTTCACAGAGTGCAAAAAAATTTAGATCTCGCTATCGGTCCACATTTTCACTTGTAGTTTGAGTTCAAAATTTTTGGGTAATCTATAGCTCAGAAAGGTCACATTATCAAATATTTTTGTCTTACTAAATATTCAGGGTAGTGTATTAATTTTGGAATGATATCTGTTAAAGATCATTATGTATCTGGCCCAGAATGCTGTTTCACTTTTGTGTCATTGCTAAATGTATGCATTATACCGGAATTTATTTTATATTATTGCTTGTAATCTCTGTCAAAGATTTTTGTGCTCTAGCCTTTGACTCTCAAAGGTTTGGTGTGACGTATTGTTTTGTTTTGAAATACTTATAAGTGAACGACTTAGCAGTCTGGTGGCTTATTCCACTTATCTGACTGTCCATGTATTCTAGTGTTATTCTATGAGTTTTTAATTACCATTTAATATACTTTTATTACTACAACTATTTCTATCATCAATCCCAGGTGCGGAGAGATGGAAGCACAATGACTCTTGCACAGAGCAAGAAACTATCACAGCTGACCGCTGATAATGCTCAGTGGGAGGACCGACAACTTCTGAGATCAGGAGCCGTGCGAGGAACTGAGGTGCAGACTGAGTTTGATAATGAGGAAGAAAGAAAAGTTATTCTTCTTGTGCATGGTAAGCTTCTATCTTCTTCTTGTACGTTTTGTATCATGATTTGTAACATTGGAAACCTAATACTATTATCTGTATGATACACAAGTTTATAACTGTGGAAGATAGTTTGGCTATTATTTGTGTCAAGGTTCTCAATGTCTCTCATGACAGATACAAAGCCCCCTTTTCTCGATGGAAGGATTGTTTTCACGACACAAGCTGAACCGATTATGCCGATAAAAGACCCTACGTCAGATATGGCCATAATATCACGAAAGGGTTCAGTTTTGGTTCGGGAAATCCATGAAAAGCAGAGCCAGAACAAGTCCCGCCAGCGTTTTTGGGAGCTTGCTGGTTCAAAGCTAGGTGAAATTCTTGGCGTGGAGAAGACAGCAGAACAGGCATGTTTTATTTATGTATTGGATCAACTTTGTGAAGATGCTGTATCTAGTATTAACTAGAAATGAATCTGACAGCCTTTTGCATTAATTAAAAGATTGATGCAGATACTGCTGTGGTCGGCGACGAAGGTGAAATTGATTTCAAAGAAGACGCAAAATTTGCACAGCATTTGAAGAAGGACGAAGCAGTGAGTGATTTTGCCAAATCAAAAACACTAGCACAACAGCGACAATATTTGCCCATTTTTTCTGTGCGTGACGAGTTACTGCAGGTCTGAAACCCTACATCTCTTTGTTTTTAGCAAGCTTATAATGAAATATCCCTTGCTTTCTGGTGTTAGAGTTTTTTCTTGTTACGTAGTTAATTGATAGCAGTAAAGGAATTAGATGGTAATTGGTAGTCTTTTAGTCAAAGATTTAATAGGTCCAATCTTATCAATGTGGTGTTTTTCATCTAACTATGCTATGTGTAAAATAATTTTCTTTAAATACGATTACCACATTGTTTCTCTTCTTTCTTTGTTAGTTTCCATTTTCTTTTGAAAGATAATTTTTAGTTTCTGGGAGCCGAATAAAAAAGAGAGGCAGGGTATCTCGAAGCTATCTTTAACTTCACCTTGTTCTGCCCGCATGCTTTTCTTACTGGAATATAAACTGAACACAATAATCATAAAAACAAATGATTGTTGCTCATGTCTCTTTTAAAAATTTAGGTGATCCGTGAAAATCAAGTGGTGGTAGTGGTTGGTGAAACTGGTTCCGGAAAGACAACACAACTTACCCAGGTTTGTTCAAATTCTCTCTCTCTCTCTCTCTCATATGTCTGTGGTATGTATGCATTAATGTTTTGGCGTGTCCATGACTTGTCATCGTTATATCATTTTTCTGATTATTGACAGTATCTCCATGAAGATGAATACACAACCAATGGCATTGTTGGTTGCACGCAACCAAGGCGTGTAGCAGCAATGAGTGTTGCAAAAAGAGTTAGTGAAGAGATGGATACCGAGCTTGGTGACAAAGTTGGATATGCGATACGTTTTGAAGATGTCACTGGGCCCAATACTGTTATAAAGGTAATGACCTTCCTTTAATTTTCTCAGCTACACTGTTGCAACTTGGAGATTTATGGTGGCTATACTATTTCGAACGATGACGGTACTTAAGGGCAATTTGTTGGCCTAGCCTTTTAACTGTATGTACGAGTCTACTTGTTTAGAAATGAGACGAATTACTCTGTTTTCCATCAGTGATAGTGTTGATAGATCATCGTTGTTCACATCGTATCTTATTATCTTATCATTTGTTTGTTCTTTTTGACAGTACATGACTGATGGTGTGCTTCTGAGGGAGACCCTAAAAGACTCTGATTTGGATAAATATCGGTATGAATTTTATTATTTGGTTACTGAATTTTCTCAAATCTAGCGTGTTTAAAGTCGTGCTCAACATTTTTTCCTTACCTGTGTAGTGTCGTTGTAATGGATGAAGCACATGAACGGTCATTGAGCACAGATGTGCTGTTTGGGATCCTCAAGAAAGTCGTGGCAAGGCGTTACGACTTCAAGCTCATCGTTACATCTGCAACTCTCAATGCTCAAAAATTCTCCGACTTTTTTGGGAGGTAATTACATTTGATTTCAACTGCTCTTGATAAGTCTGGTCTTTCTCTAATTTTTCCACCTAATAATTTGTTACTTTTCTTAATGCAGTGTGCCTATATTTCACATTCCTGGAAGAACTTTTCCAGTTCAAATCTTGTACAGTAAAACACCTTGTGAAGATTATGTTGAAGCTGCAGTAAAGCAGGCCATGACGATCCACATCACAAGTGCTCCAGGTGATATACTAATTTTCATGACGGGTCAGGATGAGATCGAGGCAACCTGTTATGCTCTTCAAGAACGAATGGAGCAACTGATTTCTTCAAAAAAGGACGCCCCGAAACTGTTAATTCTTCCTATATACTCCCAGCTCCCTGCTGACTTGCAAGCAAAGATATTCCAGAAAGCTGAAGATGGAGAACGGAAGTGTATTGTTGCCACTAATATTGCTGAGACATCTTTGACAGTTGATGGAATTTTCTATGTCATCGACACTGGTTATGGTAAAATGAAGGTATATAACCCGCGTATGGGTATGGATGCTCTCCAAGTTTTTCCTGTTAGTCGTGCTGCTGCTGACCAGCGAGCTGGACGGGCTGGAAGAACTGGGCCTGGAACATGCTATCGATTGTATACAGAGACTGCGTATCTGAACGAAATGCTTCCCAGCCCTGTCCCAGAAATCCAAAGGACAAATCTTGGCAATGTGGTTTTGTTGCTCAAGTCTCTGAAAATTGAAAACTTGTTGGATTTCGACTTCATGGATCCCCCTCCTCAAGAGAACATCCTCAACTCAATGTACCAATTGTGGGTTTTGGGTGCTTTAAACAACGTTGGTGGTCTTACAGATTTAGGTTGGAAAATGGTGGAGTTTCCCTTGGATCCTCCCCTTGCTAAAATGCTCTTAATGGGCGAGCAGCTAGAATGCCTTAACGAGGTTTTGACAATTGTGTCGATGCTTTCGGTCCCATCTGTCTTCTTCCGACCCAAGGATAGAGCTGAGGAGAGTGATGCTGCCCGGGAGAAGTTCTTCGTGCCAGAATCTGATCACCTTACGCTTTTAAATGTGTACCAGCAATGGAAAACTAATCAGTACCGGGGTGATTGGTGTAATGACCATTATCTACACGTCAAGGGATTACGCAAGGCAAGAGAGGTTCGATCCCAGTTGCTAGATATTCTTAAAACATTGAAGATTCCTCTAACATCATGTGGTCCTGATTGGGATATTGTTAGAAAAGCTATATGTTCTGCTTATTTCCACAATGCGGCTCGTCTGAAGGGGGTCGGGGAGTATGTGAACTGCAGAAATGGAATGCCATGCCACTTGCATCCCAGCAGTGCTCTATATGGGTTGGGTTATTCTCCAGATTATGTGGTATATCATGAACTGATCTTGACTACTAAGGAGTACATGCAATGTGCCACGTCAGTCGAGCCCCAATGGCTGGCAGAATTGGGGCCGATGTTTTTCTCGGTGAAGGATTCTGATACTTCAATGCAAGAGCATCGGAAGAAACAGAAACAGGAGAAGACCGCCATGGAGGAGGAGATGGAGAATTTGAGGAAGGTTCAAGAGGAGAGGAAGAGACAGAGAAAGGAGAAGGAGAGGTTGAAGAGAGCAAAGGAGGAGCAGCGGATTTCTATGGTTGGGTTGAAGAAGGGAGCTTCAACTTATTTGAGACCATCAAAGAAACTTGGCTTGTAGATGTTTTCTGCTTCTGGGGCAGTAACTGCACTTTTACTTTCGAGATAACTTGAACTTGGACAATGTTGGTCCATGACTCCATGGTAAACGATTTTGTCTTGACAACCAAATATTGTACCACTAATTCCAATCTCCACCCCCCGCCAAAAAAAAAAAAAATCAAAATTGTGTACTCGAGATGTACTGAATCAAAAGTGATATGGAGATATTGTACAGTGGTTTCTTCTTTCTGATCTTGGTTTTTTCCTGCATGATTAAGACTGTTGGCATATTAATAAGGGAAACTTGCGGCAACCCCCCAAGCTAGGGTGTTTTGCACTTCACCCCTAACGACCTAATCTATGAAACTGTGCGGTATACTCCCACCTTTTAATTTTTGCTCCATGATGCCCATATGATGGACAAATATGAGACAGGTGTACCAAAATGAAGGGTAGATCAATAGTTCGGGGGGTGTTTTGCACAAATTGATAGGTTAAAAAGGCACGATGCAAAAGCACCCTTAAATGAGGGGTTTGCTGCAATTCCAATTATTAATGCGTCGAAGTTTGTGTACCGCTCATACGTGAAACATTTTGGAGATATTTTTATGGGAGCTTTAGTTACAGTTTGCATGAAGAGGACCCCAAGTCGTAGTATATCACACTAAAACCTTCATGTTCTTTTATAGTACTGCCTCCACAATTTCTCAAGATGGACTAGTGAATTCAGCTTTGGATGTAGGGTTCTTTGTGAACCAGTTAACTGTCGAAGTTTGTGTACCGCTCATACGTGTAACATTTTGGAGATATTTTTATGGAAGCTTTAGTTACAGTTTGCATGAAGAGGACCCCAAGTCGTAGTATATCACACTAAGACCTGCATGTTCTTTTATAGTAGTATATGCCTCCACAATTTCTCAAGATGGACTAGTGAATTCAGGTTGGATGTGCTTGTAGGGTTCTTTAAGAACCAGTTAACTGAAAACCTTTACATACCGATTTGCTTTTGAAGCAAGTATTCGCTTGGTGTCTACATCAGCGCACTATGCTTGACTTATCAAATGAAAGTTTTGGGTGGAACAGAACCGGTGAACGAATGAATGATACAAACGATTCTGTTTCTAACATACCTAACAAACTTTAAACCTACAAAAGTACATAACAAGTAAATGTGAAGATTGCCCCTGATATTTCAAGGAGCTTGTATATTAGTCTTCAGTCATTTCAGTGTCCTCGGTCATTATGATTTCCATATCACGCATGTCTCGCTTCAGCACATTGCCCAGCCTGGCAATTGCTTCAGTCTGCCGCTGCAACACCTAAACGAGAAAGGCAATCAAGATCAATATCTGACATGAAAATGAGAATCAGGTACCGAGGAATATCAGTGTCTTTGTTTGTAATGCGAGATTAAATTCATTGATTATAGATCCATGTCTGACAAGAAAGGAACACAGACATTATGCGAGAGAAGACTTGAGAGAAATTTCATTGGCAAAAGGAGTCATTGCGGCACAGTATTTTTTTTTAATTATTATTATTATTTTAATCAATTAACAAAATTATAAATAGAATTCTCCTAGTACAAACACTGATGTATCACTAGGTTTATAACACGTTCTTAGTTTTTTTAACTACAATGTAACATGAATTGCAATGTAAGTAAAATAATTTATTGATAAAACCCCAGTCTTGAAGCCAAAATAGTAGAGGGAATTATCAATCTATGTCTCCCATTATAATTACTGTTATATACTTCATAAGCCTTGCTAGAACTACAAAAAAGTCGGAGTAAATAGATGAAAAATTTCAGAGAGAGCACTTTTGAACACCTTCTAACTTCTTTGATGACCAACATATAGTCATTTCTTTTTACCAATAGTATATCTTTGTATCTTGAAATAAATATCGAAAACAGGGAGGCAAAATTTTTCTGTTTCTTATTAACAGAGGTTATCTGTAAGCAGGATGATCATGTAAAATTTATGACATAAACCGTTGGAATATATGAATACAAAATGCTTTCACTTGTACCTCCTGCATGTCAGCCAGGCTCTGCTCGTGAATTTTGGTTGATCCTGGAAGATAAACCGACCCACCATTTAGCCCATCGGATTGAAGACGAGATAGTGTGAGCAGATTCTGAACCCGTCTAGAGACCTCGGCTCCTGGTCCTCTTAACTGCAAAGTTGAATAGATTTTCCAGTAATGTCCACATCAATTTCCAGAAAGAGAGCAGTAAGTTGAAATTGAAAAAATACCTGTCTTGCTATAGCCGCCAACTTCTCTGCTAATTCTGCCTCTCCTTTCATGAGGGGTAATCTACTACCCTTACCTTCCAGTGCTTCTATTATTCTCATCATCTGAGCAATTAATTATAATACAATTACATCAATGACTGGAAGAATCAAAATAACAAACACAAATGAAAATAAAGCCTTACCTTACTACCTTACACGAACATTGTGTTTGACTAATCAGAATCAATTTAGAATTAGAATGTACGGAAATCCATTCAAATTTGAAAAGCAGTATTCTTGTTTAAGTCTCAAGTTCAAACCATTAATTCCCAGATACCAAACACTACAAGAATAGTACGTTGTCCTGTCCTAAATAATTTAAACAACCCATACTGAAAGTAGAGCCATGTTTGAAAAATTAAAACAATAATATAAAATCATGAGCTAGATTAAATTTGCACCCTCAGTAAGCGCCTTTGGAGACCTTGCTCTTTCTGCTGCATCCTTTGTATACAAGGAAGTGTGTCAGCTTGAAGATGTCTCTGGAGCTGGACAGACAAAAGATAAATATTGGTGTTTGTTAAATCAAATGAGAACAGGAAGGTATTTGTGAAATACAGATACGTAGAGAGTAATCACCATCTTAACGTTGCTCTGTGTCATCTTCAGTCTCTCAGAATCAGAGAGTAACACTTCATCTTGAACCTGCACCAAAGCAGATTGTAAACATAATCTGATCACAACTCTCAGCGTATCCATGTTCGCAAGAGAAATTGTGCATATGCGGATAAAAAGGTGATATATGTGTTTAATGAGTTACATAAGAAATAGATTATTGCATGTTGTAAAGTAGGTTAAAGACGGGCCTTAGATGAGAGGGCACAATCAATACATTGTATTTTACATCTAACCAGAGTGAACATCTTACAACAGATACAGACCAGTAATCCATATTTCACACTAAAGATTATACCAGAAAAGCAGGCCTATCTCAATGATATAACTTGCACCACAATGAATGAAGCATGTTCCTTATTAAAAGAGTTCGTTTTGATGTGCCAGCTATATACTAAAATTCCTTCTAATCAGTTATTTTACTTTAGAAAACCAATCCTTTTCACCAAGCCATATTATTAAGCATAACTTGTGCTATCACAACACATAAGCTTCTACTAGGAACTGCGAAAAAAACCTTAACCACGTAGCATTCAGGCTACAGAGGAGCTATCAAGCTCACAACTGATCTTGATCAACCATTAAGATATTAAATGCAGGACACGTTCATTTTCTGCTTGATAATGTTACAGCATAAGCATATAATTGATAATGAAAAGCATTCCTAACTTCCGTAACAATCTTCATGATTCTATATATCATCCTCTTAACACGTACAAAGTTGTGTTACATCAAATTACACATGGAGCTCCAAAAATTCATTATATTGAGCTCTACGCCAACTTGAATAATGGTTAAGAATATCATCGTAACAGCCAATCCTCCCATATTAACTAATAAACAATTACTGTGTAGTTATGCAAAAAGCAAAAGCTAACAACGTAACGAAGCCCTACAAGAAACTAAAGAAAGAAACGACACAAAAAAAATTCTAAAAATAACTATACGCTTTTATATGGCAATTCCAAGCAAAAACGAATGTGAATCATTACAGGATCTAGACTTGACCACAAATGAATAGCGCATGGTCAAATCACATATTTTAGTACCTTGAGACGCTGGGAAAGTTCTTTAAAACCTTGAACAAGTTGGGGCCACAACAGCTCCCTTTTTGAACTTTCCATGCCTTCTAGCTTTGCCATTGCCTCTGCCCACATAATCTGGAAGCCAAGAATGTTTGTGTACACTTATAATAATAGTCTTCACAACTGGACTCAATAACTGAAACCAATAATTGGTACATACGCTAGAAAAAGTTACTACATTAAACTTACATCTGATACACCAGCAGGCTTCGCTCTGTACTGAGGTTCAATCACACTAAACAACAGATACTGCAAAAACAGTAAAAAGATCTTGTTGAGGGCGAATATATCAATTTCATTAAAACAATTTGAATGCTCAAATCATAGCATCTGAATGATCAGCAGACATAAGTTCACATGAAACTCTAATAATATGAAAAGTCAAAGGTAAATAAAGCAGTCTTTAATAATCCAAATGTATTGAACCTAAAGAAGCTTAGAAAAATGAAACATGCTCAACTTTTCAGGAAGGACTTCAACAACACTAAAGTTCTAAAAACAATTCATTACTCAAATTTGGCTGCATAGTTTATTAAAGACGTATGAACTCCGTTAACCTTGGTTCAATGGAAAAGTAAGTTTGAACACATTTTACGGTTCAACAAATTTTTCAGAAAAAACTAATATTCTATTTGAATCAAAGCTCATTTAAGTTTGTTTAGTCCAACAAGAAACCTAGCTCATAAACTATTTCAAGCTGGATGTCACACAGCTTGCTCAAAGTGTTCGTACATCAAAATAGCCAACGAGATATTTCAAGGATAGACTTAATTAGCCAATTCCAGAGTTCTTTTTTCTTATAACTCCCGCAGATTATCGATGAACAAGAATCAATCACCCATTGAAAAACACCAATGCTGAGAAATCAAACCTTAAACGCATACTTCAGGTTACCAGGATCCTCCTTATACGCTTCAACAATCGCCTAGACGACAAAACAACAACACATATCACTGTCAAAATCAACCTAAACCTAATCTCAAAAAACTCAAAAAACAAATAATTTCACCACCTGAATATCGCGATCGGCTAGCGATAGCGTCAGAGGAGCAACTGGCGCCATCTGAGTAGTCAATTGCTGATTTCCAAACGGCGACGGAGCATTAAAAGGAGAAGGTTGAGCATTAAACGACGGCGTTGCAAAGCCAAAAGGACTTTGCTGCTGCTGCTGCTGCTGCTGCTGTTGAGGCTGCTGAGGAGTTTGAAACAGTGACGGCGTTTGTTGCTGTTGTTGTGGAGTCTGAAACAGTGACGGCGTTTGTTGCTGTTGTTGTGGAGTTTGAAAGATTGACGGCGTTTGCTGTTGTTGAGGTTGAGGTTGTTGAGAGAATGTGGGTGTAGAGAAGAGCGACGGAGTGTTGAACGCCGGCGTCGACGGCGTGCCGAAGGCGGGGGAGGAGGAGGCCTGCTGACCTCCGAACATTTTTGGAACCCTAGATTTGCCCCGCCAATTTCGTTTCTTTCTTTTTGGATGAGAGAGAGAGAGAGAGAGAGAGGTTTAATTAATTAGATGGATATTTTACCATAGTCCACAGTCAAACTCAGCCTTGTCTTTTTGTTCTTTTTATGATGGGAAGCTAAAATGAGCTTAAAAACTAGTATTATATTTAATTGATATAATCGTGGATCAAAGTTTTGTTTTTACGGTTTATGTACTCTAAATACTAGAAACCTTTCGCAATCTTTTGAGATCTTTATCGACATTTTTTGAAAAATTCAAAAAATATTACTGCAATAGGAATACCAAATACTTGTATGTTTCGTTTCCACGGAGTCAAAAATGAAAACGTTTCGATACTTTTTGAATAAAAAGAAAATAAACTTTGATCCACGCCTCCATGGATATAATAAATTTACTTGTAACTTCACGGACAATTTACTCATTTTGCCATGTTCCTTGGCATACTCCCAAAGTTGTATTGGACATCTATTAATGAAAAAAATGCATATTTAGGTACTAAGTTATACCTCTAGAGTCTAGACACAACTTAGTCTCTCAAATTGCAAAAGCAACACACTTGTAGTCACTCAAGTTTAAACCTTTTGCCTTTTGGTCATTAATAATGACAGTCGATCGTTAGAAAACTCAGTTGACCATCCAAAATAACAAAAAATGTTGATGCCATGTTCATGGTAAACGTAATTTATCCAAATAAAAAAATACACTAGAAACTAGGATTTATTTTACTCGACTTTGACAGTTTTCACAAACTGAGATTTGACCTTTTGGGTTTGTGGAAATTTTGGGGTTATTATGGCTCGAATAGAATCGAGGTTGGAAGAAGGTGATATTAAGGGTGTTTGGTCAACTATTTTGCTTAAACTTGATGAAAGGAATTGTTCGATGGCGAAGTTTGGACCTATTCTTGATGATATTGGCCGTATGAAATCGTGTTTTGAAGAGCTTCGTATTAATGTTGTCCCTTAGTGATGCAAATGAGGATGCTCACAAATTGGCCCGGAGTGGAGTGGGTTTTTGTTTAGGGCCTAGATAGTGTTCTGTTTTCTTGCCAGTTTTGAGTGTTTCTGCCTTTTCCAGCGCTACGTTTGATTGCATTTTGTATCAATATGTCGCTTGCATTTTCCTTATCTTATCGATTTTCCTAAAAAAAAAAAAAGAAAACCTGAATTCTCTCAGTATGTTTCTTTTCGAAATTTTCAATTTTTATAAATTTTTTGGGCGTAAAATTCTCTAACATTTCGTGCTAATATCACGTCAAATCAAACTCATTAAGTATGATTACTGGAATTGTTCAGCTTGTCTTCTTGATTGAGTTCAAATATAATTACAAGTGTCATAGCTTATAGAAAGATTTAAAATGTGTTAATTGACATATTATGTACCCAAATCTTTTCTTAGATCAAAAAAGATAAATATCTAAAAGTCCTGAGATAACCACAGGGTTTCAAATTCTCAATGGACCAAAATACACAAAACCGTCAAAAGACAATTACCATTACACCTATGGATATTTAATTACTAATAAATCCCGGATGAAGCATGGAATTTCCCATTCCATCACTATAACACCAAATAAAAAATAATTATTTACAACAATTACATATGTACAAATTGTCAAGCCTTAATTGTGACACTGCACAAACACAACCCGGACGGCTTAATCCCACAAGTCCCCCACTGTTTACCCTCCTCTGCATCCGGGTCATACACCAGTGTTTGATAACCCGGATCATCCTGACCCGAAAACAACAACAACAACTTCCCTTCAAAAACACCAAACCTAAACCCTACACTCGAACTCCCGGTCACCGGAACCGCCACATTCCGCCACGAGTTATCCGTCGGATCGAAAATCGTCAACTTCCTCTCGTTCTTCCACTCCATGCAGCACAATTTATCGTCGAGAACCGCGTAGGCCGTTACCATGACGCAACCGTTTTTCATCTGTCGCCACGTGGCCTTAGCGGGATCGTAAATGTCGACGAATTTTGAGTTTCCGATGGAGAAGCTGGACCTGCCGCCCATGACGTAGAGCTTACCGCCAAAAGAACAGGCGAAGCAGCCCCATCTAGGGCGTCGCATGCTGTCGATTAGTGTCCATTTGTTGGTGTTTGGATCGTACATTTCGGCGGAGGAGAGAGAGTCGCCGGATTCGCCGCAGCCACCTACAACGTAGATTAGGCCGTTTACTTCGGTGCATGCGAAATCGTAGCGGGGGATGTTCATGTTGGCTAATTTGGTCCAGCTGAAATAGGAAACGTTTTTGTTAGCGTAGCAAATATTAACGACAACGGTGTGCAAACGTCGTCAATGTAATAATTGCATAAAATAATTTTTTGTCAATTGAGTAGTGTGTTATGCTCTTATTTCAATGATATATCTAACAGATAAAGGGTCGTCAATTGAATTTATTCAAATGTTGGGGTTATTTGGTAGTTTAGGAGTTTGGCAACAACCTATGACGATTATAAGTTTTCCCCTTTAACTTTGATTAATTTCAAAGACACTTATCTAAACTTGAAAATAAACATAGAGATAGGCTAGGTGATATCTTATAATATGTTTCCTAACTTTAAGGATGTTTCTTTAATTAAACAAACCTCATGAGGATCGTTCCGTAACAATTTTTCAAACTTAAGAGAATTTCTGTATTCTGGGTTGTATTTTGGGCTGTTTGTAGTCATTTGGATCTCAAAAAGTTCTCTGTAATTAGACCAAACCTCAGTTTTACTCCGTCCAAAAAACATCCTTTAGCTAGCTAGCAAAGACATCAATTAGTAATTCAAAATAATTTGACTTAAATAACAACACCAACTAGTCACATTTCATATATTACTAAAGCAGGACATGTAATGTGACTCAACAAACAATGAGAAAACTTAGGATCAAATGCAGAACTAAAAAATCAATAGAAGACAAACCTGTTAAGGCAAGAATCATATTGATAAACATCCGATGAAACAGATCCTGCTCCATCAACAACACAACAACCAGCAATAACCAGAAGCTTCCCATACAGAACGACCACGCCAAACCCGACCCTAACAGGTCCAGGCATCGGTAGTAGTTGTCGTTTCCCTCCCAAACAATCTATAACCTCCCAACGGCTCTGATTTCCTTCGGGATCCACCGTAAGAACATACAGCCATTCCTCAAGAATACCGCCTAGTTTTCTAATAGTAATCAGCTCTTTACTTTTCATAAACGATCTCCAACGTTTACATACAGCGGCCATCGCAGGGAAATTTGATCGCGGAACGAGAGCAAGACAGTTTTTCGCGACATCATCGGGCAGTCCAGGCAATAGGGGACTATCAAAGGTTTTAGTGTGCTTATTTTTGGCAGTCAGTGTGACTGTTTCTTTGGTTCTCTTAACAGAAAAAGGGCCTGGCATTTTTTCTGTGAAAATCTATATATTGTGACACTTGATTAACGAAACTCGAGGAACTTGTTAGTAATGGGGACTAAGGCATAGAAGATGTTGCAAAAAGCGGGTAAATCCATAGATGGGAAAGCAGAATATGGAAAAATATAAAGTACCTGATAAGGCCATAAACTATAAAGTCTTAACCTCCACTAGTAACTTCCATTTCTTTGCAATGCATAATCAATCACCTGCACAAATAGCAAACACAAATGAGAAAAAGCAAAAACGCATATAAAAAATTAAATAAAGTCAAAACAGCTTCATGATACAAAAACTGCATGTATGATCATAGCCCGGCAAAAAAATAAACGAGGTGCGGATCCTTAATCAGGATTCATATAAAGATTAAAAGAAAAAAACCCAAATGGCATAAAATACAATCGAAATGTCTTATGATAGAACTTTGTTTTTTTTTTTTTTATTTTTTGAAGGATCATAGCCAAAAATGAAAGATAAAGCTTACCTCTAAATTTGGAAAGTTAAGACACACACAGGATCTATACAAGTGAAGAGATGCAATAACCGGTGAATAAATAGAGTGTTGGGAGTTAAAATGGATAAGAATCGAACGTAAATATAGAACCCGGTAAAAAGAATAAGGTACGGAGAAAAAAATGGTGTTGGGACTGAGTTTTAGTTGAAGGATATGAATGAATGAAGGGATAATATTTATAATGGACAAGAGAAGCCTTTGACTTCCGAGTTTATGGCTATAACATCCTGAAAATTCTCAGAAATTTTCAAACTTTGAGACACGATAGTACAAGTTTTGTCTAGTCACGCTAAGTAAGAAATATTATTGTCTGTGGGACATAATATTTAGAAATAAATATTGCAACTAAATTTAGTAAGTATTTAATTAGTTAGATTCGGTTTGAGGATAGAGACTAACACGTTTTCAGGCTCGAGTGGAACTACGATGCAAAGTTGGTCAATATATGGCATCTGCAGAGCAATTTCGGTGTACAAAGTTTTTGGATATGATTGCAAGATCAGACACACGTAGTTATTCCCGTTACTAAGAATAATCATGCGAAGATAACGCTGTTATTAAGAAATTTAATAATAGGCACGCTTTATACTTATGTAATTGGCCATTTTTCTAACATCATCGTCGACATAAATGACATAAATGAGGGCAAAGAAAAAACAAGAAGATCAAACATGCCTTTTGGTTCGTCACTACCAAACATTGCCTAACCAAACATTGTCACGTACGAATGTTATTTATTTCTTTATGACAGGTACCTAGAGTTACAAGAAGCAGATTAAATGCGTCCGGAGAAAATGAAATATCATGTACATCTAAGTATTGTTTTTTTTATATTTTATGTATAAAACAAATTTTTGACTTCTGAGAGGGTGTTTCAACTTTCAAGTACTAATAAAAACAATTTTGACATATTAAACTGCAAATAACTTTTTATTGAATCGTTTGTGTACTTAAAATTTTGTTTCTTGAAATTTGGTCGGGGGTGCTTCTAATATGTGCTTCTTTTGAAAATCACTTCTTCAATCAAACTTGTGTAATATAGGACTTTGCAAAAGCTAACTTCTAACGTTTACTAAACTGTCCGTACTTCACTGTGATTATGTGTACGATCAAAAGGATAAATTACAGACTGTAGACGATTTCTTATTAATCTTATTTGATAAGTCTTAGCAATTGTTTATCATTTGACATAGCCAAGTTTACGTATTCTATATTCACGACTTATTGGAACACCAAAAGTCGTTAGAAACAATCAACCCCAAAAATGTTGCCACGAAATTGGCTCTTAATTTGGTTTTCTTTGCTCGAATAACGACCTTACAGCATGGTTGGAGATATTTACTCTTTTTCATTATTTTTTTGGTCGAGTAAGAGTACTGACAAAAACTCATAAACTATAGTCTGTAATGATGCAATTAAAAAGAAGTCAAGTTTTGACCTTGCGAAATTGGCCTCAAGCCCGCTCAAAAAGTCACCGCTCAATTTTTTTGTAGTGCGTCTCGGCAATCTTGATGGAAATAATGTTTTAAAAGTTTTTTTTTTTTTTATCAGCAAAAAGTTTTATAAATGAAAGAGGGAGTGAGTACAAGCAGTACATGCGCCATGAGCTGTTCAAAAGAAACTAGGATTCAAGACATGCTGAGGGAGTAGAAAACCAGTCCCAGAAAGAGAAACAAAAATCACCAAACATTACAATAATGTTTTAAGAGTAACTCAATCTCCTTGATTAAATAGCAAAAATGTCTCCTTGATGAAAAAAAAATGAAGATATCCCCAAGAAGTTTATGTAATATGAAAATTATGAGACATCATGTACAAATTTTCAAACTTCAAAAGGAGTGGAAGTATGTGGAGAGTTTACCTATAATATTGTTTTAGCTTTCAACAAGTGATTTTCAAATAGTAAAGAAAGCTTCTCCAGTTCAAATAAATTTTATAGGAATTTACTCCAAGTGTTATGTTAAATTGGCAAATTACCTTCCTATGTGAAATAAATAAGCAAATTATTCCATAGAATTTCAAAAATTGGCAAATTACCTTCTTATATAGAGAGGTATAGCCGTGTAGTTCACTTGCAAATTTGAGAGTATTTTTTAGGTGAAAAAAGACTATTATACCATTTATTTCTCAAAGAAATATGTAAAACTTTAGTTTAATACTTTAACTTGTTAAAAAAAAATACAAAAACTAAAACTAAAATTTAAAAATAAGCCAGAATTTCATAATATGTATGTTTTATAATATTTTTCTATATTTTTACTTATGATTTTTTAAGAAAAGTTATAGTCGAATTTGAAATTACAGGGGTGGTGGTAATTTGCCTATTTATTTTTCACATGGAGGTAACAATTTAACATAACACGGAGAGGTAAATTGCCAAAAACCCTAAATTTTAAGCAAATATATGTAGTTAGAAATTATGATTCAACAAAAGAGCAACGCCCAGCAGATATAGCATCAGATTGATGGATGCTCGTACCCGCAGATATTAGAAGTTGAAGGCATAAAATAACCTAGGAAACGCATTCGCACTTCAAGAATTTTGTTAAATTATGAGAAGAGAGGATACTTCATTGTTTTTCATATTCACCAGATGGATAAACAAACAAGTTCATTTACTTATAATAGAGAACAACTTTTGAAATATTATCGACTATTAGTTTATCAATTATCACTCATCCATTTACTCCATTTGCCCACTTACAATAAGTAGTGAAAAAAGAAATAAGGAAACCAACAAATCGACAACAACAAACACCTGTAGAATGTGAAATGCCAGACTGCCTGGTTAGTGCTACTTATGTACGTACAAGTATGCAACTTGCTAGCAATAAACATCCGCATTGATTTGTTACAATCATAAATTTCTATTTGCAAAGTACAAAACTTTGATTACACATCAATGATAAGAAGTACTTACATGGTGATTATATATCGCCTAGGTAGTATGAGGCTTGATTCTCCGAAGGACATAAAATTAATATTTGATCAAATGATTCAAAACCGAAACCGTACCAATAATTAGAGTAAAAAGATGATAATAGGGACAGTGATATTGTAAATTTGTATTATAAGGACACAACTCTTCCAATAGAAACAGAAACCTTCCGTCGTGGCATAATTTGAACTTTGATCGCAATCTATGCATCAACGTACTGGGAAGGCTCTTGAACAGAAAGCATAGAGTTTAAATGCAAATAAAAGTATTGTCAAAGCCATTGTTTCAGAAGTCCATCCATCACATTAAACTGTAATATTGATAAAAGTCGAGGTGCTTTGAATATTCACATACTCCAAATGCACTATAGAATATCTATTACTTCCTTGCTCATGAAACTAATCTACTTTTGAGATACCTTCTTCTTTGGGCCAGAGGTAGCAGGCTCTGGCTTGGGGGTGCTTCTCAGCCTCACTTGGGTCTAACCAATTGAGAGGGTGGCGATTGAAGAATGGCCAATTGGGAATGGTGATCAGAGACGTTAAGACAACACCGGCTGCATAAACAATCATCATTGTTTGAAATGACTCCAACACATAACCCGTGAAGAATCCCACTACAGCAAAAGATACCAACATCAGCTGCATCAGTTGCTCTGCGACCTTTTGCCCTTGCCAATCCATCTATCGCCCAATCACCATACAATGAGTTCCTAGACAAACACAATATTAAATCAAAAACATGCATGCACAATATTGTCAAGTGCCCAGGACAAATCAAGGTGACACACTAGCATAGGCACAAGGCTCGAGGTGAAGCACTTGCAAGTACAGGAGTCCATGTTTTTTTTTTTTTTTTTTTTTTTTTTTTTTTTTTTTTTTGTGATATATTTAGCAGTATGAATGATTCATGTATATGGACAAACAAAAAGAAACTTGGTTACAGTGAGTTCTGTAAAACTCCAAATAATTAAAAGAATTAACCATAAAAATTAATGGACTTAGTCGTAGTCAAAGATAAGTCCCAGACGTTCAGCAAACTTACAGAATACTGAAGAAGACAAAAATAACACGGAAATTGTAATCAATATCTGATAAAAGATTCTGATTGAACTGTGAAGAACCTAGACAGAGTTTGTTAAAGTAATATTGCTCAACACCTTACATAATCATATCAATTATACATCTAAGCTTGATCGAATAATTTTGCTCTCTTCCGGGCATCAATTATACAAATATAATGTGAGCCTGATTTTGTTGTTCTCTGTTTCAAAAACAGGACGTCAATTTACCACTCTAACGAACAAAATTTACATAAGCAAAGCAGAAGTTGTTGCTCCCAGCACCACAAGCTTAATCCTTCTAATATAACTCTTTAATCAAATGTTTTCAGCCGAAACGCGTTGCAATTCTATTACGTTAATCCAATTATGCTGCCATAACAAAGGATCCTAAAAACTGATTAAGAGACGAAAACCTAAAACACTTCAATCTCAAGCAAATCTACTATAACAAACAACGACTAAATCGATCATCGTTGATCCTAAAATATTCGTGTTTCAAATATAAACTGGTGATGATTTACCACGTAAAGGAACAAATTTTACTTCAGCAAAGCATATTGTTGCTCTCATTGAGCATCACAAGCTACAATTCTTCATCCTTCTACATATAACTATCTTTAATCAAATGTTTTCAGCCAAAATCCATTGTAATAACAACTGATTAAAGGTAAAAAAGCGCTAAAACACTTCAATCTCAAACCAAATCTACTCAAAAACAACGATTAAATTGAGGCGCAATCGATCATGGATACTAAAATATTATCGAAACCCTAGAATCGTTACGAGAAGGAGAAAAGTGCGACATACCTTTTGAATTTCGCTGTACAATTTCACACTGACAGAGTGAGAAAAAAGTTATTTTTGATACAATTTTATATAATATATAGCTTTAGTAAAACTTCGACTATGGGCCTTTGGTCCACACTTTGGTCATCTCAAGCCCACATAAGTTTTTTATTCTTTTTTTTTCGTTTATCATTAGTGTAAATTAGAGGAACATTTATGTTCAGGCTTTTTTACCGCTAAAGTAATTATTGTTAACATGAAAAAGTATCTTGAATTGTGTTTCTACTTAATTGAAAATAAAAACGTTGAAGCATTATAATCCATAAATTACTATTAAGAGAGGGATATTAATAACGAAAAATATCCTGTGTTATTTCTAGTTCAGAAAAATCACCGTGTTATTTTTGTTCGCATAAACTCTATTGTGCTGTTAAGCCATTGTTCAAACTTGAAATTGTACCTAGTGCTGTTAGAACTCAGGTTCTTTTAACTCGGAATTATTGTTCTTCCCTATAATTTTTCTTGCCAATACATCTACGTTTTTCGTCAGTACATTCGGCTTAGAATGTCTTAATACACATCCTAAATAAATTATGCAGCCAAATTGGAAGTTTTATGTTAATGTACGGAAAAATGAATATTTACAAGTCTCATTATTTAACTCAAATAACTTAAACGAGGACATGAAGAACAAACAGAAAATGAAAAACAAACAGGGAATAAGAGATGGGTTTTTTGCAGAAATGGTCCTCTAAATTTATCTTTTGCAAAATTACTCCTTTAATAATATCAACAATAATTGCAATTTATGTACTCTCTTTTTTATTTGCACTTTTTGTAAAAAGTTGCAATTTTAATCTTTCGTCAACATTTCTTTCAATATAACCGAAAGCTCACTTTTTATTAAGATGGTCCAACGAATATCATTGTCGACAAAGAAAAGGCATCTATAAAATCATTTCATCACCTAGCAAATTGTTATGCATAATTGATAAAATAACTTTGACAAACTACACATCGATCCTTCATGCTTCAAAGTTCAAACTATGCTGATATCTCCTAACAGTAGCTGTTTCATTTATAGACTAACCCTACACGTATTCCACAATTCCTAATGTTACAATTCCAACAAGTGCCATTTAAAAAACAAATTTTTTTAAAAAAAACTTTCCATGGAAATGGTAGAAGAGAAAAGGGAAGCTGAAACTCTATCAGGTATAGTACAAGTGCAGAAACATATTGCCGATATAAAAGCATTTGTGATCAATAAAGTAGATCCAATTGTCTTCTAAAACATAAATCATGAAGTAGCAACAAAAAACTTTAAGTCTCCAAAAAGAAAAGGACAGCTAACACACAATTTCAAAACTCGTTAAACAAACTATATGGCCTAGCAAAACACCGTGAGCTCAAGCCTTCCTTGGTTTGCTTGCTGCCAACTGTGACTCAGGCTGCATAATAAGGCAAGATGGCAATATATCAGAAAAAAACAGCATGTACAACTCTATTTAGGATTTGAGGAAGACAAACTACTTTCATGAGACAATTTAACATGTAACGGTAAGTGTACCTCCTTTTTGACGGGCTCTTCCTTCTCAGAAAGAATCAACTCAATGTGGCATGGGGAAGACATGTAGGCTGTGATAAACATATATTCAGAATATTAGCTCACACAAGTTTTATTAGAACTTCATATTCAACAAAACAAACATAAAAATTTAAGCATACGGTTAATTCTCCCATGAGCACGGTATGTGCGACGCCTTTGCTTTTGGGCTTGGTTAACTTGAATGTGAGAAATGAAGAGTGCATCCACGTCCAAGCCTTTCACCTTTAACAAACAATCAATATCAGTTATTTTAACTGGTAATGGAATAAGTGCAGTTTGGAAAAAAAGTAGAAAGTGATGTACCTCAGCATTGCTTTCAGCATTCTTCAGTAAATCCAAGATAAACTTGGCAGATTTGACAGGCCAGCGTCCCTGTCCATTAGAATGCCTGTTCTTTGCCTGGGCAGTTCGCCCTACACCTCTGCAGAAGCGAGTGAATGGAATAGCTTGCTTGTGTGCAAGCACATCCTCTAAATACCTCTTGGCCTTGGTCAGAGGCAACTTTCTGATGGCGTGTGCGGTCTCCCGTGTGTTCTGAAATATTTCCAGGAAGAACAATGTTAAAACATACAAATTTGCTAGCTCATGCATCAAAAAAGAATTTATGAAAATAATAGCAACATGTGAGCAACTAAATACTTTCTCAAAAAAACTATGAATGCAAAACGCTAAGTTAGTGACTCAATGATACACAAAAAAGATCCCTCAAGCTAGAAACCCAAAATACATAGACACATTGGTCAGAAAAATAAATTTTATTGGATATCGCCTCAATTATAGCATGAATATGAATTAATTAACATTTCTTTCAGCGGCCTTGATAAGCTCTTTGACTAAACCTAAACATCAATTTAAAACAATAATTAGCATAGTTCACATTTTTTTTGCCAACAAAAGTAACCTATGCACATAATTAACAATTAAATCCATTAATAATGTTGCATTGTTTACTGAACCATCAATCAGAACTCAAGAGGTTCACCCAATAACATTGCCATTTATTATCCCTGAAGTTTACGAGAGACCAATTCACAAATGGGCAAGAGATCCCTGCTTTTTGTCATCAGGTTCACAAACAAGTCCACTAATTTAGATATCCTCTTTAAGAAATAAAATGAAGTTAGACAACTGATCTTTTCTATTACAGTAATAATTTTGACTCGAAAAAATGAATTAATTCACACATTTATCAGCCTTTGATAATCTCTCTAATGAAAAAAACTAGATGTCAATTTAAAAAATTATCACTTAGTTAAACATTTTTTTGCAACAAAACTAACCTTCATTGCACATAACAATTACAATTAGATCCATTAATAATGTCGCATTGTTTACTGAACCATCAAATCAGAAGTCAAGAGGTTCACCCAATAACATTGCCATTCATTATCCCTGAAGTTTACGAGAGACCAGTTCACAAATGGCAACAGATCCCTGCTTTTTGTCATCAGGTTCATAACAAGCCTACTAATTTGAATATCCACTTTCAGAAACATAATCAAGTTAGACAAGTAATTTGTTCTATTACATTAATTGATTCGAACATGAAAATATGAATTAGTTCCCATTTCTTCCATCAGCCTTTAATGATCTCTTAATCAAAGAAGCCTATACATCAAATTAAAACAATGATATCACTTAGCTTTAACATTTTCTCATCAACAAATGTCACCATCATTGCACATAACATTTACAATTAGATCCAGTGATGATGTCGCATTGTTTACTGAACCATCAAATCAGAAGTCAAGAGGTTCACCCAATAACATTGCCATTTTATATCCCTGAATTTTACGAGAGACCAATTCACAAAAAGGCAACAGATCCCTGCTTTTTATCATCAGGTTCAAACAAGTCTACCAATACGGATAATCTTCTCCCAGAATCAAAATGAACTTATACAAGCAATTTGATCTATTACACCGTGGACAAGCCTAAGATATCTACAGAATTATTCTCAAATTCACAGGTATCTCGAATAGAAATTCCTAACAAGCTGCAAATATTATGCTTGAATCTTGATTAACAAATAGCTCTGTGTAAGTACAGCTACATCTATTCAAACGCCTACCGAAGCTGTACTAAAAAACATAAATTTAATTTTAACCTCGATATACACTGTAAGTTACGAACACAGCTAAAGATGTCGCATTGTTTACTGAACCATCAAATCAGGAGTCAAGAGGTTCACCCAATAACATTGCCATTTGTTATCCCTGAAGTTTACGAGAGATCAATTCACAAAATTGGCAACAGATCCCTGCTTTTTTCACTTCAGGTTTTGCACTCATTTCAACCACACAAAACTAAAACAGATCAGGAGCATCACAATTCACAACTAACTAACAAAACACTTCATCTATATTAATAGAAAACACAATAACAACAAACAAGAGATTAGCATACCTTGAAATGGACTCTCAAATCGGATCCCCTAGCTTTGCAGGCTGCAATAATTAAATGAGAACGTCAAAAACGCAAAATTATAATGTTAATTGAATCTAACAACAGTTGATCGGAGACGAAAAACCTACATTTGGTGATGTTATCAGGCTCTCTTGAGTACTTCACCTGTCAAATATCAACAATAATTAGTTAAAACAACACAAAAATCTGAACGAAGATCGAAGATTTAGTGTGTGTGTGTGTGAGAGAGAGAGTTGTACCATTGTAGCTGCTGGTTGTTCAAAGTAGGGTTTAGCGTTTGGAGAGAGCTTCTTTCTATGCCATGGCCACCGTCTTTATATTAAAACGAAACCCTAAAGCCTTTTTATGACTGGGCTGGGCTTACTATTACTGTGTTCTTTCAGCCCAATTGAATAATGGAATTTTGTGACGTGTAGAGAATTAAATACATGTTTAAGATAAACAAAGAAGTTTGTTCATAATTATGCTGTAGCATTTTTACGAGTACTTGGTTTTATATGATATATACTAGAATATTAATTACAGTACAAATAAAACTCTAAAACCAAAAAGTCAGATATTGTGGCACCAAGTAGAAAACGTATATGGAACTATGCATAATAATTTTTGTAAGGTTTCATAATGCAGGTATCGATTAAAAGAAAAAGATAATATTTAGACGCAGAGTTTTGTGGCTAAAAAACATAAGATTGGAATTACTCTTAAAAGAGTGGTATTTTTAATAATTAGATTTTTGAAGAGAGCACTTATGGAATTGATTCCAATTCAACCATAACCGTCCATGTTACATAATAGGGAAAGAAAAAAGGTCTTCAAATCAAATAAATCCAGCTGGTGAGGAGTTGCGGATTTTTTTAAGCCTATTTGTTGAGGAATAGAGAGAAAGGGATGGAGACTTACGACACTAATGAAATAGAGACTAGTATGACTCAAGACATAACCCTATTAAGGTAGTGAAGTGACAAAAGATGGATCAATGATCGATGGAAAAATGCATTTCATTTCGGGCCTATCCTCTAACTTACTATCTATATTACTTGTATGAGAGTTACAATGGGGTAACCAGTATCACAAAATACAGAGTTATAAATTACACTAAGAAGAACAAATCATGAGAATTCAAGATCTAGAATCCCTAGTCCATACTGCCAAGTGGTGTCCAGCAAAGTTACAATTTCTAGGGATAAAACGAAAATGTCCATCCTGACCAAAAACTCCATAACTTTCTAATTACCAGCACAACAGGTTGTGAACTCTAGTTTAAGCTTGAAGATTGGGAAGTGATATGCTAGATAACCATGAGATTGTTCGACTCAAAGATAATTTTCCTTTTACGAAATTTCTTCGCCAATTCAGTCGTCTCTGAATTCCTCCAAACTGTTGATGTTGTTGCGACGTTTGTAATGAAAGACGCATCAGAGTTGATCTTGACCAGTACTTTCACAAGTGAGTGTGTGTGGTATTTTGTTTAGTTGTACTTGTATGACATGTGAGAAATAAAGTAAAGTGAAAATAACCAAGGGAGGGTTGAGAGCAATACTATAATATATAGAATTACTAGGGGATCAAAGTGAGTGAAATTTAGACAATGTAAGTGTTCTCTAACTTCAACCTTAATTAAGAATCTTGCTTCTTGCAATTGATGACGAGCGCGTTTGAGAAAGCATTAAGTCTTGATAATAGCATTACTTGGAGATAGTGTTCCCCATGATAGAATTCGAGGCTTGACACATGTGCAAAAGTCTCTAAAGATAAGAATATTTTCAAACTAAACCTTATTTATACTTCAAGAGGGTACTTTCACAAGTGAGTGTGTGTGATATTTTGTTTAGTTGTACTTGTATGACATGTGAGAAATAAAGTAAAGTGAAAATAACCAAGGGAGGGTTGAGAGCAATAGTATAATATATAGAATTACTAGGGGATCAAAGTGAGTGATATTTAGACAATGTAAGTGTTCTCTAACTTCAACCTTAATTAAAAATCTTGCTTCTTGCAATTGATGACAAGCGCGTTTGAGAAAGCATTAAGTCTTGATAATAGCATTACTTGGAGATAGTGTTCCCCATGATAGAATTCGAGGCTTGACTCTTGTGCAAAAGTCTCTAAAGATAAGAATATTTTCAAACTAAACCTTATTTATACTTCAAGAGTTGATCTTGACCGGTACTTTCACAAGTGAGTGCGTGTGATATTTTGTTTAGTTGTACTTGTATGACATGTGAGAAATAAAGTAAAGTGAAAATAACCAAGGGAGGGTTGAGAGCAATACTATAATGTATAGAATTACTAGGGGATCAAAGTGAGTGATATTTAGACAATGTAAGTGTTCTCTAACTTCAACCTTAATTAAAAATCTTGCTTCTTGCAATTGATGACGAGCGCGTTTGAGAAAGCATTAAGTCTTGATAATAGCATTACTTGGAGATAGTGTTCCCCATGATAGAATTCGAGGCTTGACTCTTGTGCAAAAGTCTCTAAAGATAAGAATATTTTCAAACTAAACCTTATTTATACTTCAAGATATGAAATATATTTAGTACTATCATTAAATTAAAAATCCAAGAAAATATCATGTTATTCCAAAATGAACTTTAGCCAAAAATTTATGGAAATGCACATACATGAAGCACACAAAGAACAAATATTTGGTTATATGGACCACATACGGTAAAAACCCTAATATACACATTACAACTTGAAATGGTCATACTGTTCCAAGACTTGCAAACTATGACACGTCCACTCAGCCATTGATAAATAGATAGATAGACACACACGTAATTAAGGGAAAAGACAATATCAACAAATTTTCCACTAAGGCTTCTAATTACAATATAATCTATTATTATTAAGTATCAAACATAATTCACTAGTGCAATTGTACAAATAAATACATCAATTGACTAAATCATGTTTGCAAGGAGGCAAAAAGAAAATACATAAAATAGTGTGCTTTTAAATTAAGACAAGTAAATAACAAATACACTTCATAACTTTATATGTGAAGACTGTGTCCTTGCTACCAGTAGAAGGAAGGCTTAGGCAACTTAAATGAGAAAGAGGAGGGAAGATGACCAGTCCTCCTTATATAGTCTGCCCTTTTAGATGTCTTCACTACTTTTTCGTTTAGTTTAGCCTCCGCATTTGCCCGTTTTTCCTCTGCTATCCTCTTGGTGGCCGCGAGCTTGTTCGTATACTTCTCTTGTGCTCGAGATTTCAGCCTTTCAGCCTTTACCCGCAAATACAGAAGCTTTGAGTCCTAAAATCCAAAGTGTAGCAATAGCAAGAAGCACGTATATGAAAACTCGATATTGACTAGTCTCGTTAGAACCAGAAGAACCGTTCTCTCTCGCCTCGTCGCTTGAGTAGTCCTTTTTCGGCACAGGAGCAATCAATCTCCGGTCATCCGCGTTTGAATTACGCGGGGAGGCTTTCGTTGGATTCTTTTCCCCTCTCGATTGATCCACCAGCCATTTCTGTGCATCGTCCCATTTTGAGGGTGTCGGTTTTTCTAAAGCTGTTTGATGATGGGAAGATCGATTTATGCCATTATTCTTGTGGAACTCAAAATTTCCACCGGTGGTCTCTTGTGTCGTGTCATTGTTAACACAACTTTTATCTTCTATAGATCTCATTTCAATCCACTAAAGATAAAGCTCAAAAACTAACTTGATATTTCAAGAATACTAAATCAAAACAGGACCACCCCTGATTTCGAAATGAGCAAATATATGGTAATTAACCTCATGCAAATCTCAATGCATCATCAATCCCAAATGAGTCCTAAAGAAGGTCCCGGATCTTATTTTTGGAAACTGCATAGTACTTTTTCCAACATTATTTACAAAAAAATGATGCAGGCCACCTGCAAGAAATTTAATACAAGAACTTGAGACATAATGGCCTAACCGAAATTGATACTGAAGCAAACTAAACCTCAACAAAAAAATTCATGCACATTAGTCAAATCTATAAACTGAAAATAATACTCCATATAAGCTAAAATATTAACTAAACAATAAGCTAGAAAAATTTCCAAAAATTGTTGTACTATTCAATAAGTTTAGTGACAAAGAAAAATGAAAAAATGTTAGATTTGTGGAGAGATTTAAGATCGTTGTATATTCTGAAGCGCACAACAGAGAATAAAACCTTGAAAAGCATGAAAACCTTGGAGAAAAGACAAAGGGTAGTAGACGAAGTTCAGATCCACCAACTGAGAATTTTGCAACACTAGTCCCATAAAGTGGCCCATTTGCAAAACTAGTCCCACAAAGCGGCATGTCATTATTTAGTTCCATAATGTGGCCTTATTTGCGATAATAGTCCTTTTTAGGGTTTTGACAGACAAATTTTGAATTTTTTTCATACTTATACACCACATCTTTTACAAAATTACATTTAAACCCCCAAAAAGTTATTTTCTTTATAAACCAAAATTAGTTATAATATTTAAATTTTTTTTATGTAAAACTTAAATTAAATTTTTTTAATTCCTTCAGTTTATAGAACCCACAATCCAATTTCGCATTTTTAGCTGCCCTACACAAAATCATGGAAATAGTTTGTTGTTTCTAATTTATATATTTAATATTATCAATAAAATAAAATAAAACAGAAAAGGAAAAAATAGAAAAAGAGAAAAAAATCTTCTTCTTCCTCGATTCAATCTCCACCCCGCCCCCAACCTACTAATTGGACCACGAGCAGCCATCACTGGGCTAGGGAGGGCTCATCGTCCCCGTCACTACTACCGGAGGCGGTTGCGAGAATGAATCCAGCGGAGGAGGAGGCGGGAACGAGAGCGGCGGCGGAGGCTAGGGAGGAGGTGGGAATCAGGAAGACAAGGGCTTGATTGTCGCTAGGTGGCGGAATTGAATCACAGTGCAAGCTTCCATACTAATGGAGCTTGGAGCAGGCCTTAGGTTTGGAGATTGGGATTGAAAATGAATCGGGGAAGAAGATGATCTTTTTTTTTTTTTGCCTTTTTTTTTCTTTTTACTGTTATTATTAAAAAAATATAAATTATATATTTTTTTTTAAATACTTCCACAACTATTATTTTGTGTAGAGTAGCTAAAGATGTAAAATTGGGATAGTGAATTTTTAGGAAAATGAAGGAATTTAAGTTTTTTAATTTAAATCTTACATAATAATAAATTTTAAATATTATAATTAATTTTGTTTTACAAAGAAAATTAGTTTTTGGGGATTTAAATGTAATTTTGTAAAAGATGTGTATAAGTGTAAAAGAAATTCAAGATTTGCCTTTTAAAACCCTAAAAAGGACTATTATTGCAAATAAGGCCACATTATGAGACTAAAATAATGACCTGCCACTTTATGAGACTAATTTCGCAAATGGACCACTTTATGGAACTAGTGCTGTGAAATTCCCTCCACCAACTAGTCGAAATAAAAATCATAATAGTTACATAATGTGCATGGTAAAAAGAGAAGCACCGTATATATAGAAAAAAGAATACAATTATTGGTGATAAAAAAAACTAAGTACATGCATAGATTGTTGGATATCCTTGTTGTATTGTGTGTAGCTGTGAGCAATTGTCCCACATGGAAAGAAAATGAGTTCTTGAATTACTTAACTAGAGTTGGACTTCAAGACAGTTAATTCTAGAATGGCTATTGTGTAGGGCTAGGTGCATTTGGGCTTTGATATATGTATATGTATATATTTATATTATAGGTCTATGATGGGCACTTAGTAAAATTCAAGAGTTATATATTATTTAATTTAATTTTTGGATTTTATTTTTTAATTAGATAAATTTGAAAAATTACATATGAAGAGTTACAACTCATGTAAAAGTCGCAACCCCAGTAAATGGAGATGACTGTAGTAAAGGGACAAAGCTATCTGTATTTTGGAACATGTCTATTCAATAGGAACTTTTCGTGTTCTATAAATTAAATTGAATCAGACTTGTTTTTACTCTCTTAGCATTTTTATATTTTCTGCATCTTATAGAATTTCCTAAACCTTGTTGTATCTTGGGGACTTATTTTCTGAACATAGTGTGAAAATATTGTCTTTAGGAAAGTGATAAAATTCACGCCTCAAGGATTCAGTACAAAAGAAAAATATTCTGTCTTCCATATTATATTTATAAAGTTCCAGATTTTCATAGATATTGATGCACTTTGTCACTAAAACAGAAATTGACGGTCGAGATGCAATTTATCCTGCCAGCATTACTGATTATGAAATTTTGAGAAGAGTTTAAGAATCGCGATCACCTTAGCTTGTTGTAAGCTATTATTAGTATTGTTGTCTGTCGTTATTTCCAGATATATGCGGAGAATTCAATAATGTTATTCTTGTTATGAATAAAGTGTGTAGGCAATAAATAGGTCTTTAAATTTTTATTAAGAAAAAGAGATAATTACACTTACAATTTTAAGCAATGTTTCATTCTAGCCACGCAAGGTGAGGCGTAAGCCCCGTAAATTTTCAATTGTTATTATTTTAATATTAAATTTTTTAATCTTTATGTATAATGAAACTAACAACTAGAAAAATATAGAGATTAGAAGTGGATTACCTATTACTAAGGTATATTAAAAGAATGCTTAAGTACAAGACTATCAGATGTTTGCAAATGCTTATGAAAATGGCTTATTGATTTTTGCAGCAAAAATATATTTTTAGTTTTTGAAACAAGTAACTGCACTCATAATAAGTTTGACTAAAATATAGTAAGCGGGTAACTATCAATACTATCTTTTTCTTTATTCATTTTCAGTAACTAAACCGACAAAACCCTATTTCATCTTTTCCATGACCGCGTCATATCTTTTTCAAGTTAAAGAAAATATATTTCTAATGCGATAAAACTAAATTGAGAGTGTTTTTATAATAATTATTCAAGTCTTTTTTTTTTTTTTAAATAATTATTGAAATCTTTGAGAAGGTTTTGTTACTAGCTAAACTTCAAGATGCAATCCAATAAGGAGGAGGCACCATTACCATTGTAGCTGCTGTGGACTAGGGTTTTGCGAGCAGAGAGCTTCAGTTTATACGTTGGCCACTGTCTTTATAATAATTTCATATAAACCGAAACCCTAAAGGGCCTCGTACAAGTGGGTTGGGCTTATGAATGTTGTGTTCTTTCGGCCCATCCAGTGTTGATCCATAATCTTGTGACGTGTTTAAGTAATTATTAAAGACATAAACGAAAGAAGTTTCATCATAATTATGCTGTAGCATTTTTACGAATAGTTTCTTTTATTTGATATATATACAATATACTAGAATATTTGGTGCAGTACAAATAAAAACTCTAAAACCAAAAAGTCAGGTATTGTGGCACCAAGTAGAAAATATATATCAAACTAGAAATAATTAACCTATGTAGGGTTTCATAATGCAAGTATCGATAAAAAGAAAAATGTAGTATGTAGGTGCAAAGTTTTGTGGCCAAAAAACATAAGATGGGAATCACTCTTAAAGGAGTGGTATTTTAATAATTAGTTTTTTTGAAGAGAGCACTTATGCAATTGATTCGAATTCAATCATAACCGTCTTAGTCTATGTTAATTGTACATAATAGGGAAAAGGGTTTCCGATCAAATAAATCCAGCTGGTGTACGAGTTGCAGATTTTTTCAAGACTATTTTGTCCTCTAACTTACAAACTTTATGCCACTATGGATGCAAAGTGCCACAAAGTGATATTTATGGGGTGTGAAGTGATAATAAATCAATTCAAATATGAAAAGTACCAAAGACCTTTATTTCGAGGTGCAAAGTACGTGAGATTATCAGGTGCAGCGGCTGCACGATGAGGTGGTGCATCAAGTCGGTTATTTATATAAATGCATGGTTGGGATGAGGTATGGAGAAGTTACTTTCCTATAATTTAAGAATAGTATTTAATCTCAGTCTTTGACTGTACCACGTCACCATACAACGACTGTACCTAATAATTTTTCACAAAGTACATATCACCTTTAAAAATATTATGTAGACTAAGTACGAAAGTAAACTTTATATTTATAGAGTTAGGGAGTCTTTGGTTTTTTTTTTTTTGTTTTTTTTTTTTAATGGATGGATAAGATTGAGAATGATTAAACAAGGGATGAATATATCATGGTAGACTATGGTAGATTGTAAATTTGTAATATTGGTATTTGTGTTGGTTGAAGAAGAGAAAGAGTGATACTGATTTTGAAATTATGAAATTTTGCCAGCTTGTCCTTTTATACATTTTTTGAAATCCTTTTTTAAGTTTTAATTGTTGTGGATGTTTACATTTACTACTTGGAATTTCAAGTTTTAGATTTTTTTTTTTTTTTTTTGACATTCACACATCATTTGCAACGAACATATCATTATTTTTTAATTAAAGTCATTACATCATGTAATATTATTTTCAAAATTTTAAAGTAAGTTAACTATATACATGTCTTTTGCGTTTTGTAATATTACTTTTGGATTTTGTTCATTTGATTTGTTATTTCAAGTGAATTACAATATATTTACCCTTTTTTTTAAATAGTAATTTTCAAAGCATGAGAGCTACAATGGGGTAGCCATCGTTACAAAATGCAGAGTTAGAAATTACATTAAGAGGAACAAGTTCTAAGAATCGAGGATCTAGAACCCCTAGCCCAGGCTGTCAAGTGGTGTCTAGCAAAATTACAATTTCTAGAGACAGAACGAAATTTCCAGCTTGGCCAAATACTCCACAGCTGTCTGAATTCCAGCATAGCAGGCTGTGAGCTCCAGTTCAAACTTGAAGATTGGGAAGTGATATGCTGCTTGATAACCATGAGATTATCCGATTCAAAGATAACTTTCCTTTTACAAAATTGATTCGCCAATTCAGCCGTGTTGAGGATAGCCATGGTCTCTGCCATTTCAGTATCGAAACACTTGATAATGTCTTAGTGTGCATGTAACACTGATCCATCTGAATTACTCTAAACTTTGATGCTAATGCGACGTTTGTAGTAAAAAACGCATCAGAGTTGATCTTAACCTAGGTGTGTGTGTGTATGATATTTTGTTTAGTTTTATCAGTACGACATGTGAGAAATAAAGTAAAGTGGAAATAACCAAAGGGAGGGTTGAGAGCAATACTATTTTATATAGAATTACTAGGGGATCAAAGAGCATGAGTGATATTTAAACAATGAAAGTGTTCTCTAACTTCAAATTTAATTAAAAATCTTGATTCTTGCAATTGATGACGAGCGCGTTTGAGAAAGCATTAAGTCTTGATAATAGCATATTAGCATTACTTGGAGATAGCGTTCCCCATAATAGAATTGAAGGCTTAGCTCTAGTGCAAAAGTCTCTAAAGATAATAATATTTTCAAACTAAGCCTTATTTATATTCAAAGATATGAAATATATTTATTACACAATCATTAAATCAACAATCCAAGAAAATACCAGGTTATTCCGAAATGAAGCTTTAGCCAAAAAAATTATGGAAATGCACATATATGAAGCACATAAAGGACAAATATTTGGTTATGTGAACCACATACGGTAAAAACCCTAATATTGACATTACAAAATGGTCATAGTGTACCAAGAATTGCAAACTATGACATCACCACTCGGCTATAGATAGATAAATAGACACACACATGATTAAGGAAAAAGACAGTATCAACAATTTTTCCACTGGCGCTTCTAATTACAATATAATCTATTATTATTAAGTATCAAACATAATTCACTAGTGCAATTGTACAAATAAATACATCAATTGACTAAATCATGTTTGCAAGTAGGCAAAAAATAAAATACATAAAACAATGTGCTTTTGAACTGAGACAAGTAAATAACACGTACACTTCATAACATTATATGTGAAGACTGTGTCCCTCCTACCAGCAGAAGGAAGGTTTAGGCAACTTAAAGGAGAAAGAGGAGGGAAGATGACCAGTCCTCCTTATATAATCTGCCCTTTCAGATGTCTTCACCGCTTTTTCGTTAAGTTTAGCCTCCGCGTTTGCCCGTTTTTCCTCTGCTATCCTCTTGGTGGATGCGAGCTTGTTCGTGTACTTCTCTTGTGCTCGAGATTTCAGCCTTTCAGCCTTTACCTGCAAATACAGAAGCTTTGAGTCCTAAAATCCAAAGTGTAGCAATAGCAAGAAGCACGTATATCAAAACTCAATAAGCCTCGTGATTATAGTTTTGCCACATCATCCAAAAAACGCAGAGTAACTATAGGCAAAAGTTTAATTTAATATATGAACATTTACTGCAGAAACTCTAATGTGTACCCTACTAGAGCAAGAATTTTCTTTATTGAACATATATGTTGAATAAAGTTGAGATATTGTACCATATTACCTCTATTTTTCTCATTTCCATTTCAGCCTTTCTCTTCTGATGGTTTTCCCAAGCCTGAATCTTTACCTCTTCTCTTTTGAACCTAATAACCAAAAACAAGAAAATTTTCAGAACTCTAATGGTTTTGTAGCAAACTATAATTAAACAAAATTGAATAAATTAGTCACCTTGCCATGTACTTGGCTCGCTCCGCCTCATCCCACGCCACGGCTCGTGTTTCCAAAGGATTCAACTTCTTAGATTGATCACCACCCTTATTTTCAACAACCACCACACCATTTCGTCCTCCATCTAGACCAAATTGTCGATTCACTCCATTAGGCCGGCTAGACTCAGCCCTCTTCTCACCTGGGGTCACAACAATCGGACCAGTCTCACGAGCCATCACACCACTCGGACACGTAACAGGGGTTGATGATCCTGACGATATCGGACTACCCACTGTCGGAGTTCTAGCCCTTATCGGCGTAGCAGCTCTAGATGGTTCTTGGCTTGCAATCGGCGTCATTTCTGTCCCCATATCTCTCACACATACGGATCTCACGACTGGTTTAGAACTACTAACAGATTTATTAATCCTCCATACTGACTCATCACAATCTACATTTTTCGTCTCCACATCATATTGACTAGTACCATTAGAACCAGAAGAACCGTTCTCTCCCTCCTCATCGCTTGAGTAGTCCTTTTTCGGCACCGGAGCAATCAATCTCCGGTCATCCGCGTTTGAATTACGCGGGGAGGCTTTCGCTGGATTTTTCTCCCCTCTCGATAAATTCACCAGCCATTTCTGTGCATCGTCCCATTTCGAGGGCGTCGGTTTTCCTAAGGCAGTTCGATGATGGGAAGATCGATTTATGCCATTATTCTTGTGGAACTCGAAATTTCCACCGGTGGTCTCTTGTGTCGTGTCATTGTTAACACAACCTTTATCCTCTATAGATCTCATTTGAATCCACTAAAGATAAAACTCAAAAACTAACTTAATACTTCAAGAATACTGAATCAAAACAGGACCACCCCGGATTTCCAAATGAGCAAATATATGGTAATTAATCCTACGCAAATCTCAATGCATCATCAATTCCAAATGAGTATTAAAGAAGATCCGGATCTTATTTTTGGAACTGCAGAGTACTTTTTCCGACATTATTTACAAAAGCCACCTGCAAAAGATACAAGAACTTGAGACATAATGGCCTAACCGAAATTGATACTGAAGCAAACTAAACCTCAACAAAAAAATTCATGCACATTAGTCAACTCTATGAACTGAAAATAATACTCCATATAAAGCTAAAAAACCAACTAAACAAAAACTAGTAAAATTACCAAAAAATGTTGTATTATTGATAAGTTTAATGACAACTTAAATGTAGAAGAAAGAAGAAAAAATGTTAGATTTGTGGACGGATTTGAGACCGTTGTATATTCTGCAGAGCAGAGTAGAGAATAAAACCTTGAAAAACATGAAAACGTTGGAGAAATGGCAGATAGTAGATGCAGTTCAAATCCACCAACTAGTTGAAAAAAAAAAAAAAACAAACCATAATAGTTACATGATGTCTATGGTAAAAAGAGCAACACCATATAGAAGAAGAATACAGTTATTGGTAATAAAAAACTAAGCAAATGCATAGATACTGATGTACTTTGTCACCTAAAACAGAAATTGACGGTCGAGATGCAATTTATGCTGCCAGCATATATTACTCATTGTGGAAGCTTGGGAAGAGTTTTAAGTATCGTTATCACATTAGCTTGTTGTAAGAATTTTTCATAATAAGAAAAAAGATGTACCTGAGGTACTTTTTTCCAACAAAGCATACAAATCACTTATTTAACAATTTAGTTTTTAGCTCGTTTGCAACTTTACATATCACCCAAAAGTTGATAATGTTTTTCCTAACGTAAGTATTTGATTGATGTGTCTTTGTTTTGTTTTGGCTTTTTAAAATTGAGTTGACATAACTTTCATAGTTTGAGTACTGTTATTAATACAACTACAATATTTGTAAAAGTATATGTAATTTGAATGCAGTTATAAAGTAGAAGTTTGATATAGAAGTATAGTAAATTAAAAAAAAATGGTTAAACACAAGTATAGTGTTTGTTTAAAAGTAAATATAATTTAAATTTAGTTATAACGTGTAAGAATGAGAGATAAGTGGAGTAAATTTAGTATGATGATATCTTCCTCTACTGATACACGAAAAAACACACATAATACGAACAAAATTTTAAAAATCCTAAGATATGATACCACGTAGACACGCGTATATATTTATTTTCATAAGTTCTTAGAAGTTAAAATTTTAGTATGACAATGACATATAATTGGAATACACATATTAACAATTTTAAAAAGTATTTAAAGTCTTCAATGTAAAATAAATTTTATAGACAACATCAAATTAATGTAGAGGAATATTCGACAAGAAATGTGTAATAATAATTTTATTTAACAGTAACAAATGTTGGCTTGATCTAAAGTCTAAACTAGACAATTATAGTTATTACTATAGAGAATTTGTAGAAGAAAATTACCAAACCTTTTTTTATCGTGTGTATATATGTATATTATTGCTATAAATTTAAACCATTAAAACTTAAATCATGAAACATGATCTCGATGTGACTGGACACGTAGTCAATAAGTTTTCAACAAAGTATTCCATGTTTGGCATTTGACATGTATGTGAAGATTGTTCAACACTGCAGACGTGATGTGTGTAACACACATTCAAAACTAAATTTTAATTATTGTTAGTTTATAAATGTGGTCAACCAAAAAAGCCAATGTCAGGATAATAACGAATCTCCAGCACGCAAAACTAAAACAGATCAGGCGTACCACTAGAGCTGTGTGTTTCGATTGAATCAGTTGGATCATTCGATTTTGATAATGAGAAAACGATAACCAAAATTGGAACCATCAGATTTGATTTAAATCGACTCGATTTGATCCGATTTCAAGTATGAATTTAAGGCTCGATTAATACTGTTATAGGAACCATAATCAATGTCGCATTGTTTACTGAACCATCAAATCAGAAGTCAAGAGGTTCACCCAATAACATTGCCATTTGTTATCCCTGAAGTTTACGAGAGATCAATTCACAAAATTGGCAACAGATCCCTGCTTTTTTCACTTCAGGTTTTTCACTCATAACATATAAACTATGTTAAACACAATGTCACAAAAATTACCAAAAAAAGAAAAAACACAATGTCACACAAAACGAATTTGAACCACAGAAAACTAAAACAGATAAGGCCGCGTACCTTAAAAATGGAGTGTCAAATCAGATCCTTTAGCTTTACACAAGCTGCAATAATTAAAAGTAAGTTAGAGAAAAAAAGGTCGAATTGTAATGGAGAAAGTTAAAAGATTAAATACTTACATTTGGTGATGTATTATGGGGAAGATATCAACAGTCATTATTAGTCAAAAGCATTATTACAAGATCTGAAAGAAGATCGAAGATCTAGCGCTCTTGTGAGCATGTGAGAGTTTCAGTTTTTGTACGTTGGTGTCACGGGCCCTTTATAATTAGATTTAATCGAAAACCCTATCCGATTCTTAAGAGTGGGCTGGACCAACTAATATTGGCCCATCAAAACATTGGTCCATTATTTTGTGACGTCATGTGTAAGTGCCAGGTAGCTTTTTAACAGAAAAAAGAAAAGAAAAAGTACATGGGACAAAACGAAAGAAGTTTTTCATAATTATACTGTAGCATATTATTACGAGTACTTTCTTTTATTCGATACGAAAATATTTAGTGCAATGCAAATAAAACTCTAAAACCAAAAAGTCAACTATTATGGCGAGAAGTAGAAGGTATATGTTGAACTAGACATAATAAATGTGACGATTTCGCCCTCTAACGTACTACCACTAATGATGCAAAGTGCACAGAAATTGATGTTTTGAGAATGTAAAGTTTCAAAGACCTCTACTTTGACAATGAGTGCAAATCACCCTTTAAAATGTTATGTAAACCAATTATAGAGGTGACACTTTATACTTATAGAGTTAATAGTGAGTTTGATAGTGACGAGTTAGTTTGAATAGAATTTGCAAGTGAATATTGTCTGCATAAAGTCATTAAACCTTATGGACTATAGTTCTATTTTTGTTATTTGAAACATTATAGATATTATATACATGTTATAATTTTGGTCAATCCACTGGTGTAAAATATATTATTTACTTCTAAATAATAAAACTCAAGTTTAAAACGAAAAATTCGTAAGAAATACTATATTATCCATGAAAAATAAAGCTACAATAGCATATATGATCACCAATATATAAGTTAATACATTTTTAAGGGAAACAAGCAGTGTAAAAGCGGTCACAAATTCTGCATAAACTTAACATATGCAATAACTTGTTGGGATTTACATGAGAATTTCATAACACACGCCCACGTATATGTTCTCTTCCTGTTTAAGTCCTTGGTGCGTCCATGTTCTGTTTTTCGTTTCCAGATTTTTGAGTAGTATGGTTTGATATACACTCAAGCTCATCTGTGATGCAATAGAACTTCTTTTACTAGTAACAAAAACTAAGTAGAGCAATAGAACTCGAAATAAAAGACAAATTCTGCAAAATTTATCGACAATCTTTTTTTTCTCATAGTACAAACTACAATGTCCAGATGAAAAATTGGTGTTCACATTTTTTAGAAGAAATAAGTAGACATGAAACTTGTATATGCAGTGACATCCATCCAATCTGGAAAAGGGCCTTTCAACTTCTTTGCTGGCTCGATTATATGAAGATCGACAACAGCAACGCTAACCCTTAATGCTTCCGAACTGTTAGCCTGTGAAATCCACAAACCAAAGGTATTATAACAAAAATGACCACCAAGAATTTGCACTATCTGTAGATATGAATTATTCAAACATAATTCATTGAAAATAGTTTCATGAATACGGAAACCACGAGGTAGTACGTTTGCTTTAAGGAACTATAGAAAGACATTATTCACGTTGCAAATTTCGGTCTTATTGTTTAAGTAGTCATCAAGCAGATATATCTCAGTTTAAGTACGTCCTATTCTTGATTGCAATTGCTCGACAATTACCTCCAACCAGAATGTCCATTTCTCATCGGCTGCTCCACTTAATCTACAGATGTAAGATCGTGGTCCATTACCTATCTTCACAGGAGCTGTCAATGGTTTGATGAGATTTAGATTGCAGTAAAATAAAGAGAAGTCTTAGGTTTGAGACTAAGAAATCAAAGTCACCTGCAAGTATATTATTTGCAAATGACCAACTTGATAGTGGACCTGTAATGTTAAGGACTGCAACCCAAACCTCCTTTAAAGAACTGAGAACAAATATACTTTATAAGAAAATAAACTCGATAATTTCATAAAAACATGCTAAAACAATTAATAAAGTGTAATTAAGTGGTTGACGTAGATGAGCACTTTTGAGTATTGAGTGAGCTATCTTAGTCCATTTGAATTTGGAGGAAAATGTTATTCTAGAAGCATGTAGTTTCAAGTGACCTTGGTTTGAGTTGCTTTTTGAATTTTATTTTTCTTCTTTTGATTCTTCTCTAACAGTACATCACATTAGATTCTTATTCTATCTCAGAGAATAAGCAAATACACAGTTACTGTATCCAGGTACCATGTCCTAATCCAGATATGATTTAAGGAAGTTTACCCCAAGGAAAACTCCAAATGGACTCTCCGAGGTCTCCCAACAGAAGTATCATGGGAATTGACAGTTGATAAATATGGGAATTCTTGATATTGTTCTAAGATATCCTCAGTTTTTGCCGGAAACTTTAAGCTTCTTGCGAGCGTCGCAGTCGCAGATATTGGAAAAATCCCCTGTAAGACAAAAAAAAAAAGAAAACCAAAACAAAACAATTAAATTATCGATTATTCCTTCAACAACAAACATAGTTTCCATCTAACACGAAGCTATATGCGTTGCAAGCCAGAGGCAACGAGCACAGCAGATCCTACTTATTCTGCATTCACAACTTTGCAACAGAGAACAGCCAAAGCCTATTGCCAATATCCCCAAAGATAGTGTCTTTTTCTTTTTCCCTCCTTATGGAACCTCACACATAAATGTGCATATTTGGCGAGCATAGTACGCGAACGAAATAAAGATTCGAAAAGTACCTCCCACGTCTCAATAAGCGACTGCTCAACAGTCTCAAAACTTATTTCTTTACTGACATGGAGTTCTTTCACCACTTGAGGTGCATGCTTGAAGACAAACAGGAGGGAGTTGGAGTCGACTACAGCAAAATCAAAACTAACATCCAGTATTTGATTAGCATCTGTCCAATGGATAATGAATTACTTTTTAGGCTACAGACTCAGACATCAATCCAAGAAACCAGTCGGACTATTTAAAAAGTAAACAAGAATGACCGCTTTAATATGCAAAATTCCTCCTATTATTTACTCATTTTCTACCTTTAGTTCGAACTGTATGCTGGAGAACAACCCTTTTAGGCGCATCCTTGCTGTAGGGAAAGAATTGCGACGATACGGCCAAAGCAAGAACACTGCTATGCAGCAAAAATCGGATGACTGAAGGTTTTCCCAACCAATTTCCAAGAACTGGTAAAAGGGGACTGACACACCAGCTGGCAATGATTCCTATTACAGCTGCAACTATAACATCAGGAACAAAATAACCTGCAAACCGTAGCTTCCTTGTCAGGGTATGGAGAAAAAGTCCATCTTTTAACTTCCTCAAACCCTTCCCTCATATAAACAGAGATGATCATAAGATTACAAAAGATAATTGCACGTAAATATAACACAAGGTTTTTTTTTTTGCCAATTAGAAATAGCACGGGTAGTTTTTGAATTTAACTCTTCTATATTTCTATATGGGGAAAAATGTGATGCAAACAGAGCTACGTATGAGTTCATCTCATGTAAGTTGTGCCACATCATGTTGGAACAATTTTTTCTCAAGCACGTACATCTTATGTGTCTGTTTGTGCCACACCATGTACAATGAATTGAATGGTTTTAAGCCTAATAAGGAGATGCGGTTAGCAAGAAATCTTAACCTGTTTGACTTCTCATTTTCTCAAGAATTTGGTACAATAACAAAATGCATGTCAAGCATGGCTAACATAAACCAGTAAACAGGTATTACTTGCTATGGGATCTAGACAAGAGCGACATATCATATAAGCGTCTCTGCTTCTCCATCGTGGAGGTTTTAATTTTTAACCAAATACAAAGTCCGGTAACCAACCATAGGGAGGTGGAAGAGAGCCTGCCATGCCCATTTTCTCGATTAAGAACGCAACAAGGAATCCACCAAAGTATACAGAGTAGCTTACGCAAGGTATCAAAGGGACCACGTAGCACGTCAATGACCTGAAAATATTGATGATACAAAAATGCTGACTATTAATTACATTCCAGATGTTTGAGTAAAATACAGTAAGATTAACATAACTAACTAGATTATGTATATTATCAGGGTGTAAATTGCATAACAAAATAATTTTTAGAACATGGTCCAGGAGTTATTTTATTGGATACCTTAGAGATTGATGACCAAAGTACTTCACTGATATGCGAAAGAAGAACCACGCGGGAAACATAGAAGCTGATATCAGGAATGTCGAAAAACTTCCTTTCAGACCAGATAAGAGATACACCTGGTTCAGAGTTTCCATTTAGCAATCTAAATCTAGGAGCTATCATTATTTGAGAAAAATAAAACGAAAAACTTTATCAGCGAATCAACCAAATAACAAGTCATGTTGAACTGCCAAAAGTTAAAAATAACTCACACACCCAAGTCAAGAGCGAATAGAACCCAAATGCTCCCCAGAATCTTGCTTCATCAACCAATCCCTGCAAAATATGTAATAAAAACCACATTATTAATTGCCATGAATTCAACCAAAGTACATAATGAAGCGAAGCGTTTATCGATAGTAAGGCACAAGTTTGCAGATATGTAGGCTTGTTTGAATTATTTGGTTCTTTTTTTCCACTGGAGAATGATCAATCCAGGAAGGCCAGTTTGTGATTTGGGGCACCAAATAAGAGCACTATACCTAATTTAGTATCTCGTTGACTCCATATACATAACATGCAGACACATAAATATAGGTGGCAGTTGGGTGGAGAAAACAATAGGAGCACCTTCAAATTGCAATCTAAATTAACCTAGTGGAAGAAAAGGAAGATAACTATCGATCAGGAAAGAGTCAAACAGAAGTGTACACCTTTCTTGATAATGAAAGGGCTGAAACATCTTGAGAGAGAGGGAATTGTCTCTTTATAATTCTGGGAATCAACAAACCAGCAACTGAGCTCGGTACAAACATCATAAACGCCAAATAAGGATTAGCAAACCTACATCGAAAGAATATAAGGAAAAGTTAAATAAAACCATATCATGCAAAATTATCAGGAAAGGATAAACTTTTCTACACTCAAAATAGTGACAACTGAACTTCTTGGGATTCAATCCTTAGTATTTACAAGCTAAAGATAGTCCAGTGGTAGAACAGCACAAGGGTCAAATGCTAAACAACAGAAAGTATATGTGTGCTTGTTCGAGGGTGCGAGTGTCAAGCGCAACTCATCAAACCTAAGTGTCTGTAACATGCAAGGGAGAAAACAGCAAATACTCTACAAAATCTCTCTCAGTCCACCAGATGCAATAATCTCTTTCCTTTTGTGCTTTTGATGATGATTATACGGAAAGAATGGGACTACTCAGTTAACAGAACACATGTATTTCACTTTTATTCGACACTAGCTAAACATTTGAGAGGTGAAAAGAAATACTCATCACACAAAACAAACTTATTCACTATTATCTGGCCTGCGCTATACTACTGAAAGTATTGTATTAAATTATTATTAGCATTAAAATCGTATAATACTTGTTAATTAGCATACAACATCTACAAAGGCAAGGTATCTGGTTCATGTCAAGGATGGCTCATCTGCATTAGGGAAAAGGAAAGAAGAATCATAATACTTATGCATTTACTTCTTTTACGAGGTTTGTAGTCCATGGACTCAAATGAGGAAGCGTAGGGGAGGAGATGAGTAAAACTGAAGATCTAAACCCCACATTTACAAAGCACTACGACTTAGTAAAAGAAGTAACCAACTCTGAAGAAAAGAGAATCTTTTGGACGAAAGAACAATGAAGGAGAAAGGATAAACCAACAGTCATGGAAAGACTTAAGCAATATGAAGGTTGGTGCATACATACCAGTTCATTGAATGCTGGGAGAATATCAACCGCAAGATAGCAAATGTTACAGGAAATATAATAGCAAGTATAACTCCGCTGGCATGATACAATAGGCCTGCATCATAACTAACTACTTCATTCGAGAATTAGAATAAAGAAACTGACTAGGACAATGAAATGAAGATCTATAACACATAACTGTGAAATTTCAGCGGCATATCCATTACCTTTGATGAAGTCGTAGTAGGCACATAAGGCACTGAATAAACCAGCAGATGGAAAGCGCAGTAAAAGTGGCATAAATAGGAAGATAGCAAGAGGAATACTGTGAAATACTATGGCGTGCCTCCTTGAGTAAATGATCTGAATAAGATTCACAGATCAAGACATCATTCTAGATTTATTTTTGTATTTGCCTCTGAGAAGAGATTCACAATTGCTTAAAGAATAATTTCCAACCAAATCCTAAAATCAAGATTGCTGCATACCAAGAACTTTGAGAAGTAATCAAAGAAAATTGCTCTTTCACCTTCGGGTCCACTGGCTCCAGCTCTAGAGAATTCTCGTTCTCGAGCAGTTAATAGCTTAGAAGAATTGGTAAAAGCTTTCACTAAACTAAACATATTATCACCGCGCGCTTGCATGCTTCCTGGTCTAATCGACAGAAATTTGATGCGCAAGTTAGAGCTAAGACAAAAATAATTTGTGATCCTGGAAATACTACCAAGTGAACTATGCCACAAAAAGCACTTGATGCATACATTATTCTTTCCACTGTATCAGAGGAAGTGTGGTAAAAATAACCCCCCAGCAGAAAGATTATATCCAACCCAGGTATGTCACCACAATCTTTGGCAAACATTCTGAAGTCCGTATCACCAGGAACCAGACTAAATAAGTCCTGCAGGTGGATCGAAATACTACGTCAATTGGAATAACAAAAAAAGGAAAATTCAAAAACACCAATAGATATCAAAGGAGCGAAGCAGTTAAAGGTGTGGAAATCCTGATAAAGCTATACGTTTTAACAGCTGAGAAATATAAATTTTACACTGCACGGTATTTACATTATTTAATGTGAGAAACCATGTAAATGGAATGATTAAGCACCAAAGATAAATCCTTACAAAAACAGTGAATATGTTATGTCTATTGCTTCTATATGATTTGAAAAATGAGAACGTGGCGATTCTTAAATTAAACAGTCTTTCCTTTTATATACAAATTTTGGCCTTAGTAGACTATTTTCGGACTTGTTGGATCTCTAAAGGTATAGAGAGTATAGAAGCAAAACCTGAGCTGCGCTGTTCGCCATCAAATATTCAGCTGATTGAGCATAAACATATGAAGGCCAGGGCCCCGGTCCAGATTGGCACACTAAATCTGTCAATGAGAAGTATAATGTAAGTCAACATGGATCTCAGATGTAAACTCACTTGCACGAAGCAACGTAAATTTTTAGCCTCCACAACAAAAAGATAATTTTCTTGGCCATCATTTGCAAAATAATGTTGAATAGAATTCAAAAAGATACACTTCCAGTCCCCATGTTTTTCATGTCACAATTTTTTTTAAAAGTAGGAAAAATAAAATGTTAAGAAATACCATAAAGGCAGAGTCAAGTCACCATCATGTATAGACTTTTTCTGGGAATTTTGTCTACAAATAAGAATTTTTTTTCCTCCACAAATAAGAATTAAGTGTCCACCAATCCCAGAAAATCATAGGGTCAAAGAAAATAGTCAATTGCCACCTTTTCATTGCTGCATAATGACACTTCAAAACTTTCGCATTTTGAATAAAAAAGGACATCGAGGACCATACCAAAGCCTCCCGTCCCAGATGCCTCAAGATTGATAACAGCACCTATTTTATCCCTCCATCTGTGTGTTGTCATGAAGCCATGCGCACCCTGAAATATTAGTAGCAAATCGGGTTATGATAAGTACAAGTGTCCCAAATTTGTTTTTCTAATCAAAAATAAATTTTCATGTTCATCCCCTCTTACTTAATATGGAGATTCCAAAGAGCACTGAACAAATTTTTAATACTTTGAATTATATATTTACGACGATGAACCATCCCAGTAATGAAAGAAGATGTATAGAACACAATTGCCAAATAGAGTAGAGATTCCTTCCATGTTATGCACTGCCCTACAGGCCTGAAAGGAGAGAACATAATTGAATAATCCTGACACTGCAAACTACAGTTTATCCATATGTCTATTATATTTGATGCATTGAAGAGAAAAGAAAATGCAACAGTTCCAGGACAGAGCAATGCTTTGTAATATAATGGTGCAAACACAAACTAAATTGCTAAACGACCTTCAATGTCCCAAGCAGAGAAGGCACAAGTACAAGGCAGTTGGTGAACATTAGTTATTTGTGAACTCTCACCAGCATAAATAGTTCTTCTGCTCCATTAAATAAGAGAATTACTGGCTGTGGAGGAACCCAGCCAGAATCAACTGTGAGCCTTGCTAATTCAAGTAATGAGGCTGCAAAAGATCGTACAGCAGAAAATAAGCACCGACTTATGCTTATGATTTTGGAAAGAGAAGATTCTTTGCACAACCCACCTACACAAGAACCACAATCACCAGCCCCTGGCGACCCAGGTGCCGTATCAAAATGACTGTTCAATAGAAGTGATGGATCACTCTCTTGAGAATCTACTGATGAAATCCTGAAAGTTGATCCAAGATACATGAATTCATTCCCAAACCTTTTATTCTCATATGTAGTCAAGAATGGGAAAACAATAACAACAAAGAAAAAGCGTATAATCCCAATTAATTGGGGTATGCTATATGGACCAAACAACAATCACGTAGAGTCCACAAATAATGGGAAAACATATATCAAAACGTGGTAGCCCTTTATGCGATTTTTTTGTCTATCTTAAATACTATGGAGTGAAAAATAGCTCCTTCTGAAATGCCATGGACAAACAAGAATCATGGTTTGGATTGGTTTCACCATTTTGTCCATGTCTGGAAGAATACGCTTTAAGACGGATGTCATAACTTTAAGTTGGAATATAACTAAGAGGCCAACATAAGAGACTGATATGCTTTTTAAAGATCATTGTGGAACTTGTTTAGAATCACGAGGATGTTCAGGCTTGTAGTTGTTTTTATGCAACGACAGTGATGCTAAATTCGAACACGAACAAGCAAAAGATGGGAAGCTCCACTGAAGAATGGAAACAGATAATCTGGAACAAGATTATATGACTTCCTGATTGTTAAGTCATTTGCAGACAAGATACTTCAATCAACAAACTGCAACGTAAGAGTATGATCCAAAATCTCTGAACTTTCTTAAAATGAAAACATGCATTACAAGGAAATAGGAAGAATTTTGCAACAGAAAACAGTACATATAACCAAAAAACTCTCAAGGATCTGTTCTCTTGTAAAAGAAACTACTCCGATTCCATGAATGAGATGGCTGAACACGTGAGAAGAGATTATGCTATTTAGGAGATGAATTAGATAGCTGAACATGTCATAAACTCCAGTACAGGAATATAGCTAGTGCAAAACTAGGACCTCAAATCCAGAGATTTGATTAGATAGGCTCTTCTTTTAGAAATTAACTTCAGTTCTCTAAACAATTCAGAACAGGATGTAATTAATGTAAAAGAAGTACCTCATAAGAATATTCGTGTGATTTCTATAAGTTAGTGATAAGCTCTGCCCTAAGAAAATCATATTGAAAGAGCCATTAACAACGGTTTCTTCTATCTCTATCCTGCAATAAAAATATTATGAAATGAGAGAATTAGATCTACACATACACAATCCTGAAATAGTACTCTTAGAAACCACATGAGAAATAAAGGCATTTCAGATAACATCATATCACCAACCTAATATTTGATCCAGCTCGTTGTTTTATCATCTCTAACTGGGTTTTAATGTATTCCGCCCCCTGTCTTAAGCCTGGAGTCCCCTCCTACATATAATTAATGAATTACTGTCTATTACATTGGAATAAAAAGGGAAATATAAGATATAAACAAGAACCTATAATGTTTAGTATTTCCAAGTGCTCGCAAAAACATTTATGACCAACGTATTCTTAAATCATGTTGCATTACACGTAACCAAACTGGAAAATGAAGAACAAGGACGGGAAAAGATTAACACTCGATAACTATTTAGCTACTGGTTCCATTTACAGAAGCTCAAAATCAAACTGGCATAAAACGCCAACACAATATAGTTGAGTTACTTCACAAGAAGTTCTTGTTAGAACTCTGGTTCGACTATACTCACTAGACATGTATCTACTCTCTGCTATAGAAATAGCCCCTAATTCATCCCCTTAAAAGGCATTATTAAGTGGATAGGGAACTTCTCTTTACAAACAATAGCTCAGGTTCTTTTCTTTTCCAAGCGATGTGGGACACACTTCCTGATAATGCTCGATCACGCGTTTAGTTTACATAGGCTCACCATGATAGAAATTGAAGCCTGCCCTTTAATCATCCTCCTAAAAAGACTTATTAAACTTCTCTATTTAATAAATAATCGATGTTATTTTTCAAGCGACGTGGGACACTTCTTAACACTACGCGTTCCATTTTCACATGCAATTATACAACGAGTAAGTTCATTCGATTTTTCGTTCGCTTGATACTCAACTAATGATTTAAAAATAAAACATACTCCAGCAATCGATTTTTTCAACTTCACCATAATTTATGAAACTAGACTAATGTTAGCGAGTGATGACATGCAAATTAACGAGAGCATTTGAGACCTGTCGACCGCCGATGTCTTGGGCCAAAACACGGACGTGGTCGATAGCCCTGGCTTCGGAGAAGCGATCCAGTGGTGCGTCTACGCCGAGGGGCGTGATGAACCTCATGTGAATGAGTGCGTGCACCAGACACGATATCAGTCCGTACAGAATTGTGAGAGCGAACAACGCTTTGAATCCGGCCACGTCACCTGAGCTAAGCCGCAAAAACGCCATTTCTCGACGAGCATAAGAGCGAGATAAGTTTGTACGTACAGATTGAGTCTATTATGATTTTACATCGAAATAAAATAAAAATAAAATTGATGAATTCATTTTGCACTTGTGTGGGATTGATGAAGTCTTCTAGACCCGATTGAGGCGCATTTAATCTCGTATGTCTTCATTATTACTACCTCATGTTATTTCGTTTTATAATTGCTAAAGTACACATTTATTTTAAACTTATAATAAAGATACTGTTCAGAAATGTCCAATAATATCTATATAGTAGCAGTCATTTCCAAGGAAATTTTGATGTCAGCCATGCAACCATCACATGAACATTTTATATAATTTGTCAATCCCTTATACATTTAAGGAGGATAGACGTACACCTTTATCTATATATTTATTTTTCTCGGGGAAGCCACCTTTCATAAGATTTGATGCATGCTTATTTATAATCTATTACCAAAATCTTATCTGGAGTATTAATAGCTAAATATTGAATAAACTCTAGAAAAAGTTCATAATATTTGAAAATTATAAATGCATATAAAGTTAGTGCGAGTTTTGTCAACGCATAGCAAAAACACATGGACAACAAGAGATTTGAGGTGCACTAATGAGCCTCTGGAATTTTGTAACCATTCTGTTTGCTTTCAAAATGAAAAAGTTTACCCAGTACTCATGTTCCGAGAAATTGACTTAAATGAAATTAAGTTAATTAAGACAGACTATGCTCGGAACAATGAATTATAAGAGAAAAATTGAATACGTAATCTTCAAGTGCGTCTTGAGTTGAAACTTGGCTATAATACTCATGTAGGACAGAAATAAATAGAAACGAAATAGCAATGAGAAAGTAAAAAAAAAAAAAAAAACACTTAAAATGACTTGCTCAATAATTTCGTGAATGAACCGTGACTTAAGAATAGATCAAATTTTACTTGATGAGATGTCAGACTCAAATTTTATATTAGGTTCTTACTGTGAATAATTAAACGTGAAATCTTGGTGGTTTAATGAAAAAAAAAAGTAAGGGCTTTTTTTTTTTTTTTTTGAACGGATGTGGTAAAATAGATAAAAGTTTCTATATGCAAGCATAAAGTGACATAAAAGGTTAGTAAACTCTCTTTCTTAATATATATATATATATATATATATAGCTTTTGTCTTGGCCATGTGTAAATATTCAATGATTGTTTTTATATGTAATTTCCAGATAAGCTCATAGATAAATTTATAAATGCTTTGATCTACCAATTATTTGGCAAATGCGTGTTTATGAAAACGATTGCTTATTAATTCAGTATTTCAACTAGGAAAGTGACACAAACATGCACCATGTGTTACACACTGTAAGAACGAGAGAAATGATTATATGCATAACTCGAAAGTAGAGAATAACTAAAAATAAATCATCATACATGAATATTATCATTTAAGTGCACCACAAATGGTACACAAACCGTTCTCTTATAATACTAAAGCGTCCGAAGAATACATAACAAGTTTCTCCATTAGGGAACTAATTAGTACTATAGGCATACATTTGGAAGTAAGCATGCACCTATCTTTATTTATAACAACTAAACTCAACACCTGCAATTAATTGAAAAAAAATGAAACTGAAGCCAAGCCCATGACCACAAGCAAGAAGCTACTAGCTGCTTTTGCCCCATCGTTGCTAACGGATGAAGGCGATGATTTCGTGTCGGAACTTGCGGCGGTAGAAGAAGATGGCGATTTAGTTGAGGCAGTTGAATCCGAAGAAGGAGAGGTTGTGGTTGTAGCACTGCTTGAATCTGCATTTGCCACTTTGAAAATCTTCGCGTCGGCTGAATCTGCTGGGAGATTCAGGAGGGCTGGAAAGTAGTTTACGTACAAAGCAAGGGAAATAATTGTTAGCTTACTCTAATTTTAAAAAGCAAATCTAGCTATCAAATTAACTTTGCATGCAAAAAACTAAGGTTAAAGGATTATGTGGACTGTGTGGCAGCCACAAATTATTCATATATTAAACCAATTATCACAATTATTTCATATTTTTAATATTATAAATTTTTGAGTGGTCACAATTATAACCACAAAATTTATATAGACGAGTTCTATGTAAGGGTGTACGGGTTATGCCCGTGCAATTGTGTGAAAACCACAGCTAGTAATTTTTTCAGTAACATAATACGAAAATTAAAATTCATTGTACAAGGCATAGAAAGAATAGGCACTAACACTATATGATCATTTCTTCCTAGAATAAACAAATTATAATACGAATAAAAATTACTATGTTGAGGTGCAAATCAACCACACAAATTATTATCAATTAATCCCTCAATCGTGGCTTCAATTCTCTTAGTAACTAACTCTCATTCATCTATCTAACTATGTTGAGTGCAAATCAACCACACAAAAAAGGCACTATTACTTATATTTTGTTCAAGTTTTTGTAGGTTTTTCGGGACTCAAATGACACCACTATCAATACATGATGGTGATGACTCGAAGTCTCCATATAAAACTTATAGTACTCTTAGAAGATTTTGAAGTATTATTTAAAATAATTTGATAAAAACATTTCCACATGTATGCATATGTATCAAGTTAATTAGACCTACCACAAAACACACTATTAATATTAAGATCAATATATTGAGTAAGTATGATTACTTGGGCAATCGGAGACTTTGGCATCAATTTTGCAAACTCCAGGCATTTGTAGAGCCAAAGTGGTGTTAATAGGCAGGCCAAGTGAAGGGTCAGTGCTCTCTTTGATGAGCACGCACAAGCACTTCGGCTTAGCCGCCCGGACCTTGTCGGTGTCGTCGCAGCACTCTTTCGTCGGCATCTTGGCCGTGCCGCTCACGTACGGTATGCACGCCGCCAAGTTCCCTAGCTGCTCCGCGCATTCCTTCTCGTCATCTTCTATAGTCGCTATTGCTGGTGATAGTGCTCCTGATAGAGCCAAGAAAATGCAAATTATGGGAAGAAACTTCATTGTGATAACTATAATGTTCTTGTTCTTTTTTTTCTTCCCTTTTTGCTTGTGTGATCTTGGTTGGGTTTTGGGAGGTTTGAGAGTGGAGTATTTATAGGGTTTGTTGTGTGGTGTGGTGTGGTGTATTTATTGTGTTTTTTGTGTTCCATACCTGGGTTTTTAATGCATGGCTACGCTACGAGCTGCATGCATTAATATTGGTGCAAAATTTGAGATCTGCATGCAGGGAAATTATGATGTCGTGATAGAGAGGATCAGCTAGCATTCAATGCAGCAAAAACATATAGAGGGAGATAACGTTCAACTGCGTGAGATATAACGCTTTGAGAAATGCAATTTCATTTTCCGAGGAAAGATGGGGATAAATTCAGGTTCTCAAGAACACCCAATCCTCTTTAAAAGTCTTCGTTTTTTTTTAAAATTATATAAATAAGTAAAAATGATCATTGCTGGGTTTAATTAATAGTGTGTTGTGGAGAGAGTTTACGTACAGTACTGTGATGATCTAATGTATCACCAAAAGAGATTTACGAGATTTTGCTCTGCTTATTATATGCTTTTTCTTTAATACAAAATATATCTCATGAGATTATACACTTCTGATGATTAGTTATGACAGTTTCAAATTTCCCTAAATACATATGACTTATTTAGGCCAATTTAAGGGCTGATAACTTGATACAATGATTTATTTACGGCACTTTGAAGATTCAGGTTGTAGAGAGGCTCTTAATGTTAGGTAATTGAACGGTGTTCCTCACATCAATGTTAATCTACAATCTATCAATTAATTTGCGGGAAATGTTTAAACATGATAATATTGCAATTAATGCTGTACAAAGCAGAGTGAATACCACCGGTATTTCTAATTTAAACACCCTCTTCTAGACTCTTCCTTTAAAATGTATTTTGCTGGCAACCGAGATGAGTCGTCGTAAAATCAAAATGAAGCGTTGTAGTAGAGTAGTTTACGATTTTATATTATTGAACTTGAGAAACTACTACAAGCTGGTTATGTATCCCGCTAGAGAAATGAAGTCAAGTCGTAGTTTATGAGAGAGCAAGTGAGAAACGTTCTTCAATCTAGATCTGGTCTTCCCTAATTTTAATAGGGTTGTATGCATCAAATTCCCGAATCTATTGCTCATGTGTGATTGGTCACACAATCTACGAAAAGTTGTAATATACTCCTTCAATCTATTTAAAATGTGTGAAGTGCCCCTGAATATCAAATCTAACGGCCGAAAATGTAAAAATGTGTCAAATTGAGCGATTGATCAACTAGTCTGGGAACAATTCATAGTCAAAGAATAAACACCTGAATTATGTACAAATCTAATGTTCATATTTTATAGAGAAGATATTAGTCGTTTTATAATTGTATAGAGTCATTTTATAACCATTTGCATAATATAGTCAATGTTATTGCTTTAAAATAAAATTTGGTGTGTTGTTGTGGATCATCCAAAATTCAATTGAAATTTATTTTATAACGGAGGTTTCTGTTTTAATTTTGATGGATGTTTCTCGGTATAATTCGTACTTAAATTGTTCATGAATTAAACTCACAGGTGTTGATTAAGTGTCAAATAACTAGCTATAATAAAGAATTATGTAACTCCATAATATGCGAATTACGAAGGTGCTACTTGTTATATTTTCATAATAGTCTTATGCCATCCGTATTTTTATTAGAAATTTATGTTATTGCACATCTGGAATTTATCTCATTTTATTTTGATTGAGATTGCATGAACGTAGCACGAGTTGAATCTGACAAGTAAATATAAAATCTTAAAAAAATCCACGTGGGTCAAATTGAGTTACTACAGTGGATGGGTTATTAACCAATCCACCAAATACACGATTCCAACAGAGTCATATGATTGAGTCGCGTGGTTTCAATCAATGTTATTAAAATTGGACTGGACCGATCCGTTCAACCTTTGATTGGTGGCTTGACCGATCTGGATTGAGACTCATGATCGGTTTTCCTTAAACTCGTTGAATTGCTTAAAACGAACGGAAACCGGTTCAACCGATGAACCAGTTGACTGGTGAACCGGTTTTGTGTGTATATTTTAAAATTTAAAGTTTTTCTTGAGGAGAATAATTAACTAGACCTTTACATAAAATTAAAATGCGCCAACCAATTGAGCTAGACCATTTTCTTTTGTTTTATAGAAGAACATATTAATATATAGGGTAAAATGCATCAAAACCCACCAACCTATACCCCTTTTTACACGTTGCCACCCAACCTATTATTTTCAACAACTAACCCACCAACCTATTGAAAAATGTGCGAACTGCCCCCTGAAACCAAATCCAACGGATATAAATACAAAAACGTGGCCAAATCCAACGGTTGGATTTGGGTTCAGAGGTAGTTCGCACATTTTTCAACAGGTCGGGGGGTTAGTTGTAAAAAATAATAGGTTAGGTGGCAAAATGTAAGAGAGGGTATAGGTTGGGGGTTAATGGAATTTACCCTAATATATACAATACATAATTAAGATGAACTTATTCTACATTCTTTAGAAATAAGTATATGTATTTTTTATATATTACGTTTTTACGACGATGTTTTATCTTTTTCAAACTTTATAAATTAAAATATATGGTTATGCATCTAATTTTTAAATATATTTTTCTAAAAGTTACTTTAATTATACTTCATATACAAAATCTCATTTGATGTGTAATCAGTTTTTCATAATTTGTATATCTACCACACATGCATTTATATAACAAAGGTTGAACCAATCAATTGAATTTTTATTTAAAAATCATAAATCAACTAAATAAAATATATTATAAATTAAAATTTTACTAACTAAAGTTGAACCAATTAATATATAATTTTACTTTAGTGATACTAATTAATGTTGGACTAACTTATTCATATTTTTCCTATAATAAAGATGAACAAACTTCAATAAATTATATATAAAAATAATTTTTATAATTATTAATATCATAGCGGTTGGGTCAGTGGCTCAACCGGTTGAACCACGTAAACAAGTAACCAGTTAAGTCACGGATTCGGGGTCGGGTCCAATTCTGAAAACACTAATTTCACTAGCTCCAATCTTATAACTAAAATGTCAATCCAAATGATTCTATAGGTCAAACTAACATTACCTCACCACCTAAAATGTGGAGCTAGGGACAAATTTGCAATGCGTCTCTTGTCATTTTAAGAAGTAGATGAAAATCCCCCCTTATTCTCTATACCCAGAGATACTTTTGCCTATTTTGTTTTACTTTATCAATTTACGAAAAATATTTTAAGTTTTCGCTCATCTTATTTTTCTTCATTTTTTCCCTACACGTATCACGCGCGATAATTTATTTTGATGTCAAATTCTCAAAAAACTAACAGAAACAATAACACTTTTTTAAAAAAAAAAAAAAAAAGATTAAGGGATGACAATAGCTACACCCCGAGGTTTGGTGTAACTACATAAACTTCCCATGTGATTTGACAAATTACAATGACCTCCCCTAAACTACAGGGGTGTTTATGTAATTACCCTACACCTAAGGGGGTGTAGCTGTAAATGTCCCAAAGATTAAAAAGTTATGAACTCCCGCCTTACTTCCCACCACCGGGGACAATCCAGCTCCATCTCGTCCAGTCTTAAGTTAACCCCGCCCTCTCCATTCCCTTCCGCTCATTGCCCTTAACATGTCCTTTAAATCCAGCACCTAGATAAATAAAAATAAATTATACATGATCACCTACAACTAGAAGAATTATTCAATGACAAAAAAAAAGTCCTAAACTCCGAATGCAATAAACATACCCAACAACAAAATCCCTCAAAAATATGCGTTGTGCCTTACTCTCTTCCCATACACCACCTCCACGTGTTTGCCATTTAGCACCAACAATGAAAAAAAGAAGAAGAAGAAGAAGCTGTAATAGCTATTTTTTACAACTTCACTTTTTAGCACTCAACCTTCATATTCCACCACAATCGTAAAAATCCTTCATCATCTAAAAAATCCGACTGCTTAATTATTTATTTTTAATAATAAAAACATAAATGCAAAAATGGAGAAACAGGATCCTCATTTGCGTATCAGTCTTCATTCCTCTGTTCTTCGTCTCACTGCTCCTCACAGGAACCCTACCCAACAAACTCCAATTCGCCTCATTCTTCCCACGTGAGCCCTGCCGCACCCGATCCCCGCTCCTCCGGGTCTACATGTACGATTTACCCGCCCGTTTCAACGCCGGGCTAATGGATCCAAATTTTCCCCAAAATGTTACCGTTAACGCGGCGAATATCCCGAAACTGAACTCCACCTACTACAGGATCCAGAACGAGAACAGCGTCGCGTACTGGATGATGACGTCGCTATTGTACGACGGCGACGATGATGATGCGAAGAAGAAGAAGAACGAGACCGGGTCGGGTCGTGAGGCGGTTCGGGTTACGGATCCGGATTCGGCTGACGTGTTCTTCGTTCCGTTCTTTTCGTCTCTCAGTTTCACTTTTCATGGACGGAACATGGCGAAGAATAACACGCTTGATCAGAAGCTGCAGGTAGTACTTATGTTTGTTGTTATTCAATAGTTTTGAAAACTGAAATTCGACGTTTTCTAGGTTAGATGTTTTGATTTGTGTGATTAAGATATGATCGTTTGGTTTTTTTGTGAGAGTTTAAGTTAAGCTTGATTGAACTGTGCGTTTGTGATCGATTTACAATGTTGTTATCGGCACAGTTACTCTGTACTGTTTTAGATACAATCTCATTGTGTTTGTGAAATTGTTTGAAAGGATACTACGCATATTCGCAGATCGTAATGCACGTAAAAAAACGAAAAAAGTCTCTCATTCGTGGTCTTGAATTTGTATGATACGTTCTGGTAATGTAATTTTGCATTATATTGTCGATTGTACAAAGTGATATGTTGAGCAAATTGCTTCTAATAGTGATTGTTCTGGTTCATAAACTGATCGATGGTTGTTTGTTTTTGCAGCATGAGGTGGTCAATATTTTGAAAGAATCAGATTATTGGAAGAGATCTGGTGGAAGAGACCATGTAATCCCCTTGCATCATCCAAATGCTTTCAGACATTATCGAGATAAAATCAACTCTTCCATATTTGTCGTTGCTGATTTTGGACGTCTTATGAACATTACTAGATTATCAAAAGATGTCGTCGCCCCCTATCGACATGTGTTAGAAACGTATCACAATGATAACCGTAAAGATCCGTACGACTCGCGCAAGATACTTCTGTTCTTCCGTGGGGGAACGAAAAGAAAAGATGTATGCACGCCTGTCATTCATCATTTCTTTGTACTTCAATTTTTAAAAAAATGTCATATTTTGTTATTACGTTGAATTTGTACTAATCTTTAACAAGCTAATGTGCAGGAGGGTAAAATTCGCGTTAAGTTGCATAAAATTCTAAAGGGAACTAAAGATGTCATCTATGAGGACGCCAGTGCATCAGAAGAAGGCTTCAAACTTGTAAGTTGTTTGATGGCATTTTAGAGCATAAAAGGTTGTCTAATTAGACAACATCTTGCTTCAACTATAGGAGTTAAATAAGAGTAAAAGTCGGGTAAAAGAACCAACTATATTGCTGAATAGAACACGCACTCTGCACAAATTAGGTATACAGGCATTACAACCTGTATTTGTGGTGGGACATGCTAATTGTTTGCATCCACTAGTTTGTACGCGATTCAATATATGATTGGGGATCAAATGGCTGTTCATGTACCTTTATTTTTGGAGGTTCAAACAGACCCCCGGCTGCAGACATTTTCTCATATGAATCTTTTGTTTCAATGGTTAAAGTGCCCAACTCAATTGGCCAACTAGTAGGTTCAATTCCTACTGGATGCATGCCAATGTGACCCTCCAATAAGTTTATAGGAATTGGCTCTGTAACAATGTAATCTCATCTTCCATACATAACGAACTGGTGAGGTATATTCATAGCATGATATATGAATAGCAAGAACGAGCATTCTTCTTGATACTAGAACTCATAGTGAAGAAAAAACATTTATTGGATGAAATCGAATATGCGGTATTTACTGACAACATTGTTTGGTTATTGGGGAAAAGTTAGTTAAATTTTAATGTCGAGTCAGGATCAACTAGGACAATATAAAGAAAGTCATTCTCCAAAATCCTGGTTCTTTTAGTTTGTTTCTGCACCCTTTTATAATGATGCTTATCTTTCCTTTAACAAGTAATCTGCTTGAGGTTGTTGTTGGAGATAGGGATACAAGATTTTTCAGAACTCATTGAATAAAGTTTGGAAGTTTTAGCTATCACTCAATTTTCTCTATTTACAATATTTATCTACACTTTAATTGCTATACTTTTAATTATAATTTCTCACCCGGTCTGCTCCATAAACAAGACTGAAGTTGTTAGATATTTATAGAAAACTTAACTGACTTAATCAAGTGCATACATGTTTTTTTGTTTGCTTAAACACCACATTAATATGCTTTATATGTGGATAACATCATGGCCTTAAAAATATCTCATTTTGGGGTGAAGTAAAGTGTTTGTAGTCATTAGTACAGTCGTAGCAACGCCAGAACCATAGTTGTTAATTGTTTGATCAAATCCTTTTTTCAAGCATCATCACTCGAAAGAGTCATTTAATCTTTGAAGTTATGCCATTGCAATATAACTGAATTATTGACTCTTCTTCTCACTTCGCTTATACAAGTCCACTGAACAAATGCGTTCCTCGAAATTTTGTCTGAATCCTGCGGGTGATACTCCATCATCTTGCCGCCTGTTTGATGCCATCGCGAGCCACTGCATTCCTGTTATAGTCAGCAACAGAATCGAACTACCATTTGAGAGTGAAATAGATTACAGAGAGTTCTCGCTCTTTTTCTCAGTTAAAGAGGCATTGAAACCGGGGTATATGGTCAGCGAACTGAGGGGAGTTTCAAAGAAGAAATGGATCAAAATGTGGTCGCGGCTCAAAAGTGTCGCGCATCATTTTGAATATCAGTACCCGCCAAAAACAGACGATGCTGTGAATATGATATGGAGACAAGTGAAAAAGAAGGTTCCTGAAGTTAATCTTGCTGTGCATAGAAGCAGGAGGCTTAAAATACCAGATTGGTGGACATAGTTCTATTTTGTTACATTTCGTCTTGTAAAAAATTGTAAATTTAAAATCAATTTTGAGATAGCCCTTGGAAATGGACTAAGGGTAAGAGTTATGGGCTAAGATGAAATATTGTTAGCCACACTGGTATTGACTGTCCTGTTAGAGAAGTAGGGTTAACGCAACAAATTCTGCAACTTATGAGGTCCATTTTAATTTGTCTTTTAACCTTTTTGCGAAATGTCTCCAACCTATTAAAAGAATATGCTAGTTGTCCCAATCCTTGATCACTCGTTTATTTTGAACATGGCACTTTTGTTCTTTAGAATTGATATAAGGAGCAATTCGCACCTTTTTAATAAATTATGAGACATTTCACACATTTTGAAAAGCTTATGAGGCACATTGCAATGAGCTCTATAGATTGGATGTTTGGTGCATTTATGATTTAGGTCAGAGATGTTACTCTTGGATGCTATACAAGTGTCTGAATAATTCTTTTTCGAAACCAGATTGATTAACGCTTTGATTCTGATGTACCATATTTCGGTACCGACACGTCATAATATCCGATTTAATACACGAACGTATTTCGGGACATATTATGTTACGTCAGCACCATTATTTTTTAATGCAAAATTACAATTCAAGGCAAAACTCAGACATCGGCCCAAGTAGGCCCAAATTGAGCCCAAGCGAGATCAATTTGGGCCCGAAAAGGCCCGATTCGAGCTATACAAGCCCAATCCGAGCTATATGGGCTCAAATAAGATCTATTTGAAGGCCCAAAAGCCCAATTCGAGCTATATCGGCTAAAATCAGATCTATTTGAGGCCCAGGAGTCCAGTTCGAGCTATATGGGCCTAAATTCGACCTATTTGAGGCCCAATTCGACCTATTTGAAGGCCCAATTCGAGCTATTTCAAAATAGCTCTAATTCGACCTATTTTGAGTCATAGTTCTACTTGGATTGCACTTTTAGACGAATAAGGACTCTTATTACTATATAAGGGGGTCCCATGCCTCATTCTAAGGTACGTTTTTATTTTCTAGCATCTAATTTCGAGCTATATACATCGAATTCGAGCTATAGAGCAATAATTCGAGCTATATTGCAATAGCTCTTGTTCGATCTATATAGAGTGTATTTCGAGCTATTTGAGAGTAATTCGATCTATTCGGGTTTTCTCATCACGGTTCTCAATACCATTTCGAGGTGTGCAAATTCGACCTATAGAGCTCAAATTCGACCTATTTGGGCATATTTCGAGCTATAAATTCGAGCTATTGTCTCTGACGACAATACCTCAAAATCCGACCTATCTGACTTGAGCGTCGGAGTGCCTTCGCCGGAGGAGGCACCGGCTTAGTTTACGTGTGGTGTTGAGTGCAGGTTCTGAACTCAAAAGCTGCTTAAGCATCCAGCAGGAACTAAAGCAGTCTGACGTGGAGTGTTGGAGAGCGGACACGTATCCAGACGAAAATACCCCACATCAGATTCTAATTTTCAAATTAATCAAATGGCATGTTATACTAATTAGTAATTACATGATATGATAATGAAAAAAAAATTAATACATCTTTCAACCATACTAATTTTGGACATTTTGACTTGTAAGTAATAAGGTAAAAGCTTCTCTCAAGAAAAATTAAGGCTTAAACTTCACAACTTAGCAAAATCAAGATACACAATTTTTTCGATTAAAAATATATCTTTAAGTAAGCGTATTCTAGTGTTTTTCAAGTTTTTGTGGCTCTTGTGGGTTTGTTTGGAAGAAAAAGGAGTGAATCTACTCGAGCACAATTATTCTGTTAAATTTCATGCTCTCTTGAAAATTCCCATTTCAAGTTTTCAATGCACTAAGTTTTCAACGTAATGCACGGAGATACATTTCTTCTCACTTGTGCTGTATATTTTCATTCTTTTTTTTCTTAATGAGCATGGATTACAAATTTAGCACGCTATCGTGACAGGAATAGATTAGGCCACGCACTCGAGAAGACAAGCCGTACAACCTTCACCATATCAGATTTTAATTAATTCTATCTAATACAAAGGAACTCTTAATTCAACGGATAATCTCGTTTACCTACTTATTGAAAGCTAAATCGTGCAGAAAGTCTAAAAACTTGTCAGTAGGTAAGCAGTTAATAGCTGCCTGAATGGAGATACTGAATAGAATGACTACTGAATTACTGAGAAAAATAGTTTAATAAAATTAATGTCCATTAGTACTTTTGTTATTTGTAGACAATGTCTGTTTAGGAGAAAGGATTATATTTTCTTAGGTAGTGACAGAGTGTTCTAATTTAGTCGCATGCAGATGTTTACATGAAGGAAAGTTGAAAAATATGTTTGGAAATCCCTAATGCACATTTGTACATTACGACATAAATATGGAAGTTAAAGATTTAAGAGTTAGATGGCAATCTAATTAATGATGGAAGCTATATACCTACAGAATTCGTCGAGTTTCTCTTTTTTTCTTTTTACTTTAATTTTATGTAATTCTTTTTTTTTTTGGAGCTATATTGTTCTGGGTGGCTCAATCATTTACAAATTAATTAACAATCCATATAATATTAAAGCTTTTACTTGACTAATCCTTACCGCGTACAATCATTTCCGCGTGATGGATGATTAATTATTACAATATGTTACATCGTTATTGACTTTTATTTGCATGTATTGAATTGTTCCTTATCATTTGTCTCTTTCCTCATGAAAACAACTTTTTTTAATAATCCTTTAGTGAAGTTAAATGACTGACAAGATATAATATTCAAAATTAGTTAAATGAAAATATCTTTAAAATGTTGTCCTCCTTACATTTATTTAGATTAACTATTTCTACTATATCCTCTATTGGTTTCAAGTAAACTGTATCAAATTAATTTAAGCCTTTAAGGTGATATTTGGCACTCCTATCTAAAAGCAGAAGTTCACAATTTTAACTAAAGTTGTAAATATTTATTTAAGTCAGAAGCCGAGAGTATTAGAAAAAAACACCTAAAAATTCACAAAAAGTGGTAGCCTGAAAAAAAAAACAAATAATTTAGAAAAAAACATCTTAAAGTTCACTTGTAATACAATAATATTCTTAACTAATTAATCATTTTTCTTTATTTTACTTTCTAATCATAACGTGATAACATCACAAAACTTAAATAATATTAGGTACCAAAGAGATTATCTATATCCCTGGTTTTTCAATTTAGAATTTGTATTTGATTTTCTTTTTGGATGATTAAATCTTTATATACTAAAATAGCTAAGTGTTTTATATAGCTTTGTATTTTAACAATACTTAGTTTTTCATATAGCTTTGTATTTTTAAATATACTTAGTTTTTCAAATATTAATTATTACAAAAAAATAAATATATTTCATGTTCTTTTATGTATATCTAAATCCATAGAACTCCATTTAACCAAACATTAAAACGGAGTACACAAGTCAACGCTGAAAAATATTTGAAACGCAACAATTATATACGCAAGTTCTTCCGCAGGCCACCTAAGAACTAAAAAGATTATCTGATTCTAATTTTAGTTTGCGGACTAATTGCAGTTTTTTTTCCTTTCTAAAACTTAGCTAGCATGTTTAAGTGGGGAAAATGCATAAAACCCCTCTGTGGTTTCGAAAACCGGCACAAAATCCCCTTGTGATTTGTTAATTGTACAAAATTTATAAACTTTATAAAAAATTCCCTAATTTGTACAAAATCTCCATGTGATTTCAAAAAGTTTTGCACAAAACAACCTTATGGTTTCATATAAAAGAGATTTTATGTCGAGTTTATGAAATCAAAAGAGAATTTTAGATAATTAAATCACAAGAGAATTTCGTGCAAAGAGATTTTAGGTTGATTCTCTCGTAAAACCGCAATTCACCTGCATCCCACAAATTTGCTCCAATGCCTTGGTATCACATGCAACTAACTAAGTTGTATTAGATCTCAAATGAAATTTGACAAATGTTAGCACATAAAGTAACACTGTAATCATACAGTTTAAGTAAAGTTTGTAAAAAAAAAATCGTGCGGACTTTAATTCCATGCTTTACTATCGAAGTGGTTGATTAGTATAGTGGGCCTGACGACTCATTTCTTTTCTACGGAAGTCGTAGATTCGATTTGGCAAGAGTCGGTAGGTCAATTACTTTGATACTAAAAAGATTTTTGAGTTGATTAGCATTTCGACGGGGGCTATCGACGGGTTTTTTTTCAACTTTGATCCTTTAATGAGTACTGATTTCATCTTTGGTCCCTTATTGAATTTTTTTGCAACTTTAGTTCCCTAATAGAAAAAGTGTTTCCTTAAAACAACAAAAGAGGGGTGCGATTTTAGAATCACGACTTCTTTCCCACATAAGAACAGCCCTCATGTGACCACGTGCACAACACGTAAATTTTTTTTTGGCCAAAAAGGACGATTTCGGTAGAAAAAGGGATCAAATATGAATTGTAAAATAAATTAGAGGACCAAAATTGCAAAAAAATTCAAAGAGGACCAAAGATAGATTCAGTAGTCATTAAGGGACCAAAGTTGAAAAAAACCCGGCTATTGACATAAGATATTTTTCAGAACATTAAATGATTATTAAGTTCACTCATATTGATAATAATGAGTCACTCTATAGCCTCTCCTTATTTTCTTCTATCCAAAAACAAATAAATAAATCACATGCTTTTAAATTCTAACTCAAACACAGATTACAAATTGAAATATTTTCTCACTTTTGTGAGTTTTTGGCAAAGTTGCCCTGTGTTTTGTAGGAAATTACCCTCTTATAAAAAATAAAGAGAAATTTAACTCCAGTGATTTCAAAAAAACATTTACTCGACCAAAGTGAAAATGGATGTGAGTTTTCGCACGGGAAGACATTTATAATCTTTTTTATACTCCAAATTTACAAATAAAAATAAAAATAAAATAAATAGTTTTATAATTAAGTTACATAAAACGTAAAATATATTTTATATATTTGTAATTGTAAAAATGCTACGTTAATCACATGTGGAGTTAGGAGAAGAAAATAGAAAGGAAGGAGACTACTTTGGTCATTATATATAGAAGGTGTTTGCAAATGCTTATGAAAAATACTTATTGGTTTTTATAGCCGTAAAAGTACATTTTTAGTGTTTGCAACACGCTTGCTTCTATTTGTCTTAAAAGAAGTTAGAAAAAGCACATGCCGCAAAAGCATGGTCTGGGGTGCTTTTGCTACTGCTTTTCAAAAATATAGTATTTTAAAAGAGTTTTTAAAATAAAAAGTTACTTCTCACTAGTTATTGCAATGCAAACACCTAACTAATGCTTTTAGTAGCTTTTTAAAGAGATTTGTAAACACTTCCAACTTTTGTCAAAAACCGCTTAAAATGATTTTGGCAAAGTAGTGAACAAACTCTTTTTATAAGCTCTTGCAAACACCGCCATAGAATGATACTTTTTTAAAATCAAATTTTTTCATAACACGGGTTAAGTTTTAACATTATCTTAGATGGATATATCCTCAAGAAAGACTACAAATATATACATGATGAAATCAACTAAAGATATAATTATATATTATCAGGACCTAAATATAAATCTTCCACTCAAAGCTAAAGTTACCAATTTTTTTTGGTAAGTACTTATCTTGAAATGTTATGTATTTTCTTCTTCGGTGGTAGTATATAGTACCGATTAGTTCCACCAACTTTCCTTTAATTATGTCAAAATTCCACTTTATCTTACGGGAGGAGTCCATATCATTCTCCACTTTATTTTACTTTATTGCTACTAAACTCAGTGGTTGCGGACTTTTCGTGTACATTTGTGGACTTTTCCAGGACACAAGTACAAATTATACTCATTCAGTCATCTTAGTGGCATTGCTAGTCAAAATTGTATTTTCTTTCTATATGTGATTTATATACCAATAGTGTATATATATGTACACACATGTCTTTGTGTGTGAGAGAGAAGTCCATTGAAAATAGAGACTTATGTCATAGGAGAACGAGCTAGAAGAAAAAAGCAGTATATATATTAGGAATATCTCATATATTTAAAATCTTAATCATATTGGGAATTTGGGATATTACTTTTCTCACGCTTGTATGTTTGTATTTGTATATATGGATCTTATAAGTTTTTCTCATAAATAAATATATCGAAAATATATTTTTCTATTTTTCATAGTATATTGCGTTAAGTTATATGGAAAAAAGTTTATAAAGTAAGAATTATTTTGAGAAAGGTGACGATTTAAGAATAATTTTCTTGGTAGGTATTACTTTGACAATTTTCTTCTTGTATATGCTAAGGACATAATCTTCTTCTTGTAAACCAAATCTTTACATTAAAATTAAGGGGTAATTGCAGTGAACCCCCAATCTATGGGGGCATTTGCAATGTGCCCCTAACTTATCAATTTGTGAGACGTGTCTCCTAACCTATTCATTTTTGTGCGATTTGCCCCCTAAACTATTGAGCAACCGTTCATTTTGCATTGATATCACGCCAAAACACCTCATGATTTTGTAATCTTGTATGGATCCCTCTATGGTTTGTTGATTGTCTAAAATCCACCTTCTAGTTTCTGAAAACTTTGCACAAATCTTCTTTTTATCAAAACCACAAGGGGGCGTTTTAGAGAGAGTTATATAAAACTACAATGAGGTTTTAGATAATTAACAAACCACAAGGGGAATTCGTGCATGAGTTCAAGACCGTTGAAGAGTTTTGAGGGAATATCATCACAAAATAAACGATTGCTCAATAGTTCATAGGGAAATTCGCACAAAAATCAATAGATTAGGAGGCATATCGCACAATCGATAGGTTAGATATACATTGGAAATACCCTATAGGTTGGGGGTTTTGCTTAATTAGCCCTAAAATTATATATCTCCTCGTGTTTCTGGTCAAAAGCTAGCTTGCTAGCACTCAATTTCATAACTTCACTGTCTTTATAATATATAAAGAAGATATTATAAATATTCTAGATATCAATTGATAGGAACTCTCCCAAAGAGAAAATCCATGTGTTAGGAACGATAGAGTTTTTATATGCAATATAAACGACAAATTCTTCTGAAGACTTTAAATGAATTGGATGTTTTATCAATGCCAGAGATTCTGTTGAATATTCTTTTGGTTTTTCTATTGTGAAACAACTATGGGCGAACCAAATTAACATAAATGCTGTATCTGCTTATAATTAAATATTCCAAATTGTTGAACTTAAATGTATATATGCAGAAGGTATACTCTTGATTCTTGAAGATTCTGCAGAAGGAATACAATTACAGAGACATACACGACGGCCATGCTTGGGGAGTGACGACTTTAAAATCCATACAAGATTTAAATAACGAAATGTACACCCTGAGATTTGCTATCGTCACAAAAAAAATATCTAATGTCGTTTGAATAATTATAGAAATACTTATTAACTAAAACTAAACACAAAGACATCGATAATATATATCCCGCCTTCTCCGAGGTTTAAATAAATCGAGAGAAACACTTCTTAAAAAGTTGAATAATATTTTAAATATGTATCTTACTTTTAATTTGGGGGTTTCAAGATCTATGTAATAATTAGATTAAAAAAGTGACCTAACTAGATTAGATGTAGCAATCCCTTTAATTAGAAGTGATAAAAGATTGATAAGTCGTATTTATGTTTCCAAGTTGTTTTTGGGCGAAAATTCATTGTAATGAATGCGCATATACATAATCATTATATATGTATATCTAAATAATTAATTTCCGCAAGGAAACCCTGTTGTTTAAATTGTATCTTTCAATATTGTTACGGAAAAAGCCACTAAATAGAATATATATAAGAAATATATGTTCATATTATTATTATTGTTGTTGTTTCATTTTTGTTCAGAGTATTACTTCTTTGAAATGGGGTGGACTTTATTAACTATGTGCAAAAGCCTATCTGAGAGATATTATAGTCTTAAAGGACTTGAAAACCAATAAAATATTTTTATATATATAATTGTTGCATTACCTAGTGGTGCAACCAACAATTAGTATGATAGTATATTTTTTAAGTTTTAAATTGTAAGATATTAATTACCCTATAATCACATCCTCATAATGCATTTAACCTAATTGAGTAAACTATATCGTACCACAACTGCATAAAATAATTCCTCATTACATCTCATTAAGGTGTTTTCTTCTTCGGCTAAGTTTCAATTCCAATCAAATGTTCACTTATGTTTATACTTATACGCACATCCTTGGATATATACACGTGAATAAGATTTTGACCCTTTTTTAGCATGGATCAAAATATCGTTTCGACAGTATGTTTCGGTTCTTTAAATATTAGAAACTTTTCGCAATATTTCGAGATCTTTTCGATATGTTTCGGAAATTTCGTAAAAAATGTGCGCACATAGATATAGAAAATATTGAATGTTTCTTTTCCACATAATCAAAAATGGAAACATTTCGGTAGTTTTCGAGGAAAAGAAAAGAAACTTTGATCCATGTTTTTTAGTAAAGTTATATATAAACCAATTCAACGCTTCATTTTAGTTGGCAAATGAACAAACACGCACACGCCCATTATAGCGCAGACGTGGAATTCATGAACAAATTAACACATTTATTATTAGATGCAACAACACGATATATTACATTAAATAATTAACCATGCAACTAGACATAATATGGAACCGGCTAACACTTTACATGAGATACATAAATAGAGCCTAAAAAATAAATTGAGCAGTTCCTTCTTCTTTCTTTCTTTTCTTTTTTTTTTTTTTTTTTGGCTTTCTTGGGGAACAGACAAAATGCATTAATATGGAAGAAAGAGTTAAAAGAGTTTTATCACTTTTGAGTCATGAGACTCATGACAAGATTCCAAGTGGAATGGGGTAATTACATTTACAGTATTGGACCTATTGGTAAAAGTATTACATGATTAACTATTGTCAGCCGATATCCGAAAATACAAAAATATTGCCACCCTCTATCTTAATTTATAACATTAGCGTGTGGAAAGATTTCCTCTATACACTTTTTCTATCGAAATTCCAACGAAAAAGACACGTATGTGCCGATAGGAATATAAGAGTTAAAAATTGATTTCAAGAAGGGAAAATGGTTGAAATAATAATACTTTGAGGATTAATCCTATAAGTTTAAGAATTGCTGCCTTAATGGAAGTTATGAGAATACTCATATAGAACTTGTTAATTAAAGGTGGCGTATCTAGACCATCAATCGATAAATATATAATACAGTGTATAATATAATATTTGAGAATGCGGCTGTCACCAACCAAGTATGATAAAGATCTCTCAACGTTCGGAAAAGAATATAAATCATTTAATTGATATATTTCACATCAATTATTATAATCTCAATTAAATCTCAACTAGTGGGAATATAAGAACAAAAATTGAAGTTCTCTTGACAGGCAACACCGGTGACCTAAGAAGAGTCCAACTACCCACGACCAACCCCATCACCTACTACCAAACTCCGCAGTATGTTTCTACATGAAAAAGTAATAAAATTGAAAAAACAAAGAAATTTTTCGTTGGGACCCCTCCAAATTCGTGTATAAATAAGCGGAAGCTCACGCTAAATGGCAAGAGATATTTAAAAACTTAGGTTCTTTTTCATTTTAGTACACTAAGTAACTTTTTGGTTTCATTTACTATCTTCCAAAGATGAAAGAGAAATACTCATGCACGATTCTGCAAAGCGAATCCCTCACTAAGGTTTGCTTCATATTCATCATAAAAAAGTCTCAAAACTTTATTATTCCCACGAACAAGATAATTTCTGCATTCTATCTGTTTTCTTGGAATTATGAGGTTCAAGAAAATTGAGTTTGATTAATGATACCATGTATACAATCACGAGTCATCATGCATGCACATTTTGTATTTTTAATTGGTTGAAACTTTGAGAGTGTGAGTTGCCTAGGGTAAAGGAGACATCCATATGGTTGGTCTACGGTGGTGGAGACGAGGCTGCTGCCGGAGATGTTTTACGTTTATATCAATTTGTTTTTATATTTTCTTAATATATGAAACCTTTTTTTTTTTTTTTTTTTTTTAAATAGTAAAACTTTCATCTTCTTTCTTCCGGAAAATTAACCGACAAAAAGTCGCTTCGAAAAAATATAGAGGAAAGATAAAAGAAATAGTTATTTTGGAATTACTTGAGGTCGTTTTCATTCATTTAGTTTCTTACAGAAAAATCATGGTTTCATTTCTCTGAGTGGCACTTGAACTGCTTTTTCGAAAGAAAGGTAAAAAACTAAAAATTTAATCATAATAACAATAAAAGAAAAATGCATCATTGATGTATTGCTTAATATATCTTTAATCACCTTTTGTGTAATTAATAACTACATGATTTGGAACTTTTTGCAAAAATAATCCTTATACATGTCCACCTGCCACTAACGTTTTTTCAGCCAATCATATAATTACCTTTAACAAGTAATTATGATTCTATAAATTTGTACGCTCTGCAGGCCAGCACAATTAATTAAGGCCTTTAGCTTATTTATTTAATATGTAAATTTACAAGACTTAAATTCTTTATCCTTGTCTCTTAAGTAATCGTGATTTTTTCTGATCATGCATGACGGAATTTCATAACTTTTACTAACTCATTTATATGATTTTGATTTCTGATTATTAATGACGATATTTGTTTAAATGCAGTATATTCTAGAAACAAGTGCCTACCCCAGGGAGCATCCACAACTCAAAGAACTGAGGGAGGCTAGTGTCCAGAAATACCAACATCGGTAAGTAAACAAACAAGTAATTAAATATTTTACTTTTCAAAATATAAATAGAATACGAAGCTAGAGAACACATTTTAAAGCTTATTGTGATATTCATTACAATAGTTCACTTTATATTAAGTCACAATTACTTTGCATAACTATTCTTCTCATTAGTCTCTAATAACTAGAAGTTAATTAATGACTAACTAAATACATATTTTAGGAGCGTGATGAACGTTCCTGCTGATGAAGGACAATTTATTGCAATGCTGTTGAAAGTGATGAACGCAAAGAAAACAATAGAAGTTGGAGTTTTTACCGGTTATTCCCTTTTAGTCACTGCCCTTTCTCTCCCAAAGGATGGCAAGGTAACTAATCTCATCATACATATTACACGATTAAATTTTAAAATCAGTGATTATTTAATTTGCTTATATATATTTTTTTTCGGTTAGGTTATTGCTATAGATCCAGATAGAGAAGCATATGAGGCCGGACTACCATTTATTCAGAAGGCAGGAGTGGCAAATAAAGTGCAGTTCATTGATTCAGATGCCATGACAGCTATTAAAGAGTTTCTTGATAATGTGAGTCCCCAATTTTAAGTTAAATTAATTAAATACACGAGGCTGATCGTGCTTATATCATCTATGATGCGATGAGAATTTTAGAAGTTATTATTTATCCTAAGATCTTTCGAGAAATATCTGATGTCACTATTCGTGAGTTGCGCGCACGCAGGTCATTCATATCTATAATTTTTAATGAAAAATAATAAAGAGGACTAGGAGTATTACGTACCTATTCTTTTATAACACAATTTATATAGTTATAACAATAAATAATTAACTCAATTAGGTTCCGGACGGATAGGCTTAACTATTGCCTTTAGGAAGTTTTATTTACTTAGTGTATATATAAACAATTACTCTTTTTCTAAATTACTTAAAACACTCTTATGTCAGTTTCTACACTGAAAATTCTTTAAGTTAGTACGTAATTCGATAGAACCGGAGGGTCTAAGATGAATTATCACCGAGTTTTTCCTATGCTACTTTCTTTAATTATATTCCAGGTGAAACTGCATTATAATATCTCTCTGTCAATAGAAGAGGCCATAAAAATATTAGTTTGGTTAGTTTTCTATATTTTTTCATATTTGCTAGACTAGAATATTTAGAATATTCTATTAAGAGTTCTACAACGCGTGGAAGATAAAAATTCAACACCCTTTATATAAAGAAACACCGTTCCTCATTGCTTTAATAATAAGACTATTTAAGGAAATCAATATTTATATATCTGCCAATATATATACATAATATATATATATATATTAAATATATATCCTTTTGAAAGTATCCTTGATTAATCAAAATATATATATATATATATATATATATATATATATATATATATATATATATATATATATATATATATATATATATATATATATATATATATGCCAATATACTTTTCAAAGTATCCTTGATTAATCAAAATGATTTGATTGAATTAGGGAGAAGAAGGGACATTCGACTTTGCGTTTGTGGATGCTGACAAGGAAAATTACATCAATTACCATGAAGAATTGTTGAAACTGGTTAAAGTTGGAGGAATTATAGCATACGACAACACCCTGTGGTCCGGAACAGTGGCATTGGTTGAGGAAGACTTGAGCCAGGAATGGTTGGACAGGATTGGAGAAAGTAGGGTGTTTCTTAGAAACTTGAACACTTTCTTGGCAGCAGATTCTCGTATTGAGTTGTCACAGCTTTCTATTGGAGATGGACTTACACTTTGCAGGCGTGTAAAATAGAACAAAATCAAGTATAAGTATTTTATTTTATGTTACAAAATGAGTGGTGATCTACATCATTCATAGTTGGTCTGAACTTTTTTACGAAAATACTGTTGTAATTTTTGATATCATATTCATGTAATGCAGCTATCTTATTTTGGTATAATCTCGCTTTAATCATTTCCATCATTTCATTGCAATTGAATGGTTTTTAATTTATAACATTTGCAAATGCAAAATCAAGTAACAACTAACAACATGATATACATGTAAGCACCACAATTATCTATATTAATATGTAAAGAAAATGATATTGGACAAATATTGATACACCAAATTTTTATGATTGAATATAAAATAGTTAATTTACAAATTTAATTTTATTATTTAAATTACAAAATAATTACTGCACTATTTACACCACTTAAGTTTTTCATATTATGTCTTCACATAATCTTTCTCATATTAATTTGTTTGCTAATTAGACTTATATATGATATGAATATTTATATGGTAGATATTTTCTAGAAGTGACTGCTAAGGATAATCAAGGTTTATTCTACATGCTACTAGAAGAGAGATTCACTTCATCTCATAAATACTGTAAATTCTATTTATGTTGATTCTGACATATATGTTGTTGCACATTCCTTGGAGTACTCCTTAGTTGTATGAAGTTGTTAAATTTTATAAATAAAGAGATTGCCACGTATCTATTCAATACAGGTCTTTGAACGGAGAGAGGCAGTTGATATGTTACTGCAAATCTCACGGGTGTTTTATGAAATGTTAGAGGTATATGAATTACTTAATCAAATCTCATGAGTTGTCACTGAACTTATCTCTAAATTTCTTATACACTGAAGTTTTAATTCAAATTATAATAATATTTTTTGCGTAATATTTCTTTTTTCATTATTTTAATTTTATAATAAATTATTGAACTTGTCGAACTACTTTCTAAATTTTATATTTATTGACTATAATACTTTACATGTAATAAATAAAAACGATGGCAATTTATCACAATATTAGGGTGTATGATTTATTTTGACATGATGACTAGTTTTTTTTTTTTTTTTTTTTTTTTTTTTTTTTTTTAAAAAAAAAAAATTTTTTTGCAATATGAGTGTATACTTCTCATTTTAACAGAATGATTTCCCTTTTTTTTTGTTTTGTAAAACTATCTACAACTTTGAGCATACATATTCCCTTTAAACATTGATGACGTCACAAATTTCCCGGGGGTTCCGATGCGCGTCACTGTTTTGTTCGAACGTCAATCCTGACCTCGGATCGGCGTTGAGTCGGGCAGAGTTGTTGGCGAGGCTTCGTCCCTGCGACAAACATGGGTGTGTGCATGATTTATGGCCAGACCCGAATATATTCCGAAGATGCACTACGTATCCCCGAGGGGAATCAAACCGACGTAGTTCTTGTGTGTGTGTGCTACTATAGCTAAGAGTGTACCCCCCTTAGTGTAGAAGAGGGGGCAAGAGGAAAAAGAGGGGAGAAGCTAACTTAGTATAGGGGGGTTAATGTATTTGGCTTAGGCTTGTCTTAAGAGGGAGGTAGAGGCCTCCTTATATAGGAGCTCTCCCATGGTGCATGAGGGACAAGTGGTAGAGGGGTGATAGGTGGAGGCTCAAGGGGAAGACACATGGGGGGGTAGTGTGGAGGCTTGAGGTGGAGGCAAGTGGTGAAAGCTAAGGGTGACAAGTGGGGGGTAGGGTGTAACATTATGGTAGAGACAAGTGTTGAAGGTTTAGAATGACAAGTGGGGGGTAAGGTGGAAGGCCATAGTGTAGACAAGTGGTGAATTGTAGTGAAGACATATAATGAAGACTTAGCATAATTAATTTAAGTAGTGTAATTAAGCATAGGTTAGGCGATAAAAGCACGTACCGAGGGGCCGTCTATTGAACCATTGTGCAAGCGTACTTCCCGTGAGAAGTATGCGTCATCAAACATGTTTTTTGATATATTTTTTTAGTTAGACATTCGAGTGTGTATTTTACTATTCCGATAGAAGAATTGGTGTAGAATAAATTGTAGACTAATATTAAAGATAATTTCTAACAAATGGCTGTAGTGATGAAACTAATAAAGACATTACATAAAAAATGGTATTAATTTGATATCCTCACGAAGTTAACTCTAGAATTAAAAGTGTTTATGTAAGGGCTACATGCAGTAAACCCCTTATGAAGCAAACTAAACTCGCGAAAGAAAAATAAACAAATAGTCCATTCTAAATGAGTGGTGGGGGGGAGGGGTCATAAGCAAATATCCCTTGTGATTGATGCATATCTTGTTGAAGAAAAGAACGACAAGAACGAAATAATGATTGGTGAATAGCTAATTTTATTAGCTTATTCATCCTTTTTCCGATTAAATTTACATGCATCCTAATATTATAAAATGATAATTCATTCACCAATAAATGCCATCATAAAAGAGAAATAGAAAAAAGGAAAAGGTAGAGGTACAAAATAGAAAGAAAAGAACGAGATCTAGGCTTGGTAGGTTGGGCGGGACGGGGATCGATTCTTAACTTCGTACCGGGACACATCATACACGAATGAATTGTTGTAAATCACTCAACTCACCTAAACTCCCACTCATTTTTCAAATAGGTCAATTATCTAAACAAATTGTATATTAATGAAAAAGGAAATAAAGCATATGAATATGTAGAATACTGTGTGAATGTATGCTCGTGTAGATAATGTGTAAATAGCCTCCTCGAGTGCAATTTCCTTATAAAACTATTAAAAGTAAAGCTTTTCATTAGTGGTATGCATAATTGTGCACACAAAGCTCGCTTTCCACCCGGAGCACATTTTTATTTTGAAAGACAAGGGCAAATAATCTTAGAAGCAAAAAACCCACAAAACAGCGATAAAGTTAGTGGTCTTAGGAGGAAAAACATGATTGTTTCTTATATCACTATACTCATGCTAAATTACTTACATAAAGAAATACCATATCAAATCATACCAATATAATTAAAGCCATAAAGTCACGTTGATATATTATCAGTACTACACTACTAGCTTCCTATCCAAATTCACCTACCCTAAAGTGTTGCCCAAATATCATGGTAGGGTCATTAACAAATGTTGATCCACTAAAGAGCATCTTAATGTTAAGCAAATTATAGTCAAACTTTTCTACCTCATTCGTCTATATTCTGGGCCAAACCAACATTCTTTTTTTATAGTTACGTTCCTTTTCTCAATCAACTCTTTTTTCAGCACGACATATAAGGTTATCCAAACACTAGAAATTGCGCATTCCGTTCCTAATTAATATTCTCAGTTTGATGAAAATGAAAGAAACTCGTTGCTTCCGATAAAGATTAGGCTAAAGATTGTGCAACTAAGGTGTTCCACCAATTAAAGTAGGTCAAGAGTTGGGTAAATATAGTTCGTGTAGTTTGAAAGTTCACCAAACTCCACTATGAAGTTCTTTTAAAACTTCTTTTTTTTGGAAGATGAAAAGAAGTTATAAGGCGTTAGAATCATCAAATTCTTTAAACTGTTATGTAATTTTCTAATTCTAAACTGAACGGCCCTACACAAATTAAAGTTCAACACGTTGCTATTATCCCTAATAATGAGAATATTTTACAAGATCGATAACAAAGTAGCAACTACTCTTATTTTAAAATTAATTAAAGATATAATAACATTTAATATGCTACAAAAGGCAACATTCACCGGATAACTGAGATAACACAATATTAATTTAATGGTCTTCAGGGGCCGATCTAAAAGTTATTTTTATGACATTAATTAATATTTTTATTTTTGAAGTTTTTCATTTAGAAAAAAGTATCTACAACTTTTTGAGGAAAACTCATCTAAGTCAAGCAATATAGCTTTAACTTATTGGATGTATATTAAAATTTGCAAGTGTTATAAATATATTTGATACTAACGTACACAAATAATTCAAATTTAAGAAGAAGAACCTTCAAATTATATTATTATATACAATGCGACTGAAACAAAAATAACAGAGTCTGTAAAATATGTCAAATCTTGATTTGAAAAACTTGCAAAATTAAACGTATTCGTAATTCCCCCACGCCATGTAAACTTCATACTAAAACTTTTGCAACCGAAATTGTCTTCCACCAAGATTTTTCACAAGAAATGACCATGCAATCTTATCATTTTCATTTAAATAGTCGAAAGCAGATTCAATAATTAATTCATTAAATCCTTTGCTCTTTATAACTTATTAGAATATAGATAAGTAGTGTGATCATGAATGTTGGTTGATTTGATTGCATTAGTCACTTCTCCAACTATTGTTAACTACTTAATATAAATAAATTAATACAAATGTACAGTCGTATCCTTGTCTTAATTATCGGTATAAATACTTTTGAAAAATATGTGTCATGCACGCGTATTATGTGTCTACACTCGTGCATCATAGCTTGGGAGAGATTATCATTAGCTCAATTTTTATCAGACCTCACCTCCATCGGACAAATCCAAAAAAGAAAACAAGTTGTTCTATGACATCAGTTACATCCAGCATGGATTAAGGTTTTTTTTTATTTTCATGGAAAAGAAAATAACCATGCAATCTTATCATTTTCATTTAAATAGTCGAAAACAGATTCAATAATTAATTCATTAAATTCTTTGCTCTTTATAACTTATTAAAATATAGATAAGTAGTGTGATCATGAATGTTGGTTGATTTGATGCATTAGTCACTTCTCCAACTATTGTTAACTGCTTAATATAAATAAATTAATACAAATGTACAGTCGTATCCTTGTCTTAATTATCCATATAAATACTTTTGAAAAATATGTGTCATGCACACGTATTCTGTATCTACACTCGTGCATCATAGCTTGGGAGAGATTATCATTAATTCATTTTTTATCAGACCTCACCTCTATCAGACAAATCCAAAAAAGAAAACAAGTTGCTCTATGACATCAGTTACATCCAGCATGGATTAAAGTTTTTTTTTTTCTTTTACATGAAAAGTGCCGAAATGTTTTCATTTTTGACTTTATGATTATAAAACATACAATAATTTCTACGTCTATTGTAACAACCGTTTTTACGAAACTTTCAAAATATATCGAAAAGATTTCGAAACATTGCGAAAAGTTTCTAATATTTAGAATACCGAAACGTACCATGGAAACGAAACTTTGATCCATGACACCAAGGAGTACTACTATATATTAACTAAGACATCTTTGTAATTACAGCCTTTAGTGACTTTTTCTTTTAATATACTTGCGGTGTCGTATAATAGGCCGATTAACTCAACCACGCTAAAAATCTTGCCACTTTACTTTGTGTTTGTTTTGCATAACTAAGGTTTTCTGTTAACAAGAACTAGGTAATCTCTAAAAACAAATATTTTCTAAATTAACGCTCTAACTTTAATACAAACAGATATAACTCGTTAGATTGAAGAGCATTAGCAGTTTCTAGGAATTAAAGAACTCACCATGGTATCTTTTTAGACAAAAACATTTTTTTAAAAAAATATATGACACAAATTTCTTATTTGAGAATTTTGAAAGAGATAATTTTATACAACTAATTATCAAGCAGTGAATTAAGATATGCTTGCTAGTGAACAAAAGCAAATTTCTCTACTTCTTCTTTTTTCTTATTCGAAGTTCGGAATGTATTTTGTGATATTCTAGAATGGGCCTACGGTTGCAGAAGCAAACCCATCTGAACTAGGCCCGAATATTATCAAGGCTTATGAGATCCGCATGAGAATTGCAGTATTTCAAAAGGTCTTTGGCAATTTATCCACTTGTGTTATGTCAAATTGACAAATTATTTTCTGAAAAATAAATAAGCAAATTACCTTTGTCATTTTAAAAATTGACACACTACCTCCCTGCAATTTTCAGAGTGTATTTTTTATATTAAATGACCAAAATACCCTTATTTCTAATATATTTTTTGTAATTCAAATTTGATTATAACCTTTATTTAAACAATTGTAAGTAAAAGTATAAAAGATATTGTAAAACATACATATTCAGAAATCATAACTTATTTTTAAATTTTAGTTTTGTATTTGTTTAACGAACTAAAGTATTAAACCTTATAGCTACATATATATATATATATATATATATATATATATATATATATATATATTTAAAAGATGGTAGTATTTGTCTTTTTTAGCCTAAAAATCTATTCTCACTCTCAAATTTGAGAAAGTTAACTACACCATTCATATATAGGAGTATCGTTTACCAATTTTTAAAACCACACGAAAGTAACTTACGTATTAATTTCTCATAGAGCGGCAATTCACCAATTTAATATAACACAGAGGTAAATTGCCAATACCTCTATTTCATATTTATTGTCAGACTCTCCGTACAACATAAGTTTTATTTTATTTTCTTGGTAACATCTCCTCATCTTCTAGACAGAAACACGTCAATGATGCCGGCCTTCACTTTTTGGGAAGGTTGATTTTCGACTGAAATTTGAAAGAGGAAAAGTTTCTTGGCAAGTGATGAGAAACAATAACGACGCGCAGGAATATATACTATACTTAAACAGAAGAAGTTAAGTTCAAAATTATTTTTGATGACAAAATATTCTTTTATAAATTATATTCCCCGTCAGCTCTTTTTTGCAAATCCTAATTAATGAGAGATTATTAATGTAAATGCATGGTTGGGATGAATTGTGAAGAAGTTAATGCCCTATTATTTAGGAATTATATTTAATCTCCATCACATGCTGTACCACGTCATCGTACAGCGGCTGCACCTAATAATTTTTCGGAAATCAGGGTCTTAATTAGGAAAAATTATTAGGTGCAGCCGTTGTATGACGTGGTACAGCATGTGGTGGAGATTAAATATAATTCCTAAATAATAGGGCATTAACTTTTTCACAATTCATCACAACCATGCATTTACACTAATAACCGACTTGTTGTACTACCTCATCGTACCGCCGCTGCACCTAATAATCTTTCATGATTTTAGTAGTTTACTTGTATTCTGAATATTAAAGTCTAATAATAAATTATATTTTTTAAAGAGAAAATATATGGTAAGCCATAAACCAGTCGCATTCTTAATTTTCTATGAAGTAAAACTACACGCTAGTATATAATACTTTTTTTTTTAAATGCAACGGGTTTTCTACTAATAGAGTGGACAAAGTCATTAGGTGTAAGAATTTGAGTATTTGAAATAGTAAGTCAATAAGATAATACAGACGAATTACAGTCAGAAACTAAAATGCTTATAGGCGCACATAATAATAAAATTTCTTACAGCTCATTTCCACCGCTTTTCACTTTTCAGAGAATGTTATTAGTCGTCATTCGAGATGGTGAGTTCTTCTTTCCTAGATTCTTTTTACATGTTTTTTTTTTATTTTTTTTATAACTTTAGTTCCTTCATTTTTGGTCTTCTACTGAAATAGTTTGTAACTTTGGTCCCATAACTTGTCTCACAATTAATTTTGGATCATATTTTTTTTGGGGATTTCGTCATTTTTAGCCGGTGAAATCACGTGCCGTGCACATAATCGCTTGAGGCTTGTACTCACGTCGGAAAAAAGTCAAGATATTCTAACATCGCGACCCCCTTTACTTTTTTTGTTTTAATAGAGCAAAACACTTTTGTAAAATAACAAAAGAGGGTGCGATTTTAGAATCGCGGCTTATTTCCCACATGAGAACAGCCCCCAGTCGACCACGTACACGACACCTGACTTTTTCCTCCCAAAAAAGATGATTTTGGCAAAAAATGATCAAGCATGAATTGTTAGCCAAATTAGAGGACCAAAGTTGCAAAAAAATTGAATAAAATATCAAAAATGGAGTCAGTACTCATTAAGGGTTCAAAGTTGAAGAAGACCCCTTTTTACGTGGTGTTAAAGTGAAACAATATATATGAGATTAAGTTTTTGGATTGTATGATTTATTAAAATGAGTGTATTTGAGGATGAGCATGGGTATTACTTCGGTTAGGATCCTCTCCTCCATAATATCCAACATCTTCTCCTACACTATCCGGATGATTGCCACGTGTCATTTTTAATATACACAAATAACACACAATTAAACTTCAATCTCTCTTCTCTCTCCAAAATTACGGCTCCCTTTCCATTACCAATTTTTTTTTCCTTTTTACCAAATCTAATTCCTAAAATTAAGTGAAGATTTTATCCTTTTATAATGTGATTTTTTTTTCATTATCAAATATGAATATTTTCTTTTATCACCTGAATATTTTTTTTTATCCTCTCTAATTTATAAAATATTTTCTTTTCATAGTTATTCATATTAAAGATTTCAATATCGCCTTATCCTCTAACATTTTTTATTTCTTTAATCACGAGAAGATTTTTTTCCATTATCAAATATGAATGTTATTTTTTTTACTTTTTCGCTGTATTTCTAATATAATAAAAATCATGAAAACGTAGTAGCTTAAGAAGCATATATATATATATATATATATATATATATATATATATATATATATATATATATATATATATATATATACACATATATACATACATAATATAAAAAACAAAAAACTAACTCTATAGTAACACAACTATAGCTAAAATTTATTAAATATTTCAAATTTAATCGAAATTAAATATACACAAAAAATATGTCATGAAAATATTATATACGCTCCTATACATTTTCTATTATTTATATCCACTTAAATCACTAATCATTTAGACGCTTCTAATTGTACTAATTAAGAGGATAATAAAATAAAATATACATTCAAATGAAATATTAGATGATTTTTCGTCATTTAATTTTACTCCACGGAAAGAGTAAGAGAAGATTAAATAAAATTTAAAATTAGTATAACAAAGTATGAATGAATTATTATGAAAATAAATAACTGAATAAATAAAAGGAAATTGAACAAAAATTTTGGGTATTTACTTAGTGAGAGAAAAACTGATTTAATTGGGTGCCGTAATTTTGGTAAAAAGGAAATAAATTGGGGATGGAAAGGGAGCCGTAATTTTGGAGAGAGAAGAGAGATTGAAGTTTAATTGTGTGTTATTGGTGTATGTTAAAAATGACACGTGGCAATCATCCGAATAGTGTAGGGGGAGATGTTGGATATTATGTAGGAGAGGATCTTAACCGGTATTACTAGGGTGTATAATATATAAATGGAGTAAGGATAACTTTTTTAGTCTTTTGGAAAAAATATCGATAACATATTGGAAGTAATTTTGTTTTATCTTTAGGATGGATGAATATATGAGACTTTCAGACTTTCATCATTTGTGGAGTTGTAATTTTGCATTGTCAATAATTTTATCTAAAAGCTCAAACTTATAGGGAGAATGAGATTTATTAGTATCAAAGTAACACTTATTAATTTTTATATATTCATATATGTATATATCCCAACAATTATTCATACTATATATTAATGAAAACGTTTTTTGGTCCGATGGACCAATTTCCTTTTATTTTTAATGGTAAATAAGGTAGTAAATTCCACTTGAGTCCCTAGATATTTGGAAAATCTTGATTGACTTCAAAAGTAATATAAATATTCATTTTAGTTAAAAAAAATATTTTCACACGGGCCCGCGTCCCACCAAATTGTAGTAAACTATAATGAGAAAACAACAGGATGGGAGAAACTGAAAGTCAGTGCATAGCATAGACGACCCAAAATGGTGCAAGAAATTAAATCAATAGAAATCATTAGAGATCTAATGAGATCAACAAGGGATGTTAATACAGAATATTTATGAAATTGAGTAAGGCTATTAATCAATTATGCTAATCATTCTTTACGGTGAAACAAATTATTGGGCTAGTTTAAAAAAAATTATTCCTATTCCATTTTTTTTTTAACATCAACGAATTCATTTTATGCTGTGGCTTATTACAAGTTGGTTGAGTCGTGCGAATGTCGATCCAGAATTAGGAGCACTTTCTTCTGTTTATTAATTATTGTGCCTCGATGAGGCTTGACAAAACTTCAAATTAATTGATGACTACCGGAGTTAAACATATTTAATTGCCTTAAGACTGCAGAAAATTAATTCTCTTTGCATTAATCTTTAAATTGTGTGAATACATGAAAATTATACGGAGAATAACAGTTGTGTCTATTTATTATTAATTATGGAAATATGATATTTGATAATAGGTCTGGAATTAATCTTTTAAAGAACCCATATATATATTATGTATGTACATTGATCTATTTCAATTGTTTCTCAGAAAGGAAAGGAAAATAATTCATTCATATTTCACTATATAAGCTCTATATACTATACATATAATGCATTTCTAACTAATTTGAACCCGTCAAAATCAATAACAAGCCAAGCAAATTTTGACTCTCCCACCAACCCAAAAACATATTGACCTTTTCCTCAACTATTTTATTCCCAAACATTGAACATTACTGTTGAATAAAGTCTCTTTTTTCTATTCATGGATGATGAGACTCATTATTAGGCTTTTCAGCACTCCAACTATGTCGTTCCGTCCTTCAATTTTTAATACACGTTCACCAAACTTATGGTTGATTTTGTGAAACGGGCAGTTGATTTCAACAAGTTTTTTCAATGTTATAAAATATTACTGCAGTGTAGTAATTAATTTAATCGTTTACTTGTAATTGTCAATATGTATTTTGGAAGGTCATGCGAGTCAGCGAGTAGCTTTTGGGTTTACTGCAATTTTTGTGATGTTTTTAGTTGATTTTTTTTATTTGGCAATTATTTCTCTTTATTGTATCCATTTTGCCTCCTCTTTTCTGGAGTATTATTCAACTCCTTTAGTTTCAGAAAAGAAAACTAAGAAAAAAAAAAAACATAGATAACATCTGTGATACACTCCGTCTTTCAACCAACTCCCTTAACAACAACAGATTTTACACAGTACACAACCTGCAATCGCCATGTAATAATTTTTCATATTCAGTTATACTTATTATTGTTATAAATAATTATAAATTATATATTAGCCATCCAAGTTGCAATCACTAATTGAAGAACACATTATAGCCAATCTATTGTATAATTGTCTTGGAAAATAATTCATCCATTTAATGTGATGAATAATTTGTAATACTTCTCTATAAATAAGTGTTTATTTCATTTGTAAAATACACTTGAAAATATTAAAGAAAGAAATATTATCTCACTTAATATTATAAGTTAAGTTTATTTTAGCTTGATTAGCATTATTCAAGACAATTATTAATTTATTTTGCTATGCGAGGGAATTCTCTCGCCGGGATGAGGGAGAACAACACGTCTTAGACATCACACGAAAAATATCATTTAGTAATATAAAATAAACCCAACCAGGGAAGAAAATGTATCAATCGAAGTTAAATAAACAAATGAGTGCTTAGTTAGTTGGGTCATGGGTGTGACGTTTTGAAATTGAGGCATTTATTTATTTATTTATTTTTTGTTAAGAAGAATTGAGGCATTCATACGCGTTGCGGCCTTTATAAATTGGGCTACACTTTCGGCAATCAAACTCAGAAGGAGAAAAACAAATCCCTTAATTCTTTCATCAGTTCCTATATTCTCTTCATCAAACTACAAGAAACCTTCTTTCAAAAAACCTCGAAAAATGAAGGACAAGTACTTCGGCACTATTTTGCAGAGCGAAGCCCTCTCCAAGGTTAGATTAATTTCTGTTTATATATTGTGCAATTTTACCAAAATAATTATTCATGACTAGATTAGTAGATTTTATATTTTGGCTTTGACTTTAGAAAAGGAAACTATAACAATATTTGTTCTTTGTTAAAAAAAAAATCATTATTTGCAAAAACTCTAAGTCATATTTCGATGGCGATTAACAACCTAATTTATGTTCCTCGTATTAATCTTTGCAGTATCTTTTGGAAACAAGCGCCTATCCTAGAGAGCATGAACAACTCAAGGAAATCAGGCATGCTACTTTGGATAAGTACCAAAAATGGTATGATCATAAGAATTCATTTCACCTCTTCTTTTTTTTTTTCCTAATGTTCAGCTGAATGACAATAAAAGCCTAATTAACTATGATACTATATAATATCTGGATACAAATTTTAATTCTTTTTCACACTTTCTTCCTTATTTTCATGCATGTTTCTTTTTCTTTATGTAATATATATAATTAATCATGAACTTTAATTGAACAGGAGCTTGATGAATGTGTCAGCTGATGAGGGCCAATTTCTTTCGATGCTGTTGAAAATTATGAATGCAAAGAAGACAATGGAAGTTGGGGTTTTCACTGGCTACTCACTTCTCACAACTGCTCTTGCTCTCCCTGACGACGGCAAAGTGAGTAATTAATTGATTTGTGTAATATAAAAGGAGAATAAAAATAAAATTTTGGGTAATTATGATTATTACAATTAGAGATTGATAATTGACGTTATTGTTTTTTCTTATTTTTTTTATTTTTTCAGATTGTAGCTATTGATCCAGACAGAGAAGCATTTGAGACCGGGTTGCCATTTATCCAGAAGGCTAACATGGCGCACAAAATCCAGTTCATTCAGTCTGGTGCCATGGAAGTCATGAAGGAATTCTTGGCCAAGGTAGAGTTCCTTTAGCAACTTTATTAATTAGCAAAAGTATATACTTAATAATCATTGAATAATGAATATTAATCCACTTTTTTAAATCGAGTCATGACTCACTCCCAGTGACTTGCATGCCACTACTATATTAAAATATTGGTTGGCTAGCTACAATTGTTTTAAGCGTAAAGTAAATAATTGAATTACATTGAGAAATAATATTTTTTTAAGGAGACGATAAGAACATCCCGGAATCAAGGATGTTCTGTTGTGAAATAATGGGAAGTTGGTTATCCATATAAACTTATTGTTTATGAGAAATGCATTAGAACATTGTTACCAAGTGAACAGGTAGTACCCCACCTACTTATAAAAAGTAAATAGACGTTTTTCGTGTGTTATGTTAAAATAGACATTTTTAATTACTCATTGTATTATTTTGATTAGGCGCATTACATTTATACATTGCAAAATTATCCTTCTTATACCCTAAGTATTAAGGGTGATGTGCAACTTTTTTGAGAATAGTACGAGTAATACCACAAGTGATAATGTATCATATTAAGTAACTTGTCTATTTATTTTTCACATGCGCATTTTCGTAACACATGGGTAAAATGGTCTTATACAAGGTGCTTCATTTCCTTAAACAATAAAAGTAATCTAGCAATTAATAATAGTTCATTCTTCATTCATTCCTCAGGGAGAAGAAGGAACATTCGACTTTGCATTTGTGGACGCTGACAAGGAAAACTACATTAATTACCACGAAGAACTACTGAAATTAGTCAAAGTCGGGGGAATTATAGCATACGACAACACCCTGTGGTCCGGAACTGTGGTTGCATCAGAAGAAGATGAGATGGAGGACTACTTGAGGGGTTGCAGGGGACACATATTGAAGCTCAACACGTTCTTAGCCAACGATGCACGTATCGAGTTAGCTCAGCTCTCGATTGGTGATGGACTCACTCTCTGCAAACGTCTCGAATAAATTTTAATTGCAAGAACAAGTTCTATCAATTTGCAAATGTTATCTTTTTTTTTTAATGTATTACGTTTTGTTATTTGTATTTTACTTTTAAATATTTTATGTTATTTTGTTTTTCTTCCAATGTTTAGCCTCTTTTATTTGGATTTTCAATAGTATAAAAGGATGTGTCATTATGTGGTCACGCCGTGGAATATAATAGCAATTTTTTTCTTTTGATATATTTTCTCCTTTATGTGACCATGATAACTCATAGTTTTTGTTATTCCGTTTGAAAGTGCCCCAAGTATCTTATAATAAGTTTTTATGTCGTTTTAAGTTGAATCATGGTTCTATTTGTTTCTTCTATTATAAAAGTCGTTCGGTAGAGCCGTAGAGGTTATAAAATAAATATGACAGTCAAAAAAAAAAAAAAACCAAAAAAAATCAATAATAGTAAGGGGTCATTATACTTACATATCCTTAAAGTTTGGTCTAATTACACAAATGCATTGTATGAATAATTACCGATTATACTTTTTGAAGTCAAAAGTACTTTTTTTTTTTTTTGAAACGAAAAGTTTAAAGAACATTAGAGAAATTCTCTTTTCACATTTGAATAGATATAGAGACATTTGTTAGTAGTAGAAATACTATGGGCAGATCACACTTATTTGCTGGTGGTTTTAAAGTCTCAACGGGTGTTTTCCGCAATCATTAATTAAAAATTTAAAAATATTAATATAATTGGATCGAATCGTGAAAGATGTTATGTAACTATCCTAATATATATTAGTAATAATAAATAAAGATAAAGGTAGAAAATTGTCAAGCGGTAGACTTTGGTGCTTTGTATATAGGCGCGTGCTTTCATCACATCCTTGGTAGGTGGGTAGTTCATTTGTTCTTTGTAGGTGAGATGGATTTAGTTTTTAATCAATTTCTTAAAGCACAACTTTATCAACGGTGCATAATCAACATACGAAATTAATTACGACTTTCTCAAACTTCAGCTGGAGTTTAGGACATTGATTGTGACATTAAGTACATATAAAATGCCAATTTGGTCGACATTTTTGTGGCGGGCGATACTAGGAAAGGTTAGTACAATAAAGTACATTATTTATAGTATAGTATTAAAATGGGATTTTCATGATCACTTTGATAGCTAATTTAAACTACTCGTGTGTTATTTATCAAATATATGTAGAAAGAAAATAGACTTGGAGCTTCTCATTCTTAATTTTATTTGAGACTGCCTATAAATGTTAAATTAATTCTTATTCAGAAATACTGAAATAAATCAAAAACAAACAATGTAGTTATTTATATGTACGTGATAAATATCAGGTCTTGCGTAAAAACGTTCAGAAATCACTATATACGAAAAATTGTAATTTCTCAAGTTCTCGCAGTTCTGGCCGATAATTAGTTGAAGTTCCAGACTTATTGAATATTTGGGGAATTATATCCAAATGAAAATGGTATGGGATTGTGTTTGGTATTGAGTTGAAATCTTTCTATTTTATTAGCAAATAGAGATTGCAATAAGGAGAAAAAAGTTTTCACTTGATCAAAGTAAAAAAGATTAGAAAAGCAACCAAAAAAATTATAAAACCTCAACTAATAACTCCGTAGTAAAGGTTTCCCCTCCAGATGTGCTCCGCCATAACGTCATCGTATTCTTGCAAATTTTTAAATTCATTTTATCGAGTGCATCTTGGCTACCCATAATGGTAGAATCATATTCCGTCACATGTGTGTGCTGCTCATAATGTTAGAACCACTTTCCTTCACATGTGTGTAGGCTCCGCACATGTGTCTTGTGTGGTTCTACCTTGTGGAAAGCCAAGATGCCCCCAATTTTACTAAGTTAGTTACATTAAATTCATTAATCCAATTTGTTTAAACTTTTTTCAGGCAAGTGTCAGTTGATTTGGGCTGAACCTCTTTGAATATCCTAATGAATGAATGATTGTAGGGAATTCTTAGTTCAACTTTGATATCTGGGTTTGGTTAGATTGATTGATTTGTTAAACCTGGTTAGGCTCGTACTATAAGGCCCACATTTGTATCGCCATTTATTTCATCAGTCAAGGAATATGGACTAACTTTTTCAGATGTTTCTATCAAAAGACCCAAGTGTTTTCTGATCCAGTAAAAACGAAACTTACAAATAATTTATATTCGTGATTTCTCCGAGCCATGTATAATAGCTCTACTCCATATGTTATGAACCAACTGACGGTTATAATTCAAGTACTTGCACAGTTCCTGCACCCTTTCCTACAATACCCTTGTGTAAAATTAAATAAAACCCACTAGTTTACGAACTTGTACCAAATTCTGACATTATTACTAAAAATTGCACAAACTCTATTTTGTACCTTATATCAAACCCCTCTTGTTATAAAATATGTGCACTAAAATTTCATAAAAAAATGTTAAATTATATTGACAATTCATTTAGTTAACGTCCGTTATGCGTCTCTGTTAAAAGAGAGGTTTGGTGCGAGATCTTTTGAAAAAAATGAGAGAAATTTATGCAAAGAACTTAGAATAACACAAAAAATTTTGATGCATATTTTTTAAGACGCATGGAGTTTTATGCATTTTTACTTAGAATTTTCATTTGTTTGTTTTGTAGCATATATATAATTTTTCATATTTTATGGAACAATAAATGTTTTCATTATGCTTTGGACAGTTTATATTTAAACTTATTTAACGCTCTTTTATTTAGTTTACCTAGTTTTTTTATAGCACAAAATAATAAGAAATTCTTGATACGCCCTTAGAAAATAGAAACAAGCATATTATTTTATCAAGAAAGCGGCTAATTTGCAATATTGAAAATAGGTCATATTTATAATCAACAAAGACAACTATCATCATGAACAATTTTAGCATTAAGAAATATATTTTATTCGAGGCCCTAATTATTTTTAACCCAATGAGATAGAGGAAGTCGTAGGGGTGGAGAATTTTCAAATGTCAAAGAGAAATTTAGAATGCTGAAGCCTGTAAGCGAACATATTTTCGAAAGAGATGAAGCAAATTAATTCATATACATAATTATAAATATAAATATAAATATAAATATGGTTTTTCAATAAGAACAAAGTCCACAGTAATTTTGTTAGTAGGTCCATTAGTTGTTGAATTATGGAATATGATGTATTGTACACCACACATCGTACAATACATTCATTCATTGATTTAATTAGAATTGTGTTTTTAATATAAATAACTTATTTATGTATGATTTTGATTTGACTCATTGAGAAAAGTGCAGAATTTTAGGTTAAAAGTGCCTCTAAACGCGGTCTTATTGACGAACTAGATAAACAAATCTCTGTGTCTTTTGTTGCTTTCATGTGTCGCTCTTAACATTACTCACTTACAATAAATTATTTTACACATCGCAAGTGATTGATTCACTCCTCGTATAAGAAACGATAATGATAATGATAATAACAATAGCAATAATAATAATAATAATAATAAACCATGCTTGTGTAATTTGTGCTATGTAGCAAAAGACCTCTTCTAATATATTTGGCGCTATGACATGAATCGCCTAATGGTTCCCCTTCATCTGCACTACCTAAAATAAAGCAAAAATGATTGAGAAAGGCTACCAAGCAATCTAGAATTATATCCTTTCTTTCAGTGGTTTCTCAAAAGGTAAAATAACACTTTGATTCCAATAAGGCAATAAAGAAAAAGGTAAACAGGGTGGAAAGTCATTTGTGGAAAAGGCATCACTTATCTTCTTGTAATGATGATTCCAAGAGAATCTTAGGGACATAATTTGATCATTAATTCCCAAATGACCACTTTCATCATCATGAGTGCCAATGAAACAGGTGAAATCCTCAAGACTAAGAAAAAAAGTGTTCGGATGGCAAATCCACTTATATAAAATATTAGATCTATAACTAGTATATATCATATAAGTTATATGTTAAAAATTTAGGAGAAATTGCGGCAAACTCCCAATCTATGGGAGCATTTGCAATGTGCCCCTAATCTATTGATTTGAGCGACATGACCCCTAACTTATTGATTTGTGTGCCGATTTGCTCCCCTAAACTATTGGTTTGTTAATTATCTAAAACCCTCCTTGTAGTTTAATAAAACACTCTCTAAAATATCCTTTTGTAGTTTGATAAAAAGAAGATTTTGTGCAAAGTTCATAAAATTAGAAGGTGGTTTTTATACAATTAACAAACCATAAGGGGGTTCCGTACAAGATCTCAAAACCGTTGGGGAGTTTTGGAGGGATATCAACACAAAATGAACCGTTGCTCAATAGTTCAGGGGGCAAATCGCAAAAGAATCAATAGGCTGGGGGGGCGTATCACACATTTTTATAGATCAGGGGCCACAATACAAAAGCACCCATAGATTGTGGGGTTTGCCGCAATTTACCCAAAAAATTATCATGGAATTCCATAGCTCGACTCATTGAATTATAGCTATTTTTGTTGTATTTGATCCAGTTCATGCAATGGACAACTGAGCAATTACTAACTAGTTGGTTAGCCTTACTGCCCTAGTGTGACAAAACATAACATGGGAACTTTCTAGGAATAATTGAGCCAAACGTCTGCACTTTTATGGAGAGATTGCTTAGGAATCAAGTTCTGCTTAAAGCACAAAATCTACAAAAGAATGGTTAAAACATTAAACTTTGGACTGTTAATCTGAAAACCAAGTCAGTTCTGTTGATACCAACACACCAACTCATCACATTACAACGTTCCTAATAAAGCAGAGAAGAAGGAACCTTTGAAGATCAAAAGCAGCAGAGAACTCTTGAACCCAAAGTCTCACTGTCACCCACCACCAAATCCTTATCTTTCAAGCAAAAACTTCACACCCATAACCATTATCATCAACTCCACTTTATAACTCATCTACACAACCATTTTTCTTTTAGTTCTCAATCTTCCACTTCGCAGAGGACTTTCAACATGGGGTCCTTCCAAAAATCGAATGGAATGGGAAGTTCCGCGCTGTTGGAGACGTCATGTGGTTATTTGCTACAAGAGTTACAGGCAAGTTTTCGATCGGTTATTTCATTAAGAGTAGATGATTATGTTGTGTTGATTTATCAGTTTTGATCAAATTCAAGCAGATGATATGGGATGAAGTAGGAGAAGATCATTTCGAGAGGGAAAAGGTGATGCTGGAACTTGAACAGGAGTGCCTTGAAGTTTACAGGAGGAAAGTTGATAGCGCTAACGTTTCACGAGCTCGACTGCATCAGGAACTTGCGGAGTCTGAGGCGGGATTTACTCATCTTCTACTGTCACTTGGTGAAAGATCACTACCTGGACGGGTAAGATCAATATCGATTCTAGTTACTCAAGAAAATAAAAACTTTAGGATACACTGACACTGTAAGATAAAACTGCATGAAAGATTATAACAAGTGCTTGCTAAGAATATGAACTACTTAACTGTCGATTAAGTACCGTCTTTTTCTTCATGGCAGCCGGAGAAAATGATGGGATCGCTAAAGGAACAGCTAAATTCTATAGCCCCAGCACTTAGAGAAATGCAGTTAAGAAAAGAAGAGAGAGTAAAGCAATTCAGAGTGGTACAAGGGCAAATTCAGAAAATTTCTGCAGAGATAGCAGGCCGGACGGAGTACAATGATTCATCCTCGACTGTTACGGTAAACGAAAATGACCTCTCGTTAAAGAAACTCGAGGAGTACCAGAATGAACTTCAAAGACTTCACAGCGAGAAGGTACTGTATTTAAATGTGTCTTTTTATTTTCCAAGGAACTGAGTGAAATGAGTATGTTGATTCTAATGTTTCTTTTGTATGGTTATGTCGGAATCAAAGAGCGACAGACTTCAGAGAGTGGAAAAGTATATAAGCACAATAAAGAATTTGTCAGCCACCTTAGGAATGGATTCCTCTCTGGTTATTACCAAAGTGCATCCAAGCTTGAATGAATTGTCAGGATTGTCGAAGAACATCAGCGACGGTATTCTTGAAAAGCTTGACGGCATAGTAAAGTCTCTTGAATCTGAAAAGCAGATGCGGCATGACAAGGTAAGTTTCAAGTACATGATTGAGTTCACATATGTTAAAGGAAATTTGGTATTCGGACAATGATCATAAACTACATAGGTAAAGGAAAATATAAACCTTGCTAAACATGAAATAACCGCAGTTCTCTTTTATTAAAGTTCTGTTTTGTTGATGCGATTTGCAGCTCCAACAACTTGGAAAAGCACTGGCTGACTTGTGGAATCTCATGGATACACCATATGAAGATCGTCGACAATTTCTCCACGTCACAAGTCTATCATCCATGTCGTCAGCTGAGATTTCTTCTCCTGGAAGCCTTACTCTTGACATAGTGCAGCAGGTTCGTGTACATTCATTTGAATTTTCGACAGATTTAGTGTCACAAGTGATCTAGTCTGATGCATAATGTTTCAAGGCTGAGACAGAAGTCAAGAGACTGGATCAGCTAAAAGCAAGCAAAATGAAAGAGTTCTTCTTTAAGAAACAAATAGAGCTTGAGGAGATATGCAGTAGATCACACATGGAGATCCCTTCAAGATCAGAGATAGAGAAAATAATCGAGCAAATAAGCTCAGGTTAGTTTGAATTTTCAACAGAAAAAATTCATTGATTTATTTCCGCGACATAAAATCGAACTAATAGTGGTGCAAAAAAAAGGGGAGATTGATCATGCCGATCTCCTCACGAGTGTGGATGAACAGATATCAAGAGCAGAAGAAGAAGCTTACAGCCGGAAGGTGATCATGGAGAAGGTTGAGAAATGGATATTAGCATGTGATGAGGAGCGATGGTTGGAAGAATACAACAGGGTATAATTCTTATAAAACAATAAAATTAAGTCACCAATTTTGTTTAATCAATTAAGTCTTATCAATGCGATGCAACATTTTTAGGACGAAAATCGTTATTCAGTTAGCAGAGGTTCTCACAAGAATCTTAAAAGAGCCGAGCGTGCAAGAGTCATGGTCAACAAGATACCAGGTTAATTTTCTTGAAATCAAACTTTGCCTACAAAAAATATTAACCTTCAGAAGGGAAAGTGAAAGATGCATCAATGTTGCGTTTCAGTATGAGAGTATAAAGGATGACACACCTACTTGAACCAGAATTTTAATTGTTTTCTTTAAATTGGCAGCTTTGGTGGATACGCTCATACAGAAGACCAAATCCTGGGAAGATGAAAGAGAGAAAGTTTTCTTGTATGACGAGGTATATGTCATGTAAATGCATTCATAGAATCCAAACCTTTTTTATGCTTCATTATTCAACTGCTAAATACTTTCTTATCGTCGGTTGGCTACATTTACCTTTTGCCATTCTTACAAAAGGAACATATCTAATTACCAGGTTCCTCTACTAGCAATGTTAGAGCAGTACAACATGATGAGGAAGGAAAAAGAAGAAGAAAAACAAAGACAAAGGGTAACTATCTTCTTTAAGAAAATGCACGCGCGTGAACGTATTGATTCAGAGCTTGCCTTCAAGGCTTCGACTATATGACATCGCTTCTTCTCTGCAGGAACAGAAGAAGTCTCAGAGTAAAGTAGTAACTGAACACGAGGGTCCCTTTGGATCAAGGCCTACCACCAGCAGCCGACGCCTCTCAGATAAAAGCGTAAATGGAGGCTTCGGCTATTCGACCCCTTTACATAGAAGAAGTTCTTTGGGATTTCAGCAAACGGGTCCAAATAGCGTTAACTCGCCTACTCATCAAGGCTTATCATACGCAAAAGGAAGCAAGAAGACGCACACGCAAAGGATATATGCTCCAAAAGGCTTCCCTTCTCATCTTAGAGAAGATACCGTCTCTGTTGTATCGTCGTTTTCTGGCCCCTTTTCACCTTAGAACATAAAGGTCTCATTTCCAAATAATAACACTACATGTTTTGCTTTTCTAACATAATAATTTTCATAATTTGGACTCGTGGTTTCAGAAAATGGATCAAGTTATGATAACATCTGCTTATCAAATGGAATGATTGTTTAGTTATAAGAACAAAGTTTCTTCCTTAGCTCAATGCAACCTCTTTTATTTAGAAAACACATGATGTAAACTGTAAAGCTTCCCCTTATCCCCAACAGAGTTTCATTTGATACATTACCAATAGCTATAGGCTTGCTTAATTTTGAATTTAGTATGATCAGTTTGAAACTATTAGTCATTCATTAGGACCCTTTTAATTATATATACATTTGATTGATTAACGATAATATACAGAAAATGATATTCCTACAAAAACACCGAGAACAAATAAACACAATATCCAGAATAACAAAATTTAACCACTGTTTTTAATTGGCATAAGAAACCTCTTTGCTATTTTCATTAGCAAAAGAAACCGTCATATGTTATTATTTTATTCGGATACCACACGCAAACTTGTTTTCAGCATTGATTTGTTGGGAAGTATCATTTTTGTTCTAGTATTAAAGCCTTCTATTGTTGTACAATTTTACTTAGAGATGTTTTAGATGGCAACCTCTTTTTTTTTTAATTATATATATAGTTTATCTGTAAAACAATGAGAAACACAGATATTTTTAAAACGTACCATATTAATAATTTACTTTTAATGATTGAAAATACAAAATTATTTTAATTCTAAATTTTTTTAAAAACGTGTTCTTCATGTTTTCAAATGAAATATCTTAAAAATTAAAGAAAATAAAATGATAAAGAAATTCAGTCGTTGTCTCCGGCCCCCACCTCGTCGCCCACCGAATTTCCAGTCATGTCAAAACAGGTAGGATACATAGTTCAAAAAGATTCTTGTCTGCATTCAAAAAAAAAAAAAGATTCTTGTCTTGGCACCAGTAAATCACTACAATAGAAGTCCAAATTAGATATAGATATGTTGGCGCAGAATATAATTCGTCTCTAAAGTTTTAATTAGAGGATGAATTTCTATGCCTAGATTTTTTATCCAATTGTAATAGAAAAATATAAAAATGAATATTTTGAGACTTCAATGCCAAAACTTAGGTACGAGTAGGGCTGGGAATTCGGGTTCGGGTATCGGGTACCCGACCCGTGGGTATAATACCCGAACGGGTAACCCGAATCCCAAATTTCGGGTATTTGGGATACCCGATACCCGAACCTAAAAAATGGGTACCCGAAGTCGGGTTATTAACGCGTACCCGAACGGGTTTCGGGTACCCGAAATTGCAATTAAAAAAAAAAAACAAACCTGCCCCAAAATTTCAAAAGAAAACCTAACCCCGAGACTTGATAGTAGCAAATCACCCCTTTGCCGCGCCGTTCTCACTCCGACGCCGCCGCCGTTCGCACTCCGACGTCGTTTTGAATAGTGTTTTGTGTGAGAAAAGTTAAAGAGTTAGTCTTTGTGAATAATTGTGATATGGGTTTGAGTTTTTTAAGAATGTTTTTGGTGAATATGATGTATTGAGAAAGAAGATGAAGAGGGCTTCTAGTTTTGGTCAACCCAGTGATGTTGATGATGAAGACAAGGTAAAAGGAAGAAGATGAAAAGGGTTTCACTAGATTGTACTATGGATTTGTGAAATTTGCCCAAGAAAGAACTCTAAACGGGTACTCCGGGTACCCGTTTTGAATACCCGCAATTCGGGTAACCCGGAATTCGAGTACCCAAAATTTAGCAGTTTTCAGGTACCTGAAATTTTCCCCAGCCGCGGGTTCGGGTACCCGTCGAGAAATACCCAAACCCGCGGGTACCCGACCCGTCACAGCCCCAGGTACGAGAAATTCTTATCTAAATTGAAAATAACTAGATCTATTATTCCGTGGTTGTGCCACATTATCAATATGTTGTAACACTGTATATATGAACTTAGTATAGAAATAAATTATAAGGCATAAATCAATTAAGGCATGAAACAACCTCACGACAATATCATGGCAAGATTTGTTACAACTCACTACCAACTATGTCAAATTGGAGAGGTTTGATGGTGAAAATTCCAAATGATTGCAAAAGAAAGCTCCTTCTTTTTGTCCACTCTTCTTGTTGATTATATTCAAACAACTCCAAAATCTCTACATCATTAAGAATAAACATTAGCAAGGTCTCTAGCGCGAGAAAAATGGGTGAAGAATGACGAAACCGTGATCGTATTTTGAATGCTTTGACCCGATACTCTCTTTGATTTGTATCAAATTAAATGTGAAACGGCGAAAGAATTTTTAGATTCTCTCAGTAACAGTATTTGACTGAAGATGATACAAGTTAGAAATTTTGGCTTGCGATTTATGAATTACAATGGTATGTGAGAAATTTATGACTGGGCAATTTAATGAATTGAAATGCATCTTAAGACACATAAAAAATTCAAATATGTAGATGGACTAATGCATCATAGTGTCTCACCATTGATAAACTTTTGCCTTATAGAAAGGTTATAAGAATAACGTAAAAAGGAACACATTGATATCAAGGACTTGAGTTCTTACTTTTGCATTGAACAACTATCCAAATTTTTAGGACTAATTAACAAAAGTGTTTAATTGGAACATCCTTTCAAAAGAAACACTTCACAATAACATTTAATTTCAAACACATCGTGTTTGCAAAAAAATACGAGTATTAGTTTAAGAAGTATCTCATATATGTATTACTTAGTTTATCTTTGGCTTAATTAATTTAAAATGTATACAAAATTTTAGATTTAGAATGAAGTATAACTAGATTAAATGTGAACCCCATATAATGTTTGAAACTAGAAGAATCTTAAGAAAATAAATTAATCATGTACTCTCGTTGCGTGAAAAGGGTATAAAATTGAGGAGAATCTCATCAATTCTCATAAAAGTTAAATATTGAGATCCTTGAATGTTGAATTAGTTAATATTTTGATTTAGTTATTCTAAATAATATAAAAGAGACTAGATTCTAAATATAAGATTGAGGAATTTTCATTTGGATCACATGTCTACTGGTATTGCCTGAACTAATCCACGCATATAAAATTGCATGAATATTGTTATGTTGCATTAATTTTCTCATCTACACTGCAAAATTAAATGACGAAAAAATTAAAAGTGTAAAGTTAATGGCTATTAATTCTTAGCACTTTTACTCTTATTACTGGTGTTTATTATATTTCTAATATCTTATTAGCGTATGGTGTCGTGTTTAAAAGTGTGTAGTTGGGTGGTCACGAATTGAGAGTATTTTAGACTCTTGTTGAGGGTCTGGGCACTACATTGTTTTGTTTACGTCGACTCTCATGAGTTGTGTATGTATGTAGTGGGAAGTCTTTGTTTATTGTATGTAAAATTTGTGAGTTTTTCGTGTTCCTTAAACTATTTACTTTTTGGTTCAACATGTAATATTGTCTAGCCTTGTTTCTTTATATGCAACTAAGGTTATTAAGTAACATATGTGGTAAGTCAAAATTAATAAGAGCTTCGCATTGTTGTAACTTGTTAAATGTCTAGTTATAAGTCATATATATATATATGTGTGTGTGTGTGTGTGTGTGTGTGTGTGTGTGTGTGCGCGCGCGCGTGCGTGCGTGCTGACAATAAACTTTTCTTTTTTTTCTTTTTTTTTTCTTTATAAAAGGACAAAGATGGTAATTAAGTTCTTACAATCTGCTCACTAGCTATGGCAACCAACATATTCCATGGTCTTAAAAAGAAAAGACTTTTAATTCCTTACAAGTGTTTCTCCCTCAACACCGTCACCTTAACATTGTTTGTCGTGGTAGCGAAGCCAAGCGTGGACCTCAGTACTTAGTGATTTAAGGATGTCGGTACTCTTACCAAGACTGTGAACATACTTGTAATGTGTGTGCTTATGCTCAATGTAATGCCATCACTGAGATCCATGGACAATCAAGAGAATTTAGCAAACTCTATAGCTCTTAGGATTCCAGCCATCACTGTTATCGGGAGTATGGTTATTCAAATTATATAGTTGCGTGGTATTGAATTCTTACCAACTGGTGAAGCTTGCTACACTGGCTTCTTCAGCTATCACAGTTCTGAGCATCAAGAGGAGTCTCGAATTTAAGTACCGGGAAATGCTTCAAGCCGCTTTCAAGGAAAAGAAGCACGAAAGAGGCAAGGAAAATTTAGGATTGTCAATCAGAGTGAACAAATCAAGAATTATTGGGTTATGGCAGAAACTAGGTGCCTTCATTTTACTATGACAAGATCAACTACAATTACTGCTTCATGTTTCACATGTCTGTTGTCCACAATACTATTACCACACGGTGGTTATCATCAAGTGTGGTGGATACACATAAACGAATTGAATGCAGTTCTCCATCCGTCTTATTTCACTTACAAATGGTCTGCTAATTGTACTGCATGTAGCCAGATAGCCAAATCATTGTAGATATTTTAGGTTAGTTGCTCATGCACTAAGGTGTTATAACACAATAGCTACAGATCCACGAGCATGAGTCTTAAAGGCATCAAAGATGTTTTTAAAGTTGATAGTTACTGGACTGAAGTTGTTTTGGATTGGAGAGACAACTCCTTAACTTTAAGAGTTCATCACGATAAGTGGCGAAGATGTTTCCACTGCGTTAAACAGTTATTTTTAAAATTATGCATCAGACTCAAAGTTTTTTCATTATACTTAGCAACATTCTGGTAATTCCTTGGCGTTGTATAGAGAGATTATTGTATTTTGTCTATGGATAATTCAAAACATACGTCATTCGATGTTCATCGGAAGCTGTCAACTTAAATAATCATAGAAAAGTTGAATCAGGTGACACAACCAAGTTGAATCTAAGCGGTTATGTTCTGGTACTTGCAGGTGAGCCAAACCTCTCTAAAACAGTTTTGAAGAGGATCTTCCATGAGAAAGATAAAGTTATTGAAATGGGTAGAAAACGGAAATGACAAACTCTTATTTAACTTCCTTCACCAGCATGCTGACTTCCGCGGTGTTGGAGAATTTGATAATGTTCAAGTTCAAAGTCTATTTCCTCAAGAACTTGCTAACTGTTGGTCTCTTCTCCTGGTATCCTCACAGCCATTGCAATTGCACTTCCAAATGTTACAACTAATGATAGAGCTAAGCAGATGTTGAACAACGTGGGTGAAGGCGTTTTTTTTGCTGAACTTGTTGATAAAAACATGGATTTAAATAGAGGACTCATTAACTTGAGAGAAACAGCCGATGTTGCATGGACAAAAGTTGTAGTTTCTTGAAAGTGGCAAGACATAGATTTCCAAAAAACATATTTACTTCCAGACATGCATACGAGGTATTACAAAGCTCTCCAACAAAGTTGGTTCGATTGTGTGTGTATGTAGTGAGCTAGGTCTTTGTGCATCGTATGTAAAATGTGTGAGTTTCTTATATTATTTTAATTTTTTTTTTTACTTTTTGGTCCAATATGTAATATTGTCTAACCTTGTTTTGTGATGTGCAACTAAAATTATTAATTAACTTATAGGGTATGTCAAAATTAATAAATGCTTCATATTGTTATAACTTGTTAAATGTCTGATTATAATTTCTTTATTGATGTATACTTTTCTTTTTTTTCTTTTTTTTTTTGCTAGAAGAAAGAAGATGGTAATTAAGTTGTGTGTCGGATAATAGAGTTCTCTAAAATTAGCTTCTTGTCATTATTTTCTTCTCAATTATTATTTTTGATTATTTCTTCACATTGACATACATTGTTAGTACTTGCATGTGAAAGATTAATTTCGTATTCCAGATTCGTTGAATTTCCATCTTATTTTGGTAATTTTTGTTTGAAACTAACAATGATATGTAATGTAGATACTCTAGTTGATTTAAATTGCTCTTTTTTATTTTTTGTTACGTCAAGTGTTCAATTTTTTTAAATTACTTTATCATATACGAGAGAGTGGGGACAAGTGACAGAGACTTTAAGTCATTAACGATACACATGCTCGCTCGCCTCCTATAAATAGGAGTAAGTAACAACACTAAAACTATCTTCTCTAACTTCAAAAACAACATCGAGCAAAAACTCTTGATCTCTCAAAAAAAATAAAAAAAAAGTCACCACCCATCCGACAATTTTTTTGCCTAAACAAAATCTCATAAAACTTCCGGTGAAGACTATATTGAGGGTCTGTGCCGTATTTGCTGAATGAAAGACCTTGATTTCGAGCAAGCGTTTAATCACTCATCATCTTGCTAATCCATGTGTATGGATAACTTTGTCCATCATAATGTGTTGTTAAGGTGTAACCCTAATAATAGGGTAAAAACCTTTCCTCTTAATTCATTTCTTCATAAAGTGATATTTGATGACAATCAAGTGGAAGTTTTGTAGATTTCTACAAGGGGTCTTCTCCTTTTTCACTTAATTGAAAATGAGAAATTTTTTGTCTAAAAAACATCTCATAAAACTTCCGGTGAAAACCATATTGAGGGACCGAGCCGTATCTGCTGAATAAAAGGCCTTGATTTTCAGCAGGCGTTTTTTCACTGATCATCTTGTTAATCCATGTGTATTGATAACTTTCCCCATCATAATGTGTTGTTAAGGTGTAACCCTAATAATAGGGTAAAAACCTTTCCTCTTAATTCATTTCTACATAAAGTGATACTTGATAACAATCAATTGGAAGTTTTGTAGATTTCTACAAGGGGTCTTCTTCTTTTTCACTTAATTGAAAATGAGAAATTTTTTGTCTAAAAAACATCTCATAAAACTTCCGGTGAAAACCATATTGAGGGACCGAGCCGTATCTGCTGAATAAAAGGCCTTGATTTCCAGCAGGCGTTTTTTCACTGATCATCTTGTTAATCCATGTGTATTGATAACTTTTCATAATGTGTTGTTAAGGTGTAACCTAATAATAGGGTAAAAATATTTCCTCTTAATTCATTTCTACATAATGTGATACTTGATGACAATCAAGTGGAAGTTTTGTAGATTCCAACAAGGGTGTTTTTCCTTTTCATTTAATTGAAAATGACAAATTTTTTGCCTAAACAACATCTCATAAAACTTCCGGTGAAGACTATATTGAGGGACCGAGTCGTATCTGCTGAATAAAAGGCCATGATTTCTAGCAGACGTTTTTTCACTGATCATTTTGCACATCCATGTATGTGGATAACTTTGCCCTTCATAATGAGTTGTTAAGGCGTAACCCTAATAATAGGGTAAAACCTTCCATCTTAAATCATTTCTACATAAAGTGATACTTGATGACAATCAAGTGGAAGATTTGTAGATTCCTACAAGGGGTCTTACTCTTTTTTTTTCCACTTAATTGAAGATGAAATTTTTTTTGCCTAAACAACATCTCATAAAACTTCCCGTGAAGACTATATTGAGGGACCGAGCCGTATCTGTTGAATAAAAGGCATTGAAAAGAGTGTATTTTGTGCAATTTAGAAAATTTGAGTTCATGGTCACGACCATTAATTTCTAAAGGAGCCGAGTCCCAGGCACACTCGTAGGAGATCCAGATCGAGAAGGCAGAGCAGATCCAGTCCTAGACACACTCGCAGCAGATCCAGAAGGCAGAGCAGCTCCAGATCCAGTATTAGGCACACTCGGAGCAGATCCAGTCTCAGATACACTCGGAGCAGATACAGTCTCAGGCACACTCTGAGCAGATCCAGTCCAAGGCCGCAGCGCACCCCGCATACGAAGCCGGAGGCGCCGGACTAACGGGGACGTGGCAGACCTGCCTGACGGATCACCTACCCAGAGGTAGCGCTTCGGGCATGACGCACCGGAGCAGCCACGCCTTCAGTTGCAGATGCTGCTTCCGGCTGATGAAAGTGGCTTGGTACCGCGTTACACATTTCAATTCCCGGGTAATCCTCCACTCGATGTCCAGTGGTGCCTACATGACAACCCACTTCAACTTGTGAATACTAGCCCTCCAGGTGCATCATTCGACGTCCATTCTGCTATAATGGGTAGCACATTTCGTTTCATTTAATTAGGTTTAATTAAGTTTAAGACATTTAGATATGTTAAAGAGTTTATTTTGTTTAAGAATGTGATTTGTTATGTTAGTTTAAGAATTTCTAACCAGTTTATGATTTTGATATTAAAATGAAGCCGGAGGCGCCGGACCAACGGAGACGCAGCGGACCTGCCTGAATCAGTCACGCCTTCAGTTGCAGATGCTGCTTTCGGCCGATGAAAGTGGCTTGGTACCGAGTTATACATTTCAGTTCCCGGGTAATCCTTATTTAGATGTCCAGAGGTGGCTACATGACAACCCACTTCAACTTGTGAATACCGGCCCTCCAGGTGCATCATTCGACGTCCATTCTGCTATAATGCACATTTCGTTTCATTTAATTAAGTTTAATTAAGTTCTAAACATTTAGATATGTTAAAGAGTTTATTTTGTTTAAGAATGTGATTTGTTATGTTAGTTTAAGAATTTCTAGCCAGTTTATGATTTTGATTTAAAACGAAGTCGGAGGAGCCGAACTAGCGGGGACGTGGCGGACCTGCCTGACGGATCACCTACTCAGAGGTAGGGCACCGGGCAGGACGCACCGGAGCATCCACGCCTTTAGTTGCGGATGCTGCTTCCGGCCGATGAAAGTGGCTTGGTACCGCGTTACACATTTCAATTCTCGGGTAATCCTCCTCCCGATGTCCAGCGGTGGCTACATGACAACCCACTTCAACTTGTGAATACCGGCCCTCCAGGTGCATCATTCGACGTCCATTCTCCTATAATGGGTAGCACATTTCGTTTCATTTAATTAAGTTTAATTAAGTTTCAGACATTTAGATATGTTTAAGAATGAGATTTGTTATGTTAGTTTAAGAATTTCTAGCCAGTTTATGATTTTGATTTAAAACGAATCCGGAGACGCCGGACTAGCGAGGACGTGGCGGACCTGCCTGAATCAGTCACGCCTTCAGTTGCAGATGCTGCTTCCGGCCGATGAAAGTGGCTTGGTACCGAGTTACACATTTCAGTTCCCGGGTAATCCTCCTTTCGATGTCCAGAGGTGGCTACATGACAACCCACTTCAACTTGTGAATACCGGCCCTTCAGGTGCATCATTCGACGTCCATTCTACTATAATCCACATTTCGTTTCATTTAATTAAGTTTAATTAAGTTCTAAACATTTAGATATGTTAAAGAGTTTATTTTGTTTAAGAATGTGATTTGTTATGTTAGTTTAAGAATTTCTAGCCAGTTTATGATTTTGATTTAAAACGAAGCTGGAGGCGCCGAACAAGCTGGGACGTGGCGGACCTGCCTGACGGATCACCTACTCGGAGGTAGCGCACCCGGCAGGACGCACCGGAGCAGCCACGTCTTCAGTTGCAGATACTGCTTCCGGCTGATAAAAGTGGCTTGGTACCGCGTTACACATTTCAGTTCCCGAGTAATCCTCCTCCCGATGTCCAGCGGTGGCTACATGACAACCCACTTCAACTTGTGAATACCGGCCCTCAAAGTGCATCTTCGACGTCCATTCTGTTATAATGGGTAGTACATTTTGTTTCATTTAATTAAGTTTCAAACATTTAGATATGTTAAAGAGTTTTTTTCTTTTAAAAATGGGATTTGTTATGTTAGTTTAAGAATTTCTAACAAGTTTATGATTTTGATATTAAAACGAAGCTGGAGCCGCCGGACTAGCGGGGACGTGGCGAACCTGCCTGACGGATCACCTACCCGGATGTAGCGCACCGGGCAGGACGCACCGGAGCAGCCACGCCTTCAGTTGCAGATGCTGCTTCCGGTCGATGAAAGTGGCTTGGTACCGCGTTACACATTTCAGTTCTCGGGTAATCCTCCTCCCGATGTCCAACGGTGGCTACATGACAACCCACTTCAACTTGTGAATACCGGCCCTGCAGGTGCATCATTCGACGTCCATTCTGCTATAATGGGTAGCACCTTTCGTTTCATTTAATTAAGTTTAATTAAGTTTCAAACATTTTGATATGTTAAAGAGTTTATTTTGTTTAAGAATGGGATTTGTTATGTTAGTTTAAGAATTTCTAGCCAGTTTATGATTTTGATATTAAAACGAAGCCGGAGGCGCCGGAATAGCAGGGACGTGGCGGACCTGCCTGTAGCGCACCGGGCAGGACGCACCGGAGCAGCCACGCCTTCAATTGCAGATGTTGCTTCCGGCCGATGAAAGTGGCTTGGTACCGCATTACACATTTCAGTTCCGGGTAATCCTCCTCCCGATGTCCAACGGTGGCTACATGACAACCCACTTCAACTTGTGAATACCGGCCCTGCAGGTGCATCATTCGACGTCCATTCTGATATAATGGGTAGCACCTTTCATTTTATTTAATTAAGTTTAATTAAGTTTCAAACATTTAGATATGTTAAAGAGTTTATTTTGTTTAAAAATGGGATTTGTTATGTTAGTTTAAGAATTTCTAGCCAGTTTATGATTTTGATATTACATCCAAATATGCACAAGAATCTGATTGGTATGAATTTGGTCATCTGAAAGAAAGTAGAAACAAGAATTGCATGTTGTGTTTAATTTAGATAGTGATGAACTGCATATTTTAGTGATGATTTATGTTGTCATGCAATTAAGATTTTATTTTTAACTACAAGAATTTGGATATGTGATAATTTGTTAGATATTAAAGTAGATCATGATAAATAATTGTATTACGTTATGTAAAGTAATAGGCAAATTACTCATATGTGAAATAAAGTTAGCATGTTAGCCATGTGATTCTTAAAAAGGGATGAAGAACTTTAAATTTACCAAGATTGCTAAGAATTCTGTGTGATGCATGTTCAATAACTTCGTGGAAATGATGAAAATTATGGAGAGAAAATCGTGGAGTGTATTAGAGCAATGAAAGTAATAGCGTAAAAAAAAAATCAAAATACTTGAAAATGTATCATGAAAAACCAACAAAGTGACCAATGAAAGGAATAAACCAACAAACTAACCAAGGGATGAAATAAATCGTTCCTTCAAATTAAGTTGAGTACGTGCATTACTCAGCATAGTTAGTTTAAAAAAAAATCAGCAAAAGAAGATTGACATTTAATGTTTCTAGAACAAAAAATCAACTTTTCACATGCATGCACCAGCAATGTCAATACAGAGAAATATTCAAATATTAATCAAGTAACGAGAAGTTAATTTAAGAGTATGTCACCAGCCAACACACAACTTAATAACCATTCTTTTTCCTTATGTAAAAATAAGGGAAAAAGAAAAGTTTTGTAAACAAACACACACACTCACAAACACTGAGTTATATACCAGCAATCAATATATGAGTTATAATTTGACATTTAACAAGTTATAACAGCACAAATCTCTTACAAGTTATTATATGCCACATAAGTTGCTTAATAACATCAGTTGTACATAAAAAAAAAAAAAAAACAAGGCTAACAATATTACATGTTGGACCAAAGAATTGAAGACGCATGAAAGAAATCTACACATGTTACATACGCTGCACAAACAGCATGATCACCACATACAAACACAATTCTTCAAAGAGGACGTAGACATATACACAAAAATATTGTATCCACACTAATTACATTCCCAAATTGACAGCTTTCAAAATTGTATAAAGCATCATTTGTAGTGAGAGATAGATTAACCGTAAAAGGTAAGTATGTGTGCTACTTTTCTTTATAAGTCATGTGATTTAATGAAGAAGGTCAAGTGTACATACAACAACATCGATAGAGTAATAAATCGTCATACCCACTGGGAAGAAAAACTTCATCAATGGTCTTGCAGTAAACCAATCAGCACAAGTGGCTTGAACTCCTTAAAGTGAACCAACTCATCCGTTCATCCTCTTACCTAGAGAAACTATGATGTATTTTAGTGTTGGAATACATGCGACAAATAGTGCATATATGAGAATTGGTTTTTGTAATTATTCTCTCAATTTAGAAATTGCACCTAATATGACAATAGTGATGGTATTGGTAATGCCAAAGTCATATGTATCACACGTCGAGTAACACGTCAAAACAATGAACAAGTCTGCAGAAAAGAGCTTTGGTAGATTGATTATTTTTTCTTAAAATTTTTGCTAACATACGTTGTTGCAACTGCGAACAAAGTCTCGCACACAAAATGTAAACATATTTTAGAAATTTGGGAAGTATTTGCAATAATCCTCATGTAACTTAGTCAGCTGTGTTGCCCAAGTTCTACATCACTTTGGATAAAAGTACCCTTAAAGATGAGAAACATGGAAGATCCACTCGATAGGCACTAGTGGGACAAATATTATTTTGAAGATAGTGTATTTTGTGCAATTTAGAGAATTTGAGTTCATGGTCACGACTTGTTCGATTGTCACAACCATTAATTTCTAAAGAAGTGCATATTAAGTTTTTTAACGGGTTATAAGATAAAACTAGCCGACTGACATCACCATATCCACGACTCGACATAACATGACTTAATTGAGTAGAGTCGATGACAGTATGGTTCAGGTTGCTTGACATAATTATGTTGAGAGGGTGGTGGTGGGGTCGTATGATCGATAAGAGGGGGTGGAGTGGAGGAAAGAAGGTAGGTCGAACAAAAAAGGAAGAAAATCCTTGTCTTTATTATAATAATAAATTAAAAAATTATTCCTAATATAAAACATATAGTTAAAAAGTTAGTACTTCTATTGAGTGTTGTTTAGAAAATTTTTATTTTTCCCTTTTTTCATGATCTACAATCCAATTATTTCAAATTATAAAAACTCAAAATTGATATTTAAAAAAAGTTTTTAGTATTTAATTCAAAATATAAGATTAAAGGTATGTGAACATTTAACACTTTAACTTGCAATTCAATTTACTTTCGATCTTTAATTTTCGTTTTTGATGAACTCTTTAAAATAATGTTGTTTGCGTATGCACTCCTAAACATAAAAAATACAAAGGCAAAATTTTCAAGAGTTAAGACTAAATTGCTCAATAAAAAGTAAAACATTCATTATAACTCAAAGGTTATATCGACAAATTTCATACTAAAATAAGAGAATCAAGATTTGTTATTCTTTTTAAAGGATAATTAAGTCATTGACGATGATTATACTTTCAATTGTTGTGAGTACTGTACGTTTGTACGTTCCAATTCCAATCTAAAACTTACATTGGATACCAATTGAATTAAATTCAAATTCACTTTGATATAAAAAAATAATAAATGTATCTCTTTCGTAATTTTGTCTTAGTCACAAGAGGGTGTGTGTACACCCTGCTCTCACAAAATGTGTGGGACCCGCATTGGACCCACCTGTGTGTGTCCCACATGGTTGTGATTGCAGGCTGTACCACAGCCTGCTGTAGCTAAGACTATCTCTTCTTTCGTGCAGTTGGACTGAGTAATTTGACTATTTTATAATAATTTGGAGTCATAGTGGAGCATGCGTTTCAGATATTCAATTAAGATCCCATAGCAAGTGACTCACACTTGCAATAAATTCATCCGGGGGCGTTGCCACCGGTTGGAGCTGCAGAGTTATGCAATATACTCATCTACATTTGCAATCTGCATTCTTATTTCTGCAAATTGCATCAGTCCATTAAATATGATTTTTCTTCTTCGAGTAAGACGTAAAAAGAATTTATATTTCATTTTCCAAAAAGTTAAAAAGTAAAAACTTTTTAGGAAAATATCTAGATATTTTAATCCATGTTTTTACTTTTTAGCTAACAATTTTGTACGGTTATCAGTTAATAGATCAAAAAATTAAGACTGTCGTCTATGCATGACGTAGTACATATAATTTGCTAGTTTTTATAATTTACTACACTATTAGATTGAATAATATGAAAGCTGAAAGGCAGCTCAATTCAAACGCCACGCGCAAGTTTTGCTGACGTGTACGCACCAGATTCGCGAGTACAGATGTATTCAATTATTAGACATAAATCGCAAATTAAGGAAGGAGATAAAACTTTCATGAGGACAACAATACAGCATATGCATTATACTATTTTTCTTCACAACAAATTAAATAAACTAATAAAATAAAATTCGGATCTTTTTTTCATTTCCCTCTCGTTTCATCATTTCTGAATCTTTGGAGGGAAACTTTAATTTCATCTGAAAAAATTACGTTCAGCTATCTATCTATTAAATTAAAACCTGCAGTTAATTTTTAGTTCTTTTTTTCACTCTTTCAGCTAGCTAGCTAAATTACTGTGCAGCTTCTTTTCGGCATTTTAATTTGAATTTCGAGGTACGAGTTCTTTTTTTTCTGTATGTTTCTTTTGAATATTGAGCTTGATTTGTTATCTTCTTCCGTTAATTTATCCTCTGTTTAATTTCGGACTAATTGATTTCTAGGGTTTTAAACGAGTCTGAGTTTGGGGTTTTTTTTGCATGGGGACTTAGCTTCATTTTTTGCTTTGTTTTGTTTGTAACTCGTTAATTAGGTGCATTAGCTTGCTTTAGTTAGCTGCTTAATATGCCGAAACAAAGTTAATTAAATCAGTGTTTTGAAACTTTGTTATTCCTTAATTTTGTTACTCATCTGCATTTGGGGTTTTGTTTGCTGGATTAATGTGTATTTAAGTAATTCAGTGGCTAGCACTCTGTTTGTAATTAAATTGGAGGTGTTGTTCTGTATAGTGGGTGAGTTTTTTCGATTGTGATTATAAATAGATCCACTATTTATGATAAGTCAGCCTAGTTTTTTAGGGGAAAATGCATAAGACCCTTGTGTGTTTTCGGAAAACCGTACCAGCTCCCTCGTGTTATTTCTTTTCTGTACTAAATCCCTCGTGTTTTCGAGAACTACCTTATGTTTCAAAATTAAACGTTTGGTGGGAGTTTCTTTGATAAAAAAGAGGGTTTGGTGCATTGTTTTCGATAACAGGAGGGGGTTTGATGCATATTGACATATTGTTAATAACAGGCTGGGGATTGGTGCAATTTTTTTGATAATAGGTGGGAGTTTGGTGCGAGTTTCAGAAAATACAGGAGGCCTTTTCAAGGGTGTTTTAGTCAATTTAGTAGGTAAAAAAGTTTGAAAAACAAGTCTCATATAACGCAAGTATAATGCATGCTCCCTCAAGATAAACGGAGAGGAGGTTTGATGTAGGCCTTTTGAAAATAAGAGGAGATTCTGAGCTAAAAGAAAGGGGGTTTGGTGCAAGTTTTTTGTTTTTGAAATTATAGGTTCTTTTTGTTTGCATTTTCCCCATTTATTAACCAAGGTCACAGCCTCACAGGGTAGTTCACTTTTACAACATATGTTTGTTGTAATTTTGAGCAGTTATCTTCTGTAAAATAAGAACCTTTTACTTTCCTTTGTGGAGAATCACGACACCATGCACAGACTTTGTTCGTTTACAGCATTCTAGAATTTGATTTTCCAACTTTAAAATAATTTTGCTGAAGTGTAGGAGAAGCATCTGCAGCCGGGAGCAATCTTTCCCTAGATGAGAGATGCAGACCAGGAAAAAAGTAGCTGAAAGAAACGCTCGAGAGCTTGCGAGTCGGAGGGTATCAAGACACCAAAAGAAATCAGTTGAAAATGTGCAAATTCAAGCAAAGAAAGTTACAGAACTAATCACATCTTCTACCAGGAAGAAAAAAGCTGGTATGATCTTGAACCCATTAGCTGATTTTGGGGCCTTATATGGGCGTTATAGATTTTTAGTGGAAGATTGCGAATTACCTTATCTGCATAGAAGCATTTTGCATGTTTATTTCCAGGGACTCTATTGCCCCCTTAAATCACTTAATGGTAAAGCAGGATATTGCTTTACTGTAGCTGTTAATGGTAATTACGGGAGCCTAGGTACATATTAGTAATATGGTTGAATTATATTCCTGGAAACTTAGCCGGTGTTATACTTTAATTGTAAATGGTGACCTTCGGTGCTGCATGATTTTCGTGGTGCAAGTTTTTAGTCTAACGGTTGCGGATGCATTTATCCTTCTTTATCTCTTGCCATCGACTTCATTAGTCCTTTCTGTAGCATTTCATTCCTCAATTTATCTCAATAGTACATCATTTGTTTAGAGAATGGATCCAAAAAAAACCTGTGTGGTGATGCTAGACTGTATTAATATGCAAATGGATTAATGCTGTTTGAATCACTATTGAAATTTCAGTTGGCACTCTTTCTAAGGATATTGAGGATCCTGTTGCTGGACGAAATTTGGATGCGAACTTCAGAACAGTGGATTTCAATGATTCCAGCGTACGTTTGAGCTATGGTTCATATCATGAATTTACTATTTTTGTCATAAATATTAGGTACAATCGTGCCCTATATATGCAAAAATTTATTATGTAATTGCTCTGTTGCATTAAGCTGTATTACCTTGACTGTTATACAGCATTAAACAATGGGTCCTCATCATGTACTGTACTGAAGCAGTTATGATACTAAGATTTTATCAAATAAAAATGTTTGCAAAGGAGTTTCCACCCTAGATTCTAGAACTGCATGTTCATTTCTTTTGTTTCCAAATCTTAGGAAGGTGATGGCGCAATCTCCAATGGTGTTGCTGACACCATATTTTCTCCTTCCTATCATATTCCAATAAATATAGTAGAGGAAACACCAAGTGGAGGTACTTTACTTTATAATTTTCTTTTCCATCATTCTAAGTCTGTTGTCTTAGTATGTCTCATCTATTTTTTATATGTGACGCACTTATTCTCTCCAGAAGACTTCTATAATTTCTTACAGCATGGTAACCAGGAGTTTCAAGACTGTGGGAAAGCGAACACCCAGAATGATTGTCCTGGTATTATCAGAATCAATATGCTCAACCCCAGACATTATGACTTTTTCTTTCTTAACTAATTCAGCTACAATGATGTCATGTAAATTCAGGTGTTGGTGCCCTGCCACCTGAAGTTTCGGCTATGTATCTCTCTATGAGAAATCCAAATTTGGAATGTGTTGATGAGAACAATCAGGATCACATGTCAGCAGATGTCTGCCAGGAGGACGAGGATGGTGAAGACTATGACGATTTTGACCCATACCTTTTCATAAAGAATTTACCTGACCTATCTTCGGTGGTCCCCATGTTTCGGCCTGTGCTATTGCCCAAACAAACAAGAAGTTGTCCATCAACCACTCTTGTCCTGGATTTGGATGGTAAACAAATTTATGACGTTTTCTGAATCTTAGTAGTTTTTGCATATCTACATGTATGGTTTGAACTAGACCTCTCACTATATGATAGATTGCGTTAAGACTTTCAAATTGTGTAGGTTGGATAACTAGAAGAACTGATTTAATGAGTTCTCTTCACTTCTGATATTAAGGATTTAATTGGTTTGAAGCATTTGAAAGTTTCACTATCCAGATAATAGTTTTTTAAGAACTTCTTGAAATTTATTCCTAATATGGACTTTGTATAGGATGGAAGTTTTGTTAGCTAGCCTTTCATGGGCATTTTGTGGATTGTGCTTATTTGTGCCTTTCTACGATTTTTGCTTGTCATATGCCCTTTGAAGGAGAAGTGTTGAAAAAATCCTACAGCCTTATTTTTCCTGTAAACGTGCCAATATCATTGGCTCGACTTTTATCTGTATGGTTAAAGGCCTAAAAGGCATACACTGACATGAAGTTTTTATGCATGGCAGAGACCTTGGTGCACTCTACACTTGAACCCATTCCAGATGCAGATTTCACATTCTCTGTTAATTTTAACTTAACAGATCATACAGTATATGTGAGGTGCCGTCCTCATCTAAGAGATTTCTTGGAGAGAGTATCCAGACTCTTTGAGATTATTATATTTACAGCTAGTCAAAGCATATATGCTCATCAGCTTCTTAATATCCTGGACCCAAAGAAGAAAATCTTTCGTCATCGTGTTTACCGCGAATCCTGTGTGTTTGTTGATGGAAACTACCTAAAAGACCTGTCAGTTCTTGGCCGTGATTTGGCACGTGTCATTATTATTGATAATTCGCCTCAGGTAAAGTCTTTCTTATGTTGAGTTTTGACTATGCAATTAAAACTAAGATTTCTTGAATGTACATTACGTAATTTGGTTTATGGTATTTCTTTTTAGGCTTTTGGTTTCCAAGTGGACAATGGAATACCTATTGAAAGCTGGTTTGAAGACCGTTCTGATACAGAATTGTTATTGCTACTCCCGTTTCTAGAAAGCTTAGTTGGAGTTGAAGACGTGAGGCCCCTGATTGCGAAGAAATACAATCTCCGAGAGAAAATAGCAGCAGCAATTTGCCATGTGGACTTTAATGAAGGAGATCCATTTGAAAGATGAGCACGTATTCAGTGTGCTTGAATTGTCTTCTCCCGTTGCATCTTCGTTACCTTTTACTTGGTTGACTGAATATGGAGAAGATTAAGTCTAGGTTATGTACTGTAATCAAGAGCCATTTCTTGTGGACTTGTGATGTACCTCTGTACATGTATACCCAGAATAGCTAGGATCTTGAAATACTAACATATGTTGGCAAACTGATACAGCTTGAACGGTTCAAAATTTAGCATAATAAGTTGCTATTGAGTAGTTTTTACTCAATTTTCATCATGATCTGAACAGTAAAGTTAAGGTTCAAATATTATGATAACTGCTTGTTTTACAGGTGCATTAATTTTGGTAAGGATTGTGGTGATAAGCAAAAAATACTTGATAATTTGAACTTATCAGGCAATTTTTTTAAGAATCAATTCTTCCACATTATCAGCATTTTATTTTATTATCTTCTGTCATGTGTACCGTGAACCTGTTAATTCTACAATGCATCTGGCAGTTTCACGTTTACGTATTACAACTGGAGCTCAGCTGGGAGTCTGGTCCTTGTGTGTTGTTTCTCGGGGGTCTATGGGAGAGAAGGCCAACCAAAGTATGATGTTTTCTTGTTGGTGTATGGTAGCGTTGTTCATGGGATCAATGGAATTTATTTATCAACAATCAAAGTTTTGGTTTTGGTCCAGTAAATACTTTAAATGTCTTTTGCAATATTTCGACTTTTCTCAAACATGTTTATGATGATTCGCAAAAAAATGTGGTGGTAATTAATGTGAAAAATACGTTTATTTTGTCCCCGTGGAGTTTAAAATACAAACAATTTTGTGCTTTTTGAAAAAATAATTAGAAATTTGCTCTGAATGGTTACCGCAGAACGCTGATAAGTAATAACTCTAGGGGCCATAAAAAAAGCCTTGATAACACTAGGAACTACACAATTTACCCACTTTTCATTTATATGGACCAATCAATTAGTAAATACCTTTTTGCATTCGTAAAAACACATTGCAAAAGGAATATATGTTTACCCTCTATTAATTTATGATTTGATATTATTCAGTGATGTAACTGATAATTAATATACCCTCTACTGATGTTAAAATAAAAATTCCGATTCGTCCATACAGCTCTTTAGCATAATGACGAGAACAAATAATATTTTTTTCCCGCTTCAACCCAAGCGGAGAAAATACCCTCCCATTGCACCACTAATTACGGAATATGCCACTACTCTGCAGCAGCACGTCCCGCATGCACAATCCAGTCACCAGTTAGTTACAAACATTTTTCAACACCTATATAAACCCACCCACCCTCAACACTCCTCAGCTCACGCATTTTCATTTTTTTCTTCGCGCACAAATAGCAGAGAGTACTCTCTAAAACACAAATTCAAATCTCACTCTCTCTGATTAATCACAACAATGGTGAGCTGAGATAAAATCTCGTTCAATAACTCATTCGATTTTTGAAGTAAAATTACTCGCTCAAACTAAATATCTGTTGATCTTCTCTGTAATCTCAGGTTGTTGCACAGAAAGTGAAGGAATCGGAGATCACGGAGCAGGACTCGCTTCTACTGGTAGATCATCACTCTGTTACGCTACTGCTTTTTGTTGTTTTTTCTCAGTGAATATATTAAGTGTTTTTTTCTACTTGTGAACGTTTTTTCCGCGTGAAGCTGTTGATGATTCACTTGTGAGTTCTACGCGATTTTGATAGTTTGCTGTTGATTTAGTTGTGAGAAAACTACCTCGTTTTTTCCGGATCTTATTTGCGCTCTTAAATATGAACTTGTTTGCTCTGTTTTTGTGTAGCAATGCGTTCTTATTATGCTTTTTGCTGAGTATTCGTCCGCAGTTAATCAATCATCATTTGATCTGTTTTAACCGTGTAGCTACTTTTTTTTTATATTTCGATTATTGAATTTGTTGAGGTTTGAATCAGAATGTGGTTTACTCTGTAACTTATTCTTTGATTTGATCAATCTCGTAAGCTTGATATTGGCTCAGTATTTTTCTATGATTTTAACTATCGCAACAGTTTTCGAAAAGATTGAGAGTCAGTCTAGGGACTACAACATTGATTAATTAAGTATTGACTTATCAAGCGTTGTTTTATACAAAACAGAGAGCATTCCAGTCTGATTTGAAAACCTTGAGTAAATTGATTTTGTATATTTTCAGTTTGCATGGAGGTAAATGCTGGAGAACATGTAACTTATATTAACCTGCTGTTTACCGAGTATTAACTGTATTTCACTTTGGTCAGACGAGGAATCTGTTACGAATTGCTGTGTTCAACATTAGCTACATTAGAGGTCTTTTCCCTGAGAAGTATTTTAGCGACAAGTCTGTTCCAGCCTTGGGTAAGTTGCTAAACTTCATCAATAAATTCTTCTAAAAAACGAGCTATATGCTGAAATCAACTTCGTACATTAACAGACATGAAGATTAAGAAGCTTATGCCTCTGGATGCTGAATCACGCCGACTCATTGACTGGATGGAGAAAGGCATGTTCATTTCACAAATAAGATAAACCTCTCATTTAAAAGCTCATAAACATAGCTGCCCTCCAGTAGTTTATTCATTTTTGCTCTGCTGCTATCTCTGTAGGTGTTTATGATGCTTTGCAGAAAAAATATTTGAAAACACTCTTGTTCTCTGTTTGTGAAGCTGTGGATGGTCCAATGATTGAGGAGTATTCATGTAAGTCTTTTAAGAAATTGCTGTATCCAGAAATATCATTGGTATGAAGAACGGTTTTCACATTCCATTAGCACTGAAGTATCACATTGAGCAGAATGATGCTTAAGTTTTATGAAGTTTTTATCACCAGGAAATACACCTTATACCAGTGCTAATATCTTTGAATATGCTAAATCTGTTCTTCTACCTAATGCTTTTTGCTGTTTACTTCTTTCTAATTTTATGTTTGACAAGTCATCTAACACCATCGTCGATATAATCAAATATTGATGAAGTACCTTTGTTACAGTTTCATTCAGTTATTCTAATTCCGATAGTCAAGAGGTTTCAATGAACATCAACCGTAGTGGGACAAAGAAGGGAGGGACATTCAAGCATGACTCCTCAACAGAAATAACTCCTAGCCAGATGAGGTAACTAAATCAATGTAGCTTCCTAAATATGCAGTCCAGTTTTTATTACCAGCACAATGTACATTTTGTAAAATGGCTTATAATTTTCAGGAGTTCTGCATGCAAAATGGTCCGCACACTAATTCAACTGATGAGAACACTGGATAAGATGCCAGAGGAGGTAATGAACTAGCCAAATTCATTTTACTACTAGTATTTGCCTTCTCGATTAAGCTAAATTCAGCATATTCCATTCTTTCAGCGTACTGTACTGATGAAGCTCTTCTACTATGATGATGTTACGGTAATGCTTTTAACTTACTAATTTTGAACATATTTCATACTTCTACTTGTTACTACTTGATATTTATGGAAACAAGAAGGAACAATCATGCCCTGTAAATCGTATCTTTCCTGTTACTGAGTCAATAGTAATTTTTGTAGCGGGCAGTTGGTGTTTAGTTTTTTGGTTAGTGTTTTCCATTTAATGGAATGCCAAATGGTAAAAGAAATGCAGTGTCTTTATTTTTAGTAATAGTATATTTATGGGATATGGTTTTAGGCTTTTAGCCTCTGTGTTTATCTGCTGGCTTGCGTGGAAAATGACTTCAGCATGTGAAATACTGCATTTATATATTTTCACTTCTTACTTCCTGATGTTGCAGCCAATGGACTATGAACCCCCATTCTTCCGAGGCTGCACCGAAGAAGAAGCTCATAATGCATGGACCAGGAGTCCTTTGAAAATGGAAGTCGGTAGTGTTGATAGCAAGCATTTAGTACTCGCTCTGAAGGTATGATGAAATTCCAACTTAGAAGAAGAATTTTACTTCTGTATGCACCACATTATTCTCTACTCTCAACAGTTAAACTCAACAGGTTAAGAGTGTGCTTGATCCTTGTGAGGATGAAAACAATGACGATCAAAACGATGAGGTGAGCTTGGGGGATGATTCCCTTCAGAAAGATGAAGATAGTGAATCTGACAGTGAGGTAATAAGTTCATTGCATTTGTTTCTCCAATATATTATTTTCTGGTTCTTGTAAGCACAACTTAGTTAAACTTGTTACTCCAACTTTCTCTTCAGGTTAGTAATTCGGATGACGATCAATATATTGTTGCGCCCATAGGTAAACTTTAGCCTTTTAAAATGATACTGTTTTACAAGTAATCTGCTTGGCTTTGCTTTATAACTACACTTCTACCATGTACGACAGAGAAACGCCAAGGGCAAGAGGATGATGCTGCGGTACATGAAGGTCCTACTGCAATTAAAAATTCAATAATTATATCTATATTTTGGAAGTTTAGAGGTTACATCAATATCGCTTCTATTGCAGAAGATACTCAGGATCCAGCGGAAGATGAACAGCAGATGGAGCGGATAAAGGATTGGATCAGCTCATATCACCTTGACACAGTTGAGCTCACTGACGTCCTCTCAAATTTCCCTGAAATCTCTGTGGTAAGGATTGGGTGTTGTCCAGAAGAGAGACCTGCTTTATGGCATTCATTTTTTACTGTTTTATGCTTCTGACTGCTACACTTCAAATTTTGCAGGTCCTGCTTGAAGGTAAATCTTAAGTAGCCATCCTTATTAAGCTTTTAAAGACTAAGTCATGCTTCTTTGACTTTGAGCTTTTGAGTAACGCTATTTGTTTGTACTGGTCCAGAAATTATGGATAAACTTGTGAAGGAAGGTTTTATATCAGAAATTGGAGCAGAATGTTACGCCATCAATACGAAAAAGGTTGTTCTTGCTTTTCCTTTGTCCATCTTTTCCTAATGCTTTGACTGATATCTTAAACTCAATGAGTCATCTTCTTTCGCCTTGTTATGGATCTGATATCTCAGAAACTTGATCAAAAGTTCAACGGTGTTAAAGAAGAAGCAAATGTAGAGGTAGCAAATGATAGCAAAGCTGGAGCAGAGGTTTTAGATCGCATGTATATGAAAGTGAGTTCAAATCACAAGGCTTTACTAGAATGTATCTTTCTAGTACCATAATGCTCCTTATTTCCACATCAAAATTTAGAACCTACCGGTACACCTTTCGAATTGAATATATAGTTTGAGAAAATTTAAATTCTCTTGCATGACTACTCTTGCTCGCAAATCTCTGGCTCCTACTTGGATTACTTTAAGTTGCCTCAAGACTTAAAGTGTTGATTTTTAACGTACAAATGTGCATTTTGCAAGTAAGGATGTCCATGTAGCGTGTTTGCCTCTGGCTGCTGATATCATCAAAACAACTCATCTACTAGACTAGCAGTGTACCCATCAGATATTAACTCCTGCATTGCATAGTTGTCTTGAAATTTCTTGATCCATAAACTAACTTTGGCGCTGTTCTCAGGCTTTATATCATGCTCTTCCAATGAACTTCATAACCGTGCCAAAACTTCAGAATAAACTCGATGGTGAAGCGAACCAGAGTGCAGTTCGCAGGCTCATTGACAGAATGACACAAGATGGCTTTATTGCGGCCAGCAGCAACCGTAGACTAGGTAACATATCGGGATTAAGTACAGCTTTACCAAAATAAAGACACTATAATTCACAGAGGTGTTTTCACTTTTTATATCACAGGCAAGCGTGTGATCCACTCTGATTTTACTAAGAAAAAGCTGATTGAAGTCACTAAGCTCTTAGAAGGAGATCCCATGGTGATATTCTGATCCTATTCTATTGCATTACATATGAAATAATCGAGTTTTCTATATGAATCCCGTGCTTATGTTTCAAGTTTTGTCAGGACCTGGATATGGAGAAACCTGTAAAGGAGTTCAACAATCCGGAATCTGAGACTATTGGTACTCAGTCTTGCCTTCTTTAATAAGTTTAAACTATTTAGTTACTGCTGTTATATCAAAATTAAGAATATCTATGGATACTAGGGAACAAACAAAAAGACTTGTCCACGTGTGGCGGCCTCCACTCAATAGGATCAGATATCACTCGAACAAGAGGCAAATCTGATGCATACTTGAACAACTCTGCTAGGAGTGAACATGATATTGCCAAGAGAAAGGAACATGGAGGCAATACTCCTACTAGCCGAGCTGAGGTACTAATACACAACTTCTAGATTAATTTGCACTAAGAAACTTGTTTCATTCAGATTCAATTATATCTTAAGCAATAAATAACTTGTAATAAAACAGCAGCCAGCTATTTCTAGAGAGAGTTTTGCACCCGGTGTTGACGATGGACGAGTTAACGGAAATACAAATCAAGGTGATGAGATGGACATAGTTACTTGTAGCCGGTCAACCCAAGACAAGCGTTTCAGAAAAACAAGCACGGTATGCATAATTACATAAATACTCTAATTAGGGATAACTACATTTATGCCCTTTATCTTTACTCTAATTTCCGAAGCATCTCTTATTCTTTGGATAGTTGCATAAATACTTTCTAAATGTTACAGATATACTGAGGTTTGTACAATGTAAGAGAGAGTTTTTGAAGTTTGAAAAAATATCACACATAGACCTTTTTTTTTTTCTTTCAATTTCAGAGGTGCCTTTGTAATTATTATTATTACTATTGTCATTATACTTTTAATCTGGCACTGAAGTTGTAATTTTTTGTAATTTATAGGTGAAAGAGCCCATCCTTCAGTATTCCAAGCGCCCCAAATCTCAAGCCGCCTGAAAGTCGTTTATCTTTATTGAATGGTCATTTGTATTGGCTGTTCAGTTATCCCTTTCCGCTTTTGCATGTTTTATTTTTCAAGAAGAACGTAGGCATTAGTGCCAAAAACTAAACTTAGCAGTGAAGGAAACTGTCGTTAATTTTTTGTTGGAATTTATGTGGAGTAGTTGCCAGATTAAATGACACAACAGTAGTGCTGGCTTTCAAATTGTGTGCACACGTATAGTAAAGTGAATGTGACGGGTACTATGAATAGGGAATATGCCAATTTGCGGCATTTTCTCTTCAATTATTTTATGTAGTTGTTGTCAATTCCACTAATCCACTGGCGGAGTATATAGTACAAGTCCCTTTTTTTTTTTTTTTTCCTTCTAATTGACAGATATGTTATACTTCATCTGTAATTTATATTACTAAATATCCCTTGCAAAAGTTCAAAACTAACAAATAACATCTTGATGTCGTATATTTTTGGTTTTATCAGTAATTTGTTGCTTTTATATGTTAAAATCTCATATTATGTATGTTTTGCCAAATAAACATTATAAATTGTGAGGATTTTTTTTTGAAATCGCATTAAAATATTATGAAATGAATAGTATCTTTTTTTTATATACAGATTTTGAAAAGTGTTTTCTTCAAATGTTTTAGTAGAAACATATTCAAACTTCAATCTACATAACATTACACCACATTGCATAGAATATAATAAAAGATTGAGTTTTATTATTCGTTTCAGCACGTACGAATAAATTATATGCTGTCTCCAAATACAGGGGATTTAGTAATAAAAATTTATACAGAAAGTTACCTGCTAATTTGAAATAATAGAGTAGCAGTAGAACTACTTTTACCTCGGATTACCGACTATAGAAATGAACTGAACTGGAAGACTTAAGGGCCGGGCCGGGCCGCCTTCTCGAACAGGTGTAACATGAAGGTTCTCGTAAAAGAGGAATCTCTGACCTTCCACATTTGAGAATCTAATAGTATCCCCATAAATCTCGACACGTGGCATCACATCTACCGTCACTCTGTCAATTCCCGAATTACCCCTGGATCTCGAGCACTATTGCATCATATTATATAGTTCCATTTCCCCTAGAGGCTAGAACCTACCTCCTAGAGATATAAACAAAAAACACAGAAATAAGACAAAGATACTCATGGCTTCATCTAAGGTGATTGATTTGCCTTACACTTTTGTTATTTACTGTCTAATACTGATCTTTATTGTGATGCCTTATATATATTTTTTGTCAGGTTGATGTACAAGGAACCGACGTGCAACTGAAGCACCTAGGATTCGTGAGGATTCTGACGATAAACGCCGTCGTTCTGGTGTCAAATATCTATGATTCCGTCAAGCAAAACTCCGGTCCGCTCAAATCCACCGTCGAAACGGTGGAAAACGCCGTTACATCTCTCGTGACACCTGTTTACAACAAGTTTAAGGACCTTCCATCTAACATCCTCGTTTTTGTCGACAACAAGGTAAATTAATAAGTTCCTTGCTTCCGATTTTATTCAGAAGACTGAATTAAATTGTTTTCTCCGTTACAGGTAGATGAAGCGACCTACAAATTCAACGAGCGTGCTCCTGCCACTGCCAAGAACGCTGTGTCCAAGGTCCAATTACTTCTGAAAAAGGCAGTGGGAGTAGCCGAAGAATTAGGCGAGGAAGTTAAGGTTGCCGGTCCATTTGCTGCTATTTCTCGTGTCGGTGCAATCTCCAAGCAGTTTGCTCTCAATCAATTGGTGGTGGTGTGGTACAAAGTGAATCAGTATCCAGCTCTGCATAACGTGTCTGAGATGGCAATTCCCACAGCTGCGCACTTGTCGGAGAAGTACAACAAGTTGGTTAAAGACTTGACGGCGAAAGGGTACAGTGTGTTCAGTTATGTACCGTTAGTTCCTGTCGAGGAACTGGAGAAGGCTTATAAGCAAATAGAAGCAGATCAAGTTAAGAAGGAAGATGCAGGTGGCAGTTCGAGTGGAAGTGAATCTGATAAAGAGTAGGTGGGTTGTGTTTGTTGTCTAGTATGAAGTTGCAAGTGTGGTTATTAGTTTGAAGTTTATGTAAATTACTTGTGACTTTAGAACAATGAAGTGTGTGCTTAGTGGTATGTGTACGACTTTGGTAATCAGTTTAGTTCTCTTATCTGGTAAAAAATCGTTGTATTCGCTTGCTGCTTCTACGATACTCGTCTTAAATGGTTTTATGATGCATAAAAGGTGGAAAAATAGAAGTAACTAAAGGAACAAATAGCACATCATCTATAAGTGGCATATATATGTCGTCGTTGTGGTGTAAAACAAGAATGTTTCTGTTAGCATTCCATGATTATTACAAATATTTGATAAGAAGAGCTTCCCCAAATCTTCGAGCACAATGCAAAGAACAGCTGAGTCTCGCTCGAGGCACCAGGTACTTAGTGGTTAGCGCCACTCCTGAGAAATAGGAAATGCCCTAGTCAGACTTCAACAAGATTCCAGGGTGAAATACTGGGAGAGGAAAGTTCAAACATGCGTTGTTAGTGCAGGGATAAAATGAACCGGGAACTAGAACTATGCTGTCCCCAAACAAGAAAATTGGATGGCATAAGTCAGCAGCAAGAGAGGTAAAATGAGATAAGATAACAGTCAATTTATACATTGCAAAGCTACTTCTATACAGATTCTAAATGTTTAATGAGTTAAAAACGAGTATCCTTCGCTACACACGATCAATTGGCAACGACCAAGAACAATCATCAACCATGCATTCTACTGGATACTAGTGAGGAAACTCCATTGTCAAATTATAGGAAGCTAAAAATACAGCTGCAGGCAGAGAGCGTAAATAGAATGAGAGAAAACCAACCATTTATTTGGAGGAGGAAGGACCACTGTGCCCCTCGAGGAGATCGTCATATGGATCTCTGCGTCCTGGAACTTGAGTGATCTGAGAATCCCAGAAAATCTGCGCATTGTGGCGTTCGAACGTCCAGAAGCCATACGGACGCAGGGGCAAGTTCCACATCTCCTTCGTCTTCTGGCACTTCTCCTTCAAATCATACAAATGCTCCCTGAATTTCCTGTCCCTCTCCCTTGGATCCTCCATCATTCTAAGTATCAGATTCTCCGCAAACTCCATAACGAACCCCATTTCGCGGCGGCTAACCAAACAAATACGAAAAGAACTCAAAATATGACAGGCTAATAAAAAAAAAATGCACAAACACAAAAATGCAAATACAAAAGGTTTTAGCCTTTAAGGTGTATATATATATATGATTTCTTTCAACATATTCATCTTTTACCACAATTTCAAAAACAAAAGTGCATTTAAATTTTTAATATTTTAGCCATGGATCCTTTTTCTTTTTCCTCACTAAAAATCCAATTCTCATAAACACAGCATAGAGCAATTGATCCACAGCACATAAATTCAATATCTAAAGCAAACTATTAAACAAAACATAGGCTTGCTGATTACGAGCGACACAATTTGATCAACAGTTCGTCCAATTGGAGTGACGATCTCGATCGTGATTTTGACCGATCGAAACACAAGCCGTAGAATCTAAAAACTAAAAATTAAGAGGAAATATTCAGATTTTACGAGGTGATTTTTACCTAATTATTGTTGCTGAATCAGAACCAAAACTGCTCCGGCAAAAAATGATTGAAAACTCTAACTAATTTGTTCTCAGTGAGCTATGGTGTTTATGGTCATGCTGATTTTATTTCATTTTTTTTTTCTTTTACCTTTGTTTTTATAACCTTTTAAACGGGCATCGCTTAAGCCCAAATATGACGCAGATAAATATGTTTTTCTAAGGCCCAAATTTTCGTAATAAGTTTGGGCTTAATATTTATGGGCTTAGGGTTTAGATAGGCCATATAATTTTTGATATGTTTTGATAAAAAATATAAATTCTAATAATTGATATTTAAATTAGTTTTTTTTTTAACAAAAAAAAAGTATTTAAATTAGTTTAGTCTCTTATGCATTAGGATTTAGGAGTAGCATATCTTGCAAGTAATATGTTCTTGGTTGATGGGTTGAGGTGGTATCCCGTGTATATTACTCATTCTAATTTCATACGTTTAATTTTTTTTTTTAATATTAAATTTATTTAAGTGAAGAATAGCCTGGTGTGAAAAAGGATCTTGGTTCGGGCTGTGGTTAAACTCAAGGTGATTAGGATGTTATTGTGTGCGAGTTGAGACCTAAAAACAGTGTTTATAATCACTTCTATGATTCGGTGTAGAAAGTCATAATTTAGATTATTTCTTGATCTGTTTTTAGCTGGATAACAGTTAAATCAGAAAATGTAAATGCATAACTTCGGTCAAAATTATTTATATTTAAACCAATGAAAGTAGAGTTGAAAATAAGGTTGTATTCTGTACTCTGTTGTAAGTGATGGTCTATTAAAATAAGGCCCACAAGAATCCGGCTTCATTTTGATTGATTAAAGAGCACTCAATCCATATGGGCCCAGTTTGCTACAATTATTTTTCGTCTCATATTCCACCTTTTTTCGTGGCTCGGTTATATAAGAAAAATAATTCCGAAAGTTGCATGATTCTTGATGGCATACACAACTGCACGAATCAAGATAATCATTCGAACATTAAAAAAATTGAAATTATATGAAGAACTCAACCTTAAAAGACGTGAAGAAAGCAAACAAAGGAAGATAATGGGGCCTGTAAGTGCAACACCAAGAGAAATTTTGTCGAGCTTTTTATTAAGAAATTATAAGCATAATAAAGTCTGATTACGACAATAAACAAAGTAACTGTGGATGATGAAAGTATGAGGTAATAAAGCAGTCGATGGCCGGGAAATACAAGCGTCTAAGGCAAAAAAGTATTTTTCTTCTTTCGAGTCATATATATAAAGAGAGCTAGATTCAATGCTATTTACAAAATATTAAGATTTTATATCATTACTAAATTAGATAAGTATGAGATGAGACTAACACATAAGGTGTAGATTCTATGCATTTTTATAAATTCGTCAACGTCAAAATGTACAATTATACATCTATCATCTATATGCATTGTCACGGAAGTGTATTGACGAGTTTTAGAACCAAAATCTGTCACGTGTTACTATTTTTGGTTTTATAAATTCAAAATTTGGTAGCAAATAAACAATAATACTGATCCATACCATTTACTTTAATTTCTAAAGGCTAAAGCAATTAAGGTCTACTTAAAAACATATTACATCATTATGTCTTGTCAATTAGAATTAGTGATCTAGTACTTCTTGCAAATTTAATATGTTAATCCGTCTTATCAATTAGGTTTAGACAATATCTTCTGAGATTAGCTTAGTCCGCTCCCCTTTTTTGACATAATTCATAATCCGTGCAGCATTTGCCTTCACCTATATATATATATATATATATATATATATATATATATATATATATATATATATATATATATATATATATATATATATATATATATATATATATATATATATATATATATATATATATATATATATATATATATATATATTCTCCCTTTATTTCATGATGATGTGACTAATTAGCAGCTAGCATCACTTTCTTATATCAAACTAAATTATCTTCTTCAATGAAGTTGGAGAAAAAAACGTCATATCAAACTCAATTTAGCAATTTTAAGGAGCCAAACTCTATGACGTTAAGATAAGCCATGCTAGAAAAAAGTTGATATTATACATCAATTACCTATCGTTTAGGCAAACTTAACCTGCTTAGCTTTCGAAGTTTCATTGGAGTGGTTAAGTTTCACGGGGGCTGCATTATCATAAAGCGATATTTTCTTACATCAAATTTCAAAATTAAATGTTGACTTTTGAAACCTGTTATAGTCTTATAAATATATATACATACATGTGTGTATATGTATATGTATGTATTGAATTGGATTTATGTTGAAGTGAAATTGCTGCATAGTCGACAACATGGGTCAATTACGTTTTGAGGAATTTTGAGCTCAATTCGATAAGGAAAAGGGTTATTTAACTTTTTACGCCTTTTTATTATTTTATGTAATTTTTGTCTTCGTGATATCTCTTTTCAAAACACTCAGATTTTAATTCCTTTTGTCAACGAGCTATCATTGTGAATTTGAAATTTATGTTTTTAGTAATATTTTTTTCGCACTTTTACTTACGTGTGAAATCTGGATGACAATTAGTCTTTTGATATTGAGTAAAATTTAATGAGAATTTATTTTCGCTTTTATATTGTTCTTATTATCTTTTCTACGCTTCCACACTTCGTCAATTATGGTGCAAAAGAATATTTATCTATATTCAGAGTGTCGTCTTCAGTTTACATCTTATTATGTATGCAACAATGAAAATATTTCGTGAACAAGAATAGTGATGGACTCATTATGCGCTACTGCTAGCATGAATAAAGTACATGAATAACTAACTCGTTAATCGTTACAGAAGAATAATACGTTAACATAATATATGAGATAGTAATAGTACTACGATATTCTAAAGTTAGATATTGTTCCTGCTATATACAATTTTTCGTAAAATAGTGTAGAATAAAGAGCTAGGAACAGGCACCTAATTCTTTCATGTTAGAAGTCAATGCCCATTAATTAATGTTAGCACCATTGGTTGAAAGAAACTCGGCATAATCCTACTGCACTTATTCAAGGAACAAAATAATTTGATACTAATTATTCCATGAAATTCCTTCCCCGATAAAGATAATAATTTTTCTCCTACACCATGCCATCAAGATTCGTCTGCGCCTTCGGCGCATTGCACATGATCTTCCATGCTTTAACATATAATCTAATTATTTTTGGTAATGGGCTTTAACACACGATTTTGCATGCTTTTAACACACACATATATACTTTAGACTGATACATAGTAATTTATATATGTATATATATGATTTTTATATCATTAAGATGAAATTGTACAAACGTTGTTACAATTTCAATTTATTGTGAGTGAAATAGTATATATAAGGTACTTCTCCACCTATATATAAAATTATACATGGAGTTCATATTTAACAAAAGTGACAAACTTTTATGTCACATTAGCTATTTTGTTACAATTCGTGCAGCTTAACAAGATCGCGTCGATGTCAAGCATAAATAATAACCTTCGCCATCCCATAGCTACGAGTTGCTTCGATCACGGGTGATCGGCAGGTAGGGGGCAGGATATCCATCTAAACCGGCACTTGATTTTTGCCCAAATGCAGAAAACTTGCAAGAGTTGGGAACAAAGGACCATTCATTGTTGCACCATGTATAGTGCATATGTCCTTCACATTTCCAACCAAAAATTAGTTGCAAACCTCCAACCAACAAAGCATGGCCTTAAATGGGATATTGGACTTCTTTCATTCAAAAGCCCTAACCAATATTTTCTGCCTAAAGTTTAATTTTAGTTGGGATAGTACTAAATAGTGGTAATAATTATGATGATAAAAAAGAAAATAATAATGGCATCCCACTATTAGATGGGAAGCACATTCTCCACTTGCGAAATGCACTTGTCTCCTCTATTCTCATTGTTCTTTAGCTTTAGCTTTACCTCCTTTTCTGATCCATAATTTTCTGTTTTTTATTTTTATTTTTCAATTTTTCGTTTTGCTTTTCGTGCTTTGGTCAATCTCTTACTTCCTGACAATTTTTGACCAAACATAAAAGTGTACAAAGGAAAAGGGGACAGTAAACTTGCCTAGATTGTCATTATAATTACTACTTGCTACCTAGGATCCTCCTGTCACCCTATTTATCATAATTCTTCGGTACAAATTTACATTTCCCGAGTTACACTCCAGCATCTTGGAATACTCAATTTTTTAATTAAAATTTCTTAATATTTTTTTCAACTTTAATTCAATAAAACTAGAACCTATGAGTTCTGAAACATACTCGAATTAAAATAATACTATATAACTGTTTGCAAAGTGGTTTCGAAGATCTTTAGAAAATTTCTGTTCTTTTGTAACTACATTTAACAAGTTAAATCACATTTCAGCATAAAAATATTTGGAATTCCTACAATGATGGTAAAAGACTTATTAATCTTGAAGTATAAACAGTTAAAATTATGTTAGCATATATATGTTGAAATTCAAGATCTCCTTTTCAGTCTTTACCCTAAAGTTAAGGCAGATTTGAAGCATTAAATTTGGTTGGTTATTCACAACTTGCTTCACATTATATCTCACACACCAAACAAGTAGCACTGCCAATTTTAATTTGTATGTACAAAGTAAAACACATTAATGAAGAAATGTTTCACTTGGTAGTGAAGAAAATTAAGAAGGCTGAGTGAGTCATGAATGAATGAGCCCACATTAACATGTGATGTGCTGTCAAATGAGAAGTGTGAAAAAAGGCCAGCAACATCAACTACTCTTTATCATTTGGTCTTTCAGTTTTTTTTACCTTAAAATGCACATTAATAATTTGTGGCTAAGGCATCATTGTACATGTGCTGTGCAACTAATTAAAGATTATACTGAAAGCGGATCCCATCCGGAGGAAGACTCTCCCACTAGCTATTTTGTATTTCGACTGGAGTGAATTGTTAAAACTGTAATTAAGTTTAATTAAATTGCAGCATTACTTTATTGCTAATACATATATTCATAGATTTGATGGTTAAAATTAATGTCTACAGACAGATCTTGACTTTGTTCCAATTTTCTTTCATTTGAAGAACGTTTAATGAGCTAAAGTTTATCTCTCAAATTATAGTGAAGTTTCTCGTTTCTACCTCATTTTTTCTCTTAAACTTCTATTATTTAGATTTATATATTGCCAAAAGTTTTCTCACTCAAATAGCTTGACCTGCATAGTATGAGCATTATTGAGCTTGTTACAAGTTCCATTACTTTAGATAAGGTACTTTCATCACTTTAAAACGCAAAATGGTGTCACTGCAACTTATGGACCGCAAATATGTAAATCACCCATATGTCCTTCCATACTGAACGCCAATATCGAAAAGAACAAATAAGCATAAAAATATCAAATTTCAAGATATATATTATTTGATTCTCTGTTCCCACACCTATTATCATTTTATTGGATTTACCCCGCATAGTATAAGCAACGCTTTAGCTTTTTGTGAGTTGTAGTAATTCAGATAAAGTACTTTTGTAATTTCCAAAACACCAAACCGGTGCCGCTGCAAATTATGGAACATATGTAAATCGCCAATTCTTCATGTCCTTCGACAAAAAAAAAAAACCTCAAGTATAAAATTCTCAAAATCCAGAGAAAATAAATAAAATTGTCATATTCTTGTTTTCTTTTTTCAAGTTAAATGCCGAATAAAACTATATTGTACAAAAAAGACCTACGTTCACTTCTTCCCGTCCACATTTTTCACTATGCCCCAAAAACTTACCCACAACAAAAGATTAATACCATTTTCACCCCACAAAACTCCTCATATTCGCCCCACCCCCCATAACCTCCCTAATTACCAAAAGACTCCCGTGCCGTTACCGTCACATTCACAGTCCCACATTCTTCTTCCTAATCAATCAACTCTCATCCATAGCTTCACCGTCACCGTTAACGTTACCGTTACCATCCTCATTTTCACCTTCACCGTCCTCCTCCTCCGCCCATCTCTCAACCGGCGTACACTCCGCCTTATGCCTCATCTTCCAATCAAGCGCCTGACAAGCACGCGAGCAATAATTCACTGCTCCGCACACAGAGCACCGCCTGAACTCGTGCCTCCTCGTCTCGGGCCGCCCACAGCCCGAATGCGAGCACAACCGGAGCCCCGAACCCGGCACATTCCCAATCGGATCCGAAAACCAGTCCGACAAAAACCGATTCGCCGCGTGCGCCTCGGGCGCCGGCACATTGCACCCGAAATCGCTCAGCAGCGGGCACCCGCCGCCGCGGAGGTGCTGGTGGTGCGCCGTCCACGTCATCGCCGACGGACACGTGGCGAGCACGTGCGCCAGCTCGCGCGCGTTGGCCTGGACTAAGAATCGCCGCCCTTCGGAGATGTTCTGTTTGACGCCGTAGCCGTCCTGCAGGCAGTGGCCTAGCTCGCGGAGCGCGTCGACGTGGCCGAGGAAGGCGGCGCGTGCGCACAACGCGACTCCGGCGCGTAGATCCTTGTCGGTTTTGGATCCGCCGCTGCCGTTGAACTGGATCACGGCGAGCGAATAGAGAGCCGGCGCGTGGTTGCCGATCGCCGCCTTCGCCATTAACGAAGCGCCGCTGCCTCTGTTTTGCAAGCAGTAGAATCGAATCTGTTGCGTTCACCAACAACAACAATTAATTCAAATTTTTCACATCAATGAAAACGTATTCACAGTCATTAATTGATGAAATGAAATACTCACCATGCCGAGAGTGAAATAGGCTTCAACATTGCCGGCATCGGCGCAGAGTTTCAGAAACCTGTGAGCAGAATCTGACCAGTTTTTAGCTCTCACAGCTAGCGTATTTTGACCGGCTCTCGCTAACACCAACGGATTGAGTCCTAATCCGTTAAATCTCTTGCATCTGTTCATTCATTCATTCAACAAAAATTCACCAACAGCTTTAGATAACAAAATCACCAAAAATTCACTCAAAAATTTCACACAAATTAAAACACATACGTTATCATAACATTGACAAAATCCGCCGGACAAGCGGCCGTAGCGCTTAATTTTCCGAGAATCAACAGAACTAGATCATCAGGTAAAGCATCGAAGAAATCGCATCCGCCGGAAAATGAGATCTCCGGCGAGATTTTCGACTTTTTCAGGCAAGTATTAAAATCGCCGCCGGCGAGATTATCGATTTTTCTCCTCTTCACCGCTCGTTTTCTCTCCACACGCATGTTCATCACTTTAGGATAACACTCTCCTCGTCTCGTTCTCATTTTTTTTTTTGCTTCAAAATATCTTAATAATGATAATATTTGTATGAATGAGTAACGTTCCTTCTTTGGGGATATCTGTTCAGAGATAAAGAGGCAAATGAGAAATGAGATGGATGATTTATATATAAGGTGAGAACACAAGTAACAAACAGCAACAGCGACAGGGAAAAAATATATATATATATATTTAATAAAATTAAATAGTATTTGGGATTAAATTACTTAATTACCCCTGTTGAATCTTTGGTTTCACTTTTGTTTTTATTTACCAAAGGAAACGTGGTCAAACTGCGTTGACCAGATCCCCACGTCCGTCCTCTGTAGTACTCGGTACTACCCCACCCAGCTCACCAATACTGGTGTCAATAGTTAAATAAATACTCGGAAAAATTAATTTTATGGTACAATTTACAGTTTGTGAGCTTATCTGTTTGTTTTTTGGGGCTTATTCATTTATTGGATTGGTCGGGTGTTATTTATTACTTTCCACGTGAATGAAAATTAATTGCTGAAATATTTAGTTTGAGTTATAGAGTATTAATCTTTTCTTAAATATCATTTAAGTTTTATATTTGTACTATAATCGAATTAGATGATCAATTTATTGTACAACTAACGGTTCATGAAACAATTCCTTGTAATAGGGGTATAAAATGCTACGTTTTGTAACTTTTGTTTTAAAATAATTAAGTTGAAATGGTAGCATTTGTAAAGGATGAAACTGTCCGAATTTAAGTCTAGTCTTCATTATTTTTAGTGAGGAATACGTTGTGAGATTTAAACGACTATTCACAAACAAGTATAAGTAACAAGCTTAGATATAATTTTGACATAATTATATACTTTTTTGATCCAACCAAGTCCAACTCCTTAATAATATACTCTCTTTTATTTGAAAGGAATTTGTTGGGTTTGTTTAAAATCAGTTAATTTTGTTGTGAAAAGAAACGAATTTCAGTTAATCTTGAGAGATAATTGTGACCGAGTAACGCGCGTGAATGTGGTTAGTAGAAATTAGATAGTAGTTGTGAGAGACACGCGTGATGGGTGAGAGTGGATGAAGTTTTGAAGTATTGTAACAAATTCAGGTAGCAAATTCTGGGCTTCTGTTCAATGACCAAACCACTCAAGGTCAAACGAGTGATTAGTTATATATATTTATCAAAAAAAAAAAAAAAAAAAAAACGAGTGATTGGTTCTTTAGGTTCAGTTACTCTTGTTTTGTTTTTACTTGCCATTTTTAATGAAAATATCTGTATTCCTTTTATGCCCATTCTTCTTTTTTTTTTTGGGGTCATTTTTCATAGTTTTCAATGAAAATGTTACTTATTTCATTTCAAAAAGCAAACAGTTTTTAGGTAACTAAAGATTTGGTACTAGACCGAAAGGTTAACCACGTGAATTTGTGCCATTTAGTTCCATAAGAAGCGAATAGTTATTTTCTGCAGTAATGAGCCTCTTTCGTTTAACTCCATGAGAAACAAATAACTATTTTCTATAAAACCAAAAGTCTATGTATCTTTGTACATAGCAATATTCGTATTCGTATATGACGATGTATTGCAGGGAATAACTATTTTTTAAACGATCATTTTATAGCACTCCGAGGCATAGGCAGTTTTTTTTTTTTTTTTTTTTTTTACTATACTAGAAAATAAGTTATTTAAATAGAAAAACTCGAACAAAAAAAGTCTATAGTAAGAAATATCTATTATTCGATGAAATATTATAAAAATCATATGCTATGAAACAAACAAATGTAAAAGTAAGGTAACATGCATACCCCTGGTTATCGTAAATGATCATCATACCCCATTACACAAACTAATTAACATGTGTCATTTAATATAAATTATTAGTTTTACCCATATTGTAAAACTTTGGTGCAAAAACGAGTTTTGTGTAAGGTTTTCAACAACAGAAAGGGATATAGGAAAAAATAGTAATATTAGGGGGTCTACTACAAGTTCTTAATAATATGAATTCAATGTAGGTTTGAGAAAGAACTTTTGGCCTTTTTATATAAAAGATATTTTAGTTAATTTTGTAGGTATAGGAGTTTAAAAGACACCCACAAGTCACAATTGTGATGCATCACAAGTCATATATAGTAAAGAGATGAGGAGATGGATAGAGGATTTTTGAAAACACGATGTGACTATTTGAGAAACTACTACACCAGAGGATTTGATCTAGTATTTTGAAAACTCATGGGGTTTTACGCATTTTCTCTTGAAAATGCTATTGAAGTTGAGTCGTCCGAAAATAACATTCATCAACTATTTTAATTGACATCCATACTTTCAACTAACTCTCTTTCAATGTCGATAATCATCGTATTTTCTTCAATGATTTCCCTCCATTCTATTGTTGGCTGCTAAACGGCCTTCATAGTTGCGGTAGAGATATCTACCTATCTATTAAGTCGTGTATTTTGTTTTGTAATGAGTTGTAGCTTTGTATTTTGGTTGAATATGACTACTCAATTGATGGTCAAACGAAAATTTTAGTTGGATTGAAATGCCTATGTTTCTACCAATTTTTAATAATATTATATTGAGTTGAGCTAATATATATGTACATATACATACATTTTGTAATTTTACCTCGACCATAGCCCACCCCACCTTTTAAGGTGGTCACGCCCTTGATAGCACCTAATACACACTTATGAGAGAAAATGTAATCTAAATCGACATGTTATAACTTATAAATACACTTGGTAAAACAAATTGTAGTTATTGAATCGCCCCGGATTCAATCTGACCGATGCACACTACGCAGGCAAAATAATCCTCATTTCTCAGGTAGACAAGAAGCAAAAGAGATAATAGTAAAAAATAAACTAAGTTACCAAATAACAATGTGATTTATTTACAATGGACAAATAATCTCTGCCACGCCGAGATGGTAGAGAGTTACTTCTATGCGATAGTCAAAAGTGTATATACGTTATCGGCTAAAAGCCTAGGTCTTATTAAATAAATATCATTGATGTGGGGTATTTTCGTCTGGATACGTGTCAAACCTCCAACACTCCACGTCACACTGCTTTAGTTCCTGATGGATGCTCAAGCAGCTTTTGAGTTCGGAACCTGCACTCAACACCACACGTAAACTAAGTCGGTGCCTTATCCGGCGAAGGCACTCCGACGCTCAAGTCAGATAGGTCGGAATGCGAGATATTGTCGTGAAAGACAATAGCTCAAATTTATAGGTCGAATTTAAGTTGTATAGGTCGAATAAGCACACCTCGAAATGGTATTGAGAACCAAGATGAAGGCACCCGAATAGGTCGAACTAGGCCAAATAGCTCGAAATTGGCCAAATAGGTCGAAATTGGGCAAATAGGTCGAAATAGGACAAATAGGTCGAATTCCGACTTATTCTTCAGCTTTGTGCAGTCTCACCGTTTTTGTTATATCTCCTTCTTTAGACCTCGGATCTAGATTCGCTTTTTGATTTGGAAACTAGACTTGAGAGGCTTTCCAGGAATATACAATTCATCGAATTCGGAGTTGAATTGATAGCTCGAATTTACTAATCGAAATACAGCTCGGGATTCACTCTCCAAAACTTCTCCTTTCCTTGGAATGATGAATGTGACTCATTTTCATACTACTTAGAGTCCTTCCTTAGCTAGAAGTTCATTCCAAGTAGGATTATAAGTTCTCCTCTCTTGGAATGAGGAAGATGACCCCCTTATATACTACTTAGAGTCCTTCCTTAGCTAGAAGTCCATTCCAAGTAGAATTATAAGTTGAATTGGGCCCTATATAACTCTAAATTGGACCTGCACGTGCCTAATTTTGAATTTTTCCTTGAATTGTAATTTTGCATTAAAAAATAATGGTGCTGACGTGGCATAATAATCCCGAAATATGCTCAGATATTATATCGAATATTATGACGTGGCAGTATTAAAATATGATACATCAATCATAATTTTGATTTTTTTTATAAAAAGATTACATTAATGCTTCAAATTTGTTAAGAAAGTAATGTACGCAATAGGTGAAATATATTCTGTAATGTCAACTATAGCTAGTAGCTAGGAAGAATAACTCAATTGTTTAGTATTTGAGTTCTAAAAGAGACATATTTCTTATTTTATGAGCAGATATATAATTTTTTTTATAAGTAGCCATAACGGAAAGTTTTTTAAAAAAAAAGTAGGCATAACGAAAAACATCGATTCGAAAGATTTCTACTTTTGTGTGCTTGTGAGAATCATTAAGTAATGAAGGAATAGCCCAGTGACTTAAAGTATTTGGAAACTCGAATAAATCAGTGCGAGATAACTTGTTGAGATATATAAAAGTGGTATATTATGATAGCTTCTATTTATGTTTAGATGTCTTAGTTTGACTCACTTATAAATTATAATAACTAAAATTGACAATCTACATATCAGTTACAAAACTTATTGTTTTGTCAAACTTAAAATGTCATTTTGATATTGAATTACTTTAATTAATCAATTTTATACATTTAAAGTCATTCAATCAATTGATCATCCACGGAAAACAAAATTAAATGGCTGAGGGAGGTTAAGTTCGTGAAAGTCTAGGTATTAATCAATTTTGATGAAGGTCTTTTTTTTTTTTTTTTTTTGATAATTGATTAAGGTCAAATCTTTCTAGATGGAATAGTAAATGATTAAGAAAAAATTGTGTTGTGCATGCCATGTAATCTTAATTAATTTACTGATATTGTAGTCGTGAGCAGATAGCTAAATTATACAGATATTAAACATTACTAATACTAAATACTAATTAGTAATTACATCGCAGTCGCGTAGGATACGGAAAAAGTACGCCGGCTTGATGTCACGTCGCCGTAAAATTAATAATTCCGGTCACATCAAACAGAGACGTGCCTCACTGTTCTATAAATAATATTTGCACACCACTTACATATGGCTGAACTTTTCTTAATGGAAATTTGCAAGTAATCTCTCGATCGAAATAAAAGTTTTGTCTAATTTGATTTCGTGAAATAAAGTATATTGTGTATTGAATTCATTAGATTAGCTTTTGACCCGAATACTTTAAATGAATTGATGAAGTATTAGTTGTTAATACTTAATACTTTTTTGCAAGATTATGATAGAAAGATAATCAAAATGAATTCACTAACATTTTGTGAGCAATTTGGGAAAAAATATATTTTTGAAATCGTAATATCATTGTATTTACTTTATATTAGTCTCTATATGATTATGACAAAACCCTTTGAGGTCCGGGGTTGTAGCACAATATTTCATATGTTATATAAAATAGGGAGTTTATATGATTGTAAAAAATAAATTGATCAATTATTTGATGTGTTATTTTAAATAGACAAATTATCTAATTATGTATTTTTATACGTTTACAAAACACCTCATTATAAGCAAGTGTTAAGGGATCGGAGTAATGTGCAATTTTAAAAAAATGAATGAGGTAATTTGCCTATTTTGTTTAAGGGGCAATGTCTTAATTTAACATAGCAGAAGAGGATAATTTGCATGAGGTAATGTGCATATTTCACATAAATATTATTCAGAGTAATATATTGGTAGCTCTTCGGATTGAGCCATCAAATCATAAGTATTCTCTATTAATGTCATTTTCTTTTAGAATTCAAAGCTAAAATGATTTCTCACTATTTTTTTTTATTGAACCATAGCTATTAACCGTGATATCAGTGCATTGTTCCGTTATAATTGAATAACACAATTTCTCTTTATTTACACAAAGAGCTTTGATATTTTTCTTCCCCAAAGTAATTAATTTTTTCAATTCAGAGAAGTACCAATGAAAAGAAATATCTTTAAGTGCGTAATTTATACATATATTTGAAAAACCTAGAAGTACAGTTTTTTTTTATTTTTTTATTGTTTCTAAATAAAGCCCAAAACAGAATAAACATAGAGAAATTAAGAACGAAGAAAAGATATGGATAAGTTGGGGATGAGGTGGATCTCAAGGCTGGTGATGTCGACCACTCATGTCAAACCACGTGGGGCCTATGTTTCCGTAAGATAACCTTCTGCAGAAGAAACCATTAATAATATTAATGAATAATATATAACAAAAGCATCAACAATGATAATACAGCATGCGTTATAAAGTAAATTGTTAAAGTTATATTTATGGTATTTTAAATGAATATACCTCATTATTATTTGGTAGTAACTATACTCTTATGAAATGAACAAGTGAATGAATAATGAAAACAATTAATAATACTGATGTTTATACGAATATGTAAAAGAATTGCAAAGCATCTTCTTCCAGTCTTTTGAAATAAAATTTATTATAATTTTCTTTATAACAACTAAGCAAATTCATTTCACATATTTTGGTGATCAAATTTTAGGAGTCTCTCAGAGTTTATTAGAATGTTATCATTTTGTAAGCAAACTAACTAATGTTTTCCTCAAAAAATACTCACAACTTCCCTATATGTAACACAATCTAGAGCTATAGTGGGTGTGAATTGCATTAACTAAAATTTTAACTAGAGAGCAAATACTATTAAAACTTAAACACGGGGGTATTGCCCATAAAGAACACATAAATATATACTACTAAACATAGGGGTGTTGAATGCCCATAAAGGGCACATAACATAATTATAGCTTCTTGATTTATTCATACCAATAATATATAGTAATAGTAATGTTGAAAACAAAATCAGATATTTAATTTTTTCCCTCGAATTTGAATTGACAAATAGCAAGATCTTACATAATTACATGAGAATTCTAAAGATAAATGATATAAACTTTAGTGGATTTATCCAAATAATTTGCGCATGCAGGAATTAATTCCTGAATGCAGGTGTAGTCCTTGAGTTAATTAAATTATAAACCTCATTTTAGGTTAGACACTTCACATGAAATTATGATAAAAATCCATCCAATTAAAACGCGACTTTAGAATTAACTGATTCGCGAAGATATGCCAAGTTCCTAGTTTTTATTTTTCAGTTTTTTTTCTTAGTTTTAATTATATTAATCAATTAATGATTGCTTCATTGGTTTATATATTTATATATCATCATATTACTTATGGAATTTTGATACGCCATATATATATATATATATATATATATATATATATATATATATATATATATATATATATATATATATTAATTTATGTGTGTGTGTGAGTTTAGAACATAACACCTATCGTAATCACTTCCCTGAATTGTCGGCAATAACAATTAGTATTATTCAGATAAAAACATGGGTATGACGTGAAGAGTTGTTCTTAAGTAGTTGAATTTCGGAGCATAGGTACTATTTTTACGACGCTGACCACGTTTATTTGTTAATAATCGTTTTTAAGACATGCTAAGCCGTCTAGTAGTTGGTTTCTTAACTTAAACGAAGGGGAGTTGTACTTCTCCATGTCAATCTCAGCTCAGTCAAATTAAGGCATAGATAAATCTTATTATTTTATTTTTAACATAAAGTAAGCAATTTTAATTTTGTATCGTCTAAGAAACCTATCGTTGAATTTTACACTTTTACTACTAGTTTGTCTCCGCAATTATGAGACCGGCTTCTATAGTCTTTGCCCTGTGATTAACTACGTAATTTGGCTTACACCTTTCGGCTTCAATAATTTGTCCCGTTATTCTTTCCTATATAAATTAATTTGACATATACTGAATAAATTGTTGTGACACGCACCTGTCACTACTTGCTATAGCGATGGGCACCAATTTTTATTATATATATTAACAATTAATTGTATTCACAAAATATGTTTACTTATTTACACACTTAGTCACGTAATAAACTGGCTAACTCGCGATTTTCAAAAATCTCGATTAAATATTGCCTCGCCCGTTAGTGTTTACTTTTTAGAGAATTGGAAATAAAATTATTTTGGTCATCTTCTAGTAAAAAAAAACGTTATCATGGTCTTCATTTCATAAAAGTCTATTATAATGGAAGTTCCTACTCTTTCACGAAATAAAAAGAATTGATCATTTATCAACTTTAAGATGGCAGAAAGAATAATTATATACCAAGAAGAAAATGAGATTGTTAAAATGCTGCGGTGATGACATATGTATCTGTATAATGTGTGGATCAATCATCAATCTTTCTGTTTCAATCACCAGGAATATTAGCTGACCATGAGCGAGATTAAGAACGGACATTTTTAACCTAATAATTATTTTATGCTAACCGCTACGTACCCAGCCGGCAGATTGACTAATTATAAACAATATTAGCTTTTTAATGGGAAATAAGTTCTGATAATAAGATTGGACGGGACTATTAATTGATTATAAATTAATTAATTAGATAAATAGTGCGCGCACGCGTGATGCCGCTCGGTGGTTAAGATCCTTCCAAACCTTACCAAATACGTGCATGCATGCATTATCCTTTTTTCTTTCTCTTTCATTTCTTCAATTATAATATGAATCATGTCCTGAAGTACTTTGTTGTGTGCTGCCACGTGGCACGCGGAGAAGAACTGTCTTGGGATCTAATTAATTTTGTTGCAAAAGCTTCAGAAATTTGTATTTTCAGTAGTTTATATATTCTTTTTCCCCGAATATCATGGTAAGACTGTTCTGAATTTTGACATCAATAAGCAATCGCAATAAAAACTGAAGTAAAAACCGGAGAGATACTTTAGTTGAATCTCGACGTAACTTGATAAATCAAGTTCAACTCCACAATGAACTGATTTATCTTTGAGTAAATTTTAAGAATAAATTCCACATATGCATGTTGCTTTTGTGCTACATTCCGTGCACACACAAATTTAGGGTTTCATTCTTTTTAATTGAAGGACATATATAAAGTTTATAATGTCAAATAATTTTTAAAATTAAACTTCTAAATAAAACGACAACTTAATACAATATTATACATCATGCCAAATAAATGATCTTGTTTCCATACCCACTCAGTTATAAAATTTTAGTTATAAAGAATATGTAATAAACAAGTATTTATAACTTATAAATGAAGAAGCATATATATATATATATATATATATATATATATATAACTTAAAACTCAATTTTTTCAACAAAGTTATGTTTCATAATGATCCGGCTATTCGATAACACATACAAAATGAGCGGGTTGAAATTGTTGTTCTTTGTTCGCTTTATTTTTCCCCTTTTTAAAAAACAAAAAACTTTTATTACAGATGGAGGAGTACGGCCTTGTACACGAATCCAGCTTCTCCTCATACGTATCACTGATAGCTGTAGTACGTACTTACATACAACTAAAAGGAAACAAAGGCAAAGCGAAAACGGATCCGGAATCCGCAAGCAAAGAATGTGATTCAATTCGGATCTTAATCATACAAGTTTGTTGATGTATTACGTGTGTAGTTGGTTCAATTTGGACCCACATTTTGTTGGGAGGTTTGGGGACAGCTTGAGTTGCTCCCTCCTACGGCTTTGCCACTGTCCGAACACGTGTCTTAATTCAAGAATCGTCACATTCCAACGTGGAATGTGCATGCAAGTGCCACGTCGGATGACATTCCAACTTAGTGTGCATAGAATAGGACATTTGTAAAGTGGCGAACTAATGCGATCGAGGAATATGTGAGTTTAAGGTGAAGAAGCGAAGTCTACCTAATATTACGGCATAAAGGCGAAAAATGCCATAAATTTATACGTTGAGGTTGAGTCACCATTTCCATTTTAGAAGATATAGTTGTTAATTTCAACTTTCCTCTAGAAAAAGTAGATATCGCGTGCATACTGACATGCACTAAAAACATTCAATAAAGAGTTTTCATATATGTCCGTTTTGCATAATTTTATTTAAAATTTATAAGTAATGATAAGTATATACATGTTAGATGAACTGTTTTTTCCTTTTTCTTTTCTTTCAAAAGTTATAATGTTTGTGTTAATTTTTCATATTCACCTTTTTTTCCTTAAAACATTTGATGAACTGATACTGATGGGACGGTCATGCCAAACCAATTTTGTGTCCAAATTAATCAAATATGTCATGTGCTAGCTAGGTTATAAAGCGTGCATGTAAAAAGTCCTGTTAAAGACTAGATATTAAGCAATTTTCTTCTTTAAGAATTTAATCTTCTATATGGAGTGCTTAATATTTGATAATACGCACATAATTTTGACCCATTTTTTCATGCAGCTGATCATTGAGATTCATTCATATATGAACTGTTATTTGGATGTATCCTACGGTAGAAGATTTCAGCACTGACACTACCAAACATCAAAACTTGCAATTAACTCGTAATTAGACTTGATAATCACATAAGCTATGCTCTCGATGGGGCGTTCTGTTATACGCCATATATTGATTTTGGTGAAATCAAGACACAAATGGAAGGCGGCAAATATGGGGCTCGGCCTTTCTTGGCTCATGCATGTGGTGCGTGCCCAGTCTCTACTCATCGCTTCGTACTTGCTTATGAGTTTATGACTCAATGCAATTTACTTCCTTTAACTTCAAATCAAGTAATTTTCAAGTAAATGTTTAGGTACATCGGTTATTTCAAACGATTACTCTTTGGATGATTCAATACGCTAGTGTTCACTTTTGAGATCATAATTATGATCGCACTTATGCTTTTAGAAACGATAAGTTGTATTTAAATTGTTAAATTTTGTTAACAAGTTACATTGAGAATCTTAGTTTTGGGCAAACGGATTGAGCATACGAACGGTTAAACGTGGATGATAGTCATACAAAACGACATAAAGCATAGAAGAAAAGAAACACCCTATTTATCGAAATCATGAGCGAAAAATGATAATTCATGTGTCTAACATGTGGTATAAAAAACCGACAATAGATCGTTAGTATCAAAACAAATGGAAACAAATACTGTGCTTATTTCTAATAAGATATATACTGTAAAAATAGAAGTCCATAATTAATTAAGATAAATTTTAAAAAAGTTAAGTTTAAATTATAAGTTGAAGCTTTCTGAATTTCTTTTATTTGAAATACGCTAAAAGTTAGCTTTAAATAGAAATGTTTGAAAAGAATCTAAAAGTTAACAAATTTTATATTTGATAATAGTCACCACAAGCTAAAAGAACTGCGACTAGCAACTTAGTGATTGTGGCTGTTTTGCATAAAAAGGTACATCTTGTGTAATTTAACTTGTAAATCATATTTTATAAAAAATAACGATTCAATAAAATTATAGTGGATGCTAATTTCTTTTTTGAGTTAAGCTAGAATAACCTAAATGATAAATCACTTTCTGCCTTACAGCTTTTGGTCAAATTTTACTTTTATAATCCGTGTTGAATTAGTGGATTGCATGTGATTTGCGCAGTCCAAACTCTTATTATGTCTTTATACATTAAAAAATGATTAATTAGTTCGTAAGTTTTACCAAGAAGATATGATGAACCCAAATGCTGTAGTACTAAACAAGGTTGGATTCAGGTTGACAACACCGTGACTAGCGTAAGAATGTAATAATCCGATATATAATTCTTATACGCTTATGTCGGGATGAGTAAGATTTTTACCATAATAAGCAAAAGATATAAGATTGCATTAACTATTAAATTACAAAACAAGCTTCTGACTGTTCAGAGGATGTTGCTTAACGCATTTGTTAGGTTTCCCTCGTAACTTGAGTCAGATACGTGCATGCCTGCGCACGTGATGGTTCTAATTTAACAAATTAAGTTTAATTCGTTGAGTGTTGCATCCTGTTTTTACTTTGCTTAGTGGTGAAAAAACGACTATTGATTGTTATTGTATCGGTAGTATAAACGATGAGTTATACACCTCCGGATGTGTTTGGGTTGCAAAATATGCAATTGGCAATCGTGAGTGTAGAATTACACGTGATAAATAAAATAGTTTATAGGTTTAGTTGCTATAATAATTTACACCACAAATAACTAAACTTATGCAATTATTTTACCTAATTGACCGAAATAATTTAGCCTAAACTGTCTATGAAAGGGCATTTTCGTAATCTACAAAGCTCCTACTTACCTAATTAAATTTATACATGGCCCAAGAACCCAATTTGTAATTTGGTTTTCTGTGCGTCACGTCGGATCCACGTGTAATCTCTCATTGCAAATTAAGTTAACCAAATCAGAATAACTTCCAATCCCTCATTAAATCTGCCTATATTTTGCGAACCAAACTTGTCCGGAGAAAATAAATAAAATTGGTGTAACAAATGAATGTGAACTGACGGTTGAACCGTCAAACCGTTTCGTCTTCTTACTATTAGAAAATTTATTGCATGTAGCCACAGTATGATGATATAGTGCAATAAATAATTGTAATTAAATTTATTTTTTAAACTATAAAGAAGTCTTTACATCCAATTTCACCATCATTTAACTAATAATTGAATTGACTGTACCACCTTATTATGCAGCCACTGCAGCTATATTATCCTCTATTAAGAAATGAAATTACATCTTTCTCGTCATTTTGCATGTATTTTAACTTGTTAATACAAAAATTTAACCCAGTAAATATTTATGAATTTTTGACTTATTAAGAGTGTCATATACAAATATTTTTAGTATTAGCAATGCTTATTAAACAATAATATAATTGTTTTTCTACGCCAATATAAATCTTAGTCTAAACTATAGCAGCAACGGCAGTGTACTTAATTAAGTATTATACTTTTTTTAAGCAAGGATAATACTATATTCATTTACATATACAAATATTTAAAAGGTAAAGTGTTAATTTTCTTTTTCCATTATATGGCATAGAGTTTGAGTGAGAAAAAATAAGCTTAATTTTGATGATCCTTTGAGTGCAAGGGTCAGATTTATAGTCAAAGCTGTTTGTGGACTGATATTGCACCCTAACGGAACCGGGAAATAGAATTATGGCTCTTTTGATCACCTACATCAGGGTTCATGCTTTGTGGCTAGGTTCGCCGCATCAACTAATCTGGACCGTTTATTTGATTTTAATGTTATTATGACGTCATTTTCTAATTAAGAAAGTTTTGACCTATGTCGCCCAATGTTGACTTTAAGTGCTTGTACTATTTCAGCTTACTTTCTTGTGAAGCCTTTTGACACGCCTAGTGCACCGCGCACGCGTGTGACGAGCAATTATCATTAACTAAGTTCGATTTTAATTAATATTCTCTTTAAGAGATGTTTTCAATTATTTTTCTGTTTTGCTAATACTTAGTACATGATATTCATCTATTTCTAATATCTATAATAATAATTGAAACACATTTTTACCTTTTGGAAGGGAACCATCCCAAATGAAACACATTTTCGTCACCCGAAACTGAAAATCGTTAGAAAAGGATTATAAAAAAATGATTAATAAAACTTGCACATTTATCTCAAACTTTATTGTTTCGAGTTCTTAAGAGTAAGATCAGTGGCTTATGCATGATATACATCTAATAAAAATACTTAATGCAAATTTCTTTTCTCTAAAAATAATATTTGTACTTATTCAAATATTCTAACAAATGAAAGAAATTCATGTGCAACAGAACTTTTTTCAAAAGAAGTTATTACATGCAACAACTACATGAGAGTAGTGCAATCAATTCGACTGTTAACATAAATAAATGGTCGAGAGGAATACGGAAAAATTCATTACCTCTAATTAGAGAAATCTTATTATATATAATCTTAAATTTCTTTGACTACGTCATGTTATCATGTATAATGATTGTGTATTTAGTTTCCTTTGTCTGGGGCCTTCTCGTGTAATTTTAGAATTCATACGCAATATTAACTCAATGGAAAAATAATATATTTTCGGTTTGGATACGCACATATATACACATCCAATATATATATATATATATATATATATATATATATATATATATATATATATATATATATATATATATACTTCTCGTTACAAAATATAGAGTGGCATCTCCGATTTGGTTATGACAAAAGACTTGAAATGTACATATATTCGAATCCTAAGTGCAGATGAATTCATGCATGTAATGATTTGTGTGGTTTTCCTTTTGAATATTAGTTCCCAAAATATTGTTATGTAACATCGCTATAATCGGCCGTGTAAGCAAGAGTGAGAGGTTGCTTTTTGCCTGCTTGTTCAGGGACAAATGTTTTTTTCACCTTTACGTGCATGGTAAGTGAACCATCTGAAATATTGACCAGAGGTTAAATTTGTCATTACATATTGAGTTGAAGTAAACTTCAGTTGCAATCATTTTCTCGTTAGAAACCAGAGTGATAAAACTTTAAGATTTGATATTATTACAGATGGTGGGGTGTCTAAAAATATCTAATTTAAGGAGATGGAGTAGGGATCAAAATGGTAAGAAAGAGATAAGGTTGAAGATGAGGAGTGGGTGGAATGCATATCTTTACGATCCTGCAGCCTCTTCTATTATTTTTTTCTTGTCGACCAATGGTTTTAGTGAAGTGGACAAAACTTCCACCAACATTTTTACAGGTGAAAAAATTTATGAATTTGTGAAAGTTAATATAGAACCATGATATATATGAAAATGCGACATGAATTTAACCTTTGGTTTATGTTGCAAAAGAATTTAGAACGTTTCCTTAGAGTTTTCAACTTTAAATATGTAACGTTAGGCATGTAAAAGGGAAAAACCATCAAGGACTATTGGTCGTCCAAACATATTGAAGGCTGTTTTTTTTTTTTTTTTTTTCTTTAGAAGGCTATTAGTTATTAAGATCTTACCTTTTAAAAGTATATGTTAATATAATTTTCCTTTACTTCGCAAATATAATTCGGGTTTAAAGAAGAGCCGTGAATGGAATGTAGTCACATATATAACAAATGGAGTACAACCCTATTAAGGAACAAATTATTATATTTTCCAAGGAGTTCAAGTGTTTTTGGATATGAGAGGGAGGTTTGTTTCCATAACCCCATACATAATAATAAAAATTGAACAGTTATAGACGTCGGTTTTTAATTAATTCAAGGGAGGATTTATTCATAAATATCATTGCTCCTCTGAGGTACGTAGATTACGGATGAGCTACAAGAATCATTAGTTTCTGGAATACTTGTTTACAAGTGAAACATGTTTCTATGGCTGTGAGTATGGTGTAGGATATACTTCTTGACTATTTGATGTTATACATCACAATAATTTAAAAAAATTTAGAATCTTATTTCAGCTTAATTTTGGGATAACTTGCGCTCAGTTATTACATGTGTGATTAAGTCGATGCCAAGATGTTCCAACATATACCCTTAGATGTCCAAGCCAGTAAGGTGTGAAAATAGCAATTACGATTGAGCTGAGACACAACACGGTCACTTCGAGGTTAGATTGAGCTCTCAAGCCGATAGATAAAAATAAAGTACATTGTCATGCGCAAAATACGAGGTATTTATGATGATTAACTCCATAATTCCTACTTGACGATCTAGAGCTACTCCTAATTATGTGAAACGAAACCCGTTGACTAGGTCGATGGAATTGAGTCTACGATCGATAGATCTAGAGGTCGATTCAATAACTCTGGTAATTAAACCATGATCACGGTCAAATTGATCGTGGGAATGGTTGGATTGACCGTGACCGCGATCGATTTAACGGTAGTTAGCCTCCTGACTTGGTGGCCCTCATTTCTCCTATCTCGGTTCGGTAACATGTTATGACTAATTACGGTGCATCACTATGCTGGCAGTTATGACATAACTAGTTAATTAATTAGATTAAATAAGAAACTATATTCTTCATTTCAGATTAATGACAGACACCAGTATTTCGAGAATTTATAAAACTGAGAATAAACTTTAGGAAACCGAAATTCAAAACTTTATTTTCTTCATCTCCCCCGGAATGCAACAGCAGAACCTGTGACTGAAAAAATAAAAATGAATCTAAGAACAGATATTTCTATTCCCTATTTTAGTTTTTGAACGGAAATAAGAAGAAAAAGAGATGCGAGTTCTTAAAGAATTAATGGTATCCAAGCAATTCTTATCATTCTAATAAATGCTGTGGTACGGGATCTCCCTAATTTTTCATTTTTCCAAGAATCTTAGGAAAACTTAGGTCGGAATAACTTTATTAACTATTAGATTTCTTTCTACTTTAATTTAAATATAAAGGAATTCATGAAATTGTACACACTAATACCTGCCGGTTATCGTCTTAATCTGATCCAATTGCAGTTTTAGAAAATTTGTTTTGATTTTCTAACATATATAAACATGATTAATGCTGATAACATAACAGTATTCAAATTTTTTTGCATGTGTCGACAAGGTAGATTAGAGTTGGCGCCGACTTTAATAGTACTCTCGCCTAGCTAGACACTTCTACCAGAAACTAAAAGATTTTAAATATATGATAATGATTTTTCCTTAAATTATTTTTCTTTTCTTTTAAAGAAAATTGTTCGAGAAGTGTCGAAAATTTAATTGTTTTTATCACGTCAATTCAATTGCATTTGTCATAAGTATTCTTTAGATATGGAGCGTTCACCATCAAATCTTTTATTATTCCTGATGCCTCTCTTTTCAAGAACAACATAGTAATTTAGATTAAGCACAATCGTCCTTTTCTAATAATGTGAGGTCGGTTACTAACTGTTGCTGAATTTTAGAAAATTACCGTTTTTATATCTGTCTCATTCTCTTCCAACTTTTCCATCGAGATGATAAGTAATTCTTTTGTGAAAGAAAGTATATTTGTAATGTTTTTCAAGCAAAATTCATTATTGCAATCTTTAGGCTCATACATTTTCTAATGATTCTGACAAAAGGTATAAGACATGCAAAAAAACAAAATATTTAGTAATTTTGACACGATAAAATTAATTTTGGATTGATTTCATAATTCAAGATAGGGAGAATTACACAAAGATTCTGTGAGTCATGGAGTAACTATAGGTACAATCCCTCGTTTTCGAAAACAAATATACAAACACTTACTGTAGTTAGCTTCCGCTTAAAAATTTGTTAATTTATAGTACTGTATGTATATTTGCACCCTTATTTAGTCTGTATAACAAACAGAAAATAAAGAAAAATGCGTAACAATGTAAGAAAACAGGTTTTTTCTTTCCTTTTACAAACTGAAAAAACATAAAAAAAAGGGGGTATTTTCAAAAGTTGTAGTAAATAATTTGCTACATTTTTTTCTTCTAAGATTTAATGTTGTAATGTTCTCTGTATAAGATATACAATACAAATTAAAGAGAGTTTGTGTAAATGTAATACATACTTTAGCTGTGTTTGTGTTATATTTTTCTAAATGTGGGGTGGTACTTGTATATTAGTCTATACCTGAGGAGATGTTTGGGTAATTCTTTCTTTATGATATAAGTTGAAAAAGTTTTATCGCTTAACGCTCTCATGGAGTCCGCCAACTTATAATCATTGGTCGGAGTTAGAGAACTTCTAAAATATATTCGAAAGTCTTTGTCGTTTGAAACTTTTAAATAATATAATTCCCTAATCTCAGTAAGGTTAGTAAATCCTTCCAAAGAATACAGACAAATGGCGCATGAACATTTAAAACTTTGGATTATTAAAAAAAAGATCAACTCTATTACTTAACATTTTATATAAGACCAACTAATCCAAATACAAGTAGCTTAAACCTTAATTGCAGTAGTCCTAGGTAACGTGAAAATCTCTCAGTTCTCATTCCCGAATTTTCTCTGCAAAAAGAATATGCCAACAATCTATTAATGGAGTAGTTAGTTAATCAATTATATTAGTCAGTTAATTGGGATTTGTGAGGATTTAGCGTAACGAACAATAAATGGGATTAGGGAGAAAGCATAAGATGATTGTTGCTTAACGCATTTAGCAACCCCATTTGGGGGCTAAACTAATTAATGAATTTAAATTAAATGAAATTAATTAACTAACCTTTTGTTTCTCCTCTGCCTCGGGAGTCATGTAGCATCCGAGTGAGTGCAAACGCGTGCTGGCTACAAAGCATTGAGTGATTCTCAAGCCATCTTGACATTCCTTTGTTCCTTAAACTTTTTATTTTAATCATATTCCTTTGAACTGCAATATTCTACTCTTATAATTTAAAAAGTTGAGAAATTTTTCGATGTACAACGGTCCGGTTTTTTGTCAAAGTCAAACATAAGGAATTAATGCAATACTTCTGTTTTCCACTTAACATGAAAAATGTTATAATGCTCGATCGATTTCTACTTTTTTCCACAAAAAAGTACTTAAGACATTCAGTTGATCTTAATTTATGGGTACCACTATTTCATTCTCATAACCTGCTTTCTTGCATAACCAAATACTTGTAAAGTTGTTTCAATAATATCAGTGTTTTCATCATCTTCTTTTTTCATGCATATTCGTAAATTCATGCTATTGTATTCTCGAACAAAGTAGTAACATAAAATTTTATGGTAGTACACCTAAATAGTTAACCAAAATCCATGGAATTAAATCTTAATTTTTTTCCTTTTTCTTTCTTTTGTGTTGATCATCGAAACAAATGTCATTATCAAAAAATTGGACTTCATGTAAAAGTCCTTTTAGTGCCGTATTCTAGAAGTAAGCACTTGGTATGCGCATACTATTCATTAATTATTTTAAATATTAATGATGTAACAGCTTCTGAGTTCTTATAGTAAAACTATTTATCTGTACTATATATTAATCTTTCATGACTTGCATCAATCAAGATAAAATCGAGTGCATGTGAATCTTTAATCCGTAAAGGTGTAAAATCATATACGCACTCGTAGCTAATTAAACTAGTGGCCTATATCACAGCAGTATAGTTATATAGGTTAAAAATTTAATGTTATCGTGTACAGCTCTAGATTAAAATTTATGATTGTTCATATTGAGAAGTTTTGATAAACAGTAGAAAAAAAACAACCCTGACATCAGTAAAAGCGACATTCTTAAATAAAGTAACAACACTCTTTTTTTCCTATTATATATTGGGATTATTACAGCTAACCCATAAAGTTTGGTGTAATCACAGATTCTCTTATATTCGGAAACTTAGAATGACTCTTTTCAAAACTAAATCGCCATTTAAATGATGAATGCAATTCATTGATATAATTCTAGTTTTAAAAAATTCGGCTCATGACTCGCCTCAGGGTGTTTTGATCCCAAAACATCTTGAGGGACTTAACCTTCACGGGACTTACCTTCGTAATTTAAAGCATACCTCCAGAAGTAAAAGGTTTGCCTTTTGCACCTCAAGGAGCTGAACATACTCTCTAAAAAATAAGGATAATTATATCTATTTAATTATACGTTGCATCCTTACTTTGTCTGCAAAATAATATTTCACATAAACTACAAGTATATATTGAGAGGTATTTGATATTGCTAATAGATATTAAATAAATTTAAAATTCATTTCTTCTTATTATGCAGGTTTTAATCTTAGGAATAAAGGTTATGTTATTCATTTGTAGGTATTCTTTTAGTTATTTATTTCTTATCTTATATTTCACTTCTACATATAGTTATAAAATTAATTTTATCACATGTGAAATATGTTGAAGGTCTATGAAAATATCTTAATGCAACTTACATAATATGCAAAGTAAAAATGTTCATAATCTTTTTGTAATTTTTTATAACATAATATTGCCCAAAATAGCTATTTATAATTTATTTAATGAATATCTTAGTGTTTCTTTTCTATTTTTTTTTTTACCATAAATATATATTTTGAAACATTAAGAAGCTAAACTAGTGGAGCGCAGGGCTCACCCCTCGCCTCTAGTCCATGAAACACCACGCCTTATGCCCAATGTCTTTTAAAATACTGATATCATTGTAATTTATGCAGCACTTTTGGTTTTAGCCCGGGTCAATTAATAGTTTCAGGTTTGTAATTGTATATTATACACCTTGGTATATTTGAAGGCCTGCTAGAGCTCTCTTCAACCTGCTCATGGCTAGATCCATCGGTTTAGGCGTCCTAAGTCTCGAGATTAAATTAGCCTTAACTTAATGGAAATTTTCCTACACCCCTTGAGTTTGGTACAAAACCTTCGAGATTGGAAAATTGTAATGATCTCACCTTAATCAAAGGGATTGAGAGAATTATATCCTTTACCAAATCTAATATAAAAGAAAAGAAATGAATTGTTTCCTTTTGTGTTTATTAAGTTTAATTAAAAGCTGATTTAAATTTTAATATAAAAATTAAGATACTAAGTTAATTTATTTTATCTAATAAATGATAAAGAAAAACATGTGAAAATTCAAAAAAGAAATAATTTCCTCATATATTGATGTGAAATTAATAAGAAATATACATTAAAAGCTTAAAATATTTAAGTTATGTTGTATAGATACTTTAAAAAAAAAATCACATTACCGTATAATACAACTTCTTGCTACATTGATGCTGTGATACTTTGATACTTTAGTCAATATATGATTTTATGTCGTACGGACATTTTCTACGGGAGTGATTAGATGAATTGCGTGTAAAGCTTTATTAGTGCATTATAGATTAATTTGTGATACTTCCGAGATTGGTATTGCAGATTAAATTATTTATATCAATTCATAATATTAAATTAAATTATTGTATTTATGTCGTACTATGTTACCCATTTTTTTTAAACATTGCGTGGTACTAATATCATATTGTACCCGCATTGTCGTATCTATATCCGTTCAACATTGAATTTAGGATTTCTTTAAAACTTGAGACTAATCAAATGAATTTTCTTTTATCACTTAAATAGTGAATAAAATATGTGAGAATCAAATAAAATTCTTTAATTTTAATTTTAATTTTAATTTTAATTTGTTTTATTATTAATTTTATCTAGATTTGCAAATAATGTTGTACAAATTTTATATAACATTCTATATACACCGCTGCTTAAACTTAATCTATACCCTAAAATTTAACAAAGATATTAGTGTGCCCCCATATACTATATATAGCATTACATCCACACCACCCTTAAACTTTCAATTTATTGTTGGATAAAACTAAAAGTTCACTGTAGATTATTACAACATGATCGAATACCATCCATCTTTTTAACAACAGTTACTCCCATATTGAAGTTTTTAACGGCCCATCCAGAACTCTACCAATTGCCGTAGTACAAATTAAAGCATAAGTACATGTATGCAGTCTATTCATTAGGTTTTTTAGAACTTTTTTTCAAATAATAAGTCATATAATGATATAATCGTATACGATGGGTTTAGTATAAATAAATATGCATTGCCGATGTTGATGTAACAGCTATTAGTACTAAAACTATTTATTATATATACTCTTCTTTCACTTACGTACATATTCAACATTAAAAGTTGAGAACACTGTTGCTTTTTATAATTATATATTAAAATCCATGCACTTTTTTTTTTTTCTGAAACTAGTTATCGATATATGATCAGTAGCTGTCTCAGTTATACTAATGTTATTTTTAACTAGCTCAGGTTATTTTTAACGAAGATACATAAAGAAGATGACTTACGAAGACTGTATTTAAAAGAAATAATAAATGGGTCCTACCATCAGCAAAAGCGGCATGCTGTAGTGATCTAATCACAAGCAATTATATAAACAAGAAAGGTTGATTAAAAATTTTAAATGATAATGCGTAGTTTCGTTAATAATATATAATGTATACTTACAGTGAATTGACATAGATAATGCTTGCATCTTTGACTAATAACAGGTCAGATGTCATAGTCTGAGAGCACTTCATATCGTTACCTATTTTTCTTGCTTAAAAATTTGTCTTGTCATAAGGAAATTGAAGGCAACATCCATTAGGTTTTATAATTGGCATGTGAATGATGATCTTAATTTGATAAAATAAATGCCTGATATTATCCGATCGAATGACTATGATTTAATTAAGTGGCGTCTAAGAAGCATTTTTCAATTTAAATAACCCAAATTGGCATGCAAAAGTGATTTAATATTGAGAGGAATATATAAATTGAGTAAGAAATCTGAAATCTCTCTCCTCAGTGTTTCATATTGTGAAACTTAACATTAATTATACAGTTTCTGTGTATATATATTGTGGATGTGTAGATACATGCATACATATACAAGTGTGAATTTCTTGATTCACTCGTGGGTAATTCTTAATTGAGACTTGAGAGAGAGCTAGTTGCGATGTAACATTTTACCATCAATTTATTCTGCTATAAAATCTGATAATTTGCAAATAAAACATCCCTACCGTTTCAGTGCTAACTTCATCGATAATAAAGACATCAAGATTAATATATTTCACAGAATCACGTAAATGTTGATATATAAATGTTTAAAAAGCGAAAGTTACTTCGTATATATATGATTCTAGTTTTTTTCTTATTGATATATACATATATATATATATATATATATATATATATATATATATATATATTATCCTAAAGATTTTAGTTTATGCACCTAAAGATTTTAGAGTTCTAGGAGGATAAATTATCCTAAACGAAATCTATGTTAGCACTTTTTTCCAGTTGAAGATAACGCGAGACTCAGATGTTTTCGAAACTTAAATCTTTTAATCTTCATATCTATCAACCCGTCGTACTTGAACAGTAAATTACAACGGTATATTCTAAACTAATCTAGACTTTAAACAAGAAATAGATTGCAGTCTGTTGTCACACTCACACCTAGGTCAACAAACTTAAATTACTTGGATTATTAATCTTGATGATAAGGTCGACTGAAATGCAACAAAAAAGCCAACATTATAGTATAATTTGGCCGTCCATGGGCCAATATGTTTAGAGGTGGAAACAGACCTTGATTAGGTGGTCTTTTGGCCAGCAATTTATTGCATGCTTCATGTTAATCAAAACGTACAAATATGGTGATGTTAGGCCGGTATCTAACCCTTAATTAGAAAATAATATGTGTGATGTCCATTAGTGTTATCTTTTTCCTCAAATTATGTGACCTAAATATTTCTTTTGTTTGGTGTCAAGGGCAAATAAGACACAAATGGGGAAGATCGGACATTTTAATTTCATGGATTTAATGGATTTTGTGATGGCTAAATGTTAACCTCCTGAACATGCAGACTGCAAATGAGATATGCAAGTATGCAACTTGTTTTAAGAGATCATTATGTGCATACAATTTTCCTTTACGCATAATAAACTAATAGTGTTAGCAACACATTTTAATAAGAAAATAATATAATAACATGCAACAGATGGGCACAGTTGAACAACGATGAGAAACATAATAATCATAACGTTGGAAGAATATTGTTTTGATTTAGAAATTTCAAATGCTTCATTAATTTGGATGATAGAATTTCAAAAGAAATAGTGGTAACCAACTAGTCTAGTGGCTAGATACATGCAATAGGCATAATCAGGATTATATCACACCAAAAATGCACTCTATACTATCATCATTTTTATTCTAATGAAAATCGAATGCTGCATAATTTAGTAAGATAACTATGATTATTTTGTGATCAAGTTGTCTTCAATTTCCTATGAAAAGTCACTTTATACAGGCACAAAGTACTTATTTCACTGAAAATAATAACCAGGCCTTACATCTGTGGCATTTTAGATTAGACAACATAAGATTGTGAGTAGTTTGTCAGACAAAAATGAAATCAGGTATCATCAAGGAATTACCACAAAGGTAGCTACTAGTGGGCCAAGTCCATGAACTTGCTTACTTTACTGATTAATTAACCAAGCATCTTTAGAGTTAAAAGTTCGTGTACATTGGAAGGTTTATCATCATGAGGAAATTAACGTTTTTCTCTCAAGAAACTTTCACCTGCAATTGTGCATATATTTAAAGCTTGTGTCTACAATTATATAAAGTATACAATAACATAAATCGTTAAAAAATATGACAAAAATTATAGGATATTGACGTTATTTAGGTAAGAATTGTTTGATTATGAGTGCATGTGGTAAAGAGGAGGCGGGATTAGGTTTTAATAAGCTGGTAAAAGGTTTTCATGAATAAAAAGTAACTCATTCAATTCCTAACCAACACATTTACACGAGTTAAGATGCTGAGTGATAAATGAATTGGATAAACTCGTATTAACTAGTTGAAGTCATTAACTTATATTTAATGTGAATTGAAATTCTGAACCATGTAAATTGATGAAGCACACACCACATGCATTACACTTTAGACATAAGATACACCTAGCAATTTGTGTGTAATTGATGTGTTTTAATTAAGTGTAATGTATGCAATGTGTTTTAGGTGTTGTGTGTTTTTTAGGTGTAATATCATATAGTTTGTAGTTAGGTGTAGAGGCAGAACTTTGCATCTTGAAAGTATTCGTTTGTTAAGTGTAGTGTGTATTCTGTGTTTTACTTGACAATGTGTGTTTCATGTGTTTTAAATTTTAATTTTATTTTTCTTTTCCTTTTTTTTTTGCAAACTGGTATATTTTAAAATATGTTTGACGAGCTTAACAGGTCTTGATGGGTCTCCGTGGCCAATCATTTAACGGTTAACTGGTTAGCCATTTAACACATTTACTTATGAGCTAATGCATCCAAAATCCATTTCTTATTACTGAGCAGGTTTATGGGTTTCCAAGTTGAAAATGCCACATTTACTACATTTTCTAAATTAAAGAAAACTGCAAAACAATCATTGTACGTATTGTTGATAAAATAAATACTTCTTCTCATGTTTTGTATAGATACGTACAAGCTCTTGCTTCCGTTTCTATTTTCCACCACTTTTGCAATTTTTATATTCAGCATGTAAATAGGATAGACAAACTTCCAAACTCTACATGGTGTGAAAAAAAATACCAGTCTATAGATAATAATGCAAAACTTTAATAACTTCACGCCGTTTTATTTATCAACACTAATTATCTGGGACACACATTTCTCAATTAAACGTTGCTTGTAATGTACTCATGATTCAAAGACTAGTCATTGGATCCATTAGGAATTTTATTAAAGTTCGAGCAAATCGTCCCACTGGCAATAATGTGGAAAAACGCATAAATAAAAGGTGTTAAGATAAACACAAACAGATGAACAAAATGATGTTATATGGGGCCATCAATTAATTAAGGCCAATTATGATCATAATTATTATCTACAAAATCTAGTAATCTCAGAACAAAACCAATTAATCAATTCTTTCACCATTTTTCCTCCACTAACTTCAATTATTTGAAAGACTGCGCCCTCTTAACTTGTTGACCCAGCAACAATGGAAATTCAAAAAGTCCATAGATATTTGATTAATTATAAGGTCGAAATTGGTTGTCTTTTTCTTTTTTCTTTTGTTTGGGAGGTGGAAGTGGGAGGGGATTTGACTTGACTTTTATTTTTTGTCTATAAAAGTGGGAGAAAGAGTTCATTACAAACAGTGGTATGTCAAGTTATCTTATGCACATATTGAGAGGCAGAGACCATGTTATAAAAGTTTTTATTTCATTAAGGAAATGTAATGGGATCTTAAATTCCTTTCTAATACTCACACATTGAAGTTCCAGGGTTTTAGTGATGGAGTTAAGCTGATCACGACGTATTTAATTTGGTTTTTAGTTAAGATCATTATCTTTTATGTTTGACATGATGCTGAACTGCCGATGATCATTCTATAGATTATTTCTTTTTTTCTTCTCTAATTTTATATTATCCTATTACAAGTTTACACCATGTATTGGATTTCTTTTAGAGAGTTTAATTTGTGTTTCTTTTAGCAAGAGTACTTAAATCACATAAAAAATTATGAGTTCTTTTTTGAGAATCAGAGGGAAAAAGATATGATTTAATATGGAACTTCAATAAAATGTGTAATTAGGTTAGCAAAATTCTAGTAAAAAAATAGAATAATTAATATAGAAGCTATTCTTTTGGGAAACATTACTAATTAATTTTTATGATCATTAGATCTCTACTAGCTAAGACATGCCTGCATCAAAAGATTAGGAACAAACCCATAGAGTACAATAATTGATGGGAAGCCACTTGCTAATTGCTAAATCCGATCTAAACATGTTTAGATATTGTTTAGTCAGCTTGAGACCATTTAAACTGCTTGTAATCAATGTCACAGGAGCTAGCTAGCTTACATTGTCACTATCATTATTGACATTAAACGTGGAAATGAGTATTTATTTCAAGATTCTCTTGCAAGAATAACATTCATTTTATTATATTAGCTGTTGGTTATTACAGGAAAAGCGTGCATGCATGCATGTGATCATGATCTATCAAACTTTATTTCATGATTTTTTTATAAGAACTGTTCAAAATAGATTTGAATTTGTTTGCTGGGGTCACAAAACCAAGAGCTCAGATTGATGAATTAACCTTTGGAATCTAGCAGAAGTCTAATATGTATGACTTATATATATCCAGCTCTTGGGGTATTAATTTGGACAAAGAAACGATCAGGATAAGGTTGATGTGGGCTCTAGATATTAGAATTCTTCCTCTATCCACTCTCACCAAACATGAAACCAGGCTCCATCATGCCTTATTGTCAAATGCTTAGATTAGATCATTTAAGTTTTGAGCAATTTTGATGACACTGCTATAGTGTGGTCTCTCCAAATCTTAAACCGGGTCCCTACATAATTTATATTGGACTTTTATCATTACATCTAATCGTTTTATTCCTTATACTGGATATATACTATAGTATGTCAATGAAATGATTATGCGAACATTAATCCCTGCACGGTACTAAAATTTGGTCCAAATCTTTTATGTCAAATATGTCATAGTTAGATTTACGATACAATACGTAAAACTAATGCCGCGGTGAAATCTTAGTGGACAGAGTGATAATTGACCATAGAAAATAAGAAATTCCTTACTTTCACATATTAAACGTGACATAAATCATGTAATAAAGAATGAACACCATCTTGATATTAGAATTTTGAAATGACTAGATTTGGGTGAGATCTCAAACTTTGGTTTACGATAAATTTGTCCACCATCAATTGGGCCAGTTGGTAGGTCATTGTCATGATGCGAAAGGGCCTCGTCATAACGGATGTCTTACAAATAGCAAATATTATGAGGAAGGGTTTGGGCTTGTATTGTACCACAATCTTGTTGGGCCGAGCCATTAACAAACCCAGACGTAGTATGAAGATCGTTTGAACTTAAAAATGTTGTATTATAACGAACAAATCATTCAAAGTTGTGCCAGAGCACGGGTCACAACTGAGAATTACATGCGAATTATTTGAAGCTAATTTCTTAAACGCTTATAAGAATAATACTTAAACTGTTTTTGTTTAAAACTCAATTAAAATTTAAAAATGTTTTATTGCAACTACCATTTTGCCATTTTTCTGAAAAGCTCCTGGAAATTTGTGATTTTATTTCCTTACAATTCAACTAATTTCTTTTTATTTCAAAGGATCCACATGCCTCCAGAAAAACCTCGAGGAATGCCTTAGGCTTTCTCTTGGCGGAGGAATGAAACCTGATGTTGGACCAGCTCGGCTCTCGAGAGAAGGAATTGACCAAAGCAGTGATTGAAGGAAGGACTCTTTTCTCTGACTGAAGGGAACATCTTAAACGCTTCCTTAGTCTTAGGACGGATTTTTTAGCATCGGAACTGAAACATTAATCTATGATTATAAAGACACGTGAGAAGACCGGTTGGAGTTTTGTTTAAATTTCAAGTTTAAGGTTAGGCCCAATCTGTTTCTGTCCGGTTCAGCCCAAAAATATTTACATATCTATAGCTTATGAACAGTTTAATTCTGTCTACTACTCTACAACATACTATGAATAAACACTTTCACCTATAAAAATAAAAACCACAAAATAAAAAGTATCATCTGGTTATTGAAGAGGAGCCACATAAAATGCCAATTGTCATAGAAAGTGACAGCATAAAAATAGAAGCCACATAAACTAAGAAAATCAGTTTCAGATTTTTTTAGATGAAGGAAGTGAACAAGTTAATAGATTGTGATGGCCATATGGCATCTCTAGCAGCCAATCAGATATCCACACTCTATCCTTAACCAGATAAGCCCCTCCAAATACAGTACATTATTACACTACCTCTCATTTCTCAATTTTCTATTCTCCTCACAATCAAACAACCAACACTTGCAGAAAAAAGAATAATCAGTCGACATGGCCACCACCTGTGCTTCATCAGCCATTGCATTCTCTTCTCCAAGGCAAGTTTCTCTATAGCCACTAATAATTTAATAAAACATTGATTACAATCATTATATAGCTTATTTTTGTATCATGTCTATAGTTGTTAAAAACTTACTAAAATTCAACTTGTGATTCAGTTCCCAGAAAAATGGAGCCATTGTGGGAGCAACTAAGGCTTCTTTCTTTGGTGCAAGAAAGTTGAGAGTTAGCAAGTTCGCCGCCCCTTTCGCCAAAAGATCGGTGGCCGTTTGCGCCGCAGCTGATCCAGACAGACCAATCTGGTTCCCAGGGAGCACCCCTCCCCCATGGCTTGATGGCAGGTTTGGTCACTTTATGCAAATACTTGTCATACCACAGTTTTAAGGCCTGTCACCGTAATTAATCATAATATACGATAAGTGTCTGTATTTAAACCAAACCTCAATGGTTGCAGATGTAATTATAATTCTGAAAGTTTTGTTTCTGATCCAAATTTTTGCCATGCAGCCTTCCAGGAGACTTTGGCTTTGATCCTCTTGGCCTATGTATGTTTCACCAAAAACACAATTAAATACTGAAACCTTGCTTACTTTTCTTAAGTTTCAAGCAATAAACGTGTAAAACTGTTGCAGCGTCCGACCCGGATAGCTTGAAGTGGAACGCGCAAGCGGAGCTCGTACACTGCAGATGGGCCATGTTAGGAGCAGCTGGTATTTTCATCCCAGAGTTCCTTACAAAGATCGGTATCCTTAACACCCCTTCATGGTACACTGCCGGCGAGCAAGAATACTTCACCGACACCACAACTCTCTTCGTTGTTGAGTTGGTTCTTATTGGGTGGGCCGAGGGAAGAAGATGGGCGGATATCATCAAACCCGGTAGCGTGAACACGGATCCCATCTTCCCAAACAACAAGCTCACTGGTACTGATGTTGGGTACCCCGGAGGGCTATGGTTCGACCCACTTGGATGGGGATCCGGATCTCCAGCTAAAATTAAGGAGTTGAGAACAAAGGAGATCAAGAATGGGAGGTTGGCTATGTTGGCGGTCATGGGAGCATGGTTCCAACACATTTACACGGGTACTGGACCTATTGATAACCTCTTCGCCCACCTTGCGGATCCTGGTCATGCCACCATTTTTGCTGTAAGTAAAAATAAGAACTTTAACTTTAGTTATATATTAAATCATGTGAAGGAAAGTTTGTTAATAATGGTTTATTTATGATATTGCAGGCTTTCAGTCCCAAGTGAGAGAAGCAATGAAGTTAGAAATGTTGGATAAGCATGAGGAAATGTTTTTCCAATCAATGTTGCACTGTTAGATATGTGTTCTACGTTTTTAATGTGATGTAGAAATGAGCTTATGCAGTGTACAAACATCTTCAAGCGATCCTACCTTCGTAAATACAATTCAGGTTTATAAGTATGCCAATTTGCATGATGAAAGGAAAATATCCAATCTAAGGCTTAGGCTTCTCTTTGATCAGGAAAGTCACACAAGCACAACAATTGTTAAATGATCATAAGATATATCAAACAAGGTGAAAGAAACCCCCAAGTAATAGATAATAACAGAAAGCTCTAAAGCAATTGACGTCCACTTTCGCATCAGTTCCTCGACAAATAGCTTAACCCTTGTATGATTTGAAAAAGTATACGAACTGTTAAAAGTAACTGAAAACAGAAGCCATCACTGAATGCATAGATGAATTTATCGAAAGCCAAACTGAAACCGACTTAAAATTTGATTCACCAAAGCTATATTTGTACAACTCAATTTCAGATGCTAGTAATTTGGCTTCAGAGATCTAGACAGTCAGATCATGTACAAATCATACTGATAATAGTGAAATGATGAAGACATTCTCCTTCTCTATATTTCATAATAGCCTTATTAAGTTATTGTTAATCAGAGCACGCATATCACAAACTCAAGAGAATAAAATGAGAACATCAGGCAATAAAAGATAGCTAAAGCTTAAAATAAAACTAAAAGAAAAATACCAAAACGTATCCATAGCATGTTTATGTCAAATATTTAACAACTAAAATTCACATCAGCAACCACCAAATATTGTCATATAATGAACCAAAGGTAAGCATAGTATCCTAATCTAACCAGTCCTTCCTTTTCTTGTTTAAATTATGAGATGAAAAAGGAAACTGCGCTAACAAATCTTTAGCGAGCATGCTTTCAGTTAAGACTTCTTTAGGGGTGAATTCCATTCCACGCCTGGGCATAGGCCTCATCGAGAACCTTATATTGGATTTACATATTGCCCAACAAGGTAGCTAGAGTTAAAACCTAAACCTTGCAAGCAAACTCGAGTGATCCTTAACAACTGAATTAATACTCATTGGCACCCCATGAGCAATTCAACATTGAACAAATTATGTAGTGCTATTACAGTGTCTAATAACTGAGTTAATTCAGTCAACTAGCAAGTTCTGGTATTTGATACTGACTGAAGTGTTGTTAATAATATGAAAGTATACTATACTTAAATGGAGTTAAAACGTCCCATTGATATGTCAATAAGGTAACAACTTCAGCTAACAGCATATATCAGATGGCCTTACACCACATTTTGTTCCTCGTCTCATATATTCTTTTATTACAATTGATAACTTCATTTTTCTTTGAGAATGTCTCATTTACATAGATAATAATTAGTGAAGCGAAATGGTTTATCTTGTTTACCGCATCTATAACTTTCAAAATTTCCTGAATCAATAATGATGACTTATGATGCATAGGGTATCTGTAATTGTCCAAGTTAACTATGAATTTGAGGATTCTAGTTTGATACAGCCTCGAGCTTGTAGAAACGCATGAAATTGAGCAAATGTTTAACCATACAAGATTATACTAAGGTCCTCCAAACATCCAAGATCACAATTTGAAATAGATGGAACATCCGAACTTGCGAACGTTGAGCCAAGACTGAGCAGAATCGAGTTCATAGTTAGCTTATCTCGAGTGTTCGTCATGAATCTAGTTCATAATTAGCTCATCTCCAGTCGTCGTCATAGTAAGAATTCAAAATTGATATGCCAAGAAACTGGTAATGCATCAAATTAATGAAGCAACTAAAGCTCTAGTTCTGGTCTAACTTATCTCACAACCAACCAACAAAACAATCACCTCTCTCACACACTCAGAGGTTGGCTGTCCCTTACCGCAGGCGTTCCACGCATATTGTAGGACCTCACACACTGTATCATCACTTATGTTTAGATATTCTGCCCTCAAATGATCTCTATATACGTCAAGTGTTAAGATACCAGGTTCATTCGACAATGCAATTTTATAGAAAACTAATCATTTTACGCAGATAGTTTATACATCTATGGCTCAGAGGATCTCGTTTTCTAAGTCATCCCAAAGCATATGAATCATACAGAAAACAAAACGAAAATGTTACATATTCAAAATAACACTTCAAAATCCTCAGATAATTTGTTCTTCTGTGGTTCACAAGGTTCGTATAACAAAATTAAGTCACAGAAGATGCATACACCTAAAATAATAGAAAAAGAACCACTCTTTGAATCAACCTAAGAGTCAATTGGCTTCATAGAGATAGCTTAGCATTCAAAGTCTTACTAAAATCCCTCCTTTAAGTTGTTCTCAATCAATCAACACACAGCGACACGGTATACACGCTCTGCATAAACTCTAGCAATCCAAGACAGTAGCTTTTGCATTAAACTCGGTGCTAGTTTCAACTTAAGAAATTAGAGCGTTTCGTACAGGCCTTGTCACACTAAAGTCTAAACACGGAGTCCATATGATAGGTTCAATTTGATCACACTACATGCAAGCAAACCAAGTTAAAGCGCGACGCAATTTCTGTACGATCAATTATCACCCAATTAATCAATAGACAAGACAATAAAATTCAAAGTTTAACCCCAAACAAAGACAATAAAAAAACACCACCTTTAAACTATGGAACTATCTCATCTTTCATAAAACAATCATGCCTTTCCATTACATCCTTAGACACAACTCTACATATTTGCGCTGCAAGCATCGGCATCAGCATACAGGAGAGAGTATTACACCAATTCAACTGGAATATATATATCAAACAAGATTAGTAGATTACAAATCACATACACGTGGCATTTAAAAACGACAACAACAAATACACCGAAAAAACACCCTCATCCTCACGAGGGCCGGTCCGGAGAAACCCTGATCTGAACCGGAACAGGGCGACCCGTTCCGGTTCCTCCGCAGCTGCTGCACGCCATTCGACCCGACCCGGCGCAGGTCCGGCACCCGGAGTCTCCGTCGGACCAACGGCTGCACATGCAAGCTTCACGGCCCGTGCCGTTGCATCTGGGGCATCTGGGGCCCCGACCCGAACCCATCATCGGGTTCTCGTCGATGACCCGTTTCATGATAACGGCGCCCGCTAATACGCTCAGACCAGTGGCTAATTGAGATATTACAATAGGACCCATAATTGGGTTGTGCTATTTTTGTTCTTGTTGTTGTTGTTTATTGAGTTGAAATTGTTGAGAGAAAATAATGTGAAAATTGGGTGAAGATTTTTTTTTTGTGTGTGTGTGTGGTGAAGTGGTGGTGGAGGTGTACACGTAAGTGTGTGGAGAAGCTAGTGGTTTAGGGGAGAAGGGGAATTTTTGGAGTGTAGTAGAAGAGAGGGCAATTTGTAGTTGATTTTTTTTTGGGATTTGATATTTTGCTTTTAAGTTTTAACCATGCTTGTTGTTCTTTTATGGTAATTTTCGTCCACCTCCTCCACGGAGGTTTCAGATTTTGGCATATAGTTCCTTGAGCTTTTATATTTTGGCATATATCTTCTAAGTTTCATTCATTAGCATATACTTGCTTCATGTTTCAATTCTTTTGCATATAAATTCATTCCATCCATTGACCCTTAGTCAACTATCAAAGTTGAGGGTAAATATGTAATTTTCTTATAATTTAAAATATGAAAAACTATTTATGACTATTAATATGTTAATTTACTTAAATATAATCCATTTGTTATGATAATCTAAATATATAAAGTAAGCATGATTTATTTTTAATTATATTAGTTCATTAACAATTTTGTATTTACAAATTTAATTTTTTTAGAAGTCTTTTAAGTAGTTAAAAATTGATGCAATTAGAAAAATTATAACTTACTGTCATCTACTTATTTTTAATATTTATAGAAATTTGCAGCATTTTTACTAGAAATTCTGAACATTTTATTCATATGCGCTATTGTTGATGATTATATTAATTAAATAATATTTTATTGGAATATCGATCTTATTAATATGTTTATATATGTAAAATAAAATATAGAATAAAAAGAATATCTCTCTAAATTATGTTATTGTTTGGTAGAGAAAAATATGCATATTAATGGACCAATATGATTAAAATAAATATGCTTAATTTGGGTATTTATACTATAAGAATAAATAGATTATATTTAAGTTGATTAACAAATTAATAACCATAAGTAAGTTTTAATATTTTAAATTCAAGAAAATTACATATTTGCCCTCACTTTTGATGGTTGACTAACAGTCAATGGATGGAAGGGTGGCATATACAAAAGAATTGAAACCTTAGGGGGTATATGCAAAAGAATTGAAACCTCAGGGAGGTATATGCTATTAATAAAACTTCAGGGATATATACTAAAATATTAAACCTCAAAGGGCTATATGCCAAAGTATGAAACCTCACGGAAGTGGATGAAAATTACCGTTCTTTATTGTCCTCCAAGTTTAAAAGGAAAATAGAAAACAAATAAGGAGATGGGGATTTTTCTTTACCTCTTGTTTTGGGCTCGCCTCATATTTGATTTTTCTTCTTTTAATTGATTAAAAGGTCAAATTTGACGGTTTTTATTTTTTATTTTTGTCTTTTTGGGGCAATGGAGGCCCTAAAAACGGCTGAGGATGATGTCGGCCGTGCCGCCGTGCAACAACAATATACTAGTGGAAGAATGTTGCACAAACTCCATTTTTTATTAGTTTATGCACATTTTTAGTAGTTTGATCGCTTTTGCTTACTATGTAATATAATAGTTTTTATAATATAATCAAATCAAGAATCGGGATTGGAGTCAACTAATGGTTGGCTTGCTATTTCTTTCTCCTTTTTTTTTGTCAAAAGAGGAATTTATCAAAGGTAAAAGAGAGAAGTATAAGAGGTATTTTACAACGTTCATCAAATATTAGAGCGCAAACGATGATTCGATCACCCAAATAACTGTTTGTTATTATATCTTATGTTGGGTGATTCCTAAACTTTCACACACGAATATCATCGGCACAATTCTTCTGTACCAAAAGCCTGTGCCAATACATGTACCACTAATTGGATGATGACACGTGTACAGAGATTATTTTGGCCCCTCAACTCTCCCCTTTTTCTGTTTTAACCCAAATTGACCCCACTTCTATTTTAAATTATAATTATCACCCCAGCTGTACAAGGAAAGAAAATTAAATGCCAAATAAACACAAACACACAAATCCTCAAACCCGTTTCGATGTCTTCTTGCTCATTTGTATAAAAATTACTTCAATTCATTGTGAATAATTTTTTCAATTATCAAAATTTCATTTCCCAGTTCTTTCATTTCCTCATCTTAACACAACTTCAATTCATTGGAGATACTTTTGAACAGTTCATTTTCCAAAGCAAATTTTGACAGCAATAATTGAGTACAGAGAAAATCCTAAGCAATTAGATCGTTGGAGCAGTTGTCTTCAGACTTGCTACAAAGGGAGGCTTAGGATTTGATGGAAGAGAGTTTATTGTTCACTGCAGGCTTTCTCAAAAATTGTGATGAGAATTAAAAACTCTATGTTTAAGAGTCTTGATTAGGGTGAAGGTTACGTGGGAGAACAAAATTCTATGTTTATTTGGCATTTAATTTTCTTTCCTTGTACAGTTGGGGTAATAATTATAATTTAAAATAAAGTGGTGTCAGTTTGGGTTAAAATAGAAAAAAGGAGAGAGTTGAGGGGCCAAAATAATCTCTTTACACGTGTCAAAGTCTAATTCGTGGTACATGTATTGGCACAGGCTTCTGGTACAGATGATTTGAAACGGAATATCATACCCACAGAAAAAGAACTCATTCATTATTAATTACTTTAACTACTTAGATCTTAAGTTCCAAACAGTTACTAAAAAAAGTTGTGAAGGTTTTAATTAATAACTGAAACGGGAATTACTTAATAAAAAATCATACAAACAGTTCATTGGAGATGAAATTTAAAATTATAGACGAGTACTTAATCTCTTTTGTGTATTATCAAGAATCCTGGAGTTGTTAACAAATGCAGACAATTCCAATTTATGTTTTAAATTGGGTGGGCACACGTCACTAAAACACCTTTACCACTTAATGGACCTAAGAGATCAAAGTACAAACTAGTCCTCCGAGAGCGAAAAAAAGAGGGATTTTAACTAAGTAACAAGCGTACAATCACTTCGAATCTGCATTTATCATGCAACCATAAGCTATGAATAGTTTGTCAAATGTACATATAGTTTTGTGTTTGATCTCTACGTCAGCATTCGCGATATCAGCGTCTTATTCAACAAACAACTATACTCAACTCATGCATTGGTCTGAGATACAAACAACATTAAATACAAGTTCTCAAAAAATAAACAAATAAACTCAATTTATCAAATTAAAAATAGAAAAGATTCACAAAAATCAATTTATCACACAACTTCTCAACTCAATTTATCAAATTAAAAATAGAAAAGATTCACAAAAATCAATTTATCACACAACTTCTCCTATAAATGGTAAACAACGGTGAACTTTACCCAAGCATTACGACAATAGGACACATACACATGTTTGTGATCGATGTTCAACAACTCTATACAATAAAAAAAAATAAAGTAGAAAACAATAAATCTATTCTAGAACAAAATAATAAAAGACATGAAATGTAAGTGTTTATGAGTCTTTCTTGTTGTCTTCTATTCTATGATCTTTGATATTGATACAATCGAGAAAGCGTTAGCTTTATGCATAAATTTGATAATCACAAGATTAAAGGCTAAATTTGAATCTGGTTTGTTTTTGACAAATTAGTAGCGCAATTCCATTGGGAACGGGCTGAAAAGTCGAACCCATTGCTTTCCAATGACGTAGACCTTTTTTTCGGGCATACTCTTTCATTTAGGCTCTGAAACTAGCATTTTAGCCGTTTTTTGTAATTTTGGATTTAGTTATTAGACTCAAAAGTAGTATTCCGTTTGTTGGAGTGTGTTCCACGCCTTTAGGACTTTTAATTCGGGTATCATTTGATTCTTTTTCCAATTTTACAAAAAAAATATGTTTTATTAATTTTTTTTATGTGTTTTCGTGATTCAGGGTTTATATATTATCTTGTAAACTCTTAAAGATAGTTTAGTTGAGTTTTAAATAAAGTTTTCTGCGTTTTTTCTGTTTTGCATCTAACTCTTGGTGTTCTTTCGTGAATCAACGAGTTTTGATTCCTTTTTTTGTTATTCTCAGTCTTTTCTATAAGCTCCAACTATATCAGATATATGAATGTGAGACTTTTCAGGGGTATTTATAGTTGTTTGAGAAGCTGGATTCGTCCATAATATATGCACAAGTCAGATGGATTTCTCGATAGACTTGGACTCTGAAAGATTTGGCTCGATTTGAACGTGTTTTCACAATGACATTGTTAACGCCAATCGTGGCATTGCCATGCTAGATCAACAACAACTAGGGATAGTCTTATGCTAGGGAAGCACTGTCAACGCCAGGTTGTACATCTGCACACATAGGTTGTTAAAGCTAGGGTGGCGTTGTCTATGGCTAGCATTGTCAAAGCTGCGTATGGCATGGTAACGCCATGTTTTTTCAAGTTACTCATATTTTGTTCTTTTCACTCCTTGTAACTTCCATTTAGCTCTTTTGATCTCGTTTTGCTTTTGTTTTCGAACTTTATTTGATAGTTTTTTCATTCTTTGGCTTGACACTTAGAAAATAACAAAAGGCGTGAAAAATGGACTTGCATAAAAGTAAGTAGATAAATATGATAAAAATGCGTAATTTAGACACTTATCAATCACATAACATAGTAACTCGTGTTAAGTAAATTAACGATATATTAATGCGTAGATTCTCAAGTTCATGAATAGTTCAAGTAATATAGAAATTTTAAATACTAATTACTGGTTTCACGATGAATCACCTTGTGCTAAGTAATAAATCCAGACTAACTTATCATAATCTTATCGAATATTTAGATAAATGAATAATTGATAATCGCTGAGTTACCTAATTGATAATCGCTGAGTTACCTGAATATCCTATTCTCCGATGTGATGCATTGTAAACCATGACGATATATCTATCAATTATGAGACTTGTCCCGTCAATTCCTTCAAAAGATATCAAATCATTCATAGTTTAGCCTCATGTATCAAAGCGTAAAAATCAAGATAGAAAAATTATATGACAAACTCAAATAATCAACATCAAAGAAAGTATTCAACGTAAATTAATTCAATTACTACCTAATTCTAGGAACAAATAATTTGACTCATGAGAATACAATTATATATGGATGAAATAAAAGAAGATTAAAATTAATTTTTTGGAGAAGGTCAATTCTTGATTAGACTTTGATTTCTCGTGGATTTTAAATTTATATAAGATCTTCTCTTATAAATCTCTTGTTTTCTCTTAAGTTTGTCTCCTTCAACTTCATTTTCTTTTCCCACTTAAAGACTCCTTTAGGTGTTGTAGGATAATTCTAGTGTGACTAGAAGTTTTTAAAAGAAGTACAGAACGTGTCGAAATTAAGAAAAGTCCAAAATATGCATCGTTGATGATAATAATTTTGTTACAACTCTCGATATTCTCATCCATTTTGTGCACCACTGTTTTGCTGGAAATTGTGACTTTCCAGTGGTGCATGTAATCGACTCCACTTCATTTTAAATCAAAGTAAGAGTTCCAACTGAACTCTCTTCAACTGCAATGGTAGCATTGGTCTATTTCACGCTCTTTTTTATTTTTATTTTTTATATATATTTATTTATTTCATTTAGTGTTATGTTTGTCTTGTTTTGCTCTTCTTTGTTTTCTACTTTTCTTATATAATAGAAGAAGAGAAAAACTATTAAAAGTAAATGTAAAGCTAATTAAACAAAGAAAATCAATATCAAAAGTAAAATAATACTTAGTTTATGAGTGTTTTCAAACTCATCACATAAGTCACCCAAATTCAGTCCGAAAGATTCTGTAGTTCATGGCGTATTTTACAATTCTGAACAAATTATACAATCTTTCGAAGTCGGATTATAACTAAATCTAATTAAACGTTGTTCTGTTTGGTTAAATGACATATTACGATGTGAAGCTATTATAATCAGCGTTTTTAAACCCGGACCGGGCCTTTGAACCGGCGAGGCACCGGTTCGCGGTTTTTGACGGTTGAACCGGTTCGACCGGCGGTTGAACCGGTCGAATCGGTCGAACCGGTACCAAATACAAACGACCGGGTCCCGGTCCGGCCGGTCCGACCGGCTCGGCCGGTCCGGTTTTAAAAACACTGATTATAATTTAGTTCTAATTGTCTGCTTACCAAGCGACCTCGTGATTAATAGTGTTTCTATATATAATTGTATCTACTAACATCAAGACTACCTGACCAAAATAAAAGAAAACAAAGACTGAAAAGTTTGAAAAGGAATGAAGACTTTCGAAAAAACAAAATAGGATTAGATTCACATAATTATATTCGAGTTGTCGTTGACCCAACTTAGTCTCCCGGCTGAAATTCATGTAATACTAGACACGAGCACTGATTAATAAGTACATGATGGTAACTAAATTTATTAATGCAAAGTTTTTGTCTTCTTGATTTATTATATTGAAGTAGTTTTTTGACTTTTTCCAATTATTCATAGTGACACTCACTGTTGCTTACTATTACAAAAATAATCTGATTTTTTTGACTTGAGGTTATGGTAAACACGCTACTCAACCTATGACCACGAAATTAGTTTTCTAGATTTTTGTTTAAGTCAAGACGAACGTTATGGTAATTATAGAATCTTCCTTACAATTGGATGGATCCCAACGTGCTGGTCATATATATACGAATGATTTATATATATATATATATATATATATATACGAATGATTAACTTGGACTTAATTTTTGGTCCACGCCGTTGACAAAGGAGATACAGTTCAATTTATGTAAAATAGTTGTGGCATTGGGAAATTTTTTGTGTCTATTTATGATGCCTATCTTTTTCTAAAGATATTAAGACAGATATTTGAAATAATTGGCAACTCAAAAGTACTTAACTAATGTCGAGATGGCCGAGTTGGTCTAAGGCGCCAGATTAAGGTTCTGGTCCGAAAGGGCGTGGGTTCAAATCCCACTCTCGACATTACCTTAAATATTTTTCTTTTATTTTTTTGTATTTTCTTCTTTTGTGACGAGCATATAAATACTGGCTGCATTCTCCAAAAACGTTTCCTCGTTCTATGACTAACATATCTGTAAAGCCCAGAAAATAAAACTGGGCTAAAAGAAGGCCCATTGTTATAGTGCATTTGCTCCAACTAGGCCTTTTGTTTTTGAATTTACACAGATTTGGTCTGTTATAGAAAAAGTGTAAAACTGTTGATCCGTGGGCCGAAATTGTTACAGCCACTCCTGTAAATGCTCTTGCAAATTTATGTTCTGCCTTCCATCAGTTTCTAATATTTTGAGTTTTTTTTTTCCCTTCCATTAGTCTTCTTTACCCTCCCCCAAAATAATCATTTATCTCAATGATAATATTCCTTTCATGAGGTCTATTTATATATAATGGACATGAAGTAGTAGGAAATATATATTGTGTAAATTATTAATTAAAAAATAGATAAGATGACGAAGTGCTGTTAAACACCCACATGTATAAGTCGATTTTGATGAAAGCTATTATATAGCTGAACATCTAATCTACAAATTAGTGTAAAATTTGATCATCTTAATTAGGTCAGTGATTGCATCATGTAATTCACTATAGTTTCAGAAAAGGTATATAATATTCAAGATTATTTTCTTTTTTTCCAAAATAACACTAGTTCAAGAGTTTTTATGGCATTCCTGTATTTAAACAATGAATATCGCCTGTCACTAGCAAAACTTGGAGTGCTCCTATCACTTGTACAAAAACAGAAAAATCGGCACCACAAATCTCCAACAGTTGATCAATTGAGTTCATACACATATAAAACAACGACAAATCAAAAAATTGAACCCTAAAAAAAGATGGCGTGCAGGATTGTTTTGAGAACGATTGTATTAGCAGAACCGTGTTTGCATTTGCCTCTCGTAGGCAAAAAGGCTGCAATTTTTACATTCCACAAAAAATTAGGGCGTAAAGCAAATGCTAAAAGTTATCATCGTCTCGCGAGAAGTTTCTCGAGCAATGGAAACTCGCCTACATCTGGCGATGAATCTGAGCTAGGTCCTGCTCAAGAAGCCGTTTTGAAGGCGATTTCAGGTTTATATATTGTTTTTATAAAATTAATCAATCATTGGTGCTGTGATGCTGCTAATTCTCACAATTACAATTCTTGTTTGTATCATTTTTTTTTCTATGTTTATGTAAGTCTTAATTCTAATTTGTGCCTATTTATGTGCAAACATTTGGAGTGTTACAAGTGGAATTAGAATAATTGAATTAAAGTTTCCTATTTTTCACGAGTTTCATTTCATTAGTCGTTACGTGCTAGTCGGTGTAGGAGTGTTAGATGTGCTAATCTTATCTGATTGGATAAAGCTTGTGTTTATGAGGTCCAGTTCATGTTTCTAAGAATGCGCGTGTTAATGACGATATATGGTTTCCATCTCTATTGGTATTGTGCGTGTTTTGTTGAAAGGAGTCATTGAGAGTGTTTCTTTTGAACTTTTCAGAGGTTTCAAAGGTCGAAGGAAGGGTGGGACAAACTACCAATTTAGTCATTGGAGGTACGGTTGCAGATGATTCGACCAATGAGTGGCTTGCTCTCGATCAGAAGGTATGCTCTATGCCATCTGACCAACCTTCCTTCTTGTCCTTCGATTGATTTCTTTGAGTGGAATTATATCTCTGCATATCATATCAGCAAAGAGTTCTTCATGTAACGGTGGTCGCAAAAGATGCTAATGACTATTATCCAGTGAATTCGGAAAGCAGAACCTTCTCTTGAGTAGGAAGACAATGTTATAGGATTAATCCTCATTGTGTATTTTTCCATTCGTGTCAATCAAGTAATGGGACTCTGGCATGGAGATTTACATATGTTCTAGTTTAGGATAGTTACATCTATACCCCTTTCGGTTTGGTCTAATAACATAAAGCTTCCCTAAATGTTTCAATAATTACACAGGCACCTCCATGAAGTTTGAAAAATGACAGGAAGTAGGGGGTCTATTCGTAATATTGTCTCTGTAATTATTCAAACATTAGAACCTATTTGTAGTGTTTTTTTTTTGTTGATAAGTTAGTGTTCTGTAATTATTCATATAGTATGAAAATTCTTGTTATTAGATTAAACCTCAAGGGGTGTAAACATAATTATCCCTTTAATTTACAGGTAAACTCATATCCAACAGTGAGAGGATTTACAGCAATCGGAACTGGAGGTGACGATTTTGTGCAAGCCATGGTTGTTGCTGTTGAATCGATACTTCAAGAGCCAATACCAGAAGTAAGCACCCATTTTTGGCATTTGTAGTATGCATAGACATTTCAACCAACTGGGCAAGATGCAATGGATGTGACTTTTATGGCTACTGAATAAAGTTCTGTGTATGCTTATCTTTGATATAAGGATCATATTTGCTTCAACTTTGACCACCTTATTCTAAGAAATTCCTTTCAAGACATCAATGCAATCTCATACGAGACATTGAACTGCAATTTTGTTCTTGACAAAGAACTACAGCGATAGGGGAAGGAGTAGCAGTATAGCTTTAGCTGGTGTTGTTGGTATACTAACAGCATATATCTGGTCTTTTGTTGCAAAATCTCGAAAATTATGAAACATAATTAACGAAACTGTTGGGTGCTATCAACAATTTTTCCTTTGACGGGGAACTCAAGCTCTGAAAACTATTGCATTCTAATGCAACCATGAGATTATTGTAATAAGGTAATCAGTAACAGTGTTACCTGGGAGGCGGCGACAACGGAGCTAACATCTTTCAAACCACAAGGACTTTAGCTACTTCAGAAGTCAGAAGTGGGTAGTCACTAAACCTGATTATTTTTTGTGGCCTCGGATTCTATTGCTACATGAAAGATATATCCAGATCAGGTCTTGATAAAACGAATATAGATGCCTGTGAACAAAGAATATTAAAGTTTTCTGTTACAATTACAGGAAACCTGGTCCAGCTCTTCATTACGATTATTGAAAGTTAAGATTACTTGAGTATGAACCCTAAGAATGTTCAGATTTGATGAACGCTTGGTTTGAGGATGCTTTGATCTGCAGAGAAAAGCATGACGGGGCAATTTTCTGGAGTTTCGTGGATTTTTACTTCTTCAGCTCTGTATCTTTTTGTCGTCTCATGGAACAAATTGTGATGTAACCCACGAGATGTCGTTGTTTTCTTAAAGTTTGCCTGCTTTACTTTTTGAAAGTGACCTTGATTTCCTGGCTGGAAATTACTAAACCTAGAAAGTTGACGCTTGCTTGTGTCATATATTTCCTGACAAACAACTGATTTCTTTGGTGGATTTCATAGATGATGATTGTCTTTTGTCTGCTCTCTCCTCTTTTTATGTTGGGTTGCCTTTTCTATTCATCGTATGATGGGATCTTTATTAGCTTCGGCTGCTTTATTTTTTTATTATCTTTTCTATCGAATGCAAGCCAGAAAGTTAACAGATGTTAACTGTTACAGGGCCAAGTGAAACAGAAGATCTCTTCAGGTGGCAAATATGTATCTGTAAATATTGGACCTGTTCAAGTTGTTTCCAGTGAGCAGGTTCTCTCTCTCTCTCTCTCTCTCTCTCTCTCTCTCTCTCATGTGAAAAAGTAGATTTTTGTGGTGTCAATTATGGTTATCGATTGGATGTGTAATAATAACATAATTGAAGTGTTTACAGGTCCAAGCGGTATACAACGCAATGAGAAGAGATGACAGGATGAAATACTTTCTGTAAATGTACTTCCAGTTGGATTTTGGCATATCCTTGTTAGATCATGTTGTCTCAATTCTTTTCTTTCTTTTTCATCTACATTCTGCTACTTTTCTGGTAATAGGTCGTTAATTTACCCACATTTAGATTGTATCTAGCTACTAATCTATACTACACCAAGTCTTCCTGCATTATATGAATGGTGTGTTGTCATCTATACTAAAGAAATATTGAGTCTCTAACATCTGACGTCAAAGGTAAAGACACTCTCCTTTTGGTTAAAATGTGAAGCTCAGAGTTCCATCATTTGAAGCAGAGTCACTTTCAATAATTATATAAATCCAGCTCTTAGACTTATATCTTCAAAGTCTATAAGCTCCTATACCTTGGGCTCTTATTATTTAAATCCAGCTCTTAAGACTTATATCTCCAAAGCCTATAAGCTCCTATTCGTTGGGCTGTTTTTTCTTGCTGAAGTTGGATTTAGTAACATCTCGTTGTTCTTTAGTCATATTTACAAAGTGCTTTTGCAAGACGTTGAGAGATGCCTATGCAGCAAGGTTCCAAGGATGTGAGTGAGAAATTATTGCCATCGTTGTTGTTCATCACGTCAGCAACTTTGAACTAACAACCTTGACCTACTATCTAGTTCTTTGACTCATCTCACTTCAGCAGCTCCATCATCCTTACTTTATAAATTGGGGTATTCTTGGAGTTTGGTACTTACGCAGATATCAACTTTGAAAAATACCACAGTATATCTATTACTTTTTGGTCTTTGTTTCAGATGGTATCTTCGTAATATTCGATTTTTTAAAAGAAATTCTGTTATTAGACTAAGTTTTTTAGATGTATATAAGTTGGTCTTCATTCCACATGTTTAGAATTTACACTAAAAGAATCAGCTCCAACGACTAATTATAAACTATCTTCAGAATCATGTTGCCATATAATATCACGTCAACCAATTGGCTGTTTGCCCTTTGCATAACGCCACTCAAAGGAGAAAGATGCTTCTTCTCGAATGAGGTACTCATTTTGAAAATAAGCAATTGGTTACAGGTCCCAATCATTAACTTTTCACACCATTATTGAATCGAATCAAAATTAATTAATGTGGTTTTTGTTGATAATATGAATTAATGTGATTAGGCCTTACTTTTCTTATGCAACCTAAAATTAGCACTCTAACTTCATAGCGAAAATTGTATCAACTATAGGCAGGACCACCAACCCCTTTATTGGCCAACGGTCCTCAATTGATCAGCCAGTCAGTTTCCTCGACAATTTTTTAAGGATTTAGCTGGTGACCTCTGATTATTAATATCATTATAAAAAGACCTTAACAACGAACAATTAAACTGCATGATATATATTCCATTTCTTTTTTCAAATTTATCATTCAGTTGCGTCACGAGTGTGGTAGGCGCCAAGTCTATATCAACGATATGGATGACTAAAGCTACTGTTGTAGTGAAGGGAAAAGTCCTTTTACCAAAAACTTGTTTAACTTCTTTCATATTATTTACATGTCACAGTTAACTTATGTCCACAAGGTCTAATTTTCTAGGAATTGTTACGTTAATGCTTCTGACGTTTGGTCTAATAAACCAAACATCTTTACAGTGTTTGAATTATTACACGAACACCCCTTGAAATTTGAAAAGTTATTACAGACAAATTCTCATTGAAATTTCAATAATTACAAAAAACACCCCTTCCAATTTGAATTTTTTTATAGATAGACAAGTAAATAACCTATTTTTACATATTCTTTTTTAAAGTTTTATGGGGTACTAATCATTCAAACAATAAGTCATTCAACCAGTAAGAGGAGCTTCTGTAAATAAACCAAACTTTAGGGTGTAGATGTAACTATCCAATTTTTTTGTAATAAACTCAACTTAGCCAGAGACTATCCGGCTATATATAATAGGAATACCAGGAATGAGAGAATATATAAATCCATCAAAAGTCAATATATTGACCATAATAGTAAACCTAGTATTAAAACCTTTTATGTGAACTCTTGCAATTTATAAATTTACAAAAGCCAACAAGTTACTACTTTTTGCCATGATACCATTTGAGGCAGTTCTAATCCGGTTGTCGATTTGATGATAAGATTTCTTATGAAATATTTAACCGTCATATGCTGTAAAAAAGTACATCAACGCAAGTAAAGCTATACTTTTTTTCTTTTTATTGATGGAAGAGTAAAGCTATACTTGTATTATTGTATACATACATCACAGCCTCAAGGTTGTGGGACATTTGATGTCGTCAATGTCGGCGTTTCTCTATTTGTCGCATGGTTTGATTACATAAATTAATATAAGCAAATATAGTACACTAGTTAGTACCAACTTTGCAGCTAGCCATCAAGCAATGTTTATAATATAATTGCTTCTCATAATTATTCTTTCATATCTGCCCTTTTTCTGTTGTTACTTCAGGTTATACTGATTTGTATAATCTTCAAATTGTGTAAGGAACCATGGTACAGAACATTGAAGAACAGGAAAGTCATGTACATGGTTCAGAACCTGAGGTATTTCTTAGTTGTCCTTTGTTGTTCAAAAATGTAGAGTTTTTCAATTGCATACTGGCTAAAATGTGTTCTGTTGTGCTTCAAGAATGTCACAGAATACCAAGGAGAATCCTTTCTATCATCTTCTCTGCCCAATTCACCAAACCAAAACAGCAGAACAACCAGCATGATAATCAAGGCAAGTTGCTATTACTGAAATTTGAGAGATGGTCGGATTAAGGTCTACGTGTATGTAATAAGTTTTAGTCATAATATTCATATCTACACCCCGTGAAGTTTGGTTTGATTATAAAAGATCTCTCTGTTGTTTGAACAGTTTATAAAAAACACATTGTAGTATTAGAAAAAATAAATTTATTACTATAGACTAAAATTTGAATGTTAACAAGTACCCCTAAAGTTCAAAATATATTAAAGATTTATTGCATATGTTTTTTGAAGCTTCACGAGTGTGTCTATAGTCATTCGAAGTTTAAGGAAGTGTTCATAGTTAGATCAAAACTTCAGATGTAGATGTAATAGTTCCTAATCTTTAGCCCGACAGAAAAATTCTCATCGTTTCTTTTTCTCATAGTTCATGCATCATACAGAAGAATGAAATTTCCTTTTTTTCTGACGATAAACATATTCTTTTGTCACATGAACAAAAAATACAGAAAGTGAATACAATAATTCCAGCACACTTGATCGCAGAAGCCATATCAACACTCCATGGACTCGACCTCAGATGGTCAGGCCCCATCACCCCAACCGAACGCCAATACGTACAACAATACGTATTCGCCAAATACCCTGAATACAACAACGGCCTAGTCGAAGAACAAACCGATTTATACACCACACTCAGCATCAACGAAGACTCCTCAGACTCCCCGAAAAAATCCTCTTCACCCTCATACACCACAAGCAGCCCCTCCAACTTCGACAAAACTCAATTAGACCCCTCAAAACTACTCGACGTCATTTCAAAAAAGACCTCTTTTCAAGGAAACTTCATCTCAATCCCAGAAATCCAGGCAAGAAACAGAGCTTTACAGAACTGCGGATTATCAGAAGACGACTATTTAGTCATCTTCACACCAACTGTAAAAGAAGCTTTAATAATGGTTGGAGAATCATACCCTTTTTTCAGAGGGAATTATTACTTAACAATTCTTGGAGAGGAGTTTGACTTGGTACGAGGATTTGTAAATAATAAGGATTCTAAGTTCATTGCGGCGCCAGAGACTTGGTTGGATTTGAGGATCAAAGGATCGCAATTGAGTCAGTATTTTAGAAGGAAGTGTAAGTTTAGTCCCAAGGGACTATTTGCTTATCCTGCTTGTACTAATGGAGGAAGATCGTCGATGCATTGGATATCGGAGGCTCATAGGAATTCTTGGCATGTCTTGCTTGATGCGAGTACATTGGATTTGGGAAATGATTGGATCAATTTGGAGCTTCATAGGCCGGATTTTGTGGTGTGCACGGTGGATTTAGCGCATGCTCAACCGTCGAGGATTACTTGTCTTTTGGTAAGGAAGAAATCGTTTGATACTGCTACAAGTTCAACATAGTTTGATGTTTTTCAATTAATGATGTTGAATTTGTAAGATAAGTTGAGGGATTGTCAAATACGTGCAAAAGGTTGATTAATTATTGTTTAAGAAGCTGTAATCAGGCGACATTTGCATGCATGTTTCAATTGATGGCTAACTTATGTTTTTGTTTATTGAATATATGAGTTTGACCAAGGTCTATAGAACAGAAAATTTCACCATTAGTCCTCTAACTTGGCATCGATTCGGAAATCGTCCTATAACTTGGCATTCCATAAATTTTCTCCCCTAACTTTGCATAAAATTCAATTTCAGTCCCCCGATACTGAAAATTACCAAAACCCGTCCGATTATAGCACACGAGTGGTCACGTGACCCTCAATCTGAGGAGTTAGGGCTTGAAATTTCCACTTGCAATCTCACACGTGTAGAGACACTTGGAAAATCGCATTTTGTAATCTTGCACCCCAAGTCACACGTTTGAGACTGCTCGTGTGGCAATCCCAAGCTCCAAATCCCCAAATTGGGGGTCATGTGACCAATCACATGCTATAATCCGACGAATTTTAGAAATTTTAGGTGTCGGAGGACTAAAATTTAATTTAATGCCAAGTTAAATGACCATATTCATGCGGTGCCAAATTATAGGACGATTTCCAAATAGATGCCAAGTTAGATGACTAATGTTGAAATATTCCTGTCTATTACATGTTCTTTCGCTAAAATTAATTTGTATGTGATGCTTCGAAATGGTCTAAATTCAATAATAAGCGAAAGGAATTTATTGTTTTACTAACTTTGTGAAACAAAAACTGTAAATATACTTGGGGGGGGGGGGGGGGGGGACATCTGAATCAAAATTTAAAAGCAAGGTTGCAGCTTAAACTATCCGCCTACTATATGGTAGTTCAAGATTTAAGTTGAAAGATAATAAGTTGCAGTATCTGTTGAATCTTCTGTATCCGGTGATTTGATATTCAGTTCTGGTGATGGAGCCCGGCGTCTAACGATGTGCGCCAACATGTGGCCACGCAAGGACTTACCCGAGTGAAATCTTTTTCCACATTTAGCACAATTGAATTTAGATTTTTCCGTTGATGAAGTTGAAGCTTTACAACGTTGTGTTTTCTTGACGGAGAGTCGATCTTTTCCTTTACCTTGAGTATGAGCCCAAGTATTGTGAATCGATAAATTCCTTTTAGAAGTGAAACTTCTTTTGCACTTTGTGCAATAATGATCACTCTTTATTGTTGTTAATTCTTCTTCGCTATGACTATCCTTCGACTTCTTATTTTCATTTTTCTTTATTCGGTTTTTTCGACCTCGGAGCTCCATTAATGTTTCTGAATAGAAAATGGATTGTTAGAGTTATAGCGGTGTCGATTTATAGAATCATAAAGCCGCGTCTCATGGAAAAATTATTTTACGCAACCGTTACATTGCTGATGTGGTGCAACCAATGGATGAGATGAAATATATTTCCTAAAATGTAGGCATTAACCTCCCTTCAATCTCATCCCAACCGTGTATCTACATCAATAACCGACTGGTTGTGCCACCTCATCATGCAACGGTTGCACGAAATAATTTCTCCATCTCATGGCACGTGACTGTGATGATTTTTTTTTTTTTTTTTGTTGATAAATTTGTTTGAAGGACTTAAATAGGAAAACAAATACAACCTAAGAGATCAAAATTAGACTAAAACAATATAAATGACAAAAATAGATGGGGTACAACTTGAATGACCAATTTCAATATATTTCAGTTTTTAGAGAGAAAAAAATATATAAAATAGCCAAAATATTTGTTAAAACTATCTTATATAATATTATTCTTAAAATTATACCATGTGATAATCATGCACGACAAGATTAAAACATAAAATAGTGAAACAAATATATCTTTAAATTATATCTTTTGCACATAACTGAACTCTATCAATGTCAATTGAGGGGGAAAATATGCGGTTATGACGAGTCATAGATAAAAAATAGTTACCCGCTAATAATTTATTTACGATGGGTTGGGTAAAATTATCAACACGTTTAATATCACCTAAAAAAAATACACATGACACATAAGTTACCTACCAACACACACTACACCTAGATTACCTAAAAATACACACACTACAACTAATCACCTAAAAAGTACACATTGCACATAAAGACTAACAAGACACCTAACTCACCTAAAAAAAACACATTTCACCTAAATCACCTAGAAATACACAGTTACCTAAAAAATATACATTACACCTAATTCATCTAAAAACAAACATTACACCTAACTTACCTCGAAAATAGAGAATACGAACACACGCTATAGATACACACCTAAAAAATACTGAATACACCCGAAACACACATCAAACTTAAAGACCTCAGCCATCCTAATCCACCTAACCCTCACCCTTACTCACCCTACCCACTTCCGTCCTAACGTTTACCCTCACCTATGCAACCACCACATCTTACCTTCTCACTTACCGCCACGACACCCCAACCTCACCTCACTCCATCTGCCTCATCTTGTGATGAACTACTCGTTTTCAATTCTTCTTTACTACTTTATATCTATTACTAAGTACTATTTTTACTTTTCATGCCCCTACTTAGTAGAGAGCATACAAATAACTGTATAGAAAGATTATATATAAAGGTTATTTTGATGTAAGGTAGCTCCAATACCCTTATTACAACACTTAAAAGAAAGTAATTAGTAGGGTGCTTTAAATTAAGATATATAATTAGTTCTTATAAACTATGTGTGATATCCTAAAGAAACTAGTGAATTGATTGAGCTTGTAGTTGTCCTTTTTCTTTTTCTTTTTTCTTCTTTTTTACGAATAATGACTAGTTCGAGTTCATTGATTCAAATATTAAAAATCTTTAGTGATTTATTGGTTACCAATTGCCTAAACCACTATTTTTTTCTCTTTACTTTACAACTATATGAAAATTAACATATGTTATGTTATTACAATAATCTTACACATATTTTTGAGCTTGTTTAAATAAAGTGATCCATAACCTAAATAAACATTCTATTTTTTGTAAATCTGGAATATCAAGAAACAATTACAAGAACAAATATAATTCTTAACTTAATGATTAAAGCAGGTGATGAAAAAGAAAAGTGACAATTAAAGAACCAACTCTTGTGTTGTATTTTCTTAGTATTTAGTAGTATATGTTTTACGTGTAGTGTGTTAGTGTACTTTTAAGATAATTTAGGTGTCGTGTGTGCTTTAAGGTGTAATGTCAAGTTTTCTCAAGTGATTATGTGTAGTGTGTGTTCTTTTATGTGATATACATGTAATGTAAGGTTTTATATAATTTATGTGTCATATGTCTTTTTTTTTTTGTGTAGTATGTGATTTAAAAGGTGATTAGGTGGATTGTGCGTGTGTTTGTGTGTGTTTTAAGTATTTTAAGTGTAGTATACACCTTTTAAGAGATTTATGTGAAGTCTTGTTTTAAGGTGATCATGTGTGTGTTTTAAGTGCAACCTGTGTGTTTGTAAGTGATTTAGGCCGCGTGTTTTTTTTAAAGTGTAATTTGTGTTTTATTAGGTGATTAGGTGTAAAACGTATGTCTTAGGTGTAGTGCATGTGGTTTTAGTTGATTTAGGTGTTATGTGTGATTAGGTGATACGTGACATATGTGCTTTCTAGACATAGTATATTTTTCAGGTGTTTTAAGTGTAGTGTGTGCTTTAAGGTGAATGTGTGTTTTGAGATGATTTAAACACCATTGCATTTTTTAGATGATTAAGTGTAGTATGTATTGTAGGTATAATGTGTGTGTTTTACGGTGAAGTGTATGTATTTTTAGGAGACTTGTGTGTTTTTAAGTGTAGTAAGATTGGGTGTCTTGTATATTTCAGATTATTTGTATGATGAAAGTATTTTTTAAATGTAAGGTGTATTTTGCAGATGTAGATTATCAATATTTACTATAATATTATGATAAAAAGTTAAAAGCAACACATGGTTAGTTTAATCATTATCATTCAACAAAACAACAAAAGCAAGGGCAGAGCCAGAAATATGAATTAGGGGGGCCGAAATCATGTGAAGAATTTTTTTTGTAAATACATTTTTTGGTTAGTTTTTTAGGTTTTAAAAATAATCAACCACTGTTAAAACACACATGTTTTAAAACGATATTTAATACTATAACATAAAAAGTAAGTCTAAAGTAACACAATAAAGTTAATAGTTTTAAAATTTTAAAACAAAACTGGATAAAAAGATACAAAATATACGTCACGAAATAGAGATATTGTATACGCTCTTGGAATATTTTTATGTTTACTTAGATATTTTGTCATATGTTCTAAACTGATATTAATTTATAACTAAATCAGTATGAAAGTATTGAGTAACTGCTTTCTTAATATGTATAACCAATACACTTTTAAAGAAATTATCTCTAGCTTTATTATTGGTTTTGCCTCGCTTAATTTTTTAATACAAAAACATGTAGCATATAAAGAAAATCATCCAAAAAAAAAAGATAATATACACTCAAATATTATGTTATTGACCATCCTTTATTTTATTAACTACATGGAAAGAGTAAGAGAAAGTTTAGATAAAACTCAAAAAATAGTGAAACAAAACAAATAAATTATAATATAAAATTAAACAGTGAAGATTTAAAATAAATAAAACCAAGATTTTGAGTACAAAATTAAACTAGAATTCTGGATTATGTGAACTTATATCTAACTATATAAAACTTTACAAAATATTATATCAAATATGTCTATATATATATATATATCACTATACATATTATATATTTTTATTATTTATATACAATATATATAAAGGGGTGGGTGAGGCCGGGGGGCGGGGCCCCTAAAGCCCCCCGGCTCCGCCCCTGAACAAAAGATTTAGATGGATTACCAATTTTATAAAAAAAGTAATGTATAGTAACTGGGATTACGTAAGAGAAACGTAGAGTTAAAAAATTATTTTGCATGTTATATGAAAAGTACTAAACTCCAAAAAGATTTAACTATTGTGTCACTAAGCAACTATGTATTACCTTGTTATATAATCTTTCTACTTGCTTGAATATCTTGAAGGCAGTGAAGAGCAATATTCAAACCTTTTCAGAGCAGCTTTGTGCTGTAAGATAGGCTTTTAGGTTGAGAACTTGAGGCTTGTATTGGCATAAGCTCGTATATTTACAAATTTTCTCATGCTTAATCTTTTGTTGAGAAAAATTATGGGTCATGTTAAATATATGAAAAGAGTTCAAGTAAAATTTAGGCGTGTGTTGGATGGACAAATAATATCTTAAGTGGATGAGAAATATCACTCCACTAGGCATAAGATGGCAAGTGCCACTGAACTAATTTATATTCGAATATCAATCCTGACGCTGGGAGCAGGGGCGGAGCCACCCACAAGGCTGGGGTGGGCTCCGGCCCGGGGTCAAATTTTGGCCCAAAAAAATCCAGTATATATATATATATATATGTATTTATAAGTGGCCCAATCTATTACTATTATTTGAGACTTTGAGTGATAAGGCCCAAGTTGTCAATCTAACTTGAAAGGCATTTTGGGCTTAATTTCAGAGCCCATTTCAACAAAAATCCTATACCCATTAAATTAAAAAAAAACATGCCCACCATATAATTTTAAGGGAAGAAAAACGTGTGCTGCTCCAGCCATCAGCCCCACACGATTTAGATAAAAAAAGAAAAAGAAAAAGTGTAAAAAGAGAAACAGCATAACGCGAGAAACAGCAAGCAGGGCACAACTTATAAAAAAAAATTGGCCTCTCCTCCTCACAAGAAGTTCAAATCTCTCTACTCTAATTTCAAGATTTCACCAATGTAAGTTAAGTACTTAAGTAGCTAACTAAGATTCATTATTTTGACTTTTAATTTGTAGCAAATCTATGATAGTTATTATGCATTGAAACCCTTGTTTTTATAGATTTTCTTATTGTGTCTATATTTTTTATAGAAATTCATTGTGAGTACTTAAATATGAGATTAGTATTTAGTTGACCTTTATTTTATGCACATGAGATGTTTGATGAACATTGTAAATTTTCTTTTATTTTTTGGATAGTTTAGACTTTAGAATCTTTAGATGTTTGATGGCATATGGCAAAGAAACTAGTGTATGCTTAAGGTTTGTGAGTTGGGGTGTAATAGCCTAATAGAAATTGAGAATATTGGAGTGAAAGATTAGATTCTCATATAATTTAAAATAATTTGTAAGTTAAAGTAAGTTTTAAAGGTTTAACTAGTCTACTAATTTCATCCACTAAAAGTAGAAAAGTAACCATTGTGCCTATACTACTATATTATTTTGTTTAGGTGAGAGGATGTTACATTTGCATACTTAAAAAAGTTTCATGTGAATCTTTGTATTCTTAAAAGAATTTTGTAGGAATCTATAAAGTTGTTTGTTCCCATTTGGTTATTCATATTTTGTGCTTGTTAATATTTTGTTAAATTGATATGTTATAATTTGATATGATCCTTATAACAAGTTTTAAGTCACGATGGAAAGTGGAGGGATCAAGAAGGGAAAAAGTAAAACTATATTTTCATTTTACAAACCAAAAGAAGATACACCAACAAGTTCACAACAACCTCCTCCATCAAATGATGATCAATGTAATTCTAAACGTCCCATTATCGAAGTTGATATTAACTCTCTTGAAAGAGATCCAGGTTTACGTGTCCCGATATGGCAACTCCCCGTGAATCAACGAGATGAAATTAGACGTGCTTACATTAAAATGGGACCACATCAACCACTTCTATCCGAGTATCCGCGCAAAAAAATTAGGAAAACAGAATCGTCCCTTCCAAAGAAGTTAGTTTGAAAAATTTCCTTGGATAGAGTACTCTCCTTCAAAAGATAAAGTATTTTGCTTTCCATGCTTTGTGTTTGAAAATAAAAATGCTCGGAATACTGCATTTACTACTGACGGGTTTGATAGTTGGAAGCGAGTTAATGACGGAGAGAGATGTGCACTTTTGATGCACGCGGGGGGAAAAGATTCACAACATAACAATAATTTGAAGTCTATTGATGATTTGATGAACGTCACTATTCACATTGATAAAAAGTTGAAAGTACACTCTTCAGAAGATATACAGAAGAATAGATTACGGCTTAAGGCAACAATTGAAAGTGTTCGATGGCTTAGTTTGCAAACATGTGCCATTCAGAGAGCACGATGAATCAACATCTTCTCGTAATCAAGGTAATTTCATAGAGATGTTAAGACTTTTGGGAAGAGTGAATGGTGAGATTGACGATCTTATCTTAGAGAAAGCTCCACAAAATGCAAAGTATACTTCACCACAGATTCAAAAAGATGTTTTGCATATTCTTGCCACCAAAGTGAGAAACAAAATTCGCGAGGATATTGGGGATGCAAAATTCTGTATTTTGGTTGATGAAGCTAAAGATATAGCTAATAAAGAGCAAATGGCTGTAGTATTGAGATTTGTTGATGTAAGTGGATTCGTACAAGAGCGATTCTTTGATATTGCGGATGTTGCCGATACGATTGCTATAACACTTAAGAAAGAGATATCTGATGTCCTTGGTCGGTATAATCTACACATTTGCAACATGCGAGGTCAGGGCTATGATGGTGCTAGCAACATGCGTGGTTCATGGAATGGGTTGCAAGCACTTTTTTTGAGAGATTGTCCGTCTGCATACTATGTTCATTGTTTTGCTCACCGATTGCAATTAGCATTGGTCGCGGCTGCTGAAAAAGAGGTATCTGTTTGGCTATTATTCTCAAAATTGAATTCTATAGTGAATATTTTTAATACATCCCCAAAACGTCTAGCTGAGCTACATGATGCACAAGCTGCTGAAATTGCATATATGGTAGCTATTGGTGAGCGTAAAGTGGTAGATGTGCGAATCAAATTGGCTCGTTACAACGAGCTGGAAAGACTCGTTGGAGTTCCCATTTTGAGTCTATTTGTAGTGTGGTGGATTTGTTCAGTCCTCTGATGACGGTTCTTAGGAACATAGTGGATGGGGGATCCTCTAACATAATAAAGGGTGAAGCTGCTGGTGTTTTGATTGCATTGAGAACTTTTGATTTCATATTCATCTTACGTTTAATACAGAAAATCATGGGGATTACCGATTTGTTTTGTCAGGCATTACAAGAAAAATCTCTAGATATTTTAAATGCAATGGATTTTGTGTCAGCTACTAAAGGTTCACTTCATGATTTGAGGGAAGAAGGTTATGATTCTCTTTATTGCGAAGTTGTTGCAGTTTGTTCGAAGTATGATATTGAAGTGCCTAACATGGATTCTTGCTATAAGTCTTCTACAGGTCGTTCTTGTCAGCAGAAGGATTTTATTACAGTTGATCATCATTATCGCTTTGATATATTTAATGCTGCTATTGATTTTCAAGTGGAAGAGATCAACAATAGATTTAATGATGATAGTGTGGAACTTCTCAGACTAAGTGCTTCTTTGGAGCCTCGCGACAAATTTAAATTGTTTGATGTGGATCGCATTTACACACTTGCTGATAAGTTTTATCCCGATGATTTTTGTGAACAAGAGATGCATTATTTGAGAAGTCAGTTGGTAACTTACAAAAATGATGTTCTTTTTCATGAGAATTTCAAGAATATCTCTACACTTTCTGAATTATGTCAAAGATTAATCGAGACAAAGAAGGCAACACATTATCATTTGATTGATAGGTTGATTCGTCTTGTTTTGACTCTTCCTGTTACCACAGCAACAACGGAACGAGCATTTTCAGCTATGAAGATTGTTAAGACAGTGCTGCGTAATAAAATGGAAGAAGGATATTTAGCAGATAATATGGTGGTTTACATTGAAAGAGAGCTATCAGAAAGCGTGAATGTTGATTCGGTAATTGATGAAGTTTACCGTGTGAAGAACCGTAGAGCTACACTCCTATAACATTTTCATTTGTTTTGTTTAATGGTATGTGTTTTTATATTTTGTACTCAATGAATATTACTCATTCTAATTTATACATTTCATATATTTTTGTTTTTTATATTCTTTTATTTTTAATTTACTTAAGGCAAAAGTAGTACTGGGTGGAAAAAATTCCTGGCTCCGGCCCTGGCTGGGAGAGTGCTAGGCTGATGGAGGTCTTTTGCCAGTACAAACAAAATGAGTAGTATGCTGTTAATGAAGATCTTGCAGTGATGTTGAACGAGGGAGCTTTTATAAGCGTATGTGAGGAGGGGCGGACCAGAAATTCCAATGGGGGGTAGGGGGTGGAGGGGGTCAATTATTTTCACATACGAATAACTCTTTTGCTATAGTTATTTATTCGTATGAAAAGACAAATAATGATTGACATAAACGCACCGGTAGACGTCAAAAAGGAGAGGAGTGCACATAATTTTAAAATACAAGTATTTAATATTCAAGAGAAAATTAACAAAATCATATATTAGAGATACAAATGATTTTCTTTTACTTATATCTCAAATAATTCAACTTAAAAATAAATTACCTTTGCTACTTATTGTTAATTTATAATCTAGTCCACAATCATTCATAAAAAGAGTATTTAACATTTTCTTATCTATGCTTGGTTGTAAAACTATATATCGTTCCAGGTACTATTTTATTTTGGGTTGTTGAAATATCAAACAATAATCATGTTCTGTTGTGTGTGTAATATTGCTTTCAAAATCTTTATGATGGAAAAAACATTAAATATAATTTACTACAATATAAAATAAAATGAACCAAGATGATAATCGATTTTTTTTTAGTTTCCACTTATTTTGGGGTTTCCACCTTTAATTATTGCACTTTGTAAAAATTTATATAAGTCCAAAGCTAAAACGAATAAATGAAAATTAGTGCTAAAGTATAAGTAAACAGTGCAAATTACAATACGGTGATTCTAAGGCAACAATAGAATCAAGTGAGCATTAATTTTTTGACTTTTTCTATGTTTCTCTAGTTTTTCTCCTGAAATTAAGTCCATTATCTATGTTAGCTTTGTGGGCTCTAAATTAAAGATTATATATTAGTTCTAGTGGGAAGAACTGGTGTGCCAGAGAAGAGCTGTACGTAGTAAAATAATCATAAATTGTTAAAAGTTGGGCCATAGGGGCGCAAACATAGCTATTATACCTATAATTCTCAATTCCTCAGTAAATATGTGTTGGATATTAGGCAATCAGGGAGAGGTTTGAGGGGTGCAGTGGCCCCCATATGCACCCTCCGTCCCTTCGCCAATGTATGTATGTATTAGTTGTTAGGATTTTAATTTATTTAGGAAATAAATAAATAAACTTTAAGAAGGCTGCAAATTCTTTCTAAAGCTCTGGTTTTTCAAAGAATATTAATGTGCTTTTGCCTTTAAGGAGATTGAGAATTTAGAGAAGATAAAGAAGAAGAATTTAGAAAATTGGAGAGATTTAAGAGAAGGAGAATAATTCAATAATCAATAATAATAATAATAATAATGTATCTTGGCAATTAGGTCTAGCTTCATATTTATAGGCTAAAGAGACAAAACATACTAAATTAAGACTCTTAAACAAGGTAATAAAATAACTAGGAAATAAAACAACATGAATCCTGCTGTTATTTAGAATTCCAAAATAAAATATATCCAAATTCCATTTCCTCTTCGACTGTAGATTTTAAGTTGATTCCTATCACAAGCTCTCATTTTCATAGGATGCATTGTTCCATTGCGATACTTGTCTTGATGTAGGAGACATGTGGGTTGCGGGAGGCCTCATGCGTCCAATTGTGCTTGCAAGATATAGAATGCATGCTGCGTGAGCTTATTCAGCGTACACCTACGCACGAGGTAGGTCTGTATGATAGACATCCTTGGGCATTGAATTTTTCAGGATGCACCCTTATTTTACTTGTGCTCCTCGTTTTAGTGGTTATCTGTTGCAGTGGCCCATGTGGTTGAGGTTATGCAACCTCATGTGTTTGAAAACCCTGGGGTATTGTTGTTTCATCCTTGTTTTGAGGTGCGCGTGAAGGATATGCAGTTTTTAGATAGGCCATGTATACGCGTACGACCGTATAAAAGTATACTTTATCCTAAGTTAATCTATTATGGTACTTTTTTTGTAATTTAAGTAGTTAGATAGGCCATGTGTACGCAGGTGTAGCTCGTATTTTTTTGGTGGTTAAGTGTAGTATGTGTTTTAAGCATCATGCGTGTTTATAAGTTGTAGTTTGTATTTTTTTAGGTGATTGGTGTAGCTTATCTTCTAGGTGTAGTGTGTGATTTCAGGTGATTTAGATATCATGTAATTTTTAGGTGTTTTAAGCGTAGTGTATTTTTAAGTGTGCGTGCATGATGTAATGTATATTTTTAAGTGATTTAGGCACCGTGTTTATTCATTTAGTGTAGTGTGTATTTTTATGTGATTAACTTTAGTATCTATTTTTCGTGATTAAGTATAGTCTTTGTATTAAGGTGTGTTTTTAAGTGTAGTCCGTGTTCTTTCAAAAGATTAGGTGTAGCGTCTGTTTTAGCTCTATTGTGTGTTTTGGGTGATCTAGGCGTCTTGAATGTTTAGGCGATTTATGTGTGGTATGTGAGGTGTACTTTATTTTTTAAGGTGTTAACGTATAGTGTATTTCTAAGTGTTTAAAGTGTGATGTGCGTTTTCTACGTGATTTATATATCACATGCGTTTTTCAGGTATAATATGTAATTTTTAGGTGATTAATGGTAGTATGTAATTTAGGCGTAGTGCGTATTTTAGGTTTGGTGCATGTTTTTTGGGCGCTTTAGGTAATTTAGGTGAAATGTGCTTTTTTTTTTTTTTTTTAGGTAATTTAGGGATTTAATTATAGTGTCTGATTTTATAGAAATATGTGATTGTTTAGAGTATTTTTAATATAAATTGTGTCTTTTTCAAAAATATTTGGTGGGTCACTATGGGTGCCCACTGCTTGCCCATTCAAATGTTAGAGTTGTTTAAGGTATAACTCAATATTAATTAAAGGGGTCAATGTAAGACTCATTTGTTGCAAACTTGCAATTGCTAGTTAGTGGGCTTGATTTATAGGCTTACGGTTGATATTACCACTCTACATGCAAAGATCAAGAAAAAGTTGGCCCAGAAGATAGATTATGCAATATGAGTACATTAAAATTCTGTATGTAGCTCTTCAGGAAAGAAATGGTCCTATTGCATCCAAAGCTGCCAGTTAGGCAGGCAATAAACATGCCCTTAATTTTTTTCAACAAATGCATGTGGAGAGCATTCCTACTTTTGTCATCAACAACCTGTAATTTTGTTTGTGCAATATTATTAATGCAATCTTATTGGTTGAAAGAAACAAAAATGAAAGAACAAAAAAGGATGGGGCAGATAGACTCACCAAAGTTCATTAATTGGAGAAATATTTTCCATTGTTAGCGACTTAGACTAATGTGATTACTAGAAGGGATGTTTAATTACTGTTTCCAAAGAACAAATAAAGAGCTAGTAACTTGGCTTGTTTTATATTGTTGTCAAAATTTAGCAACTGAATTAGCCTTCTCTGTTCTAGCAGCTAATTTTTGTTCCCACGTACGAGATCTGAGAAATTAATTACAAATGTCAATGCATAATTTTTCTAAAAAACATGACATACACTCCTGCCCATTATATCCAAAGATGAACTAATTAATTCATTGGTCTTATCATCTATGTCGGTCCATGTTACGACATGATTGACAATTGTGGCTGCTTTTTTCCACCATTTTTTGTAAAAAATCTATCCATAAATAGACACATATATCTTTGAAAATAGAGCTCAGATCGATGTAAGTAAACTTATTCCTTTAAAAAATAAATAACAAGAAAAAAGAACTATAGCGCCTTTTTTTGTGCTGAGCAGCAAACTTGAAGAAAACCGTATAGATTACTCTTAAAATAAACTAATTTCTTGAAGAACTCGACCCCTGAAGCGCAGTTTAGCAAAAGTCCGTGTCGCTCACGTTAGTAGCGGGTGGTATCTCAAAGTGCCATAATCTCCCCTCAGCCTTCACCAAATACTTGCTGCACAAAAACTTTTCAGCGTAAATTTTCTCCACGGGGCGGTTCACATCATGCAGAAACACGTGCGTCACACCCGATTTTTTCCGGTTCCTCGCCATTACAGCCGCCGAATATATCGCCGCCATTCTTCCCGGCGCTTCCGGGAAGTAACCCCGTGGAGCATCCACCATTATCATGTCCCATTCCGTGTCGTACACCTCCTCCCCTAACATGTTCAACGCTAACCTGCGCCACCACAAAAATTAATTTACGGATTTTGTCGGCCTAAAAGTTATACGTGTTATATACATAAATAAATAAATGTTATTCTTCTCAACAAGTTTGAATTCTTAGAAAAATCACGATTCAATATTATTTAAGAGTTCTGTTCGAATAAAATGTTCCGAGTTCGAATTCCACTAACACTCACTTATTATAAACAAAGGACATGTACCTAATGAAATAGGTGGTTTTACGTCTAATGTAACAAAATATTTACAGTATGCATGTGAAGGGTTTGTTAGAGATTATATATAATGTAAAAGTATATCAATCCTCTTTATAAACTTGAGCTTTCGAGAGACGTATAATTCACTGACCTGCACTTATCGTTGCCACGAAGGAAAGACTTTCTCGGCGAGCAGTCCGGCTCAGTTTTGTAGTGCCCCAACAATTTATTGGCCTCGGAGAGACTTGTGCGGTACTTCACGGTGTCGACGTCGAGGGCAGGAGCGTCTTTTAACACCGTCTGGACCCACTTGGGATCCTCCTCGAGGAATAGCGTCTTGCCACGCGAATTGAACGAGGCCCACATTTGCGAATCGAGGCCAAGTCCGAAGACGAGGAAATTGCACGGGGAAATGGATTTGAGAACGTCGAAGGACACCTTTACCTCTTCTAGGCTCTGCTGTGGGACCACACGCGACGTGGCGTAGTGAAGGATGGCGTCGAGCTGGAGCGACGTGGCGTCCGCGGCGGCGCGTGAGAGTCCGGCGCAGTAGAGCGGCGAGGAGTTGGTGGTCCGGAGGAAGGAGGTGATGATCAATGCGCCGCTGATCAATCCAAGCATTACGAGGCCGATGAACCATGGCGACTCGGGCTTGAAGCCATGGATTTTTTGCATTGTTTTAATTTGGTTATGATCAATTATGATTTTAATTTGTTACGTACGTCTTTTTCGTGGGGATGGGACTGGGGGGGATTAAGAGAAGATGATGTATGTCGTGGCTAATTAAAAATATCTGAAAGTTGATGATAATTGAGATATTCGTGCAATAGATTATTGGGATGATTACAATCACGTTCCATGAGGGTTTGGTGTGAACGTGATTAACAAAACCTTCTAAATAGTTTGAGAAATTACAAGAACACTCACCTGTTAAAAATGAGTGACATTAAGCTAATAAGAAACACTAAAAGTTTACAAAAATAACAATTCCAAAAACGTAAATGCTCTCATAAAATGGGTTGACCACCATTCTATGTGTAAAAAATTTGGTTGCCACCATTCTATTTTGAAAAAATAATAAAGCAAATTTTATTTTAATGATTTAATCTCACATATTAGTTTTAGTATCATTTTCCAAAAGTTGCGAATTTTAAGGCAGCATTACATACAGAAACATCAAAATTTAATAAATATATCAGATACACCCTTTTGTTATGGAAGGATAATTTAGTCCAAAATCTATTTCAAAGTCGAAAAGTAATGGGGACTAAGTGGGAGTTTATTCAAATTTTATTATGACATAACCAAAAAAATTCATCCATTTTTGTAAGGGCTGGACCTATCTGTAATGTTTGTTGTTTGATTTCAGGAGTGTCGTATTTTCTAAGCTACAGGGGAGGTTTTTGTAATTATATTAAACCTCTCCCTAGATTATATAAAAGCAGAAGAGACTATAATAAATAATTTGAGTTGGTTTCATGGAATTGGAGTGGGAGTCACGTCTGTTAATTTCAACTGTTATACATTATTTTTTATTTGATTTTATTTGATCTGAAGATTTTAATTTTGAAGGCAAGGTATCTCCTTATTGATGAACTTATGCTTTGAGGATTAGTGGACAATCCTCAACTGCGAAATAAGAGGGAAATATGTGTACGTACTTTACTATTTAAATACAAGTATTGGGCTCCTACTAATAATGGGCACAAATATACTAAAGAAAACAAACCTATATATAATCCTTGTTTGCAACTAATAGGTAGAATAATTTAGTCACGGCAACATGCATTTTATTACTTATAATTGATCTACGTGTATTGAAGTTGATAGCAAAGCTCAATTTTCATTGTGCAACGGAATTAATTTTGTTTAGACTGGACTTTAAATGCATTTAATGAACGAGAAAAAAAAAACTTTTGCATTTAAAATAAATAAGATACTACGCTTATCGTTTTTAAAAGATCTAAAAATAAGTAATCAGAAAATATTTAACAGGTGAGGCACACTCCCAGTAAAAAATGTAGATCATCTTGAAAGGTCTCAAAAGAAAGCATGAGAGTAATTATTTATTAACTTTTTGAGGTCAGAAAAGAGTAACTTCTACCTGAAATTATTCACGAACCAATATTAATTAATTAATTAATTAATCAGAAGGGGTGCCACCGACTCCAAGTGTCTATTTCTGGGAAAATCCTTGAGACCCTAACTGCCCGCCCTCCCCCAAGTGTTTACATTCGGAAATTATATTTTCTCGCGACGTGTATGGCTAATTAAATATGATTTTATCTTATATCAAATTGATCCGCTTAGCATTTAATATTAAATGGAACCGTAAGTCATAAATACGAAGTAATTGTATACATATACTAAAATAATACATAATTAAGTGACAACTAAAATTACGCACTTAGCATGCACATAGAAAAAGATTCGTGCTTTTTGTTTCACTAGAATTTTGCAATGCTTTGAAGTATTCGTTCGCGTATATACTTATCTATACTAACATAAATAAAAAAAGAAAATTGGTATAGACACATTATATATTGTATCAAATTTTTTGATTTGTCACTTTAACCTTATATTCTAAGTTATGCCTTAACATCAAATAGTTATTTTTTTAAATTTAGTCTTATAATTTAAATTACACCATTGTAATTATATTATTCAACCCACTTAAAATTTTCATTATCATGTCTTCTCATGATCTATCTCGTATTTATGATTGAATTAGATCATAAAAAATATACATAATCTATCTTTATATGGGAGAGATTTTTTTGTATTTTCTAGTGTATTCTTAAGAAAATTAGATATTTAAATATATATATATATATATATACACTGCGCATCATTTCAGTTCAAAGCTCCAATAAAATGCATTTTTTCCTTAAACTTCATAAGATTATTCTACAGTATTATATTATATATGAAACGTGAAAATAATATATAAGAGTTTTATGTGGCATAGAAGTCCTAACGAACAACTATTGATTTTCCCACTTCAGTTAATAAATTTTATATGTAGTATTGAAAATGGCTTCAAAATGTAAAACAGCTGTGTTATATTAAAATAAATTGCAAATACGCGAGTATCGCGTGACATAGATACATGGATGTATACTTTTATTAAAATAATACATAGATAAGTGACAAATATGAGAAATTAAAAAAATCGCGCATTTAGCATTCATTAGAAAAAAGATTCGCAATTTTTATTTCACTAGGTTTGCTTATATATTTATCATTATTGTTGTGACAACCGCGCCCCACGAATCATAATTCGACTAGAACTAGTTCAGTGCTAGTCAAACCCTCATCCAACTCAGACAGAAACGTAGCTCTTGGGAGGGTCTCATTTTCGAGGATCAAAATTATAAAAATTAAAATATTACTTTTATCTTTATTACAACAAAAGTCCTTGAAAGTACAAACAATTATTACATCGTAGTAAAATATTTCCTTAATAAAAATCAATAAAATTTTCCTGAATGCTCGATGAATAGTTTCTATGCTTTGAATGAAATTCTCGAACTTTGACTCGGCCAGGTCGCCAACGGCTCATTATCTGAGGAATGAACAGATAGAAGAAATAGAGAAGTAAGTTTTTTATGACTTCGTGCAATTCTTTAAAATATGACAAGTGAATTAAGAAATAAATGGAGCTTCAATAAATTAGGAGTTCATGTACGAATTATCTGCAAAAACAAAAAGAAGTTTAGGACAAGATAATACATATTCAACACAAAAAGCTCAACGAACATGTGCGTCAAAACAAAACATAACGAATCTAACCATACAACTCCTAAATTCTACCTTATACCTCCCAACGAGGAGCTACCTCGCCAGACGACATGCTCGAGTACAGACGTATCCAACACGTGGATCACAACCAACTCCTGACTGCAAGCGCCACTTAGTTTGATGGGTATTGAGATAAATTACTTAAATCGACGGTCCTTTGCTGCCCGTAGTAAATCGATAGAACTAATGGGTCAAATTTCCCAAATGCGTCCAAATGGGCAACAAAATATCATGTGAGCTGGTTTACCACATAAACTTGTCGTTCTACGAGCTATAAATTCGAACATAGATCGTTAGCCATGGCACAATTCAAAAACCAACAGATGAGTTGTCATATTAGAACATAAAATTATATGATTTTAGTTAACATGCAATGCGTTCTATCATAAAGCTAATAGTTTGATTACGGAACACTTGGTGGTCCTCTAAAAAAAAATAGTTTTATGAAGATAAGTTTTTTTTTTTATCAGCAATAGAGATTTATTGAGATAAATGAAGGCAAACAAATACCAAGAGTATAAGGGATACTCTCGGGACAAATAAACAACCCTACCGTCCTGCCAAAAAATCAAAAACAAGAGATTACATCAAACATGCCTTAGATTGGGAGACCCAGTCCACGAAAGAGAACGGCAAATCACGACAATTGGCCTTAAACCAGCACCAAGATCGAACTTTAATAAGTTCGCTCGACTTCTCCGTGTCGCTTTGTTCCCCTCTAAAACATGCAGAGTTTCTCATTCTCCAAATTTCCCAAATGACGAAGAACCAAAGCTGAATCCACTTCAAGTACTGGTTCTATCGTATTTCAAATCTCTTCAACGTCCAGACTGTTTAATTATTTTATAATTAATTACATTCCTTTTATATTTTGTCTTATTTCTACGTTTTACTATTATGTCAAGATGATAATCATCAAACTCTAGTCATAACTCGTCGTCGGGTTAGTCTTAGGTACAGCAGGGGCTGTTCACACAAACATGTGGCCCCGCACATATGTGTGAGGAGGCTGTTGTGCCACTGCTGTACCTGAGACAAATCCCTCGTCTCACTTGCTTCTCTCGGTCATACATTACATACAAATATACAATGCCTATGCATCGGCCTAGTCCCAAAGCCTATCGTCCACTTTGTGAAATTTCAATCTGTCATCAACACTATCGAGCACAATTAGCGGTTCTCAAGTAAATTGAAGACGACAATGAAACACAAGATTTTTCAGAAGATATAATTAATTGATGAGGAGCAATTCCAGACAAGTATGGACGTAGCAGGATGAGCCTTTCTGACTTCCCACCTAAATATGAAGATGAAGATGAAGAGTCAATCTCAACAAAACTGAAGAACAAACTCTGTCTACCTCTATCACGTCACGTGGATCAAAACTAGAAAAGACAAGGTACGAAAATAGTATTTTGAGGATGCTAATTAAACTAGGCATTTGTAAAGTTTACCAAATTAAGTATAAATTCTAGATGAATGGTGGCATGAGAAGCCACTTAGATAAATTAATTTCGTACGAACTCAAATGATGACAAACTCGATCCATCAATAAAAATAGGGATAATTACAGCTACACCCCCTGAGGTTTGGTGTAATTACACATACCTCCCCTGTGGTTTGAGAAATTACACATACCTCCCCTGAGGTTTGAAACCTTACACATACCTCCCCTCTTCAATTTAAGGGTTGTTTGGGTGTAAGTTATGATAAAACTATGCTTATTATACTTAAACCCCTAAAGTTTGGTATATTTATAAAAGTAATCCTTGATGTTACAAAAATTAAAATTAAATACTCCAAAAGGTTTTATAAACTATTATATTATTACCTACAAATATAAAAAGTATTTAAATTTAAATTTAAAAATAAGTTAATCTTATCCAAAATATATTTTTGAATCAAAACACTTAACTTTTAGTTTTTTTCTTTAAAACAATTCCCGTAAATCTCAGTCAAAACTTAACTAACTACTCATCTTTGTGCCTTTGTTCTCGTTACAATTTTAAACTAACAACTATTTTAGTAATAGAAGAAGATAAAACACCGAAACTTGGTTTCACTAAATATAGTGCATTTAGGTTGTTTATTTTGTCAAAAAGTTCAACAAAACTTGCTACCTAAAACCAGTGACCATGTCTGATTGAAGGATGATAATTCTATTGTCACTGTTGCTGGTAATTTCGTCATCATTCTTCATTTTTTAAAATGGGTTATGAAAATCTTGATTATTTATGTTATATTTGTTAATTTTCATTGAAAATGAGAGTTTTTACAATTGAATTTCTATTTCTTGTCTTTTTTTTTTCGGAGATTGCATAGATATTTATTATTTTACCAAATGCTTCTTTTTTGTTGTGATAAACTGAAATTTCCGTGGGGACGCATAATAGTATTTAATATGGAACTATAATGAAATTTATGAGATTATTAAAAGTAAAACAAAAATGAAGAAATAAAAAAACAAACAAAAACAAGAAATTAAATATTTTTACAAAATAATAAAAATATTAAGATTAGATTAAATTTTAAAAATAATTTAAATACTTTTTATATTTTTTGTTAGTCATATAGTAGTTTCTAAAATTATTTGGAGTATTTAATTTTAATTTTTCTAACATCAAAGATTACTTTTACAAATATACCAAACTTTAGGGGTGTAAGCATAATAAGCATAATTTTATCATAACTTACACCCAAACAACCCTTAAGTTGTAGAGGGGAGGTATGTGTAATTTCTCAAACCACAGGGGAGGTATGTGTAATTACACCAAACCTCAGGGGGTGTAGCTGTAATTATCCCATAAAAATACTATACTGGAATCAGGGTGGAACAACTACTTCGGCGTATGATCAAATGTCTAGACGAAAGTGTTTAGCTCAATTTGTTGTACAAAATGACCCTATAGTTTTTGTCAAGAACCTAGTATTGAAAAATTATATAACAAACAACGACCTCATTTTACGAAAGTATATCGACATGCTTGTTTCTTCATATGATTATAAACAATATTTAGAATAAGTAACTGAGTCAATATAATACATTTCAAAATATAGATAATAGAACTTTTTGACTTCAGATGTGGACTTAACATTAAACTAAAAATAAGAAGACATATTCACAATACAAATCAACTAAAAGTTTGGAACATAAAACGTCTCAATTCTCAGATAGATGAAGTTCATTTATTAAAGGGATAATTACAGCTACACCCCCTGAGGTTTGGTGTAATTACACATACCTCCCCTGTGGTTTGAGAAATTACACATACCTCCCCTGAGGTTTGAAACCTTACACATACCTCCCATTTTCAATTTAAGGGTTGTTTGGGTGTAAGTTATGATAAAATTATGCTTATTATACTTACACCCCTAAAGTTTGGTATATTTATAAAAGTAATCCTTGATGTTAGAAAAATTAAAATTAAATACTCCAAAAGGTTTTATAAACTATTATATTATTACCTATAAATATAAAAAGTATTTAAATTTAAATTTAAAAATAAGTTAATCTAATCCAAAATATATTTTTGAATCAAAACACGTAACTTTTAGTTTTTTTCTTTAAAAGAATTCCCGTAAATCTCAGTCAAAACTTAACTAACTACTCATCTTTGTGCCTTTGTTCTCTTTACAATTTTAAACTAACAATTATTTTAGTAATAGAAGAAGATAAAACACCGAAAATTAGTTTCACTAAATATAGTGCATTTAGGTTGTTATTTTGACAAAAAGATCAACAAAACTTGCTACCTAAAACCAGTGACCATGTCTGATCCAAGGATGATAATTCTATTGTCTGTTGCTGGTAACTTCGTCATCATTCTTCATTTTTTAAAATAGGTTATAAAAATCTTGATTATTTCTATTATATTTGTTAATTTTCATTGAAAATTAGAGTTTTTACAATTGAATTTTCTATTTCTTGTCTTTTTTTTTTCGGAGATTGCATAGATATTTATTATTTTACCAAATGCTTCTTTTTTGTTGTGATAAACTGAAATTTCCGTGGGCACGCGTAATAGTATTTAATATGGAACTATAATGAAATTTATGAGATTATTAAAAGTAAAACAAAAATGAAGAAATAAAAAAACAAACAAAAATAAGAAATTAAATATTTTTACAAAATAATAAAAATATTAAGATTAGATTAAATTTTAAAAATGATTTAAATACTTTTTATATTTTTGGTTAGTCATATAGTAGTTTCTAAAATTATTTGGAGTATTTAATTTTAATTTTTCTAACATCAAGGATTACTTTTACAAATATACCAAACTTTAGGAGTGTAAGCATAATAAGCATAATTTTATCATAACTTACACCCAAACAACCCTTAAGTTGTAGAGGGGAGGTATGTGTAAGGTTTCAAACCTCAGGGGAGGTATGTGTAATTTCTCAAACCACAGGGGAGGTATGTGTAATTACACCAAACCTCAGGGGGTGTAGCTGTAATTATCCCTTTATTAAATGACAATTTATTTACATTTATTTAATCTTGATTAACTAATTTTAATTTTGTAATAAGTGAAGACTTTTATATGAAATTCAAACATATCAAAATGAATAATTGAAATTTACATTAGTTTTTATAAAATTATTAGGTATATCTCTCTAAAAACTACATTACAATTTTTTTTACCCCTTATCTATGACAATATTTTATATTAGTATTTAGTTCAAACATGACACTCAAAAGGTATTTAATTGTCTTGGTATCATTTAGTAGTGAAATATGATGTGCAATACTTTCACTCACTGACTGGGCCGAAGATTAGATACAATTTGAACATTTGTTTGTGTTTTTATAATTATATCAGAATAGTTTCTAGAATAGCACTTTACCCAACAAAAAAGAGGATTCCCTACTGTGTTTTTCAACGGTGAAGATCTATAACTTTAATTACTTCATTCCCTAGCTGTTTCAAATTTTTAATAATTAAAACTATCATAAATCCTAGTAAAAGGGTCTTGTAAGTAGGAAACCTTTTATCTGATTTAAGTGATAGAAATGTCAATCTTATCTTATTACCAAAAAGAAAATGCCAATCTCATCATCCTAAGATTTTTCTACAGTCTCCTTTAGCCCCGAGCTGTTAAAAATTATTACCTATTTGCAAATTCTTAAAAGAGCTCAGATTTATTTTTTATAAAGTAGTCTTCGGTTAAATTCCAAACAGTCTCTAAAGCTGTACCAATGCTTCTGGTAGCCTCCTTTTTTTATTTTTTTTTAGATGCATGTAGCCTCCTTTTTGAATAATTTAATTTAAGAATTACAATTTCTAGATGCATTTTTCAAACGCTTCTAATTCATCAATTAAAGTTTTTTTTTTTTTTTTAAAAACTAACTTATATATATTATGAACTTTTACTTCTTCTTTTTTAAAGGCTTCTAAACACGACTTAAATTTATGTTAGATGTTTTAGTCAATTTTTTCCTTTTTTTCCAATCGTGATATAATTATACCGATTTGATGTCAATATTGTTTTATATGATAGGGAACATCGTAGGGCAGTATTGTGTGAACCGATCTACGTAAGAATCACCCGTTCATGTTTCTCAAAAATTAATTTACCCTAATCTCTTCAAAATCTCACCACTTGTTTCCCAGAGGGCTAGCTAGTGAGAGCAAATTGCCTCGTAGCATAACATAGTGACAACTTGCCCTAATCCTAATAGTAAAGAAATATAAGAATTAAAATAAAGAGTCAAGTGCAAAACTGATGTCCTTTTTTCGTGTTTTTTTTTTTTTAAAAATCTGTGTCGCTTACTTCCGTAGAAATGCTTTAAATTACATGAGTTGGTAAAGGGAATGAACTGGACTGTAAGTGGGGAGGAAAAAGGTTGAGAAAGGTATAGAGATAACATGACCTACAACAACATATGACAATAGGTCGATATTCGGTTCCAACATTTCATTCTAAACTTTGAAATAAAATAACATATAAATATATAAATGACTCTAGGGAGGTATCAGTACGTTTCAGAATTATGTCCATTGGATCAGATTCGAATCAGAATTGAAATGGACGGAAAAACGATTGTAACTAAGACTGGACTCTAGATTCAGCTCAGATCCAACTTCGGCCTGATATCTGATCCAATCCTGAAACCGGTGTTTTTTGAAAAGAAAAAAAGAAAGAGAGCCATTTCTCGTGCATTACAGTCATTACATAGTGTGACAACAATTTGATAGCGTAGGCCACTGTACATAAATTTGTTATATATATTATCTAATGTTTCTTATCATGTTTTTAAGTTAAGTTTGATATTACTGTATTGCTAATTGCGTGCACGTATTAATAATATTTAAGAACGATATCTTGAAGTATGTGTATGATGAAATTAATTATATTCATTTATATATTTCGCCCTTCTGTATGATAATTGCTGGAGCTAAAATATTTTATTTTTACTCGTTAGAATTTAATGTAACTATAACGTTATAGCCGGAATTATTATAAAAAAAACCTAAAATTAAAGGCTTAGTGTACCAATTGTTGACTTCTTTACATAGGGTATAATGCAAAATTAGTCTCTTAACTTTAGGGTGATCACAAAAATAGTCCTTACATTTTGCTAGCAAATGTAGTCCTTTATCTTAATGCATTTAGCAATTTACATTCATTTTGCAGCAAATTTAATATTAGTTTGTGCAAATATCATTTATCTTCACTTCAATTAGCAATTCGCATTTTTTTTTCAATTTAAGTGCTTGAATTATTTTTGAAAATGGATTTCAATCATCAAACAGGATTTTTTTAATTTTTTTTTGCAATTTTTAACTGGTTCTACATATGAATATTAATGATGGACAGAAAATAAATTAATAATTTGATTTGAGAAGTAGCAAAACTCAAGATAAATGAATATTTGAGACAAGTAAAGATATATGCCTATATTGGAAATATTATGCAAATTATAAAAAAAGGTATTTACTATTTTTTGCAATCATCTTAAAATCAATAAATATAAGTTATTACAGATAGGAATTACACAGTTACGGTAATGTCGGCATGTCCTCCTCTTACCAATACGGTATTTATTATTTAGTTATGGAATTAAATTTTTTTTTTTTTTTTTTGAATGAAACGGTGATATATATATTCTTCAAAGACAACAACAGTTCTTACAATTTGAGTAACATAACCAATGCAACAAACAGAAAAGAAAGACAAACAGGGAAAACAAAAAGATAGCAGCATAAATTTAAGTACTATTACTCCTAATCCAATAGCAATCAGCAACAGAGCTGCGAGCAAGATGGTGAGCCACATCATTTGCTTCTCTCTTAATTGTGTTGAAACTGAAGGACTCGAAACCAGAGCATAGATGTTTGATGTCCGCAACGACGGACCCGAATTCAGCCAAGCACTTTGAACCTTCGCCTATGGCCCGAATAACATTAGCACAATCGCCTTCAAGAATAACCCTGTGCCATCCTCGTGCTCGTCCCAATTCAGCCCCCAATCTTGCCGCTAAAGCTTCTGCACTTGCCGGAGAAAGTCGTCCCTTCAAACGTCGCTGACTCCATGCTTCCACTCGACCCTGGTCATTACGAGCTACTGCGGCCATACCTATCTCACCTTCCTCTTTGAAAAGAGCGCCATCAAAGTTGATCTTAATGGTGTTATAAGGAGGCGGTTCCCACAACTGTGCATCCTGTTGGTATTGGTGATTCCCCACCCGCAGAAGGGCACCAGCTGCTAAGAATTCATTATGCTGTTTTTTAGCAAAGTCGTACACTTCCATTGGTGTCTTAGCAACCTCGCCAGCAACCATCTTGTTCCGATTTTCCCAGATAGCCCAACAAATATAAGCGAAACAGCCTACCTCCTCCCGGCTGAGTGTTGAGAGAATCCTTCTGACCCATTCCACCATCGACTCCCGATTAGCAAGGATCGTACGAGATGGTAGGTTGGAGACAGCCCACACTTGACGGGCAAAATGGCACCAAGTAAATAAATGCTCCATCGATTCAGCATCACAACCACAAACTGGGCAAAGATCGTCATGGCAAACCCTCCTACGTTTGAGATTACTTTTTGTAGGAAGAATCCCACAACAAGCTCTCCAGAGGAACATCTTTACCTTATTAACAACATTCAAACTCCAAATAAAATTCCAGTTTAGGTGATATCCAGTACTAGTACTACTCTCCCCCTGTTCCTTATTGCGCCATAAATTACGTGTCATGATCAAATGGTAGGCACTTTTAACAGAGAAACAACCATTATTATTGTAATGCCACACCATAACGTCATCATTGCGTTGGTTAGCAAGAGGGATTTGTAGAACCGCACGTTGGTCTTCTTCCCATAGATGCGCATTTAACAAGTCATACTTCCAAATGCCAAGGTGTTGATCAATGAAATGTGCAACCTGCACCTCTCTCAACTCATCAGGTGGAGGAGTGATAAGCTTAAAGGAGAAGGGTTTAGGAATCCACTTATCACCCCAAAACCTGACAGATTTTCCATTGCCGATTCTCCACCGAATGCCTGCCTCAAGAACTCCTTTCGCACTAAAAATACATTTCCATGTGAATGAGGAAGTTGTTCCCTTTTTAGCTTCAAAGAAACTTGAGTTAGGAAAATACCGAGCTTTAAGGATTCTCGCAAGGAGGCAGTTTGGGACCATAACCAATCGCCAGGCTTGTTTCGCTAAAAGAGCTAAATTAAAAGCCTTGAGATTACGAAAACCGAGCCCCCCGTCTCTTTTGCTTTTACACATGAAGTGCCAATCGCGCCAATGGATCTTCTTTTTGTCTTTATCATCCCACCAATAGTTTCGCATCAGTGCTTCTAGATCGCCAATAAAATTATCAGGAAACTTGAAGCAGCTCATAGCGTACGTAGGGATTGCCTGGAGCACCGCCTTGATTAAAACTTCTTTGCCTGGTGTTGAGAGTGATTTTTCCTTGTACCCTTTGATCCTATCCCATAGCCGATCTCCAAGAAAGCCAAAAACCTCTCGTTTTGATTTTCCAACCAACGCCGGTAAACCAAGGTATGTATCATGCTTGTCTTCAACTTGTACATTGAGTATGGATTGGATAGCCTGTTTTTGATCAATACCACAGTTTTTGCTGAATACGAGTGTCGACTTTTCCATATTAATTTGCTGTCCTGATGCTCGTTCATAGACCCGCAACACTTCTAAAATACTTTCTGCTGCCTCTTGTTTTGCTTCACAACACACGATCGTATCATCGGCAAATAGGAGGTGTGATATACATGGAGCCTGTTGGCAAACTCTAATGCCCATAATTTTTCTTTTCTCCTCCGCCACTCGCAACAAACCTGAGAAAGCTTCGGAACAGAACAGAAACAAATATGGAGAAAGGGGATCCCCTTGACGGAGTCCTCTCCCCGGGTGAAAAAAGCCACATTGAATGCCATTGATCAACACTGAATAAGTAACAGTTTTAACACAAAGCATGACTAATGAGATGAAGCGAATATCAAAACCTAACCTCTCCATTACCTTTTGAAGGAAGACCCATTCAACTCTGTCGTAGGCTTTACTCATGTCTAATTTCAGAGTCATAAGTCCATTATTACCGTTCCGTTTATTCTTAAGAAAATGGTTAAGTTCGAAAGCCACAAGAACATTATCAGATATGAGACGGCCAGGAATGAAAGCAGATTGAGTTTCACTAATGATTGAGTTCATCCAAGGTTTGAGACGGTTAGTGATAGCCTTTGTAGCAATTTTATAAACAACGTTGCTAAGACTGATCGGGCGAAAATGAGTAATGGACAATGGTTCTTGGATTTTAGGAATAAGCACTATATGAGTATAATTTATTTTTGGCTGAAAGACTTGATCGTTAAGCAATGCAAGAATGCATTTCACAACATCATGCCGAATGATATGCCAAAATTTTTGAAAAAATAAAACAGGTAAACCGTCAGGACCGGGGGATTTAAAAGGAAACATAGAGTCAAGTGCGTTTTTTACCTCCGTCTCTCGATAAGGCTGAAGTAAGTCTCTGTTCATATCTGGAGTGACGCGGGCAACGATTCCCTCCAGTGCCATTTGAATATCTCGGGGACAAGGGTCAACAGATGTGAAGATTGATTGAAAATGATTAAGCGTAATCTGTTCAATATCTTTTTGATCCTCCTTCCAACAGCCATTATCATCAACTAACCCCCGAATTAGATTTCGTCGTTTTCGTTCGGTAGCTTGTGAATGAAAATAAGACGTATTCCGGTCCCCTTCTTGAAGCCAATGCACTTTACTCCTCTGTTTCCATTTGAGCTCTTCCTTATCAAGGAGATCCTCCAACTCAAGCACTAAATTCTTATCCTCCTGTTTTGTTTCTGCTGTTATTGGCCCCTTACGGATTTCATGGATTCGGTCCTTTAAGATTTTTATTTGAGATGATAACTGTCCCACAGAATCTTTGCTCCATTTTAGCAGACCCACCCTACAATTACCAATCTTATTCCACAATGCAGACCCATCAACGCCATCATTTTCCGATTCCCAAGATTCTTTAATAATACGTTCACAATCAGATGATTTCACCCACATAGCCTCGAATCTGAATCTTTTCCTAGCTCGCACTTTCTGAAAATTGGATGGAGGGGGGCACGTATCCAACAACAGAGCTTTATGATCCGAATGACGGGTGTCCAAATGCGTAATAGAGGCCCGAGGGAATAAATCTGTCCATGTTGCTGTCGCGCAGCCCCTATCAAGCCGCTCCCAGATTGTATGCGGATGTAAGCGTTTATTGCACCAAGTAAACTGATTTCCTTCAAAACCGAGGTCACTGAGTCCACAACTAATAAGCGCTTGCCGAAACTCCTTCATCAAGGTCGCTGATTTAAGAGCTCCACCTAGCTTCTCTGAATGGTGCAATATCTCGTTAAAATCGCCTCCGCAAAACCAAGCCATATTGGAACGTGAACCTAGCTGCCGCAACAAGTTCCATGATCTATCTCTCTTACTTTCGTCCGGCTCTCCGTAGAAACCAGTAAAACGCCAAACCGGAGTTCCATCTACTGGATGCACCGAGACATCAATAAAATTCCTAGAAAAACTAATTAAATCAACAATAACATCCTTCCTCCATAACAGGGCAAGACCCCCTGATTTGCCTATTGCTTCGACGCCTAATCCAAACAAATTGAACCTAGACTTTAACACCTCTAACTTTTTTGACCTATATTTAGTTTCACTAAGGAAAACTAAATCGGGGTTATGGCGACGCAGAAGATCACCGAATTCTCGAACTGTCCAAGGGGACCCCAACCCCTGACAGTTCCAACACAAAGCGATCATTGTAATCGGCGGGGCTGTGAGTCAGCGCCCGCCGTTGAATTCACGGAATTGAAGAGCAAAAGCTCACCTGAACCACACACTTTCTTTGTAGCCTTTTCTGCCCCTTGATCCTCTATCTTGCGTTTTCCCACCAATGCACAACTCATAATTTCATCATTCAAGATACTCAAGTTTTTCCTCTTCACATAGGTTTTGTGTTTCTTCTTCAGTGGTGTAGTGAATACAGTTGAAGCACAAGGAGTATTCTCAACAGAAAAAACTCGAGAGGATGAATTAGTTACTGGACCTTGAATGAAGGTCTGAATATTCTCTTTAATCACATCCAGCCCATATGAGAACTTACTTTGGTTTAATTTGAGGCCTAAAGGATCATTTGTTTCTTGGCCCAGCTGTTGGAAGGTATTAGCAGCCCCTTGCAAATTGCTAATATGGGACAAGACCAACCGGCCTTTATAAAGGCCCGCTCGCTCCCTTGATTCAACACTCGGTCCAGCATTAGTACTGGACTTTGGATTGCTTATTTGGGCTCCATCAGCTTTTATTTTTCCAAGCCCATCATCCACACTTTTATGAAAGCTGACACAATTGCTAGGCCCACCATAGAGTTGGGCCTGACCCAACACATTAGTCATGCCCACAGCAGCATAATTTTCCAGCGTATTAGTTGAGTCTATCAAAGCCTTATTCTTGCTAGAATAACAATTTTCACGTGGGGTTGCTGGCAGATTTCTTTCCCAAAGCACCACTGACTTGTTTTCAGGATTATCTGATTGCTTAATAATTGGCTCCCATTGAATAATTGCATTGAGATGTGTGATTTGATCTCCACCACTCCTACCATCTGATCCAACGCTCGTCGTAGTCCTGTGAATATCCGGGTCTTTTACCACGGTAGAATTACCGTTGCCTCCAATATTGACATTGTCGGTACCGGTGCCTCGTCGATGATCACGAAGTTGGTGCCAATTATCCCCAGAATATTCATACCGTCCATCCGACTCCAAATCAGGTTGCTTGAATCGGCCGTCCTGGCCATCCTCAGATTTATGTTGATTTTTGCTCCATGACGGGGTGTTTGTCGAGCGCCAACTTGGCTGATAATCTGCTCTAGCGCGCTGCTTGAAACCTCCAGAATTTTCACGCATCCATGGGCCATACGGTAGCTGATCGATTGCTTGGTTGAAACCTTCCTCATACCGAAGTTCACATTCTCTTTCAATGTGACCCATCTTTCCACACATATAACAAAAGTTTGGGAGGCGCTCGTAAGTGAACGAGACAACCAGTTCATCCCCGTTAGGCCCTCGAATTCGCATTGCTCGCTTTAAAGCTTTTGTGACATCTAGTTGTACTCGAACCCGCATATTGGATCCCCATGCCTCCGACAAAGTCATATCTTCAAACTTACCCAGTCTATTACCAATTATCTGAGCCATCACTCTTGTTTTTTTTATCTGTGGTAAATCGTGTATTCGAACAAAGAAGCTACACCAATTGAGATCCACCTGGTTTGGGTTCTGCTTCTCCTTGATACAACTAATGACAATAAGGTTTTTGTCAAAAGTCCAAGGACTTCCATCCAATACTCGCCTCTTATCCACCTCGTGCGAAAATTGGAATAACATACGATCATTCTCAATTCGTGAAATATTGACTCCTTTCCGTGGTAACCAGACCATCTTCATGGTCGATGAAAACGCGTCAAGATTCACTGATTTTGATGTTAAAACACGGCCAACCAGGGACAGTTCAGCTCTAAAACTCGGTTCATTCCAAGCGGCATCGGGAACCACATAACCCTCGTCCTCTTCCTCCTCTGTCAGACACAACTTCCTTCCTAATCGCTCAATCTCCACATCCATGATCCTGACCCAAAATTCGTTTTGCACTAGAGAAGAAACTTTACCTCGTTCACGCCAAATTGAGACCACTCCCACCTATATCAAGGCAAGACAAAAGGGGAAAAAATTAAATTAGAATAGCAGGATACGAAAACAAGAACAAGTTCAGACAAAAAACTAAAAAGGAGCAGAAATCCAGCACGGTAAGACAGGACACTCTGAGGAAGACCCGAGGAAAACCATGACGTGGTTGAACCAGCTCCTCTAAAGGTTCTATACTCTCAATTGAAAGACTAAACTCTCACGGGAAGAGAGAAAAAAAACTCTCACGGGAAGAGAGAAAAAATGTTGATGCCTTAATGGCACCGACTATAAACAAGCCTCTAACGTTTGATATTAATAGAGGTCATGAAAATATTGTTGCATGTCAATGCAACAATGCAGGAACAATTAATTCAAAAATGTCAAACTCAACTAGTCTTATATGCATGCTGCATGTGCACATATATATGCTACACAAAAAAATAAAAAATTAAGCTACAAATGTCCGAAAATAATAATGACATATCTGCACAAGCGCATACACACGTTAACTGGCCATGACGATTCACACAGTGATTTGGAGCATTATTCAAGATAGTTGAGAACTTTAAGTTTTAACCTAATTTAACTAGCTAATTTTGTTTCTTTTTTTTTTTTTGTTTTTATAAACAATATATCACTTAGAGATTCAACTTCATCTTAGTTATTCATAATGTCAGCACCACTCTCCCTCACATATGAATAGCCAAGATACCCCGTAAGAAGAAGTCGCCATAGAAAATATCTAAAAATAAGCTTAATTCGTCTGTAACTGAGCTACATTAATATATCATGCTTACAACAAACTGTTTCAAATGATTAAGACCTGCATGGGTACTTTCATTTTTCACATTAGTTTTGCTTAATTTTGAGAGATTTCTTTTGCAATCCTTAATTTGGTGTAAAGGTAGCAAACGGAAAGAAGAGTTTCTTGGAAACTGGCTAACTAATCTTAATTCTTATGTATCTGAGATTATTCTATGCATAGAATATTTTTTAAAATCTCATAGACTTTCTGAAAGTGCAGCATTTTTCAGAAATTAAGGTATGCACTTCATATTAACAATCCATAGCTTAGATCTTAAAAAGAACGCGTCTTTGAAAAAGCGCAATTGCAGACATATGCAAGGACAATGTAGTAATGTCTGTTGCAAATGCTAATAAAAAAACGCTAGTAATTCTCAAGATTCTTGTAGTGGTTCTTTCATTTTATTTCTTATGTATTTTTATTATTTTATAGCTTAAGATTTATTTAGTCTAACATGTACTTTTCAAAATTACTTTTGAAATTAAAAAATGGATTGACTCACAGAATATGTATTAAGTTTCAAAACTAATAATAAGTTAACTCATTATATAACCAGAATTCTTTAAAAGAAACATAAGTGAATCCCATCCCACCTAAAAAGGAATTTTACTTTTGTCTTTCTCTTGGCGTTTTGAACTTTAAAGTAGATCTTGTTAGGAGTTAACTTAGATGGAGTTTCATTGATATTTTACTAAGCTTCAAATAATGTTCATTGATAGAACTTTAAGGAACTTTTGCATGAATATAAAGTGTAATTTATTGAGTACATCTCTAATCCTTCATTTTTTTTTTGGTAATTTATCTCTAATCCTACTTACTATTGGCAACTTGATAACTTCATTCTGATCACTTCCACTTTCTTTACCTCATTAAAAGCTCCCACATTACAAACTACATCATTTATAGCTAATAGCACAAGAGTTGTTGTCACCCAAACCCATAAGCTTTCCACGTGTAGACAATCACGCCGCGTGGTAAAAACCCAAAACAGAAACTTCAACACCTCAGTGAGAACCTCATTAATTAGCAAACCGCCGATGGAGACACAAAAATACAACTTTCGCCGATTTATTACAACACCAGTACCCTTCTTTAAATGCCTTCACTCCACCCCCCCAACCACTACCTATTCAATTCAATTCAATTCAACTCAACTCAACTCAACCTCCCAACCCCACTTCACCCTTTTCATCAAATCTAAACAAACCCCACTTCAATTCTCCGAAAACCCACCTCGAATCTCTTTGAATTATCCAAAATGGTGAACAAAATGTTTGGTTTTGTAGTTGCTCTGTTTTTTCTAGGGTTTGTAGTTGGAGATGACGACTTGGCCACCAAGTGTTCGGCGGAATTTCCCAAAGTGGCGATGTGCCTGCCGTTCGCGACGGCGAAGGCCGCGACGCCGACGAGGGAGTGCTGCAACTCGGTGGGTGACCTGAGGAGGACTGATCCGGGCTGTCTCTGTTTTGTGATACAGCAAGTGCACAACGGATCGAATGCGGCGATAAAGAACATGGGTGTTCAAGAAGCGCGCTTGCTTCAGCTGCCGTCGGCGTGTAATGTTAATGGGAGTATCACTGAATGCCCAAGTGAGTTCTTTGTGTTTTCTCTCTCTTGATTTTGTTTTTTGTTTTTTTGAGTTAATAGCAAGTTACTCTTAATATGTGTGTTATGTATATTCTGTGATTTTAGAAAGTAGTATATAGTTTCGTTTAATTAGTTTTTTTCCCTTATGTGTTTGTCAGGTTTAGTGATCAAGGTAACTTTCGTGCTTTTAATATATTTATTTTTTGATTTTAGATTTAATAGTTGCATTTTTTTGTTAATTTTGAAGAGTTTAAAGTACAAAAAAAGGAAATATTTGCATTCGTATTATTAGGTTGTAATTTGACTTTAAAATTGCAAGTATAAAAACAGAACATATTCATTTTCTAAAAGAATACTGATATAAAAAAAAAAAAAAAAAAATCCCCAAATATTCACGTTTGAACCATTAACTATACCACACCAAGAGATGTAGGAATTATTTTATACAACGATTGCATGAGGATATCATGCATACATCTAGATTGTTGGTGTAATTTTTTGGCTGGAATGAAGTGTGAAAAAGTTTAGGCCTATAATTTAGAAACTATTATAGATCTCAATCTTTTGTTGTTGCACCATATTGCATAATTTCAACAGATAATGTACCCAGTTTTTGAATAACAGGGCTAATGGTGTTGTTAGCTTTTCCCCCTTTCACATGATAATTTTGTTTTCCCCAAGTTGAAGCAATTTGCCAAATTAACATGGCCAACACGCGGTGTTTTTATTGTTTTGCTCTTTTTCATATCTGTTTTAATGACCAGGACTGCTGCACTTGCCTCCAAACTCACCTGATGCTGCTATCTTCACCAACAATTCCACCGTTTCAACCACACCCGTCGCCACACCGGGGACATCTTCGTCTTCTACGGCCAACAGTGGATTTTGGCTCAAACCTTGTAGCAAGGTTTCTGCAATTGTTGCCTTAGTGACGTTCTTCCTTGCATTTGCGTTCTCGTCGATATAATTTGATCGAGCTTTGTCTATTCCATACAATGTCGGCTTAAGTAGTGTTCATCATCTTTTCCCTAATATTTGATGGCTTATGTTTTAATTAGCTGCTTTGAACTGCGTGTTTTTGATTAGGTAGTTGATTTCCACTTCAGGTTTTTGCTGACCTGAAATTATACATTTACATGTTCAAGTTGTAATATTTATTTGCTTAATTCGTTGTGATAAATTTATGCATCTTACTTTCTCTCCAATTTTATAACGCAAATTGACTGTTTGCGTCGTCTGCAAGTGTTACAAAATATTGTCGAACATGTATGACGGCTGTTATGGTTATGAACAATGGACGTTTTTCGTGCGCAACATGATATACATCGTAGTATTACAATAGAGTCATTCAATGAAAATAAGAAGTTCTCGAATTGTCAAATCGATTTTCTACAATCATCAACAAAATCCCTGGTGCGTTGGTGGTTTTGTTGCACGGATACGGAACGTAAATTCGACATGATACGAATGTCATTGACCAGGTTTTGTTGCATGCATATGGAATGCAAATACGACATGAAGTACGATTATATGGACATGACATATACAAATATGATTATGAGCATGACATACAAATATGATTCTGAGCACGGCGATATGAATTATTAAAAGACTAGAAGATGGATTATATGAATTTGGAAAAGATTTATAATATATGATGCATCGGGAATAAGTTGGAAAATTTATGTTATTAATTTAGTCGGCAAAACAGTATAATTAAAATATAATGTCCACCAACAATATTTTGCATCATATTATTTACTTGGATAATAATATAATTAAAATAAAACGTTTGTTAATAACATTGCGTTTACTCACAAATAATAACATACAAGTATACAACTACAATTCAAGATATTCGGGGTCCTTTGCTTTTATTTCTCGCTGGAAGAAGCCCTTGTACATCCCTATTCTTTTCTTCTTTCTTAGTTAGTCTATTCACACAAATTCTAGCCTAATTCTGTTTAGTAATTGCAATTTTAAATCTATACCAATATTTCTACGTGATTTCGCTCCATAATTTTAGAAAACTATCAATATCGGATAGGCATATTATACTATTAAGAAAATAATTTAAAAATCAAACACGCCATATGGGTCATTTTAGAAAACTATCATGCATATTATACTATTAAGAAAATAATTAAAAAATCAAACACGCCACATGACAAGACTCATACATATCCTTGCGTATCTAGCGCATGTCAAGACTCTAACCAATACTGCACATATTGCTTTTCTCAATTATGCGTACATCATCTGTGAAAGAAATGCTGGAAAGTCAAATCCAATTTTGGTTTTGGGGCCATATAGGGCCAGCCCATGATATACTTTGACATCACTTTTAATTGACCTCTCGTACTAAAATTGAAACTTCTAAGCACTCGTAATAGATATTCGATGTTACTTACGTAAATGGATCAAAGTTTCTTTTCTTTTCTACAAAAAGTATCGAAACGTTTATCTTGACACAATAAAAACGAAATACACAAGTATTTTCTGTCTATTGCAACAACACATTTTACGAATTTTTCGAAACACGTCGAAAAGATTTCGAAACATTGTGAAATATTTCTAATATTTAGTGTACCGAAATATATCGTGGAAACGAAACTTTGACCCGTGCTTATGTCAAATTGTGTAACTTCTTCAGCTTTTGTGAAACTTCTTAATACTAAAGATATCATAAAATATGCGGTGACCACGACAATCGGTTAAATTCATTATTTACTGTCATTACATCTATCAAAAAACGGGTTTTGTTTTACTTCCAGAACTGGATCCGAACCACCGAATCGAGTGGGTTTTTGACCCACTTGTCTTAAAATTTTTTATTAAAAAAAATTTATAACTGATAAAAATTATAAAATCACAAGACACAATAGACATTAAAAAAGCAAATGAGAAACCCTTTTGCTCAAAAAAAAAGAACGCATTAAAGTATAGAAAACTAAATTCAAATCCTAAACCCCTATTGATCACCCTGGTGGTCACCACGGGCAACATCATCGCGAGAATGAGTAGAAAATGGGTGAGAGAGTGGGGTTGGGTAGGGGTAGGAGTGGGGGTGGGTGGGGTAGGGGTTAGGCATGGGGTAGGATATGAGTACAAAATGGGTGAAAGAGTGGATCCATGGTTCCATATAGATCTGCATCCGATTGGATCTATTTAAAACCAAACATCATGAGTCAAATTTAGATCCACGAATGAAGTATAGAAAACTAAATTCAAATCCTAAACCCCTACTGACCACCCTGGTGGTGGCAACATCACCGCGAGAATGAGTAGAAAATGGGTGAGAGAGTGGGGTTGGGTAGGGGTAGGAGTGGGGGTCGGTGGGGTAGGGGTTAGGCATGGGGTTAGGATATGAGTACAAAATGGGTGAAATAGTGGATCCATGGTTCCATATAGATCTGGATTCAGATCTGGATCCGATTGGATCCATTTAAAACCAAACATCATGAGTCAAATTTAGATCCGGATTCTATTAGATTGTATCCAATAGGATTGGATCCGGATCTGGAGCCGAGTGATCCGTTTGCCACCCCTATCATCTATGTTATAGACAGCAACAATAACAATATAAAAAAACGGGTTTTGTTTGCTTATTTGGATTTTGTTTGTAGATTTTCATTCTTCTTATGGCAAATTTCGTTCATCCCTAACAAATTAATATTATATTTTATTATTTTGGACGGTCAATTGTCAGTTTTAGGGGGCTGAGCCAAGAACTTAATTTAAGGGGGTAAAATTATGTGAAGACTTTTTTTACTGATTCTTTTGAATTACTTTTAAGAATAGTAAATTATAGTGAAAATTTTAAATTCCTTAAGATAATATTTAATATATGCATTGATAGATTTCTGTTGTATAATCACAATCCATCTAGTTATTCAGGATCCTGCTTTTCTTTCTTGAAATTATATGCATAAAAAGCGTGTTGCTTCCCTAATATGTTGTATCATTTTTGGCATGCCGCAAATGTATTGAAAAAATTAACTGTTCTTATCTTGTACTTGTACTCACTGTCTTAATTGTTTTCGTCAGTTCTAAAGTACTTTTAAATGGTCTTTGCCAGATTTACCAAAAAAGAGTTTCTCCATGTTTCAAAAATACGTTCTTAAGTTAGTGCAAGCACCCCATGCCTACTCATATGCAGGTCCTTATGTAGGCTCCGGTGCACCCTCCTTCTATGCACATGGGTGTACCACCATACGGCCCTTCCTATGCATGATTGAGCATCTATGCCTCCATATGATGTTGACTATATATATGTTATAAAGGGCTAGCATAACGAGTAGCATATTTTGGTGCTGATTTATGCATGTATTGAAGTCTTATACTAATAGCCATGTATTATAGCTACATCTTTGTTATGTAGTATCAACAAGTGCGGCGTTATTTTTTTGCTACTATGACCTATCTCTTCCTCGGAAACTCCAGATTCTTGTTTTCACGTTTAAACGAAAGGATGTGTTTTGTTGTTCTACTTATCTTGGAAATGAACTTGTTTTGTTCCACGCATTACTTGCATGCTAGCTTGTAACCAGGGGCCAAGACCCGGATTTTAACATGAGGATTAATCACTGAAGAGAACGTGCGGTACAAGAACCCCGTTTTTTCTTCTAGATCTTGTTTCTGGACCAAGGTTTTTGTTATATGACATATCAAATGGTATTATATATTGTTGTTCCCCGACTATATTTAAATGGTGGTACCAAATGAAAGTATGTTGCAAAGATTGAGTTTGTTGATCATACTGGAGATTATTGTCTTTTATAAGATTATGTTTGTGTACTGAATTTGCAAAATAAATTAACTCAGAATTCTTTTGTTTCTATCTTTCCTAAAATTCATTATAATGCAGGGTTCAAAATCGGGCAAGAATTCAAGTAAGTGTCATATAATCCTAAAGCTTCCTTTCTGATAAACATACAGTATACTCGTACCTTTGTAATTTAGAACAAGAAATGCCATACAGGAGCTAGAAATGTGAAAAAAAAAAAAGAAAAAAAAAACATAAGCTACTATTTTAGGACCAAGTGCAACAGACCGAACTGTGGTGCTTTAGCGAGACAAAATTTTCTCCAACCGGAGCAGCAGATGCAAATGGCTAGGCCTGTTGTGTGATATGTTTATTTTGTATGACATCCTGGTTAAAATTGTTCGTTACATTTGGTCACGCGTATATTATATATTTAGCAGAATATAAAGAATAAATACTCTAACTTGCAGTTTTTTCTGTAAAGATCTGCTTTCATGTCAATCATTGCTGATATTGTTGATATTCTCGTCTCCTGTCGATTATTCAACTTCTTGCCTATCCATTTTCTACTTAGTTTGTTTGTGTATTTCTGTTTATTGATTACGCCGTCTATTGTTACAGTGAGTACTATGTACATTTGAGACGGTCCAGAGTTGTCATGCAGCATTGTGAGTAAGGGTGTCTGAAAGTCGAGTGATGCCGTCTTCCAGTTGCAGCGATTGTCAAGTGACTCTGCCTTCTAACAACTCGTCTCAATCTGATGTATGAACCTTATTCGTATCTTATGGTCTCTATCATTAAAAAGTTACTACGTGTGTTTGCCAGATTGCTACCCTCTAGGATTCTGTACTTTTGATATCTCATACTTTATTAGTATGATTCTGTGCACTCTGCGCTGAACCTTTCTTTGTCTTTAACTGGGTCTAAATGAGCTTTTTGCTCCATAAAATGGTTGCCAAAATCTGCTAAAATTTTAAGCAGGCTTCATCTCTCAAGGTAAATCTGTCTTGTTTGTTTCTAGCAATCGCTGCGGAATGTGTCGTGGCATTCCATGAGTCTGCTGCATAGTTCCGATATCATTCTAAAGTATTGAAGTTCACTACTTTAGGAGGTAGTTAGTTTTTATTTCCGAGTCTTCATGTTATTAGAAGTGAAGATTGTAAGTTGTGTGTAGTTAATCTGTGGGAACAAGTGGATTCAGTTGATAGTGTCTTATTTCTTCTATTGAGGTCAAAATGTGTCAAAAGTTGACAAACATAGTAACATTCACATTTATGCAGTGGTAATTTGATGTGTAGATATGGTTTTAGCCTATAAATAATATGTTAAGAGGGTTGTCTGATAAGAAAGAAATAGTAGAATTGCTAGAGATACAGTATGACATTTGCACGATTAAATGGTTACATGGTTTATTTCGTATTACAATCTCTTTTTCTTTATAGGGTTCAATCCACCCAAGAGAAATGTAGTATATTACCTTTGTAGTGCCGCATTATCTCAAATAATATGTCATTTCGAATTAATACCCCTACTATACCATACGGCCCTTAGCAGTATGACACTCCCAGGTCAGATACATTCGTTTCTTTTAGGGTCAATTGCGATCACTCCCTATCGTTTGGGGTGTTTTGCAAAGTGCCCCCTAACGTTTCAAAAAGAGCACTTCGCCCCCTAATGTTTGTAAAGTTGCCCCCTGAGTCCTTGATCTACCGTTCATCATTGCCACGTAACGTAGCTATCTTTTCATCCATTAGATTTGGCATCAGGGGGCAAATCGCACATTTTTATAAACGTTAGGGGGCAAAGTGCTCTTTTTGAAACGTTAGGGGGCACTTCGCAAAACACCCCAAACGTTAAAGGGCAAAACGCAATTGACCCTTTCTTTTATTATGAAAATCTTTCAAACATTTTTCCCCATCCACAGACTTGATTTTACAGTCAACTTAGATGCAAATTCTGTATTTTCATTAAATATGAAGATCTTTCAAACATTTTTGTTGATTCAAAACATTTAAAGTCACACCAATACGGATTCAAATCTGCCCTAAAATGTCCACGGCCCGACTTAAAGGAGCTTGGAACATTAGCATGAAGAAGTAGTGGGTCTTTCACCCTCTTTCTAGTTACTCTCGGAGCTGATCTGATACATGCACTTCAAAGGAAGGGAAGCTAGGTTTCCCATGTAGGTATATGTTCCTTTGTTATCCATTTGAAAGTTTTAGAAGACAATAACATGGTATGGTATCGGTACCATCATGAGTGTTTTGTCAAGTCAGGAGGCATATACTTTGATATGAACTTACCATCTACTTGACTCAACGCGCATCTTTGACACCATACGACATAATTACTACATACATCCACCCAATGTTCAAAACAATGCACCCTTAAAGCTCTGGGAAAAAATTAAGTTAAAACAAACCGAGAGGCGGATGCGCACATCTTCTTCAGGCTTATGACTTGTTATTTAAAGCAGATAAGCTCCGGAAGGAACAAGGTGTATGCAAAAGCGTACACTCAGACTTCAGCATCATGTTCATTGCACAAAATTATTGGAGCAGAACAATGAAGAAGAAAGTGTACTATTAGGATGCAAATGAGTATACTCAGACATCAGCAGCGTGTTGACTGCTGAAAATTATTGGAGCATGAACAATGAGTGAAGAGTTTTGGTCACTTGGATCGCAAAACAGAAGCAAACCTCCAAAATCCCAAAGGACATGTTCTTTGACTATTGACAATCCATGAATTTGTCACATTACTGTCTGTCCTAACTAATTTGACAAACTTGCTGCTAAAAAAGACACAAAAAAGTTGAAGTGCTACAGATCTCTGCCTAACAATTAAGAGATGGCAAATATTTGTCATAGGAGAAAACAATTCAAGTGAATGAATCAAACCAGTGCAAAAATATCATCCAAAACAACTATGAGCTGATAACAGAAATACCCAATCGGTAATAGTTTAATCAGCCTAGAGATGATTATATTTTCAGATGGATGAAAGCAATTGTATTTACCACTCAGCACCAAGAAACGAAAGGTTAATGGAAACAACATCATAATAAGTAAACATCCTTTTGCAAATGAGTCAATATCTTCTTTCCGAAGTTATAATACTAAGCAAAGCCACTAGTGTTAGGAAGTCTTGAAATTATCTGAGGCAATGAAAACATACTACTAAGTTCAAGTACCACACAGATTTTATCAAACATGTTATCCTGATGGTCAGTTCAACATATTTGAGTAGAAGTCAGCCTCATATGGTGTTTTGAAAAGCTGGGCTTCCTGAAAATTACTGTTTGTGGGGACACGGTGTTGAGCTGAATGCCAGAAATCTGTACAAGAGAGGGGCACTCCATCTTGGACTGCATGCATCATAGGCGGCGTGATGCTGGTACCATTTTCATGCATCGAGTGTTGTACTGGAGCAGTATCTGATCCAGATGAAACCCAGGAATTGTTTGACAGAAGAGAGAGAGCACGGCGATATTCCGGTGCTGCATCTAAGTGGGAAGAAGACATCAGGGATCCCCTGCAACCTGGGAAATGACAACAGACAGATATTATCAGTTTCAGATTGTAATTCCCATTGAATCCAACTTGCTAAATACATGTAAAATATAAAAGAGAATTACAAGTAAAACTCTTGATGTTTGTCTAATCACAGAAATTCCTCCTAGCGTTTGAATATTTACAGAACCACCCATTGAAAGCTAAAAAGGATAGCAGATAGACTCTCCTAAACTATGAATACACCTTTTGATATTTTGAAAAACATCATAGCCAGGACCCTTAAACTTTAGTGTCTCTCTTTAACTATTGAAACTCCAAGGGAGGTTTATGTAATTAGATCAGACCTCAAGGGTGTATGATGTAATGATCCCCAAATATAACCTCATGCATCAAGGCACGCACAAGACATGGAGCAGAACAGCTCAACCGAGCTAAATTACGCATGACTTTGACAATGTACTAAAGTTATCCTACTTTGAAGTAAAGACAGACCTCATCCTGTATTTCACAGTCAGAATCATTTGTCATGTCATACTATAATCCTAGGATTAATACTCTTCCTAGAGGACTAACCTAACCAGCTCCAAAATATTGTCAACTCCGTACTGTGAACTTATGGTAGTTCCAATTGAAGCAATTGAAATATGTGCATTGCAGTAAACTAGTAACTTTCGTATTCAAAAATTGAAATAGTACTGTACAAAGTAATTTCCTAATGGGTAAGATATCTCTGACATGCCAACAACTACAGATGCATACAGCAGAAATTGGATGTTTCATCTTGTTTACTTGAGACTCATATAATCAATTTTGAGCAGGTGGTTATTCTCAGCTTAATTTATTAATATAGTAAAAAAGGTAATCAAAGAACAAAATCTTATATCTGGAAATCAAACCATAATTTTAAGATATTCCTTGAAGTAGGGAAACTGACCTGGATCTGGATTCAAGACCTCAGGAGCGGAGCTCTTGGATGCTAGGAATCCATCGACTACATGACCATGCATATTGATGACATGCGGCAGTTCACTTCCTGACATAGGCAACTGCTCATCAGTACCTCCATCTCCATTAGACTTCGAAGGATATCCTTTGGTTAGTGTGAACTTGGAGTTGCACGTGCTATCCCAAGTGGGATTTGGAGGAGTTCTAGAGTGAATTAGTGGAGCATTGTTCAACAGGAAATTCAATTGTTGCCTCCCCCCTGAGCGTGTGAAAGGTAATTAGATAGAATCATTGGAATGATAGTACAAAGGTCGAACGTATAGTCATGTTTTGGTTGTTGTTTGATGCACACATATCCTATATCTAGCGCTCTAAGATAACAGATGGCTTTGCGGCTAACTGTAAGCAAAAAAACAAACAACTAAGCCTTTAATACCTAAGTTGGGGGAGGCTCTGACATTAATCTTTTCATGTGTAATCAGTCACCCATATTTTCTAACAGACGATTTGAGCAAAGACCACAAAAGGACCCTTTTGGCTCAGTTAGTCACCCGATTGAATGTAATATACTGCATATTTTGGAAAAAGAATACAGTTTTTTGCATTTATGAAACAGATAAATCTTGAAACAAATTAATAAATCCAATGAATAGTAATATGTTATGAAATAATGCATTGCATTCCATATGTATAATATTCAAAATGAGAATGTAGTCTCCAGCAGAGGTATATGTTAAAAGAAAGTGAGTAAGATAGAGATGAAAAATATGAATGTTTTACCATAGAATGGTGATGACAGCCTTGTCGAATTAAACTGGATAGTTTCCTGCTGTGGCTTGCGGCGTCGTGCATTATGATCAGAGAGTCTTCTTCTACAACTACGCTTCTTATCATCAAATTCAGACAAGCTATGGAACCTTCACAAAGAGAGGAATTGATAAATAATGTTAGATCACCAAACTGGATAAAAGCCTGGCATGAATTGGAACAGGCGGCATCTAGCATTTTGCTTTCCTCAGACATATTCATACTACTGCTAAAATATACCATTTTGACCTTTCGAATTATTGCATTGACAAATTTACCGACTAAAATTCGAGTATTTTTTAAAATTGCAAAATCTACTATAAAACATACCTGCTACACTGCTGACAAAACCGACGTTCATGCCCTCCAATAACCACCTTTGGGCATTTAGAATGCGTGTCACAAACTCTATGCTTTCTATGGTACTCTTTAGCTGGAGTAAGATCGACATTGCAGCCCTCAACTTGACAGATTGGTATAGGGGCATTCTGAGCAGATGACTTAGTTTTCTTTTGGGTAGTAGTGAATGGAGTAGGCACCACAGATAGGGATGTGCTCTTAGCGTTCCCCCCTGCACCGTGATTCTCAAAATACGTTCTTTTTCCAAGCTTCAGACCAATCAACGGCTCAGTGGAGCCAACAGAGGCCTCCATAGGTGGAGAATTTCCAGAAAACTGAGCTCCTTTGGTTTCCATTTTCTTGCTGAAACTTCCAGATCCCTCAAAAGACATGAACCTAAAGTTCGGAGTTTGAATTCCATCCTTGGTGGATGAATCAGTAGAAGCTGATATCGAGCTTTTAGTCGAAGAACCATGGCCACCATCGGAGTTGCTATTACCACACCCTCCCGACAAGTTATACGATCCAGCTTCAATTTCTCCGTCATCAACAATCATCCAGTCTGCTAACTGAAGTTTCTTAGGACTTTCAATTGCTTTTGTACCAAAAGAAACAAGATTGTCCAAATCCCACTTTCCACTCCACTCCATCTCAGAAAAGTAGCTCATTAAACAGAATTGATCTCAAAAGTGGATCTGCATATTGTGAAAATCACGGACCAGTCAAAACATGATGAAAAGATCTAAAGTAAATAGCCACATAAGACTTCTTTCGTTGAAATAATTGTGCTGGCACAGAACTTTCTTGGAAGAACCATATGAAATAGATGATATATGATCCAAGTTTTAAGAAACTTACCGCGAGGAAACGAGAATTAATCACCCCATGGAAAGGCTCTAACTTCCTGTTACAAGAAATTAATGAAAATAGAAAGACAAAATATCAGTATACTTTCAACCAAATCCAAAAGAATCAACATCACTACCTAATTCCCTAATTCAAAGTAAACAAAACTACAACTAATGATTCCACCAGTCATCTCAGAAAGCTAATTACTTGAAAAACAATTCCTATCCACAAATCAATCAAGCAATTTTCACAACAAATATCTAAAGATTATCTATCCTCCAAGAACTACCATTTACTGAAAAGATCAAACCATGGTTGAAAAACAAATCCCACTAAGCTAAACTACCAAGAAATGAAGAGAATAAAAATAGGCCAAAATACACACACACAGACACACTATACCATATCCTTGAAAACAGAGCACTTTGGTTCACCAGATCAGAAAACTAAAGAAAGATCCCTCACTACTTACCATTTTTTCTTCCACTATTTACACTAATCCTTCTTTATTTAACTATAAACACTCCTTGGTTCTCATCTATATTTCCTTTTATCCACTTGTTTCTCTCAAAGATGAGATCTTTTTTTCACCTCTGCTCTTCTTTTCTATGACAGACAGAAAAGCTAAAAAGGACTTAAACAAACAGCTGATTGATTAGGACCCATACCCCAGTACAAATATGCTCATCTAAAAACCATGCCAATTTTCTAAGGCAAAAATAAAAATAAAAAAGAATACTGAAAAACAAGGAACATACATAGAATGTCCCTTTCACCTACTTTTACCCCTCAAAAAGTCACTATACAACACTTGTAGATTTGTTAACAGAACACTCCCAAATCAAAATATCATCCTCAACAAAGTACAGATGAAAAATATAAATAGTGAAACTATTTCAAGATTGGTTTGTGTTTCTTTTTTTACCTGATATAAAAAAATTTATTAAAAATGTAACAAAACAGTGCTCATGGGTAGCACTAGAAAGAAAAAAAGAAAACTAACAACAACCCATTACTCTATGCCCCCATAGTCAAAAAAATAAAAATGCTTTTAGTAGTAAATAAATAAATAAATTAAATAATGGTTAGTTGATGGGACAGTTATGGTCCCCCTTCTAGGGTTTATTTTATTGGAATCAACAAACCATAAAACTTTTTTTCTCATTCATTCACTGCAACAAAACAAACACACACACAAATTTAATGTTTTTTCTCCAATTCTTGATGACGTGGAAACACCTCATTCACCACCAACACACACATTAAAAAAAACTGATTATTATTATTACTATTATTATTATTAAAATAATAAATAAAAAACAGAGAGGGGCAAAAGAGGAATAGAGATACAGCACCTTTATTCACCCAATTCCCAAAGCTCAAAAAATTTTTTCTTCCACAAATTTAGAAAGTTTTCAGCTAATCATCATAACGCTCTGATAAATCCTTTCACCAAAATTACCAAATAAAAAAAAAGGCAAAAATACTATTTTTTCACTTTTGTAACCCTAGGCTGCATTAATTGCACCGAATAGCCAATCATTACAGCAGCAAATAGTTCGTTAATTCTCAAATCAGAAGCTGAAGTTATTATTTAAAATGAAAAACAAAAAAAAATCAAACGCATGAATAAAAGTATTAAAAAAATATAATCAACTCTGTGACTGTCTCTTACCAATTGTAGAGAGAGAAAGTAGTGATTGGAGAATTTGTGTTTACCTAATGAGAAGATAAAAATTTGGGAGAATGAATGAATGATAATAGTGTGAGCTGAGCTGTGTATGTATTTCAATTTTAATTTCAACATGAAAGTGGGAGGATTTGGGTCCCACGAGGTGAGAGAAATAAACGGCTGGGTGTGTGATTAGACACGTGGACGGTGGAGATTGATTAAAAAGGACATAATTTTGGCCTCTCCTCACAACAACTGGCGCATACATACATGATGACAGTGTGAGTGAAAGAAAGTGGTGAACGCGTCTTCTCTTAACCGAGTCGACTCACACTCATTTGTTAACAAATTGTGTGTGTCAATTTTTTGTCTCTTTCCTACTTGTCATTTTTCGTTTGTCTTTTTTCAGGGGGTTCAAATGATTTTTTTTAATTTTATTTTACTTGTTTTGATTATTTACATTTTCTTTTATAAGCAAACTTTATTCAAATATCAAACAAAGGGTACAAATTTAGTAACAGGAAATTTCCTGGGAAACGAGTATTACATTATACAATACTTGTAGGTCAAGATACAAAAGTGATAATATCCAGTCGTGACAAGCATCCCAAAACTGAAAATCGTGAAGACTATGCTCATCCCGTATGTATAGTTTGCGAAGATGCGTCAAGCTTGACTAAGTAGTTAGCTAACGTACTCAATTCTCTGTGACAAAAAGTCATTATCACTGCAGCAAACCTAGCAATCATGGTGCCTATCTCCTCCGCAATAATTACATTTTTTGTTATTATTGTTTTGTGTGTTAAAATTCAAGAAATTTTTAAATTTGGATCTATTTGGCTAAGTTATAACCTATTTTTAGAGGGAATGGAGAACTTAGTGGAAAAACAGATCAAAAGTATGAAATTGAATTATACCTTTTGGCAATTTGTCTCGATTACTTGATCTTTATCTTGAATGATAAATGTTCTTTTACATTTGGCTTTTTTTTTTAAAAAATTTGTAGAACACTTTTATTAGTCATTTTCAAGTGGTCACACTTTAATAAATGTGTGGGCACAAACCCAACGAAATGTCCATAAATTCAGAACATGATTTTCCTTGGCCGACTGATCTTTCACCTATCGTTGTTATTGATTTTAATAGCATTAAAATATTTTTCTTTGAAATTGCTAAAACGTTTATCATGCACAAGGTTGAAAATAGAACATCATTTTTGTATTTTTATCAAGAATAATTTGGAATTGCATTATTTATACCTCCATAATATTTTGTAAAACATTAGGCATCGTATAAAATATTTCATACACGGTGAAAGTTATAATTTTGTCTAAATTGAAAGAGATAAAAAAAGCAGCAAATATGAACAGTTGACATGTTGGTCATTAAGTAGCAAGACAAAGTGAGGATGGACAAGTAACTTCCAACCTGCCTAATAATGTTTTAGGGACCACACTTACGTACCAAACTATTTCGTTTAGAGTAGTCATCGTGTCACCTTCTAACTCAACTTACGTTGATTATTAATTATAGAGATAAGTAACTAACTAAATTTCGGGTTAATGTATATATCACGATGACATTGATACAGATTAAAGAGAACCTATATATGTTCTTATATGAACCAACTCCAATCAAATAAAATTAAAAATATTCACAAGTATTATATATCTACCAGTATGAAATTTAATGTGCATTTACTTATCAAAACTATTACAATTCAAATTCAACCGACTTCTCGTAAAAAAGTTAAAACTTGCAAAGAAATTGAGTTGATTTCGAATTTTCTTGTTTATATTCTTATGCCTATAATCTTTTTGCCAAGCCTAACATGTGAGTTCCTTTTTTTTTTTTTTTGGCAAACGGGAAATTTTTTATATTTAAACACCTTTCAGGCTTTTGACACCAGAGTATAACTAATACTCGCCGAAGTTAGAATCAAATGAAAAAGAAAGATGTCTAACTTAAAAATGGGTTTGATTTTGTTGATGTAATATTTTACAGTATAACGGCTTGCATAGTACTCATTCATACAAATAAGATAAGGTTTAATTAGGATTAGGGACCGCTCTAGTTTTCTACAGTTATTTCATTAACATTTTTTTGTGGATATGGTGTGTTCGCCGTCTTTTAAGACCAAGTTAAACACGAATTTTAAAATAATAATTAAATTGATCGATCAAATGAATATCTAAAAGTATTATTGAATTGGCATAACGTTATTAACCCACAAGTCAATCTAACTTGATTTGTGCAACTAGCTGCTTAATTTATCTATGAGGTATGGACCACTAGACAGTTACTTGATGATAATACTTAATAAAAAAAAAGTGTCCAAATTCCAACTGTCGGTAACGAAAAAAGTTAATAGTATAAAATTTAACCAACTTTACATGCAAAACGATGGATACTATCGTAAAAATTCATAAAGTTTGTTATTTTGGGCATAATATTCATAAATGTGGAGTCGACCTCATCTAGATAACACACACAAAAAAAAAATAGTTTTTCCAAAGAGAATAATCAAGTAACCTCGTCAACAATACATCTAGACATCCACTAACTATTTCACACAAATTAACACCATTAGTGGCCCTATGTACAAAGTGTATCTAATCACAACTACGAAACGGATCCTAATATGGAGCTTCAAGAATATTACAATCTTTTGTGCAATTAAACAAAATAAAGTTCGAATTTAAAAGTCTCACAGATACCACATGAACGTGACCACTTGCTCGGTGTTGGTATTTTCTTAATACATAAATGCATGCACAATTTGACCAAACTATTATGATATTAAATAATTGTAACACCAACGGAAGAAAACATGGTTTCTTTTTTCTTTAAAAAAAAATAAATAAATCAGGTTACTGAAATTGCAGCTTTGCAGATATATCAAAATAAATTAATAATTTCGTGTATGTTAAGGTTGGCACCCAATCGAGGAAGTGAAGAGTCGTCAGGTATTAATGTTAGTTGGAAGGTAATAAGAAGATCTCATTTTGTCATTAATAATTAAAAATTAGGATCCCACGTGAGGATCATCAGCCTCGTCGCAGTGTTCCACATGTACTTTTTATTTTCTCAAATCTCCATGGATGCTTCAACATTATTAAAATAGTAATAAGTTGTGCTTAATGAGAATAAAGACACCAATCACAATATACAAATCCTGAGTCGTTCCTTAGTTTTTAAGGTCAAATGAGATTCATCTTTCTCTTTAACAGACTATGTGAACATTAGTTTAAGCACAAAGTAAGGTTTCAAAAGTTCCATTAGGTAGAATAGAAAACTAATTAGCGAAAGTATTCATATAGCGCCTAGCATCATATTGAACGACCACTCACCAAAACATTGAAAGGCTAAAGAAGCTAAGTTGTTTAATATTTATAGTTTATAACACACCTCCTCACATTCACGATGTTATTATTAGTTTCTATTTAAGCGTAATATGACGACATAATTCAAACTCATGACCTATTCTTATAGTATAGTACCATGCATATTGAATAGTCGTTTAATTTAAATGTTTGGATTTACACACAAGAAAATTATCGATTTAAAAATTTTAAAAAAAAAACTATATTCCCTAAGGCTTGGTCCGATTAAGGAAAAGGCCCTCCGTGTCAGATAATAATAAAGACTTACCAAAACCTTCAAAAAGAATGTAGTTTTTGCGGGTTATCTGTCATGTTTTTTGGAAAAAGATTAATGTAATTACTTAGACCTCAAGTAAGTTTCTTTTTTTTTTTTTTTAATTTCAGGAGGGTCTCTATTTAATTATCTAACATTAGAGTTTATTCTCGTACCTACACCAAATATCAACATTTATTCCTAGGATTTACAACCTATAACACCTAAGAAATGTCGCACAGTTTGTCTGTGCTCCACGCATCCAACTACTATAATAAAGATGCATGGGTCTGCCCATAAAGTCCTAAAGGTCCCATAATTAAATGTGTGTCAACTGCTCCAGTCTGTATATAGGTGGTGTTTGCAAATGCTTATAAAAGCAATTTGTTGGCTTTTACAGCCGCAAAAGTACATTTTTAGTGTTTGGAATACTGACTTTTGCTTCGACTTGTCTAAAAAAAAGTCAAAAAAAGCACAAGCCGCAAAAGCATGCTCAGGGGTGCTTCCCCAACTGCTTTTGGAATTATGCTATTTTTAAAAGGTCTTTAAAAGGAAAAGTTGTTTCTCATTAATTTTGCAAACACCTAATTAATGATTTAAGTAGCTTTTTAAAAAAAATTCCAAACACTCTCGACTTTTTATTAAAAGTCGCTTAAAGTGGTTTTAAGCAAAAGTAGTGAACAAGCTCCTTTTATAAGCATTTGCAAACACCACCATAATAGGCTGGGTTACTATGTTTTTTCTTTCTCAGATTATTGTTTTACAAAATTAATACATGTATAGAATATTCATGGTAGAAAATACCAAAATAGAAACAAATAAGATTTATTGGTCCCCGCTCGTTTGAACCACGAAAAATAAGATTTTCTTCAGCAAAATCAGAAAAGGCACTGGGCCCAGTCCAGTTGTAGACTTTTTAAACGGGCCAAAGCGAAAAATTGCAATCTAGTAGCTTCCCATGGGCTCATTTGGATGTATTTTTGTTTGTTATCGTTTGCTTCGTCTCTTTTATGTGAGATTCGTATCTAAATTTTCTTATCAGGACATTTATATCACGTTTAAAAATACAATTCAAATGAAGTTTAATTATATGTTACTGTAGACTTGTAGTGTGAATAGTAAATGTGCAGGTGTCGGTCGCTTTCAGAAGTCATTGAAATAATATTATCTTGTTCAAAAAAAAAAAATACTTTAAAAGGTAATAACTTAGTTGATGATTTAATGCAGAAATGATATATAAATATAGATATAAAATCTCTCGAGGTGTGTAAATTGATATTTAATGGATGGTGATTGAATTGATGAATAAATATGATATGTAGATAATTAAAGTGATACATAGCCATATATGTAAATACTAAATAACTATTGAATTTACTGAAAGTTCTTATATTTCAACGAGACTCGATACTAGTTGTGCTTGAACCCAAAAAGAAAAAAGCGGATATTGATGTTGGGCTTTCTTTAATTTAGACCTTTACAACCCAGCCCAAATCTCTATTCCTTGAATTGGAAATGGAAATGGAAGAATCGGCAGTAACTTAAAAGGTATTATCTTTTGAAACTTCTATGGGTCAACGTGCTTTAACTAAAATGAAATTGTAGATATTAATTAGAAATTCAATATGTCAGCTTGTTTGACTTAGTTCAAGTGATTTACAAAGCGAGTAAAATAATTTTTTGTCAATTGTAAACAGTAATGATAGCCACAAACATGTTTCGGTTTCCATTCGTGTATGTCAAGAAAACGCAACTATCCGTGTCATTGCTAAATTTATGTCATGTGTTATAATGTATAATTAGAATTAACTCATCACATCGTGTATTATGTTGCACCACATTTAGGGGTGTGCAAAACAATCGATACTGACTATACCGGTTGGTAACCGACCGATTGGTACGGTAGTTTTACTGAACCAAAAAAATGGTATGGTACTTGGTTGAGTACCGAAATCAATTTCGGTATGGTATTGGTTTTATAGTGCGACAACCGTACCATTCTGATACCGAAATTTATTATATAAATATATATAATGAGAGATTCGAGGACAAAAAGAACGAGTAAAGCTAATTTAAAAGACAAGGAAAAACTTTGTGTCTCTAAACTTTGAAGTCTAAAACTTTGATGATGTTGATAATTGACAAATGCGTTTGGATGTTAATTGAATTGTTGTATATCAGTAAATGGATGATTGTAAGATGGTTATACGAGATGTGAATCATTTGAATGAATGATATTTGAGTGTTTTGATTTTTGATGTATAATAAGTTGTTTGATCATGTTTACATATTATATTGTTTGTTGCATTATTTTTTATTTAGTATTTTACAATTTTAAACTGTATTATTTAGACATTATATTACATTTTTCTCGTGCAAAATAAACAAAAAATAAAACCGAAAACCAAACCGAATCGTACCGAATCTGTCTTAGTTTGTACTGAACCGTACCGAGCACTGCGGTACAGTACATGGTACGAAGGTTCAGCATACCGATACTGAAACCCCCCCCCCCCCCCCCCCATTATTTTGAACCAATAGTATGATTTTACCGATCCGCACACCCCTAACCACATTTACACCTTGTACGATGATAACAATGTATTCCATTCGGAGCCAATTTAAGAAAAATAGTCCTATAACTTTTACTTCAACAATGAGTATATGTCATCGTGTACAAAAAGATTAGGCCGTAGAATAATTATGTTATTTGTCCATATATTTGTTTCTTATCTTGTTCAAGCTATTGTTATGGAGTCTGCAGACCCTAACACGTAGGATGGGCCTCCATAGATAACAACTAGCAATTTCGCAAGGGGGCTGGTCCTGTCTGAAATTTGTAGTCAGCCCAACACTAACTTATCACAATTATCCATAACTTTGAGCTACAAAGTGAAAACAAATAAATTGCAAAACTTATCATCTGTGGTTTCAGATTGGCTGAAACCCTATGTATACTTTTTATTGGTTAGGGGATGTGCTGAACTATCACATTGATCTTAATTGATCAAGTACAATGTACATGTAATGATAGCAAAACTCAACTACTCCTCGTATCTATTTGATGTATAAGGATTTTTAGTTTAAATTAATGGACGCTTTTATACATATTTATCAAAAATGTTGATTTTTAGAATCTATAAAATAAAAAAGAGCATTGGCTATTTCATTTTTCTATACTGAAAGAATCATCATGATAGAATATATGAAAGTAATTACTAATAATTTCACAAGACGTATCAGCTAATTAAAAATAACACTACATTTTTGCAAATTACTCAACTGATACGATTTTTCCTCTTATACTCGTTTACCTAACATCTTCTTTGTGAAAACATATTTTTGCGAAGACATGTGAAAAGTATCATTTCAGATTTTCGATGGTAGTTACGCGACAATTATTAGTATAGAATTTTTTTCTAAATAAGAGATTTTATTTCAAATACTTTTTTTTTTTTTTTTTTTACCTTTCGTATAGTTTTGATTTCGGATAACTTGGCCCATAAAGCAGTTGACAAGACAAGCAATCCATGAAAAAAATAACCAGAAAACCAGTGAAATTATAGTGACAGTAAGTTTAGAATTCAACAAAGCAAAATCAAACATTCAGAGTCAGAGGGAGTAAATCGGATGCACACGTAAAAGAAGGATTCTTTAGCAATAATAACAATAATTAAAGATGAATAAAATGATAACAATAATAATTATGAGGCATGATTCGGATTCACTTTGAGCACCTCGCTTCCCTAGACAAATGAAATGATTATACAGCGCAACTCTATTCCTATTCCATCCCCTTGGTTTTGCCAAAACCTAATCATTAACCCTTCTCTACTCTCTAAGTCTTGCCTAAACTTTAGCTATTCTCTTCATACATAATCATTACACCACTTCATTCAAAGTGTATTTCATTATTTAACTTTACAAATTCCTAAGATATTATGTAATTTCAAAATTTTAAAAATAGAAGAGACTAACATTATCGCAAGCGATAAAATCCCCAAAATGATCGAGAGATCGAACTCATCCACACTGTGTACTTTTTCTGAACCTCAAGTATATTATTTATAGGGGCATCATCGTTGGTCCTTTGGAATTTGATCGAAAATTCTCCGAATGACATATATCACAGAGGACGAATATTTTGAGATTTGTCGTATTGTGTTCAGAGTGTGGATTGAGTATTTATGGACGATTAAAAGTAGACAGTTATCAAACAGTTGAATGAAGTTTTTAAGGGAACTTTTTTTAAAAAAAAATATATAATGATTGATTTACATGGAACAACGTTCTATACAAGATTGATAATAGTCAACAGGGATCGAATCTCATTGCAAAAAGGGTTTACTTTGACACCAAAATAATGTATCAATTGACTTTGAAATGTGTCTTTTGGATTGAAACCTCCTTAATTTAATGTGGTGTTTCCTCTCCATTGTCCTCGTGAAAATTTACCGAACATAAAGTCTGAAATATGATAGATTAATACCTACACAAGTAACTCTTCATTTCTTAAATTTTCATCCTTTTAATGAAAACATTCAATAATTGCAATTGCTTTCTCTATTCTTGTGCTCTATTTCATCATTCACATTGAATAGTTGTTTTTGCTTTCTTCTATTCCTTCGCGCTTTTTTCTTATGCTACTATTGTGTTCGTATAGGTTTTCATAAAACTTTCTTATTAATTTTGTCTCTCAAATAATAATATTTTACTATACAATGACTTACAAATTAAAATGGCTTACCTACTCATGAGTAAGGAATGTGCTAAAGAAAAAAGAGTGTTCGACGGCTTAAGTTATGTATGCCATGGAACAGAATTAGGAACCCAATCAAATGTTTGGTAAATATTATTATTAATTGCCATTCTAGAATAGACGTACGTTTATTATAAGAAAAAAATTATAGAAGACGTGTTATGGTACATCATTTCGAGTGAGACACCCGCTTTTCCTTATTACATATAAGATGATTGGCCTTTATTATTTTAATTAATATGATTTGTTCTAAGTACTCGAGACTCACAAGTCTAGCATGTTAAAGATATTGTTTGAACTGCACTGGAACGCATCAACTACTTGTTAATATATATTTCACTTACTTGTTAATTTTAAGGTAAGATCCCTTTTTAAATGGCAAATAAAGAATTATTTTAACTTAAAGTCAACAAAAATTTCATTTTTCCGCAAATGTGGCATGGACGTATAAAAACAACCCGCGTCCATGGATTAGCAAAACTACGACTTCATGACTTTATTCTGTTTTCTTTCAAAATTGTACGAGTTCATGAATTAAAACTTTTTACTAATGAATCACCTTCGGCTTATCAAGATGTAATAGGTATTTTTTATTTTTTATTTATAATTCATACAGTGAGTATCTTATCTTCTACAAAGGGTTTTTGTTTTTTTTCATTTTTTGGTAATATTAATTATTGGAATCTTACATTTATTAGTTACTCAAAAGACGTAAACTTATCTTTTAATTAATAGTATATCTATATTGTTTTTTTTTCATTATTTTATTACGGTATACAGAAAAAAATTAAATCGTTTTTTCAAATTTCAAAGCAGAGAATCACTTTCAACAAAATTCAAAGAACATGCAAGTCTGAATAATGGAACTGCTTTTTTTTGTTTTTTCTATGTTTGGTGGAATTTTCTCTTTACAAGTATTTCTCAAGCTAATGGTTTGGTGATTAGGGCTGGTGATCACCAATTTCTTTACTTCAGTGCCATCTCTTCACCTTCCATTCGTACAGTTTCATTGAATTTGCTTTCCACCAAAGCAAATCATGGTAATTGGCAAACACGTTTATAAAATTATATATTGCATATTTAAAAAAAAAGGCAAAATCTGCGATATATATAATTCAAATGCCTTATATGTGCATGAGAAGTTTTATAAACATTATACTTTATTAGGTTTTAAGAAAACCAGTTAACTTTCTAATAAACTAAAATGTTGATACTGAAAGAGAACAACATTGGAGAATATATCCATACGTGATCAATAAACTAAAACGGTGATACTATAATCTTTTTTAAATTACAATATTTATTAGCGTTGGAAAAATCAAAGTAACTAGGAACATCATTAAGATTTTGAAACCCATGCTTAGTGCTAAATTCACTATTTCGCACTAACTCGTGTTTAGGACTAAATTCATTCGCTCAATAAATTATTACCTTTTACTCGAGCATCTATCATGATGTTGCCAATAGATCATTAGTGATTCTCAATTATGAAATGTTTTTTGCTTTTAGAAAAAAGCAAATTTTGATGCATAATAATATGTACAACGGTACATATGTTCATTATTTAACAAAGTAATTATAATCATAAATACAATAATGAAATAAAATCAAGAAATTATCATAAAATTGATCTAGATAAATTTAGCAGTGATTTATCGAAAATAAGACACATAAAAGATCTTCATCGGTATAAAAAGGAAAAGGAAAGAACATTTGTTTTTTAATCTGAAAATAGAAAAAGTAGTTGCATAATCATTTTGTTCTCGTGGAAAGATGGGATAGAAAAACGGAGAAGAAATCTGGGCCGTTGATATTATAATTGGGTAAATCTTAGCCGTTGATGATACGCATTGGAAAAAGTTGGTATTCCTCGACAAATAAAAGCGGGACCAGGAAATACTCATCAATCCTCGAGGCCGATGTGGAATCATTGTAAGAGAAATGATACTATCTGTTTAATTACGTTTTTACCCTCAAATACTCGTACTCGAAAAGCATTATCACAAAAAATACAAAAAGGTAAAACAATTAAAAGATAACTACATGCAAAGTCTCTAATATTTAATTTAATTTATTTAATTTAATCTAATAAATTTCTGTAGATCTAAGAAACTGACCTTAAATTTTAGTACCAGCCGAACTGTGGGCCCGTTTAAGATTTGGCCTTAGTACCTTATCACAGGTTGCATTCAATCTTTATTTTCAGACTTTTGTGTAGTCCATGAACCATCATTTTCTGTCTGTTCAAAAATCTAATGAAGCGTACATACAAAAATTGTCTACTCGTTTCCATAATTTTTTTCTTACAGAAATATAGAAGGTAGGCTAAAGAAAATAGAGCACATTAAATGAGAAAGCAACTATTCAGCCGAATTTTTAGACGCTTATGTAATTTAAAATTGTGTGTATGTGCACATAAAATCCAACAAAATTATTCACATGTTACTATATTACTAGAGCAAAATCGATGTTTTTCGTTGCGTGCTACAATTTGAAGAAACCTAATAAACAACTTTATATCTTTAAAAAAAAAAAAAAAAAAAACTTAGATAGTTGAATAAAAGAAGAAAATTTAACAAAACTAAGAAACTACAATCATTTAGCTACAATAAAATAAAAGTTTTGGTATAGGAGTGGGAATCTGAAAATACATATTGTTATTGTTAATATACCAAAAGTAAAAGTGGTTGCATCCAAGGTGGACATGTTTCTTATATAAGGTATGTTAGATGTGTCCGATTATTTGTGGATTCACTGAGAGTAGTGGTTATTCTAATGTCGAAACTCTCAGTTTGGCAAAAAGATTCACAGTCTAGTTTAATTTCCCGATTTGAGAATTTGTCCATGACCTTAACATATTTTATTGTGTGTTAATATCCTAAGAATCCTAATAGTCAACTCTATTGTTTCAAATAAATAAATAAATAAATAGATAGTTGTAGTATCTATCTGATAAACAGGTCAATTTCAAGAATTATTAATTATAAAGTTTTAAATTCTTGTGACAGTAATCTTTTACTAATGAGATATAACAATACTTTATTTAACTTTGAATATAAAGTAGGTGAAAATGTAGGTGGGGTTCTTCAATGGATTGTTGGTGTTGATTGAAGATACTGCGAAACTATCGACAAAATATTTACTACTCCTTTGGTTGGGGTACACCTTTCTCTTGCCCATAGTCCTTATCTCATCAAATGTAGGTAAACAACAATTTTTCGTTCAAAATTTGTGGTATACCTTAATTAAGATAGATCTTCTAGAAATAGGACAAGGAATAATGTATCACAACAAATTTCTAACTCTCAAAATTCTTATTTAATCGGATTTTACATAAAATAAAATAAAAATCTTGTATAAAACAAAAAAATGCCCGCAAAGTTACATAAGTTACCTTTACTAAGTTAGAAACTTAGTGCTATTACATTTCAAATATAATTTTGTCAACCAAATTATTGCAATAGACCTTCGATTGAATCACAAGGTTAATTAAATATTTTCCCCAAAAGTCAATTTTAATTTTCTAAAAAGAACACCGCATTTATTCTATTATTGCATCTATCAAACTTCAACCTAATCGAAACGCATCTTTAGTTTGAAATCAATACTTAATAAGAAAACCCCTTTTTTATACTTAATCGAGAATAACACAAATCTAATTTAATTTTTGGAATACTATTATATTAAACAAAACGTATAGCATAAAGAACTTTCTCCTTTCTTCTTCTTTTTCATCATCATCATACCAAAAAGAAAAAGAAAAAGAAAAAAAAAGTGTATAAAGTTGACGAGGGGCAAATTCGGAAAAACAAAAAGGGAACAATTTAATTTTTCTCAATCGATTAATAGTAGCAAGGAGTAAGGAGGAACAAAAGTTTGCGTACACGGTCAATATTACTCATTGATCATAAAGTGACGTGTAAAGATCACAATGGTTAACAAATACAAAGAAAGCCTCATGAACACAGATACATACATAACAATCTATAGATATAGAGAGAGAAAGTAGAGCGAGAAGATGGGCGTGGGAGTAGTAGGACTAGCAGTTGTAGTGAGGGTGATGGAGTTGAAATGAAATGAAATTATGTTAAGGCAATTTATTGGACAGTTACAAGAGGTTTTGCATCTCTACGGTTCTCCTCCCCCTGCAGTTTCGTCCAATTACTTCATTCAGCCCACACCAGACCAGCACCAGCATCTTCCTCTCAGGTCTAACAATCAATCGATCAATTTGCCCCTCTTTTGTTCATTCGTTTCATTCTGTTCTTTTTTAGGTCTGATTTTGCTTGTGTTGGAAAATGGAGGTGATTATGAGGGATGTCAGTGTTAATTGGTTGAAAATTGAAATGCTTTTGTTAATTGTGTGTTGTTAGAGGAGAAATTTGTATCTGTATTGTGTGTAATTTTTGTGTGTGGGGCATTCTGAATTTGAGCTTTGTTTTGGCAGTATTGTGCAAAAAAGTTTGATTCTTTGTGTAGCCTGGTTTTGGTATTGTTCTTATTGGTCATAGCTAGCTGGTGTTTGAGGGGATTACGTTTGTTGTTTTGTACACATTCTGTATTTATGTAGTTGTTGATATATGCTATGTGCATTGTAGTTTTGACATTATGTTTCTAATGGCATGTTTCGATGGGATGTTAAGTTGGTACTTTTTGTGTCGGAGATAATTTGAGGCAGGGGTTCGCGGTGATACAGATTCATTTGTTTTGAAATATATGGAAGGCTTTTATTTTCAATCCACGGGTGTGCATTCACGTTTTTTTCTAACAGAAAGTATATTAAAAACTTGCAGAAATGATTTTGGAATCTTCTCGATTATGTTTTATTTAAGCTACAATAGTTTGATTGTGTGGTTGCATGCTTGACCTTAGCGGAGGAGGCGTACTTTTAAGTATAAATTTAATCTACTCCTTAGAGTTTCGAATTTCGTATCTATAAGTGCCTTTTATATGCTCATGGCTTGAAGAATATTGGATTTTATTCGTATCTATAAGTGCCTTTTTGAGTTTAATTGTCCCATATAACATGTTGAAGTCTGAATGATTTATGCTCATGGCTTAAAGAATAATGAAGAATATTGGATGTTATCTCTTGCAACCCTCATGATTGAGAAGATAGATATTGCAGGGATAAGAATTAATGCATTGTCCCATCAACAGAAAGGAATCAGCTAGAAAAATGAACTTGCGGAAGCCATTATGTTTGTTGCGCAGTTTCATGATTTGCGATGAGTTACTTAGTGAATTTTTTGCTTGCTTTCCTTGTTAACTTTCTGTAGTTTAGCTATAATTTTAGTCTTTTTTAATCCTTTAGATTAGTCAAGAAGGATTTGAGATTCTTTTCTATAATTGTACAATTCGGGAATATTATAATTGCTTTTCACAGGTTGTGGCCCTCTATGGAGAAAATCTCTTTTAATTTGTCCTTTTGTGGTGTCAGTCGACTTAGTATATAGTGATTAACCAGGTGGACGGTTGGTTTTATTGCATCTGTTTGAAAATCAAATACTTGCATTAACTTGTCTTGGATAGAAAACTAATTTCGTGCTTGCCTTTTCCTTTAAACTTTTCAATCATATCTTGTCATTTTTATCTTTCATTCCTGTGTGCGTGTGTAGGAGAAGACGTGAATGGTTAAAAGGCATTTGTGAAGGTAGTTGGCGCTAGTTTTTACTTCCTCTCATTTCAGATCATTGCTTCCAACCTAGAAATTTGTTATTAATACACTGTTATGTTCTATTCCAATATCCAATTTTAACTATAGTAGTCTCTTGTCGTCCAAGTCTCGAGCGTTTGAGCTAAAGATACTCTTTATTTAATTATTTATTTTTGTCTCCAGTTCAGCTGTAAGTAGTTTTAGTATTAGATTGTTTATTCCGTAGTTCTTACACGCAGTCATGAACATATTCATAAGTTTTGGTTAGAGAAAAGCGATCTGAACCAAACTAGCTAAAAGCGCACTATATTTTTTCAGAAGAATCAAATTGATGATATATTTTTTCCTGGTTGAATGGTTCACTTTCTTCTAAAGGTATCCTATAAAGTTGCTTTTTTGATTTTATTTTTTATGGTGTGCTTACACTGTCATTCTTCATCAGAAGGAAGAAATACTACTTGAGCGTTTTTCATAGATTTTTGTTAAAATTGATATTTCTGCATTTAAATTTGGCTCACTATTTTCAGTTTGGGTTGCATCAAATTTTTTTATTGTTCCTTTATTAGTTCTTAATATATCTGCGGGAGGTGAGATGCTGAGTTTGAATTCAGTTTAAGGCTGGGATTTGCTTATGTGTGCTGTTAAACTAGCAGCTAGAGCTTGTTTAAATAAAAAGACCTTTTAATTTGCTGTTTCTTTTTTCATCTCAAGTCCCACTCTTGCAACTTGTTTTTACTAACCATAATTTTGCTTTCCGTGTCACTTATATATTGCATGTTACTTTAGTTTTTAAACCTTAAATAGCAGTGAATGGTCCGTGTGTTAAAAGACTTGGATGCATACACTGTTAAATGACTTTCTGCTGCAATACATTGTCTTTATTCCCTCTGTAATTATACTCCTGGAAATAAAAGTCAAATCTCCCCTTGATTCTTGAATTGTGCTTTTGGATAATGAATTTCATCAATTGTTCCTTTTGGTAATTTTCACAACATTGAGTAACTAGTGCAACCTCATTATTCTTGCAGATGGTGTTTTTTAGATCTTGAAGGCAGCTCTTTGGACGACGGTTGCTACAGTCTCATTATGACTGCTGGTAAGTCTGAAAATCTGAAAATGCTAGAACCCGGCAAGCCTCCCCCATCAAAGAAACCTCGGAAGGAACGCAATCGAGGAAAAGCAACTCCGGCCATTACAAACTCCACCGAAGAAATGGAACAGGACATCTGGAAAGAATTTCCTGAAGATCTCTTCGATGCCGTGATAGCAAGACTCCCTATAGCTACATTTTTTCGCTTCCGCTCGGTTTGCCGGAAATGGAACTCGTTGCTAACTTCCCAGAGCTTCTCCCATCAATGTGCTCAAGTCAAGCAACCCCAACCTTGGTTTTACACTATCACTCACGAAAATGTCAACACTGGAGCAATGTACGACCCCTTCTCAAAAAAATGGCACCACCCCACCGTGCCCGCCTTGCCAACAAAGCTAATAGTGTTGCCAGTGGCCTCAGCCGGGGGTCTCGTCTGTTTCCTTGACGTTGGGCATAGAAGCTTCTATGTTTGCAACCCTCTTACGAGATCCTTTAAAGAGTTGCCAGCAAGGTCCGTTAAGGTATGGTCACGTGTGGCTGTCGGGATGACTCTAAATGGGGGATCCGCCAGTTCAGGATATAAGATCCTATGGGTTGGTTGTGGTGGTGATTACGAAATCTTTGACTCAATAAAAAACTCGTGGACTCGTCCCGGAATCATGCCATCAAACATCAGACTACCACTTGCCCTGAACTTCAGGTCCCAAGCAATATGTGTTGATGAGACTCTCTATTTCATGCGCTCCGACCCTGAGGGGCTTGTGTCTTACGAAATGGAGACTGGGATTTGGAGACAATTTGCAATCCCGAGTCCCCCACATTTGAGTGATCATACATTAGCAGAGTTTGGTGGGAGGATCATGCTCGTGGGGTTGCTGACAAAGAACGCTGCCACTTGCGTTTGCATTTGGGAGCTTCAAAAGATGACTTTGTTGTGGAAGGAGGTTGACAGAATGCCAAACATATGGTGCTTGGAGTTTTACGGAAAGCACGTTAGAATGACTTGTCTGGGTAACAAAGGTTTGCTCATGTTGTCGTTGAGATCACGACAAATGAATAGGCTAGTTACCTATGATTTGTCAAACGGGGAATGGCTCAAGGTGCCGGGCTGTGTGCTGCCGCGAGGTAAAAAGAGGCAGTGGATTGCATGTGGTACTGCATTTTACCCATGTTTGACAGCAGTGGCGTAGTTTTTTCGTCCCACTAAATTGAGTTGAATGGGGGTAGTTTTCTTCGCATGGTGACCTTTTGGGGTTAATATTATCTCTTATTTTCCTGTGTAAACCTAGAACGTATTTGTGATCATGTGGGACAGTTTAAATTCCTCGTACTTTCAAGTTAGCTTGTGAACGGTATTCAGGCTATATCTTCCATCCAAAATAATCATTGTACATTATTTTGTCTAGATTTCCTATATCGATCTTTTCCTTGTCCATGTAATTTGGTTGCTCATTTTCACTCCTTAATCATGGCGAGTCTGCTTTAGTGTTCACTGTTCAGCTACTATAAAACCAAAATTGACTGACTAGTCCAGGATCATTCGGCGAGTGTGGAGCCATATAATAAAAATATAGGAGTCTTGAACTCATAATGCTAGACGTTCGTGTTCTTTAACATTCTGGTACATGATCATTTTACTTTTTCCATCATTCAGTCAAAATACTTCCCTTGTAACATTGTATACAACATACCAATATTACATATTTCCGGCTTCGTTCTTGTTCACCTCCCCAAGGTTGTGATAGAAAACATCACCAATCCCGGGAATATTTGCTAACGAAAAATACAGTGTCATTTGTTAATTGTAAAAAATACAAGGGTTGCTTTCCCAGTTTTCTCAGCATTACATACATCACATCAATATCGGTTATGCGAAAAAAACAACACCAACCACATTCTTCCGTAACACTACTCATTGCAAACAAGTCCCTTACTGAATTTACTATCAGCTGCCTGATGGGATGGCAGCTGAAAGCCACCAACGCACACCCCGCACAAACAGTTTGTCCAAATTTATGCATCGCAAAACATTGTAGCTAAGAAGCTAATCGTAGTACTTCAACAGCCATGTATTAAAACTTAAGATTGCAATAAGAATCCCACCTAACAAACCTGAGTTGGAGCGATAACTAAGAAGTATATGTGCATCACAATATAAGTAAACTAAACTGGACAAAGGCAAAGATCCAAAAGAGGATTTTATTAATTGCTATAACCAATTGTACTATGAGCTATTAAAAGTCCTGCATCTCTAAATTTTGAGCTAAGACAACCAACTGTAAAAACAAATAACAAAAATACACGACACAACATTCTGCAGCCGCCTATAGAAAAAGTCGCAAAATGTGTTTAAGCCATCCCTCCACTTGTTGCAGTCCTGATTATCTGGAACAGAGCTGAGGAAATACAAACATAAGACAAGGCATTTAGTAACGGAGGAAACAAAACAATGGTAAAACAATACAAAACTCAGAAAGGCATTTTACTATTTCATGAGAAGCAGCATTTACATGCTTCCATTGCATAACTGATTAATAAGCACAAAGAATTTGTGGCACTATATACAATAAATCATAGGTTTAATTACTTAGACACGAAGCAGCGTAAATCTCTTTATAAATTGTCTCGACAAGTTCAATTACTTTGACATAAAGCAGAGGAAATCTCTTTATAAGTTGTCTTCACAAAATAAATATTATGATATTGCAAAGTCCACATGCTGTGTTGTTTGTAATGTAAGTCTATAACCTGGATTACACAAATCACTAAACATTAAAGGTCATATTTTGTATGCTAATCTTGATAACCAACTCTTGACTTTTTCAGTTAGAATTTAAAGTTATCCCAAAGAAGATCTTTCTTCAACAACAATATATCTGAAAAGTCAATGCTAAGTTATCATTTATCAAGATTGTCAGCAAATAAACCTTAAAACCAACGATACCGTGTTAACTTAACTATTAAAATAACGTTTAAGCTGGGAACTTACATGATCCAATGACAACGAAAACGAAAAACCCGAGCAAAATAGGGCCGACGGGGTAGTCGTTTCCCTTCTTAGTGGTAGTCTCGGGGACAGCGCCACGCTTGGTAATATTCTTCTGAAACCTCTCGATCTTCCTGTCAGCAAGCCTCCTTGAAGTTGTCTGTACGTGGAAAAACAATCGAAAACAATGTACATGAGCTGGCGCCGCAAATCATAATATCATAAACTCAAGGCCCAAAAATATCAAATCCTAACAAGAAAATAATTTCACTAATGTATTATAAACTTCTTATAATGATGCATAGCTTCTTTAGGATCTCAATATCCAATTCTCCCACAGAAATGCAATAAATTCAACCAAAAAAATAAAAAATCATTCAAGTGAAAAGTGAACAAGGAAATCTTCGATTTTCTCAGCTAAAAAACATATTAAAATTATATTAAAAAAAAATCACAAATCAAACGCAAAAGCGTGCAAACACATTTAGACCTGTAACTAAAAATTATTTTGTCATCGATGTGAATTCAAATCCAAAATCGGCCCAAAAACAAGAGCATTTAGCCAAATTTCAATTTCATAGATCAATTTTCTACCAGATTCACTTTCACACACAAAAAAACACTCTGATTCAGATTCAGATTCAGAATTCAACAATCTACAAAATCTTCACTATCAATTGCATATTTTTTTATCTCAAATTTTTTTTTTTTTTTGCATTATCTCAAAACACGATCATTTTCAATTCCACTAATCAGAGGCTGCTTCAGATCAAAAAAATTAACAAACATTCACGCGATACAATAATTTCAGATCACAAAATCAAAATCAAAATTTAAATTAACACAAATCAGCAAAAAAGTAGAAAATGTACCATGTTTACGGTGAGATCGGCTATTAACCGGGAACGCTACGAACGATAATTGCCGGAGATATTAACCGATCTCTTATTTATTTATCAAACAGAGCTTTTTATTTTTTATTTTTATTTTTTATTTTATGCTCAAATTAATGGATATTTATAGAGAGAGGACCTCCGTAGCAGACGCGTCATTGTGTAGCTTGTGATTGGGTAGAACGCGTCAACTGCCCACGTGGCGTTCGATGATTGGATTGATTTGACGTGGGTCTGTCAGTCAGCAGCTGTACACTTGGACTTGGACTTTAATTTTTTCCTTGCTTTTAAGATAAAGTTCAACTGAACTGTTTTGGAGAAATATGGCCCTTTTTGGTTCAAATGTTTCAAAAGTCTCGTTCATTTTGAAGCATATTTTGATCTAATTAATGAAATTTGTCAAATCTTACTTATAATAAGTTGATGTCTATAAATCTACATTTCTCAATAATAAATCTCCATTTCAGTCATCAGATAATCATGTCAATTGCTTTTAATCATCAAACAATGATAACTGATTATTATGTTATCTCTATACGCTTTTAACTAAATTGATTTGACACATATATACTATTTATTTTCCTAAAATTATAACACTCAAATTACATCCAAATCATTCTTCAATTGTTTTATATATACACTACATTATTTTGAAATTACATCCAAATTATATTTCAAATGTTTTGCACATTTTTCAAGATAATCTTCAAAACATCCAAATAAATTTTGAAAGAACCAAACATGTGAAATTACATCCAAACAGTACATATATTTCAACCTTTTGATTAAACTTGTTTAAATTTAAATTTTAAGAAGAATTTCGAAACTATTTTCAAATAGAGTTTAGAAAGGAAAAACAAAAGAAGCTAAAATATTTCATTTTTTCCTGAAAAACAATAATTATAATAATTTTAATAATAACAACCCATATTGGGCCGACATAATTTAAGTAGGAAGTAACTTCTCTTTCGAGGAGCTCTTATTAGAAAATAGCTTGGATCCATGTTTAGGCTAGTACTTGTCACCAACGAGACATTGAAGGCGATAATTGGGCCGGACTGGAAGACTAAATTCAAAAAGCGCGTAGCCTATCAAAGCTATTAAGAATAGTTGGGCCTAAGCCCAATAAAAAGAAAAAGAGTGAAATGGTCCAACGATATAGTACACTGGAAAGGCATTAGTAATGTTTTCTCATGTTCTGGCATTCTTCATTTAAATTATCCTCAATTTGGATTTACGTCTTTTTTCAATATCACTATCTAATAGTTAAACTTATTTTATTTGCTTTCTATAGAGTTCATGAAGAAATGCTTATAGATTTTCATAACTAAAGTATTTGTATTTTTTCTTCATATTCGGCTACATTATTAGACGATATATAATTGGTTATTAATTCTATTAATTACAAACGTGATGAAATTTAAACTTTAAAATAATAAAAAAAAAAATCATGAGATTATGCATCATTTCGGTTCTAAGATTTCCCTTTTAATTTTCGGTTTAGACTTTGGACAGTAATATTAAGTCAGTTTTCAACCTCTTGTTTCCTAATATTTTGGGAGAGTATATATATAGTACGTACAAAAGATAAGGGGTTCCCCTTTAATAATTGAGGCTTAATGGATGACAGCTATACCAACATTCACTGGCCCGAGTAATCACTCTCCAACCACTTTTTTCAATTGTCTGGTGGAATTCTTACTGTACTATTTGTATTCATTTTTTATAATATAAAGTTTATATTTTTTCCCATCTTTGGAGAGGAATAAGTTGCATGTGACTCAACTAAAGAGCGGAAAGTTGGAATAAAATACATAGTTTCATCCCAACTATTTGGATAATGGGTACTCGAAATAGGTATATACAATCGGTCATGATTGAAGTTTGATGAAATATTAGGGAGTAATGATTAAATTAATGTTCTAATACTTACTAAATTTTGTATCAGTTGGTTTATAGTTATATATATATATATATATATATATATATATATATATATATATATATATATATATATATATATATATATATATATATATATATATATATATATATATATATATATATATATATATATATATATATAACTCTTGGGGTAGTTTAACGATAAAAATGGTATTTGAAAACTATGGAGCTACCCCATCAATTTGTAAGTTGTAACCACTCTAAGAATTAGAAGTCTGTTGTATTATTTTTCAAACGGTAGGAAGTGTGTTAACTTGTAACTAAACTAATCTATGATATTTTTTTAACCTTTTGAGAGTTTTTGTAATTATTCATATGGTGGCAAGAGTTTCTGTAATCAGATCAAACCTCAGAGTTGTAAATATAATATATCCTAATTCTAGTAATTGCTAATTGACATCTAAACAACATGTATTTTGGAGCCTTACTTGAGTAATTTATGAGGCAACACACAGACTGAGGATCAAAATAGGTTGAATCTCATGCCACACTTTTCCATACTAAAATTCAAACATAATTTAACGCAATTAGTGTAACAAAATATGCATAAAATGTCTCAGCCTACAGTTAGGTTTATTGCCATTAGGACTTAGGAGCCAACCTAACTTTGACTACTCTTTAATTTAGTAAATGTGTATACACGTGTAATGATGCTAGTTTGAATGATCTACAAATTAGGAAACTATTGCTTGTATTTAAAATTTAAATAAGACATCAATTTATAACTCAATGAAATAATTAATACAGTTATTAGCTAGTTTTCATCTTCACGCATGCATTGGTGGTCATGAAATCAAGTTTATCGTGTAGGCCGGCAACATTGTCAATAGACTGATAGTTCAGATAACTAGAAATATAAAAATATGTATTGCTTGATATTTTATATACGAAGTAAATATATGTATAATGGAAAGGATTAGTAATTTAAAACATGTTGAAAAAGTTATATGCCTATGTGTGAATTTAGTTGACTTGAACGTATTATACGCGCAATTAGGGACCAATTCGGAAATTATGGCCAACTTCACGTTAGTGATTAAAATTAAAGATATGGCAATCGCATATATATTTAAAGTCGTATGTTATCCACAGAAAAACGCGATAACCTTTTCCCATTTAATATTCAGATGTGATAATGTGGCTGTATGCATACGTAGTACTCGTTGTGTGTTTAGGTGAGTATGTAGGGATTTTGACATACAAATCCCTTGATGCGACGATTTTAACACTCTACTCTGTGAAAAAAGGAAAAAGAAAAAAAGGTGAATAATCTTTACTTATATTTTTATACATGTTGAAATGCGTATATACAATACAGTAATTCACTCGAGAAAGGGTACGAATTGAAGGATGTATTTGAAATTTTGCTTACAAAATGACATGAATTAATACCTTATTTTTCTATAAAAAAAAAACAACAATTACGTACTTTTCTTTTTGATTTTAGGCTTTATGATGTAGAAGAGGTATATATATATATATATATATGTGTGTGTGTGTGTGTGTGTGTGTGTGTGTGTGTAGTTAGTTGGTTAGTCATATTTATTAATTAAAGTTTCAGTTAGAATTTATGAATATGAACTAATTTTGATCTAGTAAGTATAATTTACATAAAGATATATACGCATTACAAGTAAAATTTAAAAGGAACGATAGGTGAGCTACTTTTTTAAATTAAAAAGGGATAATTTGATACTCTATTTCACACTAGCAATAATTTAAATATTTAGCATAACATAGAAAAGTTACTTGCTAGTAGCTCTAACGTACATGTGTATGATTTAGACCTAACTTTATTGGAAATGTGTCGCTTTGAGCTTAAACTAGAGAAAGCAAAACAAACAACAATTTTCTAACCAAACATGAAGTAGAACTAACAACACCACTTTTTCTGTATCATGTCTTGCGAATGTAGCCAATCATTCTTTAATGTGTAGTATTTCTATGATGTCAATGGTCCAATAAAATAGTTTTTAAAAAAATAGAAAGTAAAAGAAAAAACAAAAACAAACAGAAGAATGTCCGCAAGTTCACACGACGAATGACTAACGTAGAAGTTCAAAAAAGGCCAATTATCTGAAATGTTCCTTTAGAAAGTAAAACACACAATTATATAGTTCAATAAAGTTATTAAAGTAATAAATTATTTGTGTTGATTAACACACGTCAACATATGTATATTTTAACATGGGGATGTCTGAATTATGTTTTACATGTCCCAATCAAAACAAAACACTTGAAATGTCAAAAGTTTAAAACATTTAAAAACTCTAATGCCCTCATATGTCTTCAGCCTAAAGAGTTTTTCCACGTTTGCTTCCATATTCAGGTCCGAAATGGAGGCTCCGACCATAAAATGTTGCACGAATTTAGCATAAAAAGAAGTTTGAAGTGTTACAAAAATCATTAGTTTAATTGTGATTTAGGGGCATACGAAATTAATAGTACTTGGCTTGATGTCAGCTGCTCGTCAGCTTCGAGAGGTGTCGGTTAGAATGTCTTAATCTTGGATTAATTTAAAATTTGGTAAGAGTTACAAAAGGAGGGATTTAATATTAAACAGTTTATACTTTATACTAATTATTTGGAGGAAAAGTTGATGCTTTTGAGTATATAAATGATACCATGTGCTAAACTGCTGTAATAACTTTACGAGAGGCATAAAATGAATTGTAATGGTAGAATCAAGTTCATTTTTTTTTTTTTTGAAACAGAATCAAATTCATTTTCTTTTCTTCTCGTCATTAATAATTCTAACCGTAGCGGATATTGCTTGGAAATAATGCTGCTCTGAACATTTAAAAAAAAAAAAAAAACGGAATCACTTACTATAAAGGTAGCCTGCCAATATTCCCATTTTATAGAGCTTGAATTTAATAAAAAAAACTCAATTTAAGTTGGAAATGGGGTTCCTATGGACCTCATCCCCTAGGACTTGCGACTAACAGCTAAAGTTAAAAAGAAGTTCTAATTAATTTTATTAAGGTGGTGTTTTTAAACACATAAAAAAAATTATAATCTGCTTTTTATCTTATTTGAGTATGTTTAAGGTGTTTGGTTAACAAGCTGAAATCACACAAGCACTTTTTTTAAATTTAAAATCGCCCACAATCTAGAAGATGTTATTCTCCTGCTTCTAGTTTGTGGCAATTATTTTTAATAAATTTAACACATAATTATAATTCAACAACTTTCTAGGAGCTTTTAGATTTTTTTCCGAACACCCCCCACATATGTTGAGCTTCTACATTATTTTGCGAACACCTTCAACTTATGACTTAAGCATAATTTTACAATAACTTAAACTGAGCTTCTGGTTTTGCAAAAGAGTTTGCAAACACCATGTACCTAAAGCAGAAAATCCGATCTGAATTCTTGCTTAGAGTTCGCTAATCGTGATTTGTCCCAGTGTTTTTTTTTTTAGCTTTTTATTTTAATAAGTGACAAATACAAATTCAAATGCAACTTTTTTTAAATTACTAGTGTTTTAGATAATTGAGTTTGCTAATAAATATTGAATAGGGATGTCAACAAAAACTGTTGTGTGATAGAATTACTTACATAAGACTCTCAGTAGTTTAGTTATTATTATCTAGAACCCCTTGTAATTTCAAGCACTCCTTGAACAATATTTTGTAGTTTTAGACACTCTCCAGAATATCAACTAGGCTAGCAAGTGGCTTAGGCTAGACTTGGAGTGTAATTTTTGCTTTTGAAGGTCCAAAATACCCTTTAAAACCTTGCACGGAACCCCTCCCCATGGTTTTTCTCTTTGCACAAAATCTCTCCGTATTTTATTAAACTCTACACGAAATATCCTTCTGATTTGTTTCTTGTAAAATAATATATAGAATTATATCTATTCTCTATTATTTCCTACTAGAAAAGGGGAAGAAATCTCCTACATATTGTTTTAGAATGTACTTTAAAATAGTAAAGTAGAGGAACTTTAATCATTACCAAAATAGATTACAGATTCGTTAATTCGACACAAACGGATTATGAGAACAAAACTTGATACTATGCGAGAATTTTAGACGATAACCAGATTATATAGGAGTTCTGTAATGTGAGCCAATTAGTTATTATGATGACATGTATTTTGAATCTTAATACATGAGAAATTGTGATTATGCACGAAGAGTAGATAGCTACAGGAGATAGAGGGTGACGCATAAAAAGTGACTTAGAAGATTCATCGTGCGTTGATATCCCTAATAAGTAGAGCTAAAGATATTATGACTTCAAATATCAGACAAGCTTTATTTTCTACTTCCCTATTTCAATACCTTCCGCTGGTTAATTAATCTACATAAATTACTTTACGTTGGTGTATGAAAACTTTATGAAAAAGTAAAAGCTCATACATTTAGTTAGATTTTAAAAGCAGTTTCATTTTATGAGTTGATGTTGTTTACAAAACTATCTAAAATTTAAAGATGTCAAATTATTTTATTTAAAAAAAGTTTATCATAAGTCAAAAAAGGGCCATACAAGTTTTCAGATAGTGGTAATTTTAAAATTGAAAGTCTTATTTACAAACGCCATTAAAAGTATTTATTCAAGCAAAAGTTGATTTTATATTTCTTTAAAATTTGCAAACATCATATACATATAACCAGTTAATAACAGGCTGATTTTGCTAATATTAGCATCCCTGACTTCATCCGTAATGGGAATTAACCACTAATTCCAAGTCAAACCTGGAATTATAAGTTTTTGAATAAAATGATAATAAATAAGCATTATCAGCACATTCTTCTTGTTTTATTTCCTTTTGGAATTTACAAATAGAAGGAAGTCTCAGTGGTCCTTACTCCTTACAGGGTAAATTCCATACACTTCTCTGTGGCTTTGTCTCTCCTCATTTACCTCCTCTTTAATTTCAATTCTCTCGTTCATCTTCTCTCAAAAAGTGTTATTGCTAGTACATGCATCATTATGTTTTTTTTTTTTTTGTTCATACATTCAATTATGTATAGTACATGCACCATTAAGTTGAAGGCTAATTTAGTAAATGTATTTGTTAAAATTTATTTATTGAATAAATAATGTATATTAGGTCTATTTAGAACAAAATGAATTAAAATAGCTTATGTTGAATGAGATTTCATTTCGCTAAAAAATCATTAAGAAGATTATTATAATTTTATTATTTACAAACTTGATAATTTTATGAATTATTTATTAAATTAAATAATAAATATGTAGCTTATATGTTTTATTATTATATTAGCTTATAAATGTGACTCATTAAAAGATTTCACTATTTTTGGTCTAGAAAGAATATATAATCTAACTTAAAAGATTTAATCTAAAGTTTTATTCCACCAAAAGGCGTTGATAGAACACGAGCAACATATTTAAATTGAAAAACTAGGATATTCTCTTAAGGTGAATTTATGCTATAGTTAATTATTTTCTCTATTTTAACTAATATATTTTTGATGAGCCCATATTCAATAGGAAGCATTTTTTTTTTGTTCTAATTGGACCTTGTGTGTATTAAAATAATATTTACTAACTTTAAGCCATATCCATATTATTTTTAGCATAATATTCTTTTAGTTATTTAATATATTTTTATAACAAACTGAATCCATATTCAACATGAGGCATTTTTTTCTTTCTAATTGAACCTTGTGTGTATTGTAATAATATTTAATAAATATATTGACTAAATTACCCTTCAAATTAAAGGTAAATTAGGAATAAAACTTTTTTAAGGGAGGTGGATGAGAAAGTTGAAACTAGAGGAGAGGTGGATGGAGAGAGACAAAATCTCAGGAGAGGTGGATGGAATTTTCATGTCTTTAGACTCCTTACAAGCATCAGTGTAATAACTTTTTCCTTTATGAGTTTGTTTTTTGAAGCCATTCTTATCAGAGATAAACAAATATATTTTAATATTTTCTTTTTGAAAAGTTTTCGTAATAACACGCATAGTTACCTAATTTTGTTCCACATTCATTTGAATGAGATATACAAAAGTTATTATTCTATAATTTAAGAATTACATTTAATCTCAACTCCTGGTTGCTCACGTACATCAACGACATAAAATAATTTTATACAATCAAAAGACATCTTCAATGTCTAATACCTCCTTTTGGATATAATTACTAAGTTGCTATCCAGTTATCTCCATCCGTTCTCTCCCCCTTTTTCTTTTTCATTTTCCTTTTCTTTCAAAAGAACTTTTATAGATCATATATGTGTTCGACAAGTAATTATTTGTGAAATTCTTATATGATAATGTGGAGCTAAAACAACTATTTTTGATAATTCATAATCGGAATAAAATTATGAAAAATCTAACGCTTTATAATTCAAGAAGTATTAAATTTTTAGTTGTTGAATCAAGTTATATGTAGCGGTTGACGAACCAATTTTCTGTATTCAATATACAACTAGTCGCTAGAATTTTGAGGAGATAATTTTGTTTGGGGTTGATTTAATTTGTCATTTCATTTGATGATTGGACAATCAAATGTCAACTTTCTTACTTAGGGTAACCTCATTTCTTTTGTCTTTTGTCCACTAACTCTTCTTTGCTTTTCATTTGCCCTTTCCCTTTTACTGATTAACCTCAATAGTGGGAAGACAAGACCTATTCTCCAATCATACAGTAGGTGTGTTGGTTACAACTTTGCTCTGCACCTCAAAGTCAATTTATCATTCGCCATAGATTGTTGGTTTTGTCCTAAGGCTTAAGGGGTGGGGTGGGGTCGGGATATGGAAGTGGCATGCCAATTGTATAAGGTAAATCTGCCAAGTATTATATTTGTGACTATCTGTGTTGCACTAATACTTTGAGAAATTACTAGGCGCATTTATGTGTGAGTTATAATACTTCTAATGTATATAAAGTTAATGATATTTAATAAACCTAATGATAAAAGGACAAATTATGGAAAAATTTATTCTCTTTAATACTAAAATAATCAAACATAACAACACAATCCGTTATTCTTTTAATAAGTATAAATTAAAGTTTTATAAATATTGTCTACAAAATTTAAATACTCAAACATTGAATAGAAATATCATTAATACATACACTCACACACATTCCAATTCCTATATTGTATTACTTAATGTTTATGTATGATTCACCATGTAGTATTTTTAAGCTTTTTTCATTATTCAAATTTCATTTTTTAATTTAATTTATTTTGTTTCTTGTGTCGGTTTCTATATTAGATGTTATGATTATATCTGTACAAAAAAAAAATCATATTGTTGGTCTCTATTTAACTTTGTTTTTATCAAGAATAAAGTATTTTTCCGAAAGTCTTTTATTTTAAACATGACTTATAATTCAAAAAGGTAGATTATACATAAGTTAGCTCAATGCAAATTAAATTCATAAAGATGCCATTGCTTACTATATTCGACACTTGTTTTGTCGTAAGCATCATACTCCAATACCCTGATACTTTTATATATTTTTGGTTAGTATGAAAAATTTAGAAATCTTTGAATCATGTCCTTAGACTTTCGTAGTAATATTATGGATGGTTTTTTATGCATTATAAATTAATTTTTAGTATGATTGATTATATTATTTATATAAATAAAACTATTGATATTAGTATTCATAAATTTAATCATATTTATGATGTATTGTATTCATCATTTTAAAAATTTCATCTCATTGCACTCCCACCGTAGTATACATGTATTATCAAATTCATATCAATATTTAATGATCTCTAGTTAACAAATGATAACACTGTGCAAGAGGTCAAATGTTTGGTCAATATTTGACTCGGATTTTGGACCCATCATGCCTTTTTCTCCAAAAAACATGGTGTTTGTTGCTTCTTTGTGTTCTCCTTCTTATTTGGTGTTTTAGTGTTGTGTTTGTTTATTCTGTGTATTTTCTTAGTATTGGTTATTGCTGTCTTTTGTGGAGTTTGGTTGTTTGGTGGTTTGTTTGGTTGAAGCTGCTAGGTGTCTTTGTTGTTCGTGGATCTTGTGTTGTTTCTCTGCAGGTTTCTGTTAGAGAAATGGGTTGGGATCTCGTTCTTTTCTCACTAGAATTGAATGAGGCTTCCCCTGCATCGTTTATTCCCCTTGACGGGGAACCCAGGTTGAAGATTGAATGGTTTTTCTCTTCGTCAGAAAAATCTGTGATTTCAAGCTCGAGCTTCAAGCTTTGTGGATCTCCTTTCTTCACCACCATTGTTGCTGTCCTAATTGGTCTCTTGACAAGATCCAGAATTGCTCACCCACTGTGTATCTCAATCTCTCGGCCTAAGACATTTCCATTGTATCACACCTTGTTTTTTTTAAATGTGTTTAGGTTTAATTTCTGTCTTTTGTTTGTGTTGTTTGGGTTTCCGTTGGTGGATTCCTTTTGTATGTAATCGTTCTTATTTTAATGAAGTCTAATCTAGTGTTTAACAAAAAAAAAAAAAAAGTTAACAAATGATAATGTGCAAGTCTTATGTGTTAGGTTGTTGTGTCATCCAAAAGCTCAAGCGTGTAGAGATGATTGATATTTAATAATTTTTTATATATTTTTCAACACACCACCTCACGTGCAGGTTGTAAATCATTTTAGTATGCCTCATTTGTGATCTTTTCTTGATAAGTGAGTGACAGCGAGATTTGAAATCAAGACATATTCTCGAGCCTGAGATCTTATATCATATTATATTCTAGGGGCCTCTTATTTTTTGCATAAAAGGCCTTCTAGGAAAAACATAAGAGGACTGTATATTTGTACATTATATTAGAGTCTACCTAAGTTGTTAATGATTTTGTCTACCAAAGCCATATGTACGATTCAATAACCATTTTTATTTACACGTGAAGGGGCGCATTGAAATATATCACACACCACTTGGGAATGACCTCGTGCTCTTATATAGTAACGATCTCTCTCCTCCCTCTAGTAAGACCTTTACAAGAAATATGAGAGGCTTGTAAATACTCACTAGTTAATATTAGAAGTTCATTGTAATCTACACGTGAGAGAGCGTCTTAAAATCTACAAATTTGAAACTATTGCTTATATATATATATATATATATATATATATATATATATATATATATATATATATATATATATATATATATATATATATACTCCCTCTAACAAAGTCGTTAGGGAGAATATGGGAGCTCTAAACTTTTACATGCCTCCACTTAGCTAAAGTAGGAACCTATTGTTTAGATAGGTCAGTGTGGTTCAATTACTCTAATAAATGCTTGGGACATACCAGAGCTCACACAACAATCATATAGACAAGAACCTCAATAAATATTAAACACTATCATATAAATCTATAAAAGAGTTCTGCTTGTCACTCCCTGATTAATGTCATTCAGGAAGAAATTCAAATAATAACCATGTGAACTTTATTCCTTATAGCAACTAGTGAGGAGGAGTCTCTAGCTAAACATCACTAAGATTCCAAATTAAAGCAAAAACATAATAACACCTTGAGGGTACCCATCATGGGGCCTCACTTCTCATCTAACTTCTTCCTTTTTTCATTCTTTAATCCTCCTCAAAATTCCTATAATTTGCCTAAGGACACTTTACTTAAATTTAGGGCATCCAAACTATAAAGAAACAGTTTTAAGGAAAATAACAAAAGGGAAAAATGCTGTTGTTGGTGACATGTGATATTTTGTATGCATGCAGGGGTAGCAATGTCATTCTACATGATATGCTTACAAAGTACAATTGGAGTTTAACTTCTTGGCGTGTGGGACTTGTCTAGTGGGATGTTGATGTGAACACAATTGATTGGTGAGTGGAGATATACCTTTTCTACCCCTCTCTTATAAATTATTGTTTCTCATTCTTTCTACTTATTAGTTTATTCTTCTCTTTCAATAATTGAGCAGTTCAAAATAAACTTTAAACTTTTTATTATTTTCTTTTTCAAAATTTTATTTATATTTTTTCTGGGTTGGGTGGAAGATAGAGATAATGGTCCTTTAATTTAGTAGCAGACATTTTATACCACCATATTCTCCTCATCTTTGCTTTTCACATATTCTTGTTGCAATATATGAACATATCAATATCAAAGATTACTCCTTTTTTTTCATCTGCTTAGCTGCTTTTTACTATTCTCATAGTGGGAACTGAGCAACACACTGTTATTTACTGCTCAATCATTAATCTTTCAATCATATTATTGCCTCACTACAGCTCCAAAAGTTTTGCACACTTTGAGATTTGAGGCTCAAAACTCCAAAAACAAAAAAAACCCATTATCCTTCTTGTTCTTGATTTAAAGAGTTTGAGGAGACCATCTCAGGAACAAGATTAATTAGCTTGTTGGGTTTTTTTGTTGTTTTGCTTAGCTTGTGCTTGTGTTTGATGCTTTGATTGACAAGTTTTTTAAGAGAATATGTGCTTGTTGGAGCATCTGTTCGTCTGAGCTTTTGGTTGGTAGCTAACAAGATAGAAATCAAAATTCTGCTTTATATTCGAAATAAAGTTGGAATCTTGGGGATTCCTTTGATCTGTTTCTCAAGTTGGTGTTTGAAAAAAAAACACTTATCTTGCTTATTATCTTGTCTTTAAGTGAAGCAGTTAAGGTGGATAAGTTAGCATCATCATAGCCAGTCATACTTATGTTCTCTGTTTTGCTGCTGCTTTAAGGTGAGTTTCTGATGAAGGGGTTCTCATAATATGTAGCTAAAATAGGAAAAAGTTGAAGACTTTAGCTGAATCTGGTACTTTTTGATAAGTTTCTTGTGATTGTTTGGTGTTAAATGAATTTACTCCATGTAGTTGGATTTGGGTTGAAGGTGGGTCATCTTCTGTTGGTACTATGTGGCTGGTTTTTATCTCTGATTTGTATGGGTTGGTTAACTAATGGAGGAATGATGACCAGAAAGGTTCGTTTAGTCGGCGATAGAGGAAAACTAGGGGTAAAGTTGTGGGAGAAGATTTCACAGTGTGGTTTTAAAGTACACCATCAGTATTCCCAGTTTATTGGGTTGGGAAAAGTGAATAAGAATTGGAGGAGGAAGATTGTGGTAGGAATAATAGGGATTGGGATTATATTTTCTTCTGGGGTATTCTGGTACTGGACTTCGTGGGCTGCGGGGGTGAGGAGAGATACACTTGCTAGTATGTGTGACGAGAGAGCGAGGATGCTCCAAGATCAATTTAACGTTAGCATGAATCATATTCAAGCGATGTCCGTAATGGTTTCGATCTTTCACCACGAGAAGAACCCGTCTGCTATCGATCAGGTAAAAAGAAAATCATGTTGCTGCAGGAGTTAGACATGGACTAGAAGTATTATTTGCTGTTATGGAGGAGCTTATTTTTTAGTTTCAAGTGTTTCTGTATTGGGAGTGGATCCTGGTTATAACTTTTTCAAATCTTGAAAAAAGTTGCTATGGTGTTAAATACATAATGTAATCTCAATCACAAGTTTTAACATGTGAAAAATTATGGCGACAGGGTTAGGCATAGGCCTAGCCTACGTAAGACATTTGCCATAGATGCATATCTCTTTCAGCCTGCTGCTTCCTTGATAGTTTATGCAATTTGAGTTCATAGTTCTCATGCTTCATGTATTTGTTTTTTTGTCAAAATAGAAAAAACGGTATTTGAGATTGTCTGCAGGACTATGAACTAATTGTTTGTGCATTTATAGATGGATTCTGTTCTTGATCATTTAACTGTCATGGTCTTTGTAACAAACTTTTCCGACTTTAACTTTTGCAGAATACTTTTGCGAGGTATACTGATAGAACAGCATTTGAGAGACCTCTTACGAGTGGAGTGGCATATGCCGTGAGGGTGCTTCATACAGAACGAGAACAATTTGAGATTCAACAAGGATGGACAATTAAAAGAATGGGTAATGTTGAACCAACCCCAGTTCATGATGATGAGTATGATCCCGCAGACCTTGAGCCATCTCCAGTGCAGGAGGAATATGCTCCTGTCATTTTTGCTCAAGATACTGTGGCACACGTAGTTTCTGTTGATATGCTATCGGGAAAGGTAAAAGTCTCAAGCAACTCCATTTAATTCAATCTGCTATTTTAGCTGTATTTTTGTGCATGTTTAAGGATAAACCAGAGAAATCTGCTATGGTGTCAAGTCTTTTCGTTGTGCTATGGTAGGGGGGATTATCTCTGTTTATATAGTCCGTCTTGTAGTTAATTGATTAACCATCGCATGTATATAAACAGGAAGATCGTGAAAATGTATTGCGTGCAAGAGAATCAGGAAAAGGTGTCCTCACTGCTCCGTTCAAGCTACTGAAAACTAACCGCTTAGGTGTAATACTGACTTTTGCCGTCTATAAAAGAGATCTTCCCCATGATGCAACCTCCGCAGAGAGGATCCAAGAAACTGCTGGGTATGCCATCTAACTTACGAATAATGCAGTCTCAGATAGCTCGTAGATTGAATTTAAATTGTCCAGATTGGATTTCAATATTTGATTATTTTCATTTCTCCCAAATAGGTATATTGGTGGTATCTTCGACATCGAATCACTTGTAGAGAAACTGCTTCAACAGCTAGCAAGCAAGCAATCTATTCTTGTTAATGTGTACGATACTAGTAATTTATCTCGTCCAATCAGCATGTATGGTTCAGACATTACATCTGATGAGCTGCATCATGTTAGTGTTCTTAACTTTGGAGATCCATTCAGAAAGCATGAGATGCACTGCAGGTGAAATTTCATTTTCTTCCTCCCGTAGAAAATCTTCCTTGTAGCTTCGTCTTTCTATGGTATTCTTGGTTCTTGGTATCAATTGGTTTAAAATAATAATTTTGGAAACTATTGGCAATCTATTTACGGGACAGGAAAAGCAAATGAATCTGGTTCATGCTCAATAGAATTCCAACGGTTATACTTGTTTATCATCAGCACAAAAGAGTAGCCCACAACATGGATCAAAATTTTTATTCGTCTTCCGTTTTAGACTTGGTAAAAAAAAAAAAAAAACTAAAGATATTTTTCATATTCATTCAAACAATTATTTTTACGATATTTCTGGAAACTCTTAAAAAGTTGCAAAAAGCTTGTAATACATTGTAGGCCGAGGCATAATTTCAATTCCTGGACCGCAGGTGTTTGTTAATTGTTGATGTAAATCTGAGAAGGATGTTCAATTCATGCAGATTTAAACATAAACCACCATGGCCATGGGGTCCAATAGTTACAGTGGTTCTCATCCTGATAATAACATCGCTCTTGGCACATATGGTCAATGCCACAATGAACCGAATAGAGAAAGTCGAGGATGATTATCATGAGATGATGGAGCTCAAAAAACGTGCTGAGGCGGCTGATGTTGCAAAGTCCCAGGTGCTTTACTTTTACTTGGTTTCCGTAACTCTTGGTTACTTGTGTTTTAATGTTCTCTAATCTCATCTTATTTAACTTCTTTATCATGCAGTTCCTCGCAACCGTTTCTCATGAAATTAGAACCCCAATGAATGGTGTTCTTGGTGAGCACGTAATCTGTTTTTCTTTTTCAACAATTTTCTGCATCTGATGCCAATTTATGAACTCACATCCACTGTGGTCTAATAATCTCCTTTTATTCACTTTACAGGAATGCTTCATATGCTTATGGATACAGATCTAGATGAAACTCAACAAGATTATGTTAGAACTGCAAGAGAAAGTGGTAAAGCTTTGGTTTCACTCATAAACGAAGTTCTAGACCAAGCAAAGATTGAATCAGGCAAACTTGAGCTCGAGGCAGTTTGCTTTGATTTAAGGGGGGTTCTGGATGATGTTTTATCCCTGTTTTCTGGAAAGTCACGAGATAAAAATGTTGAGGTAAATCATTCATTTGATTTCCGTTTAATGTTTCCTTTCTTGTTTTGTTATATTGAATATGATTTCACGATTATTTCACGTTCTTTTTGCAATTGGAAGAACAGTTGGCGGCTTATGTGTCTAGTAAAGTCCCTGAAACTCTAGTTGGCGATCCTGGAAGATTCCGACAGATTGTTACGAACCTGGTGGGCAACTCAATCAAGGTGAGCATTGTGTATGATTTGATTTGATATGGTTTTATTGTAAAATTCATTTGAAGCATACACGTTTTTTCTGTTACGTAAAAGTTGTGTTGTAAAGTTCATTTCTTAGAAATTCCTTGACTGACGTTCTATATCATATTTGAATTATGCACGTCTCTCTTGTAGGCAACGATTTTATATTTACTGTTTGCATCTCTTTCTTATGTCTAATTGATAAGTTATTTTCTTTTGCAGTTCACTGATAAAGGACACATATTTGTCGACGTTCATCTTGTTGAAGAAGTGGCGGGACTATCGCAAGAGGAGGGTGATCCAAACAGTACTTTAAGTGGGTATCCGGTAGTTGACAGAAGGAAGAGCTGGGCAGGATTTAGAATTTTTAATCAAGAAGGATCCACCTCATCTTCATTTCCATCCTTACCTGACCAAATAAATATAATAGTATCAGTTGAGGACACGGGTCAAGGGATCCCGTTAGAAGCCCAAACCCGTGTATTCAACCCGTTTATGCAAGTAGGACCCTCCATCACCAGAACCCACGGTGGCACGGGTATTGGCTTAAGCATTAGCAAGTGCTTAGTCCATCTCATGAAAGGTGAAATCGGGTTGGCAAGTTCTCCGAAAATAGGATCCACCTTTACTTTCACCGCCGTTTTCTCTATTGGCAGCTCCAGTTTCAGAGATCCTATTGGTCAGCAGACTGGTAATAAGGATAACACAGTTTCTCCTGAGTTCCGGGGGATGAAAGCTCTGCTTGTGGACCCTAAACCCATTCGGGCAAAGGTCTCTAACTATCACATCCAAAGACTCGGGATCCACACTGAAGTAGTTACAGATTTGAATCAAGGCTTGTCTAGCCCAAGAGATAAAAGTATAGAAATTATTTTCATTGAAGAGGAAGTTTGGGATAAAGATTCAGGCTTATCGTCTCTTTTTCCGAACATTATAAGAAGAATAAATTCTTCGGGAAATCCTCCTAAATTGTTGCTTTTATCCAATACTATAAGCTCTACTCGATCCAGTGTTGCTACACCATTTTCCGTCATCAAACCTCTCAGAGCAAGTATGCTCGCGGCGTCCCTACAACGTGCCATGGGTGATGGCTCCCGAGCAAATTCTCGAAATGGAGAACTTCGTTCATTGTCTCTTAGCAATCTTCTTCGAGGTAGAAGAATTTTAGTCGTGGATGATAATCCGGTGAATCTCCGGGTGGCTGCTGGTGCTTTGAAAAAATATGGTGCTGAAGTTGTTCATGCAGAAAGAGGGAAATATGCGATCTCGCTTTTGACTCCGCCCCATCATTTTGATGCATGTTTTATGGATATTCAGATGCCGGAAATGGATGGATTTGAAGCTACAAAGAGAATTAGGGATATCGAACTTACTGTTAATAACGGAATTCAAAGTGGAGAACTCCGGGCTGAAGCTTACAGGAATATATCAAACTGGCATGTGAGGATTCTGGCGATGACGGCTGACGTGATTCAGGCAACATATGAAGAGTGCTTGAAATTTGGGATGGATGGTTATGTGTCAAAACCATTCGAGGCTGAGCAACTCTATCGGGAAGTTTCACGATTCTTTCAAATTGCGGCTGATGAGAATTCCTAGGAAAGTTGCGTCGTTGGTACTGATTACGGTGATGCAAGTAAAATGCCTGTTCTTTCTTCGGTTCTGTACGTGATTAAGATTTGATTGTGCCTATTTCCCAATTGTGAGTATCTCGTAAACCTCGTAATCTCTTTATCTTCGCTGGGACATTTACATTTACTCCCCTATTGTTCGAATAATTAAAGAAATATGCATTGACAAGAAGGAAAATGTTACAGATAGGATTCACGTATATATTAATAGTTGTTAAAACTGCACGTCCTGAAATTTGAAAAACATTTAAGATAAACCTCATTTTTTCCATGGTTTTAAAGTTTCAGGGTGTTTGTGTAACTATTTATACCTTAGAACGAAATTTCTGTAATTATGCCAAGCCTCATCAGTTACACCGTAAGGGGTGTAGACGTAATCACCCCCCTGAATATGCTGTAAATTGTTCCAGATGTCTGATTTTCTGCTGTAAATCATGCTATATATCTTGCCTAAATTGCAATTTCGTGATAATTGTTGACACTGCATTGTTTTCATTATGCAGGAAATTTTCTTTGTAGAGAGAATGTATATATATGAAAAGTCAAGATTCTTTGCATGGACTTGATGGAGCTCGTTTGTCTTTTCCGAAAACAACCTGCTAAAGAATTCCACGGGCTTAGGATGTTAGTTTTATGGGAACTGCGGTCGTGTTTCCTCTTGGCGATTGCGACCAGGCCATTCTTTATCAGTAATGCGCTGTTGTTCTGAAGTCCCATTTTGTAAAAGATTAGTTTGTTAGGTGTAGATAGTGTAAAAGAAGTTGGAACAGAATGTAGAAAAATGTTGGTATTTTTGGAGCTTGAATAAAAGAGGTATTGGGAGGTCGCATTTTGCTGTATATATGAATCATTTGAGTTGGGATTGTGAATCTTTGATCCGCAAAATGTTTGTTCTTTCGGTGCACAGTTGTTTATGAGTACAGTGAATCAAAATATTGCAGCCTTGAAGAAAAGAAGAAGATTGCATATCTGAACTTGTTTCCTTCGTTTATGGATAGATTTCAAAAAAGCAACAGGTTTTGGTGAGCTTATACCATATTTATGTCTGCTCTGATGAGTTGAACTCAAATGGTTATGTTCTTTTACAATTAACTAGCAACCAAGGCACGGGAACATCTTGGCTACCCATAAGGGTAGAAGCACTTTAGACACAATGTATGGGGCCCATGAGTGGGGTCTACACACATGTGAGGGAAAGTGCTTCTACTATTATGGTAGGCAGGATATTCCCGGCATGGGACCTTCCAGCTAAGCATGATTTTGTTTCTAAATATAAAGTGCTTATAAACAAAAAGAGAAGTTTGCATATCTAAATTACTAGAGTATCCTTAAAAGTATGTGCATAAATTCATTCGAGCACACAATATAACATAAGTATGTATTGGTATCCATTTCCAGTTGAAACGTTTTTCTGCATTCATTCCAAAACAACATTGGTTGTGAGATAACACCACTATATAGAGCATAGGTGTTGGTTTCAAAGTGTTATGTGAAACAAACTAAAACTTGAACAAAAAGACCGAGAGTTCTACATTATATACGCATGCTTCTGATTGTTAGGTCTTGGTGAAACTAAACCTTACGATGAGTACATAGTATGTACTCAACATAAAGACTTGTAACCAAATGAACCAACATACTAATCATCGAATACAAGGTTTATGTCTTATCCTAATGATGGTATACATGTCATACAAGATGGTTAGATGAGAATTAGTTATTTCAGAAATGGCACACCGTGTTTCTTCCATTTTTCTTTGAGAATGTGACATTGAGAACTCACTCTTTTCATTTTCTACGTATAAGATTGTATAAAGTAAACAAGCGTTGAGGTTGAGGGTTCAAGTCTTTTCTTCCACTCGATGCTCATCACGTGCTACAATATCTCCACCATATCGTACTTCGAACACTTGTTGGAGTTCGAGTTCAAAAGACTTGAGTTAACAGATACTACTTCTTAGTTATAGCGTTTGTTGACAGTAAAGCTGTACAAGTATAGCTCTCCTTTGTGATTACCCTCTTTTATATATTAATCTACATGAATCTTACAGCAAGAAGTCGATATGTCCGAGTGGTTAAGGAGACAGACTTGAAATCTGTTGGGCTTCGCCCGCGCAGGTTCGAACCCTGCTGTCGACGAAATACATTATTTTGTAATTTCCTTTTTGTCATGATGATTGTTCTTTTCCTTTAAATATATACAATTTGGTTTTTCAATTTTCTAGTGAAATTAAATATAGGGATAATATCACTCACACCCCCTGAGGTTTGGTGTAATATCAGTAATACTCCCTGAGGTTTCAATAATATCAGTGACACCCCCTGAGGTTTGATTTTCAGGGGGTGTCACTTATAAAATGACACTTGTACCCTTTAGTTTAATATTACCTAAAGCTTCTCAAAAATAAAGACACAAGTACCCTTTATTGTCAAATAACAAAATCAACTAAGAATATCGTTAATCATCTTGCATAAATTAAAACAATTTCTATATTTAATAATAAGAAGACAAAATAAAGTCCTTTGTAACCCTAGTCACTTGTTTTCAAAATTTTAAGATTATGTGGCCCTTTCCTTAGTATGAAATATATTAGCGAAACTCCAGGAATGACTCTATATAATACGTCAAGAATATTAAGTTAACATCTTTATAAACTATTATTATATCTACAAAAATAGTTTCATAGTTATGAATTAAAACAAATTAATTTTGACTGGGATACGTAGTATTCGAATCAAAATATAATTTATTTCTTTACTAATAACATAACTAAGATTTTTAATTCAACAAGAAAACAAACGATTTGATAAAATGTAAAGAACAACAAAAAAAACAAAAAAGTACTCGTGTCTTTTAATTATATTATTGTTTGAATTTATTACTTGAACAATAAAGGGTACTTGTGAAGGGTATTTTGTAATATTAAATTAAAGGGTACAAGTGTCATTTTATAAGTGATACCCCCTGAAAATCAAACCTCAGGGGGTGTCACTGATATTATTGAAACCTCAGGGGGTGTTACTGATATTAGACCTCAGGGGGTGTGAGTGATATTATCCCTTAAATATATGCTAGAGCTGATGAAACACCGTTTAATCAAATTCATTTTTTAACTCGACAAGTTTGGAAAATGTTCAGTATTCCGTTGTCCGCGATATCATTACGAAGATGGTGACCATTGGTTTCGAAGACTGTATGAAAAAGGGGAAGGCTGTTGTTACTTGTTGGGTGGTATGGGGACATCATAATTGGATTTTAGTTGGCGAACGACCGTCTTCGCCTCATGAGTTGGCTGCGTTTGTTACCTCTTATACTCAACTATGGGCGGAACATTTTTCTGGAGTGTTGCAGCGAGGTGTTTCAGTGAATGTGGAGTAGTGGTTTCTTCCGCCTGCTGATACGATTAAAGTAAATTTTGATGGTGCAATTTTTGCTGAAGAAGGGGAGTCAGGTATGGGAATTATTGCTCGGAATTCGACAGGGAATTGTCGGAAATGTGGGGGCATTGTGTATTGAGGCTTTGGCGGCGTTGTTTGCGATTGAAGTTGCAATTATGGCTGGATGGCTAAGGTTGTGTTTGAAGGCGATTGTTTGTTAGTGATTCATGACATCTTTACTCCGAATGAAAGTGAGGTTGATCATACGAATATTGTTCGAGACATCCGGAGGCTGCTTGATTCTAAAAATAATTTTAATTTTATGGTTCAATGATTAATGGCGAGGCACACAAATTGGCGGGTTCATGAATATTATTATTTTTCCTTTAAATATACATTTGGTTTTTCAATTTTTCAATAGTGAAATTAGATAGGATAATAATAATAATATGCTATAGCCTATAGTTGATGTCACGCCATATATCAAATTCATCAGCCCATTAAAAGTGAACACACTCTTTTTAAAATCACAATCGCAAAAGGTAATTTTCAATAAAAATCAATTACTTCATTTCTAATTTTCCAATCAACAATTTACTACAAACTATCCCCACAACAAATTACAACACCACCACCCCCAAAACAAACTTTTAAACCCTAATTCAATCAATCTTCTTCACTCGTAAGATCAAACCCGGGCAAATCCAAGTGCGGGATCTTAATCCCCGGTATAGAACTGCACTCGATCACCTGCTTCTGCTTCTCCGTCGCCAATTTCATCGCCGATTGAACATCCGCCTCGGCGCGGCGGCGCCCGCCCTTCAAAAAACCTCCGATCAATCCTCCGACGGACTTAAGCGGATTGCTGAATCCGTCCTTGATTTTCCAAATCAGAGACACCTCCGATAACTGCCAAGCTAGGGTTAACACGATCATAGCCGAGAGGAGGCAGTGAGTGATTAGATTCTGTCGCTTTAGATTCTTCAGCTCCTTCATTATTATTATTTCCTCTTCATTTTGTTCGTCGATTTGTGAAGATTGAGTGACTTTTTGTTGCGATTCGAGTGACTCCAGCTGTTTGTTAATTCAATTGTTATAGCGATGATTTTATCGTAGATCGAATGAATATTGATTTTTACGAGAAATTGGTGTACCTCAGCGAGTAATTTGGAGAGGAGCTGATGAGGATGATGATGATCGTTATCAACAGTCACGAAGTTTTCGTCTGATGATGAGAACGACGGCGTTTTGATGTTTGTGTTATGTTGTTCGTCTTCTTGTTCGATTAGTTGCTTTATTGCTTGTTGAATGATCTCTATCTTCTCTTTTCGATCCATCGACCTCACACACACACACAGAGGCAGAAGCTTACTGATTTTTTTTTTATTTTTTTTTGTGTTGTTGTTCTAGCAAGTTCCAAAATGGTAATTAAACAATTAATTGTGAGATATAGTAGTGGGGCTATTTTGATATTTGTGACAGATATGTGTGGATAGTGGGTGCATATCTTTGAATTTATTGACACGTGTTGGGTTCGTCACTAGCCACCGATCTATTGTGTCATTAAAAAGAAATTTAAATCAATTTGAGTAACATTGATTTTCTTATGAGGACTGATTTAAGACTTTGTGATAATTTCCATTTTGGATGGTGAACGGAAACTGAAAAAAGAAACTCTTAATTGTGGTTGGGAAAACATTCTATAGGAGTAGATATCTTATAGCTCCTCCGTAACCATTTTCTACTACTTTACTAACGCGAGTAGAAGGTGGAAAAGTAAACTAGGCTGAGTTTGATTTGAATTTTGGAATTCACTAAGCGGATTAAATAATGATTTATTAACTCATTTATCTTAAAAACTCTCGACTGCATTTCATGACCGAAGTTCTTGGACATATATCATTAAATAATAAATGACTTAACCAATGTTATGTCTACAAATTCTAAGAACAAAAATGAGATAAGAACCAAGTTCATGAGTATGTCATAACGTAAAAGCCTATACTAAGTATTCCATAAAATTAGGGCTCGTTTCCAAAAAGGCTTATGTAATGGGCTATCTGTTGTCACTATTTTGGGCTTTAGGGTGTCTTTAATACAAGAAACTTGTCATCTCTTCCGACATTTTTATCAAATGGATTCTCTCATATTTCAATATACTCTATATTTGTTTTCTGAAATAAACATCTTTTGATTATTAAGTTCAGATCAAACAAACAGATTTAGTACAGGGGATCGGTGATACGAGTTACAACAGAAGAAGTGTCAAAATACAAAAGCGGAATCAACCAGTCCGGACAAACATCCCAAGAGTGAAACGCATAAAGAAGCCGTGTTTTCGTGGTCAATGGTAATCCATGATGTCTCGTCTGAGCTGCTGCCTCGCGTTTCGCTAGAAAGTCTGCCACCATATTCAACTCCCGATAGCAAAAGGTTCCCGTAACTGCTGTAAATCCAGCGAGAAGTACTCTAATCTCCCCTGTGAGACCCTCCAGATGGCCGGGAGGGTCCCGGGTCCTGTCCAAACAATTAAGTAACAATAAGGAGTTTGATTTAATGCAAAGGTGAGTGGCATGCATATGGAGTGCAAGTGTCGATCCCTCCCTAAGAGCCCAAAATTCAGCGTGATTGTTCGTAGTTATCCCCGCACTTCCTGAAAAAACTGCCATAAAAGTCGCACTAGAGTCCCTAATAATTCCTCATATGCCCGCATTCCCTGGGTTGCCAAGAGCGGAGCCATCAATATTAAGCTGGTGAAAACCTGGTGACGGTGGTTCCCAGAAAAGAGTATGAGTGAAAGAGCAGTCGGCCGTCACAGATTGAGCTGGGTTCCTTATTAGTGCATTCTGGTTATGGTTATGGTTCTGGTATGCTGTTCGGAGTCCCCCATAGGTGATGTGTTCTCCCTGAAATACAAATTGGTTCCTGGATTGCCAAATTGTCCATAACAGATTTGCGTAGTTAGTTCTATTATGTTCACGCAAATTTAGTATGTACAATAATGGGTTTCGGAATGTGATATCTCCTATACTCGGTAGGATTTGCATAGTGTATTGGGTAATTTTTGTGCATCTTGTGAATAAGTGCTCATGCGTTTCGGGAATACACTCTATATTTTTTGGGTTTCTATGTAGAAACATGCGCAGGAGAGAAAATTAGAGCTTCAATGTGCTAGGTACCTATCTACTCAATTTATATTCATCATCATGTTAGAGATAATTTTTGGAATTGAGTCCAAAAACATAATAAGTGTGTGTGAATTAAATTGCTTAATGAAAAGTATTAAATTATATATTTAAACTAAGATTTAATTAATTTAAACACACACAAAATCACAAGATACGAATAAGACTAAGTCTTGTGATCTAATCTTGGACTATCCCTAAGTGTAGTTGATAGTTTCTCTATTTCTTGCCTATAAATAGAGGCCTCTAGTTAGGAAAATAAACATACAAAACAAAAACAATGTATCTCTGCATTCATAAGCATCTTTTAGAGTTCTGCAAATATCACTACGTTCGACAAAGGGAATAGCTCGGACTTCAAAGTTGTTCCACGCGATAGATGTTGTACCCGGAGTTCATTGTCTTTTGAGGGATCGAAGCATTACGCCGGACAAATTAAAGTTAAGTAGAAATGGTCCAACTCTAATCTCGTCTGATTCATCAACAAAATTTGCTAAGCAAATTAGAGGTTTATATTATTTACATTTTCTGCACTATTGTAAATTTGTAATTACTTGTTTTTTATAATATTTTTGTGTTTAGCTTTAATCTGGAATTCATATGTTATATGTTAGTACTCGAATAGTGTCTCTTGCAGTTGCTTTTTGATGTTCAAATACCCTATGTTCTCATTTTTTACTAGGTTTGATTAAATATGGTTTTTGCCTAACTAATAGATTTTTGGAACAATTCCATTGTTATTCAAAAACTAAATGAAGATGACTCATAATCATCGAATTATGAGCGCAAAGCTAATCGAATTTTTATGAATTTAATCTAGACTAGATTCTTTCAGTGAACATTATAGTATTTATTTGATGAGTAGGACATTTCATTAACCAGTCAGGAAACTGAGTACATGCAATTAATACAAAAGGGACCTAGCGAAGCAAAAGCAAATGACCACCGAAGAATAGAATAAATAGCCATTGTTTTCTTATTAAGGCCTGTCGTACAATGTTAAAGATGTGAATTAAGGGGTGGACCCCATGTTACGTTTTTAAAAAATTCAGTATGACATGTTCCGTTAAAAAAAAAAACTATTTCATACTCTTTATAGTACTTATGGCTTGGCCAAATGTTCTTTATTTTTTCTTTTCTCGGGTTCTTTTTATATCAAGACAAGACCAGCACAACCTCAACTGAAACACCTCAAACACTTATTATTAATATTAAATGTTTGTATTAAAAGTCCCGTCGCACTCGTTGATGAACGTAAAGCAGAATTTCATAAACCGCCAAGCGAAACTAGCACAACCGCCAACCAAAAAGATAACAGAAAAATAACTAATTGAAATTTGAACTATCGAATTGTAATAGTACCAAATGATGTTGTGCATATTTCGACTATTCTATACTGACTGATGATGAATCATTAATCACCTCTGTGACTAACTGCTAATTCGCGATTCTAATAATATAAGAATTGTTTGGTCACCAAAAAAATGATTAATCTAATTCGTCACATGAAGATAGAAATTAAATATCTCATACCTTTAAAATTTTCCTCTAAATTTTGTTGTTTAGATCAGCGGGTCGAAGATATCAGAGTACTTTAATTTCCTTTAAATATCAATTTTCTCTCACCACTGAGATTTGGTGCGTGAGTTAACAATATATATTTTGTGTCCATTAAGATGTTGGATTATTAGCCTTGCAAAAGAAGCAATGTATAAACAAGATCGAAAATGATTGTACTACTGATCGAAGTGAGAAATAAACAGACCGAATTGATGTTGGACGCTAACATCAATGTTAGCTAAGACAAGACCACAATTGATTATTCAAACTAATCCTCAAAGTGAGAACATGATTTCAATTTTTTAAAAAAAACAGGAAAAATAGGAACATGTAATGAAAGACAAACAGTTTTCAGTTTTCACAATATATCTCAACCTTTAAGATTTGTTGCTAGCTCCCACCATAATTAATGTGGCTTCATGACATTGTTGGTAGCATTCTGCATTTGCTTGTCGAGATTATATATGTTCAAACATATGCACAGCCCGAGCTATTTCTTCAAATTGTTGATGGTTGAGCTCTTCGGAGGCATCAAATAACCGTTTCACCTCCGGTGTCTTTATAATATTGTCAAGTTCTTGTCGGCGCTTTTTTTCCTCTTCAAGATTGCGCTCGACATTAGTATATCTCCAGCAGCAAATTGGTCATGCATATCAGGAGCATTATCATTTGGAGAATTTTGATTAGTATACCTATCAATTATTGTATTGACGTTAGGTTGGCCAAAAGAATAGGCCTTATACAACACCAGTTAAAGTGCAAAGTTCATTAGTTTTGTTGAATAAGTAATCATACCTCTTAGAGAATGTGACTGCTCGTTTCTTTTGATCCTCTATTCTTGTCATGTTTTTCCTGTTTGTCACACTCTTTGGTTGGGGAGGAGAACTCATGTTGAATAATGAATAGATATTGCAGGAAAAAAATATTATATAGAAGTTTCAAGCTGAATAGAGGATTGTTAAAAAGCTAATGGGTTTTGGGAGTATAATACTAGCGCTATTTATAGGAGTATACTATCTTAAGAACGGCTTCAGTTTTTTCAGATTTATATGTATAAATGTATTAATAGGTACTTGATCATACTATAGTATCACGGTAATTAGAATTTAATAAAATATACTTTCTTGATTTTTTGGCATATGCTTATTTCTCAAATCTTACATTTCGATTAATTGTCATCTAAAGCAAAATACGAATAATCGTATGAAAAATCTGATAGATATGTTCGATTAATTGTTCTTACGTGTCGGTTAATTGTTCTTTTCACGTTAATTCTTAATGTTTTTATCTTGCAAGGTGTTTGATTATGAATCAAAGAAAATTGCATTGAATATGAAGATCAATTAATATTTATGAAGTGATTCTCGCAAATACCTAGCTTTCTATGGGGGGACTTATGCATAATATGATACTTAATTTAAAAATTGAATTCATCTTTGTCCCTCTAGAAATAATATACTTCTCTGTTATATGAAGAAATATTAAACTCTATAGGCGATTTATAGTATTTTGTGATAATTGCTAGAGAGGTTCTAAGACTATTAAAATAATATAACAAGTAAATCCCTAAAACTAATTAAATGACATAATAAATCAGCCACTTCAACTATGACTCACAAAAGATTTGTAGTGGCTATGATGGAATTTATCATCATGCTAGCTTGATTGAGAAAAAGGGAAACATTTCTTTGGGGAACATGAAATAAATGATAATATTGATTGCCCTAACGAATCTTGTAAGTTCAAGTTAGTAAAAGAGGAACATTAATACAAAAAGATTTGAATTTCCAAAACTTCAATATAAATAGTACTTCAACTCATAAACATGGCACAATTTCGTATCAACATTTTTAGAATTTTTTTGCTCATAAACAACAAATGGCACGAAAAAGATGGCAATTGTTAAAACTTGGAAAATAGTCCATAGCACGGCAAACATGCAAAGTTAACCAAAATACAAAATGTCTACTTACATGTTGTAACATAGTGAAATTTATGTAGTTTCTTACGATTAGTTTTTATTTTATTTTTTATTTGTACATTGTAATTGATTGTAAAATATACATGCATACAAATAGTGTTTATTTGATATGTTATTTGTCCATTGTAATTGAGTGTAAAATATACATGCATACATATCACCTATAGTGAAGAAATCAATAAAGAGAGTTATGAGCTAAATCACATAATGCGGATGCGCATGTGAGTGCGAGTGCGAGTGCGCCAAATTTAAAATTTTATGAATATGAGCGCGTATTAGCGCGTTTATATATTTATATAAATATAAATGATAAAAGTAGCTATTAAATAATCATAAGTGGTTATATTTAACACACATAATCTATTGATGTCTACGTATCTATTCATAGATAGTTGTGATTTTTGATTTTTAATGAGAGTGATAGAGTTATTTGTTTTTGTAATTTTACTTTGTTCAATTTTTCTTCAACTTAGTGAATGGAAAACGAATTAGACATATTGAGTAGGTGAGAGGTAAAGCAAAATGTAGTTTTGAATTACTTCACGTGAGAAGAAGTAGGAACAGATCTTTAATGATTTGCCATCAGCAAGTTGCAATAATATTGGGAGTTTTTCACATAGAAGTGAATTTAATCTTCACTGGTTGCGGTATGCCATAAACGTGGGTGTTTTCTTTCTCAAATCACGGCTTTCGTTTGAAGGGTAATTTAGGAACCACGAATGGCTTTGGGTTTAAGATTAGTGTCGAATTAGAGGTAAGTTAGTCAACTCAATATTTTTTACTACAAAGACAAAATATGTAAATTAGAGGACTTTGCTTATTATATATTAATAAATAATATAGATAATAGATGCTCATATATCATCTATAGCTTCATTTGTTTTATATTTTATACTGACCGTTATCTTTCAAATTCAATGGATCATGCAATTATCATATTATTAAAAGCCCAAATAACGGTTTGCTAAAAATGCTTGTTATACTAATTCTTACAGCCGGCTATAAGATAAGCACATCTCCGTCGAAAATTATTTTGATGGCTTCTTTACTTTTTTGATTTCTTTTTGTAAAATTTTAGATGTCATTCAGATAAATTATTCATTCATAATTTATACTTAATACCCTAATAACGTAACAACGCGTTTGGCTAGTGCAAAACGCGTGATCTATTATTTTGTTAATTGAATTGTCAAAGTAGCAACTCTCGGTCTATAATTATTATTATTATTATTTACTTACTCCATTTCAAAAATAGTAATAAGTTCCATTAGAGAAGGATCAATTTGCAGTGGGATCGAATCGAGCCTTCGAGAGACAAAGCGCAGCTCAGTCAAAAACTCCCGTTGACCGCCTCAGATCTGTTCAATAGGTAACAAACACTTTTGTAATTTGAAGTTCGTGTTTGTATCTAATTTCTTACTGAATTTGTTGGATTGAGTCGAGTATTTTTTCCCCAATTCAAGTATTTTTTTTTTTTTTTTTTTTTATCTAGGGTTTTGAGTACTTTTGATTTCTCCGTTTTTTCTTTGTGTTTCCTTCAATTGATCTTAAATTACAGCATTTTCCGAGATATGAATCAGTTTAATTGGTTAATTTAGATATTTACTGTGTTAGGGTTTTTGATTGTTCTTTAATTCATATGTGTGTTAATTGGCCCCCATTATTCATGTACTGAAATAAATTGGGTATAATATGTTTTATTGGAGTCTTGGGGTTGTTGCTGTTATTTTGATTGATTAGATTTGTGGATTTTTTTTATTTTTTTTATTAGGGACTGTGCTAACTGTATTTAGCTTTGATTCTTTTTGTTACAACAGTTAAAAGAGAGGAGAGGACTTGACTTGTGCTTTCTCTTGAGCTCCTGCAGATATCCTTCTTGTCATAAGGTAAAGAGACCCGGATCGGATTTGATTTCTTTTGCATTTCTTTTGTTATTGATGTCGGTTCGTTTCCCTTTTTGGTAGAAAAATCTTTATGTAATTTATCGGGCATACTTATGACAACGTGAACTTTGTAATTAATCTTTTTACATGGAAGTCCCATTTATAGTAAGAAAAGTCGCGCTTGAAACAGTGCAATAAAGAAATTATAACCAGCTGCTGAACTCTCAAATTTGTTGTTGCTTTATATTTTGATGTGCTCGTGGTGAAAAGGAAAATGGAGACTATGTTTAAGTGGTTGGGCTCTGTAATATGCTTTAAGTTGTCTTAGTAACAGTATAAGTGTGGCCATAGTTGCATTTGGAGCTATGTATGTATTGAGTAAAAGTTGTGTGTTCTTGGCTACGGGGGAAGTGATTTACTTTATAGCTGCATTTTAGAATACTTTCTTTCGTAGTAAACTTGTAATCCATGCTCTACTCTATGCGCTTTGTGTCTTTTGGTTGCTGTAAATTAGCGTTGGTGTGGCTGAATTATTGTATTTTAAAGGTGCAAAGGAACTCTGGCGTGATGTATGCATTTTGTTGGTTCGTTTTGGTTCTCTGTCTTACCTAATTTAATTACTTGTTGCATGCTATAATTTTTTATGTTCTGAGTATGCTATACTAAGTTTAGTGGTCATGTCATTATTCTTTTCATCTCTCTCTCTCTCTCTCTCTCTCTCTCTCTCTCTCTCTCTCTTGCTTATCACACTGGTATATAATTTCTTTAGTGCCATATTTTATCCTGATGGTTTGGTTTTGAGTGATGGAAGAACTAACATTGTTTCATTCTCTTCTTTGAGATGCATTTTTGGTCATCATCATACCAAATGCAGTTAGAGTTGTGCTTATGGATGCCAAAAAGTTTATGCAATTGGTCGAGGAGAAGAAAAAGAGAGTTCTGGCTAAGAGAGAAGCCCCCTTGAAATGGGAACAAAAGCTTGAAGCTGCTGCAAAGGCAAAAGCTGATGCTGAAGCCAAGGAGAAGAAGGCAAAAGCTGCTAAGCACAAAAGGAGGTCAATGTCAGTGTCAGATAGTGATAGCGATACTGACAGTCACGAGGATGGGAGGAGGAAGAGGACCAAAAGATCCCACAAGAAGCAAAGAAGGCACAACCATTCTGATTCTAGTGAACATGAGAAGAGGAAGGACAGGAAGTTCAAACGCAAGCCAAAGAGACGTTCATCTGACACCAGTGACAGTAGTGATGCATATGACAGCGATTGTGAAAAGGAGAGGAGGAAGAAAAATGGCCGCAAGAAACTTGGGCATGATTTGATCTCAGATTCCAGTGCTTCGGACTCTTCTAACCACGAGAATGATGATAATTCCCGGAGGAGTCGTTCAAAGCATCATAGACATCACCGACGTACAAATAGTAGCCATTCTGAATCTTCTAATGGTGAGGATAGTGCAATAGAAAGAAGAAGACACAGAAAGCACCATAGACATCACAGAAGACGATCAGATGCAAGCTCTACTGATTTTTCATGTGACGAGGAGGCTAACAGGAGGAAGAGTCGCAGAAAGCACCACAAACATCACCGACGAAGCCATAGTCACGACTCTTCAGATTCTGGTGGCCACCAGCGCTACATGACTAGGTCCTCAGATAGGTGGTCGGACAACGATGAAGAGCTGGATGGACCTGAGAAGAACAAGAAGAACCATCATCGACATGATCAGCATCACCATCACAAGAGTGGGAACCATCATTTGGATGAACCACGACTGAACAATGATAAAGCCACACAACTAGGAAATCTCAACGACACTTATCTTGAGGACTGCCCTGAAAAGGCAAATTTGAATGGCCATGGCAATAAGGTGTTCTAACCAATTGGATATTGTGAACTCTAATTTCCTTTCTGAATGCTGATTCTGGGTTCTCTTTAACATTTACTTCGATTGTTTAGTCACTAATCCAATAGTTTTTCAAAAGCTGAAAAAGCTAAAAGCTGCACTTTGTGAATGTACCTTGAGTTGTATGGAATTGTGAATTTGTGATTGTTCTGTGAGTGCTGTTATGGTTTGTTCCAGCTAATGCTCTCTGCTGATATGAGTTGATGGTGTGCTGTTCTGGTAAAATAAGCATTTTTATTTTCTTTGATGAGGCCTAGAGTCCGTATACTGATTCCTAAGCACTTGTGAGTGCAACCTATTCCGACAGTGGATATCATAAGATGCAACTCACTCATATGTCTCTAGGTTGGCGAGACCCTTTTGAGAATGAGTTGGCTGAAAGCTCGCCACCCCTTGGTGAAAATAGTCTTCTTTTTCCTAGAACTCCGCTGGCCTCAGAACAGTTCTTGCACATCTATCATCTTTCTTACTTGGCTTCTTGCATGCAGGTTGGAAATTTTGAACTCTAAAACCGAGTAATTATGACTGGCTTTAGTTTATTTTGCTTTAGTTGCTTAGTTTGTGGGGGTGTTAATGCTTAATTTCATTTTTTCTCCCTTGCTGTTGTGCCTCATTTGTTTTCTCCGTGAAGTTTGATCTTGGCTGGTCTGTCACCACGCCTTGTTTGCTGTCTTATCGGTTTAACTCTTTGAAACATGATATCCCTTCACCTACACTTTGCCCCATTTCTCTTGGAATGGACTTAACTGGCTTCAAAATACAGGCTACCCACTCTTACCCATGGGGGTTGGCTTGATTTTGTGAGATTTCCCCCCAGAAATCACTTCACAATTCTATTGATGATCAGATTTCTATTCGGCTGTTCTAGTTAAGATCACCTTGGCACTCATCTTCTTTTTTAATGTTTCTGAACTTCATCGATTCTAAGACTCAACCGCTCTTGTAACTCTCCTGGCCGGCAGATTTCTCAATTTGTAATTCTTTTCTTGGACTCGTGACATTCAAGACACTTGGATTGCAGGTCTTTTGACGAAGTTTGTTCAGTTGTTGAGTTATGTATAAATAAAAATTTACTTGTCATGTCTGTGGTATGTTTCTCTTTTGTAAATTTTATGCAACTTGATTTGTACCAATGATTAAAATGCACACGTAAATCTGTCAGCCGATAATAACATATAAAATAACAGCTGATGTCAATTTATGTCAAACCTTTATGTTTCGATAATTTGCGAATACAGCCGCACAAATTTTGGGTTGCCACAACTCCAATGTAATACGTATTCCACCAGCACCAAAGACAATCTAGATAATCCAAGATAATTTACCAATGTCATGATAAAAAGGCAAAAAAGTTTCAAACTTACGAATACTGACCATAAGCACAAGTAAACATGTCATAAAACCCCATTCCCATACTTTACTCGGATATGGGAGCGACAAGAATAAGATATTACTTCTAAACACCTCAATATTTCATATGATTTTCAAGTACTTCTGTTTTTCTCGTGAGAAGTAACAAAAGCAGGTAAACACCAATATCAGTCATAAGATTTTCTAGTGCATCAGTCTTACTTGAGAATCCGCCACATATATGTTCCTCGCCTCCTATCCTATCAACTTCAGCCACTAAACAATTTGAAATATACAAATTCGAACAAATCGATATCAATATCCTGCTGCTCATCAGCGAATAAAATTTGCAAACACATATCACAGTCCAAGAGTAATGCTTCAATAATAGTGTTGATATGTGATATGTTTTACATTTATACGTATATTTTATAAGAAGTGAACTACGATATACATTCCTAAAGGTAGAAAGAAAAGAAAAGCTACCTTTTCAAATGACCTGAAAATGCAAAAAAAAAAAAGAAAAAAGAAAATCAACAGATAAATCTTCTATTTTTCCAGTAAGAAACTGTGATGATAGGAAGTATCATCACAACGATAGCAGAAAGCTCCAACAACTATGTCCACAAGTAATTATTCTATTTCTCCATGTGAGGTACCAAAAAGAGAAAAATTATCACGGTATGACGATGTCATGTCAGAATCTGCATTCCCAAGCTCAGCCTGCAAAAATTTAAGGATCAATGGAATCATTTTAACCATAATAAGCATCTAGAATTGAACAAAGAAACAGTGGGCCTACCACCCATGTAACGATATTATTTGGCACTCAACTGAGTCGACAATGTCATGGCATTCAGTATCTAGAAGACATCCTATAAAGTGTTGCTTTGAATTTTCATGGTGGTAAAAATAACAGTAGAAAATGATGGCCAAAAGTTTAACTAGGCATGCCAGTAATTTAAACATAATATGCTCCATTATATTTTCAAGAAAGAAAGTACATCAACTGTGTGCACTGTTGAATGAGAATGATGATGGAACTCTGTGCAAACGTAAAACTTAGCCGCAACCCACGGTATAAAAACACGATTCTTAATTACCTTAGCTTGACGAAAATTTTGAAGTAAGCGATGATATTGCTGTCGTGCCTTTGGAGATTCAACCATAGACAGCACTCTTGAGACAGCTTCATCAATAGCCGTGTCGACATTTTGCTTGCGGAACACCTTCAGGATGTCTTCATCATCACTTTCATCATTGGATTCCATGTCAGGCCGAAATCCTCGCAGGCCAGTTCCTCGCCGGCGCCACCTTAATACGACCTTCTCCAGAATCCCAACTGCCCAGCAAACCTTATAATTCTTTCGAACTTGATGACCTCTCACATGAGCCTGCCATCACAGGAACAAGGTGAGAGCACCATTTCAGTCTGCAAATTCCTTATGGAAGAATATGGCTGAAGATTTAGTGTTTCAGCCATCTAGTGCAAGTTTTAGGCAAGAATAATAATGCTGCCTGCCCCCTATTTCCAAATTCCCCCCCAAAATAGCCCCAAGAGGAAAAATATGAATCTGACCTCGCAAGATACTCATGAATACAAAATGACGCGTGATTTACAGTTATATGATATAAACTTAGTCCCAAAATATATACATGTCAAACTCCCAACTTAAGCTTTCTATTAGCTGATAAAGAATCAAAAGCCTAGATTCTTTTCCAAAGCCCGTTTCCCCCTAGTCTTTCCACTTAGTATTTCTGTACATGAGAAATATTCAGCCCCTAACTGTTTCTGTTCAGTCACATCAAACCATTGGGCTATCCTCCTTGTTACTCTCCTTAATGTCAAGAAATTTACCAACTGAAAAGGAATATTTTATGAGAAAAAAACATGTGCCGGTTATGTTGAATCCTTTAGTCATTGAGTTTTATTCTGTTAGCAGAAAGATGAATAACTGATCCTCTTTGTGCGATGGTAACAAGTTACAACATCCTTTAAGCTGGAAAAAGTGACGCACCTGTATCTTCACGACTTTCTGGCGCAACGTAAGGAAGTCTTTCCGGCTTTTCCACCCTCTATATTTTTTCTGAATAGATAAAGCAGCCATATCAAAGTTGCGTGCATTGCCAAATGCCAACTTTGATGCAGCTGAAAGCCCCTGAATGTCACTAGCAAAGATACTATACTCATCCCCACTATCATCAGCTGCAGCTTCTTTCTGCTGCCTCCTCCGGAATGAATGAGCACGAAAAGCAGATTGTATCCGGGCAGCAGCCTGGGCAGCACTCCTGACTGCATCTAGTGTATCCCTAAGCGGAGCCTGGTCATCATTTGTCGACGAACTTGCCTTAGACACTGTCCTTTCCGCTTCCACAGCAGCAGATCCTTTTGATATTTCACTTTCTTTCAGTTGGAGGGATGAAAGATGAGCAGTTAGTGCAACTTCTGAAAGATAGCCTGCTAGTCCTCTGTGGCCAGAGATAGCAGCAATTGATGCTGGAGTTTTACCCATGGGGTCTTGCGAGCTTGGGTCCGTAACTGCTCCAGCTGATGCACCAGAAGCTATGAGAGCAGCAACCATCTTTTCCCTGTTAAAAACATACCGTTTAAGGTTCGTTCTTATTGTAACAAGTTAATTTTATCTGTTGAAGGCTTCCAATGCTAACAATGACAGACCACCATCATTCATTTTACAATTTCACTTTATAATTATACCAGATTTCAATTTAGAAAAAGAAGGCACTGTATCAGTTGGGTGGTTGATAAAATATTGATGTTCAGCCTTAATATACATCTGTCTGTGGAAATGGGATTTTCTGTGCATTTACGTGTAGTTGATTACTCAAATCATAATATTCAGATGGCTGTTAACACACAACTTTTAAAAATAGTTATTACATGGACCATCATACTCACAGATATCTAAGCAATGATCAGGCAGCAGAAATTTTTGTGGGAAAAGTAAGACAAACCTCCCAAACCGCGCAGCCCAATGAAGTGCAGTCCATCCATTTATATCACGGAAATTAACGCTTACTCCAGAATTCAGAACTGGTTGCAATGCCCACTCAAATCCCAAACCAGCAATCACGTGTATGATTCCTTGTTCTTTTTTTGATAAAGAACAAACATTCTGGTTACTTTTGGATGAGAACCAAACTTCCAGCTTGTCCTTTAGAAGTTCTTGAAGGAGCCAATCAAGAGTACTGGACGATGTTGATGTGCCAAATAAAAGGGCATCAGTAATCTGGCTCCATGAGTCTTCAGCCATTCTTGATTCGTCCAACAAATCAGTTCTTGATTCAGGGACATCTCCTTTAAGTACCGAATCAGACAAAAGCATTTGAACAAGTCTGACTAGCAACAAGAGTTCGTCCGAACTCTTACCATTCTCTGTCTCATGTGTAATACCGTTTTCACCAACACTAGGCTTGGCATGATATTCAAAATCCTTTACTTCACTGCATGGTTTTCGATTTCCAGAAGTAAGGCAGAGAGAGACTTTTCCCTGTAAGTGAGGAGGAGCGTGACAGCGAATGACACCTTCCTGAATGATCTGAACTGGAACTTCAGTGTCACCAAACATACAAGTCCACGCACACTCTGATGGATCACAGAGGAAAGACCCGACAATGATCACCTAAAAAATCGAATTAGAATATTAGGCTGCTATATTTGAAAGGTAGCTATGGAAAGAAACTCCAAACAAGCATTGTCAAGATACATACTGACTAGAACACATGCAACTGCAGTGTGAGAACGGAAATAGGCATACTTCCGATAATAGGGCATCTTGAGTTGCGAAAGAAAAATTCTAAAAATCAACTGGCTCTAGAATCAAGGTGTTAATTAGGAAAGACTACTCATATGCGTGGACTTCAGATAAAAATATATCGTTTTGTAGATCAGCAGTCAACTTCATAGAAGCAACTTGTGCCTATCTGCTCTCTTCTTAATCATACTACTTATTTCCTACCTCTATAATGATATCTGAACTTATCATGATAGTATCTTTGGTATAATATTCCCATACTGAATCCATGCCCATCTCAACAAAAAATATACTGATTAAAGGATTGAAGATGAGAAAAAAACTTTACACCAAAAAGCGACAGTACACAATAGTTATATGCCTAACAGAACAATCAATTCATATATTAAATGCTTATGGCCACGAAACATAGGAATATCAAGACAAATTAAGACATTGGATATGGTAGAAGCGCAAAGTAGTATTCTAATATATTAGTTGTAACTTGTCACACCTGCACAAACATCTATCACTCCTATGGGCGAGCGTTGGTCCATTTGCTCTAAGTCTAAAGAGATTTTGACAGGACAAAAATTATCCTCTATTTAGTAATGTATTCTGTCTAATGCATATTCTCTTAAATTATCGATTAGTCTACTCAAGCTAGGCTGCATTATAACAGATTCAGGACTTCGAGTTCATAGCGGTCCTTGAACAAATCAACAAACACTTTTTCAAATGACTTTGTCAAGAAATCTTGTTTATGGATGGTTGTGTGTAACTAAGCTCAATCAAATAATAATTCGGAATAAGAAGCCAGACAGTACCTTCAACAAAAAACATTAATCCATTTTGATTAAATTATGATGCACCAACTTAAGAGGGGTACTGAAAAAGATTGGTTTATATATTACAAAGACTTGTAAAATGACGAGTGTATCTGAAATGTGCATGATTCTATTGATTGGTAGTAGTACTAGAAAAGACAATCAGAGAAACGAAACAATTAGAATAGAAGATGCAAGAAAATTGGTTGGATGGTTCACCACGTGTGATGTAAATCCACAAGTACATCTGTAGGACGAGTTGAAGTTGTAGATGGGACAAATGAACACATGGAGGTTATACGAACTTCACACGTCCATACTTAATACAAAACCTTGAAATTTGTACATTCTCCTCAGAAAATATCTGAATATAATAATCGTAACCTGGTTGATGCTCCAAGGCATAACAACACTTATTTGCTTATCTTTTACTCCCTCAAAATATATGTCTATTTTACAAAACAAAAGCTGAGGATTCTGCATATGCATTTACTAATTAGCTTCTAAAGAAAACACAAGAACATTTACCTTCGCTCCTTCTGATGTATAACACCACTCTGGAGATATCTCTTGGATTGTGAACTTCTGTTTTTCGGGAAGGGCAAAACTTACACTATCCTCGAAAGAAACTCCCATTTCCGCTTGGTCAAAAAACGAGGAATAGGAGTCTTGATTCGTCCCATAAGCATTCAGTTCACGTGAATGAGCTGAGAATTCAATAGAATCAACCTCTTGGGGAATCATTAGTGAAGCTGGCAGCATAAAAGGATTGTCAGAGAATTACGAAATAAAAAAGTTGAAAATAATTTGCAGTTGGGAATGTTCTTTAAGAGAATCTTACAAATTTGAGCATCATGTCTAACAAGTTGTGCTTGGGACTGAACGTTGGCAAAATTACTGGACCTATCTGGCCTATCTTTCCAAATGCTGTCTTCAACCTCAGGGACTTGATGATATTGCTGAATCCAGTCATCTGAGTAGCATTGTCCACTAGAGCTCTTTCAGTTTCACTCCTAATTTTAGCAAGACCGAGAAGTTTTACAATATGAAGTGGGAACATACCTGAATTCTGTTGCAAAAGAAAATTATTTGAACCATTTGATGTCTGACCAGACAAATCACATTCCCGTAAGGCATCTTCCATATCAGTTGAATCCTCATTTTCTATGTAATGCGCATCAAAATCTTTCACATCATCGTCATTTAAACTCAATTGGTGCTCAATGCTTCTCAATGCTCGACTTAATTCCGGCACTGAGGAACTATTCACCTCATTTTTTTCTCCCCCAATATCCAACTGACTCATTCCATGTTTTTTAAAGACTTCGCTGGAACTAATCTCCACAGAGCTTGGACTTGACTGATTATGATACAATTCATATGATTCACCAGGAAGGAAAGAAGATTCTTGCTGGTTAGTTGCAAAAGAGATGGAACTGGGACTGAAGGTAGAAGATATCGGTGAGAACTGAGATGTTGATCTAGCATTCAGCGTTCTCTGTCATCCACAACGAAAATGGATGAGTCGTCTCAATTTCGAATAATGCAAACTCATGTATTTGTCTCACGATAGGGATTTAGACAAATTTTACACTTAAATCATTTTCCTTTGCACCTACTGTCAGAGAAGTTAACTTATGAAGCGTAATTAGGTGCAGAACTCCACTTCTATGACTGTATGAAACTTACAATTATTTTTCCTACCATGAGAAGCCAATTAAATGCTATTCTGCAAGGAAATTTCATGCTAACTGTAGTAACAACCTTCAATTTCTGATAAGAACATTCAAATGAAAAAGATACTAGAGGAAGAGGAGCAGCTAACGCGAGAAGCGTTTAATAATGTAAATAATTTTAAGGACACACAAAATACAGTAAAATAGATCTGTTTCGCCCATTGACTGTACGGAAAAAGCTCACCTCTCCAATATCTCTGTAGTGAACGAGAACAATGTGGTCATACTTCCTGGTGAAACCAGAACCTTATCAGAAAGAGATTAAACTAAAGAAATAGAGAAACGTATTTTACAACCACTATGTTTATAATAAAATGGATTGGAAACTTGCCTTCAGCCATATTAAAGAATATCATTTTCTATCCTTATATATTTAAAAGCATATTACAATCGTCCTATGAACTTCCATATAAATAAGTACATTCATCTAAAATTATCAAGTGAAAAGTTGCTGAACGAGATAGTAGGGACATCAGAACAATCACAAACTCACTTTTCCAATATCCAGTAGCTACGCCTTTGAAAGTTAGGGGTCTCCTCTCCATGGGCATAGTAGCAATTAAGGGCCTCAACATTTCCAACCTAGTTACAACACGATTGTTAGGCTTATCGTCAAGTAGAATCTTACCTGGTAAACTCCAAAGAACTAAATTTATCGCAAACACATGGTAGAACAAGACAAAGAAAAAGAGAAGGAAAAAGGCTGAATTAAACATCAACCTTAAGCTTTTCATGTGCTTCAGCAATAGTTCTTTGATCGCTCCTTCTACGCCAATGATGACCATCTTTGCGGAAAGATTTTAACTCTCTCTTGTCAAATAGATACAAAGATCCACCTGTCAAAGCATTGATTTGGTCAGTGAAACTAACATGAATATTGTTTATAGCCTCAAGACTGGGAAGACCTCAGCGAAAAGAAAAAGAGCAAAGAAAATTACTAGCTGGTTTCTGCGGGATTTGGTGGGTGAGCTGATGCTCCTTAAAATTCTGTAGGATAAAAAACACTTCAGCCGGCTTTAGCCATCGAGTTTGAGCTTCCTGAGCCAAATGGTTGATGTCATATCCTGACATTCAGGAAAAAAAATTGGATATGCTTAAGTGTATCAAACCAGCTATACTTAATTGGATGCAGCGTCAGAGAAGAATGCCAAAAAGCCATGACAAATTATGATTCAGACGAGGTTTGGAATTTTTGGACCACCAAATATAAGAGTCCCAAAACATCTTAGATTTCATTGATAGTAGGACTAAGAGGAAAGGTTCTCCTTGATTCCAATATGGAACCAAGTGTACAAACATAACTAACTAACAGGTTATCGCAGCTAGTTATGTAGTACTAAATTTCCTTATTCCATTATTTTCAACTGCATTTAAATACTTGCAAAACTCAACTGTCAAATCCATTTTCCCTTGACATTATTCCTCTACTAAATCATAGATTCGTACAATTGACGGCGAATGTCGCATGATTAGAACATTATGCCATAAAATATTAAGTTAACTTTACACCTTTGACCACCCCACCACATCGACAATGTCTACCTCGTCGACCAAAGCGACCTCGTCTACCACCCTAAGACAACCTCATCAACCAAGTCGACGTTGAAAAAACCCGCTACGTCCACCTCATCTACTTCGCTACGCCAACCTCGTCGACATCAACTATACTGCTATGCCAAATCGTCAACCAACTCTACCTTTCTATCATCATATGATTTCACAAGGCATTGAGACTAAAAGGATAAGACGTGGACCACTAGTGAGTTGGAACATGTTTGACGTAAAAAAGTTAAGAAACAGGACATGATCCGTGTCCCTATTCGTCCGGTTGACCCCGAGGATGGAAATTACCATCTCCCCTCTAAATAAGAGTTGTCAACAATCAATAATAAGCTTCACCATTTCTAATTGACTCTCAAGACTAAACAAAATCGACTTCTTTTTGCTTCTTGAACTAATCAAACACAAAAGATCTCTTAAACGGAGCTTCCATCTAAATTAAAATGCATTTGTTGAGTGCTGCATATTAGCAAGTCAAACGTGTGCAGGATTTTGTCAGTCATATCATCCATTAAAAACAACCATATCACATGTTAATATTCAATTAACCATAGGTTAAGACAGAGACACAAAATTTACCATCAATAAATCAACAAAGTGAAGACAATTTAAAGTAAAAATTCAGCCAAAAACATTCTCTCACCTGATTGCATTGTGTATACAGTGCAACAAACTCCAATCGCACTCACCAGCACTGGTTTGAGCACATTTTCACCATGTACGGTCAACAATAATCAACTTCGAATTGGTGAAGACTTTACGACGTCGTTGTGTGATCACATAAGACAGAGAGAGAGAGAGCAAAAATGTATGCGCTGGAAATGAGGAAAATATGAATCCGACAAAAGTAAAATAAAATGTGCTGTAATGCAAATGATGTGATGAGACAGTTGACCAAGACAATTGGAAAATTTCTTCTCTTGAGCTAAAGTATATTGACCAGGTCAAACAAAACATAATGAGCTGGTAGGGGCTGAGCAAATTAGACATTTAGTTAGACCAATGAACGTGACATTACTTTATTTATTTGCTTAACACTCATAAATTAATCCACAATATCTATCTATCTATTATTATATTAAAAGTAAACCCTCCACCCTCAAATATTTTGACAGTTGTTGTACCAAATTATTAATTTTCTTAAAATTACCATTACTCCATTAATTCCTAACAATTCAAAAAAGACAGAAAAGTAATTTTCGTTTTTCAACACAAACCCACTAACCCATTTTCTCACTAATATTATAAATGCAATACATAAGGCATCCGTATGTGTCTATATTTAAATATGAAAAAAATAACACCAAAAGATAAAAATATTATGTATACTTTGAAAATTTTACACGCGGTCCGTGTGCTTTGGTGACTAGTTAATAATATAAACAAACAGGTTTTGTGAGGCAAAATGGAAGTTGTTGTACAAATAAAGTGTTTTCCAAATTTGCCCTTATTTAATTATCCAAGTTTAGTTTTTAAGAGTCTAATATTGTAATTATTTTAGCACACTACAACACGGTTCTTTTAACTACCCAAATATTTGTAACCATCATCCAAAACCACCTCCAAAAATTTAGGTAGATAGATTCAAATACAGAGTATCAGGTTCACCACCTCTTTCCTAGTTAAACAAATTCAAAATTTTAAACTTCTTCATCTTCTTATTTCTTCTTCGATTTTTTCTCCACAAACTACATCTTTTACAGCTTTTACCATGGATTTCTTGACAGTAAAGTACATCAATCTTATTTAATCTATTAATTACAAGCTTAACTTTAATACCTAAGAACACAATGCACGTGGTCTCCGCGTGCGCATGGTGACTAATTTAAATATATATATGAACTATCCATGCTTTTGTATAATATCTTTTTCCTGCTCATGTGTTAAATTTTCTAAACATTCTCTTGAAAACTATAGAAATAGTTGCATTTTCAAACAAAGCTTAAAGTTAAAACTGTTTTTCACTTCCTTTGCAATAACTATTTGTACAGACTTTTTGAATATGTCAAAGATATTTGCAAAACAGTTTTTATTATTTAAGTAGACCCACACACACAATGAAACTGGAACTTTAATAAATGGTTGGCCTAAATTTGCTATGCATGTCATAGTCAAGTTTGTGAGTTCAAGCTCACGGCATTTATTAGTATAACCAATGTTTTTAAAACTGGACTGGCCATTGAACCGATAAGGTCACCGGTTCACTGGTTTTGCTGGTCGAATCGGCGGTCGAACCGGTTCAACCGGGGTCCAGACCCGGCCGGTCCGATCCGGTTTTCAAAACACTGAGTAACTTATCGAGCATGAGAAAGAGGACATTTCCACAATCCTTTGAATTAATCTTTGACATGCGGTCAGAAATAGTCATACAGTTTAGACATATTTACACTTCTTCGATATTATTACTTTATAGAGTACAACTTATAAAGATAAAAAAAAAAATCTAGTAATTTAATACAATAAAAATCAAATATCCCGCAGAGACTTGATCTAAGTAAGAATAATTTAACCATGTAAGACATTACATAGTAGTTCCGGACTAAATCACATAGATCGGATGCGTGTGCGAGGGCGGGAGCGAGAGTGTGTGCGCCAGTGCGCCAAATTTAAAATTTCATAAATATGAGTGCGCTTTATATTAAAAATAATCAAAAATATATATTTATAGGTATATAAATGATAAAAATAGTTAATAAGTAGTTATAATGAATTAAATCAAACATATATAATCCATCATTGTCTATTTATCTATTTATAGGTAGACGTGAATTTGATTTTTAATGTTAGTAGTTGTATCTTTTTTTTTTTCTTTCATTTTTTTTCTCATTTTCTTTCCTATCTTTAGTATTATTAGTCAAAGCATGATAACATAACCATTGATATTATGTTTCCTCTTTCAATCCTTTCATCTCTGTATCTTTGTTATTTCAAATCTTTAATTTCTTTTAATTTTATCTTCTTACATATCAAGTCACTACCAACACTGTGGAAGTGTTTAAACGGATTCTTCAGTTCAATCTTTTTTCTCTATAGTTTTCTTTAATTTTGTGCAATTGTTCGTTTTGTAACTTGGTTTTGTTCACTCTTATTCCAGTTCTCAATTTTTTGCAATTATTTTGTTGTCTAGTTTTATTTTGTCTAATTATTCCTTCAATCTAGTAAAAAGATAAGGCACTAAACACATGGATTAGATGTGGAGTAAAATGTAGACTTGAATGTGTATAAAATAAGAATTTTCATTACAAGAACTAAAATTTCTTAGTGCAAGAAATAAGAATTTTTAGTGCGAGAACTAAGAATTCTTAAATCGTCTTAGTTCGGAGCACATGCACTCAAGTCGCAAGAGCGCGACTAGTGCGTAGTGCATTGACCAGTGGAGGAGGATTATGTGATTTAGGTTCCGGATGATCTGCTCTTCTGAAATTAGTGGGCTGGAAAAGCCTAAAATGGGGCACAAACAAACCTCCTGCTGATATTTGTCAATATGCTTATAGTTTATAAATCACTTATTGATTTTTGGACTTGGATAAAGATTTTTAATTGTTCGGACACCTTTTTCTTCTACACAGAGATAGAAGTTTAAAAAAGTTGGATTTTCGGCACTTTCCGAATTGAAACATATATGTTGACTTAATTACGTGACAATAATAGTACATAATAAACAATTTTTCAAAGACACTTTAAACTACTTTTTAAAAACTACTTTTGCAAACGCACGTTTTATTTTCAAAAGCAACTTAAACTCAACTTTAAACAAAAGTAAAAGAATAAGTTGATGCAGAAAGATATAGGTAAAAACGCTCCGCAACTTTTTAGAAGAATATTATTATTGGAAAGTTTTTTTTTTGGAAGGTAAATATAGGGGTTTGTTTCTAGAGGAATGTTTTGTTTGACTATAATTTCAATAATGAGTTATATTTTCTTTCAACTTTTATTATATTTTTCTATATTTCGTACTAATTCTCAACTCTCAAATCTTAATTTTGGGATTAAATTGAAGGGATGTGAGGACTCTTTTAAAGATTTTAGTGCTGAAACGGGATGAATTCTTGTACTTATGCTTATTATTATAGTGAAAATAAATTGTTGGTAAAAATATTATGTCTAAAATTTGACCAAGTGTACTTTGTACAACTTAGAAAATGAGGGGCAAATTGCTCTGCGTGAAAGTTGATACTATTTGAAAGGCTAACGATATTACATACATCAAATGTTTAAATATATTTACTTTCTTAATCAATACTCCATAACTATAGCAACTCTCTCTCTCATGTGATTTGCACGTTCTTTATAAAAGTTATTTTTTTTCTTTTCCATCTTACTTTGATATTAAAAATTGAACCTTAAATCACAAATAAACATCCAGATTACATTTAAATAATTTTCTAAGCATTTCATATTCAAGTTTTCTCTACTATGATATTAATAGACTAATACTTGATGATATCCAATATCATTGACTAGTCAAAATACTTAATATATTCACTTAGATTTGATTAAAAATAATATATAAATAGTCTAAAAAACTGAAACTAGGTTATGATTCAAATCTTATTTCTATTATCTCAAAATTTAGTTTTACAAATTATCCCACAATATGTTTCAACTCTAATAATTCTCTTAAATTGAGATGGTCTATATGATTATGTGTATTGTGAAAATAAACAAATTATTGTGTTTTTCAATGCAATCTGTTGAAATTTGAGTTTTAGTTAATGAATTGGTGTCTAATAATACTTGAATTATATGTTTCAGTATTTAAAGAATTATTGAAGAGACAAACAAAATTTAATTATGTATTAACCGAATAGGAAAGTTGGTATAATTAAGGAATGCCAATTAACAAAAACATATATTGAAAGATATTTTTTTGGGTAATTACATATTGAAAGAGTTAACGTCAGAGATTCTAATCTTTATCATTAAACTTTTTTTATTCTTATGCAAAATGAATTAATGTATTAAAACTTAATCATTATTAAATCAATGATAATGTATATTATGAAGTATAAATATAAAAACTTATAATTGAGCAAACTCAAGTTTTTAATTTTTGTTAATGCGGATGTACAACATTTATTTGTGCTTTAAGATACAATTTTTAATATCATAAAAAATGGAAGAGAAAAAACATTTTTTTATAAAAAGAACGTGCATGTTAAAAGTGCGTGTGTGTGTGTGAGAGAGAGAGAGAGAGAGAGAGAGCTAATTGCTAAATTTAAGGAGAGTTAGTTAAGAAAATAAATATATTTAAAGAGTTGATTTCCATATTCCTTAATTAAAAAGGGCAAATTAGTGATCATAGAAAATTTTGTCTGGCTCCAACAATCTTTGCTCTGCCATTATCGCCAACCTATTTGAAAGGGATATATGATTGGAGAATCGATGATATTTATTCAAAGATATAATTGTCAAAGTACCAAATATGAATGTACTAGTCCATTATGAGTAGAGAAAGAAAATTGATGCGCAAGAAAATGACCTCATTATATATTAATTAGTTAAATAAATGTTAATTTTAGTTGTTATTGTTCTTGTTTTATATTGAAATGCGCCAGAAGAACCATACAAAAATCTGTTGGAAGTTGGGACCTACACAAGCGATCTGGAATTGGTTAGAAATAGCTTTCGCCGGGGTCTCAGTCTCACTAACTCGCTAGACAATTATTGATCGTAAATTGCAAGTTGATGTGAATCTTCTTCTTGTTTTTGTCCTTCCTTTTCCGTTTTCGCTAAATATTGGTAATATTTACTTCAATTATAATTATAATTCTGCAAAAGTAATAGAGGGATATCTTTAAGATATGATAACTTGTAATATAAATTATACGATAAAAGTTCTCATTAGCACCTTAAATAAATTAAATTTATTAATTTAAACTACATCACATGCATATTTTAAATTCTCCATTTGAAAAGAAAAAATCATTTGAACCAGCCTTTTCATATGTCATGGTGCAGCAAAACACTAAAGGTACTTTAATATTTAGATTTAAATATATAGATCCTATAATTTTATTGCAATCTTTTATTATAAAACACCCATGCACCACATTATCATAAATATCTTATTATGTATTTCATGTTCAGGCCCATTTCGAAAGAACGCTAAGAAGTAAAAGTTCTGGTTGGTATTGAGAGAGGCCCACAACTTTCCGTGACCTGAATATTCCATAATTTAAGGGCACCCCATAATTTAAAGACCCAAAAGATTCCCATATTTTAATTGAAACCAATTGGGAAAGACGTGCAGTGTGTAGTGACTGTTCCAAGTTTTGGACGAATACTAATTTAGTCTCGAGTGGTTTGCTGCGACTGAGATCCATATTTGATTCAATAATATATCAGATAGTTTTGGAATATGTGATTTTGAAAATTTGCAAAAAAAAATTATAAAAAGTTCTAGCCGTCCAAAACTCCCTTGTAATATTGAATACCCTGATTGCACAAAACTCTCTTTGTTAAGATTCAAGCAACTCCATTATTTTCTATTAAATGATAAAGCTGCCTTTATTTTAATTTTTTAAAACATATTTCTTATATTTCTTAAAAAAGAAGTTTTCTAAGCAATAGAGTTTTTTCTTTTTGATCTCCAAACATAAGAGCTTTTGATTTGAAAATTACGGAGGAATTTTACCCATCTTAAACCTTAGAATAATTCGGGGCAAAATTAACTAGTTTTAGGGTAAGTCCTAAAGAACGAATTAAATCTTCTTTTAAATAAAAAGCCAACTCTCGAATCACTTGCTAACGAATTTGGAGGCAGTGGGAGCATTTGTCATTCAAATCCATTACTCTTATCAATATTAATGTTCTCCTAGAAGTAGTAATTCAAATATTTGCGTCTCATCCATCTCTCAAAGATTTTGTCTTTTATGGCTAGACATCATAAATTTGTGCTCGTTAAAATTTAGTATAGTTACACATAAAGTTTAATTTATTTCAGAGTCGTCTAGGAAAAGTGAGCGCATTTCAAGTTATTGAATTATTAAAGCTCTATAAGTCACTATCATATATCTCAAAGAAAATGTGCGCAATTATTCCTAGTTCCTTAACTAGCAAGTTTACTATAAAACCAAGAATATTTACGTACCACAAAACACTAACAAAAAAAGAACTTTACTTCAATCATACGTAGAGCAAAAAAAAGCAAGAGTGATTGGTTGGATTAATAGAGTATCAAAGTTACTTCATCCACTCTCCTCCGCCCCACCACCTTCCCTCCCTTTTGTCAGTCTAGTCCTTCCATTTAAATACACCACTTCTTCTCATCACATAATGCATCAAACTTCTTAAGTTCATAGTTTGAATAAATTCGTATAACGTATATACAGACAAACACTAAAAAAATGTCGGATTGGGCGCCGATATTTGTGGGGGTGGTACTCTTTATTTTGCTATCACCAGGGCTGCTTTTCCAACTTCCGGGCAACCGCCGTTGTGTTGAGTTCGGGAACTTCCAGACTAGCGGTGCGGCCATGATGATCCATACGTTGTTTTACTTTGCGATCGTTTGTGTGTTATTGCTTGGCTTCAAAGTTCATCTCTACCTCGGCTAATTCATGTAACTATGTTACGTCTCATTTTTTTTGGGCGTGTAAAATGAATTGTAGTTCGTCACCATAACTATATTAGTTTTAATTATCTTGTGGCATGTTTAAAAGAATTTGACAGTTATTAATTCACTACGAGTTATTGATTGGGCCTGCTAAGGATTCGGTTGGGTCTATTTTCGTCTTTTAATGTGATGATATCTTATGTATAGCTTGGGCTGTGGCCTGGAAGTGAATATGTTCGGCCCATCAGATGATTCTTCGATCAGCCCAAAATCATTAAATAATTTTTCCATAAAAAGGCGGTTCTTCTTGTAATTACCAGTTCAACACGAAATCCCAGTTTTGTCCAACATGATGCATTAACTATTAATAGCAATTAAAGGAGTCATAAAAGCGACAAAAATTTTCTAAAACGTCGGTGAAATCATATTAAATACTTAGATGAAATAAAGTTTGGAGCGTCAAATTCGAAATAACAGGGGACATTACTCTGCCCCATTCTACAACTTGTCTGGAGTTCATACAACAAAAGCCCATCTTTTTATTGTACTAATAAATTTATTTATTTTTAAAAATTGCACTATGCTTTAATTTTTAAGGCTCACTACAAGAATTTTAATAATTCAATCCAACAAAAATAAAAAGAAGACATACATTAACTAAAGAGCCCGTTCAAAAACGTTTCATTAAATGCTGCCCACTTTTTAGAGAGAGAAAGGGATCATATTCTAGAGAGAGAAAGCTGAAAGTGCTAATTAGATCCATCCATCGAGCTATGGCTGATTGGGGTCCGGTTGTGATAGCAGTGGTGCTGTTTGTGCTTCTGAGTCCGGGTCTGCTCTTCCAGTTACCGGGTCATAGCCGGGTCGTGGAGTTTGGCAATATGCACACGGGCGGGCTATCCATTTTAATCCACACGGTTATTTATTTTGCGCTCATCACTATTTTCCTAGTTGCCATTCAGGTCCACATCTACACTGGCTAATTAAGTTCTGTTTTACAGTTGGTTCTTGTGTGCTACTTTAGCTCTTATCTGTTCTAGTTAATTTCTTTAGTATATGTAACGACTTCAACTATGATTTTATCGTTTTTCTCAGCGATTCTGAAGCCTGTTCCAACTAATTTAAGTCTTTTTAGTTTAAGTTAATTCCTCTATATATATTGCTGTCGTCTATGTATTTATTATACACGTTTATTCGTCTAATATTTTTCTGTCGCAATGATACGGGTACTATATAATATATATCATAGTTTAGAACTTTTACTTGGAAAATAATTATTTTGATTTCTGTAAACTTAAGCCATCCAGATCACGTTTTATTTGAATGGACAGCACCAATGAAATAATTTCAGTTTCCTATAGGTGTTTTTAGTTAATTGCACTGTGTACAACCTCTAGTATGATTTTTGTAGTAAATACCGCTGTGAAATTTTGAAATTTGCAATACCCCTTACCAATTAGAAATAACAGAAGGACACGCTTTATAATTTGCTCTAGATGGTTTAAACAATTGTTACTAGAGACACAATCATACAATTGATGTTTGATTCAAAATTTTAATATGCGTAGGGTGCAAGACGTTTTACCCTCTTAAAGTGAAGCCCCATCAATTTTTGTATTCATATTTTAGAAACTAATCTTGACAATAATAGTAAAAATCCATTAAGAAGACAAGAAATGAGTTAACATGATTCTTTTGTAAAAATTTATTTGAGATATACAAATTTCAATTAGTATAGAGAAGAATTATTCACGTATGATTACCTTACACACACTATATATTCTACATATTGTGAAGCTATAATAATTATAAAAACATAAAGTAAAAATTTCAATCAAATAACAAAAGGAAAATCCACAACCAATGGGTAGTGAATTAGATATCTATTATTAAAATATATAATAGAAACAAATTTCAAAAGACTAACATCATATTTGAAGATCTTTTTAAGAACGTAAAGTACTTTTCAATATAGCATTCATGATGCCAAATAAGAAAACGTATGCAGATATATATGAAAAATCATAAAAAAAAAGAAGCTCTTTTTCCTTTTTTGGTCTTTTACATCATGACTTACGTTTTTTGTGTCCGAGACTATACCCCAAATTAAGAATAGGCCTTAGAAATGTTGTACCTTTAATCGCCTCTGAGTGCTTTTTAGTTCATTCTTACTACTATTAATTATTCATTCATAAACTAATCCAGTCGGACAGTATGTTATAAAATGCTCAAATAACAAACTTTTAACATCTTTAATGTGTATATTCATAACGTTGACAAAGTTGGCATTCACTGGATCGGATATGTGATATAAGCATGGAGATAGCATGAGCATAAGATTTGAAATTAGTGCACGTTAACAATTGAAATTAACTATATATAAACAAGTTCATTTAAGTTTCACATCCCTCAGCTCCATTAACACTACATAAAAGATTAATGACCATATAAACAAACTATTAGCCCGAAAGAATCTCGATCGATTCAATAGAAAAGTTCACAAAACAAACAATATTCATCAGCTGACATTCTTATATATAAACAGATACAAAAATGGTCATTCATCTAAATTAGTAAAGACAAAATAAAACTGTACTACTCGACACGTGTCAGCATCTGAGGGTTAGGTAAACCATCCAACGGTTCCGTTACGAGATACAGGCCAGAGGACAAGATAACAAATTGAGCCATGTTTGTTACCACGCACTCAGCCCCGTACGTCCTTGTTACTGTGACTGCACAAATAATAATAATTATGGAAAAAAAAAAAAGAATATTTGTTAAATTCCGTTACAACTTCACAGGTACCTCACTGTTATTTATATCTCAACTCAAAACACAAACACACATACACAAAAAAAAAAAAAAAAGCTCTCCATTTTCTATACAGAAAAAACACACACACACACACACACATATCAGAATTCTCTCTAAGAGAAAATGTCAAACTCTGATGGTCATTGGCCTATTGTCTGGATGTCTCTTGTGGTAGCGGGTGGGGCTCTGATGATGCTGATTAATAACACGGTGCCCCGTTTACGTGACCCGAATCGGACTCGGGTCGAAGTGTGCATTGACTGGATTACCATTGTGGGCAACTCAATTTGCTACTTTGGTCTCCTCATTTATTTGCTCATTGTCTTCATCTACAGTGGCTGATCATCACTTCTTATATATGGGTTTTTTTTTTTTTGGTATTAGCTTAAAGTTGTTGTTCTTGTTTGCTTTTTTAATTAGGTCGAACTTTGTTTTAGTTTCTTTTGGTGGTGGTTTTTTATGTAAGTCCTCGCGTATGATTAATGATATTATCGTCTGAAATGTTTTTATGTTACTATGTTATTTTGTACGTAGTTTCAATTCGTCTAATAGTTTCTACTATGGTTTTTCTTTGATACGCGCGTACCACTACACAATAGTTTATAACTTTTATTTTGGAAACCGATATTATCTGAAAATAAGTAATTTGAGTTCTTTGTATCCTATTTGAATGGAGATCATTAATGAAAAAAAATGATACTATTGATGTTATAAAAAATGATATTGTCAAAAAGAAATTCGACGAACTAATAATATTAATTCCATTCAATGGACAGATGATATTGCGATACGGAAACCTTGATTTAAACTGAATTCCAATTTTACTTTTTGTTTGATTCAAATTATTCATTCTCCGGTTGGCATGCACAAGAAAGAAGAAAGAATCTTCAACGTCTTCAATTTATTTCATACTCATGATAAAAGGTTTTGAAACTGTTAATGGGGTCATGTAGAGATAAATTTGCAAGGCAGATGCATCAGCACTTCACAGGCAAACATATGCACTGTCATCAGAACATGCATGGTTATTGAAATATTAGCTCCTTACTCCATTCCTCCAGTAAATCGGCAATGATTATTGAAAAGTCCACAAACAATTGATAGTAAATTAGATACCTATTATTAAAATACATAATAGAAATGGATTTCCAAACAAAAAAAAAAATCATATTTGAAGATTTTTTTTAGAAAGTAAAAATACTTTTCAACATAGTATCAATGATGCCAAGTACGTAAGAAAACTTATAGGCAAATATATATGAACAATCATTAAAAAAAAAACTTTTTTTCCTTTCGTGGTCTTTTACGCGCCCTTGTTTACGTCTTTTGCGCCCGAGGCTATACAACAAACTACGAGTTGTACACCTTAGAAATGTTAACTTAGGAATCGCGTTTGAGCGCTTTTTAGTTCATTCTCATGACTTGATTGTTATTTTTGTTTTTCATAAATTAATCGTTGTCCCAACAGGTTGTAGGTTATAAAGTGCTGAAAGAACAAATAGTTAACATCTTTAATGTGTATGTTCATAACGTAAACGAAGTTGCCATTCACTGGAGAATATATGATACAGCATGGAGATAGCATGAGCATGAGATTTGAAATTAGTGCATGTTTACAATAGAAATTAACTATAAACAAGTTGATTTAAGTTTCACATCCCTCAGCTTCGTACATTAACACTATGTAAAAGTTGACCATACAAACATACAATTAGCCCGAAAGAATCTCCTTTTTTAATAGAAAATGTCACAAAACGATCGGCTAACAATAACATTCTTTTGTTTTGATAATCATCATCAGCTGACATTCTTATAAACAGAGAAACTAATCGTCATCATTTAACGTATAGGGAACAGAAAAGTAAACTCGTGCTACTCAACACGTGTCACCATCTGAGGGTGGGGAGACTATCCAACGGTTCCGTTTCAAGATTCTGTTAGTTTGTTACTCTGCAGTGTGCCCCGTCCTTTTTACTGTACAAATAATTGTGAAAAGTATTTGTAAAAATTCGATTACAATTTTCCTGTTTCTTGTGCTAATTTAGTATGTAACGACTTGTAGTATTATTTGTATAATTTTGCTCTAGATATTTTAAACAAATTGGTACTAACTATATAGTTGTGATGTTATAGCAGTAGTGTGGTAGAAACTAGAAAGAGATTTGATGAAGTGACGTTAGCAAAGTGTTTTACTTCCTCAAAGCGTAAAGCCCCACAAACTTCTGTATCTATGTTTTAGAAAATAATACTAACATTAATAGTAAAATTCCATAAAAAGACAAGAAATGAGTTAAGATAATTCTTATGTATAAAATACAATTGCAATTACTATAAAGAAAAATTTTGCACATATATTTTCCTTTACACACTCTATATCCTCGTCATCAAGTATATGATAGAATAATATAGTTTATATTATTTATTTTATTATTTTTATGTAATTTAAGTATTCCTTACTAGACTAGGTCAACTAGTAAACCTCTGGTAATTTATAAATACTTGTAATTGCTCTTTTCATTATTCAAGCAAATATAATTCTCTACATGGTATCATGAGTCTCTCTGACCTGTGACCTAAAACCCTAACCCTAATACCCCCAGCCGCCGCCCCACTGTCGGCCATGGCTACCGACCCCCCCTCTCCAGCGTCGGTCTCTTCATATTCCTCCTCTCGTCCATATCTCGGCTATTGCCAGGCTTGTGACGCTCAGGGTCACACCGCCAAATCCTGTCCCAATTTCCGCATCCTGCCGATCAATCAGCTTGCTCAACCGCTGTCTCCATGGAACAATGGCAAGGCACACACACCTCGAGTTCATTACTCGGGAAATACACATGATTCCGGAAATTGGATTATGGATAGCGATGCCAGTCATCACGTTACTTCGGATCTTCAGAATCTTTCTCTTCATGCTCCGTACTCTGGGTCAGATAAGGTTATTGTCGGCAACGGTTCCAACATGCCTATAACTCACATTGGTTCTGGTATTCTTTCTTCTCATTCTCGTTCTTTTACTCTTAATCAGCTTCTATGTGTCCCGTCCGCTCGTCATAACCTTCTCACTGTCTCTCAATTTTGCAAAAACAATAACACCACTATTGAATTCTCCCTCTTCTTTTCGTGTCAAAGATCCGCGTACGGGGAAAATCCTGGTCCAAGGCAAAACTAAACATGGTCTCTACCAATGGTCTTCTTCTCAGCCTACCAAGTCCACCAACCCTCCTCTTCTTGCTTTTTCTGGTGTCAAAGCTTCTTCCTCAGCTTGGCACAGTCGGCTAGGACATCCATCTAGCTCAATTCTAAATAATATTTTGTCCACTTTTCATTTATCCATAGTAGATGTTGCGTCACCTTCTTTAAATTGTAATGCTTGTCAATGCAACAAAATGCATAAATTCCCTTTTCATATTTCTACTGTTGTGTCGACTCATCCTCTTCAAATTATTTATTCTGATGTTTGGACATCTCCACTTATTTCTATTGATGGTTTTAAATACTATGTTGTGTTTGTTGACCACTTTACTCGTTATTCATGGCTTTATCCGCTCAAACGCAAGAGTGATGTTTATCAAGTCTTTCCTAAATTTCGTGCTCTTGTTGAAAATCAATTTAACCACAAAATTAAAACCTTGTACTCTGACAATGGTGGTGAATATATTGCTTTATCATCTTACCTCTCTACCACTAGGATTTCTCATCTCACGTCCCCGCCCCATACTCCTGAGCACAATGGTATATCTGAACGTAAGCATCGTCACATTGTTGAAACTGGCCTCACCTTACTTCATCATGCATCTGTCCCCCTCTCTTATTGTTCATATGCCTTACCCGCCGCCACTTATCTCATAAATCGCATGCCTACTCCCCTTCTCTCTATGAAATCCCCTTACCAGTGTCTTCTTGGTCACAACCCCAACTATACTAAACTACGTGTCTTTGGGTGTCTCTGTTATCCGTGGCTTCACCCATATACACCTCACAAACTTGCTGGTCGATCTGTCCCATGCGTTTTTCTGGGTTATGCACCGTCCCAAAGTGCATATTTTTGTTTTGATCTTCTCACATCTCGACTATATGTTTCTCGTCATGTCCAGTTTGTCGAGTCTATATTTCCCTTTGCCTCTCGGCAACACTCTCTTCCTCCATCCTCTAGCCCTTCTCCGCATTTTTTCGCTTCTGACCACCTCATACTATCCTACCAGCCCCGACCCCTATTGTTCAGGCCCCATGTGCACCTCCGGGCTTCCCCATCACCTCGCCTGGGCCTCCTGCGGCGCCCGCAGTCTCTCTTCCGCCCGCGGGCCCATCTGCCTCTCCATTGGGGTCCACTCATCAACCGTCGGACCTCCCGAGCTCCTCCTCATCCTCCCATGCAGCATCGCCTGCATCCCACATATCGGCTCATTTATTAGCCACTCCTTCCCCACCTCCGCCTCGCACTATAGTCACTCGCTCCATGCATAATATCTCCAAACCCGTCCAAAAACTCAATCTCTCTGATTCCATTCCTTTTGTGGATACCGAACCAACGTGTGTTTCTCAGGCTCTTGCTCACCTGTGCTGGCGAGACGCCATGTCTACTGAGTTTATGGCGCTTGTTCAAAATGGTACTTGGAATCTTGTTCCACCGTCTCCTTCTCTGAATGTTGTGGGTTGCAAGTGGGTGTTTCGTATCAAACGTAACCCAGATGGTTCGGTGGATCGTTATAAAGCCCGCCTGGTGGCTAAGGGTTTTCATCAGCGTCCCGGGGTAGACTTTCATGAGACTTTTAGTCCGGTTATCAAACCGACCACCATCAGGCTTATTCTCTCTCTGGCTGTTTCTCAGTCTTGACCCCTTCGCCAGTTGGATGTCAATAATGCTTTCCTTCAGGGTCGTCTGTTTGACGATGTTTTTATGGCTCAGCCCCCGGGGTTTATTGATCGTGATCGGCCTTCTCACGTTTGTCGCCTACACAAGGCGATTTATGGTCTTAAGCAAGCACCTCGTGCTTGGTACACTGAGCTTCGAGATTTTTTACTCTCCTCCGGGTTTTCTAATTCTAAAGCGGATCCTTCTCTCTTTATTTTTTGTCGAGATGGTAATTTGGTCTATATTCTTGTTTATGTTGATGACATTATTGTTACAGGCAGTGATAGTTCACAAGTGGATTCCGTTATTCCGTACCTTGGCCGCCGCTTTTCAATCAAGGATCTCGGTCCTCTACATTTTTTCTTGGGTGTTGAGGTTCAACCACACCCTGGTGGTCTCTTTTTATCTCAGAGACGCTACATTCTTGACCTCTTAACCCGCTTCAAGATGGCATATTCCCGGCCGGTCAAAACCCCTCTTGCTGCTACCTCTACTCTTCGTCGGGATGGTGGCGAACCGCTCCAAGATCCGAGTGTTTATCGGAGTGTTCTCGGCGGTCTTCAATACCTTTCTCTCACTCGTCCAGATATCTCCTTTGCTATCAATAAACTGTCCCAGTTCATGCAATCCCCTGGTGCTGATCATTGGAATGCAGCTAAACGAGTCTTACGTTATCTGCATGGTACGCTTGATCAGGGTATCCTTCTCCGGGCCCGAAGCCCTCTTACTCTTCATGCTTATTCTGATGCTGATTGGGCGGGTGATAAAGATGACTACTCATCCACGGGGGCATATATTGTTTTTCTGGGTTCCAACCCTGTTTCCTAGAGCTTCAAGAAACAACAGACAGTTGCTCGATCTTCCACCGAGGCCGAATATCGCTCGGTTGCTTCCACCGCGGCTGAACTCCGGTGGCTTCTTTCTCTTCTCACCGAACTTGGTATTTCCATTCCGAGTCAACCAGTCATTTACTGTGACAACGTTGGTGCTACACAACTTTGTGCAAATCCGGTGTTCCATACTCGGATGAAGCATGTAGCTCTGGATTATCATTTTATTCGCCAACATGTGCAGCAAGGTATCCTACGTGTTTCTCATGTTCGCTCTGAAGATCAACTTGCTGACTTACTCACCAAAGCCTTGTCGTCGGCTCAGTTCACCAATTTATGCTCCAAGATTGGTCTGTCTCTTAGCCATTCCATCTTGCGGGGCATAATAGAATAAAATAGTTTATATTATTTATTTTATTATTTTTATGTAATTTAAGTACTCCTTACTAGACTAGGTCTACCAGTAAACCTCTGGTAATCTATAAATACTTGTAATTGCTCTTTTCATTATTCAAACAAATATAATTCTCTACAGTATATTCTATATGCGGTGAAACTACAAAATAATTATGAAAACATATAAAGTGTAATGTTAGTCAAATAACAAAAAGAAAATTCATAATTAATGAATTAGATACCTATTAATAAGATTCATAATAAAGACAGATTTCCAAAAGATAAAAAGATAATTATATTTGATTTCTATAAGTAAGTAAAATACTTCTCAATATAGTAATCATGATGGCAAATAAGGAAATTTATAGGTAAGTATTTATGAACAATCATAAAAATACTAACAAAATAAACTCTTTTTTCCTTTTTTTTTTTCTCCCGACATACATTTTTTACACCGTAGTCTATACCCAAATTATGAGGTGTACGCCTTAGAAATGTTGTATTTAAGAATCGTTTATGAACGCTTTTTAGTTCGTTCTCGCTAATCGCCCCGCGAAGACAGAGGTTCTCGAGACTGTCAATCGCTCTTTTTAGTGGGGGGTGCTCAATGGGTCGTAGTATATTTGCTGGCCGGCAGCGTAAGAAGTTTATTGAGAAGAGGGGCTACGGGTAAGCATATCATTTAACATCAAAATAGATCTGAAACGAAAAAGAGTCGAACAAACAAGTAGTCCATGATTAGTTATTGATGAAGTAAACATTGTACGAGGTGACTAATTACTTTTATCGTCGGATTTGAGACAAATTGGAACAACTATTCGAGGGAACGAAGCTCAGGGTCGTACGTTGAGGAAGTTCGAACCCCGTGAATCGCAACTCGTGATCCCACTCGGGGAGAGGGGCTCGAACCTTGTGAAGACCTCGGGCTCGGAAGTGAACCAGAAGGAGCGTACGAGCTTCGAGGATACGACCCTTGAACGATTATTCCTGTAACGAGGGTCCCATACGAGGGTTACGAGGATGAGCTGAACGAAGTGGAACTAGCGACAAAACTCTAAGTTGATCCTTATCACTTGTCATAAATAAGAAGGAGCTTAACGTGAAACAGATAGTACGGAATTTATGAAGATCACGTGACTACGAGGGTTGAACCAGCTGACGAGGCACCCTCGTGGGGTCATAAATGCCCTGTCGGACATGACACCTGTCTCGTCCTTAAATGCTTTGTCGGACGTGACACCTGGCAGCGAAGTGCCACCTACGTGGTTTTTGCTCGCCTATAAATACCCCTCAACTGGCTGAAGTAGGAGGCTAATGCGAAAACAAGAAGACGACCCCTAGCAAGCCTGAACGACCGTTGATCTGTGCAATATACCCACCCAGCTGCTTACGAGGTGTGCTTCGTATACAGCCTTCGAGCCCAGGAAACTAGTGTTTCGAACTGTAATCTAGTGTTACGAGGGCTTAACTCGTGTTTACCCAAACTTTCCTTATCAATTATGATTATTTTATTCATAAAATAATCGAGTTGTCTCACATATGGATATGGTAGGTTTCAACGTGCATGTTGAAAGAACAAATATTTAACATCTTTAATGTGTATAATCTTAACGTAAACAGAGTTGGCATTAACATGAGCATCTGTGATATAGCATAAGCGTAAGATTTGAAATATTAGTGCATGTTTAAAATAAAAATTAACTATAAATAAGTTCATTTAAATTTGGCATCCCTCAGGCGCAACACAATATAAAAGAATGACCATATTAAAAAACAATTCATCTTATAAACAGATAAATGGTCATCATATAATCATATAATTAACTTAGTAAAGACAAAATAAAATTGTACTACTCTACACGTGTCAGCATCTGAGGGTTGAGTAAATCATCGAACGGCTCCGTTACAAGATAGAGGAGTAGACAAGATAACAAATTCAGCCATGTTTGTTACTATGCACTCAGCCCCGTACGTCCTTTTTACTCTACTGCACAAATAATAATTATGAAAAGCAAAGAATATTTGTAAAATTCGGTTACAAATCTTCACACCTCATTGTTATTTATATCTCAACTCAAAACACAAACACGCTCATTCACAATATATACACCGTCTCAAAAAAAGAGAAAAGCTTAATTAAAATGTTGAAATATGATGATTTGATAGCTTTTGTATACATAGGATTTGGTGTGATGATGGTGTTTAAATATGCGGTCTCCCGGTTTCGCGACCCGGGTCGGAATCGGTTCGAAGTGTTGATGGACTCGTTTTTCATTTTTGTCTTCTCACTTTGCTACACTTTTCACATCACTGGTTTGCTCTTTCAAGTCATCACCCGTGGCTGAGACTTGTTTTGGAAAACAAAAAAACTCATGTCTTATGAAGTCATACATACACATGGGTTTTTTTTTTTTTTTTTTTTTATTTTGCTATTATTAGCTTAAAGTTGTTGTTCGTATGTTCTTTCTTGTTTGTTTGTTTTTTCTAGGTCGTACTACTTGTTTTAGTTCACTGGTTATCTTTTGTTGGTTTTTTATGTAGCGACTTCAAGTATATGATTTTATCGCCTTTCTCCCTAATTTTGAGGTTAATTACTTAGTACTGTTATTATGCATGTATTGTGTACGTGTCTCCTTTTCCGATCTAATATATGCTCATTCACAAATTTCTCCAGTTGTCCTTATTCCTTAAATATAGTAGAGTATAGAAGTGCAACATCTTCAACTTATTTCATGTTCATAATTAAAAATAAAAATATCTAATTTTTACAGACCCACAGAGAAATTTAATCTAGCAAAAACCCCCTCTACGGTTCAAGAAAGATATTTAAACAAAATTGATACTATAGACATTGATGTCATAACCATAGTAGTTGTATAAAGAGATTTGACGAAGTAACGTTTGATTCTGCCCCATTATGGAAAAATTATTTTATTTGTCCATCTTTTACGTGTACTGATAATTTTGAAAACCAAAGGATTAATGTGCTAAGTTCTTTTTAAGCTCTTTTTGCTCGTTTAGTTCTTATCTGTTCTAAGTTCTTTTTAAGCTCTTTTCTGCTTAATTTAGCTCTGATTTTATATGTAAAGATATGTGGTCTTATCGTTTTATTACGGAAATCCTGGTACTGAAGCATGCTCCAACTGATTCAAGTTAACTCCTGCTTGTTGCTGTTTATTATATACCTCTGTTCGCCTAATATGACATCTATCATAATTTTTCTTTGATACGCGTACGGCAGCAATAGTTTAGACCTTTTATTTTATAACCTAATCTGAAAATAATTAATATAATTTCTCTCAGTTTGATGCCAAACAAATCACATCCTGCTAGAATGAGATTGCTACTGAAGAAAATGGAGTTTCATATAAATGTGTTACAAAGGAGACTATATATTGTATTGATGTTCTAGAAAGTAATTTGGTAAAGAGAAAATTGACAAAGTAATATTTAATTATATTCATATGTTATAGAAAGATTGCGATGAAATAAAAATAAACCTTGTATACTATTTCAGTCAATTTTAATTTTAGTAATTGCTCCAGTTTTTCTGGCATGTGGTTGAGTATAGAAGTGCTGAAGAAATTAAAAATCAAAATCTATGTTCATCATGAAAAAAAAATCATTTTTAAAACATGTAAAGATCAACGAATAATATAATACTTGCAAGGAACGAATCAGACAATTATGACACTTGTTTCCATAAGAAAATTCAAAGAAACCAATCCATCCAAAAGAAAACTTAAAGACTCATTATACAATATTGTTTCAGATGTAATAAAATAAAAAAAGATAGCCATAAGTGAATGGTTTCTTCACCTATCTGAGCTAACAGACACCATTTCAGAACAGAAATTATAAAGTATATATAATCAATCTTGCTACATATTAAGAAACACGAATCGAGTAAAGCTCAAGAAAAAAAAAAAAGAAAAAAACAGAAAGATAGTTCTTGTTACTCTAACCAGAAGCATAGTTAATAGAGAGCTCCATCTCCAAATGATTGAGAGTTCCTTCTTCAATTAAAAACAGAGAAGTCATACCCACATTGTTGGCAAAGTGTCCATAGAGAGAAATATCCACAGTTCTCCAACTGGAGTCGTAAATTCGAATAATACGCCGTGCAATATGCAGCACCAAACAAAAACAGCAAAAGGGCTGCAAAATCCGAAATGTGTTTTCCGACATTTTAATATATCACAAAAGCTTCCACGCTGCATTGCAGAACAAAACTTAAAATCAGTAACTCGTAGAGGTCTGTTGAGATAAATTTGCAGAGGTCATGCTGCAATAAATCAGCACTTGACAAGCAAATAAATGTGCAGCCACGACAACATGGTTTGTGCAACAACTATATAAAAAGCTAAAAGATAAACTTTGGCAATTAGTAGAGGCTTTGTTACTTAGATAATTTTCATACGAGCATATATTTTACCAGTCTATCATCTCAAATAATCTTCAATACAATAAACAAACTCATAAATCACCTATAGTTGGGAAAATATTAGTGAAACATGTAAGAGTGCTCTCTATCTTCTACAATATCTATTTTCTATATAGGCTAGCCGCTAAACAAAGCCACATGAATTGTGAATTTAACAAGTTAAGGAAAAGAGACCTGCTACATTATAAACGAAAAAATCCCATCTCTGCGAAGAATGAACAAAGCCACTCATATAACAGCTATAAACCAAGGCCATATCAATATCAACATCCCATTCTCTTTTCTGTACATAGCACAAATTCACAAGCTCTGTTAATAAAAGATCTACGCTTCGTCGCTATGGAATATCCCCCAAGTCAAACCGTGATGAGCATGATAGTCCAAAATCACAAAAATATCCCACTTGAACAAGAAAGACAAGAATTCTGGTTGAACGATCTAAAAACTACAAGAAAAAGAAAATGCCCAAAACGAAACCGGAACAAACACATCAAATATTATATTAACCGACTTACAAACCTAAAGATTTGCGATAAGTAAGCCCCGGAAATTAAATAAGAATCTTCGAGGAAACATACGTTACTTAGTTAGCTAGAGTTAGACACAAGACACATAAACAAATCCATCGCAGAATCAACATTAGATATTCAAGCGAGTACTAACCTAGTAAACCAAGAGTAACTAAATCAAGCAGATACTACAATCACCAAAAAATTCCTCTAAATTTTACTTCAAACGATACAAGCTGAATAACATTAGTCACAAATCAAATAAGATACGATCCAAAAAACCCTAAAAGCTCGCATCTTCATAACTTAAATGACAAAATTAACGAATCTACGAACAAGATATCAATCTAAAGAGCGATTAAGAAAACTCACAAGGCACATCTTTTCTAGGCGAATTCGCAGCAAAATTACAACAACAACACGAAATCGCCCTCCAGATCATCGAAACACTCGAAATCAAACCAACAAAGTACAAAAATACCACAAATCCGATAACCCAAGGCATCAATATGAACCCGATGAAAAAGGTCACGGATCCACACAGCATCAGCGCCAACGATACACCGAGCAGCAGCGAAGCGAATCCCGAGGGCGTAATCTGCTGCAGCGATCTCGTCCGTTGATCGGAGAATTCGATCGACGGCGAAGATCGCATGATGCTCATAACTAGAGCTGATAGATCGTAGAACATCTTCGATTGGTGATCGTCGTCCTGTTGATTTTGCGGTTGGTTTCTCATCATGTTTGTTGAAATTTTGATTTTTAGGTTTTGATTTTTTAGGTTTTTTTTTTTTGTTTTGGTTTTGATTTGGGGATTTTTATTAGGGCTAATTGACGAAAAACGAGGTGAATGGATAAACTAGTTTTTTTTTGTGTTGTGTTGTATGGATAAAGTGTGTAAGTATTTATCCGATTTGGGATATTATGGGAGATATGTTAGAGGATGACAAAGCATTGGCTTTCTATTTTTGAAAGAAAAATTAGAAAACTTTGAAAGAGAAAATTATGGAATTGGTGGTGGATTGATGATAATGGGTAAGTGCTTTCAATGTGGAATATATTTATAATTGGAATTGTATTATTATATAGTGTAGTGTGTGTATGGTGAATGTCTTTTCAAAGTAGCGACAATCTGCATAATAAATGCGACTTAGATGTTTTGAGTTGGAAATCAGTATTTATCAGAAAAAAACGTGTTATGTGCTGTATAGTGTAAAGTCATTGGTGACAGCTCAATGATTTTAATTAAAAAATGACATGTAGTTTCGAGATGGAAATTCAAGGCCACATGTTCTTTGAAATAATTGAATGAAGGTGGTTGTGGAAAAGTCTTTTTTTAATCATCCCAGCAATATGTCTTTTTTTTTTTTTTTTTTTGACAGAAACCAGCAATACATCTTTGAACGTTAGTGGATTAAGAATTTTTATGTTTTGGTGTAGCACGATATGGTTTTGAACAATAATAATCCCAATATCCAATAATTTCTGAGTTATAAATCTTCTTACCACAACCGATAACCTAGCGCGTGTAAGAAAGAACTTTATATTAAAAATTCCTTGATGAGAGGATTGGGATTGTAGAGGTTGAGAGATATTAAGTATCGCGGTTGCATAATGAGGTGGTACAACATATCGATTATTAGTGGAAGTGCATGGTTGGTAAGAAATTACTATCTTATAATTTATAAATTGTATTTAATCTCAATCACCGGATATACCACATCGTCATGCAGCGTCTGAACCTAATAATTTTTTTAATGGTGGGGCTAATGCTGCCACGCCTCACTTGCAAAGGTTTTGCGCGCTCCGTCCGTTCAACATAAGATGTAAAAATGGATTATTCGTGGGCCTAGGTGAGTTGGGCATGATCCGTCTCGGCCCACCGCAGCCCCAAGTTTGCATTACCTTGATGCTTGAAGTGTCTAATAAACTTCGTCGTGTCTCCATGTAGGATGATGTGGCTATAGAGATAACATGTATACAAGGGGCACGTTTGATAATGCCTTGTAAGCTTAGAAGCATTTGGTTTGCTGCATTCAATACCGGGTCATCAGGATTTAATATTGTTGGCTGGCCTAAAACAGCTGATTCAATCCTCATAGGGTGTGTATGGTAAGCCTTAATAGGGGCTTAATAAGAGCTTGAGTGTGGGTTCAACAGTAGCCAACCCACGTTTGGTTATTCAGACTGAATTTCGGGTTCTACACATACAATCCGTACGACCCGGCCAAAATTCCCATATTTAATCTTCCAAAAACCTCCCAGATTGAGAATATGGGTTTGCACAGTAACCCATATTAGCAAAGAAATACCAGTTTTGCCCTTAAATCTCAATTGAGCAGTCCAAAAACATCCTTCACGATTGTTATCTCAAATTTCACAGACCAACTTTTTACACACAAATGTCTCCCTCACAATCTCCTGCCCTGGCTCGTCAGCTTTCCCCTCCCCATAGCTTGAACTGGAAACACCTAATGTGAATTTTGCTCCTTCTGGATTGTGCTAAGGTTGTGGGGGTGAGATTGTGTTGTGGAATAGATGAAGTGATCTTTTTTCTTTCCCCCTCTTTTCTATTTAATTTTATAATTGTACAATATCTGGAATAACATTTTGAGGGCTTTTATATATATATTAAGCAACTTGACGGTGGTATAATTTTGAAGGTCTAATAAGTGTATTAATTGCTTTATCTTCAAAAGCAAAAGTATGTTTATGTAAATTGTCGAAAAATAAGAGTACTACTTTGATATAAAGTAATCAAACTACTCTAATTAACATGAAAATATCAAAACCAATCGACTAGATAACTCAAAATAATATTGCAAAACAGAGAGTAATTTATGCATTTTAATCATTTTTAGAAACGATTAGAACAAAATTATTAAATGATTATTACTAATTTAACTGAAAGAATGTTGTATGAATGTTTGGAAAAAGAATTATTTCTATATATAATATTATGAATAATAAACTACAATATCAAAAACAATTACAAACTTTTTTTTAAAGCAAAAACACAAAATGTTGTATAAAGGGCAAAGTTGTCAAACTATTTTTTTTTTGTTGAACGGTTGTCAAACTATTGAATTTTCAAAATCAATCTTTCTTTATCACCTGTAAAACCAAACACAAACATCTATACCACAATCTACCATAATTCACCATAGTCTATCCATTCCATATTTAATCAGCCTTAATGTCATCCAAGCAAAGATACGCACCCATATAGAACCCCCAAATTCGTATTACGTGCTCATAGTAGGGCCGTTGGGGTTCTTGTCTATTTACTTTTATATTCCTATATCTAATCGAATTTCTGTTTTTACCCTTACCATAGGCCACTACAAGTCACTGTTTTTCTTAATATAATGATTTGTGAGCACTCGAAACACAAATATGAAGCTTATTTGTGCGTTCCTTTTCATACTTACGTAATTTTTGAATATTGTGCTAAATTATTGCATATCTGAAGTACATATTATCAAAATTCTTTCTTTTTAGCTTGCGAAACTATTTTTACTTGTCCTGTCTAAACAATAAACCCTGAAAACTGACCACTAATGAATCAGGGATTTAATCCGGTTGTTAGTATAATCTGGCTAAATCTCATATGGGCTACCATACATTCCCAAGATGTACTAGTGGTCAATGGTGAAATTAACGTATGATGTCCATTGTAATTTTGCTTTATGCTAAAAGTTAAATATAGAGCTATTCGCGGGGACAGTTTGAGCAAATATTGCATTTTAGTGGATTGTATTGTTTGGCCTTAAGTAATACATTGAAAAACTATTTTGCATTGTGGCGAACTGTAGTTAGTATTTTACGATGGAAAAGATACAAAAATACTAGAAATACGAGACGAAGACGTTACCAATAAATTTATAGGGTGCGGAACGCCAATTCCGACCCGAGGAGAGGCTTGCGTGATTTACGGCCGAGCCTGGAAATCTTCCAAGTTGCCTACGTATCCCACAACGGGGAATCAGACCAACGCAGTTCCTTTATCGTGATGAAGAGATGATACACAGTGGAAGGTGTAGTATCTTGCCATTATCTTTGTATTCTTGTGAGGCATTTTTGTGGAGTTTGTAGTCTTTCTTCAAGAGGAGAAGAGAAGAGCCCCCCCCCCCCCCACCCCCCCCCCCCTCCCAAATGAGGGAAGAAGACCCCTTTTATAAGGGGTCTTGGTATAGCATGGTGGACTAGTGGTGGGGTCTTGTTGCCAAGATTACCCTTTATCAGAAGCCCCCCAGTTTCGAGTGCAGCAGTGTATTGTAGTCCAAACTTGAAGTTTGCTTTCGTCTATATGATCCTCCATTTGTTATTCGATAGTTAGCTTTTGAAGCCGTGTGTCAAATTCGGTAATGACTCGCATGGATTTCAAGGGGGGGTTGTGTGACTAGGACTTGACGATTACAAAAGTTTAATGAAGTAACTCGTTTGTTGACTTTGGTCGTAGAAGACCAAATGGAATGGCTTCTAGTAGATCGAATCACGTGGTTTCTGCCAAATAGGGGTCGTAAAAGACCCTACTATGTTGTTTACTTGATATTGACGGTCAGATCGCTTGTGACCAGAACACTGACTTTCGCAGTTGTGTGTCAGAGCTTTTAAATGCACTGGGCTCGAGACACCCCACTTGAGCACTTGATGCGACGTTAGTGTGGGCGTATGTCTTGTCTACTGTAGTTGATAATTGTAATTTTGACTAAGGCGACTTTGTGTGGATAAGATTCCGTACACGTTGCAGATGCGACCAATAATTGATTGTGCTTGGATTTTTTCCAAGATAACTTTTCAAATATAAAAGCATGTGCTGATATTCATATCTTGTCTCGTTTTTCACATAAGTTTCAAAGAGATGGTGAATTTTTGCAATGCTCTGATTATTGCGCTTTTTGCTTTGGAAGCTTTGCTATTTGGAGCTGCTGTGATGTCGACTGAGGGTTTAAGCATCTACCTCGTTCTTCTAGCAATCTTTCAGATTGCCATTTTGGTATATGACTATAGTATGCTAGGATTTATCTGATGATGTACCTGTTGTCTCTTTTGTATTTCGTATCGCAAAGCTATGTAACTGTTTGACTTTATGAATAAAAAGTCTTTGCGGTACTTTGTGTTGAATTGAGTGACTCGATTGTTGATTTGAAGTTTGAAGGAGTTTGAATATAATTTTTCCTTCATAGAGTCATGTTTATTTTGTCAAGCTTTTAGTGTGCCGAGGGATTCTCGCACTTAACGTATCGGGCTTACAAATCGTCAATGTAATTAATAATGTGTCGAGAGATGCTCGGGCTTAGATAATCGGACTTATCTAATTTGCCGAATTAGTTTATAATATGCCGAGGCGTTCTCGGGCTTACAAAATCGTCAATGTAATTAATAATGTGCCAAGAGATGCTCGAGCTTAGATAATCGGACTTATCTAATTTGCCGAATTAGTTTATAATATGCCGAGGCGTTCTCGGGCTTACAAAATCGGGCTTGAAAATTTGCCGAATTAATTTGTAACGCGCCGAAGGATTTTCGGGCTTATCGCATTGGACTTACAACATTTCAACGATTTGAACTTATGCCTAAAAACGAATTTAATCGACTTTTAACCTTGAAGAATTGAATCTTCCATTTGAAGAATTGAATCTTCATGTCGAAGAATTGAATCTTCCATTTGAAGAATTGAATCTTCCTGTGGAAGAATTGAATCTTCCGTTTGAAGAATTGAATCTTCTTTTTTGTCGAAGAATTGAATCTTCCATTTGAAGAATTGAATCTTCCTTTTTATCGGAGAATTGAATCTTCTATTTGAAGAATTGAATCTTCTTTCTTGTCGGAGAATTGAATCTTCCATTTGAAGAATTGAATCTTCCTTTTGTCGAGGCTATTTCTTCCACCAAAAGCGAAGTTCACCTTGAGTGAACTAAGGCTTTTTTTGGGTGGAAGGGTTGCTCAGACTTCGTATGCCTCTTGGATCGTGCAGATCCTTCGTATGAAGCTTGCTGGGCCTTAGAAGCTGCTTACGCTTTTCTTTCTATCATTCGTTGGGTCGTAAAGACCTCTTACGGTTTTTGTAGTATCAGCTTGATCGTAAAGACCATTTATGATATTCGGGCTTACCGCACCGGGCTCACATTTTTCGTCCATGTAATTTATATCGTGGCGAAGGATTTTCGGGCTTAGAATCAGGCTTATAAATTTGGCAAATTAATTTAAAGTTTGCCCAGACATGCTTGGGCTTCTTGTGCTTCGTAAACAAGCTTAAAGTGATTGAGTTTCGTGATCGTATACCTCATGTCCTCCCTCAAAAATGAAGTCTAAGATGTTAAACTAAGTGTTGAAGCAACTGGGCTTCGTAATCGTACACCTTTTCCTCCCTCGAAAAAGGAAGTTTAAGATGTTAAACTAAATACCTTAGCTTCATTATAGAAAAATAGACGAGGTAAAAAACAAAATGGGTTGTCAGATGATTTAATCTTTGTGAAGTGATCAAATAATTTTGAGCAAGCACTACTCAAAATAATACATGAAATACGGTCATTTAAGACACACATGGTGTGAGAAATTGGAGTTACCAATATGTGGAATTGAGTTGGGCAAAAGAGGTTAATTGAGAGATGGGAGGCTCAAAATCAGCAACTTACGATATAAATAGAATCCAGATATTTTACCAAGGCACCCAACCTGGCCCAGTGGAAATGGAGGCTTGCCGTTACTGAGGTCACTGGCCTTCGAACCCTTCTCAAAGCATTGGTATATATATATATATATATATATATTCTTTTTAAAGAACTCTTTATAAAAAAGATAAAACCCACAACTCCATGGGATTCAAACTCTGGTCTCCCTCGAATCTAACTAGCATTGTAACTAACGAAGCAAGATAATGATTGCTGATTCTGGGGTCGTAAAATTATTAATTCGCAGCCTGGAAAATAAAACAAGGCAAAAAGTGAACTATACGAAGTGGGTTTCGAACTCGGATACTTGAGTTCGGAAAACAAAACTTGTTGCCAACGAACCAGGGGTCGTTTTCGATGACTGCATCGTAACCCACGAACCATCATACAATTCTATTAAACCATGTTCGTATGCATATATGACCTAATTAGTTCATCAACCACGACCTCATCAAATCTGTTAGTTATATATAATGTGTAGATTTGGAACAAGCAGAGTAATGGTTCATTTTCGAAGGCACTTTTGCATCGTACCCACTGAGGCACAAAGTGTTTACTCAATTTTAGGGGTCGTAAAACTGAGAAATAAGTAAGTCAAAAAAGAAATACGATGCGGGGTTCGAATCTAAACCACCTAATACGAGGCTAATGCACCTTGCCAATGAGGCGAAGGATGGTATGCGGAGATACGAAATCAAAGATTAAAAATAGCTTATTAGTGACAGTATGTTATCTAAGATGACTTTGCTAATTTTGCAAAAATTCCATTCGCGGTCTGTCGATTTGACCCTTTCATTCGCTGGCCCGAGCTTTCATTCGCTTCCAACGGGCTAGAAATTGCTCATTGCAATTTGCTTAATGCTATAATAAAAATTTAGAACTTATCATGCATGACCAATAAAATAATTGCATGTCATATAATTAAGTACCAGTAACCACGACTGTTGCTATATTCATGTGGAACAATAAATTAGACATGTTACTGATAAATGCTTTACCACTATTCACATGCGTACCCCACTAAATGAAAATAAGAATTTCTTAAGTTATATATTCTGTAAATATTTTATATTTTGTGTATTTTTGCTTTTACCCTTTTATTTGTTGTATATTAGATTTGGGCCCCAATATATAAGGGCTAGTTAGAGCAGCACTATGATTCATTCAGAAAATATTTTTTCTCTCACTTCTCTCCTTCTCTCTCGAAACCTATTCTTTCTTCTGCTGTTCTCTTCTTCTACAATGTCAATCTGTAAATCTATTCATAAATCGTGATAATTTTCATGGTATCATTCGTTAGGACTACTCGATCCGTCTTTCCGCTGCGTTTTTCTGCTTAGATCTACTCTGCGAAACCCTATTTCGCTTATCTCTCTGCGCGATTTCTATATTTTCGCGATCTTTCTGTTTTCTTTGATTTCTTGTTGAAATCCTCTCTAGATTCTTCAGATCTACAACTTTCAAACGAAGATTTTCTAAAATCCTTCAGATCTGTGCGATATGACTTCATCGGCACCTGTTTCCAGCACTGTTGGCTCTAAGAATCCAAGTGAGGACTCTTCATCGGTTTATTTCCTTGGATCTAATGATTTTACCGGCGCATCCATCGTTGGTGACGTTTTTAACGGCCAAAATTACATATCATGGTGCAAGGGCATTCAAATGGCCCTTAACATCAAAAACAAGATACGGTTCATCGACGGCACACTGCCTCTTCCTGAAGATGATGCTGTTTTACGCGTGTGTTGGACAAGGGCTAATAATTTGGTCCTGTCATGGTTGCTCAACTCTGTGTCAAAAGAAATTCGCCACAGTCTCCTCTATTTCACCACTGCTCTCGAGGTATGGCAAGAACTTAAGATGAGGTATGATCGTTCTGACGGTTCTCGCGTTTATCAATTACAGAAATCGCTATCTACTATTTCTCAAGGTGCTGTTTCTGTTACTGCCTATTATAATAATTTTCGCACCATTTGGGATGAATTTGTTAGCCAACGTTCTGTGGTTGTATGTTCTTGTGGTCTCTGCACATGCAATGTGAAAAAGCACATGTTAGAACTTCAGCAGCTTGATTGTGTTTTGGCGTTTTTGATTGGCCTCAATGATTCTTACTCTGCTGTCCGTAGTCAAATTCTGCTTATTTCCCCTATGCCATCTTTATCCAGAGTTTACTCTCTCGTTTTACAAGAAGAAAATCAACGTGCTCTGTGTGCTGTTCCTACTGTTGATCCCCTTGCTATGTTTACTAGAGGAAAGTCTTTCTCTGAGGGTCAAAATAAGCCTGGTTTTAACACTTTTTCTAACTCTGGGCGTTTTAATAAACCTCCTGCTTCTAAAGATAAGAAGAAACTGAAGTGCACCCATTGTGGGTACACAGGGCATACCGTGGATAGATGTTTTCAAATCATAGGCTACCCTCCAGGTTGGGATGGTCCCACGGGAAAAAGATCTTTGCCTGTTAATCATTCAGCTAATTCTGCTAATGTTGATGAAAAGTCCAGTGTTGATGTTTCAGAGGCTGCTGTTGATCCTAACCAAGTTTTATTTGATCAATTTATGGCATTTGCTAAGTCTCAAAATCTATCTTCCAACTCTCATACTGGACCTTCCATTCAACATTCTGCAGCAACTACCATGGCTGGTAATTCTGCTGTTTATGCCTTAACTATTTTTAAGAAACTTACTACTAATAATAAAACTTGGATTCTTGATACTGGTGCAACTGATCATATGATCAGCCACCCTGGTTTTTATACTTCTCCACCTAAACCTTATCATACTACTATCCATTTACCTAATAACACTACTACTTTTGCCACTATGATAGGAGATATTAAAGTTAGTGCTGATCTTCTTTTAAAAGATGTTTTATTTGTGCCTGATTTTACTTTTAACCTTGTTTCTGTTTCTAAATTGGCTGTTGCTAGTCACATATCCATACATTTCTTTTCTTCTCTGTGTATATTGCAGGACATGTTCAAGAAGATGATGATTGGTTCTGCTAACTTGCAGAATGGTTTATACATACTTGATATCTCTATTCTTATTTCTGAAAAACAATGTAATCTGTCTGTTTCTTGTCATTCTTCTATTAATAATGATGCCTTGTGGCATCTGAGACTTGGGCATCCTTCTGTTCAAAAGTTGATTTCTATTCCTCAAATTACTTTACACAAGAATTCTGGACATACACATTGTGATATCTGTCATCTGTCTAAACAGAAAAAGTTACCTTTTCATGATAGTATAACTACTTCTTCTCATCCCTTTGAGCTTTTACATTGTGATGTGTGGGGTCCGTTTTCAGTAGTTTCACATGATGGTTTTAGATTTTTCTTAACCATAGTTGATGACTTTTCTAGGTGTACCTGGGTTTTTTTTATTGAAACACAAATCTGAAGTTGAGAGTAAACTTACTCATTTTTATAAAATGGTTGATACTCAATTTTCTACCAAAATCAAAATTATCAGATCTGACAATGGTACTGAATTTATTATGAAATCTTTTTATGATACTTATGGTATTTTGCATCAGCGGAGTTGTGTAGAAACTCCTCAGCAAAATGGATTGGTAGAAAGGAAGCACCAACACCTTTTACAGGTGGCAAGATCTTTAAGATTCCAATCTAATGTTCCTTTGATTTACTGGAGTAATTGTTTGTCTACTGCTGCCTTTATTATAAATAGATTGCCTTCTAAAGTTATTCATAACAAGTCCCTTATGAGATTCTTTTCAACAAACCCCCTGATTACACATTGCTTAAATGTTTCGGGTGTTTATGTTTTGCCTCTACTTTTAGTGCTAATAGAAATAAGTTTGATCCAAAGGCTGTTAAATGTGTGTTTTTAGGCTATCCTTTAGGCAGTAAAGGTTACTTGTTATTGAATCTTGATTCTGGAAAAACTTTTGTATTTAGAAATGTTATTTTTTATGAGAGTGAATTTCCTTTTAAACATTCTGTTTCTCCTCTTAATACTAATGATGGACAAGACAAACCAATGGTTTGTACAGAGTCATTTATTCATTTGCAGGAAACTCCTTTGAATCAGATTCCAATAGCTGCTCCAGGACCTCACTCTCCTACACATTCCATACAGGATGTTCAATCTCAAATATCCACTCCAGATGTCTCTTTTCAGCAAGATGTTCAACACTTTCTTCCAACTGATACTTATACTACAGAAGCTACCACATCAAGTAACACTGTACCTCCTGTTTTCCATTCTGTATCTGAACATGATACCTTACATGATGTAGATTCTGTACCATTTATTCAAGATGCCATTCATAATAATTCTGACATTAATGTGCAAAATAATTCTGTAGTTCCTGTGATAGATGTTCCTGTTAGAAAGTCTACTAGGAATTCTGCTCCACCTGCTTATTTGAATGAGTATGAGTATAACTTGCCTAAATCATTGCATAAGAGCAATTATTCATATAGTTCTAAGCATATTAGATATTCTATAGCATCTTATATGACAACTGCTCATCTTGGTGACTCTCATAGAGTGTTTACTGTTTCTGTGGATAACATAGTTGAACCTAAAACATATAAACAAGCTAGTAAGGTTCCTGAATGGCAAGCTGCCATGAAAGCTGAAATTGATGCATTAGAAAAGACTAAAACCTGGATTTTGACTGATCTTCCTCCTGGGCATAACTGCATTGGATGTAAATGGGTTTTTAAAGTCAAACTGAAATCTAATGGTACTATAGAGAGGTATAAAGCTAGGTTAGTAGCTAAAGGCTATACTCAAGAAGAGGGTTTAGATTATTTTGATACGTTTTCTCCTGTTGCTAAGCTCACTACTGTTAGGGTTCTTCTTGCTTTAGCTGCCTCTCACAATTGGTATTTGCATCAGTTAGATGTTAACAATGCATTCTTACATGGGGACTTGGATGAGGAGATTTATATGGCTCCTCCTCCTGGTTATTGCTCTAAAAGTGAAAATAAAGTTTGTTTACTGAAAAAGAGTCTATATGGCCTAAAACAAGCCTCTAGACAATGGTATAACAAACTTACATCTTGTCTCATTGCATTTGGTTATTCTCAAACCATTTCTGATAGTTCTTTGTTCATTAAAAAGAATGGTAATTCTTTCACTGCATTGTGCATTTATGTTGATGATATAATTCTGACTGGTAATGATTTACATGAAATATCTTCTTTAAAGAGTCATTTACATGATGCTTTTACTATTAAAGATCTAGGGAATCTTAAATATATACTTGGCATTGAAGTTGCAAGATCAAAACATGGAATTACTTTATGTCAACGCAAGTATGCCTTAGATATTTTAGAAGATTCTGGTTATTTGAATTGTAAACCTATATCTACTCCTATGGATTCCAAAACTAAGTTGCCTTCTACTGACTCTTCTGCTTTGTTGAGTGATCCTCTTATTTACAGGAGATTAGTTGGGCGCCTCCTTTACCTTACAATCACAAGGCCAGACTTAAACTTTAGTATTCAAAGTTTAACTCAACACATGGCCAAACCCACTGTTAATCATCTCACAGCAGCACATAGAGTGCTAAGATATATTAAAAACAGTCCAGGTAAAGGTATTTTCTATCCACAAAAGTCTGAATCTCACCTCAAATCTTTATGTGACAGTGATTGGGCAAGCTGTCCAGATTCCAGACGAAGCATAACCGGGTTTGCAGTGTATTTGGGAGATTCATTGATTTCTTGGAAGGCCAAGAAACAACCGACAGTCAGCCGCTCTTCCACGGAAGCTGAATATAGAGCTTTGGCATCAACAACTTGTGAAGTATTGTGGCTGAATCAATTACTAAAGGATCTCCATATTCCACAAACAAGAGTTCCTGTTATCTTCACAGACAATAGAGGTGCAGCGTGCATAGCTGTCAATCCAGTTCAACACGAGAAGACGAAACATATTCAGATTGATTGTTTCTTTGTTCGGGAAAAAGTCCATCAAGGCCTGATAAAGGTTATGCACATATCGAATGAACATCAACTCGCCGACATCTTCACCAAACCATTATCTCCTCAACCGTTCTTCAACATGATGTCCAAGCTGGGTATTATTGATATACATGCCCACCTTGAGGGGGGGTCTTAAGTTATATATTCTGTAAATATTTTATATTTTGTGTATTTTTGCTTTTACCCTTTTATTTGTTGTATATTAGATTTGGGCCCCAATATATAAGGGCTAGTTAGAGCAGCACTATGATTCATTCAGAAAATATTTTTTCTCTCACTTCTCTCCTTCTCTCTCGAAACCTATTCTTTCTTCTGCTGTTCTCTTCTTCTACAATGTCAATCTGTAAATCTATTCATAAATCGTGATAATTTTCAGAATTGCAAATGTCTCAAGAAGTATATTGCATGCATTTGCTACTTGTCTGGCTCTGAAATAAAAATATGTGCCAAGTGGCATGACTAGGAGACTATATATATTATATTATGAATGAGCATTCATGGAGTGAGCCTGCAGTGATGTTTGGAAAATGGAAAGATAGCAGCGGAATTTAATTTCTGCTACGAAAATTAAAGTTTCACAGCCAAGAGCAACACAGTCTCTCTCTGCAGGGAAATTCATTATTTAAAAGCACGCATTAATATCTAAGTGCCAAAGCAATTAATAACTGTTGTATGCTAACATGTTTTGTCATCCACTCCAACATAATGGGATATTTTAATCCCTTAGCATATGGAGTATTTATGAAATGGACAAGTAGCTCACGTATATGCAAGTTTTCCTCGCTCATAGCTTTATTTTGAGATTTGAAAGATTAGCCGCTCCATTTTTGTGCTAAGTAGAGTTTTACTCCCCGCCCAAATGCATGTTCAACAAGTATTAAGCAGATTTTATCAAATAAGAATAAGTTAGAAAGAAGAAAACAGCTTCGGAGCTAGGACGGCTGTTTTGCAAGTATATAACACTGGCTTTACGATGGGCAGATAACGATAATTGTGTCCTTGTTGACAGCTTCACGTTTGAGCGTTTTCGTTTGCCCCGACGTTGCCAATGCGGTTCCTCGGTCAAACTTATTATTGTTAAATCTTGTGTAAATAATGATGATAGCTTCTTTGAGAAAATAAACAGGTTGGGCAAGAAGTGCACGTGAGTGTCGAAAGTTATTAGTGCATACCGCCGGCCGCAGCTCGATGCCATGTATCCGATCTCTATATATGCGATGCGCCTAACTATTTTAATCACATGAAAGATGCTAACAAAATAGTTACAAGATTATTTTATTTAAGTTACAAGCTAAGAATAAAGTACACGATCAGTAAGTCGTAACCTACACACGGATGCAAAGAGATTATCTTTTAAATTATTGTATTAAAAAGTTTAGATTTATGCAATAAATTACATCTTGGTCCAAAAACCTTTTTCTGGACAAGCGTATGGATTTGAGAGTGTTTCAGGCAGTGTTCTCATAACCGGACCAGACCGGCCGGTCGAACCGGTTCGACCGCTGACCGGCCGTTGTTCCGGTCTGGTTTGCCTTTTCAGACTAGTTGAAAACCGGCCCGAAATTAACCGCCCAAACCCGGCCCAAAACCGGTAACCGGTGGCCGGTTTTGGCGGTCCAGACCGGTACTACCAGAATATTAAAAAAAAAAAAATCAAGTACAGTAGCTGAAAATCCAACTTAAATCCTAAATCTTCTCGCCGCCTTCCGCCAGTCCGTCATGCGCCGATCCTCCGCCCAGCCCACCCTCGTGCCGCTCCTCCGCCACCCCCGTTGCTCCCCCAAAGATGTGGATGAATGGAATCTGATACATTTGGAAGAAGAAAAAAGTGAAGGAAAGGAAAAGATGAGGTGGAGATGATTGGAGAAAATACAAATCCAAGGAAATAGGAAGTAAAGAATGATAAACACTAATACACAAGAATTAAAAAGGAATGATAATGAAATGAAAAAGGAAAAGAATATATTGTTGGAAGAATTATTTTGGAATTGATGTCAATTGGGGCTAGTGGCGTGTGATGAATTGATGATTAGAGAAAATTTAGTAAGATTAATTGAAAGAATTAATGCATGTAATATTGTGATTGATTCTTGAGATTCCAATTAGTATATCCATAAGTAGAAAATGAGTATTCTTACTAAATCATTGATTGATTGTTTAAAATTTTATTTACTTTTGACATGAAAGAATCTTTAATTAAATATTATGATGAACAATTCAATCAATTCAATAATTTTTAAATATAAATAGTAGAGTAATTATATGAAACTTTCTTATTGGAACATTATGGACATAAACTATATTAAATTGAACATTGTATAGTATTCCATATATGTAGTAAGTATAATTTTGTCATTTTAATAATTTTAGTTTGTTTTTCATAATCTTTAATTTTATTAGTTTTGAAATGATTTAAAAAAATAGAGTATAATATATTAATTTGTTAATTACATTTATTGATTGTTGACTTTTATACCGGTTCGCCCAGTGGTTAAACCGGTTCGACCTGTAAAACCTGTAACCAGTAAGACTACCGGTTCAATGACCGGTCCGGTTCTGAGAACACTGGTTTTAGGTAGAAGATGGGAAGGCCCAGTCAAATCAATTGCAGGGTTAGACCGGGCTATCTTGACACCAGATTGGGCCAGGCCCAAATTCGGGCCTACATGGGCCCATATCTTTTTGTGTGCGTAAAACATAGAATGAAATGTCGGGCAGGGGACCATAACAAAATAAAATATGGGTTAATTTCATCCACCTCCCCTGAGGCTTCTTCTCTCTCTACCCACCTCCCCTCTAGTTTGGATTTTTTCCATCCACCTCCCCTCTGGTTTGGACTTTTTCCCATCCACCTCCCCTGGGTTAGTTGATTATTAGTCAACAGCTTTTTTAGGGGTAAAAGTGTCACTTGACAAAAAATAAAAATAAACTATTGATTTGTTATTCTTAATTCAAACAAATCATTTAGTAAATTAAGAATTATTAATATACAATATTGGATGACAAATATTATATGAAAAATTGTATTTTGATAATTATATATTTGTAATAACATGCATATTCATTGCAAGTAAAACATAAACATAATTTTATTTGGGGTTACCTCAATATGAAAAAATAAGAAGAAAATAATTAGGTTCATTTAACTTAATAATTCAATAATTAATATATCTTGTATTTTTATGAATTAACTAGTTAAAATTCATTGAATCGTACATTTATATTAAATTTTTTATGTTGTTTACAAGAAATATGAACTATTGAGTCATTATTTATATGAATTTATTTATAGTAAGAAACTTAATAATTTTATAATTACTAATATATAGTATCCAATTAAAAATATTAAACAAAAAATGTTATATTTAAATAATTATATCGTGGAACGATACATGGGATTTAGTTATGTTTAGCCCTAATTTTATAGGAGTACAACTCTATTTGATACTTAGTTGAAAGGTTATCATATATTTCTTTCTTTATTTCTCTTAAATCAATCATTGTTTCAATTCGATTATCGTCTACATAACTATGAATCGATTTCTTTTCTTCTTATTTTTATGTTGAGGTAAGCCCAAGATACATTTATACATTTGCTATATTTATGTTTTGGTTGCAATTAATATTTATATTATTACTAAAATTTAATTATTTAAATACATCTAATAATGCATATTAATAATTGTTAATTTATTAAGTTATTTGGTTGTGTTGTGAATAGGTATTGAATAATTACATTATTTTTGTATTAGTTGACACTTTTACCCCCTATTTTAAACTATTGACTAGCAATCAACTAAAGGAGGGGAGGTGGATGGAAAAAATGAAACTAGAGGGGAGGTGGATGGAGAGAGAGTCAATGGAATTTGCCCAATAAAATATACACTACAACTTTTTATTTGCCTCGTAAACATGCAAAGACTATATAAAAATAAAATCCAAAATTAAAAAAAAGGGGTAATCTAATTTTTAAAACTATTTAATAAAATACTAGAGAATCTCTAGGGGATCAAATATTAATTCCTTAAAAGTTGAACTATTAACTAGTAAAAAACTGTTATTGATGATTGATTTTGATTGAAAATTTACTTACTTTGAGTAATGTTATTAGTACACAAGTCTATAAAGCTTTGATTGTTTTATAATTTGGATTGTGTTTGTTTTTAGAACTTGAAACTTAGACCTGAAGTATATATAGAATTCATATTAGCCGGTTACTTAGTTTAGCTTTTAAATATATTTATTTGAATTTGTATTTGAACTTATAAATATTATTTGTGCATGTTTTGATGATGTTTAATATACATTAATATAAATTAATATGCCAATGTCTTGGTCAAGTCGTGTCTTATAATTTTTAAGAATTTGTGTCGTCGTGTGCGTATTGTGTCGCGTCCATCTTCACCATGCAGCCTTACACACATCTTGTTTCATTAGCATATTGTTTGAGTGGCTACATGACACCATATAAACTTCTCAATCACTTATAGGTCTTGGATAGATGTTTCAAAACCTTAAATCTCCGTAACGTTTTGTATGAAACCTGGCATCACTAACACTTTCTTGTGTCTTTTCGAAGGGTTGTGATTTTCTTTATTAATATTCAAGGAGTCATTCATGGGTGGATACAAATATTGTTAGAATCTATGATGCACGGACACGGATACGGACACGACACGATACAACACGGCGACACCAGATCTTTTAAAATTACAAGATACGACACGGCGGCGACACGGCTGTATTTTTTATGTTAAAATAGACAACACATCATCATAATATGCACAAGTAACATTATTAAGTTCAAATATAGAACCCAACCAAACATATTTACGCTCAAAACCAAGTAATCAACTACTACAAGTTCAAATAAAATAGTCATTAAAGTTTAAGTCATAAATTTCAAGCAATAAATACAAAGGCATATATCAATATAATGACAAAATAAAGTGTTATACCATACTCAAATAAAATCTTTAAATAGGATATTAGTGCCACGACTCGAAGAAAAAACGAATTTTTTTTGCCCGTCCCTGTTTTTGCACAAAGGGCAATGCAGTAGACTTATTCGTGAGTTTTGATTGGGAAAAAAGTTATCATTTATGCACTTTTACTACTTAATTATTTAACTTATAAAGTTTAATGTTTGATTCTTCTAATATGTTTATCTATATATTTTAAGATATTTAAATTTTAACCATAAATAAAAAATAAAAACTACAATATCAGCTCAAAAAGTGTCCAGGCGTGTCGGACACGTTCTTAAAACGTGTCCGATACGGTGTCTCTTTTCGTTTTTTTTTTTATTTTTATTAAGACACGCCATGTGGCATGTTCGACACGTGTCGGAGGAGTGTCGGGGTATCGGTGTCGTGTCGGGGTGTCAGACACGGCATAATTTTTTTTCTCGAAGTGTCGGTGCATCATAGGTTAGAATAAACTCTCTAAGCTGTATAGATATCCTAAAAAACTTAAAAACATTCAAATATTTTTTTATGGAACCTTGCATCCATTGATTCATTCATAAAATTAACGATTCGCATTGTCTACCATTAAAGTAGAATCTGTTCCTAGTATGACTTAAATCGTCTTTGAAGCCTACTAAAATAAAATAAATAATATAAAGTTACTGTAGTCCTTTCAATAGTTAAGTATTACATCTTTAGCTCATAATCTGTAATTTGTTGCTTGTAGATATCTATTTTTAGATTATAAATAAGGTTAAACCAGAATTAGGTATAAGCCTTAAAAGTTACCAATTAATGCTATTATGTAAAAATCTAAATAATTGAAAATAAAGTTAAACTTACGGTTACGGAGGTTGAGACATTGTAATAAAGTTAGAGAATCAGAATTATACATGATGATGAATCATATAAGAAAGGGAAAAATGTTATAAAAGAAAAATACAAATATAAATGAAAAGAATCTATTAGTTCATACATAAAGTAAGAATTGTACCACAATATTATGTAACATATTGGACGTGGGTTCATTACTTGTAATTAACTTCAATATATATATATTTTCTATATAACTTAAACAATATTATAAATTTTTTCTTTTACCCCGTAATCAATTACCGCTCAAATTTTGGAAGGAAAGAGTATAAATTTATTTCAAATTTAATTGTTAATTAATTGAAGATTTTACATAATCTTTGCTAAAAACAAACATTTATTCATTTATCAGAAAAACTAACTTCTCATTATTTTTGGAAATAGATTGTGTACTAATAGTAGAAGTATCGAATAGTAAATTAATTAGAATAACTTGTGGAGAAAATCTAAGTAGTTAACTTTTTATTATTTGATGACTATACAGAAAGTAGAATTATTTACTCTGATGGAAAACATTAATTAACGAAAGTCCAAAACCATAGGAATCTACCCGTATATGTATCCGCGCAAGTACAAATGGGACATTAAACGGAGCTGGAGACACGTGTCTTAGGTGGCTGCAGTCACGTTTTAACAGTTTATATCCCCCTGAATTTAAACCTTGTCTTAATAATTTTACAGTGCTGTTTATAATAATAAATAAATAAATAAATACGCCAAATCGAAGGCCAAAAGTTTTCCCTTTTACTCACCGATTCGGATTCTACGTTTTATTGTCGTTTCTGTTGCAAAAAGTAGAGAGAAGAAAAATATCTGTTAATATATATATAATAGAGCTAACATTTTTGTTTGGGTTATAATTTGAGCTGAGCTTCGAAAAATGGGGAGAAGAAAATTGGAGATAAAACGAATCGAGGACAAGAGCGCGAGGCAAGTCACTTTTTCGAAGCGGAGAAAAGGTTTGCTTAAAAAAGCCAAAGAATTATCAGTTCTGTGCGAAGTCGATGTGGGACTTATTATCTTCTCCAACAGAGGAAAGCTGTATCAATTTTCTAGTACCAACAGGTTTGTAATTATCTAATTAATTAAATCATTACAAGTTATTTTACTGCATTTTCTGTTTCTTTTTTGGTACTAAATACTAATTTTGGATCTTGTACTTATTTCCTTTTTTAATCATTGTGATTTGAAAGTTTTCGTTTTCTACTTTGATTTCCCAAAATAGAAATTGAAATAGTCCTAACTCCTAACTTAGTTTAGGGTTCTTTAGAACGTACAAAAGAATTAAATAAGTCTATTGTCTTATACTCAGAGAGAGTCTCCGTGTACCTTTACTGTGCCGAGTACTTATCTGTAGCTGTGGATAATTACTGAGGAAACATATCAAGTTAAAATTATAGAAATCAGATTGGCCTTTAAAGTTATTTTAATGAATGACACATGTTACGTACGTGGTACACAGGCATGCAGGCAGCGTTAGCTGATTGATTGGTTCATCATGGCAGGATATGATTGGTTCCTCTTTTAGTTCTTACTATATGTTAAGGTGTTCTCACTTTTGGGTGTTTTTAAGGATGTCGAACTACAACCAACACTTTCATATCTAGCTTATGTAATTATGTTCTTATTGCATTTTTCTTTTACTTATCATATGATAGTATATATTTGCAGTATTTGTTTTCAAACTCTCAGTTTTAAGTTTTACAGTAATAGAGAAGGTGAACTTTTATTTCGGATTAGGAAAAGAAATAGTGGCTTCAACTCTTTTTTCTCGCATGGTATGTAACCCTTTACCATGCAACCCTTTAGGTAATACTTGTGCCTGTATTAGTTTTGGTGCAAGCAGGACATCAAAATTTCCCTTTAACGAGTCCTAGATTTAGAATAATCTTGTAGTCCAACAAGTAGTTTAAAGGGTGAAGATTCTCCAAGATCAACAGAAACTATCGTAGTAGGTAAAAGCAAGGTTTAGCCTTTTTTTATGACCCAAAGTGAAGAAAGAGTAGTCATTGGCCCTTGATGTGGTTCGATCCATGGATTTGAACGAAATGAATTTACGTTTTTTGCTTAAAAGTTGTGTATTCACGAGAACACCATTTTGTTTATATATGATTTCTCTGTCGCTTTACTTGTGTGGTAGGTTGGGATTACTTACAACTTAAATCAAGTTAATTAAAGCATACTTGGTTAACAACCTCATATTAGTTTTAATAACAGCCTTCAATGGAAACAACCAATCACGACGTAAGTCGTTCTCTTCTGAGAGTTCACCTTCTTATCTTGAAGAATGAATTATGCCGGTGATGACACCAAGATCCTTGTAACTACACTTAAGTCCGTAGAGCAATTAGGTCATGCTCCGATGGATTCATTTAAGAATGGTTGAAGTGTATAACACGCTGCTATATTCATATAGCAGAACATAATCCATTTTGTACTCTACTCTCTAGTTGTATGTTACGTCTTATCAAGATCTCCAGCAAATAAGAAACCTTCCTTAAATGATTGGTTCTTAGAATTTTGAAATGATCTTCTTTCTTCATCTTTGCTTGTTCTTCGATACTTACTTGATAAGACAACTTCTGAATTCGATCAAACTTGAGGCAAGTCTGCAAGATACATCGGACATATTCTAACCTATCTATCCATCTATAAGATATTATAGAATATACTATAAATTAAAAAGTTCTATCAAATAAGGAAACCTATTCTAAGTAGACAACTGCCACCATCGAACATCACAACGTTTCTTACAGTTTAACTACATCTCAACATATCAAACTCCTTTACTTAAAGGGCGCGTTAATATAGAATGCTTACAAAAATCTATGACAGCGAAATAGGTCCAACTAGCGCTTTCTCAGATAAATAGACGTTTCTTCAAAAATATGGACCTAACAGTAAGTTGTGCTCTTAGATTTTAGAAGGACAAGTATTACTGCGTGAATATCCAAATGTAGTGGATTCCGAATTTCTTATGGCTAAACTACGACATTGCCTCTCCAATATTGTAAATCACTATTAATTAAATATCAATAAGACTTATAAGCTTGTAACTTATGCAAGTACAAGGACTTATAAATAAAGGATAGGACACACGCAAAACTAGCGTATTAAGTGGGACATTTATAAATTACCGGTTCATATATTTTCTTTCTCTAAAACTTACTTAGTTAAGCTCACTCCTTTCATTTTTTCTTTCTTTTTACCCTTTTTCAGGATACATGTTATTAATAAGGAGTTGTATGAGCTAGTATCAAGTTTGGGTTACGAGTACTTATCTATAACCCTTGTTCAGGAGAAGTTTGTCCTCCACTTTTGCTTAAAGTGACATTTGATAAAAAGTTGAGAGTGTTTGTAACGTTGTTTTAAAACCTACTTAAAGCATTGATTATGTGTCTGCAATAATTAAGGAGAGTTGACCTTTAACACTTTTAAAGTACCATATTTTCAAAAGCAGTTTGAGCAACATCTTATGTCCTTCTTTTGCGACTTGTGTTTTTTTTTTTTTTTTTTTTTTTTTAATCAAGCCTAACAGAAGCAAAAGTCAGTATTGCAAACGCTAAAAATAAATGTGCCGATGTTGGTCCAAAAGCTAATAAACTCTTTTAATAGCATTTGCAAATATCATCTAAATAAATAGAATTCTGAAGAGCTTTCGGTATATTTTAAAGACAATATGCTTTAATTAAGCTCAAACTCATATTTTTTTTTGATTTAATGCATGAAAAATAAATGCGCAAGGCTTAGGAGCAACCTTGAATTCACTAAGATCTCAAACAATGAATTCAATAAGTTCTTTTAAATAACCATGTCCACCCAACATAAACATTAAATTAGAAATTAACCTTAAAGAGAAACACCCAGGCAAACAATACCGTAGAGCCATGACATTAAATTATGTAGGATGCATGATGCCATATTGACTTCGGTATCTCATGAGTTCTACCTACTATGGGGTTTGAACTAACGACTCATGCCGCATGAAAGCAAGAGTGTTTTGGTTTTTACATCACAAGTGGGCTTGATGGACTCGATAAGGATAGTAGATATATTGATAGATTTAAACCTTAGGTAGATAGTAGAGGGATCCACCTCCACTGGTTTAGTCCGACAATTTATCCATGTCGCATTAAATAAGTGCAATAGAAAATTGAATTTTTCTTTTGTTTTATGTAATAAATATGACGGGTAAAACTCGTTCATTGTTTAAGCTAATTGGTAGAGTCGGAAAAACTGTGGAGTGTCTTATACTTCGAATCCGAGTAGGTAGTGTGAATCTACTAACTCTTAAGCATAAACCTATAGGTAGTTCTAATCTACTATCTTGGTTATCATTCTTTCTTGGTAACTAAACTTAAGTTTCTTGACTACTGACTTTTTATTTATATAGTGAAATCTATAGAATAATCACCGCGTGAAATTAACCCTAGTTGGTTGGACATTTGATATAGTAAAATGTATGACGTTCATAACACAATCAAAAAGTGTAGTGAATCTCAGCACAAACTAATCGGATCAAAACAAAGATCAACCGAATAGAATTCACTAATGCAACCTCTACGAATCGATCTCACAATTGATAACCAAAACCGATTGAATTGACTGAATAAACCAGAACAAAACTCAAGAACAAATGCAATCAAACACCACACACAACAGGGATTTTACTTGGTTCGAATTAGAGCTCAAATGAACTCTAATCTACATCCAAGGGAGTGTTCCTTCTTATTGATTTGAGAGAGTTTTCTGAAAACTACAAGAGAACCGAATGTTGCTAACTTACTCTGTTTTCAGCTGATTCTAAGCTATATGTACAAGTGTGTATCTCGCCTATACATACACTTTTCAATGCTCCAACTCAGTTACAAAATAGTTCTCATTTAACTAACTAACAAACCAAGTTGACTGCTGGAATAACAGCTTTTCCCGGCAACTAAATGCATCCGGTTTTTGGTAGTTAAATCAGGTGTTGAACCACTGATTCCAACAAAAAGTTACTAACGGAAACGTATACAAGATATCTCTCATGCAGAGAGAGAGAGAGACCAGATGCATTAAAATGGAGTTATATTGATTTATCCTCAAACTATAATAAATTCATGTAGTTAGCCATATAAATGAAATTTCTATCACTAACTGTAAGAGACGCGTCAAAGAGAAATATCTATAATGTATTGTCAATAAATGCGAACTAAAGATAACTATATTCTCCAATGTAGAATTATTCCTAATTATAAGACCACTCACTTTTCTATAGTAGGCCACTTGTAATTCCCTTTATACATTTAGTTACGATCTTAGAAGTAAATATCTAGCTTTGCCTTAATTCTGGTTTTGATTTTAAGATAATCCCAACAATACGGGGAAATTTTGGCTTTTATTTCCTACATATTTGCTACTACTATGAAACTTCAAACTAGACTTTTTAATCATTTTAAAATTTAGAGGGAAATTGCCTCTTAATTTTCCATATACCATACACAGTTACATATATCCTTCTTTGTTTAGCCCTTGAAGAAGTGTTAATTTCAGAATTTTACAGTATTCTTTATATTTGAAACCTTTTTATAATGGTTGATCGTAAAATATTTGCCTTTTATATAGTAGTAGTGTGTACAATCTTTATTTTTCACCTTTTCCTTTAAATGTTATTTGGAAATTACTTAAGTACTTGAAGTTAGAAATATTCCATCTCCTCTGTGCTGTTTGAAGTTTGTATTTTCCCCTTTAAATTTATTTTGTCATGTTGGACAACATGAATTATGATATTCCTCAGTCCTCATGTAGAAGCCCCCTAACAGTTTCCAGTTATTTTAGATGTCATGTGATAATTTCACAAAACTACAGTAAGGGTTGATGATCACAACTAACCCCTTACTGGGGCTATAATTTATGTAAAACCTTTACCATGTTAACCGGCTAGCAGGGGTTTGAAGTAAAACCTTGATCGTAACTCCATTATTCTGTTACTAAATGTATTAAGTATTTTAATAAGAAAACAACTTATAATCAGTTCCCAGTATGGTATGCAATATCAAATGCATACTAGAAGATGTGTAACTATGACAATAAGCATGTCCCTATATATAGTTGTGGGGGTAGCTCTTTATCAGTAAAAGTAGGTTCTTTTCTTGTCATCGATAAGTTTTATTATTGTGTTACCAAAATAAAATAGTTGTACTATTGATTTTGATATGTTTAAATTTCTTATATAATTAAGTTGATGCTTGAGGTAGCATGTTGATATAAAAACAAGAAAAGGTGACTCATTATCATAATTTTGGATTTTAAAGGCTAGAGTAATCGATGGAAATCGTGACTTCATTTATTTATATTTTTTAAATGATTCCATGTTTAAGGTTAGACTTGTACACCAACCAAAAATTACGAAAATTGTGTTAAAGTCGAACACATGAATTTTCTTCTTCTGCTTACTCTAACTGTGCAAAAATTTCTTTATCAAGTCTTTTGGTTGCCATATTGTTTCATACCACTTTTTCCCTTTTCCTCAATCTTCCTTATTTCAATTCACCTGGCATAAATTGAGAAGTTTGACCATGTGATCTTCGTGATCTACGCCTCACTTGGTTGCTTGTCTCTTCTATGGAGGCTACATCTTGATCTGGATAGTTTAATTTTTCACCTATCTATTTTCCTAATACTACACAAAGTACCATTGGGGCCTCTCACTTCCTTTCACGATGTCTCAACATCTATGGAAATTTTCTTTTGCCTATCTATTTTGAAAACCATAATGGCGAAGCCAAACTAAGAGTTGGCTTGATATTGATCCACAAAGATGAATCATAACTTTTACTCAACTTAATAGGTACTGGTTGTCCAGCAGTGTCAACATGGCATGTAGGGAAGAATCGTCCCAAACTTCTTGCCAACAAGATATCATGGGCGGTTTAGCTACCTGGTCATTTGAGCATGATGTTTTAAAAGCCAAATATTCTGAATCATATAGTACTGCCTATCTTATAGCTATCTCACAAAACTTTCTTCCAGTTTTAGCAAATAGCTATATTGTGCACAACCCGCGTTAGCCCTTGCACTTTATTTGGTTAGGTTGGATTTTCCTGCCAACATACTTAAAATTCTCTACCTTTTGAATAATAGAGTCTAGATGTCGGTACAAGTCTTAGTTGTGTCTCTTACTAAGTGTTACAATATTGTCGTCTCAAATCATCTAGTTACCAAACCTGCACACAATGTATTTTGTTTCAGTCGGGCCTCGTTGGAAATCCCAAGTTTCAAGATTGACTGCTAAAACTACAAATCCTTGCTAACCCCTGCTCCGATTTAGGAAAGTGTATATGTTTGAATCAAAAGTTCAGAAACTCAATTGATTTCATCTTATCCTTAATTATAATCTTTATATGTAATTGTTGATGTACCATGAGCTCAATATATTTATCTTCTTCAAATTTGTACATGTAACTGATGTGATCCTATGAATCATATGAAAAACTTGGGCAGCCTACCGCAACATCCGTTGTCTGCTTTATACAGCTATTACCTATCTTTGTGGTACTTGTATAGTAGACATCCGTCCACCAGATTTGAGCGTTAGCTACGTATTTGCGAAAGGCTATTTCCTTACTATATTAAGATTTTTTCTGTGAATTTGCTTCTTCATTATGTCCACATATTACCATGCTCAGTATTTTATTGTAAAAATTTGATTTATTAATAATTTTATATGGTACAGTGTTACACTGAAAAATGATCCTATTATATTCTATCATCATCCTGTACTCAAAAAATTCAACTGTTTGGTAGTTGATGTTCAGGATTCTTTTTAAAATATTATCAAGTTTCACAAATTAGACGTAAAAAAAATCCAAAAAATCACTAAAGCAATCTAATGAAGTGACTTATTTGATATGTTTCCAGTTGAAAAGGCTCCTTATAAACTAGGTTGACAAGTCTCAGAAGAAACTCGGTTATATGAATTGAGCAACTTACATGATGAAGAACAGAAAGTTCTCCTGTGATAATTTTCGCAAATGAGTTCTAAGTTTTTGAAGAATGAATCCGGAACCTAATCAGATTAAGCATAGATCAAGTGATCTTTTCATGTAGCGTCATATTTGAATCTAGCTTTTATTTTCTTTTTACAGCCTCATATTTTGCACAACTTTTATTCACCTATTTAGGCATGTTGTAGTTAGGGTCACTTGTGAGCTAATCGGGTAATTAACTATTGTTCAAAATTAGAATTACTTTCTTGAAATATGGGGTCTACGAGCTATCTAGATATATATTCTATTACTTGTGTGCGTTCCACATGTATGCATAAATATGACTCCTTAAAGATGCGATTTTATCTCATAAAGATTGAATAACATAACAGCAAATAAAATAAGCAAATATTTTTAGTGGAAGAAGAAACTGTAATATTAGTAATTAACCTGGGATCCTCAGACATTTCGAAGTTGCTGGGATTGAATTTCATCATTGTATGACAATATCTCGACATTTTGCCATTTGAATTCTTATCTTATTTTAAAACTCAATTTGACCTAAGCTTATGTTGTCTATCCACCTGGTTTGGATGTTTAGTCATATCATAATGCATGTTATATATGAAAAAGAGCTAGCTAGTTTATATCATAATGCATGTTAAAGCATGCTAAAATCACTATTTGTTGAAATATTATAGTAACGATCTTTTGAAAATTTGTGGAACTTCCCTTAGACAACGTTATAATCACTCCCAAATTTCTCAGATTCGTTGAAGAACTAGAGAAGTTTACTTTGCATTATACTAATGGGAGTATATTCCTGAAAGGAAGGTTATATATAGTAGATTATTATAACTTTCCAAGATGGAACAGAAATTAGCAGGAGGCATGGAACAGTGAAACTCAATCTGGCTTTTTGCTTATAAGAACTATAATATATTGCGTGACTTGAGTAAAAGTCCTATGATCCTTGCAAAAAAAGAAGAAATGCCTGTTCATTGTCTAGGAAGGTGCTTAAATTTTCAAGAAGTCGTTGTCACTATTAGTTGATTTTGAACATCTCACATGATTGCAACATCTTCTTGGAGATCTAGTTTATTAATTAGGTCTTAATATATTGAACGATTGCAATCTTTGTACTTAGTACCCATAGTATATGGTGGAAAGACAACTGACCTATATGTGAAAAGAAAACAGTTTACCTTCTTGTATAATTCTTTATAAGTGATAGGTTAATATACCTTCTTCATGCACAGATATGTTGCCATTGCGGCTACTTTGACTAAGTTATATAATTGTAGGTAGGAAGATAATTATACCCTTGCAAATAATCCTCGTTTTTTCAGGCCAAATACATGAATATGAGACGAGAGTGGCCAGCTACTTTTTTAGAATGACTCTAACTGAAAGAGGACAGAATCCATTTCAAGCAACCACGTCCAGGATCTGTTGCTAGGCATTACTTGGTACTCTTTTTTCTCATATGAGCTGAAGTGCCTCATAACTATAGCACGCGCGGCTAATTGCTATCAGCTCAATGTAATCTAGATATGGATAAAACCTTCCGTCCAGTGAGTAATCCCCTTTTGATAAGGATATATTAATGGAAATCATGTCAACAAGTAAAGACAGTGGGAAATTGTAGGTTAACTCCACGAGTTAAGCTCAAGCTTCCCATTGTTTTACTTCAAGGGGTTTGGATAGTCAATGACGTATCAGTATGGCTCATTTAAACTTTTGATCTTGGCAAACGTAGAGAGCATGGAGATGATCAATGAAAACGCGGGCGGAGGTTCTACATGACGATATTACCATTAGAAGACTAAATGAAGATGGCCCACACAACCTTAATGAGGGGAGAAAGAGAATTCTCCTAGCCCTGTTTTCAAGATTCTTCATTTTCTCAACTTTTATTGAAGTTATTTGAAAAGTTTACAATAAAATAAACCTTATCCTCATAGTCAAGATGTTTACACTTACTTTATTCATAACATAAATAGCCAACATATAATAAAATTATAGTCCATCTTTCTTATAGTAAACGTTCTCCTAGGCTCAGTTTGGTTCCTAAGAAAAGGTAACACATAAGGAAAGTGCTTTTGTTTTTTCCAGTTGTTCGACAACTCAAGAATTTTCCCAAAAAGAATGGAAATTCACGAAAAAGATAGAAAAATGTTTTTTATTTTCCTCTACTCAATCAAGTTCCATTTTAGTTTCTAATTTGCAGAACTTTCATCTTCCCACTAATGTAAAAATGGAAGACTTCAAGTGAAGATCTCTGTATATACTCCTAAAAGTAATTTTTTTTTATGTTAGCTATCAATGTTCTTCATCTTATACAAGGTTATGAAATTGTTGGTTTGATTTATATTTTCATTATCGTTATAGGTATCCATCATCACCAATAAGACACTAATGGATGAATTTTGTATTGCCTATGGTGCTAATTTATATGAAGCATATACATTCTCTATCTTCTACTCGGATAGGATGGATGCACAAAGAGTTATTACTAATAAACCAAGGGACAATAACCCTTTCCGTCGAAGTTCTATATTACAAATAATTGCTTAATTTTCACTTCTTTCGATAGTTTCTATATGATATGGTCTCACAACAATAACAAGTAGTTCTCGGGGGATATCGTGACTTTGGTCGATTCTATGAGAATTACACGATCGGCTTAGTTGGTTTTTTCGCCTTATTCAGTGCAAGACTTGATTGTAGTTTTGGTTAGATGAATTGAAAATCACAATCTGATCGAAAATCAGAAGAAATATTGTTGCTTGACTTGCCATGAGTACCTTAGAAAATCAGGATGCTTAAAAGAGTAAGAGGCATTGAGATTTTGGTACTTAATATCAAACCCCAAAAGGTTTTCTAGAGTTGCTACTTGAAGGCGATTGTAAGACCAGCTTGAGCTTAACATGATGGAACGATTGAATTTCTGTCATTTATCTTATATTTAATCAATATATTAGATCTACATAGAACGGAGTTTATTTACCTTCTTATTGTGCTATATATCTGTGTGTCTTAGAAAGTTGGATGCGTGATACATGTGTGTGAGTTAACCACTATTGGCCATGACTTATTTTCAGCTTTCTTTGTGATTATTGTGATATCCAGATAGTTTGCAATTATAGTTGTTTCCCATATGCGCATATATTGCATTATTCAGTGACATCGAAAAACAATAACTTTAGATTAACTTCTTATCTATGTTTCACTGAAATGTCAAAGGAAAAGAGAAGCATACAATTGAATGTCACTTGTTTAGGCCACTTCTACTGATTACATCCAAGTTTGAGAATATTCAAGCCTAGCTGATAACGAACTAAGGCATTTCTTAGCTGAAGAAACTGAAATATTTCCATATTTGGAAATATTTCAAATTCCTGTTATAGCCGTTGATTTCAGAAACTTCCAATATTGGCAACTTCAACCGTCTCACTCTCTCGGCTCTTATTTTAGTATAAATGGGAGTTGTTAGTTGTAATCTGATTCACTTAATTCTTTAGATTAGTTTTAGAGAGTAGATTTACACAAACTCTCTCTACACAATACGATTCAATCGTTGATACAAATCTCATGTAAATTCATCAATCGTCAATACAATTTTCATTCATTTTGCTCGTTTAATTGCTCTGTTCTATTGATTCAATATGAATTGAATCCACAATTTCACAGCATTCACGATATAAGACTATTGGAGTCTAAAATAATATTTATCTTAAGGATTTGTTTTGCAAGAACATGGTGTTCATATATATATATATATATATATATATATACACATCAATATATATGTATATATATTTTTCAGTCATCATGCCTTTTCTCATCTTTTATAGGATTCATGAATTTCTTGCCCCCTATATAAACAGATGGCGATAGATGTTTTACATGGAGTACGATTCCTAGATCACCAATGAATACATATATGCATTCCGGCTTCAATTTACCACCTAGACTTGAGATGGAGTTATGTGACAAATTACTCTGCTTCATTTTCTCAAGCTGTAGAAAATATTGCAGCTACGTGCTCATCTTCAAACTGAGATATATAGACCTAAATTTGAATTTCGGAACAATTATGGTTTATATTTTCAGATATGTTTCTGATTTCTCAAACTATGGACTTATCTTTGCTTTCTTGATTCGTATTGGTAGTTGTATTGGTCTTCCTGATCCTACCTATAAAGGAAAGCATGAAAATATCTACATTTGGTTAAATCTTTAATTCATTGTTGGATCTTCTGCTTATTATAATTGAATTTCCCTCGTGTACTTCATTAATTTTCAATTACTGTCCCATCTTATTATTTTCCAGCCTGCCTGAGATCCTGAGACGGTATCACAGCAGTACTGAAGTTGATCCAAGTGCCTCCAATGGAGTTAGCGAGACACGGGTAAGATGCACTCGGGTCCTACGAAAGTTGAATCCAATCCTTTTATACGGTTTAGGAGCTATTTGATTAAACTCAAGAAACAAAATATAGCACAACTGTTACCACGTCTATGATTCACTTGGTTCAAGAGTCCTTTGGAGTAATTCTTCTGAAAGATCTTTCAGACTAAAGTATGTTTTTCACTTGCTCCATTTAGAGTTACTACAGAATATGGTTCTGAAATTACTCGCAGCTATGAAACTTACAGCATCAACTTAATGCTTCATCCATGACACTATTTACGTAGAAGAATATAAAAGTAGAAAGCTAACTGGAAGCGTTACGATAGAGTTTCTCTCTCACAAATGAAAAGCCTTTCAAACCCGAAGTAGAATATGGGGTTTTAACTGTAATGTGAGTTGGGAACGTACTGCGTGAAAGTCAGTTAAGATTATTAGGACTTTTACTGTTAAGTACATATTCTTAAAATTTTATTGCTTTTCAACTTTAATTACATTCCACTAATTTCAGTTAATAGGTCTACTTGTATGGTCAATATTATTTCATAAACAACTAGTACTATATAAGTACCTCTAGATGCTAAGATGAGCATAAGCAAAGATGTTCTGTCAATAATAGGATTGTGAGGTGATCCACAAAATGACTATTTGGTCTATTTGCGTGGCAGGAAGAGAGCTCCAAATATGCAGGTTTCTTAACAAGTGGAGAGCTCCTGCAAATTGTGGATAGGCACGCACTTCATCTCTCTTTATAAGCTCTCAGTTAAATTTGAGCTCCTGGAAACTGCTCTTACTTAAGGTAAATTTCTTCTTCCAGGGAACTAAAGGAGCCATGCGTTGACGAACTCAGTGTGATTGACCTCGTACATCTGGAGCGTCAACTGCAGGATGCACTAACCCAAGCAAGATCGACGAAGGTTTACGCTTCCCTTCATTTAGGGTCTGAGATGGACACACTTTAACTCCAAATATAAAAAATATCCCTTGTTTTCTCCTTTCTGTTCTCTCTCTCTATTTTTTTTTTTTGTTCTTTCCTCTTCCGCCTGGTTAATTTGTTCTAAGCAGTCACATAACGACATACTGGACTCTTTTTCTGATTCCAGCATTTTTGTCTGGCCTGGAAGCTTAAGTTTGGTCATACTTTGGGAGTACATTATATCTTGAATGATGATATAAAGAAACTTTAAGGTAACAAAGAAGACAATAGAAAAGCTGAAACTTTCTGTTGGAATTTGCTAAGATAGAGACTATATGCACAGTCTAGAAAGTGAGAATCACTTTGCTATCGTAAAGATATAAAGACCCTCTTCACAAATCAGCTCAGAAGACTACCCCTTATGGAGTTATTAGAAACCAGAAGCTTTAATGCTTTATATCTTGCTTTGCTCTTTGTGTAGAGTTGTTTATCCAAATAAAAATGATGATATAAATAAGGGAGAAAAGCCTCAAAAATCGCTATCCTTTGCCCCCTGTTGCATTTTGCTTCATATTCTTTAAATTTTTGCAACTTGCCCCCTATTCTATCAGTAAATAAGCACTCCCCCCTCATCGGTTAACTGGTAAAAAAGATTCTTCGGAAAGTTTAGTTTTGCCGAAATTTGAAACGTAAACATGGGGATTCATCATGATTTAACCTCAAACTCATAAAATGCTCTCTTTTTACTTCAGTTTTTGTTATATCGTTTTAATTTTCAAAGCCTAAATTTTGGTAATTAAATGGTTTGAAAATTAAGAAAATGTACAAAATTGATGAAAAAAGAGGGCATGTTATTGAACTTGAGGTTAAATCCTAATGAAACCCCATACTTACGTTTCAAATTCCGGCGAATATGAACTTCGGCGAAAAAATTCTGCCGGATTGTTGACTGGGGCCAAAGTCCTCATTTATTGATATGATAGGTGGCAAGTTGCAAAATTTAAAGGATATGGGGAAAAGTGCAACAAGGGGCAAAGTATAGGGGGTTTGACGCTTTTATCCCTATAAATAATTATGATGGAATCTACAAAAATGGTGTTTAGAATATGAGAGGCATCATTGTGTCTGAGGCAATTCATTATAGATTTTAATAGACAAGTCCCGGGCAACTATTTCAACTTTTCTATTAACTTGTAAACTTCACATTCAAGGCTCACAAAATTGGTTGTCTTGCTTACACTTGATTTGCATTTTTTCGCCTTTTCCTGTCAACATGATGTGCCTATATCCATCATATTCACCTTTCTACCCCTATGCTGTTCGGTTCTTTCTGCATGGCTTCTATTTTCACCGTTTTATTCATATGCAATGGAATTGCGACTACCTTATGCATGTGCATCGTTGTTAATCATGAAAATGATTTGTCCAATCTTTGCAGACACAATTTGTGCTGGACTCTATATCAAGCCTAAATGAAAAGGTATGCAACTCTATTTGCCATTACTTTTGGAACATTGTGATAGTTAATATCGAGCTATGATTACTTGATCTAGGAGTGGAAACTCATCTTGCTGCCCCAGGGCATCTATGACAATTGATTAAAAAGCCTTTCTTTAATGTCGAGATCGAGCGCAGTTAAAGCTTGATAGCTTGTTAGGTTAACTGTTGTAACTTACTCATAGCTCTCTTATAAGATACATGTTGTAGTTTGGCCAGTGTGTATTATATCTTATGTTTACTTAATTCTTCCATAAGTTAGCTGCTAATCTTCGGTTAATGTTGGGGTGCCGTATCAGCCTAGTGAGGCTGCAAACTAGCCCCGTCGTACAAGTAAAACTATTTGGAGTCAGACAAGATACATAAGGGTAACTGGAGGCTCTAGCTAAGGCCTGTTATGCTTAAGTCAGTTGATAGGTGGAAGCGAACAGTAAACATGGGTGAAAGTGACGTACTTTGCTGAATCTGGGGCGACGTGTTTATAGGCAAAAACCCGGGCGAAAAAAACACGGACGTTGTCCTACACGATCTTTTCACTTAATCTACCTGATGCGCTGCTGACCACGTGGCAGTATACTATAGAGTCTAACTCCTGTTTATGGCGGGCTGGCCTCAACCAGGTCAAAGTTATACAGCCAGCCCTTGTGGACGAATCGAGGTCGAGTTGAACACTTCGACCCCTGTGAGGCCGACTTGTTTGGGTTTGAAGCGTTGGGTAAGACTGATGTTGGTATAGAACTCCGTCAAATCTTCATAACATGAAAGTATATAGTACTTTGCCTGTCCTCCAGGTATGTCAGAAAGGGATCAAATTAACAGAAGGATCAGATACAAAACAGTAATGCATGCCCTGAACTGTCGATTCGGTTTAGTGCCTCGTATCGTAAAGTCTTGACAATCTAGTACTTGTATAGCAGAAAGTTAACACATTATCTTTATCTTAATCGGAAGATCAAGAAAAGAATATTAAACAAGACAAAATAATTAAATGGTGATTGTTTGAAATATTTGATCATAGCGGTTATTTGTAGGTAGAACAACTTACATGATTCCTTTGTGGACAGGAGAAGGAATTGGTAGAAGAAAACAAGCTTCTGGAGGAGAAGGTGATCCACCCTGAAAAACAATCCACCATGAATTCTCTAGTATTTACTGAATTATTCGCTACTAGCACGTAAAGTTTGAGAACTTTTACCTTTACAATAATCTTTTTATTTCACTCACAGATTGCTGGAAAGCAAACCGTTGGGATGACAAAGAAGATAATAATAGATCTTAACGTCCTGGCTGATGCCCAAACGACTGGATGATAGCATTAATATGCAGAGCTGGACTTGCTTTGCCATGCAACTGAATATTGCTATTCCATGTCACTCTCTCTGTAAGTTGGCTGAGACACCAGGATTATGTGAGCTTTGACATCAGTATCCACATTGAAAATACATATAAGTTTATTCTGATTGTAAGTACATAATACAGTGAAATATCTTGTAATCGTATTCGATCACGTGCAATAAAGCTGGTTTTGTTTACTTGAAGCCCAGATTATGTATAATGGTGCAGATGAAAAGCAGAACCAAATGATGGTATGTAAAACCAATATTCCAGTGTTCTATGTTTGTTGGTTAGTTCTTCCTAGTTCAAACAAATATATAACATGTGGCAGGATAGATAGTATTGTTCCTATCTTGAAACTTGCAAGTAATGAGGGCATGGTTCCTTAATACTTATTGATTGCACCAAAGAGAAAAAACTTTCTGCAAACACTTTCGTGAGACGTTTTTCTGCACTTAGGTTCCTTATCTCTAAATTGATCCTGTTTTCAACTTTAAAGGCTAATTGGTACCACATTACCTAAGTACCATTAACAAGTAACCCTACAGGTTCAACTATTCATTTTCCAAAAACCTGTTACTGCTTCTATTGAAGTTCAGAAACACAAGTCCAGCATTAAATAGTTCGTTTGTGAGACGAGTACAGTGAAGGAAAGAATTTGTTCTTCGTTGTGAATCAAGTATATTTGGTTTTAGACGAGAAACCATTTCCTGAACGACAGCACGACAAGATAGGGTTCAATATATTTTGTGAAAGTGAATATGAAACCAGATGGTAATTGATAATTTGATATAACATCAAATGACTAAGTCGTGCTTTCTGGTTCTTTTGCACTGTTCTTATCAACCATCAAATGATGGTGCTAATTAAGACACTATTTCTATGGAGTTTTTTTCAGTTTACCCCATAACCTATGAAGATTTGTGGTATTACTCTTTATGAATCGACTTTTGTGCTATATGGCCAATAAATTAATGATCGATCGCTCATTTGAGGGGGTCAATTCAGAAATCTGCAGGAGAACACTATTTGATTTGTTAATTGTCTAAAACTCCCTTGTAGTTCATAAAACTCTGCACCAAACCGCATTGCGATTTCACAAATATAGAATTTTGTACAGAGGATACGATACTACAATGAGTTTTTAGTCAATTAATCAATTATAAAGGAGTTTCGTGCAGATTTTGAAATCACATGGAATTTTTTGGGAGACATTACCTAGACTGAGTGGTTTTCAATAATTTAGAGGACAAATTACGCGAAAAGCAATGCACATTTTCGTAGATTAAGAGGTAAAGTGCAATTAACTCCAAAAATAGGCGGGGATGCTGCATTTATCCAAATTTTCTTTTCAACGCGGAGAACATATCTCAAGACCCAAATCCAAACATCCATTATTTTTCCAATGTTCTTTTTAAGAATCTTTATTAAAGACAATCCAAATATATAGTCACGAATACAAAGTCACACGCAATTATGCGAGCACGCGTGTGCATGGAAATAAAGGCAAATTTTACCTACGAGCCAACACTATCGAGACAATTATACATTAAAGCAGCCAATGTGCTGCAAACAACATTTGCACTTCGGAAAAAGTGCCATCCATTCATCTGTAAATCTTCCAGCTATCAGTATATACTATATAGATTGATTAATTATTACCTTTTTAGAGCAACAATATAATATTAAAATACAGTAATTATTTGCTTAGCGGTATGTATGCACTACGCCATAGGAGGATCTTGGATTAGGGATTCTCCACTACACGCTGTATTCCTTATTAATTAGAGATAGAATAATATACTAACTCGAAAATCAATTATTTCAGCTACATTGTATAATCTTGGGAATTTACAGTTTTTTTTTTCCTCCCAAATTATCACACACATACACATAAATTGATATGCATGATAAATTGATAATGCAACATGTAATGCACTGACAAGAAAAAGGACCAATAATTTAAATTTACCAAAAAATGGAGTGTTGGAGCTCTTTTTCCATTACAGCTTCGAAACTAGGGCAATGCTCTTCTCCCCTCTAGTAAAACACTACTGCATTATAGGTCGACGTACTCTTATGCTACGTCATCATCTCAGTGTGTTAGTATATACGTTTCTGTTTTTTTTCTCTTTTTCGTACAAGTGCTTCGGGTCTTATATGATAGAAGCGAAAAGATACGAAGAAATGGATATAAGAAGTAAGAACGAGCTATAGGTGAGCTACGTATTGGACAACAAAGCCAACACTAAACATTTATCAGCTTTGGAAAACTTTAACGAAATAAAATATTTTGTGGGGTTACTTAAAAGTGAACCTAGGATTTAAGACCAACGTCGGTGCCGACCGCATTCTAGTAAAAGTGGGGCACACAAAAGATATATGGACCAACAATATAATATATTTCTTTTCATTCTTCGACGCCGCACCGCCTTGCCACTCCGGCTTTTCCACCTATACGTGCATGATTCCCAAGTTATTTATTTTATGCGATTGACAACGTGAATGAGAGAGCATATATGGAATCTCTACTATTTCTTCACGACCACGTAGTTCTTTCATGGTCAAAGGAGAGTCAACAAGCTTGCGTAGGTTTGACTCTGATTAAGTAAAAGTTAGTTATTTTACGTCGCACGCATTGTCTAGTTTAATCAACTGATATCTTTTTCTGTTGTTAAAAGATAATAGGGTTTTTGGCAATTTAACTCCATGTGTTATGTCAAATTGAAAAATTACCTCTGTGTGAAAAATAAATAGGCAAATTATCTCCCCGTGATTTTAAAAATTGTCACGCCACCTCCCTGTAAATTTTTTAGTGTATTTTTTATACTTAACGACCAAAATACCCTTATTATTTCTAACATTTTCTTTTCTGTAATTTCAAATTTGATTATAACCTTTCTTTGAAAGATTATAAGTAAAAGTGCGAAAAATATTATAAAACATACATGTTACAAAATCATAACTTATTTTTAAATTTTAGTTTTAATTTTTGTATGTTTTTAACAAGTTAAGATATTAAACCAAAAGAAATTATATTTTTTAATTTTTTTAGAAATAAAGGGTATAATTGTCTTTTTTAGCATAAAAAACTATTTTCACTCTCAAATTTGAGCAAGTGAACTACACCTCCTTATATAAGGAGGTAATTTGCCAAACCTTAAAATCACAGGGGGGTAATTTGCTTATTTATATTTCACAGGAAGGTAATTTGCTAAATTAGCATAACACAGGGAGGTAAATTGCCAAATCCTCAAGATAATATGATGCCTTCAAGATGTGGTCATTATAAAAAAAGGGCTAAAGTATAGTCTATTTACAGTCGCAGAAAAAGTGGCGACTAACGGTAGATTTTTGTGACCGTTAGGCGGCCATGGTTGAGAATGGCAACAAAAGAACCTTATACGATCGCTAAATGCTTAAAGTCGATAAAATGGCTTTATCAAAGTTCATGGTTATTATGGTTACTAGTGTCAGGTGTTTTCGTCGACTGACGTGTTTGCTGACAAAACACTCTATATCACATTAGTTACATCCCTATTAATAGGATCCTATATTAGCTTTAAGTTTGGAATTTGCACTAAGATCAAAAGTCCCAGTATAAACACTCCACACACGAACTAAGTTGGAGCTGCCCCAGTGTAGGCATTGTGATGCTTAAACCGTTCAAAAGTACGAGCCGATAGGTCGAATACCTATGGTCGAATTCAACAATAAATCGAAATGGTTGATAGGTCGAAATTAAGTAGCTCGAAATGCACAGGTATAAAGAATGACACTTAGGTCGAAAGGTGTAATAGATCAAATATGACCTTGAGCTCGAAAGCGAAGATTGGATTCGAAGTAGGGAGAATAGGTCAAATCCGATCTTTTGAGGTCAAGGCTGGAAGCTTAGATCGAATTATCGGTGTAGTAAATGAAATTTATGTACTTTACGATAACGATTTCAGTATATTTATAGATAATTATTACCTTGATTTTATAAGTTTATTGGGTTACCTTTGTTGCGCCTAGGTCTTTAGGGCACAATACTAGATTGAAACCACCTCGGCAGGTCAAATGGTGAGCTCCATACTAGGTCAAAGGAAGGAGAGAAATAGATCAAATTCGACCTATTAGTCAATTTTTATCTATTTTGTACTTTTTGCATTTGACTTTCACATTAACTATTTTATTGGATGCATTCCATGTGGGTCGATGTCTTGTTTATGCGTGTAGATACTAAGTTATGGTACATCCGAAGTCCCCCAATTCAAGTGGATCAGTCTTTTCCTTATAATTCATGAAAGATGAAGTTTGGCAGTTTGTTGCGATCCATTTTGAGTTTTATTTTTCAATAAAGAAAAATATTTAAAAGATTACTTCTTTTGTGCGTTCAGAAAAGCACAAAATTATGTATTTGAAGTTATCTGAATTTTAATTAAATTACGCAACCAACACATGTAATGATCGTACTAATGTAATGTTGAACTTGAAATAAAAGAGAAAAATGATTTTGATTAACTTTATACGTACGTGTCAAGCAGTTAGTATCTTCTCCAACATAATTTTCTACATCTTCTCCAACATTATCCGGATAATTTTCACGCGTCCTTTTTAGCATATAAAATAGCACACAATTACACTTTCATTTCTCTTCTCTCTCCAAAATTACGACTAGATCTTTCCATTCCCATTTTTTTTTTGTTATTTTTACCAGATTTGATTCCTAAACTCATATAATATTTAGACACAAATATAATTGATATTTTTCTTATACTTAATCCTTGATGGGGTATATAATTTACTTTTTCATTATATTTTAAGCACATAAATAATCGTGAAAACATAAGTACTTTAAGAAGTATATTCATTATAAAAATAAATTAAAAAAACTCTAAAGTAACACAAGTATAGCTTAAATATATTAAATATTTCAAATTCAAATGACATAAATATACACAAAAAATATATCATATAAATAAAGATATTTTAATACTCCTGAAAGTTTTCTACTATTTATATCCACTTAAGTAGCTAATCACTTAGACATTTTCAATCGTACTAAGAGGATATTAAATTATACCTAAATTATTAAATATTTTTTTTGTAATATTTAGTGTCTATTACTGATGCTTTAACGAATTACATTTATCTTTGATGAATAACTATATTTTCATAATTTTTATCCGCAAATACGCATTTCATTTAAGGAATTTCATCTTTTGAGTGAAATATACATCCAAATGAACCAATAGATGATTTCCTTTTATTTAATTTTACTACATTGAAAGAGTAAGATAAGATTAACATAACAATTAAAATTGTATAACAAATGATGAACAAATTATTATGAAATTAATTGAATAAATAAAAGGAAATGGAACAGATAGGTCTGGAAAAAATATAAATTAGATTTGTGTCTAACTTTGATATGAGTTTATGAATCATATTTGATAAAAAGAAAAAGAGAATGGGAATAGAAAGAGATCTAGGCGTAGTTTTGGACTAGAAGTAGTGTTCTCAAAATCGGACCGGACATAGAACCGGTGACCTTACTGGTTACTAGTTTTATTGGTTCAACCGGTCGAACCACTGGGCCAATCGGTACTATGGTATTTTATATTAAATTATATATATAAATATATTTTAGTTATGTATTGTATTAATCGCATTTACTAATTAATCATGTAAACTTTATAATCCTGCCAATTTTAAATTAATTGTTTTTCATTTAAACTCAGAATAAATTATGTTAGTTGATGTATACATATTAAAAGAATCAAACTAAGTGTATCCAATTTAGGAAGTGCAATATAAATACACCGTGTAATCTAACATTTAGAAAATGTTGAATGAATTATAGATAATTCAGAATGTAAATGAGATGAAATTTAAATGTGATACAATAACAAATTTAATAGAAAATGTGCTTAATATAACATAAGTTTACTTTATAGGTTATTTGTTGCATTTTATGAATATAATAAAAAATTCTAAAATTTAAAATTTAAAATATAAAGAAAAAATGCATGCTACAAATATGCTAAGAAATAACTCTTACTCATTAGGTGAAGTGCACGAAAAGTAATAAGAACATCGTATACTGTCAAAATCAATTCACAGTAACTAATAATCCGACTCATCCAATGTAATCTATCATTTTTTATAATTAAACAATAATCTTTTCTATATAAGTTAAGTGAATCATTAACTCACTGATTCACTCAAGTAAGTTTATTAAATGGTCAAACTTTCTTACGGAAAGCCTCTCATTTCCATAAACTTTACCATTACATATTAAAATATAACCAAATAATCATGGTATGATTTATTTTCTTTATTAGGTTAATGCATTAATTTATTTAGCTACCTTTTGCAATTGGATTTAAATGGGGTATGATTTGTTTCCTTATACATCAAACCTATAAAATAATTTAATCCAACGTATTCATTCTAATTTCTAATCTTCGAAATCTCATTTTTGCTCTTCCTCCAATCCTTCACCAATCCAACCTTTAAAATAAAATTTCCGGTGCAAAGTGTGGGTTGCGGAGGGGCGGCGCGCGGGGAGGAATGAAGAATTGAAGATGGATTTGAGGTTTTTCGACATTTTTTAACTTTTTTTTTTAAGTTTTATGGGAGCACCGGGCCGGACCGCCAAAACCGGCCACCGGTTACCGATTTTGGGCGGTCCATACCGGGTCGGTTCCCAACTGGTTTTATAGGGCACACCGGACCGGAAGAGAGGCCGGCCAGCGGTCGAACCGGTTCGACCGGTCGGTCCGGTTGTGAGAACACTGACTAGAAGAGAGATGAAAGTATAATTGCATGCTTGTTAGTTATACTAAAAGGTACACATGACAATCCTCCGAATAATGTAGGAAAAAATATAAGATATTATGTAGGAGATAATCTTAACCGCGTGTTAAGTAGAATGTATTTTGGTCCACTCTGTATAGGGAGATGATATATACAGAGCAAAGTCCCTCAATACAAAGCAATTTGTTAATATTTACTGCTATACCCCTCTTTATATTAGTTAATTATTCATTTTTATTTGAATACATGTCATTGATTGACAGAATATTTGGAAACATAATTAAAATATTGATCTTTCTAATTATAAATCGAAAGGTTATCTTTCTTTGTTTAAGAATAGTTAGTAACTCATGTAAATAAGTTACATAATTAAAATATAATTAAGTATATTCATATCCATTCATGCTTTAAAATTTTGTGTATTACATTTTACGAACAAGTCAAAGTTTAAATTTATAATTTTCAATATTTCTAGTTTATTCACTAATTATACAAAAAGAGTGGAAATATTGTTAAGTTCTTGTTTATGTAGAGAGTTAGACATCTTATACTTCAAGAAAATATTCTTAACAATAATTCTTATGACAATTTAGTTAGAAACAAGATCAAAGAACAAATTTTATTCACCAAAAAAATAATTTTGCATATAAAAAATGAATAAAATAGAATTCACCTGTTTTGTAACAACTTTCGGCAAAAAAGTTTGCCGGAAAAAAAAACTTCTTAAATAATTAGGTCATAATAGCAGTAAAAGCAAAAGTTAGGAGTAATATATAAAAAAATTATAGTAATTAAGTATATTAATATTAAATAATTTATTAACTACTGTTAAACAAAGCTTTCCATTTTATAATTTGAAAAGATATTTTTTTAATTATATTTTCAAAGATTGTGCTAATCATTGACATGTAAATTAAAGGAAAATGAATGAATGACTAATATAAAAGGAATATAATAGTAAATATTATAAAATTGCTCTGTATAGAAGGATTTTGCTATGTATATGTCATCTCCCCTCTTTATATTATAGTAGTGTCAAATAAAAATAGATACAATAGTAGGTCCCAGCTACATACAAATAGCATCTAATACCCGGAAATATGCCTAAATAGGGACTACATTTATAAAAACAAAAAAACAAGACAATGAACAACATCACAAGATAATAGAGATCATAAGAAATAGATAAAAACAATTGTTACTTAAGACATAAGAGTAATGAACAAGTGGAAAGGCTCTGGCGGTAAAGAAGGAAAATTTTTTATGACAAGGGAAATTTATTGCAAAATATATTTTTCACGATGCGAAAAAGCGGTACTCGTTCACGTGTCATCACAGACAGCTGTCTTAAATCTCGTGCCCATTTCAACAAACAGAAAATTCTGTTTTTATAAATCACTTTGAACTTTGAAGTGAATGCAGTTGATTTAGACTTTTGCCAAGTGGAAAATTTTCGTACTAGCTTTGTTGTCCACTACGTAGCTCACCTATCGTTCCTTCTTTCTTCGTATAGACGTTTTCTTCTTTCTTTCTTTTATTGTTCTTCTATGCCTTAAGCACTATGTGCTAAAAAACAATACAAATGTATATAAACAGACCATTAATTTGTCTTGAAGATCCTAATTATTCAAGGGCGGCACATAACGATCGACGGTGGTTGAGGAGGTATATATACGACTTTTTTGCAAGTGGGAGATGCAAAAAGAAGTCCGATCTCGTCCATATGGTAAATTTACTAATTTACTACGTACTGCTCTGATCCATCGGTTTTTAGTGTGTCTGTGTAAAGTTTTTATAAGAAAAGAAAAAAAAAAGAAGAATTGTAATTAACTTCACTTGTCAAGAATATATATGATGCAGCTGATGATATGATTTTATTTCAAATCAATCTTTATATTCCACCTATATGGCATAATGCGTACTTTAAGTGTTCTGCAAATAACTAATATATATATTGAAATGAATATATGATATATATTCGTTTGTTTGGTAATTAAATTAAATATTCATTAATTGGTAGCTTGTTAGTTTCAGCAGGGGCGGAGCCAGGAATTTTTTTTTATCCTGGGCTAGTATAAGCTTCATACAATGAATAAAAGTATATTATAGAAACTTAAATATCAAATATGTAAAGTAGAATGAGAAATATTTATTTTTCGGTATATATATATATATATATATATATATATATATATATATACACACACAAAATGATGAAAATGCTATTGCATTTGAGCCCAATTAAGAAAATAAAATTTATCTATTATTGAATCGACATATAGACTCTCTAAATCGCTTTTAATGTAAATAAACATGCTATCTGCTAATATAAGTATGGATAGTAAAAATATTGAATAAAAAGAAAAAATATGAAAGTAAAAGTTACGAACACAAATGTTAAAGAAATAAAAAAAAGAATTACGAAGTTTTGCTTGGTGAAATCTCGAAATTGAAGTGAGAATTTGATGCAAAAGAGTTCCTATTTATTATGGGAGAAAATCATAGTTTCTTATTTATTTTAAGTTTGTAATACTATATATTCGTAAAATGGTTACTGCAAAACAAGTTTAATATTAAGGTAAAATGGTCTTCTAGTTTAATGAAAAGGTTGGCTTCACATGGACTAACAAATATATTAAAGTAGACTAACTTTATCTCATATTATTTAGTAGGACTTACTTGATCTTCGTAAAACTATTTATGGGCTAAAATGTAGTTATAATACATAGAAGGCTTGGATCGAAAATTGACCCGGCCGGAGCCCACCCTAGCCCTGTGGGTGGCTCCGCCCCTTTTTCACGGTCCTCAAAGCGCCTATGTTGTTGGCAGAACATTGGTTGCTTTAAGTTGTTAGTGTTTCGATGTTTGGCTCGCATATATAATTTCCTAATAGCAATTCATTACTTCCATGCACACGTATGCACCCCTAGCTACTTGTGCTGTTGGTATCGTTCCGGGTATTCGTGACCATTTTGATTGTTTGGTATAACTTATAAGGTCTCTTAACAAAGCTTAAATAAATAAAAAAAATAACACTTAGAGATGTCGCTAGATTTTTGTCTTGAAAGTTGTTTTTAGCATTTAATATTTGATCCACTTTATTAGGGAATCTAATATGAATTGTTTCGAATTTAACGAATTATATTTGTACATATGTGGTCTTAAGTAAATATATATCTTCTTTTCTCTTTATTATTTAACCCGAATTGATTCTCATCAAGACCCAATGCCTTCTCCTTCACTCCCCAAGTACATTGCCAGAAACTGACTAATTTAACGGTCCCACTGAATTGAATTAACAACATAATTAATCGTGATACTTAGTTGGCAACAAACACTGTTTTTGCTGCAACTTCTAGTTTGATGATAACCAGGATCTGTAAATTACACTAATAATGTAGCACAATTTGTCCATGGTCTTCCTAGTTATAACCTGGTCACAGCTGCATGTATTACATTATACCAACATTTGATTCTATTTTTCATTAGCACCATATATTATAGATAATCTGGGTGCAAAAAATGACCTTCATTGCACACTCAATCGAATACAATTACGTGATATTTTGTTGTATTAAGTACTTACAAGTAGAAGAAATTTAATGTATTTCCAACATTTGATTATTAGGATACTGACGTGGAAGCTCACATAATCGCGTGGTGTCTCAGCCAACTTACACAGAAAGAGAGGGGGAGAGGCAGATGGAATAGCAATATTTGGTTTTGAATGACAAAGCAAATCCAGCAATGCATGTTAATGGTTCAGCCAGTCTTTTGGGTATCAGCCGGGACGTTGAGATCTATTATTATCTTCTTCGTCCTCCCAACGGTTTTCTTTCCAGCAATCTGTGAGCGAGACAAAGATAATTGTAAAGGTAAATATTCTGAAACTTTATGTGTTGGTAGCAAATAGTTCAGTAAATACTGGAGTGGATTAATAGTGGATTGTTTTCAGGATGGATCACCTTCTCCTCCAGAAGCTTGTTTTCTTCTACCAACGTCTTTTCCTGTCCACAAAAGGAATCATGTAAGCTGCCCTAGCTACAGATAAGCTCTATGCTCATGATTTTTAACATTGCCTTTGTATGTTCTCTTGTTTAATTAGTATCTTTTCTATGAGTACTAGTTATCTACAATTTTAGGCATAGGATACTAGACAATATACCGAAGTCTGCGGGAATTACTGTTTAGTATCTACTAATCCATCAGTTGATTTAATCACTTTTGCCAACAGCATGCAGTATGGGAACTGAAGTGTTATGATTGCTCTCTGTGGCTTAAGATTGTATTCAACCAAAAATGCAGATCAAGAAGACCTAGCTAACTTAGCAGAGCGGTACCTTGATGATGTCTAGATCCCCGTAATTTGGTAGCAACAACATTCTTTACAAGACAACTCTAACCTAACCAATGATGTTTACAGTAAATGGACTAAGAATGTTAAAGATACTACACATCAAAAGCTTGGAAGTTACAGTTGAGAATGAAGTAAAATCCTTAATATATCCTATAATATTGTGAAGACATGATGAAGTTCTCTACCAACTTTACACCGATTCTCTTAGACATTTTTCATGCCCAATGAGTAATGCACAGCTTAAAAGTATGTATCACGAAGGAAGTTTGGCAGAGAAATATGGAGTATTCTCTCATATAATACCGGACAAAGATGAGACTGAATACTGATAGAGTAATATATAACGTACATAAGTACAGTTTGGCAAGCGTTATGTTGGGCGTACACCTGACAGCATATTACTTGGGTCGATCTATCAGCTTGCAAACGGTCGACCCCTTAAACACCCAACAAAAAACTCCACTTTGGAATCCTACCTTATGGTTCATCCGCAAAATAAGTTGAACTCAAAATTATTGAAGTGTTCTAGTAAAATTGACTTGCCCTCAAGGATTGCTAGTAAATTGTTGACCTATACAGAGTCAACTATGCTGCCATGCGGTCAGCAACACATCAGGTAGGCTATGTGGACCACAAAACAGGACAAGATCCATGTCAACTCTGATCTAACTGGACCAACTCGACACGCGTCTTTGCTATTTAGAATGCTGCGCTGGAAATTGTTAAGGTATGTCACTTTCACCCAAGTTTATTGTTTATGTTCTCGCTCACTTACCTCTCAACTAGCTTAAGCATCAGGGTCGCTGGGGCCTTCAGCTAGCCTAATGTGGCTAGTTTGAGTGTAAGTAGTTGCCTTTATAAGCTAGAGCTTGTCTGCAGCATAACCAGGCTGCGCTGGCAACTCCACGTCAGACCGAAAAGTAGCAACTAAATAATGGATATGGACAGAATCAAGTGACCATAAGATATCATACACCCTAGCTCAGGATACCATGAACTTTACAGGAGAACGGTGAAAACAAGTCAATAACCATCTTTTTCTAACAAGCTATCAAGTTTCAGATGTAGATCAAGCAAGATGAGTTGACTTGCAGTCTACTCCTAGATGAAGTAGTCATTAGCTTAATAATATCTGTCGCACTGTCCAAACAGTAATGATTAGTAGAGCTGCATACCTTTTCGTTGAGGCTTGAAATAGAGTCCAGCATCAAATGTGTCTGCAATGATTGGGCAGGTCAATATCATGATAAGCAATGATGCATGTGCATTAGATAATTACAATCACATTGCATATGGATTGAAAGGTAACACTATATTGAATTGAGAATAAGGAATGATGGAAATCAAGGGTAAGCAAGTAAACAAATACCGATGCTTGAATTTTCAAGCTAACAAGTTAATAGTAGGCAGCGGAGCTAAACTGCTAGCTGGAAAGTAAGAACTAAGCTGTTAAAGATTTTACTGAACACCTCACACACAGTCCAGAACGACGATTGTCACAGTATATTATGGTATACACAATAATAGCTATCTTTTTCTAAATCTCATCATATTTACTTGATATCGACATATTTATTGGAAATAAACGGCACCAGAAAGATAAAATAAAGATGCATAAGACTAAAGCTTCTGAGTTATAATATTCCATAAGGGGTGGTCTTCTGTTTTGATTTAAGAGCGGGGTCTTTATATCTTGTCCCAAACGAAATGAATCTCACAGTGTTTTCTATCACTATGTTACGTAGACTTTATTCTAGCAAATTCAAACTGAAAGTTTGAGCTTTTTTATCGTCTTCTTGGTTGCCTAAACAATTCTCTTCTTGTCGGCCAAGATATAATGCACTCCCTTAGTAAAACTAAACTCATGCTTTTAAGCACAACCACATATACTCAAATCAGAAAAATCATCCAGTAAATCCTTATGCGGCTCCAAAAATAAAAAATAAAAAAATAACAGGAAGGTAAAGCAAATCCGGATGTATCAGCCTGAGATTAAAGGAAACCTTTGTTGATCTTGCTTGTATTAGTGCAGCCTGCATTTGATTTTCCAGATGTATAAGGTCATCCAAACTAAGTTCGTCAACGCATGGTCCCTTTAGTTCCCTGGGAGAAAGCAATTTAACTTACATAAGAGCAGTTTCCAGGAGCTAAAATTACACAAAACTGAGATATATAGGGGGTTAGAGTGGCTGCCTATCCACAATCTGCAGGAGCTCTTCACTTGTTAAGAAACCTGCATACTTAGAGCTCTCTTCCTGTCAGGAAAATAGACCACATAGTCATATGTCATATTATGGAACACCTACATTCTGTGGGAACATTCTAATACAAATTGGGCATGACGAGGTACTTATTTTATACTTAATTAAGCTAAGCAAGATGTTTGGTTCATCAAATAAGATCAACCATACAAATCAGCCTTACTAGGGGAATAATTAGTATTGGAGTACTTTTAATTTTTGAAATCCATAAATTTTTACAATAATTCCTAAACCGTACAAATTGACTGGACTCGACTTTTGTGGGCCAGGACTGTATCTTACCTGCGTCTCACACCCTCCTGTGGAGGCACTTGGATCTACATCAACACAGCTGTCATACCGTTTCAGGATCTCAGGCAGACTGGAAAACAATGTATATTAGCTATGCACAAGAGCTCATAGAAAACAAGACCCGTAGAGTTACGGGAAATTAACGAAATACATGGCATTAGTCCAAGAACAATATATAATCAGATGAGTCCAAAAATAAATAAAAATCTTTCACGAACTGCGCATAGTTTCTTGTTTTCCTATATAGGCAGGATCCTGGAGACGAATAAAACTAACCAATACAGTCAACAAAACAGAGATATCAAAACTTTGAAAAATTGGAAACATACCGGAAATATAACTCAACTGTTCTGAGATCTAGATCTACACATCTCTGTGACAAAACATCTAGTTGCATATATTTGGTACAAAGTAGACAAGCGGAAGCAGAGGAATTTGTCACATAACTCCACCTCAAGTCCAAGCGGTAATCCAATGCTAGTATGCATATATGTTTGTAATGGTGGTCTAAGAATCAGAAATGGTCCGTGTACAGCTTCATCTCAAAATTAGCTAGTATAGGCATCAAAAGATTCTTCGATCCAACTAAAAGATGAGTGAAGGCATGAAGATTGAAATATAACTGAACTCCCTTAAGGTGACATTATTTTAGACTCCAGTGACTCATATCATGGATGTCTGAGTGAAAAAAACGGCTTGGATTGATTGTGCTTAAACTTGGTTCATCAAATCAAACATTTTTTACTGAAGTCTTGTACTACACTACTATCAAACTTAATTTGGATATAATCAATATAAAAGGGCCTAAACAAGTGCGCTTTTGTTTATATTGGCTCAAGGAGCAGGCTTACATCAAACCAATCCAGCATGCAACCTAATAAGGTATATAGATTTACTTTTATTCTCATCTAGTACTTAAGACATTTCAGAGAAGCATAGATAAGAAGTTATAAAAGCAAAACATCTGCTGCTGGTAGAACGATTTTGTTAATAGAAATAAGAAAATCTCTTCATGAGATTCTAGTGCAAGAAATATGCCATGACCATGGTTAAACATGCATATATAGACATGTGTCCACACGCACATATTGTGTATCCAACTTTCTAAGACACAAGTAAAGGGCATAATAGATGAATAAACTTCCTTTTAGGTGGATCCGGATAGATGATAAACGACAAAAATATTTGATAATTTCTTCATTTTGGGCTCAAGCTAGTCCAACGATTGCCTTCATGTACTAACTCTATACAACATTGAGATTTGACATCAAGTACCAAAATCTCAATTCCTTTACTCTTTAAGGCATCATGATTTTGTAAGGTACTTACGTAAGGGCAAGCAACAACAATTATAGTACTTTTTGATTATATTGTGATTTCCTATTTGTCTTAAGTTGATTTTTGGATCTTAATTATTGAACAATCGAAATATACAACAACCAAGCGCATATTCCCAATAAATTGGAGAAAACCGAGATGGAGGTCATGGAGAATGACATAATCATGAGAAGAATAGACAAATCATGTCTTTTATATGACCTCCACATTTTCTTCAATCATCCTCGTGCTCTACACATTCACCTCAGATCGAGAGTTTTGTTGCATCGTACGTAGAGCGATACTTTGAACTATTTGAATACTTTGAAGTAGGGTGATAGAAAATTGAAAGTTTAGCTTAGTAGAACAATAGGAAATTGGAAGTTTAGCTTATTTTGGCGATCGACTTTATAAGGGATATTTTTCCACAATTGTATGATTCATAGCGTACAGTGCCCACTTTAGGCCCCAAAAGCGTCATATATTTGTTCCGAGGCGTCACATCGATTAAGCTATGACCAATGTTATAAACCTAGTTCTACCAGATCAGCTTTCGAATGCAAGAGTATTTTTTCGTTCCAACAGTTCTTCCCTTATACAAAAGACCACCACTTCCCCTTATCTAGGAGCTTACTACCTGGAGCCTCTCCTTGAATAGGGCCTTACATTTCTATGCTTGTTTGCTCCTGGGTCACACGGAGCGGAGTACTAGCTCTCCTACCAATTTTAAAGAACATATCTCAACAATGGCAACACCATTGTCTAAGCCCTAATACATTTGTGTTTAGACTTCATCGGAAAAGGCCTCACACCACCGAAGATATTTCACAATCCTATATACCAAGTATCACTACTTCATCATTCCGCTTATCAATGTGAGACTGTTGTTCAACCCAACTATCTTGCTCAGATCATTTTGTTCGACACATCCATATTGTACTCTCACCTCTGACGAAAAAAAATCATCCATAACTAGATTTCCTTGAGTAATAGATATTAAACCTTGTGTCTTAGGCTATAAGGCACTTCATTTCCCATGAAAAACATCAACAAGGGATACTGGTGCGGATTGGAGTGGGTTTTTTCCGTGTTCAATTATGAATAATTCTGAAAAAGTAGCTCTACATTTTCTTCTCATATTCATATATTTTGCCTGAAAAAGGAGAGTAATTTTTTTCTAGTTTTACAATAAGGGTATAATTATCTTTCTACCACAAAAAGGTAAGTGTCAAGTAGCAACGATGGCGAATTAAGTATTGACAAATAAATGAAGTCTTGGTTCCTATTAGTTTTAGTGTCCCCAGCATTTAAATTTCCGAAATTATGATAATTAGTCACCTTTCTTGTTTATGTACCAACATGCTATCATCTAAAACACACACACACACACACACACACACAAACAAAAAAAAAAACTACTTACTCATCAGAGATATGCAACTATATGACAATACTACTTATAAATGAACCAACAAGTACCTAAGTTAACAAATAAGTTAAACTCACAACTACAGGGACATGCTCATTGTCATAGTTACACATCCTCTAGTATGGCTTTGATATTACATACCATACTGGGAACTGATCACAAGATGTACCTTCAAGAAAATGGAATATTTAATACTGTATTTTAGCATTAGAATAAAATATAGTTAACCTAAGAAAAGTTTTTACGTTCAAACCCCTTCCAGATGGTTAACATGGTAAATGTAAACTGCCAGATATTTGACAGGTAAAGGTTTTACATTGAACCCCAATAAAAGGCCGGTTGTGATTACAATTCTTACTGTTTTCTTTCTAAAGTTATCACATGGCATCTGAAATAGTTGGGTACTGGTGGGGTGCTTCTACATGCGGTGATCATGCAATGCTGTCAAACACAACATGATAAACTCAACTGAAAATGAAGGCTTACAGAATATGGTTTCACACAGAAAACTAGATGATGACAATATTTATAACTTCACGTATTTAAGCAAATTAATCTAATTGATAGGTTTCAAGGGACAAACATAAAGATCACACACCCTAACAACTAACAAGAAGGAACTACTCTAGAATAGACCATTATAAAATGGTTTCAAACATAAACAATACTGACTTCTTCAAGACTCAAACAAACAAGGATGTCTAGAAGACCTGTATATGGTGTATGAAGAACTACAAGCAAATGCTCTCTTAACATCTTAAAATAATAAAAGGAGTAAGTTTGCTGTTTAATTTATCCTAGTGACAAAAAGAAATGAAATGAAAGCCAAGTTTTGCCCCATGCTGTTGTAATTAAGCACGCAAGATAAAATTTAAGATTCTTTTTCTTTTTGAAATTGTAATAAAATGTATAAAGGAAAATATTCTTAAAGTGGAAAGAGGGTGGTTTCGTAATTAGGAATAATTTAAGATCTCGGTTATAATTTACATAGTATAAAATAATATCCGATTTTATTTTTAAAGGAAAAAGTCTTGAATATGAAAAAAATAGAAAAATCCATTTAAAAGAGAAATAAAAGTAATGTAAAATTAGTCATTTAACAAAAAAAAATTAACAAACGTGCTTGCAATTTAATGGTGGGGACGTGTGCAGAGTTTTTGACACCACAAGGAGGTTTTGGACAATTAAGAAACCACCTACCACCTGGCGGTTTACCGACTCATCATAGGGCAAGTTATGTTGATAACCCCATATGTAGCAATGTTTTGAGATATTGAAATATTCCACAAATGTTATGAAAAAATGTTATTACAACAAGGGTAAAAATGACCTTTCCGTTCTATCGAGTAAGAGAAGTTTTAGTATCTTGTACATGCAAGAAACAACAGTAAACGGGAAAACTTGAGTTATAGAATCTTGAGGTGTAAACTACAGTTCGGTACAAATAGAAACCATAGTGGCGTAATTGTTTTTGAGAAAGTATGTAGGTAATTCACCTATGGATACAATTGATCAAAACTTTCTTACTAAATTACCATAGATATGCATTTGAGACAAGTAGATTAAAGAATTGTAAGGTTACCTCGTGCTAGCGTAGGCACACAAATATAGGCTTTTACTTTAGATGTTAAATCTAACAAGGATTTGTTAGGGGTGTGCGAAAGATAGACACGTACGAGATGGTCCAATTCTGCTTAGAAACCTATGAATTGCAAGCACTTTCGCATTTGCAATGGTAGGAAGACAAATAACAACGCGAGGAATGAGCCATCATGCGATGGTCCTCACAAGAGAATCCCCAACATAATTGGCATTGTGTTCGCAAGAAACCCGATGTAGTGTCCTTAGTCTCTACTTGTTAATTAGGAAAAAAAAAAGATCAGGACAAATTAACTTCATAACAAGAAACCAACTTGAACTTATGCTAGATAGATACATTACAGAATTGTACATTATACACTAAGATTTTTGAGAAAGAGCACAAAAATTAAATTTTAAGAAACGAAGCGAAAATCTCAATTTTACGACACTCCATACCTTTAATAGGAAGAAGATATGGTAATTTAGAATCTCTTCAAATTCCAGCTTAAAATTTGATTCAGTTTCAAATTCCATAGGTGATTTTTTTACTGTCGTCTCAAGCCAAGACAGTAAAAGAAAGTTGAGTAGCTTATAACAACCAACGTAAAACTGACAAATATTGTAAATGACACACTATGAATTTTCTTAAAGCGTTTCTCACTGACCAATGCATGATTTTTTTTTTTTTTATTATTATGCAAAGTTGATTTTAGCAAACACTTGGTTTAAAAGAGAGAAATTATCACTAAATTACTTCTAGGGCTGATCGAGTATGAGTCAAATAGATTCTTTTAATGAATATGGTAGATGATGTCTTCCACATAGTAAGTGGGCGCGTAATATCTTATAATTTCAGTCGGGGGCTGAAAGAATCCACACATAAAGCTTTTTTAAACTGAATGATATATGGAGCAAATTTAGTGGAACGAATATGTCCTAAGATACAATTTTCATCAAAATAATATTTTTGTATTAAAGGCAACTAAAGATCTCCTCTATGAATTCAAATGTGGCGGTTTACCAAGTAAGGACACATCATAGTGGAACGAAGAGGTAAAAAACATGATCATGACGTCTAATTATCATGCTAGTTTGAAGAGGAGGAAGCATGATAAAGATAGCTTTAAGAGGTACAAAAACCTTAAGAATGAACGAAGAAACTACCAAGTAAGGACACATCATGGTGGAACGAAGAGGTAAAAAACATGATCATGACGTCTAATTATCATGCTAGTTTGAAGAGGAGGAAGCATGATAAAGATAGCTTTAAGAGGTACAAAAACCTTAAGAATGAACGAAGAAAGTTGTCCTACTTGTATAAAGTTCGCTTTATTTATTTAATCGTTTTATCGTTACAGATATTTGGTTTAAGGTGAGAGTTCTTCCCTTGTTGACTATAAGAGAGCGCCTAAAATGGGTAAGATAAATGTTTAATCTCACACATCGACTTTTAGTTCTAGATTTTTCAATTCACTAAAGAAGTCCAAACGTAAAGCCTTCCAAGAACAAATGGTACAAGAAGCAAATTGGAAGGACGAAGATGACCAAAATAACGATATGTACTAAAGTAGGTGATCTCCTTGGTAAATTCGAATTTAGTTGGTTACTGGGTAAGAGCACCTTATGCTGCAATGATGAGATAAAATCGATGATCAACACAAAGTGAATTATCACACAAATTGGATTAAAATCATTGGTGGAGAAAGTTTCAGAAATACAAACTTGAAAATGAGATTAAGAAAACAATTTGATTCACATGTGACAAAGTCTACAAGAAGATCCTTTATTGTCCTTGATGTTTATGGAACACCTTGAGTTGCACATTTTATTAATGCTTCCACAAAATTTTCTTGTAAATTTGATCCAAAATTTATCTAATATAAAGGTAGGCATAACTTCTTTTTTTTGTGCCCAACACTACAGGTATAACACTCTATTCACTACATACTTATACGGGTACACGAGTTTGAGTACCATGTCGAGATTGACCTGATCTAGATCAAGAAATACTTGTCTCCGAACCTCAACTATTTCAAAGATCTAGACAACTTACCGACGGTAGTTGTGTTACAATGAGAACTCCAAGACGGTACATCTGTTATGCAGCTACACAACGACTGTGCACGTGGCTAGTTGTTTGTTGTCCTTGAGGTGACGGTGGTGCAAAGAGAGACATGTAGGCGAGGAATATGGTGGCCAATAAGACATGAAGAAAGAAACTAACCACCAAGTGAGCAAGAAGTAGATCGGAGAGTGAAATAAGGAATGAACACCACGAGTAAGAGAGAACCAATGTAGAAGAAGAGGGCACTAGCGATTTCAGATGCGGAAGAAACTTGTGAGAGAAAGGAGCAAGAAGAGAACTATTATGTGTTTATGTATGTCTCTCATGGTGTGAGGTACATGTGCAAGGAGAAAGAGAAAGCACCTAGTAATTAGGTTAAATAACTCTTCCAAAAAATATAGTCAAGATATGTATGTTGGCTCATATACGAGCGAAAAATTCGCAAACTGTCATTTAACCAACAACTTTTTGAGTCCCAAAGTCCAAAAGCTCGCGTCGTGATAGGTATGTCTAATAAAGTTCAAGTGCCTCACTCGAATGCACACCCAAATAGTGGCAGTTTTATGTTCCCTTTATCGCACGACCTATCTGTCAAAAGTTGTTTCCGACGTGCAAACCCTTCCTTAATTTGAATACATCACTACAATGTACTTGCATTATCTAAACGAAAATGCATGCAAGTCATAAAAGTTGAGATAAAGGCCATTGAGAGGGATAAAATTTGGGAATTAGCTAGATTCACAAAAAGAAGAAGCCATGTAAATCACAAGGGCATCTATATGGAGAAATATGAGCTTGTGGATTAGCTAAGAGGTATATAACAAGGTTAATCGCCCGGGGATACGTACAAACTTAAAAAATCAACTATTTTAAGACGATTGCATCAGTTGAAAATATTAACATAGTTCAAATTTCTCCATAATTAACATTGCTGAGAGTTGTAACATTTAGACATGAAGTTACATTTTTGCATGAAGAGGTTTAGGACAAACAATACATGAACGTACCACCAATCAACAGATAGAAACAAGGCATGGTAAGTCAACTAACAAAACCTTAAATATGGTCTTGTTAAAGAACTTGAGGTTTAGGGCAAAAAATACATGAAGATACCAACAATTAACAAATAGAAACAAGGCATAGTAAGTGGGCTAATAAAACCTTCATATGGTCTTATTAAAGAAGTTCGTGAAAGTGATGTTCAAGTGGATATTCTTGCAGTCAAGTAGTACACTAGCCCCTAATCCAACGTGATCCAATTGGGTAAACAATTACATCAAGTTTACGTAAAATTATAGAAAATTTACGTAATAATTGTGACTAGAGTTACTTTCCTAGTATAATATAGTCCACTTATACATAACTATAGTTTGACTCATAAAAATTATGACTTACAGGCACCCCCAGATTCTGATATAGAAAAATTCGTAAATCTTTTATCGTCTTATTAATGTATATTCTGGTGAACTTGTATTGTTGCATAACAATTAATATCAATAAGTCCAGCCTAAATGAGATAAGATTCGGTGGATGGAGGAACATCGCCTATTGAAAAGTTTAAAGATTTGGATTATGGGTTTTGGAGGATGCAGATCGAACGATATAATAGAGACTTATAGAAATGTCGAAAGAATACGACAAAGGACGAGTTGAGAAGTGTTGGATGTGAAGAAGGCTGTGCATTTGTTTGTCTTTGTTGTAGAACGCAAATACAACGACAAAGAAACGCAAAAGTTATATCTAGAATTTCGGCCAATGTGTTCAAGAATGTAGAAAAATTCATAAATCTTTTATCGTCTTACTAAAGTATATTCTGGTGAACGAACTTGTATTGTTGCATAACAATTGATATCAAGAAGTCCAGCCTAAATGAGATAAGATTCGGTGGATGGAGGAACATCGCCTATTGAAAAGTTTAAAGATTTGGATTATAGGTTTTGGAGGATGTAGATCGAACGATATAATAGAGATTTATGGAAATGTCGAAAGAATACGACAAAGGAGATGAAACCCACGAGTTGAGAAGTGTTGGATGTGAAGAAGGCGTGTGCATTTGTTTGTCTCTGTTGTAGAACGGAAATACAACGAAAAAGAAACGCAAAAGTTAAATCTAGAATTTCGGCCAACATGTTCAAGAAGCCATCAATAGCAAACAAGGTCCATCTGATGAGGCTATAGTGAAGTTTCAAGTATAAGTGTGAAATGTAAATACAACGAAAGAACTCTAAAAGTGAATGCAACTCTTTGTATTTGTACTAGCGCTTAAGGTCGGGGAGCAAATAAGATGAGATACCCTGGAGGGTTAAATGAGAGTTCTTTTGTATATAACTGCTACCACCAAAGATATTATCTCTTTCGTAGGAGCAAAACAGTAATGGTGATCTATGGAACTAAGTACTTGGCAACATGAGCTAAAACAATTGATTTCAAATGCTAAACTTTCATGTCTCAACATAGTTATCTTTAGGCTTTATGAGGGTTGCGTGTCTAGAAAACAGAAACGAGGGTTACAAAAGGCGGCGAAACCTTGAGAAGAAAGGGCTAAAGCCAGGACATAGTGATTAATGACCAAAATTGCTAACACCTATTGGTAGCGGTGTCATACTACATGAGCTTGATGGCTTCTCGATATTTTGAGTTTATTTTCTGAAATTAAAAGTTGGCGCTTTTGATTTTTTGAGGAAAAGGAAAGTCTCGGTAAAAAACTAAACGAGTCTGAAAGTGCTTAAGATCTGACACTTGTGGAGAACATCTGCTTTTATTATTGTGTAATGAATGACATTTACATGAAAAAGACTTTTAGAGGAACGCCTTAGTAGATGAGGTTGCAGGTATAAATAAAACCTCGAACGCACACGCTACGTGCACGAGGTTGACATGCAGATTGAATATGTTTTCAAAAGATGCAGTTTACATTGTTGTTTCCTCGATTAACATATCATCAACAGTTCCTTTGAGTAATGGCACACTAGAAGCCCTAAGAGTGATGGAGAGGTAAACTTGTCTTCCTTGAGAGTATTTGGTTGTGTTTTTTACATATGCATTGATATTTCTACTAGAAGTAATATAGATGCTAAAACTGTAGTTTGGCTATCGTGGTGATAAATTTGGGACGACTAAATTAGATGATAATTCATAGTCGATATGTCATATTTAATGAATAGATTGTAGGAGATTAGGTTGGACGTACAAAATATTGACATTGCAATTACTAAAGTTTGATGCGTTATGTTGTAGAGCCAGACATTTCAAAAATAGATGCAAGCTAAGTTCAGAACAACCAAGAATTGTTAAAGGTTGAATTAATATGCGAGTAGGTTCCTTAAAGAGATCAAGTAGACAACAACCTCCTTAAACTCTCTTTTGTTGGTTGATACTGGTGAGCCCACTATGTGATGCGAAACTATGCAGAGTGACGATTCGAACAAATGGAAGCTTGCAATGAATGATGAAAAAAGTTTCTTAATTCTAACATCTTGTTGAGCTCCTAAAGGTTAAGAAGGCTCTCCATGACATAACTAGTGGATTTCCTAAATTAAGGAGGAGGCAAAGTAAGGCAAATGTTACAAGGACTCAGTTGCGAAAGGATTCCAAAAAAAAAGAGAAATTGGTTACACACACACACATATATATATATATATATATATATATATATATACTCGTGAAGATATTTGCCATCCTATTGATTTGAAGTGTATGCATCGAGGTAAAACAAAATTGATATGAAGATAGTTTTTCTTCTTGGTAACAAATGGGAAAGACATATAGATGAAGAAATCAAAAGGGTATTTCTTGAAGGTAACAATGAGCTTATGTTGCATGCAAGAAACAACTTGCGGCCTAAAACAAGTTAAGAGAAAATAACTATGGAGTTCGACGGATTTATTCTTGAATTTAATTTTCTTAGATGTAATGTTGACTAATGTTTCTACATAAAGAGTTACATTAGCGTCACCTACTACTATTATAAGTTGATGGTATGTTAGCTGGGGGTTCCTACACAAAAGTATATAAGTTGAAGAAGCAAATGTATGAACGATTTCCTATGAATAATCTTCAAAAGGTTAACAATTCCTAGATATGAATATAAATTGAGATAATGAGGCAGGAAAGTTGTATCACTAAATATATCAAGAGAATCTTGAACATGTCCAATATGTGAGCTGTAATTCTAGTGAGTAATACATTATGTAGCCATTTTGGACTATCGAATAAAGAGTCACCTAGCAATATGCCCACTGGTTTTCAAGATAACGACAATGGTGGAGCAAGAGACCTGGAACATCCTGATACTTATGTGCCAATCCAAAGCTATGAATAAAGTGAAGAACTCATTCATTCATACAAAATCACAAAGCTCAACCAATTTATGGTCGACTCTCAATTGTATCTCGGTAGCGTAGGTTGCGAGTGTTTGTGTCTTTTAGGCCCCTTCAAACTAGGAACATATCCATGCAACTAACCAAAATGGAAGTTGTAGCTTTTGCAATTGCGAGCTTTAAAGAAACAAAAAGAGTGTAGAAAGCCTTTCTTGAACTTGACAATCGCAAAATCATCGACTCGCACAAGTCGTAAATCAAGCTAACTTTCCACTTAGAGCATGAAACAATACTTTGCCTCAATGAAGGAACATCGAGTCATCAGTAATTGAAACTTGCATTAAAATCATCTATACCTAGTAAAAACTTAAGAGAATGAGTCTAGTTAGGTAAGAATAATTGATTGTGTGGAAATCAATAGAGCCCCATCGTTGCATGCATACTCATCCTCATCACAAAATAACTAATTGTTTTAAAACGTATAGTAAATTATTTGAGAGCTTTGAGACACAAGTTGAGCATTCTCTCATAGTTAATTTTTATGAGGGTTTTCTCACTACTTCTTCACATATCTGGACATCAATTCGTATCAGACCTCTCACGAGGAAGTGAGATATAGAAGATTAGGTTGAATTGGACAACCATCATACTAGTAAGTAGTTAACACTAGCCGAAGAAAGATAAACCGTACCAAGAGTTCGTAAAAGCCAATAGGGGCGAAGGACACTGAATTTTTTCACATTGAGGTCCATGAGAATGACCGGGCCCGTAAGAATGGTCTCCCCATTGCTAATTTAAAAACGATAATGTCACCTGGATTACGATAGCGTCGCATGGACTACGGCTTTAGCAACAAAGAACGACCTTTGGCAATGTGTGCACTGCACATATTGAGTATAAATTGGAAACGATACCATGTAAATTAGCGCCCAAAAAGAAGAAAAAGATCAAAGCAACAAAATTAGCAAAATGTAGAAAAACATGCTACATTGATCAATCTCATACTAATTAATATTTGATGGTTTTCATACATCAACTAATATTGTAACAAACTAGCAATTTAACTAATGATACCAAACTTTAGCAAAGCTGAAAGAGATATGCTATAGAAAGAAATGATTCGTCTATGATTTTACATGTTACCCTTAAATAGTAACTAACTATCAAGATAAATCAACTTTGTTACAATAGTTAATTTAGTTAAATGACTAATCTCGACCACTTAACTACCGTGACAACTAAGTATTAGAAAGATCACGTGTGGATATGTACATAAGGCACTTGCGGACACATCACGTGGGTATATATGTACATAAGGCACTTGCGGACACATTGCCTCCAACGACGAGCACTCACTTCATTGATCAGAGCACAACAATGCCCGAGGAGTAATATTTTTGCACTTGGGGTTATAGTACGGCTATGATAACTTTTAGTCAATCTTAAATGATTTTCATCTCTTAAACTACTTAAGCTCTATTCAATCAAAAAACTACTTAAAGCTATAGAGGAAGTTCTAAGTCTAACCTTCATTAATGGGAAACTGAAATGCTGCTTTCAGAATGCCCAATACTATATAGGTTATATTTCGTTCGAGAGAAATAGTTGGGCCACCATCTGTTTTTCCTAAACATAATAGAAGTTGTGTCTCTCTACCAAGCATTAATATTGATATACAATTAGTGCACATATAATCATAAGCTGTAAGGTAAAAAGAGATGAGAAAAAAATAAGAAGTAATAACAAAAATTACAACACCTAGTAATGAAGTGTACTGTTGCGGTTTGTTGTCCTTAAAGCTCCAAAACAGCATAAAATATAGTAGCATATTAAAGAACAAAACAAGCAAACATGATGTAATAACTGAAAGAGAAAAGGGACATCATAAAGGTTCAATCATCTATCTCCATGTACGACAATTCAGTAGCGCCCTTGTAATGACACGTTTAGTAGCTTATTTTCCCCCCTACGCAGCAGCTACGCTAACGCTGCGTGCCTGTACATGTAGCACGCCTCAAAGCCATCTGATCAGACATTTACTGACACACAAACAAAACCTTTTATTATTTTAACGTGTGACTCATTAAAATAATGTTAACGGCTGTTTTTCCTTATTGGGAAACGAAAAAAGGATTTAAATTTCTATTTCCCTATCAAGACAAGTCCAAATAGTTTTCAGCCGCTAAATTCAAACCCCAAAGTCAATAATAACATTAAGTTTGTTTCTTAAGTAATTATCCACAGGAATGGATGGATAAGCACTCACTATTTGACTCGACGTCGCAATTGATTTTTTCACGGTCTAACCCTAACTTTTTTATTTTAAAAGAAAAGAAAAAAAAAACCCTAACTTTTGTTACTAAATTAAGACTATTTCAGTTACTATTTTGGGAAATTTGAAACCATCTAAAAATACAACTTATGCCTTAACAGGAAAAATAAATAATTGACAAACAAGAGTACCGAATACACATCAAGATCTAAAGGACCAATTATAACAAAAACAGAAAAAAAAAATGAAGTAAAATATTATTCGTAATTAGTAAATTAGTAACCTGTTGGTGCTAGAGTAATTGTATAGCTTCCCTCTGTTGGAGAAGATAACAACTCCCACATCGGCATCGCACAAAACTGATAACTCTTTTGCTTTTTTAAGCAAACCTTTTCTCCTCTTGGAAAAAGTGACTTGCCTCGCGCTCTTGTCCTCGATTCGCTTTATCTCCAATTTTCTCCTCCCCATTTTTCAACGCTAAAGAAATTAATCTCAAGAGTAACTTAATAAAATGTATGTATGTTCTTTTACATTCTCGTATGAGATATTTCTTCTCTCTCTACTTTTTACAACAAAACGACAATAAAATGCCAATGCTGTAATTAAAATGATTTGAGGAAAGATTTTATAAGATGATAACTGCGAAAACGTGAGGGCCGCCAAACTTGGGACACGTGTCTGTCGCTCAGTTAATGTCCCGTTTTGGGTTCGTGTCCCATGTTGCACTATTGTGATTTTACTGACCCCGAATATGGCAAAGCTTTTATTAACTTTGTCTTGGGCAAAGATATTCTAATAATATGGTCAATATATAAGGGGAAGTGTAGTGACAAGTTATCGCGTCTTTTGAGATCTGCTGACGGGTTGGCTGACTATATTGAGCATTGAGAAATGTTAGTGACGAATTAAGTAAATTTTTTAAAGTCCATAGAGCACTTTTACTAATTGAGGTATGTAATAAATCGAAGTTTTTAATCTCAAGCTATCTTTTATACGAATGTGACACTCAATTATGTGAGTGATTGCCAGCTCAATTTGCCTGTTATTTAACAAATTGACATCATTTTGTTTTGTTACTTTTACGATAGAGACTGTTAAGACGGGAACTAGTTAGTGCAAGATCACCAACTAAGATCTACTGACCACTATGTATAATTAATTAATTCCATTCGATTTTAATTTATCTCTGATGTACTTAATAAGAAATAACAATTCCAGAAATTCAATCTTAAAGCTCATGAATTAATGTTTTAACTTTTAAACCATGCATACTTCTATAGTCAACGCATCTATCTGTCACAATATTTGAGATTGGTATTTCATAATGTATATATTTAAGATTAGTATTTCATAATTCAAAGATTGCTCGCTGAATAATAATTAGGCTTTTCATGTTTTAATATTGCTGTGAGACAAAGAATTTAAAGTTAAGTTATGATTAAATTTGATACGAGCGCACGGCATATTGACCGTCCGGAATCATATTTAATTCTACTCTATATTTGTTCGATATTTGACTAAAGTTTAGATGGTTTTGTATTCACGAGTATTATGGTGATTATTGTTAGTGAACTGGATAAATGAATAACTGATGATTTCTCACTGGAACATTTTAAATTATATTTTTGATATAGCAATTTGTATGTCAAAGTTTTACTAATCAGTCCAACTAGCACGATTTAGTAACTTCATTTACAAAAGAGAATCAAAGAGAGAAGAAGTTACATATATTATTTCGACAAAATATTGAGTTTCTACAATTGTGGGAGTGAATAAATAAAAAGAATATATGATACTTAGGATATTTAATATTTTTCATTCCACAAATAAAAGGCCGGTAAATTAGAGATCCTTGAAATTTAAATCCGGCCGAAACAATACTTGGTAATATTGCTAGCCATTTACGAAATTATAAAAGTCATAATCTCATAATCAAGTTTAGTATTTAGGTAGTTTGAAAATTTAGTGTGAAATATTGAATAAGGAATATTAATTTAATTGTAGAAGGTTGAACAACTATTGCTTTGTAACTGAATCGTTTCCAAAAATATTTACTTGAAGCGATGTAACATTGGTGTCTCGTGATTCATAATAAGGGAGTTTACAAATGCTTGTTAAAAAGGTTTATTGGCTCTTATAGCTGCAAAAACATATTTTTAGTATTTGCAATACTCACTTTTGTTTCTCAAGTAGAAGAAATTATTTCGAGCAATTGTTGCACGATGAGATGGCACAACAAGTCGGTTTAGTAGTGTAGATGCATGGTTGAGATAAGATTGTGGAGTGGCTAGTGCCTAAATTTATGGAAATATAATGATCTTGGCCGTTTGTTGCATTAAGTAAGTAATGCAACAGTTGCATAAAATAATTTTTCATGCAGCAGAGTCAGAGTCAGAGTTAGAGGTGCTTCTCCAACTTCTTTTCAAAATATGTTATTTTTAAAAAAAAAATTAAAAGGAAAAATCACTTCTCATTAGTTTTTGTATATACCTAATTAATGCTTTTAATTAGCTTTTTGAAAGGATTTGCAAACACTCTCGAGTTTTTGTCAAAAAGTTACTCAAAGTGATTTTAACAAAAAAAAAATGAACAAACTCCTTTTATAAGCTCTTGCAAACCTTTCCTTAAACTCTCGTGTTTGATTAACGCAAGTTAGAATTTCATTAATTTTGATAAGCCGATTCAACTTATTAGTATACCATTTGGTTCATCACGTTGATGAACTTATTTACTCCATTGCTTTCAGCCTAGCTATTTGTTTGCATAACTTGATTGCATCTCAGTAATTAAGTTCGATTAAAGGTTAAATTATATTCCGATGAGCGATCTTGGGCTAATTTAATTAGTTGTCCACAAATGGACTCATAGTTGATTCCGATAAGCTATCTTGGGCTAATTTAATTAGTTGTCCACATATGGCCCCATATAGTTGATATTAAGAGGCAAATGTCACTCGATGCCATGGTTTCGTATACTTAAACACCCAATTTTTGATTAAAATTAAATAGAATCTCAAGCAATTTATTAGTTAGGATTAATATTATACAAACAACTAGATATGAATTATCAAGGTTTCAAACGTGGCTTACTTTCTTTATCTAGACAAGTAATCATATAGATGTTCATATGGATATAGATAGGTCGCTATCTAACTTGGGGAGAATGATTTTAGCAATTCTTTTAAAAATTTAAAGTATGGTATAATATGCGAGTCAAAAATAAAGTTTCACTTATGATTTTATAAAATTTTGCATAAAACCCTCTTTTTATAAAATCATAATGGGAATTTTAGATAATTAACAAATTACAGAAAGGTTTAGTACAAAATTTTGAAATTATTTGGGAGTTTTGGAGTGATATCAACCCAAAATGAAAGGTTGATCAATTATTTAGAGGATAAATCGCACAAAACTCAATGAAGTAAGGGGTATTTCTCACAAATCGAAACGTTAGGGGTGAAATGCAAATGCCCCATAAATTGGAGTTTGCTGTAATTAACCCTTTAATTGCCACCAGAAAATTAAACGATCATATCATACAAAGTTGGGAAAACGAATAATTTGATAAAACTTAATCTTAAATAATTAGAAAATATAGTTAACTAGGGTGAAACCAACAAAAGTTTATTGGACGCTCCTAGTGAAGCACGTGGTCGGCGAAGAAATAATCCCTCCCCCACTTAGTCGATCATGCATAGGTGGAAAAGGGGGAGTGGTAAAGCAGTGCGGTGTAGAAAAATAAAAACGAAAAAACAAAAAATGTTGGCAATCTTTTTTTTTCCCATTTTCAATCATTCACGTGTCGGCAACGTCGCAAATCCTAAGTTTTTATTGTTTTGTTCATTCTTTAACCGATCAATGCAATTTAAAATTTAGTGTTGGCTTTGTTGTCCACTACGTAGCTCACCTATCCTTTCTTCTTACTTCTTATCTACGTTTTACTCGTATCTTTTCGCTTTCTATCATATATGATCCCCAAGCACTCTCTACTACGAAAAAGATAGAAACGTACATAAACAAACTGAGATGATGACGTAGCATAAGAGCTCCAACACTCCATTTTTTGGTAAGTTTAAATTATTGATCGTTTTCTTTTCAGTCCATTACATGTTGCATTATCATACATGTGGTAATTCCAGTGTTTCTTTCCCAGATCCATCGGTTTATTGGTTTGAGTGTGTACGTATATGTGTATTTAAAAAGAAAAAAAAAACTGTAAAGTTGTCATACAATATATATATTATTCTCAGGTTGGTATATTTGATCTTTTAAGAATACATCATGTACAATTGAGAATCCCTAATCCAAGATCCACCTACGGCGTAGTGCAGACGTATACATGCAAATAGTTAATAATATTGTATTTTAATTATTATAATAAAATATTATATTTTTGGTTCAAAAAGTAATAACTAATATTACAAATGGTACCTTGTAGATTTACAAATGCGGGAGCACTCCCAAACTACAAATGTCGCACATTGGGTGCTAGGTGTAAATTGTCTCGCCATTATTTCCATGCACACGCGTACGGCTTTGTGGTTCCAGATATCCGTAGCTACTTTCATTCTCCTTTATAAAAAATAACTATAAAAAAGAAATGAACGTCCTTGAATTTGGCTCTTGAAAAAATGTTCCCGTATTCTCTTAATATAATTTCTGATTAATCAGGTTACCGAGTAGCAATTGTTACAGCATAGGCTCATAAAGTTTTAGCTCATCAACACGTCAATCGAGATAAAAGAATTTTTATTAGCAACTGTTTTTGATCTAAGAAATCAATTCTTAGAATAATTTGACGAGGGCAATGTGGCAGACTGTACATGATTTATGCCTCTTAAAGATGATATTCACGAGCATGCAGAGTAAGAGATTTGCCGTGGACAACACTGATGGTGATAAGAATAGTCCTAAAGAAACAAAAAGAAACAAGTCTAGTGAAGGACAGTTGTGTAGACATACTACAATATATACTAGCTAAACTTTGTGAACAGGGACTGGGAATGATTTTTCCTTTTCCCCTTTGTTTAACCAAATACTTGAGTCTAAAGCAAGACCAAATAACTTATTTTCCTTCACTCTCTTTAAACATGTTCAGCAAATTAACTAAGGACATAAAAGATTGAGATAAAGACTCGCTCATTATAATACATAGCCAGAAAAGTGGGAAGTCTAACATTAAATAAAACAAGAGCAAGCTTTATTATCATTTGTCAAGTAACTTGTAAATGGTTCTTTGATAATGTGGGTACCAACTTAGCTGCATGCATGCATTCGGAGTTGGATACAGAAAACAGGTATCAAATGAAGTAATAAAGAACCTAAGTGCAATCAACAGGAAAACCATGTCCTCATCAGAAGTTTCAAGATAGGCACATAACTATCAATCTGCCCTCATGTCATATATTTGTTTGGAGTTTGGACTAGAAAGACTTAAACAGAAAATCAACGGGTTTTCTTATTTCCCCGAACACAACACTGGAATATTACTTAGCATATATATGCCAACATTTGGTTCTACTTGATCTGCCCCATTATACATATAACATACTTCAAGCAATCGAAACGAACTTTACTGCAGCCTGGGTCTCACTTGACCGATAGAATACAATTACATGACATTTTATTTTATTAAATACTTACAAATAGAAGAAACTTACATGTAATATGCATTATTTATTAATACCATACCAATGCATAAGCTCCCATAAACAAGGTGTCTCAGCCAACTTATAGAGAGAGATACTACAATTACTTCTTCGGTAAATCGAGCAATGAATGTTGCCGTCATCCAGTCATTTGGTTGTCAGCGAGGACATTGAGATCTATTATTATCTTGTTTGTCTTCCCAGCAACCTGTCAAAGGGTGAAGACAGACAATTGGAAGGGTAAATATTCTGAGACTTATTCGGATACTTCGTATATAAACAATTCAGTAGATACTGGAGTGGATTAATAGAGGAATAATTGTTTTTAAGGGTTGATCACCTTCTCCTCCAGAAGCTTGTTTTCTTCTACCAACATCTTTTCCTGTCCACAAAAGGAATCATGTAAGCTGCTCTAGCTACAGATAAGCGACCAAGGTAAATATTCTATTTATGAATCTCGTTTGATATAATTTTCTTGATGTTCCAATTACATGAAACTACTGAGATTATCAAGATTTTGATATAGAATACAAGACAATAAACCGAACGTAAGTTCAAGGCATGAGTTACTGTTTAGTATCTAATCCTTCGGTTAGTTTAATCCCTTTCTGACATACCTGGAGAACAGGGCAAAGTACTATATGCTTTCATGTTATGAAGATATGAGTAGTATGACTCTGTCCTATACCAGCATCACATCTCACCAAATGCTTCAAACTCCAAACACGTCGACCTCATTCGTCCACAAGGCTCCTGTATAATGACCTTGTTGAGGCCGACCCTCACTAACAGGAATCAGACCCTATGACATAAGCCGACATAGTCAGGGGCACGTGCAGTAGGCTGAGTGAAAAGACCCAATAGGACAGGATCCATATCTTTTTCACCCAGGTCTTAGCCTATAACCACGTCGCTCCAGATTAGTCAAAGTACGTCATTTTTTCACCAAAATTTACTGTTTGCTTCAACCTCTTAACTGACTTAAGCATCACAGGGGCCTTAGCTAGAGCCTCCAGTTAGCCTTATTTTTCTTGTCTGAGTACAAATAGTTCTCCTTGTACACCAGAGCTAGGTTGCAGCCTCACCAGGCTGATACAACACCCCCAAATGAGTAGCAACTAAGTTATGGAGGAATTAAGTCAATGTAAGATATAGCACACACTAACACATTACAACATGTATTTTATAAGAGAACAATGAGAGTAACACTGTAACACTCAAATTCTACTTTAAAAAAAGGGTTAATTGCAGCAAACCCCCCAATCTTTGGGGTTTGTATCATTTTGCCCCCTAACCTATAAAAATGTGCGAAATGCCCCCAATCTATTTACTTTTGTGCAATTTGCCCCCTGATGTCAAATCTGATGGACAAAAATTTAGAGATGTGTCCAAAATGAACGGTTAATCAACAACTCAGGGGGCAAATCGCACAACAATCAAGAGGTTAGGGGATAAAGTGCAACAAACCCCATAGATTGGGGGGTTTTGATACAATTAACCATAAAAAAAAGACTAGCAAGTTTCAAAAGTAGGGGCATCAAGATGAGTTTTCACTCCTAGATTAAGTAATAGCTCAATATTACCAGTCACAATGCCCCAAAGGTAATGGCAAAATAGAGCAACATACCTTTTCATTAAGACTTGATATAGAGTCCATCATCAAATGTGTCTGCAAAGATTGGACAATTCAGTTTCACGATAAACAACAGTGTACATACATAAGGTAAGTTGCAATCCCGCTGCATATGTATAGATATGTGAGTATATGAAAAGCATGCAAAAAGAATCAAACTGCATATAGGTAGAAAGATGAATAGGATGATATAGGCACATGATGTTGAGTGGCGAAAGAGGAAAAGAATGCAAAACAAGTTTAAGTTTTACAACGAATTTCCTTGATTCTGCAAGTTTACATGTTAAAAGCTGAGTCTAATATGCTTGCTTGGGACTAATCTATTGAAATCTGTAATGAACTGCCTCAGACCCCCGGTCCACAATAATATTTGATAGTATCTACAATAATAAATGTCATCTTTTCGATTCCATCATATCTCTTGATATCACCATATTTATTTGGAACAAAAAACTCTATAGAAAGAGCAATGCAAGATGTAAAGCATTGAAGCTTCTGGGATGATTTGGGAACAGGGTCTTTATATCTTCACCGAACAAAATGATATTCACTCTGTTCTTAAACACAGTGCATATAGACTTTATTTTAGCAAATTCCTACAGAAAGTTTAAGAATTTCTATCATCATCTTTGTTACCTTAAAACTTCTTAGTCAAGATATAATGTACTACCCAAGCAAGACAAAACTTAACCTTTTAAGCAAAACAAAAATTCTGGAATCAGAAAAGATTTGTGTATATCCATATGTGACTGCTTATTAACCAGCAGAAAGAGAAAACAAAGAACAGGGGGAATAACATAAGGAACTTTTTAATGTTTTGAGTTAAAATGTGATCATCTAAGATATAAGATGAAGGGAATGGAAACCTTTGTTGATCTTGCTTCTATAAGTGCAGCCTGCAGTTGATTCTCGAGATGTACAAGGTCAGTCGTACTAAGATCGTCAGAGCATGGCTCCTCTAGTTCCCTGGGAGAAAGCAATTTAGCTTACGTTAGAGCAGTTTCCAAAATTACACAAAACTGAGAGTTAAATAAAGGGTTTAAGTGGCTGCCTATCCACAATGTGCAGGAGCTCTCCACTTGTTAGGAAACCTTCATATTTAGAGACCTCTTCCTGCCAGGCAAATATACAAAATAGTCATTTTGTGATGTAACATACCTTCCTATATCGAGAGAACATTCTTATACAAATCTTTCTTGTATTAATCTTGATATCTAGAGGAACTCATATATTACTAATGAAACAAGCCATAAAATTTTAAGAATTGGTATGAAATGGTAAAATCCATAATTATCTTATTCAATTGCAAAGGATTAAACTCCAAATTCTACTTTGGATTTGGAAGTTTTTTGATTCAAGAAAGAGAAACTCGTAAAGATTCCAGTTAGCTTTTTGTTTTACATTGTTCTATGTAAAATGTGTCGTGGATGGAGCATTAAGTTGGTGCTGTAAACTTCATATCTGCAAATAACTTCAGAAACCATATTCTACAATATCTCTAAATGGAGGAAGAGAAAAGCAGACTTTAGTTGAAAGATCTATCATAAAAAAAATGTTCGATCTTTCAGGAGAATCTTTCCAAAGGACTCTAAAAACCAAGTGAATCATAAACGTGTTAACAATTATACAACATTTTTATTTCTTGAGTTTAATGGAATAGGTCTTAAACCATACAGAAGGATGGGACTCAACTTGCGTGGGACTGAGTATATCTTACCAGTGTCTCACAAACTCCAGTGGAGGCACTTGTATCTACTTCGGCACTGCTGTGATACCGTTTCAGGATCTCAGGCAGGCTGGAAAGTAATGAATATTAGTAATGAGTAGAGCTAGCTTATATAAAATGATATCCGCAGAGTAATTGGAAATTAACGAAGTACACGGGGGAAATTGAATTAAAATAGGCAGAAGACCGGAAACTGAATCAGAGTTTTAACAAAAGGTAGATATTTCCATGCGTTCCTTTATAGATAGAATCAGAAAGACCAATAAAACTAACTAATAGAAATCAATAAAGCAAATAAATCCAAGTTTGAAAAATTAGAACCATATCTGAAATTATAACCCCATAACTGTTCCGAGAGTCAAATTGAGATCTCTATATCTCAGTTTGACATTGAACATTTAGGAGCATATATTTTCTACAAAGTAGACAAATGAAGCAGAGAAATTTGACACATATAAGTACGCAATGGTGATCAAGGAATCGTATTTAGTCCATGTAAAATTTCTTCTCAGCATTCGCTTATATAGGGCTCAACACAATTATCTATCCAAATAAAAGACGAGAGAGGGCATGAACGCCTTATTCTTGCAAAACAAATCCTTGAGATAATTATATCTATGACTCGAGTGTGATAGTCTTGTATCACGGGTGTCAAAGTTTGATACCGGCTTGGGTTGAATATGCTCAAACTCAGAGATAATCAACAAAAGTGGCCTGAACAAGTGAGCTTTTAATCTTATGCGTCTCTTTTGCCTTTGACGTTTCAGTGAAACAAAGAAATTAATCTAAAGTTAATGTTTTTTATGTCACTGAATAATGCAATATATGCTCAAATCGGGACTAACTATAAATGTAGACCACTGTCACGATACATATAGAGTCTCTAAATGGAGAATCTAATGCTGGAAATAAGTCATGAACAAGAGTGGTTAAATCACATTCAGGGACACATACAATATTTACACATGTCGGGCATCCAACTTTCTAATACACGGATATATAGCATAATATCTAGGTGAATAAACTCCCATTTATGTTATCAAATAGACGATAAATGACAGAAATTTGATAATTCCTGCATGTTAGGCTCAAGATGGTCTTGCTATTAAATACCAAAATCTCAATGCCTCTTGCTCTTTTGAGGCATCCTGTTTTTCTAAGGTACTCACGGTAAGTCAAGCGACAAAATTCTCTTTGCGATCCTTGATTATATTGTGACATTTAATCCATCTTATGTTGAGTTTTCCATATTGATAATTGGACCATGGGGAGTGCTGCACAACAACAATAACAAAAACAAAATTGAAAATCACTAAATAAGATGGAAAAACCAACTAGACAGATCATGCCATTGTTACAGCCTCGGCCAAAGTCACGACACCACCCAAAAACTTGTTACGAGACCGTATCATTTAGAAGCTGATCAAAAGAAGAAATGGAAATAAAGCAATTATTTGTAATATAGAATTTCAACGAAAATGGTTACTTGTCTCGACTAATGAGTAATAACTCTTGTCGCATTCTGTGGGACTACAAGCTAGATAGTCATACGCTTCATAATAGTTTACACCGCAAGCAATACACAGTTCATCCATTAGTGCCGCAGGCTAGTCAATTATTAGGTATAGTACCCACTGCAGCATTTTCAATGCCAACACTCTTCCATAACTTTATGAAATCCACTTCTAATGAACAATAGTAGTTAAATGAAATATAAATTGGAATTAACAATTTTGTACAGAAGATTGGTAGATAATAAATCTCAGGAGTATATATAGAGAGTTTGAGCTGAAGTCTTCCATTTTCACATTGGTGGCAATATGAAAAATTTGAAAATAGGAGGTAAAAAGTTGAGATTTGTTAAAATTCCTGTAGGAAGAAAGGTTAAAAGTTTTTACACAATATTTCATTTGATTAATATTTTCCACCTTGTGCAGGCGGAAAATCAAAAGTATTACGAAATTCACGAGTTACTGGAGGAAAAGATACTCCTTTATTTATACTTTTTATTTTACACATTTTCCTATAACCAAACTGAGCTGAAGAGAAAGTTTACTACAAGAAAAGATGATGCAAAATAATTTTATTACATGTTGGCTATTTATGTTATCAGTAAAATAAGTACAAACATCTTGAATACAAGAAGTTTCTTTTTTTTTTTTTTTTAAACTTTTCAGATAACTTCAATGAAGGTTGAGAATAAATGAAGTATTTTAAAAACTACTCAGGCTAGAAAAGTTCTGTTTCTCCACTCAATTTGATTGTGCAGACCATCTTCATTTAGTTTTCTAATGGTCATATTGTTCTGTACAACCTCCACCCACGTTTTCATGGACCATCCCTGTGCTCTCTACATTTGCCCTAGATCGAGAGTTTAAATGATCCTCATCAGTGCGTCGGTGAACTATCCAAACACCTTGAAGTAAAACAATGGGGAGCTGGAAGTATAGCTCATAAAGTTAACCTACATATTCCCATGGCTTTACTTGTTCCCATTAATATATCCATATCGAAAGGGGATTACTGAGCGGAAGGAAGTTTTCATCCGTATCTAGATTACAATGATTTGATTGAGACCATTCCCATGTGCTATAGTTATAGGGCACTTCGACTCCTATGAGAACAAGAGTACCAAATAACTTCGAGCAACATATCTCGGTGGTGGCTTGAAATGCATTTTGCCTCCTTTCAATTATGAATGATTCTAAAACATTTCAAAGAATAGACTACTTAAGTATTTTAATGGAATTTAACAGCATATGATACTCAAAATTGTAAAAGTGATCATAAAATCTAGCTAGCTCTTGTCTTTATATAAGGTTCACTATGAGTCTATGACATGAATACAACACCCAAACCAGGTGAATAGACAACATAATCTTTAAAAGTTCAGATTGAGTTCTAAAATAGCTCAATCATGAAGATAAGCAATCAAATGGGGAAATGTTGACATATGTCACATACTGATGAAAAGATGCAATCCAAACAACTTTGAAAGGTCTGGCTGATCCCAGATTACTATTATTCCAGTTTCTTTCTCCACTTTAAGATTCAACGAGAAAATTTCGAGGCTTTATGTGATTTCCTTGTTGTAGAGTTTATTCAATCTCTGTGATATAAAATCGCTCTTTAAGGAGTAACATTTATGCATACATGTGAAACATACTCAAGTAACAGAATACATATCTTTATAGCTCATAGAACTCCTACTTAAAGCAAGTAATTCCATTGTTGAACAATAATCAATTAGCTCACAAGTGACCCTAACTACAACATGCCCAAAAATAGTTGGATAAATTTGTGCAAAAACTGAAGCTGCAGAAAAGGAAAAGAAGAACTCTAGATTCGAATGTTGCGCTAGATGAAAAGATAAGTTGATCTATGCTTAATCTACTTAGGTCCCCGATTCATTTGTTCAAAAAAACTTAGAACTCATTAGTCAATAATTATAACAAAAGAACTTTCTGTTCTTCATCATGCAAGTTGCTAAATTCACATTCTGAGATTCTCCATATATTTGTCAACCTAGATCGTGGAGAGCCGTTTCAACTGGAAACATGTCTAATAAGTCTCCTCATTAGGTTCCTTTAGTGGATATCAAGGATTGTGTTTCCATTGTACCATGTAAAATTATAAATAAATTACGTTTCGCAATATCATACTGAGCGAGGTACTATGTGGTCGCATTATAAAGAAGGAAATACCATACCAAGAATAGATCACAAGATGTTTTCTTTAAGCAAGCAAATGGAATACTTAATACATTTAGCAACAGAATAACAGCTTAACATAATAAAGGTTTTTACATTCAAACCCAGGTAGCTAGTTAACATGGTAATGGTTTTAACCTCATTAATGGGCTGGTTGTGACTATCAATCAAACCTTACTCTTTCCTTTGTAAAGTGCTAGGATCCTTGTAACATTTATAGGGTTTTATACATGAGTTTAGATAAGTCCACAGCGTATATGGATAATTATCATATCCTTATATTATCTCCTAGTTTGTTAGTTTTCAGTTATCCTATACTAGTTACTAGGACAATTTGTTATGTTGTGCATCTATTTATTCTAACTCGGACAAGGAAGAATTCATGTTGCGGAATGGCCTTTGCTAACATCTCATCAGAGCGAGGAAATAAGGTCACACCATGATAAAGAGTAGGGATAAAAGCACCAAAACCCCTATCCTTCAATTTTTGGAAACTTACCCCCTATCCTATCAATGAATAAGTACTTTGCCGTTGGTAAACAATTTGGCAGAATTTTTCGCCGGAATTTGAAACGTGAACACGAGGTTCATCACGATTTAACCTCAAATTCAAAAAATGCCTCTTTTTCCTTCAATTATTTGTACACTTTCTTAATTTTCAAAACGTAGTTTAATTATCAAAATTCAGGGTTTGATAATTCAAAAAAGATAACTACAATTAAAGTGAAAAAAGGGCCTTTTTTGAATTTGATGTCAAATCGTAATGAACCCCCATGTTCACATTTTAAAATTCCGGCGAAAATGAACTTTTTGGCGAACATTTTATACTGGTCAGCTAATGACGGGTCAAAGTGCTTATCTATTTATAGCATATGGGACAAGTTGTAAAATTTTAAAAGATAGGGAGCAAACTGCTACAGTAGCAAAGGGTAGGGGATTTGACGCTTTTATCCCTTAATAGTAATAACACCGGTTAACGATGAATCTTCCCAATCTGACGGATTGATCCCCATCTCTATTCATAGTCCCTTCAACATTATACCATCACCTCAATGGAGGAAACTTCGTGGAGTGATTACGATCTTGATCCAAGGAAAAGCTAAATTTAGGATACCTTACTAGAACAACAATCAAAACTGATAAACCCGATACAGGTTAGGGATGCTGAAAACTCAATGATCGTGTCTTGGCTCGTGACATGCTCACAAACCTAGGAAGAACATACTTGTTTCTTTCATCAACAAGTGCAATCTTGACAACTATAAAGGAGATGTAGTCTAACCTTGGAATTGTTGGTCAGCCTTCGAGACCAAAACCCACCTGCGAAACCCAAAACAAGGAGAAAAATTGTAATTTAGTACAACGCCGATCTCAATACTTTATCGTAGGAATTGGATCTCTACTGCAACTATGATTGGAGTCGCTCAACACAATGCTTCTAATTAAAAAACTGTCGAGAAGGAGAGTTGACTTCCTTATGGTTTTATAAAAAAAAACTTGATGAGGTAGAGGAAAGATACTTTGGTGGTGTTTGCAAATGCTTCAAAAAAAGAGCTTGATAGCTTTCGTAGTCACAAAAACACTTTTTTAGTGTTTGCAATATTAACTTTTGCTTCTGCTTGTCTAAAAAAAGTCAGAAAAAGCAAAAGTCGTAAACGCAGGTCAAGGGTGCTTCTCTAACTTCTTTTGAAAATATGTTATTTTTAAAAGGAAATACCACTTTTGATTAATGTTTGCAAACATCTAATTAATCATTTAAGTAGCTTTTTAAAAAAAATTGCAAACACTCTCGATTTTTTGTCAAAAGTCACTTAAAGTAACTTTAAGCAAATGTAGTGGACAAGCTATTTATATAAGCTCTTGCAAACGCCCCTTTAGTCAAGAGCCACTTCAGAAGTATACGCAAAGGTTAGATGGAAGGAAAGTCGTCACCAAGTCATGCTCGAACTCGGTACAAAAGAAGTTGAATCGACTCAAAATGAGAACGCTACAATGATAACAAGATCCTACTCCCACCAGTGGTTCTCGAAGACTCGACCTATCTGTGACAACTACAGAAAGTCGGAACACATCAAGGCCAAGTGTTGGAAGCGTCGTGGCAAACCCGGTGATTTCTGGCCTATCTAGCTTCCCAATCAAGTGATCTTGGAATTCCATCTTCATTGGAACAACCCTTCTCTAACATAGAAAACTTAGAGCAATTGTGTATGTTATGCATCTCTCATCAGCCATCTTTCACAACTTTTTCATTTTTACTAGCCAAGAAAGGTAGTTCTAAAATAGCATCCTTAAACGTCTCGCAAATACTTATAACCTCTGTTTGTGAAAAAAGTTAAAACTGAAAAGGATCTCTCTCGACTATTGAATGAAAAGGTTTTGTAAAGGATTGAGAAAAAAAGATATATTCTCATTCAATGCATAAGGCCTACTTATAGATGTAGGAACTAGGAAGTCCACCAATCTTTCCCTTACCGACCCCTTAACATGCTAACAAGTCCACATAATATTCTTTACATAACCATCTAAACACTCACACACCTGTCATTCATCTACTAACTCTAACACTTATTAAAATTGTCAACTCACATTCAAACACGGTAACTATGATTTTCAAGATTCAAACTTAAGGAAGATGATTACCAATGCTAAAGAAGGTGCGTGACCATACAATGTCCACTCGAGCCAAACTTGAGTAAACAAATTTGGAACCCTAAATAATCTAGTTCCATGTTTTGTGGGTTGGCTTTTATAGGGGATTCAAGAGGTTTACATACCATATTTCCTATGTCTTTTCAACAAATCCATCACATATTTGTGTTGGGAGATCAAGCTTCCATGTTGGGAGTGAGCAACTTTCATCCCAACAAAGTATTTTAGCTTACCAAGATATTTTATTTTTGAACTCATCTTTCAAGCCCTTTCTTAAGGCTTCCCTTTCCTCCATATCATTTCTTGTTACCATTGTGTCATCCACATGTACTAAAACGACAGTTACTCCCGTTGAAGCCAAGTGCGTAACAAACAAAGTATGTCTCCTTAACTTTGATTGTATATGCTAATATAACTTTAGTGAATCGCACAAATCAAGCCCGAGGTGATTGTTTGAGACCACACCTTTTTCCTCCTAAATCTGAACCAAAATTACGAGTACCCGTGTAAATCTCTTCAACCAGATGTCATGTAAGAAATCGTTTTTCACACCAAACTGATGTAAACTCCTGCCAAGGTTTGTAGTGAAAGATACAGAGAAATTTACATTTTTGGTGCCTTAACTTGGCACAAGTTCTTTTTTGGTGCCTTAACTTGGCACGCCACGATTTTGGTGCCTTAACTTGGCTTTTTTTTCGATTTAGGTGCCCCGGTGGCGGCGATTTGAAAAAGTCGCCGGATTTTGCCACGGTGGACGGAATTTGGGGATTTTGACTCAGTCAAAAGTCCACCTCAGCACATCTGCCTACGTGGCACGCCATGTGGATCAATTATTAAAAAAAAAAAAAAAGGAAAAAACCTTAAAACGCTGAATGCAAAACAACGATTAAAAGTTTGAAGAATGCAACTTCTAAAAGAAAGAAACAAACGTAAAAATAACAAAAACAAACAAAAACATAAAATTCAATAAAACCAAATCGCTATTTTCAAAACAGCGATTCAAACACACACAATAACAAACAAAAAAAAACACGATGCTTTCTTCTCCAAATCGTTCAATGCCCAGAATTGGGGATTAAAACCCTAACCCAACCCATGAACCCTAATTCTTTTTCTTCTCTCCAAATCGCGTAATTCACTACAAATTCGAAGTAAGAAGTTTAGGGTTTGAGGAGTCGAGCAGTTCGCGGCCAAGCCCTAGTGTAAGAGCTAAATTAAAATAACACAGGGTAATTTTTGCTAAAATCTGCTTTACAAATTCACACGATTCTCGTCCGATTTGAGACGATCTTTGCACGATTATCGTCCATCATATTGTGGAGAGAATCAATATCTTTTCATTCGAATTGCAGCATTTTCTTTTGGTGAGTCGTTTCTTATTTTTCTTCAACTAATCGAAATATTTTCTCATTCGAGTTGTGTTCCTAATTTACGTTTTTTTTTTTGTTTCATTGCAGTGATTTTTCGAAGAGAAGCACAAATTTTGCAAGGTTTGATTTTTACCTTCTTACATACTCTGGTGAATTATGAGCAATATGCGCATATGAAAATTTGATGTTCTTCGTTTTTAGTTGATGTACTTGTTTATTAACAGATTTTAAACAAAACTTTATGTACTCACAAATTTATGTCCTTACAAAATATCTGCACATAACTTGTTTTATTTTTGAGATTTTATGTTACTTAGCTCTTACACTATTTAGTAGCAGAGCACCAGAGGTGCAAAGAGCCAACATAAACAGTCCAACAATTCTTTTCTCATAACAACATAATGACTGGATATGCTGATGAGCGTTTTTCATTCTGGTATCTAGGATTCTGTCTTGTTGAATTCTGGAATCTTGGTGCTGCCCCAATAGAGGCCATTTGCTCTGCAGTAACATGGTCATTAGCATTTATTGTTACAGTTTATTTAGTTAACAGTGTGTCTAAAAAGTGGCCATTAGTTCTTATTCTATGGTGGTTTTTTTCCAGTTTTCAAGATTTGATAATTGTCACCTTTTACAGCCTTAATCACTACAAATCAGTTGAAATCCCAAACTTTCTGCCAAAAGCTAACATTCTTGATTTATGTATCTATCTTATATGCATTGGCATTGTTTTAAAATTGACACATCTCTGTGTTCACATTCTGTTGTAATCTTCACTGTAGTGTTCCATGTATTGATTCTTGGTGAAACTCTAAACTTGGTTTGGTCATTAACTTTGGGTACTTGATTTGGTCATTAACTTTTTATTTTCCACCTCTGATATTCAGATGTTGCATCCATACGAGCTTCCATGTTCATGTGGACGAGGTGCCATGCGCTACTTGAAGGCAGGCTCTAGAGCCATGTACAAAGGTAGATACTACTACATCTGCCCGGCGAAACAGAATCACGAGCATTGGTTTATTTGGGCCGATTCACTACAAGAAGAAACTTATTCACACCTCCATCCACTGATTTTCAAGTCTGCCAGTGACTCACATGATCAATCCCAGTCGGGTAGCCGTGCACCAAATACACTGAATATGAGGCAAAGCAGTTGGAGAGAAGAGGCACCTATGTTAAGTCAATTGTCCGCTACCTCAAACAATATTGAGACCAATGTCGGGCGTAATGGAACCAACACATTGATTGATTATGCGAAGCATGTCGATGTTGCAAGAGTCGCAGTGATTTGTTGTTGCATTGCGTGGTTGCTTTTCTTTGTAATGTTTTTTCTCCTAATAATCATTGTTTTCGTATTTTTCTCAAGAAAGTAAATTCTGGATTGTAAGGTCTAATTGAAAAAAAGATTGTTAGGTTATGTATGGAGTCATGAATCCTATGTCATTTGAATTATATTTAATGTTGATGAACTTTTTGTTATTTTCATATTGAATGTAATTCTCTTGTTGGTTTGGACAAGTTTGGCATTATGTTATTTCATTTGGCTTGGCTAGTTTTTATTTTTTTCCAGACATTTGGGTGAAGTTCTCCTGAAATCTGTGAAATTGTGTTTAGGGGTATTCTTTTCGGAATATAAGTCATATGGTGATTGAAGTATATGTTGTGACACAAAAAAATCATTTTTTCGGGCAGCAAGAATGAGAACCTGCACCTTACGGGAGTAGTAAGGTGTAATATTTTTTAATATGGTGTGTTTTTGTGTAAGTAGCCGATACCAAGGGACGGTGTGTAATTTCCAAAAGCTTATAATTTTCAGGATATCCTTTAGTATATCTGCGGATTCTATCTTTTGTCCACTTAGTTAATTGAAGAGCAATGCACGATAACACATACAATCGGTTAATATTACAATGTTAAGAACAGACTTTACTCTTATCATTTCTTACAATGCAGAGAGACACTACTGGCTTGACAACTGAGAACAAGGAACTAAAACTGAAGCTACAGGCTATAGAGCAGCAAGCCCACCTCAAAGATGGTAAGATTGACTTTATTCCTTTATACAATTATGAGCAAAATATTTCAATAAAAATTGGACACATAACTATGTACAGAGAACATTTCCTATGAGACAGAACCAGTACAGACATGAAATTGGCAAGCTTTCGAAAATATAGAAGATACCTCAGAAGCAGGGGTGAGGGGAGAATATCTAGTTGCATAATATCCTATACCAAACATTTATATCGGGAAAGAAACTAACCTATGCTAAACAAAAGTATAGGAAACTGCAGAAAACTTTAAAGATCAATCATCACTTGTAGAAGGCTATAACTGAAGTTATAGGTTCTGAATACATACAACAGAAAAATAGCTTTTCGAAAGTCAAGACACAGAAAAATAAAAGAAAAATAACATAAAACATGTCTCGTTGTTCACGGTATGCAATATTTACCAAAAGCCAGATTTGCACCAGGAAATCAATCAAAGATAGCATACCTACGCATCCAAGAAAGAATAATATAACATGCATAAACAATACTAAGGCAGAATTTGAATTCCTGATTCAAATAACAGTTCTGGTAAAGTCCTAAAAACTCATATGACTTTTTCATAGGATTCTTAAAGAAGTATGATCTACATATTCTGAACAGAAAATACCATACATACACAGAATACTTACAAATACACAGAATACACAGAATACTTACAAATACACAGAATACTTACAAATATACAGAATACTTACACATACTTACAAATACACAGAATAACATAAATACACAGAATGAAGGGTCACAACCTCCCCAAGTTGGCCAGAATTGCGACAGAAAAACTAAACAAACAACTCCAATTGCAACTAAACTCCACCAGATTGGTCCCAACATTTACAAAAGCACACAATGTCCAGATTATTGCCAATTCCATAAAGCAGTACACAACCAAAAGATATTCAAAAATTTCATCACAAATAACAAAGTCTCATATCATTCAAGTGCCAAAAAGCAAAAGTTTCTTAACTCTCCCTACATGAACAAAAGCAACACCACAAACAACAAAGTCTCTTAAGCATAAAACTAAAGTGCCACTCGAACTAAAATTCATAAACAATAGACAATGTATTTAATCAAGAGACAAGCAACAGACCATCATTCCTGGTAAAAGCCGCCTAAATTGTTTCAAATTTTCCAAGGCTGTTTAGGTGGCTTTTTGGCTTCTTTCTTCTTGGACTGTCCCACTCTGAAAAGCATTGTGTTCCCAGAGTTGTTGATTTTCTGAACCACCTTAGCACGCTTAGTACCGCTAGCGTCCTGTATCTGTTGGGCAATAGAGGGTCCTGGTGTTAAAACAACATCTGGAAGTGAAGTTCTAGGTTGTGGTGATTGGCCAATTTCAACAGGCCCTCTAAAATCACCCATGCTTCCCATGTTATCAACATTCACCACGCACGTATTGAAAGTATTATTGATTTTCTGCACGGTGGTACCACGGCTACTACCACTTGCATTTTGGATTTGTGAGACCATTTGTGGAACACCACCCTTCAATACACTACCAGGCGCCTTGAATGATTTACTCTGCAATATCACAAACAAACAAGTCAAAACATGACTATACAAGCTGAAATATATATACAACCCTTATTGTACATTACTAAGTACGAACCTTGCTGGAAATAGATTTGTTCTGACTAGGCTGAGATTTGGTGCTAGGTGCAGATGTGCTTTGATATGACTTGTTAACTTGAGGTGGTGTTGGGGCTCTACTTTTCTATATAGGTCATTGCGACAAAAGAACAAACGAGTCAGATGGATATCAACGAATAAGCATCAAAACCTGAAATAAACCATTACCTCTTTGCCCGAAGAGCTAGGCTGAGAAATAACTAGTGATGGGCTGGTTGCGGTAGTGGGGACACCTTCCTTCATGACAGGTGCAGTGTTTGCACTTCTCTGTACAATATATGGTCAAGTGTTTGAGAAATGAATAAAGGAGTATAAACAATGAAATGTGGTTTAAACACTTACACTTGTATTGGCATTGTTCTGTGAAGATTGAGTACCATAACTACTAAACGGATTATCCATCTCCATCACTGTCTGTTGTGTGGTTTCTGTAGTCGTGTTTCCACTTCCAATATTAGCTCCACTCTCCCTAGCAGGGATTTTCTGCTTTTTCAAAGCACAACCCTTTGCATTATGACCATGAACCCCACAGTACCCACACTTTACAGTCTTCTGAGCTCGTTTTAGCCTTTGTGAGTCGCTAACAGATGTCGTTTGTGGCTTGCCTCGACACTTTCTTTTCTTTTTCGTGCGAGGCTCATCAGGCTCCAACCTTCTTGCAGTCTCAGGCCTACCCACATCTCTTCCATACGTAGGTGGCAAAGTAGGAAGGTAATTAGTTTTCTTCCACTCCTTTCTCCCATTCAATGGCATCACTGCATGATTGTAGACATCCAAGTACTTTCGAACACTGTAATACGGATTTATAAAATCCCAAACATCCAACCCTTGAGCCGAAATAGCACTGACGGCATGGACACACGGTATCCCAGTCAAATCCCACTTTCTGCAACCACATGTATGTTCTCTAATATTAACAGTCCAGACTTCCCCGTTGCAACAATCTATAGAATAAACATCATCTGTGGATTTGCAAGGAGTACAGTCTCTCACATGCGAGTCAGCTGACTTCTCTACTAAATCTCTTATTTTCGGACACCAATCTCTCCTCCATTTCTCCTTAGCCATGTCTCTATTCTTTTGGTGCCTACTCATAACATACTGCATTAACCATTGTAACATAGACAGAATCGGTTGGTCCCTAGCATCCAAAATACAAGAATTAAATGACTCACAACCATTGTTCAGAAGAGCATCACATTTTGGGTGAGGGTTGAAGTGCGATTTGCTCCAGTGCTGTGGCGGCTTATCATCAAACCATCTGTAAGCCTCTTCGTTTAAAGCTCTCAACTCGTACATTCTACACTCCCACTGATTAAATGTAGTTGCCCTCGCTACCTTCCACAAGGCATCTTTCAAAGCAGTACCCGCAAAACCAGCCCTCTTAAAGTTTCCGTGCAAATGACGCACACAAAACCTATGATCCGCGCCTGGGAATATCGCTTCAAAAGCTTGCAAGAGACCTTTCTGTTTGTCTGACATAAAGGTCCATTCATGAAACCTGTTGATATTCAAATCCATCTGCAACAAAGACAAGAACCATGCCCAGTTATCCCCGTTCTCCTTCTCCACCACGGCCCACGCAATAGGGTAAATATTGTTGTTAGGGTCAACTCCTACGGCAGTGAGTAACACTCCCTTGTGAGGCCCTTTCAAGTGTGCCCCGTCAACTCCAACTAATTGCCTACATCCAGATTTGAAGCCATTCTTCAATGCCGCAAGACACATGTAAAACCTCTCAAAATATCTTCTTCCCATATCATTATCTATCCCCAGAATAACTGTTGAACCGGGATTTGTTCTCTTAACCTCTTCAGTGAAATCCCACAATGCAACATATTGTTCGGTAGGGTCACCATTCAAGAGCTTCAAAGCATAAATCTTTGCCCTGTAGGCTTGGGCCATCGACAATTCCAAACCAAGTTTTCCCTTTACATCAAGCCTAAACCCTTTCACCTTTCTAGTTGGATCAGACTTGAACCACTTTATGAACTTCCTAGCAATCCACCTTGACTTCAAGTTCTTGACTTTCTCATTAGTTGAACACCTGTGATTTTTGTGGTAAAAACAGATTCTGAAAGTGCCTTGCTCTCCACCAACCTTGACAGCATTAAGTCTCCAACTGCACTTTATTCCCATGCATTTCGCATATAACCTTCGGTTGTCATTCTTTATGATCTTGATAGTCCTCTTGGTTTTAATAGCATGTGAGTTAATAGCTTCTCTCAAAATTGTTTTTGAGCAAAACTTCATGCCCAACTCGAATTGGGGTTTCAAAATACTGGCCTCATTAAAAACTGGATACCTTACGTCAATAGCGTCGGAATCAGAACCCCTCTCACTCACCAGCTCATCACCGCTATGCACCACATCCTCATCCCCTGAATCAGATTCACCATCATATTCAGAAACCTCGCTATCACTTTCTGGTGTTGCAACTGGATCAAGATTGTTTCTATCACGAGCCACATGATCATTCAAGCTAGCATGAAGCATTTCATCAATAGCCTCTTCATTGACTTCAGGACCTTTCTCTGTATCACTTCCCAAATTACAATCACTATCATCAAATGGTTCTAAATTGTCATCAATATCATCGTCATCTTCACATTCCTCCTCCACTTCTTCGTCTTCACTTTCACTCTCACGCAGATCTTCATACACATCAATTTTATCAAGACAATTAACATACACATCCATCACCCTTTCGCAATTACTAGACATTTTAGATAAAAATAATCTCTGGAGCTCATCATCGTTTTGAACAAGATTAAAACCAACGTCCTCTGTGAATAGGTACAACCCCTTCACTACGATCATACCTACTTCCTCACATAGCTTGGTAATACCCTCAACACTTATATGAATTGGGCCTACATAATCCACAACACAAAAACTCCCATTTTCATATTTCAGTTGCGGTTGATACACGAATTTTCCACCATAATGAAGTTTAACTGTGAGTACCACCTGTGAAACTCCTGAAATTGAAAATAAGGCATGCAATTAATTAGTAGATACACAATAATAAACTGCAATTAGGGACCTATTACAATAAAACTAAATATAGAGTTATCCTAATGTAGACATATAGAGTTACCCTCAAGACTTATTCAACATCTGCTAGTTTTATGTAACCCCAACACTTCATTCCAAAATAATCAATTTTAGGACTCATAAATTGTAAGAAACCACTGAAACTTCACTACACCACCAATAATGACACATGTACAGTACTTATTCCATTTATATTATCCAACCTATGGAACAACCTATGGAACAGAAAGTGACAGATTAAGATTTTTCAAAACTTTCAATCTCACTAATAGGTGAAAATGCATTCCTTGAACCAAATCTAACAAAGTCTTTTCTATATTTCAACAACTTTGTCATTAATTTCATAGAATTGCAGAATACACATTAACCTGATGATATACTTTCTCAAATTATTGACATTATATGTTTTATTCACCATTGCTCGTTTCACGCTAAATTATACCACTGCTACAATTGCCCCTGCACTCCCCTATTTTTATCTAACATTGTGTACATAGAAATATGTTTGTAAAACTGGCAGCATTACTTTGAATGACAATTGTGTTTGACAAGCTTAATGACACTTGTGTTTAACTGCACCTAATTACACTTGTGTTTAACAAGCTTAATGACAATTATGTATAAAATTATGCTACTTCTCATTATCTTCCTATGCGTAGTACTGAATATTTTAACATATATTTTCTTCTACCACTGGCAGCATTACTTTGAATGATATTACTATATCAAAACTTAGAAAAATCAACCTAATTAGCTTTAAACCCTATTACATAATGTAATGAACTTGACAAGATTAAACTTACCATATGTTGGAAGGGGATCAAGTAGCTTGGAGGATGGTCGAATTTTTCGATTCTTCAAGAATCGCCCCATGTTGGGGTTCGAAACATACAATTACGCGAGCGGTACGAACGTTTGGAGAACTAAGCGTGAATTACTTGGTGTTTGCCTTGAAAAAAAAATTAGGGTTAGGGTTCATGGGTTGAATTTGGGGATGAAAGGCATCGCGAGTTTTTTTTGGATTTGCTGTCTCTGTTTCTTTTGTTACGTTTTGGTGTCTCTCGATTTTGGGTTTAGCGATTTGAAAATCGCAGAAAAAGCGATTTGAAATCGCTGTTTTTCTTTTTTTTTTTTTTTTTTAAAAAAATTTGGGATTTGATACGTTTTAAGGTTGAAATAACGTTTTAAGGTTTTTTCCTTTTTTTTTTTTTTTAATAATTGATCCACATGGCGTGCCACGTAGGCAGATGTGCTGAGGTGGACTTTTGACTGAGTCAAAATCCCCAAATTCCGTCCACCGTGGCAAAATCCGGCGACTTTTTCAAATCGCCGCCACCGGGGCACCTAAATCGAAAAAAAAGCCAAGTTAAGGCACCAAAATCGTGGCGTGCCAAGTTAAGGCACCAAAAAAGAACTTGTGCCAAGTTAAGGCACCAAAAATGTAAATTTCTCGAAAGATACAAGTATTCCCATCATGTTCATTTTGGAAACGGGGCAAAAAAGTCTCTAGATATCAACTTCATAATTTAGAGTATACCCCTTGGCTACTAACCTAGCCTTGTATCTCTCAAGAGATCCATCACCATTGTATTTGACGGTGAAACCCACTTATGTCCTGCTGGAGTTTTTCCTTGTGGTTCCATTAATTCACAAATCTCATTCTTCTCAAGAGCTTGCATTTTAACCCTCATAGTCGAGACAAAATGTAGAATGGTGCCAAAAATTCATCACGGAAGAAAGGACTCACTAAGCCGGAATCACTAACTACAAATCCTATTCCTCTCAAGAGCATGCATTTTAACCCTCATAACATCTCTTCACCCTTGTGACCTAAGGCTTCAAATGCAATTTTGGAAATGGAATTCAGACGTGTAAGGAAAGTCTCGTGACAATGTGATAGCTTCTCATACGATACAAAGTGAGATAATGGGTATCGTGGATTGTTGGTGCATGTTCTTGTGCCTTTCCGTATAGCAATAGGCAAATTATTATCATAAAAAACATGAGAACAGAAAATATTTTCTTGAGAAGTTGTGAGAAGAATAGTTACCTCATTACTTGGGATTGGTTCAGAATCTTGGTTGTGCATAGATGGGATGATCAGTGTCTTCTTTCTTGAATCACTAAGGGTGAGTAGAACTTTGAACCTTTAAAATAGAAGGTGAACTTGGATAATAAAATGTGTTGACATAGGAACTGATTTGGAGTAGAAGATGTATGGCTCATGTTCAACGGGCTCAGGGAGAGTAAGTATCAACAGAAACAAGAAAAGAAGTATCAAGGTCCAATAAGAAAATTCTTTGTTATTTGAGATAAAAGCGTTAAACCCCTTATACTATGCCCTCGATTGTACTTTGCCCATTATTCTTTTATTTTTTGGCAACTTTCCCCCTACAGTATGGATAAAAAAGCACTTTGCCCCCTGAGTCCAAATTCAACGGCCAAAAATGCTCACACATGTCCAAATCCAAAGGTGAAAAAATGACTCAGGGAGCAAAGTGCTTATTATCCATAGTATAAGGGGCAAGTTGCCAAATAAAAAAATGATAGGGAGCAAAGTCCATACGGGGTAAATTATAGGAGGGTTAAACGCTTTTATCACTTGTTTCTATCTTCCATGAACGTTGTTTTCCTTGAAGATAAGGTTTTTCGAAATAATTCTCTCTTTCAACAAATATTACATAGGTTGACACATAGGATTTGAAGATTGGAGTGTGATAATACTTTTGTCCTTTTTCGCTTAGGTGAGGATCCTACGAAGATGCACTTAATTGTTCGTGGATCTAACTCTCCCCTTTTGTGAGGATGAATAAAGACAAATGAGACAACCAAAAATTCTTAGGACCAGATTACTAGTGGCATTAGAGTTGGGAACATATTTGGCCAAGACTTCTATAGGGCTTTTGAGAACTACGACTTGAGAGGGTATGAGATGCACAACAGTTAAGACTCTCCCCAATATTTTTTTAGAATGTTTTTCTGAAATAGAAAGGCTCGAAAGGTGGCTAACAAGTGGCAACTTTTTCTTTCTACCACTCTTTTTTGTTGGCGGGTGTTGACGCAAGATGACTCGTGGATTATTCGCTCTCTTTGAAAGAATGTGACAATCACATTATTGAAGAAATCCTTCGCGTCGTCAGATTTGAATCTTTTAATTCCAACAACCCCAAAGTGATTTTTAACTGTACTGTAAAAAGTAGGAAACACTGAACTCACATCTGACTTATTTCTCAAAAGAAAAATCCATAATACACGAGTGAAATCATCAATAAACACAACAAATCAATGAGCCCCGTATACGTAAGGAACATAAGGCCTCCAAATGTCACTATGGATGAGACAAAATGGAACATGCGTTCTTTTATTACTTATTGGAAATGAAGCACATTTATACTTTGCAAGTTCACAAATATCTCAATGAAGAAACGTTTAATCAATCCCTTTAAACAAGGATAAGAACATAACTTTAATAGTGACAAATGTTAAAAATTACCTTCATATAACAACAATTTTTAGTTCAAATCTAACAATGGTTAGAACTTATAAGATACCATTGTCAATGGCATCAAGCTTCCATGATAATTTGCTCTTGTCTTTCTTTATTAAGTTTATATGTTCTTTTGTTCATGATGCTTATCTTTTGTTCTTTTGTTCCTAGATGCGTATGAAAAAACTCCACGATATTCCAAGTTATCTAGTAATTTAGAAAACACTTATATAAAAAAAAAAAAAAAACACATATATTGTCCATATTCGAGCAAGTATAGTATAAAATCAGGTTGCGGTATTATTCACTTTTTTCTTCAAGTTTCAAAGAGAGAGTAGTTGCTGAAAATATCACACAAGAAGATGATGAATTAAATATGAAGTCCACAAAAACTGATACACTTCACTAAACAACCTAGATTATGGGTCAATATGCTCACAAACAAAAATTCCCAACTTAAGTATAATTTGAAGGTGAACTAACGAGATGGTTGACCCTAGTGTGTTGTCAATCATTTCCAAGCTAATATTTAATGATTCATATACTAGGAAAAGAGAACGTTGAAGAATCTTGTATTTTACCTTCAAAGCAACAAAAGGAAAAAGAATGGAAGCTATGAGAATGTCATTTGAATCCTAACAATATTAAAAAAGAATGTATAATGTGAATTGGTATTAAGTGGAAATTTAGTTAAAATGATTTTTCTCCAATATATGAGGTAATTGTGAGCTATGAAATGATTTTTCGTTGGCGGTTGGCCCTTCTGTGGAACCCATTTGTGAGAAAATTCTATGTGTTAGGCCATTGCTTTTGATAATTTTCGTTTTCACCCTAGTCAGCTTCACCAGATATTCGCCCAAGACTTATGTTCAGAAGAAGAAGCTTTGTCCATTTTGGTACTTATTTCATGTCATTATGTCTTGTAGAATATTTAATTTTAATAGTTTCCTTAAATATTTTATCGTATTTTGGGTATTTACTTCATGTAATCCCTAGAAGACATGCGGTTTTAATTATTGAAAATATTTCGTATAGCATTTATCTTAAATTTTGTGTTGTTCTTCATCTTTCCTACAATTTTTTCTACATTTTAAAACTAGTAAGAGTTTAATAATAACTTCCCATTAGCATGAAAAGGGAAGGGTTTTAGAACATTCATTAAACATGCAACACTATTTTGTTCCAAATATATAGCTCTTGAGCATGCACGAAGATGAGAGTAACTGACTGTGCATATACATTGATGCGAGGACACACAATAATCGACAAGATGAAAATATAGATGATTAGCTGCAGCATCCTTCGATGATAAGATGCGGGAAAGTTGCTTATGATAGTTTAGTTTGTTAGACAATCAACATACACATTAGTGCGAACTAAAATTCTTGATTTAAAGAAACATACAAAATGAGGGGCCAAAAAAGAGAAGAACATGGATATAGGCCATGCTAAAAGATATGATTATCCCAAACCTAAATAAAGATGATATACTCAAATTGCAAAATGAGAGGATTATAAGAAACTAAGTGTGCCGCTTGACGTGATTTATCTTAGTCAAATAACTTCAAAATATTTGAAACTTTATGCTTAGTTGTTTGTTTTGTTGTGTAAAATTTTGAATAAAGAATTCTTCTGACATGTGACGGAAGAAAGAATCGTACCATTAAAGCGTTGTGTATCTTTAGTTTCCATTTTCAAAGATGGTTTAATGACGGGACTATGTGCTCTAACCACCTGCAAAGAGACGAATAGCCATTGAACCTAAGAGGTTGAACTAAAGCATCCAGTATGAGACGAACTCTACAATGAAGAAATCGTAATCTAAACTTGAAAGTAACACAAACAATTTTTTCAAAAAACACGTTTCCTGAAAATGGGTAAAAAGAAGGATAAAATCTCAAACACGTGAGCTTACAAAGTAATTTTAAGGAAAGAATAGATACAAAATGATGAAATAGAAATGAATGAATACTCTACTTCCGTGTTCGTCCTATCTACATGTTATAAAACCTTATCTTGGCGTAAAGTTAGGAGCGTATAAAGTCATATACATCTTTAGTGTGTACTAACCTACAGTAGGTTAAGACGTGATAGATAGGCATAAAATATTCGTGAACACACTACATTCATCGATTAAGACGGTAATACTGGTCCTTATAAAACGAAAGAGCTCACCTTACTATACACATCGATTGTTTTCACACTTGGAGAATTCTACTTAACAATTAAATTAACCATCAAGTTGAAAACAAAATTGCAAGAATGCTCTAACCAATTTGCAATATCATCAATCTACGCTCGAATGATAAATTTGTGGCTTTAATGGTTAAGATGAGTTGTTATGTTAGGTTGTTCTATCTATCTTTATTCTTTTCAAAATTTAATCTCAAGGACGAGGAATATGATAAGTATAGGGGTATTTGGTGAGTGCGTCAACATATTAAGTACCATTTTTCTTAAATGTTGATTGTTTTCATTTAGTTCTACTACTTTTAATGTCATTTTTGTTATGTAGGTAAGGTTCAGGAAATGGAAAGAGGAGACGGAAATAGAAGAGAAATGTGATGAGTAAAGAGATGACATGGACGAGAAAAACAGAAGATATGCGCAAAAATAGACCAATGGTAACCGTAAGTGTACGCGAGAATAATTATTCATAGGATTTAATAATTCCTAAAAGTCATTACCAAAAGAAAGAGAAACGTTTAATGAAAAAATGCATGATTTAGAGATTTCTCCATAAATTGATGGAAAGCCACTAGAGTCAAGTTTCCAACAAGAATATGTACTTATTGACGATCTACTCGAAAGTCGCATTTCCCAATTTGTACTCATTTTGGACTAACAAAACAATTTGTAGGCCTACAATGAGTGCTCTCGATCTATTACATAAAATTCTTTAAGCTTAGCAAAGCAGAAAACAAAGATGATAGACAGGAATACGCGAGATTGACGAGGGATTGAAGACGAAGAACACGGGAACGCGAAGCATCAACCACAAAAATTCTATATTTTATCTCCACATTTTTTATTTAATTTTTCGATATATTGTTATGTAACTAGTATTATATATTGTAGTCTAATAACTATGAGCTAGTTCATTTGTTCCTAGGATTGGGATGTATTGAACTCTTGCTTTGAGATTAGTCAATTAATTGAGTTATTATTTATGTTTGCTTACCACAGCTCTTTATATTTATTTCTACATGTTGGCCTTCTTGATTGCCAAACAATATGCAAGATCCTCCTTATTACTATATCAAAAATGTGGAGTCATTCTTTGAATTTTACATGGTATGAGAGCCACTATTCAAATTCTTCAGAGAATAGTTTTCAGGCAAACTTCGTCGCATGTCCTTTTCTAAGTTTATTTATTAGCCTCAACTTGAGTCCAAAAGTCACCACAGTGAAGATTTTAGATTGCTATTACAATGACAAGCTCAATTTGTTGTACCTGGTGCGCTTCACATATGGTTCTAACAAAAGCTACAAATTGTCCTTATTCACAATCCAATCTTCTTTGGCATCACAGGTTTGTTAATTCTCTGCACTAGTGCAGGCCACCTCTTTGGCACAATTTGTTGCACTAGTAGTTTCAATCTCGTCATCATTTTTGTCACCATCAAATGACCCGTTATACCTATTCTATGTAGAACCCTATGTATTGCCAACAACTAGACTCTTAGGCACTCGCTTTCTAAAGATTTTCTAACTGGTTTTAGCCATTTATTTAGACTTTCATGTTCCACATCTCAATTCTCTTCTAAGGGGTTGTGCTTTGGATTCATCTTTTTGGTCTTCAATTCGTCTTTTGGGTACTTAGGGTTTCGTATCGATGAATTGGGTTATGGTTTGATACCCTACAATCTATATTTGAAGTTTCGACCTTGTATGTTTGAATTTTGATTGTTATGAGCTTGAAAAACGATTTTCTCTGTTTGTTGATCAAGAAGAGTTTGCAACTCAAGTGTTAAACCAATACTCACAGTTCTCTATCTTAATTCATCACCTTGAACTCTCAAGACCTCAACCTCTCCTCTAACCCCGAAGGCTATTTTCCAACAAATCTAATAAGCCCCAAACAACAGTTGAACTTACTACTTGGCAACCTTGGTTATCATGTCCAAGGGATTCTCATCAGTTGCAACACTCTTCACTAGGACTTCTCCTCTAACAACTACTTCTCCCAAAAATATACTTTAAAATCTACATGTTTGATTCTCTCGAGTTACACTAGATTTTTCGACAAGTGTATTGTACTCTGGTTATCACAATGGATTGTAATAACATTCTTCTAAAACTTCAATTCATTGCAATACACTCCAGCCATAAAGCTTCTTTCATAGCATCTACCAAAGCAAATATTATCAGCCTCGCCTGCTGACAAAACTACAACTTTCTGCAAGCTAAGTTTCCAGCTTATATGTTGTAAAAACATATAATGTTAAGGACTTTCTTGTGTTTAATGGCCCAATATCATTAGAGTCTACAATTCCTGCATACAAGTGTTTTGATCCTCGGCTCCACCATAACAAAGAATCGTATTCATGGTGCCTTTAATATATCTCACAACCCACTTTAGAGCTTGCCAATGCATCTTCCCTAAATTTGCCATGAACTTATTGATAATACTTATATGCAAGATCAGGCCTAGTACAAACCATCAGATACATCAGTAAACCTACTGCATTTGCATAAGGAATGTTGCTCATGTATTTATAATCTTCTTCACACTTTGGTGTTTTATCGGTGCTTAGTTTGAACTTTATAATTATTCCAAACTTCATAAGATAGATATAAGAGCCCTCTCTTTCTATTTCTCATTATCTCTGTTTTTAGAATTCTTGTTTAAGTACCAGATCCTTCATTTCAAATTCTCCTTTCAAGTCTTTCTTAATCTTTGTTAGTTCAGTCGTGCAATTACTCACAAGTAGGATGTCATCGACATATAACAGCTGAATAGCAAAAGTCATAAGCCATATCCCGGCTTTAGTTAACCTCCATGTTACAAGAGTTCCGATAGATCCTTGGACCAACTTCCTTCTAAGGCATATCTAGAATCTCTCATGACCTCCATACTACCCTTATGTACCCTCAGGAAATCACTGTTACATGTGAATTGCAACCCTCGTTTATTTGATTGACCATGGAAATTAAGTTCTCTTCAAATTAGGTACCTTAATTCTTTCAAGATTCTGACATAGCTATCATATAATGTGATCTTCAATGCATTGACCTTACAAAGTTTATTATTTTCTGACAAGACTAGTCCACTTTCCTTCCCTTCAATTTCCTCAAACCATGCTTTATTAGGTGTCATATGGAATGAACACCCCGAGTCTGTCACCCACACACCAGTAACACACATCAGCTAATTCATATCTATCTTGGGATATTCCAATATCTCCAGAGCCTTAGACTTGTCAAAAGTCTTCTTCTTGTTAGTTCTCTTAGGACAAAACCGTCTGATGTGTCCTTCTTTCTGACAATGATAACACTTCTTTGAAGTACTACTTTCATTTTCTTATGTCTTCTTCCCTTCTTATCTGGTTTGTTATTTTTCTTTGGGTTAATTGCAGCAAACCCCCCAATACCCGGTTGCAACTCAAGTTAACCAATCCTCACAGTTCTCAAACACACCTTTGACACGATAATGTCATGCAAAAGGCATCCGAATTACGGCTTTAGTGAAATGCACTAAAAATGAGAGACCTTCAGTCGTAGTCGATATGTGCATTTAGGACTAAGAGTATAATTACAAGCGTAGCATGAAAATTAGCACAAAAATAGCAGAACGTGGTCAAAACAACATAAAAAAAGGCAAAATAGAGTACACCATCGGTATTAAGAAAAGAAATAAGGGAATAAATGCATCCAAATGCCCAATGTATACCCCTTTATACAAGCATGTAGCCTAAAATCAATGTATTTAACCACCAACCTATTTGGAACGCGCAAAGTGCTCCCTAATCAACTTTCAAGTGGAATCCTTTCGCCAAAAGTTTGTTTTTGTCGAACTCTTGATTCATCCCCATTTTTAATGAATGCCTCTTTTTCCTTTGATTTTGGTTCTATGTTTCTTAATTTTCAAGCCCTAATTCTACGATTTTAGATGAAATTGTCAATTTATTAAAATTGAGATTAAATTCAGATGCACCATGTTGGCGTTTCAAAATCTAGTCAAAACGAAATCTTAGACAAAAAGATTTCTCCAAAAAAATTGACCACGTGGCACTTTACAACATTAGAAAATTTTGGGAATATTAATATGCAACAATTTTTAGGTTGGATGACAAGTTGCAAAACAGGTTTTACGTCGGGAGTTTGATGTTTTTTACCTCATTAATAAAGTTCCTTGTGGACACTTTACTTCAATGGAAAGCACACACTCATTTCATTCAAACCCAGCAATGCCCACGGACTATTCAATCTGCTCTTTAGGTGATAAAGAAGGATAAATTGCACTTAAGACAACAATGATAGTTTGTGCCATTCGATCGGTATAATCTTCATCCTTTAAACTACTTAGGCTCTACAAGGAAATTCTGAATCTAGCACTCGTTAAGGGAAAATTCTGAAGTCCTATTTGCAGCAAGCCTAATAGAGAAAGAAATATAACCTAAGGGCTATATTTCACGCGAGCGCAAGAGTTGAAGTCATCTTTTTCTTTCTTCCCTAAATCCTAAATAGAAGTTTACCTTCTCTATTGCCGTAAAACTTCAAGCATTTGTTGGAATTGAAGTACGACACATATATACATATATATATAATCATATAATAAGGTAAACGAAAATGGAATATGAAAACAATTACATAAATTGGAAATGAAGTGGTGCTCCAATTTGAAAAACATTAATCAGAACAACATAAAAAAGGAGCCAATCATATCATGGCATGATGAACCAATCAGCTTATTTCAACAACAAAATCTGCTGAAAGTGAAAGGACGCACACAGCGGCCTGCCTGCATGCCTGTGTACACGTAGGCACCCAGGAAACTGGCACGCCTCAAAGCCATCTGGTAATAAAACACACCTATTTTTTTCACACACAAACAAAATCTCTATTATTTTAATTAACATGTGTCATTCATTAAAATATATTATCTTTAAAGGCCAATTTCATTTTCGGTAAACTGAAAAGGAAGGGTTAAACTAAAATTCTATTTCCATATCACCAAAACTTTTTCAGCCGCTAAAATTCAAACCCCAAAGTCAAAATATAAAATCTGATATGTTACCTCAGTAAATATAAATTAATTTTTAGGCACGCACGTACTAAAAAACCCTAACTTTTTATTACTAATTTAGGACTATCTTAATTTCTATTTTGGGAAATCAGAAACCGTCAAAAATAAAATATATAAAAAAAAAAAAGACAAGTATGAATAAATAATAAGGAAAATTAAAAAGAGCACGGGCGAACACATCAAGATCTGAAGCTCACCATTTCTCCAGAGAGATTAAAAAAAAACATGAAATTAAACAAAATAAATCGTGTAATAATAATGAATTAACTAACCTGTTGGTGCTAGAGTAGTTGTAAAGTTTGCCTCTGTTGGAGAAGATAACAAGTCCCACATCGACTTCGCACAGAACTGATAATTCTTTCGCTTTTTCAAGCAAACCTTTTCTCCTCTTCGAAAAAGTGACTTGTCTCGCGCTTTGATCCTCAATTCGCTTTATCTCCAATTTTCTTCTACCCATTTTTCGAAGCTCAGCTCAGCTCAGCTCAGCTCAATTATTACCCAAAACGAAAATGTTAGCTCTATTATATATTCACTATCGTATCAGATATTTTCTTCTCTCTACTATTTGCGACTGTAGTGGTGGAGAATTTTAATCGGTGAGTAGAGGGAAAACTTTACGGGCTTCGATTTGTCGTATTTACATATAAAATTAGCTATAATGATTTGAATTAAAAACAAAAAAAAAGTTGAAGGATAACTGTGAAAACGGCCGCCACACATAGGACACGTGTCTGGGGCTCCGTGAAGGTCCCGTTTTTGGATCCCACTTTCTCTCATTCTAGTGGTCCAAATAGGGAAATCTTTTGATTCCTTATTATTGTCCTTGCTACTTATTACTTGTTCAGTAAGGCTCTCCAAAAAAGAGAAAAGGACAAAAAATGGGAAAAAATAATTCTTTTTCGGTGTTTGGTAATAAATGTAATTTTCAGAAAATATAGGAAAAAAATTTCTTGCCTATTAAAACTGAGGTAAAGAAGATTAAGAAATCTTTCCTTATCCTATCTTCAGGGTCTTTCCTAAAAAATAGGATCACCAATATAAAATAGAAGACTCTAATTCAAAAATTAAACATTATCTCCAAATTATATTACACATAGATTTGTTATATTATATGATAATTTATTTTCCTCTTATTTTACCATGTATTATAGCATTCTTTTCCTTAAATGTATTATTTTAAAACATGTTTAACAAATTTAGCAATGTATTTGATAAATACAATTATTTCAATGGTGTAGAGAATTTATGAAAAAAAATATATATATTCAAAAAGCTACATTAATATTTTAATGGATGTCTTTTAAAATGTCCTATTACGCATGATTAAAGTTTTTTTTTTAAAAAAAAAAACAAATTAATTGCACAAAATTATTTAGTCTAACTATTTTCCTGGAAAATATGCCAACACGTGGAATACAAAAAAAAATCTTATTTTCAATAAAAGTTTTCCTGAAAAATCTTATTTTTCATCATTTTCCTTCATATATTTTTCTTTTCCCCTATTTTTCGAGGAACCAAACTGAGCCTAAGTGATAAAAAAAATATTTATTTCTTTGTAAAATATCATTGCAGAAAACATAAAGCTTGATTAGAACAAAAAAAGAAGCTTACAAGTGAATGTGGGCTCCTTGAGTTAAAAAATTACTAAACCATTTAATAAATATTATAATAAACACAAGAATTGAATTATATAATTGAAGAACTCCAAGTTTTTGCCACCGGAGGAAGAGTTTGGCAAAACATAGAGATCCTAAAATGCCTACATACGTATTTCACGGAGAGAATTAAGTCATTTGTAGTTCATAGTTGATGTGTTTGTATAGTGAATGTGTAGTGTATTTTGGTAGGGAGAGGAAGACTTCTCCTCTCTTGCGTTCTTATACTAGTGTAAAGAACCCATGTGTTTAAGAGTGGGTGTGGGTGTGTAGAGACATGGAAAAAATTACTTAGAGTGGTTGTAGGAGAAAGTGTAGTGGAAAGTGAAAACTTGGTCCTAAAGAAGGAGAGAAGACCTTTTTTTTATAAGGAATCTTGGTGTGAGCATAGCCTACAAGTGTAAGAGATTGGGGTGACGTGCGTTGAAAGGGTAGTACCAAGTGTAGGAAGGGAGGTGCCATGTGTAGGAGTTGAGTGCTAAATGTAGTGAATGTATGTGCTGAGTGTAGGAAGATAGATGCCAAGTGTAATGAATGTAGTGCCAAATGAAGTGTGATATCGTGACATGTGTAAGGGGTGGTGAGACAAGTGTTGTAAGGCTGTATAATTTAGATTGCATATTAGCTTAATCTTTTTTACGTGAAATGGAGACAAAAAATGAAGCGGTTGGTGATTCCAACTAGCTAGGTTGACACCACCACTACGCTATTCTCAAAATCCAAATTATATTAAAAATAATAATAATAAACAAACGATAATCCAAGATTTCAACAAAAGCAATAATTAGGACAATTACAAATATCATCCCCAACAAATCTACTAACAAATGTGGGATGCTTCGACCACCATGTATCCTCAGGCTGCTGAGCCACATAATTCGCCAATGCATCCCCCGCTCTATTGCCTTTCCTGAATTTGTCAGAGCCGCGAAAATTAATGTAGTTGATAAAGCTTAGACAAGCTAACCATCGACTTCTAACTTCCTCTGGCACTTTCCCTGAATTATTCTGAATGAGTTGAACCACAATCGTAGAGTCACTCTGAATCCAAATGCAAGTCCAACTGAGCTCCCTAGCCTTTTCCAGGCCAATGACAACCGCCCGAATTTCAGATTGAAAAGCGTAAACCAAATCCAAGTGTGAAGCGAAAGCTTGAAGTGTGTAGCCCCCATAGCATTGCGAAAAATTCCTCATGCACCACCGACACCCAGAGCCCCTAGCGCAGCCATCCGTGTTGCACTTGATCCAATTCTCAATTGGCGGATACCAAGCGACTGGGATAGTACACGGTGACCGACGAGTTGTAATACTTATGTCAAAGATCTTAAGGATTCTTAAATCCTCTATCAAGCTAGTGCAACCAATCCTGAAGAACTCCACCGACTTAATGTCCTTCCAAATATGACGCAAAAATTAGTTAATGTTTGGAGTTTCATCTTCATTCACACAAAGATTTCTGGCTTGCCAAATAAACTAGATACATGAAACAATAGTCGAATGCCAAAGCGCTCTAACCTGGGAGCTGAACTTCACCTGTGACACATTATTGAGTAACGCAACAAGCGTCGAGTCTTGTAGACACGCTGCCGAAAAATCCCAGAGATGGCAAACCAAGCCGCTCTAGCAAAAGGGCATTGCACCATTAAGTGCTTGATTGACTCGGTCGAGGTAAAACACATATGACAAACAGACGCGAAGTGATAACTTCGGGGCATGAACACATCCTCTGTTGTTAAAAAAATCCAATGTCATGAGCCAACCAACAATAGATCATGATGGTGGAAGGAATTCTTTCCATATGAATTTATGCGAAGAATGTTAGCTTGATAAGATGAGTAGTATTAGTAAAAATAATTAGGAGGTCGTCTATCGAACCGTCGTGCTTTTGGTGGAAAAATATACGTCGTCATCATCGGTATGTTTCAGAAGTTCAAAACCAAATAGACTTTATCATTTTTGAAAAGCGGTTTTTTTTTTTGTTTTTTTTTGAAAACGTTTCTAACCTAGCGCAAAAAAAATGACTTTTAAAGTTGGTTTTTGATTATATTTTTATTTAGTTTTCGCTGTGAATATCTAAGTTCTAGTTTCATTTTCGTTTAATTTTGTTCCCTCATTTCTTTTTTCCTACATGAATCGAGAATAATAAAGTCAATTGTACATGTACGAAGAGACAAAATATCAAGATATGTAATACCAATAGACGAAACGTGTGCTCTTGTCAAATAGAGAGAACACTATTGAAAAAGGACCAACTGTTACTAAGTGTTATCTCTCTAACAATTGAGTAAGATGTAGAAGAGCTTTGGGATTATTTGTATCTTTCAACTTATTAGACAGCTTTATAATGGAACTATCATATTGAATGAATACCTTTAAAAAAATTGTCTCGAATTCAATATATTACCTATTATATAGAACTTAATGAAGTATTCTATTACTATTGTATTTTTTATGTTCTACAAACATTATTTAGAAAATATTTAAATAAATTGTGTGTCTAGACTTTACTAGTTCATTATAAATTATGTTTAGATGCATTACAAATTAAACTATTCGATTCAAATGATTATATTAATGCGTAACTAAAAAATGTTAATATTGAAAAATATCAAAATAAATAGTCATATCCATTTTTTCTCGAAAATTTATGTCTTTACACTCATATCGTATCATGTGTATGACTGTATTTGCATGAGTATATACAGCATAATTGAACCATGAATCATTAGGCAATTACTTGGAAATAGAAAAACTAATATCTTATCGAACTTTTTTGTCTAAAAAGTTTACATGAACAAGTTTTATATGACATCAAAAAATTTTGTTTACAATTCAAAGTATAAACACCTCGTTCGTTGTGTACAATATTTGAAGTAGTATCATGACCAATTGCGCTAATGTATAAACATGTATGATTGTATATCATGCATATCTAAGTATCAAATATTGGATAGTTGTGAAGCAACATGTCACTGTAAGCTTCATTGATGGAAAAAGATTTTTTGAACTTCTTTATTTAGAAGTGGTTTCTTTAAAAATAATTCATTTTATAGAGTTTTAAAAAAAATAGTCTTTAAAGCTTTTGATTGTAAAATCGACAAACGGTGTGTGACTATATATGAAATGGGCCAGATCCATTTTATTTTGGCACTATTATTTAATAAAGTTCATAATGGGCACTTGCTTGAGGCCTTAGAAATAATAAAAGCCTGAGGAATATATTTTCTTTTTCCAACATATTATAAATTATTTTTTTATCAGTCCAACATATTATTAATCAAGTGTGCAATTGTCCCACATTGGAAAAGAATGAGCAAAGTGAGCGGTTTATTAGTAGGAAAGATCCATAATCCCTTAAGGTTTTGGGTCAAGATATGGTGTCAAGCCCACTAATGTGTGTTCTCACTTTGACCCATTGGATTAAATCTCTCTAATTGTGGGCTCTCCCGATCCTAACGGTCCCTACATTAACTAAAATACATCGCCTCCTAAAATGTAGTATTGTAACTTTTAGTTGGCTCGTTCCCATTTCATTGCATTGTATGTATGAAACAATTTCTTCTCCCTTACACTCAAAATATCTAAACTTCCACATCTATGAGTCCTTGACAATATAAATGAAACCTTATAGCCTATAGTTGTCCTTTACAAAGTTTGCATATCAAATAAAGTAAGAGAATTAAGGCACAAAGACAACAAATGAGAGACTAGTGGATGCCATTCTACAAAGAGAAATCGTAACGAACATTTGTCTTATAAAGATCCATACTATTAAACACATAGGTCTTTGTTAAACAACACACACAAGATTTAAAATTTTCCGACATTTATGAGAGAGTAATGCAAGCCAAGACTCGCATTTTGCTCGAATTAATCATGGAAGCCAGCCAGAGATGTAGTTATTCACACTAGGCCCAGCTCCTGCAACTGTTATTGGATCAGCCTGGAACCTGAAATTTAATATTTTCGTTGTTATAAAAAAAAAATTAATAAGCAAAACACATCCGGGAATTCAATTTTGTTTGACATGTATGAACGTTTGAAACCCATTATAGCACGTTGCAAACCAGAAAACCATGGATTAAATTGTTTTTAAGTGTCGAGAACTATTGAAACGTTGTCGTTTTTGACTGTCAGGATTATAATTGGACCTAGACCCCTACAATTTAGTGTCATTTAGGAACCTTTCCTAAGGTTTAAATAATTACAAAATTACTCTTTAAAAGCTTTTAAAAACACTAAAACAATAAGAGGGCGATCTGTAAGTTTTTTAAACTTCCGCGGGTGTCACTAATTATTTAAACTTTGGGAGGGCCTATTGGTTATATTGTTCAAACTTTCAAAAGGTATTTCTATAATTATCAAATAGTAGAGAAACAAAAGGAATATAATTCTAATTATTCCTATTTCCTATTAAATGATCATGACGATTGCCAAATGGGCCAATCTACTCTCCTCTCATCTTTTCATGTTTATTGATGCATCTTTTGAATTTTTTGTCTAAATAACGATAATAATTAGAGTCCATTTCTATAAGAATTTATGGATGACTATGTTACATTTTGAAATTAAAGATGGGCATACCCAATATGCAGAGTGGGTTCACATTCCAGAGGATGATAAAATCCATCAGCTGACGGTTGAGATGGCTGTCTTCCATAGCCCACATCTTCAGCATTTGGGTTCCATTGGAGACTTATTTGACTTCCATCCATCAACTGCAAAAAAACCAGTCATATTATTCTTTTGTTAACATGTACAAATATTATTAGAAACTATATATATTTATTATTTGATTTATTTCTTTTGACAAAAAACTTTAAATGAAAAACATGCATACCCGATGTTTCAAACTTCTGTTAGCTTCATTGAGGGCGTGTTCCTAATGATATAAACGATTAAAATATTTTGTAAAAGAACAAAGTGTAAAAATATAGTTATAATTTGAAGTTGATAAATTTATGTACCTTTCTCTGAAGATCTGTGAGTGTATCCAGCATTGCTTGAGTCTGCAATATTGAAATGTTAATTTCATTTTGGTCATGGACTTAAATCTTTCTTCTATTCTAATTTCTATAGGCTGCTAATTACATCAAATTGCAGAGCAAGTATTGGTCAAAGGGTCCTCCACAATAAAATAATTTGACCAACAAAAGTGCTGGTCCTCTCATAACAAAAAAGAAAGGATAATTAGTTACATTTACATATGTTTGGTCAAATAACAAAAACACCCTTTTCGGTTTAAATAGTTAACAAATTACTACTAATATTTTAAAGAACAAGGGTGAAATTTGTAGCCAAACAAAGGGTCTAGATGCAGTTATCCAAAAAAAGTTAAATGCATATTGAATTTGAGATAAATATTAATATATGTTCATGATATATATAGATACGGTCCATTACCCGTGTTGATCGAATTTGCTTGAGTGACATATCAAGTTGCCGCTCAAGTGATTCAAGCTCTTTGCTGTTCAGAGGACCAAGATCCTCGCCAAGAAGATTCCTGGAGATAAAATACATAGTAGTCGAATTAATTCTAACATAACTTAAATGAAATGTTGCTACATTTGTTGGATTTGATCATGTAAATTTACTTTTAAAATACAAACCTTTGTGAACGCTGTAGAGCTTCATAGCGTGCTTTTAGTTTCAAATACTCCTGCTGACTACTCAGTTCCTGTAACAGTCAACACCACCATTATTATCAAATCGAGTGTAAGTTTTTTGTGTCATACCGATTTGATAAATTGTACAAGCTGGACTTTGCTTTTCATGTTTCTTTATGTAAGTTTGTTAATTGTTACAGTTCACACCTATAACTTAAAATATGAACAAGTCATGCAAAACAACGTATCCATTAAAAACCAATTAATTATTTTTTTTTTTTTTTTGTACCCCTGTGTGGGGCGCCCGGTGTCCCCACCATTTGGTGAGACTAATCCGGACTCGGCCTGCGGAGCGCCTAAAGAGTCTGACTCTAACTCGAGGGTAGGACCTGGCCCCTAGCTCTTTCATGGCACCAACCACCCAAGGCTAAATTGGAGAGACTTGTCCACAATGAGATTCGAACTCTCGACCTTGGGGAGGCATTAGCAAGCCGCTACCACTTGCTCCAAGCTGAGGGGTTTGTAACAAAGGTTGCACAAAGGGCATGTAACAGTATAAAGAAAAGATATTAATTCCTATTTCTCTAATCAATCACCACCACACAATGTATTAAAGTCTCATCCTTGTTGGAAATCTAACGGTGATATAGAATATACATAAAATGATTGGACTGTTGTGGGCAAGGAATATGTTGATAATCTTTTTTGAGGAAAGATAGGGCATATAAGATTTCGTACAAAATATACATGGTAAGAAAAATCATTTTTTTCTGGGCATATGCCATCAGTCTATTTTTAGGAACACTAACATACCTAATTAACAATAAAAACTTCAAGACTTTCATCCAAATGCCTCAATTCAAATTAATTCGTTTGATAGTCTTCTGCAGAAGTATTGTTTAACTTTTTGTGCGATCAACAAACCGTATAATATAATAATTAATATATATTATTAGAGTTTCCTTACTCAAATCACGATAAATCGAATTTTTTCTTCTTAATGTCAAACATATATATAAGAAGTTGTTCACTGTTAAACAAAAAATATTGTGTAGATACGAAGAAGCAATATTTTGGTTAAAAGGTTAAATACCTCATGAATATGTTTTAAGAATCAGAAATGAAGTTTTTTTTTTTTTTTTTGATGGTTGAGTTGAAACAACTGCTTTTTACTTTCCATCCATAACTAATGTAAACAATAAACATAGCTATTGAAAAAATATGAAAACTATTAGAGGTTGATAATCGCAAAAATACAAGAAAGGTTTGGGAGCTGATGGAAATGAGTGGTTATGGCTCAACGGAATATGTAATTGTAAAATATGATTTTTCTTCTTGGATAGGTGGGAAACAGAAATTTTTATTTGTTAAAAAAATTGTTTTCTTTTTTTCCCTTAGTTTTCAACATATTATTCAAGGGAACATGATTCTTTTGGCTTCTGAAAAATTATCGGGATTTTTTGTTTGGGGTTTTTTTTTAGCATAGATTAAATCAGATACTTTATATTTTCAATGATCTAAATACTATTAAGAATTTTTAATGTGACCAATCATTAGAAGGAAATTTTTGTGTATATTATTATTTTCAATGATCTAAATATTATTAAGAATTTTTAATGTGACCAATCATTAGAAGGAATTTTTTGTGTATTGCATTCAGATGGTTTAGAATATTATAATAGATAATAATAAAAACACAAATATCAAAATAAATTAATATAGTCGGCACATCCTGAAAAAGTGAACATAAATAGATGCATGGCATAAGAATATCTTTAAAAAAATAAAGAACAAATATACATAATTGGAAGACGACATATAATAAACAGTTGACATTATACCTTAAATATTGTCTTATTTTAGGCAATTCTAAAGGTTTTAAGTCTAAAACTAACTCCTTCCTCCTAAAAAAAGATAATTTTGCTCTCTTATGCAATCCTAGAATCTTTGATTAACATAATTATCTCCAAAAATCTCTCCTAAAACCCATTTTACTTCCAATCAACAAAAACTTTATCTTGCAATCATGCATGTTAAAAAGGAAAAGATTGTTTCTTCCATATGTCAAAAACTTTCTCTTTTAATCACACATGATACAACACTCACGTTCTATTGTATAGAAAGTTTTTGAAGGCCATCATCTCATCTGGTATGCTTCTCACATTCCATCTTATGTTCTTAATTTCTTATTAATCTTGTCATTAATTCTTTCAACCTACTTTTGTACCTTTTTGTTTTGTTGGTTGAATCTTTATTAAAAATGTCTGCAACCATGGACGAATTCTGACTTAATAATTTCAGTTATTGATTCTTTTTTTTTAATGTAGTACTGTTTGCAAGATAAAGTTACTGATAAATGGAAGAAATATGTTTTGGGGTGAGTTTTTTTTTTTTTTTTTTTTTTTTTTTTTTTTTTTTTTTTGAGAAAACTAGATTTTTTTATGTTGAATCTTTCAACCTACTCTTCACCTTTGTGTTTTGTAATTAGTTGAATCTTCATTACCAATGCTTACAACCATGGATGAATTCTAATTCAACATTGTTTTTATTACAGTTCTTTTTCCATAAAAGTTGACAAGGGAATTAATATTCTTTCACCTTTTTGGATCATCAAAAATCTTGACCAATATTGAATCTCAGCATTGAATCTGAATCTGAGTTCTATTATTTTTTCTTTGAATTGCTAGTTCTCAAAGCATATATTGTCTTGCGATACTGCATTAATTTAGGGATGATTAGACCAAAATTTAGGGAGTATAGGTAGCTTTAATGATCCCTTGATTAAGTTTAATTTATTTAAAGACTAACTTGTTTCTCCTCTGTCATTTTCTTAGAGTAACAAAGGATTTACAATGGAAGAAGAGATGTTGAGCATGATTTCACATGCAAAACATATCGCCAATGAAGAATCTTTAGATTCCAATTGTAGCATCTACATATCTCATTCATACAAGCGCTCAAGAATCGAAAGATACAAAGGCGTTGTGCCGCAACAGAACGGACACTGGGGCGCTCAAATCTACGCAAACCATAACCGGATATGGCTCGGAACTTTTAAGTCCGAGATTGATGCAGCCATGGCTTATGACAGCGCTGCCATCAAACTCAGAAGTGGAGATTCACATAGAAACTTTCCATGGACTAATGTAAGTGTCCAAGAACCAAAATTTCAGAGCCATTTTACCGTTGATGAAGTTTTGAACATGATAAGGGATGGATCATATCCATTGAAGTTCGCTGACTTTTTGACGAGTCAACAAGGTGGGATTGAGATAGGTTTGGATCTATCGCCCATCCATGGAGATGGGGACTTTTCGTGCACCCTACTCTTTCAAAAGGAACTAACTCCAAGTGATGTAGGAAAACTGAACAGGCTTGTGATTCCTAAAAGGTTTGCAGTTAAGTTTTTTCCAAATGTGCCTGATATTAGTGACCAGGACAATTTGGATAATGTTGAAAAAGTAGATGAAGTGCAGCTTGAATTTTATGATAGGAATATGAAACCATGGAAATTTCGATATTGCTATTGGAAAAGTAGCCAGAGTTTTGTGTTCACGAGAGGTTGGAATCGATTTGTGAAGGAGAAGGGTTTGAGAGCAAACGATACGATTGCTTTTTATATGTATGAGGGGCGCGACAGGCGACATTTTGGGCAATCTTATTTAGTTATTGATGTGGCTAACAAAGGAAGTTCAAAGAATGATACTAACTTAGAGGAGACTATCGGAAGAACTGAAGTTGAAGAAAATAAAGTAGAGATCGGAGATCACAATGCACTCGTTGAGGTATTAACTTCAACTCCAAGCAATATTACTAAAGGTTTTAGGCTTTTTGGGGTCCAAATAGAATAAGGAGATGACCCCAAGTTTTATGTACTTTGTTTCTGTTTCTTGTTTCGAGGATACTACATTTCAGTTTAGCTTATATTGAAACTTCACAGCAAGGTTGTATCACATCTAAACAGAACTTCCATGTGGTACTGATTGAAAGGTTGTTGCATTAACATTGTATGGAACTTGACGTACAATATTTTTGACCACAGATTTTCATATGTTGAATTTAAGCATTGTATCTCTCTTTGTATGCCTTAGACTAGAATATTCATGTGATCGACTCGACAAGATTTTTCGGTTGATTCACATAGCTACTATAACTAATCGGAATTATAGTTCGATTATTTTTTTTTCTTTTATTTTCAAGAAAACACGGTGCATACATAGTCTATAATACCACATGTATATTTGAAAATCCATAATAAGGAATAAGGACATAGAAAAATACCAGTGCTTCCCTTGTGGATACATTAGTCTCTGGAGGTCCATAGTTGCACTTTTGATACCTTTCCAGTGTCTTCAGCATGCTGTTAGAATGACACAAGCATTTTACTCAAGTGAGTACTTCAAACTTAAGGAAATAAAAATTAATATCACAGATAAAGTAAGTTTTAATTACATTTAAGACATGATATGTCCTAACAATGTAAATCACAACTTTTAGCAGAAATGACAAGATCTAAGCTTGATGTTTAGTCTGTCAGCAACAGATGAAGGTACAAAATATAAAGGAAGTAACTACAGATAACACAAATTAATTCTGCATATTATTCAAGTCCAGATCTTTGTCCAAAGGTAATTAAGCAGCAACCCTTTTGATTGTCTGAGCAAAACAAAAACAAAGAAAATGGCATCTTTGGCAAACATTTCTTGAGCTGGACACAAGAAAACCTCAAGCAAAAGAAAACAAAAAATCTTCTCATTTGTGTTATAACAAAACATTGGAGTTATGAGAAAGGAGAAATAAATTCTGTAATTAAGAAATTTATTGATCTTTAAAATAAACCCTAATTACAGAGAAATAAAAATCATGAAAAAACCCCTCTCAACAAAAAAATAAATAAATTACACAAAAACCCGGTTAAACACAAAATGAGGCACAGATTCAGGCTAAATAGCATTTTACGCACCAGAAGCTAATTAAAACTAGACCATTAGCATAATGCTACCCATCTTTCCTTCTTGTTTCAGACATAAAATAAAATAAAAAATCTTTCAAAAGAAATCAATCCCAGTTTTCATCCTTTTCCACTAAAAAATTATTTGAAATAGGTGAAGGTGATTAGTGAAATTGAATTTTCCCCAATAATAAAAAGAAAATGAGCAACAGATGAACTAAAAAAACCCTAGAATGTCAAAATTATGGCAAAAACACAATTCAATTGCTTAGCTTTGGCGCTGATCCTCAATTATCTCAGTCAATTGTTGAAAAAAAAAAAAGATCTTCAACATATATATCGAGATCTTTATGAGATCAGATTAAAGAAACAAAAAAAAAAAAAAAAAAAAATTGCTTCTTTACTTGTCAAGAGAAATGCCAAAAGAAATGTAGAAAAGAGAGAACAAAGCTGGAATTTTGCTTCATTAACTTATCTTCAAGGTACAAAAAAGAGACTAGATCGTATTAAATAATGATCTTTAATTTGAATTGTGAAAAAGAAATAGCACACAAAAGCCATCAAAACACACACAGAAGCTGAAAAAAAAGAAAAACTCAAACATAAAAATAGAAAAGAAAAAAAGATAGTCTTTTCATGGTTTTCCTCTTGCAGATCTAACAAAAACCCAACACCACACCCCCCAAAACATTCACACAAACGGCAACAAAATTACACCAAAAAAGATAAATTCACTTTTTCTCCCAAAAACACGAAAAAAGATTGAATTTTTAGCCAAGCCCATATCTCAAAAACCCAATTACATCATTAAAAATCTCATCTTTACATGAAAATGGTCATTTATTACAAGTATATGTTTATATTAAAAAGTGGGGTTGATGTTTGTCATTAGTTTGTAGCGATGATGTTTGTTTGTGTTGTGTTGTAATAATAATATAATACAATACAATTACCTAGTGCTACTGCAAAACTCGCAGAGTTTTCCTCTATTGGAGAAGATGATTAGAGCAACCTCAGCATCACACAAAACAGATAGCTCATAAGCTTTCTTCAAAAGCCCATTCCTTCGTTTAGCAAAAGTGACTTGTCTGTTGATCTTGTTCTCTATTCTCTTCAGCTCAACTCTACCTCTTCCCATCTCTCTCTCCTCACAATTACTCTTTCTCTCTCTTTAATTTTCAGCTGTCAATTAAGTACCTCTTCCTTGTTTATAACTATGTATATATACTTGCAAAAACAATATGTATATTGCTTTGCTTGGTATACTTTATCACGTATTCAGAACGAGAAATAGTACGAGTGGTAGATATATGATCAGGGATATATGTGCATGATCCAATTCCAAATCATGGTTTCATAAAGTTTTTGTTTTTGTGTTTTTTTTTTTTAATATTCATTGACTAACTAATGAGGTTGGAGTTTTTTAGGCATTTGTTAATTGTTATTACTACTGAGGTTTAGGGGTTGATTCGTTGGTGCTGAGGAGTATGGTAATAAAGTGAGGCTAAAGAACATTTCCCGGTTTAGGTTTGATCCAACGGTTACAAATGTCGAGATGTCGTCTTTCGTGCTTTATTTCCTAATCTATTAAAATCGGCGATATATCTCCCGACTTATTGATTTTTCTGTGTTTTGTCTCTTGAACTATTGATCAACCATTCATTTTTTGGAACACATGTCTATGTTATGCTCGTTGGATGGGCACTAGAAGGGAATATAGCACAGTTTCATAGGTCAGGATGAGGTTTAGGGGATGATTTGGTGTGTTGTGGTGTATGGTAAGAAAGTGGGGGCTAAATTGACATTTTACCCGTTTTGGTTTGATCCAATGGTTAGAAATGTGGAGGATGTGATACGTTTAATTTGGTGGGGTTAGAAAACCTTAAAACCTGATAGTTATATCATTGTTCGGTGTAACGTGTCGATATTTGAGGTAATCTAAGACTGTATATTTTTGTGTAGAGCTATCATGTGACCAAAAAACAAAAAAAAAACGTTAAATACAAGAATTGGAGTTTCTTTCGTACAAATATATGTGCCAAAAGTGCCCCACGAATAGAGGTCAAAATCATTTTTGCCTTATCATATGTGGAACTTAAGTTTATGAACATCAAAAACTGTTTCTTGTTAATCACAGGTGTACTCCTAATACCTTAGTTTTTTTGTTGACCTTTTCCCCATTGTGCATTCACAAAGTACCAGTTCGCCAAATTGTAATCAGCCGCTTTAGAAGTGATTTTATATGTATTATGAGAAAATGTTTATTAAATACGGTTTCGATCCAGAATTTTGTATCAAATATGACATTCCAACTTAGGACAACTGGACAAGATCCATTTGAACCAGATACTATCCGTTTGCGAACCCTAATTCAATAATCATATACATCTTTTTGCATTTTTATTGATCTTGTCAGCCATTTAATTTGGAGCTGTTATTAGATTGTTGAGAGGTCTCTGTGATTTTTCAAATAGTACAGGAGGCTTTTGTGACTTCCCAGCTGTAATATCCCTCGTTATAATTATTAACCCTGAGAGTAGAATCTTAAATTATCTAGGAATTGCAAGGCTTATAAAAAACTATAATTATGATTGTATTTCTATTATAAATAACCCACTTATATATAATTTATTAATTCAATACACTCATCAAAAAATAGTATAAAAATCATGATTTGGCAATGTTCGAGACGTAGTCGTTTGACAAACTGAATAAACAAATTCTGTGTCTGTTTATCATTTATGGTGAGTACATTTCTTAGCATCATGATTGTTGCGTAACAAATTAGTCATTTTGATACTTCAAATAAAGAAACACAAAATATCTTTATATACAATTCATATAAAGGTTTTCTATGTTTTTCTATACAATGAAAATACTTTCATTACCCCAAAAAGATGGGCGGTTGAATAAGAAATCGTATGTAGCCACATTAACCAAGGATGTTTTCATGTGTGTTCCCTTTAATTTGGTGTGTGCCCCTTTTGGTTTATGAGAGGTCAAGTTGTTACGTGAGAATTGCTAAAGCAAAATGTCCATTTTTTGAAACGGGGATTTGTGTTTGTCAGCTTCATACGAAAAAGGAAAAGGGGAGTAAATGAAACCTGATTAAGAAAGTATCTCAATAAAGCATACTTTTAATATATAGGGTGTTGAAGTGAACGAGTTTGCTAACGCGCTTTTACCATCAGGTTACGAATGGGTCATCGCAAATTTTTCAGGCTTTGGTGATTAATCTCATCATGTTACGTTGCACGGATATAAATATGGTGACATGGACACGACACGGTAAGAACAATGATTCAATTTGTAAAAAAGAACAGAACACGACCCGTCAGAAACACAGTCAAATTTATTTTCGCATTATCATTATTGTATATCATATTGCTAAATATCGATAAATAACTATATGACACATAGATATTTATATAAATAGTATAATGTATAATGGTGACAAATTAAATGAGTCATACTAAACGTAAATACATTTATATAAGGATACCAATTCTTTTCTATTGTTTTTTTTTTCTTTTCCTCATCTTCTATCATTTGTCGAGCATCTGTCATTGTATTTTCTTGTATATTAGATTTTTTCATGCACCAAGAAGATAGTTGAAAGTATGTGAGCTTCTCCTAAATTTTATTTTGTGCCCAAGTCTTCGTACATGTATAATTTGGTAAATTTGAGTCGTAGAATTTTTTTTACAGCTATATTGTTCCTGTGAAATTGAGCCATGCTACTTTTTCTATAAAGATTTTAAGCTAGAATTGGCATTTTCCTTCCCTATTATAGTAGTATTGTCTAGACTGCATCATCATATTTCTGATGTGTTAGGCTCGACCAACATGAGTTGGGAAAAAGATTGTTACAGAAAATATAAGAGCTGGGAAACGAATTATTCCCTTACATGTTTTTCTTCTTTAATTGAAAAAAATAAAAGATAGGAGAAGGGTGAGTGCTGATACAATCTTCTTCGGGCGTGACAACAAGAGTGTAATTTATTTGAGTAACGATCATTGTATATAGGTAAACGAATCTGTTACCATATAGTAAATTTCAGATCTACACTTAAAGATTGAACCAAATATTAATCCTGTAGTAAGAAAAAAACGGAGTCCTACACTCCTATTAAGTTTCACCACACTTAGATACTTTTGGAAACTACGAAATTTTGAACAACAGTCAAAAGCTTGACCTGAAAGTAAGGCTAGTGATAATGTTAGAGCAATAATTGTTGGAGGCCGAGCAAATTTTTAAATATCTCTAGTTTACCCTTCTTAATTAAAGAATATAAATTTTTTTAAATATCTCTAGTTTTTAAGTATCTTTATTTTCTTAAATGAGACTCTTAATTATAGCAACTAATAATCTAGTCTATGTTTATGTGAGACTTCTTTGCATATACTATTTCAATATATGAAGATTTGGTAACTCAGTATTTATCAAATCATTCGAAAAGATACTTTCAAGTCTTTATCGAGATTAATTACCTAGTTATATCATTATTTATTTATTTTCTATTACATACATTACGAATACTGGATTTTATTTTTTAAGCACATTTAAGGTGGTGTTTGCAAACTCTTCTCAAAAAGTTTTGAGAAGAAATTCAAAATTTAAGTTCAAGCTCAAAAAACTGCTTTAATTAAGTTATAAGCTGTAAGTGTTTGAAAAATAATTTAAAAGCTAAAGTTTGCATGGTAAGGTGTTTGCAAGAAAAAAGGTGATTCCACAGATTTTCCTATAATTTGACTATGATACCCTTAACTTATATATTATCAACATTTAAATGTATTTCTATAAAAAACTATTACAACTTTAAAATATTGAACTATAAGTTTCGATTTTATTAAAAATTTACAAAAATGAACTAAATTTTAAAGTATACATATGAAAACATAATTTGATGAATCGCTAAATATATAGACTATACTCATCAACATGATAGGACAGAATTCTTGAAGAACAAAAAAAAAACATGATAGAAAATAATTCAAATAACTAAACAACGATAAGTTTTTTTTTCCTCATAGAATGAAAAATTAACATTTAATTTTATTAAATATGTTCTGTTATTTGCCAGTGGAATATAAGGGTATAAATGGATAAATGAAATTTAACTTATTTAAAAAATACTACCATAAGCTAGAAGCACTCCTTTAAAAACTTCAAGATTGTGAGCGTTTTAGCTTTTTTAAACTTTATGAAATTTATTTGAGTAACAACAAGAGTGCAATTTATTTGAGTAACACCCCAAATTGCTTAATTTAAGTCAGAAGCAGTTTTTAGCTTTTTTGAAGAGTTTGCAAACACTTAGATTTGGGGTTTTTTTCAACTTTGGTCCCTTAATGAGTATTGATTCCATCTTTGGTCCCCTATTGAATTTTTTTGTAACTTTAGTCCCCTAATAAAAAAAGTGCTGCCTTAAAACAACAAAAGAGGGGTGCGATTTCAGAATCGCGACTTCTTCCCCACATGAAAACAATTCTCATGTGACCACGTGCACAACAAGTGATTTTTTTTGGCCAAAAAGGACGATTTCGGTGGAAAAAAGGGATCAAGTATGAATTGTGAGACAAATTAGAGGACCAAAGTTGCAAAATAAATCAATAGAGGACCAAAGATGGAGTCAGTACTCATTAATGGACCAAAGTTAAAAAAAACCCCTTAGATTTGTAATCCAATTTAGCTGAAAATAAATATTAAGTATATGTTTTCTAAGTCGAGTGCTATAATATTAAAATGTGTATTCACAACAATCAAATCACTGATTAGATAAAGATTAAATTTTAATAATTATTTTTTTAGATAAAAAAATGAAAGAAGAAAGACTAAAGTTAGGCTCTGACTCAAGTCATTTTTCTGCATTTATATACAAATAATCTTTAATTTTATTCTAACATTTGTGCTTAAATTAAGATGGTCATTATTCAGTTATGGTTATATTATGGGTAACCTGATGTTTGGCAGATGAATATCCTTAAAAAAAATATTAGTAGATGAATAATTGTTTTATTTACTTTTAATAATGCAAACTTTGTGAAAGAGACTTAAATATTAGACTTTAATTTAAATTTGTGCCAGGATAATAGTTGAACAATCTGTTTCTCTTTCTTCATATAAAATTAATTGAAGAGAAACAAATTTCCGTAATGAAATTATAGTATATAAGAAAATAGTTGCTATAATTAAGCGATGCTAATTCAAAAAATAGATACTATGAGATTTATGAATACAACAATTCCTATAATTAAGGATGCTAATTGGGATATACAATATTTTATGAAATTGATATTCCTTATTTAGGAGGGGTAAATTAGAGATAATCAAAAATTTGCTCTAGCTCCAACAACTATTGCTCTGAAAATATGGTCAGCCTTAAAGTAAGAACACTTTTTCTCTTTAACCGTTACTCATATAAATGTTCACATTCAATACATTTCCCTTTCTTTATATTTCTGGATAGTTTGGGTATATATATGGGGAGATTATATATAGAGCAAAATCCCTCAATACAAAGCAATTCTTTTATATTTACTATTATATCCCTCACTATGTTAGTTATGCATTAATTTTCCTTTTAATAGGTGTCAATGATTGGCAGAATCTTAAGAATATAATAAAGCAATCATCTTTCTAATTTATGTAAAGGAAAGAATATATTCATTTCATTAGCAATAGTTAATAATCTATTTAAATAAGTTACTTAATAAGAATATAATTAATTACTCTAATTTTTGATAAAAATATAATTAATTACTCTAAATTTTGATATATTCAAACTTTAGATTTCTAATCCTACCATGACCGTGTAATCTCGAAAGTTGTTTTTAGCAAAAAAAATTGGCAATTTTTTTCAAAAAAATAGGTGAGCTAAAATTTATGTTGTTTGTAAATACACATGTTAATGCATCTATTATACTAATGGGTGACTAGCTAATTGTCGTCTTGTTTAATAATTTTTTTAATACCTTTGCTTCACCTTCACGTAATCCCATGGAGGGTCACTAAAGAATTTTTCTTTCGATAATTAGTTTTTTTTGCACTACAAACTGGATGATCACTACTGTATATAAAAAAATATTTTTACTTTCAATATGTTCTTCTTTTATTTTTGTCATAAGGCAATTTTTTTGGTGTAAAATAAGTGATAAACATTAAATCTAAAAAAATCCCATTCTTTTGTATAATTAATTAATAAAATGGACATTTTAAAATTATTGCATCGCACCTTTTTTTGTTTTGAGAATGTAACACACAAATTTTTAATGCATAAATGGATTTAAATACTTAATTATATTTTTATCAAGTAACTTAAATACATGAATTACTAATTATTGCTAAAGAAAGGAAGATAATCTTTCCATTACATAAAGTGGAAAGATGAATATTTCAATTATGTTTCCAAAGATTCTACTAATCATTGACACATTGAAAGGAAAAGAAATGAGTTAAATGCAAAAACCACCCCTGTGTAATCTCTAATTGGCAAAAACCCCCCTGTGTAATTCATAAATTAGCACACTGCACCCAAAGTTACTTTTTTGTTTGACTTGATGGGAAATACCATTTATACCCTTACATAAAAATCTCCAGAAAAATTTAATAGAAATCAGTTTTTGTGTTCATTACTTGGTAAAACATTATTTTAAAGCTATTCTCACACGATAATAAAAGTAGATTCCCTTTTATTTTTTTAAATTACGTTTTATTTATATATTCCATTTAATTTAAATTTTAAATAAAAATGATACACAGAATATTGCATAAATCTTTCATGTAATTAATTTGTTTATCAACAAAAATAATATAAATAAAGTTGAACTTCGAAAATATTTTCTAAATTTAATGCGAATAAGATTAAATGAAGAAAAAAAAAAAAGAAACAATGGAATCATATTCAACTTCTCAACCCCCCCCCCCCCCCCCCCCCCCCCCACACACACTCTGATGTAACTTTGTTCTTTTCGAGTAAGAACCAACTCCTTAGAAGAAAGATAAAGAGAGATAATTTTCTGGAAAATATTTCATAAACTTGCAAATGCTACTGATCGTTCAATTACATAGGAAAATGCTGAAAATAACTTCCATACCCACTACACATAAACTGCCCCACTACTCCTAATATAATATATTTACATAAACACACCAAATAAAAGGAACTATTACATATTAAACTAATAGACCCAAACTTAATTTATATAATCCTTAGCCCAAGCTGGGGCTGACTTAACACGCATGGGCCGAACGGCATTCGGGCCCATATCAATACCCTCCCCTAGAAGCTCGGCCTTGTCCCCAAGGTCCGCTGAAAGGCCCATTTCGTCCGAAGTTTCGCGAATGCCCATAGAGCCAGCTGCTGCCCTAAAATCTCCTTTAAAAAGCTGCGAATCAGCATGCGCAGCTGATTCCTCTTCGCCCAAATTAGGGTTTTCAGCTCCCAAATCTGACCCATTCAAACTAATCCCCAAATCAACTCCTTCCTCATCAAATCCAGGATATTCACCATGAAATTCCTACGCATCCACCCACGTAGATTCCTCAATCGAAGCTCACATCCACGAAACCAACAGCTGCTCAATTCGTTCGCCATCGCGTATCACCACGCGCCGATCAAGTATGGTTTCGGGCAGAGAAATAAGTGCACCGCTGCTGCCAAGGCGAGGTAACGGAGTTGCAGACGTCGGCGGAGTACCAACGCACGGACGAAGCAACGACACGTGAAAGACCGGGTGGATCCGCGAGGTAGACGGGAGATCCAGTTCGTATGCCACTTTGCCGATGCGCCGGAGTACTTGAAACGGACCGTAAAAGCGTTGTGCCAGCTTGTGAGATGGAGCGGTCCGAAGTGAAAGCTGCCGATAACTCCTTAACTTCAGGTAAACATAATCGCCACTTTGAAACTCCAGATCTGATCTATGTTTATTTGCCTGGGCCACCATACGTTGCTGCGATCTGTGCATGCTGTCTTTAATAGTCTGTAAAACTGTCTGTCTATGAGAAAGTGTTGTGTCAATAGCTGCATTGTTTGAATGACCTGAAATGTAAGTCGGTGTAGTAGTTGGTGGTCTGCCGAAGAGTGCTTCGTATGGAGTTACTCCAATGGCAGAATGTTTGCAAGTATTGTACAAGTACTGTGGTAGTGGAAGAAATCTCGACCAATGCTTCGGCTCACTCATAGTGAAGCATCTGAGATAGCATTCCAAAGAGCGGTTCACGACTTCAGTTTGGCCGTCTGATTCGGGATGATAGGCCGAACTGAAGTGAAGCTTTGTCCCCAACTGCTTAAATAACTCACGCCAAAATGAACTTAGAAATATTGAATCTCTGTCAGAAACAATAGATCTAGGTAATCCATGAATACTATACACCTCATTAAGAAAGATAGAAGCAAGATATGCAGCAGTATATTTGGTAGGTAAAGCAATAAAGTGACTAAATTTGCTTAACCTGTCAACAATTACCCATATAGCTGTTCTTCCATTTGAGTTTGGCAAATGTGTGATAAAATCCATGGAAAGATCTGTCCAAACATGATCTGGAATGGGTAGGGGATTAAGCAAACCGAAGGGCTTTGTCGTGAGATATTTTTGCTGTTGGCACACATGGCAAGATTTGATAAAATCCTGTACTGTCGTACGTAGATTAGGCCAATAAAAATCAACTGCAATTCTGGCCAACGTCCCTTTTATACCCGAATGACCCCCCAAGGGTGAAGAATGAAATTCTTGCAAAATCATCTGTTGAACCCCACTCTGTTCAGGCACAAAAATCCTATTCTGAAAAAAAATCAACCCATCTTTGCATACATATTTTCGTTCATGTTGTTGATTTTTTTGAATATCTGCTACTAATGCTTTACCATGTTGCGAGGTCGAGAAATACTGGCGAAGTATCTGCAACAGCGGGTTAGCAAGCACCGAAAGAACAAGACAAACCTCCGGTTCTACCCGAGAAAGAGCGTCAGCCACCACATTTTCCCGGCCAGGTTTGTATCTAACCTCAAAATCAAACCCCAAAAGTTTGATAATCCACCTTTGCTGCTGTGGTGTGTGAATCTGTTGTGTAAGAATATGTCGTAAACTTTGATGATCAGTAAACACTATAAATTTTCGTCCCAATAAATAGTGTCTCCATTTCTGAATCGACTCAACTAATGCATACAATTCTTTATTGTAGGCAGATTCCTGTTGCATGCGAGACGACATTTTCTTACTGAAAAATGCTAAAGGATGGTGATTTTGAGACAAAACAGCGCCCACAGCTACCGACGAAGCATCTGTGGTCAACTCAAAGGCCACAGAAAAATCTGGCAAAATTAGCATAGGTAGCTTAGTCATCTGCAATTTTAAAGTTTCAAAAGCAACCCCTGCTAATGTACTCCATGTAAAACCCTCCGTCTTTAATAAATCAGTGAGAGGAGCGGCGATAGTAGCATAGTGACGCACAAAGCGTCGATAATATCCCGTAAGCCCCAAAAATCCCCTTAGGGCCGTCTGAGAGTTAGGCACCGGCCATTTAACAATGGTACCACCTTATCAGGATCAACAGACACACCTGATGCACTAATAATATGCCCCAAATACTGCACACGCTTAACTGCAAAGACACACTTTTGCAGCTTGGCATAAAATTGGTTAGTCAACAGCAATGTGAAAACAACCTGCAAATGTTTATAATGATCCTCCAAACAATGGCTGTAGACTAGGATATCATCAAAAAACACCAAAACGAATACACGCAAATGTTCGCAAAAAAGATCATTCATAGCTGCCTGGAAAGTTGATGGCGCATTCGTCAATCCAAAAGGCATAACAACGAATTCGTAATGCCCATCACATGTTCGAAAAGCTGTTTTATGAATATCTTTAGGAGCCACCCTAATCTGATGATACCCAGAACGTAAATCCAATTTTGTAAAGATAGTTGCCCCCTTCAATTCATCAAGCAATTCATCCACGGTAGGAATAGGGAACTTATCTTTAATTGTGATAGCATTCAACCCACGGTAATCAGCACAAAAGCGCCAGGTGCCATCCTTTTTGCTAACCAGTAATACTGGAGAAGAAAAAGGACTGGTACTGGGCCTAATCAAACCTGTTGTTAATAATTCTTTAATGATGTCTGTCATTATGGCCTTTTGATAGTGAGGGTATCTGTATGGCTTAACGTTAATGGGTCGTGAACTGGGGTCCAAATGGATATGATGATCATGCACATGATGGGGTGGTAATGTTTTGGGTTCTTCAAAAACTGTTTTAAACTCACTCAAAATGTTTTTCAATTCAGGAGTTACCAAACTATCGTCATTCTCAGGTAGATCAAAAGTAGCAATAGGAGTAAATGACAACATATGCAAAGAATTAACAGAATCCGTATGCAACAAACGCTTTAACTGACCGTGTGAAGCTGGTAACAACGTTTTTTTGCCCGTTAAAGTAATCATTTTGCCATCATGCACAAAAGCAATCCGTGGAATAGAAAAATTTGCAGATATTTCGCCCAATTGACTCAACCAGTCAATACCCAACACCACATCAGCTCCATGAATTGGTAAAACCAGAAACGAAACCGTAAAACACGACCCCTGTAACCAAATGTCTGTCTCAATAAACCCTTCACATCGCAGCATTTCGCCATTTCCAACCATAACTTGAATATCTTTAGTCATCAGAACTGGTAAACCCAATCGTTCCACCACCCTTGGCTGAATAATGTTATTAGTACTCCCAGAATCAATTAAAACAGTCAAATCTTGACCTTTGCTGCGACCAACTATGCGTAACGTCCGCTTGGACGACAAACCCATATAAGCTGCCATAGATAAATGAAATGGTTTGTCAGCATCTGTATTTCTGGATTTCAACAAGCGTGCAGTTGGCAAAGGCGGAACAGCTTCAGTGTCCGAATCGTCGCCCTGATCACCCACATAATCTACCCCAAACTCTACATCCTCATCAACCAATATAGCTAAAAATTGGGGAGTTTTGCACTTATGACCGGGCGCAAACTTTTCATCACAATTAAAACACAAACCTTTCAAACGACGAGTCTGCATCTCCGCCTGAGTCAAACGACGTATCGGTAAAGGAGCTTTGGCTGGTGGAGCCGCCAACAAAGGAATTGTATTTGAAGGTGGAGGCATCCGATTGTAAGGTAATCTGACTCGAGTTTCAAAAAACTTCTTCTCCAACAACTTAGCCAAATCAACCGCTTGCGGTACAGTAGTAGGTTTCAGAATTGCCATTTCTGCCTTAATTTCTGGTTTAAGACCTGATATAAAACAATTCAAAAGGGCCTCACCGGGCAAACCTGTGACCAGATTACAAATCGTCTCAAAATGCTGCTGATATTCCACTACAGAACCCACCTGCCAAATCTTGAACAGTGTAGCCTGCATATTATCATAACTAGATGGCCCAAAACGCAACAGTAAATCCCGAATAAAATTATCCCATGTACTAAGTTGCGCATTATTATCCATCCAATTATACCATCCCAATGCGTTATCCTGTATATAAAAACGTATATAATCCAAACGACGATCGGGCGGTACCTGATATAATTTAAAATAATGTTGCGCCTGCGAAACCCAATCCAACGGGTTATTACCATCAAAGTGAGACAACGCTACTTTTGGTGGCTTAATGAGGGACTCCGAAGCAACAGTATGATAAAGTGGATTAACATTAGTGGAAGTTGAAGGACTGTGAACTTGATAATTGGGAAGAGGAGGCTCAGATGATGGTTGTTTTTGCTGTTTCGCAATGAACTCCTGTGTACTCATACACACACTGCGTAAATCAGCAACCATGGCAACGAGATCCTCGTGTTGCTGTTTCGAAACTGTGTTGGCGCGAGTCTCCGCCATGTCAATTTGCAATTGACGAACAGCCTCCGACAACGACGAATCTTCCGACGAACTTACCCCTAAACCCTAATGTTAGGATCAAGATCCTTAGTATGTTCTTATTCGAGAAAGAACACAAGAAACTCCTAAGAAAAAGGGATTAAGAAGAGATTAAACTAAAACAAACACTTTATTTTTCTTCTTCATTTACAATACACGTTGCCAATACATATATAAAAGTACAAATAAATTGATAACCACCCACTCCTACAAAAGCTCCTACAATAACTCCTATATAACTCCTATATAACTCCTACATAACTGCATTACATATAATTATAATAAATATTAGATAAATACTAATAATTAACTAAATAACTACTACACATGAACTTAATACTAATACTAATAATAATAAGGTACGTATCAATTCCCGACCCCTTGAAAATGGCCTTGTCCTCAAGGCCAAATGGACTGGTAGAATATTGCTATCGCCTCTGTAAATTCCGGACAAACTTGAAACAACTCAGGCTCAAAAAATTTGCTACAATTGAATGGAGCAGCCTTCATGAGTGTGATTTTTGCTAAAGAGGAACAACAAATTTATTAATGCATAAGAAATACAACATTCCCTTCAATATTTAGCACCATTTGCCTGTTAGGATAAGTACCCGAATCCCTCAAATTTTGGTAAGCCACAATCACAATGATATGCAATCTTTTCTTTGTGATTTGAAACAAACAAAATATATGTCAAAGCTAACACACGGCGGCGCATCCCAATCCCACGGCAGCGCATCCCAGTCAAGTGCCAAAGCTATTAACCAGATTAACTCAACTAATTCTATATGTCAAAATAAATCTAGCAACCCAAATTCGTATATCCGCGTTCCGTTAAACGCGTCGGAGCTCTGATCGGCACCCACACGCGACTGCTCTTTCCGTCAAGACCTGTTGAGGGAGGAGGATGGAGTTGGGTACGTGAATTGTAAGTTTTTGTGTTTTTTCAATTATATTTAAGTAAAATTTATTTTGGAGAGGAATGAAGGGCAAAGTTGTAACTTGGCATGAAAATATTCAGCCCCACTTTCACTTCAGGCGCGTGTTGCTCAAATTGTGGCTGGAGGGGGTTTTTTGCCTTTGACTTTATTACACAGGGGGGTTTTTGCTAATTAAAATTACACATGGGGTTTTTTGCCAATTAGAGATTACACAGGGGTGGTTTTTGCATTTAACTCGAAAAGAAATGTATAACTAATATAAGAGGGGTATAACAGTAAACATCAAAATATTGCTCTGTATAGAGGGATTTTGCTCTCTCCCATATATATGCAGTCTGTGATAACAAAATTATCTTAATAAAGATGCTAAAGTGCAATTCTCCTGTAATATATATCAATATGTAGTTAATTAAGGTACTAGTTTTTAGCATTCTATGTTTATAGATATATATAGTCGTTTGCAACTATCATTATATATTTATGTCAATTAGCATGTTGCGCGAAATATGTTACATTAATTTCGGAAATGATGACTATATCAGCATTTGAGTGATTCCAGTCTTCCACAACGTTTTCCTATATATATATATATATATATAAATCTGAATTTTGTGAGACGGAAAATTTTGGTCCACCAATTTGTAGAACACGCCATACGCCCAGCTTCATATGTAACTTTAAGAATATTATATTATATTATATATACGTATATATATATATATATATATGTATATTGTGTGTGTATACATATTAACTCTCGTGTCATATGAGACAATTTAAAGATAAATATGATTTTTCTTGAAGGATATAAATGTTTTTTTCTGTAAGACAAAAGATCACTAATCAGAGCATTATAAGGGATGTTCACCCCATTTACAAAAGAAAACTAAAGATAGAAGAAAAACGCAGCCTACCCAAACACTCAAAAAAAATAAATGATTTAAGAAAATGGTTGAATAAGATTTTAGAAAATTGTTTTACTTTCTGCTGAAAGATGTAAATAAAAATGATTTTCCACCTTCTACTTGTAGAGAATTATATTTGCTTGAATAATGAAAAGAGCAATTACAAGTATTTATAGATTACCAAAGGTTTCCGGGTAGACGTAGTCTAGTAAGGAATACTTAACCAGAGGTTTCCTGGTAGACCTAGTCTAGTAAGGAATACTTAAATTACATAAAAATAATAAAATAAATAATATAAACTATTTTATTCTATCATGCCCCCGCAAGATGGAATGGCTAAGAGACAGACCAATCTTGGAGCATAAATTGGTGAACTGAGCCGACGACAAGGCTTTGGTGAGTAAGTCAGCAAGTTGATCTTCAGAGCGAACATGAGAAACACGTAGGATACTTTGCTGCACATGTTGGCGAATAAAATGATAATCCAGAGCTACATGCTTCATCCGAGAATGGAACACCGAATTTGCACAAAGTTGTGTAGCACCAACGTTGTCACAGTAAATGACTGGTTGACTCGGAATGGAAATACCAAGTTCGGTGATAAGAGAAAGAAGCCACCGGAGTTCAGCCGCGGTGGAAGCAACCGAGCGATATTCGGCCTCGGTGGAAGATCGAGCAACTGTCTGTTGTTTCTTGGAGCTTTAGGAAACAGGGTTGGAACCCAGAAAAACAATATATGCCCCCGTGGATGAGTAGTCATCTTTATCACCCGCCCAATCAGCATCAAAATAAGCATGAAGAGTAAGAGGGCTTCGGGCCCGGAGAAGGATACCCTGATCAAGCGTACCATGCAGATAACGTAAGACTCGTTTAGCTGCATTCCAGTGATCAGCACCAGGAGATTGCATGAACTGGGACAGTTTGTTGACAGCAAAGGAGATATCCGGACGAGTGAGAGAAAGGTATTGAAGACCGCCGAGAACACTCCGATAAACACTCGGATCTTGGAGCGGTTCGCCACCATCCCAACGAAGAGTAGAGGTAGCAGCAAGAGGGGTTTTGACCGGCCGGGAAGATGCCATCTTGAAGCGGGTTAAGAGGTCAAGAATGTAGCGTCTCTGAGACAAAAAGAGACCACCAGGGTGTGGTTGAACCTCAACACCCAAGAAAAAATGCAGAGGACCGAGATCCTTGATGGAAAAGCGGCAGCCAAGGTCCGCAATAACGGTATCCACTTGTGAACTATCACTGCCTGTAACAATAATTTCATCAACATAAACAAGAATATGGACCAAATTACCATCTCGACAAAAAATAAAGAGAGAAGGATCCGCTTTAGAATTAGAAAACCCGGAGGAGAGTAAAAAATCCCGAACCTCAGTGTACCAAGCACGAGGTGCTTGCTTAAGACCATAAATCGCCTTGTGTAGGCGACAAACGTGAGAAGGCCGATCACGATCAATAAACCCCGGGGGCTGAGCCATAAAAACATCGTCAAACAGACGACCCTGAAGGAAAGCATTATTGACATCCAACTGGCGAAGGGTCCAAGACTGAGAAACAGCCAGAGAGAGAATAAGCCTGATGGTGGTCGGTTTGATAACCGGACTAAAAGTCTCATAAAAGTCTACCTCGGGACGCTGATGAAAACCCTTAGCCACCAGCCGGGCTTTATAACGACCCACCGAACCATCTGGGTTACGTTTGATACGAAACACCCACTTGCAACCCACAACATTCAGAGAAGGAGACGGTGGAACAAGATCCCAAGTACCATTTTGAACAAGCGCCATAAACTCAGTAGACATGGCGTCTCGCCAGCACGGGTGAGCAAGAGCCTGAGAAACACACGTTGGTTCGGTATCCACAAAAGGAATGGAAGCAGAGAGATTGAGTTTTTGGACGGGTTTGGAGATATTATGCATGGAGCGAGTGACTATAGTGCGAGGCGGAGGTGGGGAAGGAGTGGCTAATAAAGGACCCGATACGTGGGATGCAGGCGAGGCTGCATGGGAGGATGAGGAGGAGCTCGGGAGGCCCGACGGTTGATGAGTGGACCCCAATGGAGAGGCAGATGGGCCCGCGGGCGGAAGAGAGACTGCGGGCGCTGCAGGAGGCCCGAGCGAGGTGATGGGGAAGCCCGGAGGTGCGCACGGGGCCTGAACAATAGGGGTCGGGGCTGGTAGGATAGTATGAGGCGGGTCAGAAGCGGAAAAATGCGAAGAAGGGCTAGAGGATGGAGGAAGAGAGTGTTGCCGAGAGGCAAAGGGAAATATAGACTCGACAAACTGGACATGACGAGAAACATATAGTCGAGATGTGAGAAGATCAAAACAAAAATATGCACTTTGGGACGGTGCATAACCCAGAAAAACGCATGGGACAGATCGACCAACAAGTTTGTGAGGTGTATATGGGCGAAGCCACGGATAACAGAGACACCCAAAGACACGTAGTTTAGTATAGTTGGGGTTGTGACCAAGAAAACACTGGTAAGGGGATTTCATAGAGAGAAGGGGAGTAGGCATGCGATTTATGAGATAAGTGGCGGCGGGTAAGGCATATGACCAATAAGAGAGGGGGACAGATGCATGATGAAGTAGGGTGAGGCCAGTTTCAACAATGTGACGATGCTTACGTTCAGATATACCATTGTGCTCAGGAGTATGGGGCGGGGACGTGAGATGAGAAATCTCAGTGGTAGAGAGGTAAGATGATAAAGCAATATATTCACCACCATTGTCAGAGTACAAGGTTTTAATTTTGTGGTTAAATTGATTTTCAACAAGAGCACGAAATTTAGGAAAGACTTGATAAACATCACTCTTGCGTTTGAGCGGATAAAGCCATGAATAACGAGTAAAGTGGTCAACCAACACAACATAGTATTTAAAACCATCAATAGAAATAAGTGGAGATGTCCAAACATCAGAATAAATAATTTGAAGAGGATGAGTCGACACAACAGTAGAAATATGAAAAGGGAGTTTATGCATTTTGTTGCATTGACAAGCATTACAATTTAAAGAAGGTGACGCAACATCTACTATGGATAAATGAAAAGTGAACAAAATATTATTTAGAATTGAGCTAGATGGATGTCCTAGCCGACTGTGCCAAGCTGAGGAAGAAGCTTTGACACCAGAAAAAGCAAGAAGATGAGGGTTGGTGGACTTGGTAGGCTGAGAAGAAGACCATTGGTAGAGACCATGTTTAGTGTTGCCTTGGATCAGGATTTTCCCCGTACACGGATCTTTGACACGAAAAGAAGAGGGGGAGAATTCAATAGTGGTGTTATTGTTTTTGCAAAATTGAGAGACAGAGAGAAGATTATGACGAGCGGACGGGACACATAGAAGCTGATTAAGAGTAAAAGAACAAGAATGAGAAGAAAGAATACCAGAACCAATGTGAGTTATAGGCATGCTGGAACCGTTGCCGACAATAACCTTATCTGACCCAGAGTACGGAGCATGAAGAGAAAGATTCTGAAGATCCGGAGTAACGTGATGACTGACACCGCTATCCATAATCCAATTTCCGGAATCAGGTGTATTTCCCGAGTAATGAACTCGAGGTGTGTATGCCTTGCCATTGTTCCAGGGAGACAGCGGTTGAGTAAGCTGATTGATCGGCAGGATGCGGAAATTGGGACAGGATTTGGCGGTGTGACCCTGAGCGTCACAAGCCTGGCAATAGCCGAGATATGGACGAGAGGAGGAATATGAAGAGACCGACGCTGGAGAGGGGGGGTCGGTAGCCATGGCCGATAGTGGGGCGGCGGCTGGGAGAATTAGGGTTAGGGTTTTAGGTCACAGGTCAGAGAGACTCATGATACCATGTAGAGAATTATATTTGCTTGAATAATGAAAAGAGCAATTACAAGTATTTATAGATTACCAGAGGTTTCCTGGTAAACCTAGTTTAGTAAGGAATACTTAACCAGAGGTTTCCTGGTATACCTAGTCTAGTAAGGAATACTTAAATTACATAAAAATAATAAAATAAATAATATAAACTATTTTATTCTATCACTACCCAGCTTTAGTGAAAATATCAGACTTAAATTAATGTATTTCACCCATAATTGATATTCTAACTGGGCGATTGCACTGTTTATAGTACATTCGGGACCTACTCAGTTGCAACCAAATTTTAGCAGTAACAATATGGGAACTTGAGATTTATTACACCGATATGGTAGTTAAATGTTGATCGGAATTTTACCTATTTTATGGCAAATTTTGTTCTTTAAATAACATTATAATTTCAAACTAAAATTTCTGGAATCAATTATTTATGTAGCCTATATAATTTATTTTACTGTCAGCTGCTTCGCGTATTTTTACTAGCAAAGCTCTAAATTACAAAAATAAAACAAAAAATGTCATCAAATGTTTTGTAGCTTGATGTGCATCAATCTATTTCTTAAGATAGGCTCGACTTCAATGATATGCACAAAGTTAATTATTTGGTGGTGACCTTCACCGAATTCTTCGTGCAACAAAACAAGTTTTTGCCTCTATATTAATGCGTTACTAAATACGGATACTTAAAAACTCTCGTGGTCCAACATTTCGCTACATAGCTGAAAAAATAAGCAACTTATGAACGAATATCTTGTTGATATCATTAAATCAAAAGTGGGTCGATACAGATAACATGATTTTTTTTCCTTAAGAAGAAAAAGTAGTTGGCTATTGGCAGGTTTGAATATATATGTGAAAGTGTCTTTAATTTCTTGTTTCAGATTTTGGATGGTCTATGGATAAAAAGGTAGAGCACTAAGCTCTTTTTATAAAAAATTTAATAGCGAAGGCCTCCAATATGACAGTCACTCTTTTTAATCATAAATGACGGTCATTCCTTTTGTTATTACAAATATTCGCTAGTGCAGAAGTTAGATTTTTACCAGTTAAGTTTCTGAACATGTTTATTTCCTAAGCACAATTCTTGAACAATTTATAAACACAATTACCAAAAAAAAATTATAAACTCAAAGTCACAAGTATATTTCATTTTAAAGTTTTATTAACAATCACATTCAAGGCCGATGTTGATACTTAACTGATTTAGACCCTGAATTTAAAAAGAAATACTAATCAAAAATCAACATCATAAGTGTATTGTATACGTACAAAAGAACTTTCCTTCTTTCTCTTTTTTTTTTTTTTTTTTTGTCTTCTAGTTTAGTATTAGTCCAACTTTAGTCCTTTAAAGTGACAAGGACTGGTTTTGGTCTTTTATTGTGGAATTTTTCCAATTTCAGTCATTCGACCCAATACAAAAAAAAAAACGTTTAATATTTTCAATTTTGTGAAAAACGTTTAATGAAAGTCAAGTTTTACTCTAGTAAGAGATTTTTTTGTTGTTTTAATACAGAAGATCTCAAAAAAAAAAAAAAAAAAAAAAAAAAAAAAAACACCGGCTAAAGTATGCGTGAGCAAAGTAGGAAGACACCAATCTCTTTTCATTTGGCATTTTTCATTTTCTGGAATATTTTTCTAACAACATCAAGATTCTTTCTCGTGTTGTTTTCAAAATTTAATTTAAAAGTTTCTGAACTTTTTAAACTAATTTTGAAGTATAAAAAAATTCAAGATTATAAGAGTAATTATATTAAAATTCTATGGGTGTTAACGTAATTATTCCAAAATACTTGAGGGTATTATTGATATATACTTGATCACCACTAAGGCTTTTTGAAAGATTTTGGAGGAAAAATAGAAAAAGTACTCCCAAATTTGACCCAAATGTGGTGATTTTTTTGTCCAAGAACTAAAATTGCAAAATTTTCACATTAAAGAATTAAAATTGGCCCTTGCTACTTTAGAGATCAAAAGTCAAGTAAGACCACAAAAGCGCCTCTCTAGGCTACGAAGCCCTAGAATGACATTAAAATATGTTTAAAAGATCACGTATTATATTTATGATCCAAAAGGTTCAAATTTTTTAATATTTGTCAACCCACATAAATTCTTGATAGCGAAATGGATTATTGACAAATTAAAGGAGATTAGTGGAAATTATATTTGAATAGGTGACAGTCTGAATTAATTACTCAAATCACATAAAATTTGGATGTTTTCTTTCTATAACACTAGGCTTATCTAAGGCGGTCTGTCCCGCTAACGTTGTTTCCAAGCTATTATATCTAACCTAAAAGTGTAATCCAATTTGCACACCCTAAGGATACTGACAGCAAGTTTCCAAGGCATATATAAGAGAAAGAGTATACTGTCGAATATGTTATATAAATATGAATCAATTGGATATATATTGTATATATGTGTGGGGATTGCAATTCTAGTATAGTTCGTTGATATAGTTATATAAGTTATTACAAAAGGGCTTGCGATAATGCCAAAGCAGTTTTTGTTGCTACCAGAGCAATTTTTATTACTAGCCTAAATTGCCCTCCATAGTCAAAGAATATTATTACAATATTAAGTTCTAACAAAATTAAGGAAAACTTTCGTTCTCTTTCATATCCTATTCAATAAGTAATATGATTGCATTTATACTCTTTCCTTCCAAAGCTTGAGCATCAATTGATTAATTAGTGAAGAGCAACCAAAAAAAAATAAAAATCATAAGTTAATTTATTTCTCTTTTTAAGATCTCCTAAATAAATTAGTAAATTATACATTTTTCTTTCATTTTTCACAAGCTTGTGGCTAAATGTGATGCCATTTAGTATCTAACTAAAGTACATTTTGACATATGAAAAAAGTTGTCTCTTGTAATATCTTGGAAGATTAAAATGTATATTTCATTTATAAACGAGGAAAATCAAATATTTAATTTTGATTTTTTTTTATTGAAACAGTTGGGTTTCTTTTCCGTTGATAAAAGAGATTTAAAATGGGAAAATGATAAAAAGAAATAAATAATTAAATATGAAGATTCAATGGATTTGTACCCTTGCAAATTTATATTTGTTTTTAATGTTTCTCCCCCAAACAGAAGTTGATACTTTTCCCTTTCTTTGACAATTAAAAGTATGCAGGCATCCTTTAGATATTTATTTCAGTGTCACTTTTCTTTGCACTTGGTTTTTAGTTTATAGTTTTTACTGAGTCTAAATAACTTGTAATTTGAAGCTTAAAAACGATTGAGTTCAAATTAAATTTTGATTTGAAGAGCTTGTACATATAAATAAATATTACATTAAGTTAAAAACTAAGTATTTAATTATTAACATAAAACTGACTTGAAATTATCTCTTTTACTTTTATAATTAGTTCCCAGAATCAATTCAGATTTGTATTAATGGTAGAATGCCGATGATTTAGGATAGTTAATTAATTAGCAATGTATTAAGGAAATTTAAATAATTAACTTTTATAGAGTTTGACCAAAGAGGGCAAATTAGAGAAGTTAACAAAATTGCTTTGGCAGCAACACTTCTTGCTCTGACAATATCGCCATCCTTACAAAAGTAGTGAAAATACTCATTTTATAAGTTAATTGTAAATATACTTTAAATACTAGTAACTCAATATTGCTGCAAGAACCCTTCGCTGAACAAATAGCTAGGATTCACAGTTTGGCTTTGGCAGTGAGCAAATGAAGACATTACAACTTATTATATATTTGGTAAAACAATTATGACCACTTGTTACTTGCCCCACTTTCCTCTAAAGTAACTTTTTTTTGATGAAAAACTGGCATCGAGTGGATTGTCACACTTTCCAAATATGTTCACTATAGGCTACCCACTATCAAGAAAAAAAAATTACTGGAATTTTGACGGCGAATCCCCGTTTAATATGGCAATTTGTCACTTTTTCCTCTTTTGATTCAAAAGTGGCGAATAAGCCCCATATATTTTTATATATGGCAAATCTATCTATGATCATACGAAATCGTAGTTCATGCGAAAAATTGAGATAGCATTTTCGCTTCGTACTCTCCTTTTTTCTTTTCGGAATTAATATTTTTACGTTTGCACTCTGAAGACAAAGAAAATGTTAAAACCAAGGTCTCCATTAGAATGTGCAAGAACAAACAAATACAATTTACGTATAAGTACACTAGTCATAAATATGTATACAAAGAGCAAAATAAAAGACTACCAAAAAGTCATATATTGATACGAAGGGGTAATTTAACATATTGCCTTTTTTACGGAAAAAAAAAAATGACTCATATGTTCGACGTAGTATAATAATAGTTATTCATATTTTAACTCTTTAGATTTTCTGAACTTTACTAGAGATTTTTTATTGTAGGTGGTGGTGGTGAGTGTCAAATGAAGTGGGCCAGAGGGTGCATATTCTGTCAGATTTTTAACCTTAAACAGCCAGGCATTTTCAACATCAGTCACTATGACACGTGGACTCTATTCCATTTTAGGAAAATATCAATTTAATGAAAGTCACATCCCGTTGAAAATTGGGCACCACCGCGCAAAATATCTTGTCAATTACAAAGATGAAATGTATCATCAGTTGCTTAATTGTCTTTCTCCTAAATGTCACATTCTCTGTTTACTTTCATTTTATCTTTTTGAGTGATTATTTATTTGTGGGGTTGGTAAAAATACACATTGGCTAAAAGCTATAACCCTCAACTCTCTATGTTTAGTTCACATCTGATTGACTTGTGATTCTCATCAGTCAAGTCGTTAGTCTTCAAATAAACACCAAGGACGTTTAAATTTCGAGACAATCACATTAATTACACCCCTAAGGTTTGGCCTAATTATAAAAAAAAAAAATCATCTTAAAAAGTCCCCATAGGCCCCTAAAGACATGAAGGAAAAAAGGAAGTAATGGTATATTTGTAAAATATTATGTTCTCAAGTTTTAGTTGATGACTTTGTAATTGTTCAAAATTGAGGAGAGCTTAATAGTAATTGTTCAAAAGGTATCTTTATAAAAACCGCAACTCCGCAGGGTGCAGATGTAATTATCTCTAATAATAATGGTGATCCATGTGATTGCAGTAAATTATTCTTTGGCATGCAAAAAGTATATGGTAAATTATTGACATAATGCATCAGTCTCTATCAACTATTGGCTATTGCTTAATCACAGTAACTGTCAAAGTCTGGCCTGCAAATTGCACTAAGAAGAAATGAAGAAGAGACATGTACATGTGAATTTATGACCACACCTCCCAGAAGATTATTAGGTGGACAAAGTAACTTTGTATTTTCCTTTTGCCAAATTTAATCTACTATTTCATTCCACCAAATGTAGTAAAATTGCTATTTATATCCATCAACCACAGACTGTAATCTCTCGTGGTCCCTATATCGTAATATGCACGTCTCTAATGTGTCATTTTAATCGTAATAACTTGACTAAATGTTATATCAATGAACAATATAGTTATTAAAATTACCTTTGAATCGTCTGAAAAAAGTTATAGTTATCATACTTACAAAAGTTTCATATATTTGTTTTTGGTAAATGCCATTCTTGTAAGCCAGTGTAATGACTGAAAACACGATTAAAGTAATTAATATATTGGAAGATAAATGTTTAGTCAAAAATGTTTCTAACTATGTACTTCATCTATAATAAGTTCTCTAAATCGCGAGACATGAATAAATACTCATAGAAAGGAGTATCCATGCTGATTCAATTGTGGAGTTGTTTAAGGAATAAAACATCAAGTAACGATTTATATCAAAAAGAAAAAAAACATCAAGTAACAATAACAATAATTGATAATAAGAATAATAATAATAATAATGTAATAATAATAATGAGGACGATGACGACAGCAACAAGAATGACGACGACAACAACAATAATTATTATGATAAAAATAATAAAAATATACCATCCCCCTTTATGTAATTATTTAAACGTTGTAAATTTCTTGATAAATTAGTCACAAAAAGAAATACCAAGTGACTTAATGCAATAACATCCACGAACGCCCTAAGCATATTTTTTGTATTTACTAGCGAATTTCAAAAACTCTCCATGTCTTATTTAAATATTACATAATAAGTTACAATGTGTAAATTTTAATTATACGTCTTGTAAGATCCCTTATCAATTACAAAATACAACTCAAGTGTACTTTTATTATTGGACCCGTCTCGTTATGTTCACTGGGCCGGGTTGGCCCAGCCCGGCCCGGACCGGCCCGGTTAAAATTCGGACCAGGCCCGGACCGGGCCCGGATTTGGCAACCCGGGACCGGCCCACTTAAGTCCAGCGGGCCAAATCCGGGCCCAAAAACGGTCCTGGGCCGGTCCTGGGCCGGGTTGTTGTGGGCCAATTTTTTTTTGAATTTAATGGCCCAGATTATAAGTCTGGGCCAACCCACAAAAAAAAAAAAAACAAAAAAAAATTTTTTTTTTAAAAATTATGGCCGTTGGGAAGCAGCCAATGGCTGCCTCCCAATGGTTCAAATAATTGCCGTTGGGCAGCGCCCAACGGCAATTATTTGAACCGTTGGGCGCCCAACGGTCATTATTTGAACCGTTGGGCGCCCAACGGCTCTGCCGCGCCCAACTTTTTTTTTATTTTTTTTTTTTTGTTTTTTGTTTTTTAACCCCCCACCCATTTTTTCATAACTATAAATACACCCTCACTCTTTTCATTTTTTCACTACCTCTCTTCAACTTATTCTAAAATCTCTTCAAATTTACTCCTATCTACTCATTTTAATCCCTCTATTTTAGCAATTAATCTCTTTAGTTTTTCGAATATTACTTTCTTCTATTTTACCAATTGTTCTAAATTTCGAAAAAAAAATCCAAAAATGCCAAGGCGTGGTATTAATGTATCTTCAGATGAAGAAAGTGATCATACTGGATACAGAACACCAAATGTTCCACAAGATTGTGCACCATTTGTTCATCAAGGTCCAAGTAGTTCATTTCATGGAATGCACGATATTCCAATCCGAGGGGGCAACGTTGTGGACTTAAATCAAGCTTGGGTGCACCAACAATTTGATGGTTTCTGCTCCAACACGGAGCAACGGGAGGAAATGCGTAACGTCCCACCTGCAAACACAGAGCAGTTTGTGGAATTTAACCGTCGTCTGAATTTTGATACTCCACAATCTCAAGGAGGAGGCGCAAATTTGGATGATTCTCAACCACCTTATGATGCAGAGGAGGAAAACGAGGAGGCACCTGATTCTCCACAACCTCCCTCTACTCGTTCAAAGAAATTGAAATCCAAAGTGTGGGAACATTTCGAGAAGGATGCAGACAACGAGATGGCTACTTGCCAAATTTGTAAGGCTATATTCAAATTTACTAAAAATAGTGGTACAGGTACATTGTCTAGACATTTGCAACGGACGGATCATCAAGATCGGATGAGCACAGGCGAGACCTCTCGGGCCGGTGCAACAGGGAGTAATGCTCCCTTCAGGTATGACGACCAAATTGCTCGTATTGCAACTGCCGAGTTTATTGTTCAAAATGATTTGCCTTTCACGTTTGCAGAAAACAAAATAGTAGAAAAATGGATACACAAAGCCTTTTGTCCCGATGCTAAATTCGTTAGTAGGCACACATGCTATAGGGATGGTTATAAGCAATATCTAAAATATAAGATTGAACTAAGGTACATGTTAATGAACTTGGATGCGAGAATTTCTTTTACATCAGATTTGTGGCAATCCGTAGGTAGTTCACATTTTATGTGTATAACTGCACATTGGATAGATCCTGAATGGATGATGCGTACAAGAACAATCGAGTTTGTAGACTTAGACTACCCCCATACGGGTCCACTACTTTGTAGAGCCTGGACGGATACGTTCGAGGAATACCACATAGAAAGTAAAATCATGAGCCTTAGTTTAGATAATGCTGCAAACAATATTAATGCTGTAGGATCTTTGAAACAACTTCTTAATCCAATGCTTAACGGTAGCATTTTTCATGTTAAGTGCATTTGTCATATTTTACATTTATGTGTGAAAAACGGTTTAAAAATGGTGGCCCAACATATACAAGCTCTTAGAAACTGTCTGACTTATATTAAAGTTAGTCCAGCTAGACTTCATTATTATGAAAAAATGTGCCAGCAAATGAAAGCACCATTTAGAGTTCCTTATCTAGATGTTCCAACGAGGTGGAACTCAACATATAAAATGATACTTCGTGCATTGCCTATGGAAACTACTATAACTGTTTTCTGTGAAAATCACGCCCACGTTGGTGCTCCTCAATGTGATTCCGAAAATTGGAGAATTTGTGGAGTGATTGTACCTTTTTTAGAAAAGTTTGACGAAGTTACGAAAGCAATGTCAAAGGTTTACAAACCTACTTCAAATGAGATGTTGATGCATTTAGTAAATGTTGTGCAATTATTTGAAGAAACAAGGCAGGAATTGGGATATCATGTAGGGGACAATCAAACGATGTCGGATACAGAAACTCAAGAAGAGGTAGGTGAATCAGAGGTTTCAATGATAGTTCGGGGAATGGAGGTAAAATGGTTGAAATATTATAGCAAAGTGCCTGAAGTTGCCATCTTATCTGCATGTTTAGATCCTCGGATACGATTAAATTCTTGCATTGATCTACTAAAAATGTACTATGATGGTTTGAGTTTAGTTTTTGATGAAGATGACGAAAGGGCTCGAATAATGGCGACATTTAAACAACTCCACCAATTGTACTATCGCGGCCCATCAACTCCGCAACGCCAACGTGCTGCTCGAGAAAATGAATCATCAACTAGCAAGGTGAAAAGTCTAATTAAAAGGACGTTTGGTAGCAAGAGGACTCGGACATCAACAGAGAATGGGTTCGAAGAGTTTAACTATTATCTAAACAGGGTACCAGAAGAGGAAGTCGAAGGTGTGAAATTCGATATATTGCAGTGGTGGAAGCATAACGAAGGCGCGTACCCGGTTATTGCTCGTGTAGCTCGTGATTTGTTAACGGTTCAAATGTCTACAGTTGCATCCGAATCGTGTTTTAGTCACGGAAAGAACTTGATCACGGACCACAGAACTCGATTAACACCAACATCGATTAAATTTTGTATGATGTGGAAGAATGGTCTGGACCAGGCATGGCGTGAAGCAACTCTCAAAAAGGCGCCAAGTCTTTACAGCATCAAGGATAAAGAAGTTCACATCGACCTCACCGGGCTAACACTATGATTCTTTTTATTTTAACGTTAACTTTTTATGTATTTTTTAAAATTACACCGAATTTTTTTACTAAGTTATCCTTTTATGTTTTTTTTTTTTCACTAGATAGAAGAATCATTCAACCATTTGTACTACCTTAATTTGTATGTTTTTCTAATTAAGTTTTTTTTCCTAAGTTACCCTTTTATGTTTTATTTCATCGAATATCATTTCACCTCCTTTTGTGGTTTACTATTTATGATTTTCTTTGAAGTCATTAATAATAAACAAATTAATTTCATCATTGTGCCATTATTTTCAAAGTTGTTACATTCAATTAGATAATGAAAAAAGTCAAAAAAAAAAAAAAAAAAAAAAAAAAAATTTGATTCGAACGGGCCCGGGCCGGGCCGGGCCCGGGTTTGGTGGTAAAATTGACCCAGCCCGGACCGGCCCGGTCCAAACCGGTCCGGGCCAAACCGGGCCGGGTTTGGACCCGGGCCAGACCGGGCCCGGGCCGGGCTGACCCAGCCCGGCCCATTGAACATGTCTAGACCCGTCCATGTCAAATTTCATGTGCTCATTATTGAGCTGGTTGAAAATGAACCTTCGAGCAGATGACATCGATAGGTCCTGTTTGCTACTTGCTGGTACTCCGGTACAATTCAGTGCCTTAAATATTTTCATCGCCTATTCTTGTTCTAAAAGCGACATTGCAGAAAATGCATTTTGGTCTTCTAAGTGTATATATGTCATATGGCAATCGACGAATTTAGCATATATAATCTTACTCATCAAGAAAATGGTACTTACTGCTTAAGCATGCATCGTAAGTCATGGGCTCAAACTAGCGGGTTCATGTTTGTTTTCTGGGTATAACCTTAATTTTTAAATTAATTTCACTAAAAATGGTTAATCATTACTACCAAATCTCTAAAAAAATTAAATTGCCTCAAAATGAGTGATTTTGTTTGAACTATGTTTATAGAACTTGTGGCTATAAATTTATCATTAAATTTATCACGTACTCCAAATATTGTAATATTAAATATATGATACAGCTATAGCCAAAAGTTTTAATTTGTAAGGAATGGTGGACACAAAATCTACTATAGACATAGTCTAATTAACAAAATTTCCTCACAAAATATGGTTACATAAGCTGTTTTCATTAATTATATTAAATAGAAGATTGCTGAATTAAGTTCCATGCTCCAATAATAATTGCATGAAATATTATATTTTTCTTGTCCACAATGAAAATTTAGTAAAGGTCAATTTGGGGAATTATCATTTCTTTGTCGAAATATTCTACCGAAACTCCCTTTTCAATTCCATTCATAGGTAAAAATGAGAACGTGACATGGGAAGTATCAGAACCGCAAATGGATTTTCGACTTATATGTTACTTTTCTAATCATGAAAGATTATGTGGTAAATTCTTGTGATTAACCTTAATTCTTGAAAATTATTACTCTAATCGGAATATGTTGTCTTTCATCAGTCATAAAGTTGCCAGCATGAAAAGAGCAGCGGAGCAACACGACATTATTCACTAAAGTTTAGAGCCGAAACTATATAAGAGCATGGATCAAAGTTTCAGATTCGATGTATGTTTCAATATATTAAATGTTTGAAATGTTTCGTAAATCTTCGGAACTTTTTCGACATGTTTCAGAAATTTTGTAAAAATTGTAGTTGTAATGAAATTGAAAACTACATCTAGATTTCATTTTGACGAAGTCAAAAACAAAAACGTTTTGGTAGTTCTTAGGGAAACTTATAGAAATTTGATCCCTATGTAAGAGTTGATTTCTCTTATGCATTATATCTACATAGTGAAATACAAATATTAAGATTACAAAATGAAATACAAATATTAAGCTGTTTCAAGTCCTTATACACTAGACGAGTATTTTGCTCTTTTACAATTATTTCAGCTACTTTTGCATTAGTTCACTTTTACTTTGGGTCTATTAGTTCTAAAATTACGTTTCATAATCATTAGTGGTATCTAAACTAGTAAAGTTAAAACAGAGAGCCACGAGAGAGACATATATATACAATTAGCCTATATGGACGGAGGTGAATTATCAATTAGTACAAGCTTCACACTTGGGCCAATATGTATGATAGTTAGGCTCGGCCCATGGACTTCAAGTTTCCTTGCATCTTAGTTACAAAATTAAATTTAGGGATAAAAGCGTCAAACCCCCTATACTATACTCCTTGTTGCACTTTGCCCCCTGAACTTTTTTTTTTGGCAACAAGCCCCCTGTACTATGGATAAATAAGCACTTTGCCCCCTGAGTCCAAATCCAACGGCAAAAAGTGTTGACACGTATTCAAATCCAATGGTGAAAAAGCGACTCAGGGGGCAAAGTGCTTATTTATCCATAGTACAGGGGGCTTGTTGCAAAAAAAAAAAATTCAGGGGGCAAATCGCTACACCCCCTATAGTATAGGGGGTTTGACGCTTTTATCCCTTAAATTTAAATTAAGTATTCCATTCTGGAAGTTAAGGATTTAAACTATGTAAAATGGTTTATTTAATCTCGAAACAATTATAGCCCACTCATCAGTCATATGAACAAGTTAAAAAGTAAGCTAGGCATGAAATAAGCTTTTTCTTTCTCCTTTTTAAAAACCAAAGTAAACATTAAGTTTGAGCCAATGCCCTCTCTCCTAGTACTAATTGCATTTCCTTGTGTAAAATGTAAATGAGTAAATCCCACCAGAAAGCCCAACATGGTTGAAGTAGAAGTTATCTGATTCATTCCAAAATATTCGATATTTAGGTGGTGTTTGCAAATGCTTCTAAAAGGAGCTTGTTCAATACTTATGCTTAAAGTCACTTTAAGTGACTTTTAATAAAAAGTCGGGAGTGTTTGCAAGTCTTTTTAAAAAGCTACTTAATTCATTAATTAGGTGTTTGCAAAAATTAAGGAGAAGTAACTTTTCTATTTAAAGACCTTTCAAAAATAACATAATTCCAAAAGCAGTTAGGGAAGCACCCCTGGGCATGCTTTTGGGGCTTGTGCTTTTTGTGACTTTTTTTTAGACAAGAAAAAACAAAATTCAGCATTCCAAACACTAAAAATGTACTTTTCCGACTCCAAAAGCCAACAAACTCCTTTTATCAGTTACATTTGTTTTCAAGGTTATGCATATAAAATATAAATACATCCCTAATTTCTCACCATAACAAGTATATTTCAAGAATGTATAACCATATTTTCTAAACTTCCGCACCAGTCAGAATAAATAAGATTACCCAAATTGCATTGTCATGAATGAGCTTATAAATTAACTTAACTCATGACTAAAATTGCTCATAAGTCATAACATGGTTCCCGGGGCAGAACACGAATTTTTTCCACCATGGACTAGTTTTCACTTAAGTAAATTAATTAAAATATTTAAAAGAAGAATTCACTAACATGTAAATTAGAATGAGTAATATGCATTAGGTACTACCTCAACCCATCAACCAAGAACATATAATTGTTTTTGTTACCTTTTTTTGCTTCGAATTCATATTAACATCTAAACTATCAAACAAAATAATATCCGACAAATATTTTATGTGCATAAAAAGTTATATTAGTCACACTTTCAAACTCTCTCAATCAATTTTGACTAAGATAAATATTGATAAAATAAAATAAACCTAATTTTGATGAACATTCAGAAAATAATCAAAAGATAACAAAAATTGATGATGAAGCTTGAACAACTTACAATTAATTAGAACTTGAAATTGAGTGTTGACACCATTGTATATGGATATTATAGTGGGCTGAGTTATGTTTTTAATTTGGTTAAAATGTGAATTTATTGAGCCCAAGTATAATTATTTTGGTGAATAAATAAATGGGCCATCATATTTTCTCTACATTATTTTTAGAATGAGTTACACACAAAGTTTTTAAAACCGGTTCGACCTGTAAAACCAGTGAACCGGTGGCTCCGCCGGTTCGATGTTCAATCCGATTTTAAAAACATTGGTTACACATTACTACATATATAACTATTATATTTGGGCCAAAAATTGTTCTCAAACCAAAGTCTACCCTAGCCTACTAGGTGGGTCCGCCCTTGATGGTTCATTTACTAACTAATGCACATTTTTTAAAGTGGATTATACGTTAATACATATACATAAGGCCGGAGTCCACCCTAACCTACTGGGTGGCTCCGCCCTAAGGGTTCTTCTACTACTTAATGCAACCAACGTCTAAACAATTTTATTCTGCTTCTAATTAGAAAGTATTTACCAGGAGACGTCATTTCAACCTTCAACACTCCCTGTAGGCAGCCCGTTGATCACGTAAACTTATTTTCATGCTAGACAAATCATTGATGTCTAGACATCAAATATGCCTGTCAAATTGACAAGGGCCAAGAGTATCAAAACTCCATCACACGCAAAGTGGGGAGTGTCTGTGGTGCCTCATGACTACTCTCACATGCATGTGAGCCCCACATACAATGTGAGAGCAGGGTGCACAGCCCTCTGCTACACCCCAAATACTCCCCGCAAGTTACTTCTTATCCTTTACAAATCTACGAGTAATTATCCAATTTATTGAAAAATGTGTTAATTCATTAACATCAAATCCAAACCATTTAATCTAAGTACGTTTCTGTACTTTTCTCCTTTTGATTTCTCTTAACAAGAATAATTTGCACATTTTTTAATAAATGGAGGTTGTTCACATATTTTCAAAAGTAAAGATACATAATACGAATGGACCTATAGGTTTTGGGAGTCTAATGGAATTTATCCAATTCATAATGTCACTTGATGTGAAAAAAGGACATCGGAACCGACACCAGAAACAAAATAAGAGAAGATTGTTCAAGCAGCGTGTTATTATTGTCATCACACAAATTCAGATGAATAAAAACTGGTGGGTCATAATATATAGCCTAATTCAATAGCGACAGATTATCATCAACACCGCATGAAAATTCAATGGACAAATAATGGACTAGGCACAAAATACTGAGTGGTCGAGATTGGATAAATCATGTACAAATAGATATCCAGAATAAAAAAAAACTGGACTTTTCATGCTGACAGTGAAACAATCCTAATTTTAAGGATAAAAGACTACACGTTTTTAATGTTGCAAGAACACAACAACAGCAATAATCCAAAGTGCGTCCTTTTACACTATGATGATGAAAATATGGTTGTCGGGTAGGCAAACAACCATCTTAATGTCACAGGATTATGAATAATGGGACTAGGAACATGAATAGCATCATATTATTTAACAGAAGAAATTTTCCTTATCTGCCAAGAAAGTTTGGAGGACTACTCTACTACTCCCACATGAACGTGAGCGTTTGATGGGATCCAGTGGTCGACGATCCCTCTTGCACATGATGAAGCGTTTCCGGGTACTGTAGGGAGGAATCGTTACCTTGGGAGTCGGTAGTTGGAATAACCGCCTTGCTTTCTTGCGTAAACGGGTATTGGCCTATGCCACCATAGTGTAAGTTGTGAAACGACTGCGGCTGAGGGAGTGGGGGAGCCGATGACAGAAGAGAGAGAGCACGATCAGAGTCAACGACTTGAGTTAGCCCATTGGAGAGGATATTCTGGCTGCCGTCATTGTTTCTAGTTGCAGCGTTTGGATCGAGAAACGGATTGTCATTGCCTTGCATGAACTGAATTTGATGTACTCCCTTGTAGTTATAAGATGAACACTCAGGAAACGAGTTTTGTCTTTCATTGTAGTTCAGTTGTCGGTGGTTGTTGTATAGGCCTATATTGCTCTCAGGTTTGACAGCCCCAACCCACGAGGAGGAGCTCATAGTGGTACTTGACATTATCTGCGGACTACTGAATGATAGGAGTCTTGTGCATGTCACACCCGGTGGGGTAGAGAAAACAAGTCCAGAGTTTCTGGTGATAGAGTCAGGTTGAGGCTTTCTTCGCCTCCTGTTATGGCCGTCAAGTCGTTTTCTGCAGCTTCTCTTTCCCTCGTCAAACTCTACCAGTGAATGAAACCTACCAAAATGACATATGACCAATTACACATTTAGTTTTGTTTGAACGTATATTACGTCAAGGGATAAACGAGCTATTAGCTCTAACAGTTTAATCCAAGATCAACCAAGGAAAACAAGTTCAGGAAGTAAAATAGTGAAAAGTCTGATTGTCACACCCTTACTTCATTTCCAATGTAGAAATTTATATGTATGGCAGTGAATATAATAAATTTTGATGCAGGTGAAAAAGATGAACTGAGTAAGCTCTGGGAATGATGGAGGATATCACCAACTCGTATGCATGAATCTCAACTATATTGTAATGCGAAAATCTGCTATACAACTACATATAACTTAATATATCACGAAAATTATGTTCGTCTGAGAAAGCACATCTTTAGGTGCAAGAGACTAGCTAGAAAATTAAGATGGAATATATGAACCCAAAGTCCAAACAATACTAACAAATAACTAGAGTTCTCTATTCTGAAACCTAAAGAGGGCGCCGAGCATTATAAGTCCACTACTTCAGCCATGCAAGTTCAAGAACTGTTTTACTATAGAGAGAATATTTTGAAGCATGCAATCTTAACTGGCACAAATTTCAGTGTCTCGTTCTCACTATTTCAAAACTTGCATAACTGCCTTAGAATACAATCGACACTTACTTTATACTTGCTTTCACGCTTCAGTCTATCCAACAGAGGCTATAATATTGGGTTGGGGGGGGGGGGGGGGGGGGGGGGTGTTCAGCAATCTTAAACCTGAGCTTGCACTAAACATAATTCCGAACAAAAATCCTGAACAGAATTTTTTGGGAAGTCGATTGTCTCCCGTGCAAAATCAATGGCTACTTCCACATGTTGCAAAAACCATACATAACGAAAACTGTAAACATGTCTAAAAAGAACAACGTATCAAGAAAACTCTAATCTTCAAAGAATTAGCTACACATTCTCACAGAAGCATGCTGTATGTAACAGGACACCACAATTTAATTCCGTAAGTTTCTTTTCATGAAAGATTGAAGGACTCATTATTTATCCCTACATGTTATTTCAACTTTTTAACCAGATGAAATGTTGAAAATTCATCCTGAACCACCTACTGCTGTAAGAATTTCACCTTCTAGTCATTGGCATACTGCACCTAGAATTTACACTCAGAAAGAATACAAAGATTTTATATTCTATTATCCATATTCCTGTTCTTTTAGGCAAATGAGATACCAAATAAAAAGAGAGATGATGAGCAAACTTTGTAACTATGATATATAAAAGCAACTCCATAGCCAAACATCAAATTATAGTCACACATTAATTTGGGTGCTTCAACTGTTACAGAACTTCAGAAACAAATGCAACAATGTTTAAAATATAACTAAAACTACGACTGAACAAAACTTCTTGATCAAGACATACAACACAACTAAAGTAAATAGGCGACCGCAAACAGAAAATTTGAGAATTCATAAATTTACCTGCTGCATTGTTGGCAGAACCGCTGTTCTCGACCCCCAATTGTGACCTTAGGGGTTTTCGAGTGAGTTTCACAGACCTTATGCCGCCGGTGATAGTCTCTACATAAGCTTAAATCAGCATTACACCCATCAACCAAGCAGTGAGCAACTTGAGTAACATTGCCAGGGGCTTTGGCCCTTTTCGATGTCCCGGAAAAAGATGAGGAATCCATTGCAACGAACGGTGATTCCCAAATCTCTTAGATTCTGAATCGACAATCTTCAGTTATAGAAGTAGTACTCAATCAACTCCACCTATATATTTTGCCTTACAAGCAGAGCTAATACTAATATTCTAATCACTTGTTGAAACAATGGAAAGTAGACTGGATCTCTTCAACTGCGAGCTTCCTATACTAGTCGAGTGCTTCCGACTTACCGAATTCTTTTCATTTTCATCCACCTGTTAGACATCATGAAGTCCAACTAAGCAGATGGATTGACAATAACTAAACAAAGGATAATCATCATACAAATTGAGGAGACCTCGCTGCTTAACAGCACCAGGCCATACATGTTTCATTGAAGCAAAAAGATTAACTTAAGTCTTCGATCACTCTCGAGGTTCAGGTTAGCTTAAGTAATAAATTAGCCATTACCATACATGTCGGAAACATAATCGACATCAGGATTAAACTGTGAATTAATGGCTTAAGCATTATAGTAAACAAAGCAACAGACTTGATATATCAAAGAGCTGAACAGCTTCATCAAAGAACTTATCTCCAATTGTCTTTTTGCCCATATCAAAGTTAAGTAAATCATCCACAAGAACTACATTATCCAAAATGAAAATTACTAAATCTAAGCACAACAAACAGACATAACCACAAATTGGCCAATGAAAGAATGGAACTGCTAAATGAAACTCAAAAAGAACTATGACACTTCACCCTAAAAGAACAGTTTTCCCAGTCCATCAACTGTTCCAAATGACAAGAAAAAGAAAAAGAAATCAGAGGGATCCAAGACCATGTGCAGTTCCATCCAATTTTCTTCAAATATCAACTGAAAAATAACGGTTTAGTTGCAACTATAACTGAAAAGATACAAGAAAGAGAGAGATAAAAAAAGAAAAGGTGTAGTTCAGTCATAATTTGAACACCTGAAATAGTAGAAAAACAAGTAAAATTACCCATTACAGAAAAAAAAAAAACTACTTTGGGAGTAAGCACAACAAAAAGACATAACCGCAATATGCTAATAATAATAAACACCCAAAAAAGAGAGCCTGATACCGTTTTAAGCCTCATTTGTTTATTCCTTTCCAAATTTTCCTTCTTATCATCTCTTTTTTGCTGGTGGGGTGGGGTGTAAATGATAAAGACACAAACTTGATCAAAGTATATTAATAGGGACCCATAAAAGAGACCTCAAAAAAATAAACTTGACAATGCAAAGTACAAAAAACAAGAAAGTGAAATAACAAAAGCAGAAGCCACAGACAGAAAGACTAAACCATCCTCCTCAGAACAAGAAAACTACACATCCTTCTAACCGTACACACACAACTCACTGTAGAAAAAGTATTACATTAAACAAATAAATAAAACAAAACACAGAAGAGTGTGAAAAAGACTCACTGACAAGCGCAATAAGAGAGCAAGAAACTGACTCATGAGTCTTCACAACCATTCGTTCTCTGACATTGACTCCATTATAGGTGATGGTTTCATTGAAGTGTCAACTTGCAAAAGCTATATTAGAGTCAGTGTGTGTGTGTGTGAGAGAGAGAGAGAGAATAGTTGTATAGTTGTAGACTTGTAGTAGTAGTAGTAATTGTAGTAGCTATAGAATAGGTGTGTGGGCTTTGTGTTGTGTGGTAAAAAAGGCTATAGAGGAGAGTTATAAATGGAACAAGAAGATGTGGAGAAGGTGTGATAAAAGAGACTTTAGTGTGTTCATTATTGGGAGGAGGAGGAGGAGGAGGAGCCAAAAAACACCCCACAACACATCCCACCAAACCAAACAATCAATGATGATGTAATGTAATACTCACAACAAATGCTAGACTATACACACACACACATAAATACATATAATATAAAAAACATGTAGCTATTAATCTTTAGGAACTTACCTGTTTAAAGTTGTGGGCTTTTTGTTTTAGCACACAATATATGCATTAGAATAAGAGAAGTTAATTTACTAGTTTTAGTGTTAACTAGTTGTACTCATTACTCACCTTCCTTTTCAGGCAAGTAGCCTTTTAACAAGTGATTAACAAACTAATGTTATAGAGATTAGAGCCACTATAGAAGATAAATAGACCCCCACATAAAAAAGAAAACGAGTGGCAAAGAAAGTGACAGGGTGTTTTTAGTTGCTTTAAAGTCTTTTTCTTCTTCTTTTTATTAGGGGAGCAATATTTGTTGTCTCTCATTCTTATCAAAAAGATCTCAGCTTTCTTTTAACTCTTATCATTTTGTTACGACTGCATATCAGACTCTTTGTTTAACGCTAGTGATTAATGTGAACCACTCATGTAAAGGTATAAGCTTTAAGTTATTAATCATTGTTCCATTTTGAATGTAGTTACTGAGAAAGTCCATCAAAGAGATAAACAATTATATTTCTCATGTTAACTAACATTTTTTAGCTATAAAAAATTAAGTTAACAACGTGCATGAAAAGCTTAATTAGGAGAGTACCTTCCTTTAAGTTTCTTGATACATGAATAAAGTTTCTGGTGTGGCTTTTGTTGGAAAGATTTTTCGGCAGAAGATTCTAAGCACTAGCAGTGATCACTTTCTTTAAAAATGTTAAATAGCAAATCACCTTCTCATTAACTTTTGTAAGTGGTAAAAATTATTTCTTTGTGTACAGAAGTCCAGTTCACTCTTAAGTAACTGAAATTAAAATTGAATTTTTGCAATAAGAAAATATTTGTGCTATATGTATATGTGATTTTTACACAATATATTATAGGAAATATTAATACGTTACACACAATTTATTTGCTAATTTACGTATTAATACTTGGAAATATTTGTGCTATATGTATATGCCGTCTATTTATTGGAATTATAGGAAGTGGTTTGTTTTTAATTATTTTAGCAGTTCAACAATAGAGGTGGGTTTAATTGCTATTGCCTATGACCATTATATCCTAAAATATTAAACTAATTTAAATACTCTGACGAACCTAAAGTGCAGCTTGCAAGCGTCAGCTATGACTCATCTTCATCTATTCAGTCAGAGAATCAAAACTTTTAATTAAGAAAAGCCATCGGAGAAAGGGAGCAAAGACATTAAAATAATCAGTCAAACCAAAGTTCTAAAAACTTTAATGAAACTAAAATAGCTAGTTCCAAGTTCCAATCACACAATCTAGGAGACAATATTATAAGTTTTCTCGTAACTTTTAAATCTTCGTACTTTGTATTCTTCTGAGCTGCAGGATGCTCTTATTGGAAACACAAAATAAAAATAAAATTTTGAGTTCGTACAGTGATAATTTCTAATTATGTAACGAAGTAAAGTGCTGCGACAAGTGTACTTCCTAGATTTAGAAGGCCTCAAACTATTATATATACTCCGCTATATTAGCACACAGATTATTATAAGAATAATTAAACATGTCCACTTCGATTATTACATGTTAAACATGGTTCCATCGGCCAGACAAGAATTGTCAAAACCAGAGCGCTAAATCAAAATCACGTGTTGCCGCATGGTTTCTTGATTTTTGCAGTCAAATTAAGAATCAAAAAAGAAGTTGAAATAGTTTCGCATTTTGCGCAATAATTCGACAAATGGATTAGAAAATGGAATGATGTGATATTTGTGGATGTAAAGTGAAAAGAGCTGTAATCTCGTATGCCAATTATTGTAATGTTCGGCCATTAAATTTTAATATTGGTTGATAATAATATCGGCACAAGTCTAAACAAACATAGTTTAAGGCAAAAACAAGAATCTCAGTTTATTATGAAAATTTGAGTAGATGTTGATTTATATTTTCTTATTCATAAAAAGAAAAAAGAAAATTAAATATTTCCAAGTCTTCATAAGTTTTAAATGTAGTAATGAGGCGGAGGGAAGGGTCCATCTAGGGGACCCCCGCCCCCAGCTTTTATTCAGAACTGTATGCTTGTGTGTGGCGTAAAGAGTCGGGTATTTTGGGTGCAAGATAATTGATTATTTGATTTAGACGACCAACTATTAAAAAATAATTTTCAAGGACCAAATCGAATATGAAAAGTCTCCAAAATTAACAAATGAAATTGACCAATACATAATCTAACTTTGCCAAAATCATATACATATAAATTTCCTGGGGAATAATTTTTTCCGAAATATTAATACATTCAAGTATCAATTGAATATGAAAATAAATTCAAATTAAGCAGAATCCATGACTATATGCCTACCTGCCTAATTAACTTGGCAAAGCAATTTGAAAATTGTTTTCTTATTATTCAAAATAAACAATTGTTTACATAGATACTCTCTAGAAAATAATACCGTGTTGTTGGGTGTTTCGTAGAAGTCAATAAATGACATGTCGGGATTCAACTTCAATAATTCCGTGGAGAATAAATTGACGAGGAAGATGGCGTGCGAGGTCCATAAATTGTGGAGAAACTCTTATTACTGGTTTTGAGTCAACTAATTAAGAGATTGTCGGTAGTCGTTGATGTTTGGATCCAGACATGAACTTTGAATGAATGTGAGCCACAAAATCAGGTGTAAAAGATCATTGTGCTGTTAGCAGGTGACAAGAAAATGAAACCGTGTGCGCTTAATAGTTAATACCATTATTAACTACATTAAGAAAACTAAAAACTGACTATTAAGTACCCCTGAACTGTGTGTGTCTGCAAATGTCTAGTAGAAATAACTATTGGGAAAATTGCAACTTTTGTTCATTAATTTTAAGGTGGTTGCAAAAATAGTCTTCACTTTTTATAACTAGAAAATATAGTTATTTATCATCATACTGTACGGATTTTGGTCAATTTTTGTAAGTTTAATAATTTTACTTTATGAGTTGTGAATATAGTCACTTATCTTTAATTGTTAGCAATTTATGTCCTTTGCCATCAATTTTAGTTAGTTTATTTTTATCAATTGATTTCAAGCTTCAAGGAAGCAAGTGTTTATCTAAAAAGTTTAAAAGTTAAAAAACATTTACCACATGACTATATATATATATATATATATATATATATATATATATATATATATATATATATATATATATATATATATATATATAGAGAGAGAGAGAGAGAGAGAGAGAGAGAGAGAGAGAGAGAGAGAGAGAGAGAGAGAGAGAGAGAGAGAGAGTAGAATTTGAATAATTGCTTGTTTGATAACCAAAGATTTAACAAAATTAAATTAAGGACTAAAATTCCGTGAAAATACGTAAACTGCTAACAAGGAAAGATATATAAATGATAATTAGTCATAAAGTAAAATTGACTAAAACTGCTAAACAGGACTAGTTGAGTATGAGTGACTACTCCTAAAAACTAAGAACAATGTTTACAACTATCATAATCATAAAGTTATAGGACTAATTATACATTTTGCACGGTAACTAATTGTTGTGCGTATGGCAGTTTGAGATTTCATTTTCTATGTAGCAAAGCTACAAATTTTGACTAAGATATTATATGAAACTTGAACCGTGGATTGCAAACTTCATGCTCCAATCCTAAGTCCTAACACAGTTTTTTTTTTTTTTTTTTTGATCAGACCAATCCTAACACAGTGACACATACCTAATAAAAATAATCAGAAGGACCAATTACAATGGAAAATAGACGGCATGAAAATGCAGGACCACTTCAGAATCAGTTTATATGGCGACAAATTAAGATATAATATTAATGATTTCATGGTCATCTTCATAGACCAAAAGCTCTACTAAGTGAATAACCAATTCATCCAATAAAAATCAGCCGCCAATGTAAAGTATGTTCCTTTCCTCATCCAGATTTTTAGATAAATATAGGTTACTAGATTATTAATTAAAGAAGGTACCAATAAGACTTTATCTCAGTGCCATACTATAATTATTATAATCACTATGGTTTAATAATATACTCATCATAAGAATATTTGTAAAGAATTAGAAGAATATTATTCCAAAGAAAATGCACTTATTGGTGCAATGGTGCACCACTCATTTAATTGATCTGATCTAATTAATCATCTCAGTATCCTCATCATCTTTATGGAACTTTAAACTTCAGGAACATTAATGTTGACGTACGTTAAAACGATTCTCTATTACGTGTTAGTCAAGATGACAAGAAAATATCACAGGCTAGTGTTCAGTTTTATAACAATTTCCATTTGGTCCAAACAAAGAGGTCTTATTAAGCCTTTTAATTTGTTCTTGCAATCATAATGACAAAATGTTTCAAGTGAATTTTGATATCCTAATGTACTCCCCTTGTGCATAATTAAAGTAGCCGTGCATATTTAGGTATCGAAGAAGAACACTGCATATGTTTAACACAACTTTGCAACATGGATCAAAAGTAATTAGACTATGGAAAACATTTGTATTTGATTCTCAGTAATAAATCCTAAGAGTAGAATGCTGCGAAACTGAAGGTAAGAGCTTACAGTAGAAAAGGAGCAGAGCAAAAACTGAAAAAAAAAAAAAAAAAAAAAAAAAAAAAAAACCCTTGTCGACAACCATCAAGATGCTTCTGGATGCTTCGTATTTGCCTTGCATACTTCAATCTATACCGAGTCGAACCAAAATCGAGTAATATGGAAGCTAAGAATAATCAGCAGTAGTTGGCTAGAAATTTACAAAACATATAAAACAAGTCGCACCAATTCTTATGTATAGATAGTTTTTTTCCCAGATAGTTTCATCTGAATACCTTTAAGAACTCGGAGAAATTATTTCATGTAACCGTTGCACGGTGAGGTGGCACAACAAATCGGTTATTTGTATAGATACACAGTTGACATGAGATTATGTGAAAGTTATTTCCTATAATTTAGGAAAATATTCTAATCACAATCGTTGGTTGCACCACGTCAGCAATGCAATGGTTGCGTAAAATAATTTTTCAAAAACTAGGCCGAGCAATCAAAACCATCGTTAAAAAGACGAAGGGCCATTTCACCCCAATTTCCGATATGAATAGTTTTACATCAGTTCGAATTCTGACAAATTAGAATTGCACATGCATGACAATAAGTTCTTAATTACCATTCTAATATTAATAATCTAACAATTAATTAAAATCAGTTCGATCTCCGTTTGAAATTGCATATAACTTTTCCTCAATGTTAACTACTACCCGCTATTCTGCAACTCAAAGTTCTCCATGATTCAGGCTATGAAAAAATATGTCATTCGGATTTTACGGAGGCGACTGAAATTTGTAGCTGCATGGTAAAATAAAGGCGGGAAATATGGCATTGCTATTTTTGGGGTTGGGCTTTTCATTGCATAAATGTAAGACCAAACCCACGAGTTAGGCCCATGCATATCAGCTGCTTTGTGTTTGCAAAACTTGGAAAAGAAATGAAAAATGGAGTCAGTTTGGTTCACAGGCTTTTTGAAATAAAACAAAAAAAATTCTTAAGTTAAAAATACTCACAATTTATAAACGAAATTTTTGATTTCGGTAAAAAAAAAAAAAAATTGAATATTTTTTCCCACACTTTCAGCTTACGACTTGAATTTATTTATAAGAAAGAAATAACTTTTAATTTCAATCATGCGTATCTCAGAAAAATTGTATACACGACATAAATACTCACCAGCGATTCAAACAGGGCAATAGGACATGATTCAATTATATTTTTGTACAACAAAAGCATTTAAACTTGTAATTATATCAATCAACTGTGATAGGTTAGATGAATTAATAAGAATCACGTTGAGCCAAAGACGTTGTTCCTTTTCATTCGTTGTAGTTGAGTAAAATGTCTTCGCTTAATCGTCTAAGCTCATAATGATTTCTCCTCGATATCTATCTTCTCTTCAGCCGCCCTCTTGCTCTATTTGTTTATCATAGACCAAGAGTTTAAAACGTTGTATCAATGGATCTATGAGTCTTTGTTTCACGTGACCAAACCATTCTAAGTAGTTTTCTCGCATTTTGTTCTCGATGGGTGCCACCTCCAACTTGCAACGAACGTCTTCATTTCTTACCTTATCTATTTTCGTGTTATATAGCACATCCAACATAAAATGCACATTTCAGTTACGTTCATTGTATGAGAATGATCTTACTTAACAACCCAACATTCAGAATCATATAACAAGACTGGTGTGATGCCAACCCGGAAAACATTCCTTTGATTTTTATGGAAAGTTGTGATTGCACAAAACACCTTTAGTGATCTTCTATTCATCTAGGGGTGACAATTTAGTGATATACCCAAATTTGACCCAGATTAATTGGTTTGAATCTGCCATGACAAATTCAAATAAGTAGAGATCAGTTCTTTAAATCTGCCTCAGTACCATACGGATTTGATAAAGTTTAAACAAACATGGCAGGACAAGGGAATGAAATTGACACCTAAATAGGCTTCAATATCTTTGAGACTGTTAATAAAATTAAAAAAAAAAAAAAATCTTTGAGTTGTACAATAATTTTGGCAAATATGTATGTTTCTCTAGAATAGTGTAATTATCCATGAGATGTAGTACTGTAGAACACAAATGCTTTAAATTAAATAAAAAGAAAATTTGATAAGCTATTTAAAAATGTCAGTAGCACCCGTTTGGATGATTCGTTAGAGTATGAATTAATCACGTTAAAAAAAGTAGCAGTATTCAACCAGCTTAGTTAATATATAGTAAAAGAAATTTGAAAAAAGAATAGGAAAAACGATTTTTTCTAATGAAAAATCAAAACATGATAAAGACCCAAATTTCTTTGTCTATATATGTATAAAGAAAGAATGTTAGTTTAATTTATCATATCACCAACTTTATATATTAAAAAAAAATTAGAAGATTTTGTCTATTGATTTCGTATCTAGCTGTCACTTTTATTTATGTTTTCAGGGTGAAATAAATTGGAGTGATTTGGCTCAAAATAATTGAATTTGAGTGGATCTATAAACTGAATCACTCAAATTCCATTTAGGTTGAATTTGATAAGGATCCATCATTATGAATCAATCAAATTTCATTTAGGTTGAATTTGATAAGGATCCGTCATTAAGAAACCCTTATGGACCTAGAATATAACTATGGTCCATGAGTGTTGAATCTAATTAAGTTGATCTAATTGTCACCCCCATCCAATCAGTTCGAATGAAATTGGGCAGCACGATCATTATCAGTGTGAACCTTGATATAAACAAAAAGATAAGATTATACATTTCTAACTTGATGAACCCACAACTATGTCTTATTATGCCGAAATTAAAATGACATGAGACTTAAAAATTCCTATATAATTACATGAGAGTCTACCTCTAAACGCTTTGCGAGGTACAATTTATTGAGATTAATCTGCACATCGCACGATATGTTCTTTGAATGTAAATTACAAGGACTATAGTACTGGAGTATAAATTTGCATTTTACTCAGGATGTGCTCGAAGTTGTCTGTAGATTTCTCAATTGGATGAGAATGCATCCCTTCGTAGGTTGTCACTACAATTCCTTCATCTCTAGATAGTCTTTGCACTTGTTTTTTAACATTGCAGCCTTGATGTGTGCACCTATAATAACTCCTGCATAAAATTAACACCCGAAAAACAAAATTCACTGATGAGTGGTAGCCAACAAATTGCTTTAGTTAGGTTCTCCTATTCAAGAAATACACACACACACACACACACACACACACACACACACACACACACATATATATATATATATATATATATATATATATATATATATATATATATATATATATATATATATATATATATATATATATATATATATATTTCCCAAAGATTATATTCTCTGTTAGGCAGTTTAGCGTAGAGTTTGTGATTAGGAAATTAATGCAACAATCTCTTCATCTTCGTACAACATTTTCCCATCTTAATATTTCTTTTCAAAAATAGTGGAATTAAACATCAAATTATATCCGGATTATGGATTAGTTATAACTTGAACTTGGCAATTCGAAAATTCAGTTAATATATAGTTCATGGCTTAGCAAGTTGTTGCACCTCAGAAATTTTACCACACGTAAACGGGTGAAGACACGCATGTAGTTAGGGCCTGGTTGTTCTTGTCAAGAACAAGAAGTTAAAACTCATAAACCTTTTAGCTATAATTATGTTACACCATTTTAAAAAATCACTGTCAATATATCAAAAAACTGTGGCATCGCAACATGATATAGATTCACAAGTTTACCTAATGAAACATTTAGATATATACATACATATATAGCAACCATAGTTAATTAAAAGTATAGATAAGGCAATTACAAATAATTACCTTGGAAATTTGTTGTTCTTTACTGCCTTCTGACCATACTTTCTCCATCTATACCCATCATCAAGTATATCAACTTGGCTTCTTGTCTGAAACGCATACTTAGCTCTTCTAGCCTTCTTATCCTCCTTTTTCTTGTCCGATTTTACGTCGTTCTCCTCGCAGTTCACAGAAGTATTATCCATGCCTGAGACAGGAATATTTTCCATTCTTGTCATCAGGTTGGTGTACCCTTGGAATTGATCATAATTTTGTGAATTAGAATTCACCATGTCCATTACGGACAAGTGAGAGTTTTGTGGAATAGTTGAAGATGAAGACTGAAACATGGTCGGATAATTTTCCATGAGAAGAAGAAAAATGGGTGCAGAATTTGTACAAGACAAGAGTTTGGTTTGTGGTTATATATAAAGGTACGGACGATATATAGAAATATGGTAAGATTATTTAAAGTTGAAAGGCGGCTTTGATGGCTATATTTCAATGCTATCTTAAATCGCAGGATTGGAGTTGTAAACGACACGCAAAGTGAAAAGGATTAAAAGAGTTAAAAAAAAAAAAAAAGTGGGTGATTTAGCACAAAATAACAGATTAGGCCATTAGGGGAAGATCTTATAGATAGAAAATTTGAGGTTCGGATGAATATTCATCATTGTTATTTTGAATGTAGATCAACTTTTCTTGATACGTTGTGATTAGGTTTGACCATGCGTTCATTTTCCACGATCTTTGAAAATTTATAAAAAACGACAGTTGTGATTTTATTAGAACACTCGTTTTAATTAATTGTAGTGATTTTAATTTGGTGATGAAACATCAGAGAAGTTATATGTTTAAAATATGTTAAGCACATCAATGCGTTTGATAATCATTCTTGGGGTTCAGCTTAGTCAGGATTGAACGCTCGGCACATCAAAATACAATAGAGAATAGACAATTAATTACGAAGTGCGACATATATACAAGTAGTATGTAATTAAGGATGAATCTCGTCTATCTCCCTTGAGGTTTAGAATGTAAGTTAATAAATCTCGTCTCTTAATTGAAAAACCATGTTTTTACTCTTTTTGCATGGCATAGTTTTGTCAAAAAACAGTTGCTTAATCAGTTGTGGGTAAAAAATATATAAATTTATTTATATGTTAAACAGTAGACTATCATTCTAAAATGTCATTGACATTTATTTTATGGTTTTTATGATGAAGTTTATATATTAGACATCACGTGGAAGTTTTTCAGATTCGCATATTATTGGTAGAAACTGTTTATTAACTTTATTTTAATTTGTATCATCAGTTCATCACCCATATATAGTGGTAATTAAGAGCACTTTTTATTTATTTATGAATGGTAAGTAAGAGCACTTGGAGGCGGCCATTGGTAAGGTCAATAGAACACCAAACCACAGTCAAATGGTGCATTGCACAAAGCACATGCACGTGCTCCTTGTCTGACCCTCCAACTTTAATAACACGAAGATGTACGAGTAAAACAATTGTATTTTCTTAGGATACCCTCTGGGTTCGAATTCGATATGTCAAGCTCTATAGTATTTAATATCTGGAAGCAATTCGAACACATTGGTATTGTTCTATATATATTTTACCAAAACAGTTCGATTTTAATTTGGTTCCTGTTTATTAGAAAAAAAGTTTAAAATGTACACAATTTGCATGTGAGATCCAGAAGTGAGGAAAGGGCGATGGCTGCACACGAAATTTTTACCAACCTAAGTCGTATATAATATTGTTGTGTAGCTTAAGTCTTGTCTGAGGCTGTTAAAATTAAAACGAGTTCATTCATTTTACATTAATATTTTTACATAAGATATTTGAGAGGATTCCATTTACGCACTTCTCGGAAGCACGATATCATGCAATGTCCTCTACATGCTTGCGTTCAAACATAATCTGTTCATTATTTAAATTAATCTATATATCCATGAAAGAAAAGTTAAAGAAAATATTTTCATAGTAAAATATACACATATGTATATATTGTCATAATAAACTAAATTCATATCGAATACTTGGCCGTCTGTTAGTTTTGGTCTAACACATTGTTGAAAAATGATGCTTTAACAATTCTAGAGAGAAAGAAATAATTGTATATGAGACTAACTCGTCCTGATAAAAGAACTAATACGTAGTACTATCCGTGACCCGGCCGTAAAATAACATTGTAGGCTAGGATAATGTTTTTAGTCATCTAGGATTAATTGTGTTTCTATCCCAGTAAGCGTGATTTTGTAACTATTTACTGTTTTTTTTTATATTCTCCTCTGAATGAACTAATCCGGTAAATTCTATAACACGTTGCTTTCTTCGATATGGACCACATGTCTAAGGAATTTTCGTGCAAAGGACAAAACAAATTAAGGAAGAGTTAAAAAAGTCTATTGATTATCATCTTATAATTGACTAACATTTTTGTATAGTTATAGCTCACTTTCATGTATGTATGGACAAAGGTTAAATAATGCATGGTGGATCAAATAATTTAAACGTACCTTTAAAAGATATCGAAATGTCGTATCCCTTTTTTACCATGTGAAATGAATATTAAAAACATTTTTCAATTTCCTTTTAATAACTGTTTTTCTGAATTTTTGAAATATGTCAAAAATCACATTTAAAAAGTTTTATATTAACATTTTAGTATTTAGCATATTAAAATATATATCAAAATTGAATGGCTTTATATATATTCACAGGGGGGAAGAAAATTCTTGTTCGGAGAGCTGTTGCCTGTTGTCCAATATTATTTCGGTCAGCCCTTCTAGACATTCATGTGGACTAGTTGTGTTGTTATTATAATTTGTTTTACCTAAATTAGACATTGAATGAGTGGAACAATGAAAAACTTCAATACAAGTAACGTCATAGTTTTCAAATTTGTAATTTGGAATTGTTCTTGGTAAAAGAAACGTTACATCATCTTGGCATATAATTCCATTTAAACGGTGCGTCATGGTTCACGTCATCATGGTTTTCCATCCTTTCATAAAAGTAGTTAGTCTGGAGAATTTTTGTTTTTATAAATTGTGCAAAAAATATATAAGTAAAAGACACAAATTTCAACGTATTTCAGTCAAAGATCTAATATTTAATTTAATATCAGTTCTCGGCGTATAAATCCATAAGAAGATTTATCTACGGTAACAAGGACATTTTCTGACGAAGTACATGAAATCAATTTTTGTTTATATTCTCCCGGTTGAATTCAAAAACACGGATCTACAAGGTTTATAAAATAAATTGTGGACTGTCTGTGTAATTTTAACAAGTCATTAATAGTTTAAATGAAAAGTATTATGACTATTTTATGATTAAACGATATTCACTAAAGCGAAAAACAATTCTGGCGATTTTTCTGGCGAAATTGTGGCAAATTCCGACGACAACCCTCTACGGGCACCGGAGATTCCAATCTCCAGGAGCCCGATTCCACCTCTATTTGGTCCCTCTGATAATCATGCTTCAAAAACAGATAGAGAAAATAAACTAGGGCTGGAGACATCTGGTATTTTTGGCGCCCAAAAACGATCACGAGTCACGTACGAATTCACGGCTACGGACAAGATGGATGTATCAAATACTTCAGCGACTGATCGCGATGGAAATAAACTATCATACGCAAATAAAGTCAAGCCAAAAGACGTTCGCATCAATGAAACCCTACTCACAGGCGAGAAGGAAAAGATTAGGGTTCACCAACCTTCAACGGAAGATCCGTTTAAATCAATTGTGATGTCGGAAGATCTTGAGGAACTGTTGCATCAACAATGGCAGGATACGATTCTCATCAAGATTCTGGGAAAACCCTGGTTTTACCCTAATTTGGTGAACAAGTTGAGCGCTATCTGGAAATTGACAGGCGGTTGTGAGTTCGTTGATTTAGGTTTCGGGACGTATTGTTTGAAGGGGCTTGATCAAACTCAAAGGAAGTTAATCTTGACACAGGGACCGTGGCAGATAGCCGGTAGCTTCTTGTCAATCCGTAAATGGACCCCCAACTTTCGAGCGGATAATGACAAGATCGAGCATGCTATAACTTGGGTTCGAATTATGAACCTTCCGGTGGAACTTTTCAGAGAATCGGTGATCCAAGCAATCGCTAGCTGCATTGGTGATCCTATCAAAATAGACGGAAACAGTTTCACAGCCTCGCGAGGTAAGTTTGCGAGATTTTGTGTACAAGTTCCTACCAATATACCGCTTGAAAGGGGCATTCGAATTCAGGGACGTTTATACCAGATTATGTACGAAAACATGCCGTCCCTTTGCTATAATTGTGGACGTGTCGGTCACTCAGAGAATACTTGTACCGAGTTAAAGGATAATATTAATTCGGTAACAGATTCCATGGAGGATACAAATTTGTTGGAAAGGAATGATACGACGCCAGTTCAGTGGTTGGTGGAAAAGGTGCAAAAACAAGAATTCGGAGACTGGATGGAGGTGCCTCGTAGAAGGAAGTTTGATAATAGTAGGAAAGTTAATTTTCATATAGATAAAAGGAAAGGAAAGCAATTTGAGAACAAGGTGAGTTTGGATTCTACAGAATCCCACAAGGAGGGGGAAAGGCTTCCCGTGCCTACTGCTAGCGGATTTCATCCCGGGAAAAAGGTAAATATTCCCGAGAGTTCAAGAGGAAAGAGAATTCTACCTGCGTCTATTTCAAACAGCAAAAAAACGGAGCTTAAGTCGAAGAAAGGAGGATCACAGATTTTGTTGAAAAATCCGAGAGCAGGAAAAACGACTTCTACAACAAATTCTTTTTCGGTTTTGGCTGACTCTGAATCTGCGGATACTATCACGGAGACTTCAATTTTAAGAAATCTTGTTGACAAGAGTCTTGCGCAAGGGAATGGAGCACGAGGACAATCTAGTGTTAGAGATGGCGAACGGCGTTCTCAATGCACAAATTCACCCACAGTTCTGGGAATTCCAAACAAATCATATCAATTTCGTCGGACCCTCAAAGATATTACAAATAGAACCGAGGGACGTGAATGTGATAACAATATCCCCGATGATCTGGGAAATCAAAATTGTCACCCAGACGATAGAGAGAGTGGAGAACATTCCGATTTGTTGGCAAAAAATAGCATTGAGTGAGTGGGAGATCACGCGGCAGAGGTACCTATTTCTCGAAGCGGTACGGCAACTGATGTTGTCATGGATGGACAGGATTGTTGATAATCCGATCCACCCGATTCATCTTTTTAATTTATCAATGAAGGTTGTTTCATGGAACTGCCAAGGGGCAGGGGATGAAGATTTTAGAACTAATTATAGAGATTTAGTTCGGAGTCATAAACCTGATGTGGTGTTTTTACTTGAAACTCGAGTGTCGCCTGAAGTAGCTTTTGATATTGCTCCTACACTCGGTTTTTCTGATTTCTGTATAGCTCCTACGGATGGTATTGACGGGGGAGTTTGGATGCTTTGGAACGCGGAGAATATTGAGGTAGATATTAAAAGCATCGATGATCAGGGGATACACGCTTTAGTTGGTATGAAACGAGAAGAAAAGTGGATGCTCTCTGGCATCTATGCGAAACCGCACAAAGTTGACAAAGTGCGGATTTTTGATAAACTTGAGTTGATGGCGAATTCAATGGAAGTGTCGTGGCTTGTTCAGGGAGATTTTATGAGATCGGTTTTTCTTACGAAAAACTTGGAGGTCGAGAGAATGTGTATAATAGATGCCTCGCGTTCCAACAAAGAATTAGATCATGGCGGCTTCATGATTTGGGTTTCTACGGACCAAGTTTTACTTGGACTAATAAAAGGGAGGGGAAAGCAAGAATTAGTGAACGCATTGATAGAGCACTGGCTAATGCAAGATGGTTGGAGTTGTTCCCGGATAACGCGGTATTCCATTTACCACGTACACATGGAGACCATCACCCCATCTTGACGAATACTAGCGGTTGGCACGCCACTAAATTTACACGGCCTTTTCGCTTTGAGGCGATGTGGTTGAAGAATGCAGAATGCGAGAGTCTCTTGAAGAAAATCTGGGAGGATAAAAAAGAGCTTATTCAGGCGATTGATCGGATTCCGGAGATTTTGATCCCTTGGAACAAGAAGAGTTTCGGTAATATTTTCCAAAAGAAACATATTCTGTTGCGGCGCATTGAAGGAGTACAGAAATCTCTTGCTCTCAAGCCAAATGATTTTCTTGTTAATCTGGAGTTTGAACTTCTTGAAGAATATAATTAGTTTCTTAGGAAAGAGGAGGTGTTTTGGCATCAGAAACCGAGAATTAAATGGCTTGAGGCCGGTGATAGGAACACTTCTTTTTTTCATAAATCCACAATGGCGAGACGTAGAAAAAATCGCATTCTGATGTTGAAGATTGATGATATGTGGATTGATGATCCAAAGGTGTTGAGGGAGCATGCGCGAGCTTTTTACCAGAACCTTTTTAATGGAGCTTCGCACACTAACCCGACTCTCTCTACTTCACGGTTTCAGCAGGTTTTAGACGAGGAAGATGTGATTGCAGTGGGCAAGGACGTGAATCTTGAGGAGCTTAAAATTACACTTTGGAGCACACATCCGAATAAAGCTCCTGGTTTGGACGGACTTCAAGCCATGTTTTATCAAAATTTCTGGAGTTGGTCAAGAGATTCTTTACTTCGGTTTGTTCAGGAGGCAGTCCGAGACGGCTACTTTGATCCTAAGGTGTGCGCGGCCCATTTGTGTTTAATTCCGAAGGTTAATAACCCTGCTTTAATTTCTCAATTTAGGTCTATCTCGCTTTGTAATGTGAATTATAAATTAATTACTAAGTGCATTACTCCGCGACTTCGGGATATCATGCCTAAAATTATTGCGCCAACTCAATCTAGTTTCATTAAGGGGCGAAGTACTCAAGATAACATTTTTATTATGCAAGAGATACTTCACTCGTTGAGAACGAAGCGTAAGAATAAAGTTGGGTGCATGATTTTAAAGCTCGACCTCGAAAAGGCATATGATAAGATTAGTTGGGAGTTCTTGGAGGATACTTTAGAAGTGTTTAAGTTTTCGGCGAATGTAATTTAATTAATTATGTTCTGTGTTCGCAACGCTTCTACCAAAATCCTTTGGAATGGTGAACCACTTGAGGAGTTTAAACATGGTTGTGGACTTCGCCAAGGGGATCCGCTATCACCTTATTTATTTGTTTTGTGCGTTGAGCGTCTTGCTTACTTGATTCAGGAAGCAGTGGACGAAGGCAAGTGGAAACCGATAATCCCGTGCAGAGGAGGTCCGAATTTATCTCATCTATTTTTTGCGGATGATCTTATACTTATGGGAAAAGCGACAGTTGGAACCGCTAAGTGTGTGCAAAATATCCTGGAGAAATTTTGCAATTCGTCGGGCCTTAAACTGAATGCTGAAAAATCCAAAATATATTTTTCTAATAGAGGCGGGGGTGGTTTGAAGAGACGGATATGTGCGCTGTTCGGTTTCTCGCAAACTGGCAATCTTGGGAAATATTTGGGAGCTAGATTGGTTCATGGGCGTGTGAAAGAGGAGCACTTCAATGATGTTTTTGATAAACTTTTGGCGCGACTTTCTAATTGGAAAGGTAATAATTTATCTTTAGCAGGGAGGACGACGCTCATTCAATCGGTTTCCACGACAATTCCTATTCATTTAATGCAATCTTGTTGGATGCCGGAAAAAGTTTGCTGTCGTTTGGATAAAATTAATCGAGATTTCCTTTGGTCGAGCAATCCGGATATACGTAAAGTGCATCTTGTTGGTTGGGAAAGGGTGACGCGTTCTAAGAAGGAAAATGGCCTTGGTTTGAGAAAGGCTCGGGTTAATAACGAAGCGCTTCTTTCAAAGCTGTGTTGGAAAATTTTGCAGCAACAAAGAAGTATTTGGACCGATTTAATTGAAGCAAAATATCTTAAGGGAGTTCGTCTCAATGAGTATATATCGCGACCAACGGATAGCTCAACATGGAAAGGGATTGTGAGGTGTATGGCACTCATTTCACCTTTTATTAGGTGGAAGATCGGTAATGGTAGAAGTATTTCTTTTTGGTTTGATAATTGGCTTGGTTGCGCGCGACTTTGTGAAGAAATTCTGGAGATTAGTCAAGCGGATCTTAGGCTGAAATTATGTGAATTAGTCGATGAGGATGGTAATTGGGATTTATCGGGAATTAGTACATATATCCCAGGGGTTTGGTTGAGCAAAATTTTGGCGTTTCGAGTTGTGTTGAGAGAGGAGGAAGATTTGAGAATTTGGAACGAAACATCCACTGGGGTATTCTCATGCCAGAGTGCGTACAAGGCGCTACACCGGACATACACTATTTCGCCACAGCTCGGGTGCAAGATCGACTGGATTTGAAGGCTGCCATGTAGTAATAAGATTAAATATTTTGTTTGGCTTGCGACTCAAAATAGATTGGCGACGAACAACTTGAGGAAGACAAGGAAGATGACTGAAGATTCTAGCTGTGATATTTGCCCGAATAGCGTTGAATCGGTGACTCATATACTCAGAGATTGTAAACAAGCTAAGCAAGTTTGGAACCGCATTCTTACTCCAATGCAGAGGACGACTTTCTTGAACATGAATTAGGTACTGTGGCTTCGGGAAAATCTGTTATATGATGAGCAAGGGTGTGCTTTTGTTAAGAATGTGCCGTGGAATATAATTTTTATCTCATGTATTTGGCATATTTGGAAGGCGAGAAATATTCGTGTGTTTCAAGGTAGAGAGGAGAATATTTGCGGAATTCTGGCACAGGTGAAGATGATGGTGAATGATCTTATGTTTATCAAGAAAACGAGGATAACTAGCAAGAGGGATCCTTGGAAAAGACCACGGGAAAGATGGGTGAAGTTAAATGTCGATGGGAGCGTTCGGGTGCAATCAAACAGTGGAGCAGCTGGTGGCGTTGTCCGAGATGAGAAGGGTGGCTGGAGTTGGGGATTTGTTAAGAGTCTTGCGCAACCGTCTGCCATGGAAGCCGAGATTGAGGCCTTAAGGACTGGATTATCGTTAGCTTGGGAGAAACGGATCCTAAATCTGGAGATTGAGACGGACTCGAAGGAAGTGTATGATCTTATTATGGGCGAGAATATTGTGAACCATCCTCTTCAGGAGAAGATTGAAGACTGTAGAGCTTTATTACACCGATCTTGGAACCACGTTTTTAGATGGATTGCAAGAACAGGAAATTGTCTTGCGGACGCGATTGCAAAATTACCTTGTGGTTCGGATGGAGAGCTTAGCTTGCTATAGTCTCCTCCTCATTCCGTTTTGTCTATCTTAGACTCTGATGTAGCTTGATTTGCTTATTTTTCATTTGTTTATCAAAAAAAAAAAAAAAAAAGTATTATGACTTTCAGATTTAGGAATATTAATACTTTATTTTTCATTTTATCAAATCACCTTGATTTGCTTATTTTTCATTTGTTTATCAAAAAAAAAAAAAAAGTATTATGACTTTCAGATTTAGGAATATTAATACTTTATTTTTCATTTTATCAAATCACCGAGCCTTTCCTATTAAGTTGATTTTAAATATGAAGCTATATATTAGACGATAATTAGCAATGCAAAAAAAAAAAAAATCTTTTTAATTTTAAAAAAGAATAATCACTCACACTTAAAATCAAGTTCACGCTTATCCATGAATATATTACTAAACCTCAATGAATTTTGTATGTTTGATTTACATCTTCTACAAATATTTAGTAGCTAATTTGACCATTAATATATTTATAATTTTTATTTTAATAGACCCATTGAGACGTACACAAATTTATGAGATTATAAATTTGGTGCTTTAGCGAACACACTCCAGCACCCACGCTAGCTCGTGCATTCCGCATAACGTGACTTACGACTCAAAATTCACTCAAAACATAAACCGTTCGACAATAACTATTTTTTAAAACCATGCTGCTTGGATCAAATAGGTGGCGGATTAAGAAGCACTTGTAGTTTTATTTATCCTAAACCAGTTTTATTTATTAATTATCGCGAACATTACAATTAATATTATTTATCAACTTATAACAAATACGTTTAGTAATTTTAATTTATTCTTAATAACCAATATAGCATATTCTTAATTTAAGAAGTACGTAATGATCTAATGAATGATGCAATTTATCTCCCTAAAAGCACAATTTTCAGGAATTCGTTACTAAATAAAATATAGGGATAATTACAGCTACACCCCCTGAGGTTTGGTGTAATTACACATACCTCCCCTGTGGTTTGAGAAATTACACATACCTCCCCTGAGGTTTGAAACCTTACACATACCTCCCCTCTTCAATTTAAGGGTTGTTTGGGTGTAAGTTATTATAAAATTATGCTTATTATACTTACACCCCTAAAGTTTGGTATATTTATAAAAGTAATCCTTGATGTTAGAAAAATTAAAATTAAATACTCCAAAAGGTTTTATAAACTATTATATTATTACCTACAAATATAAAAAGTATTTAAATTTAAATTTAAAAATAAGTTAATCTAATCCAAAATATATTTTTGAATCAAAACACGTAACTTTTAGTTTTTTTCTTTAAAAGAATTCCCGTAAATCTCAGTCAAAACTTAACTAACTACTCATCTTTGTGCCTTTGTTCTCGTTACAATTTTAAACTAACAATTATTTTAGTAATAGAAGAAGATAAAACACCGAAAATTGGTTTCACTAAATATAGTGCATTTAGGTTGCTTATTTTGACAAAAAGACCAACAAAACTTGCTACCTAAAACCAGTGGCCATGTCTGATCCAATGATGATAATTCTATTGTCACTGTTGCTGGTAATTTCGTCATCATTCTTCATTTTTTAAAATGGGTTATAAAAATCTTGATTATTTCTATTATATTTGTTAATTTTCATTGAAAATGAGAGTTTTTACAATTGAATTTTCTATTTCTTGTCTTTTTTTTTTTTCGGAGATTGCATAGATATTTATTATTTTACCAAATGCTTCTTTTTTGTTGTGATAAACTAAAATTTCCGTGGGCACGCGTAATAGTATTTAATATGGAACTATAATGAAATTTATGAGATTATTAAAAGTAAAACAAAAATGAAGAAATAAAAAAACAAACAAAAACAAGAAATTAAATATTTTTACAAAATAATAAAAATATTAAGATTAGATTAAACTTTAAAAATGATTTAAATACTTTTTATATTTTTGGTTAGTCATATAGTAGTTTCTAAAATTATTTGGAGTATTTAATTTTAATTTTTCTAACATCAAGGATTACTTTTACAAATATACCAAACTTTAGGGGTGTAAGCATAATAAGCATAATTTTATCATAACTTACACCCAAACAACCCTTAAGTTGTAGAGGGGAGGTATGTGTAAGGTTTCAAACCTCAGGGGAGGTATGTGTAATTTCTCAAACCACAGGGGAGGTATGTGTAATTACACCAAACCTCAGGGGTGTAGCTGTAATTATCCCTAAAATATATATCAAATTGTTAAACTTAAAAGTTTCAAAACTCCCCGTCCTCATTTATTTACGTTTGTCCTTACTTTTTCCAAACTTTATCTGCCTTTGGGATTATTCCTTAGTGCCTCACAATCAAACCCTTGATTTTTTTTTTTTTTACGTCTTCTTTAATTTCTTTTATCTCAATTATTTTTCTTTTTAAATTCTTAGTTCCTTCCACTTTTAACTTCTTATCTATTCTAGTCGCCAACAACATCATGCTAGAGTTGAAGGCCTTTTCTTGTATCAATCTTTTTAATTATTTCTTAATTCACTTTCGTTTTGATATAATTATTCTTTTTTCATATTAGTTTTGTTCCTCTGTTACTTCAACCTCTCTATTGTATCACTCCTTTTGTTTATTTCTTTATCCAATTTTATGCAATTACTCATTTTTTAACTTTACTTTGTTCCGTTTCTCCTTCAACTCGATCTAAGGAGAATGCATTAGATATACATGACTGATGAGAGACGAAACACATGGCAGATCTGATTTGAGATTAAAAACTAAGAATTCTCGACATAAAAAGTAACAGTATATAATTCTTAGTACGAGGACTAAGGATCTTTCAAGCATCTTAGTGCGACCCCCAACATTGAAGTCCTCTAAGCGCAATTGGAGCGCCCGTGCAACAGCCGTTGGTGGATGATCATTTAACTTAGTGAAGATTTCCAACATAACCAATTGAGTGTGGGTTATTAAAATCTTAAATGTAGCTAATTATGAACAAGTGTGGGCGAAAAAACCCAAGCTCCATGGGCTATATTTTGGCCCAGAAGAAACTAAATGGAATTATAATGTTAATTACTTTATGGGCCCACACGAAGAGCAGCTAAGATCGACGTACAAGCCCATCAGATCATCAGTTTATGTTTATCATTGTATTTGTAGAACAATTTATTTGTCATCAAACAGAGAACATTTTGGAAACCAGCCGAAAAGAGTCTTTGTAGAAGAATTCCAATTGATTAGAGATATCTATTGGCGAGCGTATGAATATGTTATTCTTCTTTCATAAATTTTTCTCACCGTATTTCCTTTTAATATTTTTGCAGAGTTTGTTGAATCAGCACCTGGGTTCATTCATGGAATAATTGACCCCCAATCGGTGAGTCCACACTTGATCAATTTCAATTTTGCTTTTGAACTGATACTACAAGGCAAACTTTTATTTGTTGTAGCTTATACAATAGGAGTTTCAGATGTATGTTGTTTTCAAATATACTATCAATTTCCGAACTCATACCGCTAGAGTATCGTAGTTATCGTGTCGTTTTATATCGGGATGATGACATAAGGAAGGTAAAACGGAAACGTACAATGTTTAGAGAACACGTGACAGGTTATGGTAATGGAAGCTTCAAAGAGAAGGGGTTAAGTATCAAAATGTCTCTTGAAGTTCTTTCTAACATTCTTAGGCCAATGGAAACTGGGTTGTTCGTATTTTTAGGAGGCCTGATACGATAGTTGTGGCGTTTGGACTTTGTGGACATATTCAAGTCGATACTATCATGTCTTCAAAAGGCTGGCATGTGAATGCATTGCAGAAGCCTAACAGAATATATACATACCGGAGAAACACAAGGCATGAAAAGAATTCATAGGCTACCTTCGTAATGGTTGTTGCTCCGTCTTAATATGTGGGTGCTAATTGTTCCGACTTGAAATTGAGGTTAATCCCTTCTAACTCACCCCAAGTCTTACATATGTTATGAGATTATTTTGAATGTTTGCGCAGTATTCATATTTCGATGATACTTAGATATGTTCCTGTAGTCGAGACTTCCTGAAGGATCTGAGAGATTCGAGGGAGAACTGTAAGTGCATGACCGTTGATGGAAACAGAACCAATTATTCAGAGTTGCCTAACGTGCATCAGCATTTTTAATATGAAATTGAGCTATAAGCCTTTGAGATGGCTTTTGGGTATTATCTTGCATTTGTTATTCAACCTCTTGAAATGATCTCTTTGCAACTATACACTTGATGGGTTATGGCTATTTTCCTGGTTATAAAGATAGTGGCTTCAGATGATGGCACGTATATCTCTACCAGTAAGGCATTATCTAGTTTCTTCAATCAAATGAAATCCATGAATGGTTTGGTTCAAATATAGTGCTTCTGGGAAATTGCCTGTTAAGCTGTGGTCAATAAATTGCTGGTTGCTTTCATGGATAGCTCGTACTAGTGTGACCAATTTTTCATGCTTTTAGTTATGTCGTTTGGTATCCTCTTGCAAACCATGACCTGTAATTTTCCGATGTTGAGCTCTATCAATTCTCACACAAACCAATATTCATGCAAATTTTCAAACTGACACTTCTGTTGTGAGAATTTCTTTTAATATTTACTATTGCTGTTAGTAATTAACTACAATTGAGCTGAAGTTTCACATATCTTACATGAAATACGAACCCAAATGTCTTTCAAATTAATTTTTTATTAAATGAAGCACTCAACTTAGATGAGGAAAGGGAAAGAACTAATATATGTGCATGTTTTGATACTTAGTTTTGCTTTCCTCTTTTTGGATCAAACTGGATCGTTAAAGCAGTCAAATAAGTTGAGGTGGCTGAGTCTGTTTAGCATCACATTTTGCTTGAGTCTGAATATGACACGATATGAAAATGACAATACTGATTCTTGAAAATTATAGGGTATGATATGACAAGATTACAAGAACTTGTGATATAACTTTATAATGTATCTATTAGTAAAAAAGTATTTTAGATTCAAAAGAGATTTATTTAACATTATTAGCAATGTATTTAAATTATTTTTCGTAAAAAAAATTCTTATATATCGCGTCGAACTAGGGTAAAAAAACATTCAGTGAGAAAAAAAAATTATAAGTTTTTTTCTAAGTGAGGAAGGTTGATCCAATTTATAAAGAGAACAATATTTGGTATATGATAAGTATGTTAGGAGTATTGATGTCTGACAAGAATTCTAATACTGCATTATATGCATTTTAGAAGAATCCATGCAACACATGTTTTACATATATTTCTCAATTTAACGAACCTAACTTGATATTAAATTCATGACCACCATTACTAGTTCTTGATCTTCAGAGTTAAAATTAGAAAAGAATAGAAGTGCCTTTACTTTTTCATGTGTTGCAGAATATTTGAATTGTTAGCAAGTCACCTTGGATTTCTGTTCTACCTTTATGTACATTTTCGTCATCAGTTTTCAAGTTGTTCAAAGAATGAAGAATTATGCTTAAAGGCTGAAGTGCCCACCATTGAATTTTCCCTTGGAGCTAGTTATATAGTTAAATATGGTACTTATATTTCACAATACTCATACAGAAACAGGAAAATAAGCTGAGTTCTTACAATATCCAAGCAGAGAGGCAAAATGCAGAGGATGCCTCTTTATTTCTCTTTCTTATAGGATTCATTATCAAAATAACCACCCAAACACGACAATCACGAAACTGAATCTCACAAATGCATATTATTGCTTACATTTTCATGGTTCTTATATAGTAGGCGATCTCAACTCACTTCTTCTATTATTCAGAGCTCCAACACCAAGTCTACAAGGTCAAAGCAAAACCAATTCAGGTAGGTCAGCAAATGTTTACGGGTTAAAAAACGTGCTACATCTAGTAGAATCTTTACTATGGCATGATCCTTTGATGCATGCGTGCTTGTAATGGACACAGGTGACATCAAGTTGTAGGATTAAAACTTTGTAATCGTTCAGTTATTTTTAGTACAAAGTGAAATTTAGGATTTTATTATTGTGGAGCAATGGCATATATCTTATTAGAAAACCTTCACTAGATAAAGGACAGGTTTTGTTAGAAGAATCGAATTTAAGATGCGATCCAGATGTTGCTCGTAGGATTTCTTTGTAAGATGTCAGATGTGTATAGTTCATTAGTTACTTACAGTCTGCATCAGTTTTAACCCAGAACTCGTTCCCACTAGTATCGCCACTGTTTTGTGCTGACTGTGATGGATGAGCGTGGTTATTCAAGCTCCACGTGGTCTCCTTTGAAATGGTTCCTTCGGGATATATTGTGATATCATCAGCAGAGGGCCATAGGCCTCCAGTGTTAGAGGCCGTAAGATTAATATTGTTCCTGATCTCATTTTTGGTGGGCTTATGAGATTGTTGACGGAATGTTGAGCTCTCAGGATGGACTTTCCTGCTGAAGATTTGTAGAATCTGCATTTGCTCACATGTATTTAGATAAAGGGATTGAGAATCAAATAGCTGGTTAGATTTTGTTCAGATTTGTTTTTGATATTATGTTCCTTTTGTGCATTGAATGCCACGATTCTTACCTTACGGAGTTTCCTTTCAGCTGTTGCAGAATCAATTGCTCCTCCAGTTTCTGCAATGGAGTTCTTGGAGGAAGCATGGAGCAATCTTCTCTTCAGCATCTTTTTAATGAGATTTGCAGCAGATTTGTCAGCTTCCTTGTCCAGTCGGTTTTCGCCCTTCTCTAATTTACTTCCAGAATTTTCATCTACCACCTTAGTCTTTTGAAAGAGCTCCCCTAGAGATGTTCTATTTTCTCTCTTCATTGGTGGTGCTGTGTCTTGCATCCCAATTGCTGATCCCAAAAGATAGCTTTGCAGTGGACATACTATTGCCTCATTTCCGTAGGATTCGGCACTTTCTATTGGCTTACCACCGAGCGTAATTGTGCTGCAATGAGATATCCTTCCTGCACTGACATGACTGCTTCTCCCAGATGAAGCATTACAACTATCGTCTCCACCCAGTACCTTTTCCAATTCATCATTGATTAATTTCAGTTCATTTTCTGTAGCTTCAGTGTCTTTTTCAGCTATATGGTCTACCGAGATGGAAAATGTTGGTGTTCCTGGGTCCATGGTTATTGGTTCTCTGCCTAGAGTGCCGATAGCAAGAAATCCATGGAAAAGCTCTGAAAGAGCAGCTGCTGGTTCTTCTTCAAGGTCCTCTTCTTCCAGGATTGTGGTACCTAGACTGGCGAATGAGCTTCTGCGGTGGTTGTTGCTTTGGTATTTGCTGAAGGTCCTACTGCAGTAACTTCCATTTTGGTAGGACTGTATCTCTTCCAGTGATGGTTGACCTGTAAACCCTATAAGACAAGTACAACAAATTCCCCCGACACAAAAGGAAAACCATATTATAACTACAATAGTGTCCACCACTGTATTTATGCATTATGTGTAGTCTTATCTTTCCATAATACTGGTACTATGATATTTCTATTATTCAAGTGAGACAACTTTTCTGAATTAAGTGTTGTGGGAACATATGTAACTCACCTATGGAAAAATCCTTCTGTGTTTCACTGCTGTTCTGCCGGAACTTGCGATGCATCCAACCTAGTAGCTGCATCCAAGACAGACAAAAGCTCCATCAGATGGCAAGGAAGATAAAAGAAGAGGAAGAAGATAAAAAGGATATCTTTGATGTTACCTTCATTTTTGGAGTTCTATCAGATAGCTTGACAGTAGTAACCTCAGGTGGGGGGAAACTGCTTTATATAGACCAGGTGTTATTTAGATAACGCACCAATAACTAGTGCTGGAAAAACCCACCCTACTGTGAAACTATGAATAGCTATAGTCGAAAATAGAAAGTTACTTAAAATAAACTCTTCCTTATCCTTTTGGGTTTTTTTCAGGAATCATTGCTTAAAGGTGTGACCATTTTCTGAGGCGAAAGTTACTACTGTGTTTGACATTTTTCCGTGCTGTCAATCAATTTAGCCTCAAATACTGTGTTTGTCTTACAGTTTTCCCCCTTTGCCACTGAAACTATTTTCGCAAGTGCAGTATGCTATCATTGAGATCCACGTCTTCTTTTGGCGCACATTGTTGTATGTTTACGATCAACTTCCAGATTTGACATTTTATGCTCTTGTAAAATCTCACTTTTTTTTCCCTAATTCAAGGTACCTTACTTGATAATGTTACTAGCGGCCCCTTAATGACAGGAATCAATTTAGAGAATATTTCATAATGCCAATATTTCAATTATTAACGACAAGAAGGAAGATCTTCAATCAACTGAACCATTGTACACATTGTTTGATCGCACATTCTCTGCTTCACAGTTCATACTGGAAAGGACCTGAGCCACTTGAAGCATAACCATCCGTAACTGTTGAAGTCAATTTTGTAGTAGAGTTGGTGCATGGCGGTTACTATCAACTTTTGCATGAATACTGTTTGATCTGATTGTATAAATTTGACAAAACAAAGAATGTCCTGGTTAATTTTTCATGATGCAGTTAATTTTTTTTTCTTCAGTGTTCTCTTCCATGTTCGTGCTCGGTTTCAACTGGCCATTCTGACGTATGCGCGGCTCAGGTGAGTAAATTCTAATCCCCTTTATAGTTAATTATTATCATGGGTTTCTTTTTCTTTACCAGGAAAGTAGAAATGGACAAGGTCTTACAGCATGATCATTGTATGATTTCTTTCTTTTCCTCTTAGGTAAAAGGGTTGATATATGGTATGCTGGTGGTTTAGTGAACAAGATACATGTTAAAAGCATAGGCCCACGCGTAATTTCTTTAAAGCCGAAACCACTGAGAAATGAATAATGTCTAATTGGTAGCATTATCATGTAAATAGCAGCACATTGAGTGTTCAATGACCCAAGTAACTGTTGTAGTTTTGTGGCAATAAGCCATAAAATGTTTATTTAAAAACTATTTTTAGCCTCAAGTTGGAATTGGGTATCATGTCCTACTTCCATGTTGGTATATACCTACAGCCTACTCATCAAAAAATGGTGTTTGGTTAGAGACAAATGAATAAAGGCCACTTTTGATGAGAGATGTGTCTTCACACATGCTTTGAGTTATTCATCTGAAACAATTCATAGTATATGGTAATAAATAACTACCTACCAGTGAACCATCAGTCCTTTCTTAATCCTGTAATAATCGAAGTACGTAAGAGAAGAACATTCAAAAAGATGCAGCAGTACTACAGATTACTTAATTTTTCCTTTCTTATATTTGTATATTATCTGTACAGACACAGTAGATTTGATTTTGTAGTTAAATAGTTGTCCTAGAATATTATCAATCTGCGGAATACGTTAATTGAGATGGCTATTTATCATAATTGATGAACTGTTCGGAACTAACTTGTTATTTTGGGTTTCTTATTTTGCACGCTAGCTGATATTGCTCTTTATCCTGTCATAATTTTCCTCGGAGAGACGTGTATCATTGACAACCGAAAGATGTCGAACTCCTCCTACAAGATTTTCGAACCACATAGTTTCCTCTACTGCACTGAAATGGACTCCAGACAGTTCTATGAATCATTATTCAGTACATTTCTCTTTTCACATGCTATCTAACTTAATGCAGTACTATTTTCACATGCTATCTAACTTCATGCAGTACATTTCTCTTTTCAAATATCTAACTTAATGCAAGAACTTTTGCAAGTAAAGTTGAAAGGATTCTGCCAATAACCAGGTAGACTTTTTCTGGCAACAAATCATTGTATTCTTCTGAGAGGAGCCCATCCGATGAAGTCCAGAAACAGAAACTATGATGACGTATAACAATACTTGCTCCAGCAGCTGTCTGTTCCCTAGAGGAATGAAAAATACATCTGTAGGGGTCTGTCGATCAAGTTGATACGTGTCTTTTACGCATTTCACCTGTGAAGTCCAATAACACCAGAGGAATGTAACCTGCCAGTTTTTTTTTTCCCCTCATTGACACGATTTTCGTATATATTTTATTCTCAACATTGTACCTGATAAATTAATAATTTAAGTGAAATTATTTCCTTCTCAGGTATGGGCAGATCGCCGATACATAATACTAGTTGATAATTTGGAGCATAACAAATAATTTTAATGTAATGGAACACAGTCTTATAGTTAGATAGTTGTCTAATACAAGTTTTATATTAGCTGCTGCCTCTAGTGCAAATAATGCTGTTGTTAGTGGCCTAGTCATAATTGGATATTGTGATATTAAGTGTGCTCTTAAACTTTGCCTTCATGTTTGGATACTTCATTGCTTTCAGAATGAGGATTTATTCTTGTACGAAGCTAACACACTGCAGATTAATGATTATTCTGGCTGAGACATGGTGAAATCTACCTGGTTAAAGTTTAAACTGACTCCAAAACATGATCAGTGCAGGTAAACAATCAAACACCCTAGATTACTGATCTCTTATTTATGTGCCCCGTGTTTAATTTTACAAGTTGGGGACTCTTTAAACAATCCAAAGTGGAATTTTGTATTCCTGAATCTTTTTTTTTTTTTGCGAGAACACCTGATTAAATACCAAAAAAATGCAGAAGGTCTAATGCATCCTTTATCATGTATTTATTTGGAACCTTGACTCAAGGATGATAAGTGGTAAAAGTTTGTTAATTAATATGAAACTCAGTCGAGTTTGAACCATGGTTTAAGCTAGTGGCTTGACCAAGTAATTGATTTCTCATCATCCATAGCTCAAATTTGAACATGTCACATGATACATGCAAGGTACACCAGGTGTTTTATCAGTTTGACTAAGTTGCCAACTGAACCTTGTCAAACCAATTTAGAAATGTCTAAAAATGGAACCAGATTCCTGGTATTTGTTCAATCAGTGTCATCTTTGAGGGGAGGCACTTGCCCACCATTAGAGCATTCGGCATCTTTTCATAGCTGACGGAGCTCTTTCCTAATTTACATAATAGTAGGGGCCCTGAAGGTAATAGCTTAATGTCAAAATTTGCAATTAAATGTTGTCTATGGTTTGGGGTTTCTCTTGATTGAACCTTTTGTCAATATCCTGTTAAAGTATTATAATTGTGCTGTAGATTTTTAATTTCTGGTGCATTAGTTGTGCACTTTTGCTTTCTAGATTTTGTTTGGGACCATTTGTAATAATGTAATTTGGAAAAGTGGTGTTATTTCCATGATACCTGAGGGAAGAAAAGGTCCAAACTCCAAATGCTAAATTGTTAGTCACAGTGTAAAGTGTTGTAGCCCACAACTCTAGAGCAAGTGTACTTTTTTAGCACACAAAATTTCGTTTCGGCGTATCAGATTGAGTAATCCAGATAAGAAAATGGATGTTAACTCCTGGGACTTTCTCTTTGTCCTTTCTCTAATCTACATCATTCATCTATGTTAGGTAAAAGTTAGTGTTTCACATTATATTTATCAAAAATGGGGAAAATCTTTTGACTGTACGTAGCCATTCATGTGAAGCTGTCCTAAATCGTTGAAGACCATAAACGGAGATTTGCGTGTTGAAATGGTACAACATGTAGCATGTGTTGCTCCAGAGTATTATGACTTCTATTATGTTGTTATGTGTGGAAGTACCTGTTATAAATTCTTGAAGAGAACGTGACAATATGCAAACGAATAAAAAGATATGTACTGAAGTTGATTATTTATGTTACTATCTCGGCCTGAGGACCACCCCCCCTCTCTCCCTTGGAGTGAAAATGATTGAGTACACTGTACTGCTTCTCAATGCAATAGAAATAAGGGATTGACATCTAGTCTCATTGATATTTAGTTTCGTTGCAGAGTTTTGTTTTTTAGGTTTGAATAATTTAAGAGAAACCTTTTAATGCTTACATAGACACTTTCTAAAGTTTACATCAGTGTTCAAAGGACACCCCCTGGGATCGGATTTATTTGTGATGTCTTTGTAATGATTATGTATTTCATTAATGTAAAAAGCCGGGGATAAGTAGCATTAAAGTAGTAATCACGGTTATGGTGGGATTGAACTAAATAAAGTATAGTTTTGTGGCTATGGGTTCTCAAGGTATGCACTCATTGAGCTTACCCCATCTACCTTTTGCATGTGATATTTGATAGATCCATATCATTTTTCCTTTTTTGGCAAACCCGCTTTTATAATTCAGATGAACCGAGAAAGTGTACTTTTTGCTATTGAAAGAAAATGGCCATACAGAAATTAGAATTGCAATATACACCCCTTTACTTTTTACTGTTTGAATAATTATTTCGACACATGGATCAAAGTTTCTTTTCTTTTCCATGAAAAGTATCGAAACGTTTCCATTTTCAACTCTATAGAAAAGAAACACACAATATTTTCTACGTGTAATGCAATAGCGATTTTTACGATTTTTTCAAAACATATCTAAAAGAACTCGAAACATTGCTAAAAGTTTCTAATATTTAATCCAAAACATGCAATGGAAACGAAACTTTGATCCATGTTTTGACACCTGTTGAAATTCTAAAAATTGTCAATATAGGTCATGTTGAGGTTTGAATTATGACCGTATTACTTCTAGAAGTATTATATATTGACCCCTTGTTTCTACATGTATTTGAAACTTTAGGGAATGTCTATGTAATTATTCAAACAACAGGAATTCTTTTTGTTATTGTGCTAAACTATAGGAGATTATTATTCCACGAAATTAAGATGTAAGTAAGAATGTGGAAGGTTCGTTTGCCGAAGCAAACATTGTTGAGTCTGAGCAGTTTTATGTTATTTCTAATTTACCCTACCTAAGCAAGAAATACTTCAACTCCTTTCATTAAATCTTGTAGAATCTGTTCTTCTGATATGCGTCCTTCAATTATAGCAACTGATAGATCTATTTAGTTGGTTCATAACGAAAAAATTGTTTATCTCCCTAATAAATTTTATATGAAGAAAGTAGAAACAGATCGTTCAACTCTTATCTTGGCACAAATTATCAAGTCCAAGTCTAATTAAGTCTCACTTGAACAGGTAGCATGAAGAAATGAACATTATATTTATTTGTTAAGTTTCCGATACTATAATCATCATTGTATGATCATGGACCAAGATTTCGTATTCACGGTATGTTTTGGTACGTTAAATATTAGAAACTGTTCGCAATATCTCGAGATCTTTTCGATATATTCGGAAAAAAATGTAAAAATTGTTATTGCAATAGATGTAGAATATACTTATATGTTTCGTTTCCAAAAAGTCAAATTAGAAGCATTTCGGCACTTTATGAGGAAAAGAAAATAAACATTCGCCCATGTCTTCATTTAGTTGAAGTCAAATTATAAAAATTTATTTATGAAACTAAATTATGAAATATATGTTTAGATGCAGAAATGTCAATTGAATCCTAGCGTAACTTTAGTTTTTCTTTGTATTCATTTTTGTTCTTATCTAAATTGAAATATTGTATTAAAATTAATCGTTTCCCATATGTTTAATTTATATAAAGATGTTAAAGAACGTGCTAAATGAGAGGTTGCTAATCATTATAATTAGAAATTATCATTTAAGAAAATAAAGGTATTTAAAAAATAATTTTATATTCATTAGTTAAGAAGGGTACATTAGACATCTCTCTTTATTAATTCTGGCTCCGGTAATATTCTTGGCCTTCCTGGTGGTGTTTCTGATACGGATGGGCCTGTATATATTTGGCCCACAAGTGAAATAAGGTGACCCCGGACATCTTGATAATTATGTGGTGTTTGCAAATGCTTATAAAATGAGCTTGTTCACTACTTTTACTTAAAGTCACTTTAAGTGACCTTTAATAAAAAGTCGTGATGAGTGTTTGCAAATTCTTTTTAAAAAGCTACTTAAATCATTAATTAGGTGTTTGTAAAAATTAAGGACAAGTAACTTTTCTATTTAAAGACCTTTTAAAAAATAACATAATTCCATAAGTAGTTGGGGAAGCACCCTTGGGCATGCTTTTGCGGCTTGTGCTTTTTCTGCCTTTTTTTTAGACAAGCAGAAGCAAAAGTCAGCATTCCAAACACTAAAAATGTGCTTTTGCGGCTGCACAAACCAACAAACTTCTTTTATAAGTATTTGCAAATACTACCTTAAAAAGCATGAGAGAAGACTGTTGATATAATTTATTTTAAAGTAAGGGTGTCGATTACCAACCAGAAAAAGAATTGTACATTAACGTTTCCTCATAAGAAAACTAGAAATGTGTAAGTTCAAGGAACAAATAAGACAAATTCGTCATGGAATAATGAAAACCCCAATTTCTTTCATCTTTTCTAGAAGACATTTCACATACTAAAATGATAAAATCTCTAACAAAATATGTGATGTAATTAAAACTGATCACACCTTATCTGTCTTCTCCATCTCCAGAATTTGACATTGATAACCAATCACCATCTACTGTAAATACCATCAATGCAGACATTCAGGGGCTATATATAAGTGCAGCAGATTCCGTAATTATTCTTGCCCACTAAATGCATGCATGGGACTAAGTTTATATGTGCTTCAAGAATTTATGCTGAACTTTTTCCCTATATCCTAACAATTGACATTAATATTTGTCGGGCTACAAATATTTTAACTTGTAATAAGTCCGAATTATTTTGAACGCGGGGCAAAACGTTAAGAAAATAATACTGAACAATTAATAAAATATTTACACTTACAAGTTTGGATGAATTTATAGTTTAATGTCTGCATTGTCACATATATTTATAACCCAACCTCGACCATAACCAATGATATAAAATACACTCGAGGGGCAAAATATGAAGGGTGAAATGTATCAAACCCCCAACTTATACTCCTATTTACAAGTTGCCACATAACATTTAATTTTTTGCAACTAACCCTCCAACCTATTGAAAAATGTGTGAACTGCTCCCTAAAGCCAAATTCAATGGACATAAATGTCGAAACGTGGCCAAAATATTCAACGGTTGGATTTGGGTTCAGAGGGCAGTTCGCACATTTTTCAGTAGGTTGGGAGGTTAGTTGTGAAAAATAGTAAGTTAGGTGACAACTAGTAAAAGAGTGTGTGGATTGGGGGGTTTAATGGAATTTACCCAAATATTAAATTTGTCAAAGGCCTCCCCATGTTTAGTTTGACCTACAAAAAAAGCATGGGGATCACAGAAGAGTACTTGCACCCTAATTCACATAATTCTCCTCCACTTGTCAACGCACTGCGCACTAGTCGCGCTCTCGCGACTTGAGTGCATGTGCTCCGAACTAAGACGATTTAATAATTCTTAGTTCTCGCACTAAGAATTCTTAGTTCTCGCACTTAGAAATCTTAGTTATTGTAATGAGAATTCTTATTTTACACACATTCAATTCTACATTTTGTTCCACATCTAATCTACTCCATGCATCTAGTGCCTTATCCTTCGACTAGATTGAAGGAATAATTAGACAAAATAAAACTAGAGAACGAAATAATTGCAAAAAGTCGACAACTGGAATAAGAGTGAACAAAACCAAGTTTGCAAAATGAATACTTGCTCAAAATCAAAGAAAATTATAGAAACAAAGATTGAACTATTAGTCGTTCAAACACTCACAATGTTGGTAGTGACAATGATGAAGTATATATGTTTGATTTAATTTATTATAATTACTTATTACTACTTTTATCATTTATATTCATATAAATATATATTTTTAATTATTTTTAATAAACGCATTAAGGCGCACTCAAATTTATAAAATTTTAAATTTGGCAAACTGGCGCAAACGCTCTCACTCCCGCCCTCGCACACGCATTCGGTCAACTTAGCTTGCACCTCGTGATTTTTCTAAACAGGCGTGAAATGTTTTATTAGTTTCCTCAATATTCCTGATTAACTTTGAATAAAAGATAAGACATAGGGTTGAGGGATAGGGGACATGCAATATATTAGAATATTAGAGGAATAAACTTTAGACCAAAATGTCATTAACCTCGAGAAGTCAAAGCTCAATTATATAAGTTTAATCGTCCTTCATTTTAAACAGTCTCTTTTCAAATTGGTCGCCTCCATTCAAATCCCGAGTCCCAAAACAATTGACGAATTTCTGTGCTGGAACGCTTTCGGCGCATTTGAAGCTCTAATTAACCAGCCGTTTTTTTTTTTTATGAATTTAATTAACCAGACATTAGCTAGGCCGAAACAATATTTCTTTTTTATATATTATGCACCGTCGTCTATTCGAGCCTTTAGCCTGTGCGTCCAGTAATACTATGATGATCAGAACTCAGAAGTCACTTCTTTCATACTAAGATTACAAATATCCTAACATTAGTTTTGCTATGTTTAGAAGAAATAGAGAAGATTGTAATAGCATACACTATAAATTAATAAATTGAAAAAATGTTATTTAGATGAGATAGTAGTTCGATTTTTTGTCTTTATAACAATATTGTTTTGCTATGGTGTTTATGATTTATCAACAATGTCCCAAGATACAATGATTACATTATATAACACCTGTAAGTATAAAAAAACGACAAATCAAAAGAAGCATTTTTGAACTCTCGGAAAAAAGAATACAAAGACAAAATAGAACGAGATAAATGAATGAGTCAATTTATAACAAGTGAAAGATTGATACGATAGACACACATCTTTGTCGTCACACTTGTTCAGTGATACATGTCCATTTAGTGATAACTCAATTGATTGTGTGATTACAAGGTCGTTGGTTTTTTAATGTGAGATCGGGTTGCCTCTCGCCATATTCGACAATATTTGCTGCTTTTAGGCACATTGGACGCCAAATGTCGCGCACATGTATATAAGTCCATTGGTTCAACTCCAAATAGAAAGAAATGATTAACTAATTATTAATTTATTTTTGTACAAAAAGATTAATAGGTTCTCGGGTCAAATTTAAAAGCGTAACGCAAATCTAGCGTGAATGAGCGCTTGGGCTTTTGAAGCACAACCAAGGGGCAAGGGCGGACCTACTCGAGCCAGGATGATCTTTTGGTGCAATTGCTACTAGTAAACTAACTTACTAAGTTTATGTAAAAATAAAAAGTAACTCAATAATAAATTACTTTTAAAATTGAACTTACAATGTTATTTGTTCAACCAACACAAAGTTCTAATTTTACCCAAACTCTTCTTCATATATCTAACATGACCAATAATCATTCATACAAATTATCATTACCAAAAAAAAATTGCATATAAAGTTGTGAGCTCATATCAAAACAAACTAAAATGTTTCAACCTAAAGATGTATATCTCTTGCGTCAAACACTATTATGAAAACTTGTTTGCTTCATTGCCTCCAACATATTCTCCCAAGTATGAAAATATGAGAGGAAGAAATTATAACCATTCCGTGACACAAAAATTAAGTCTTGTTGCAGTTTGATACTTTAAATGTTATATAATATGATTTTAAGAAACTCTATATTTTGTGCACAAACCTAATAAGTATATAGAGTTTTTGTTATTTTGCTGAGTGATAATGATCAAGTTCACCTTGTTGTGTCTTTAATTTTCAAATTATAATATTTAATTTTAGTATTGATGACAATATAGTGTAATAGGTGAATAATTGAAATCTCAAAGAGTTTAGAGGAGGAAAACTATGTTGCTCGTCAAACAAATACTTCTGTTTATAGTCTTTTCGATCTTAAATTTAACTTATGAAAAGCTTATTATTTATTATTATCGCATTAGCTCAGTACAGAATAAAATCTTGATTCGCCCCAAGAGCACAACCCATGTTGTGTAGGTCTCTCTAGCTCATTTCAAATAATCGTGAGACATCACACCAGAACACTTGTGGCAAGCAAAAAAATTAAAAAGAAAAAAAAGACGAGTTTAATCTTTTTATGTGAGTTGCTGTATTTTTACCTTTTCCAATCATTTTGTTTCAACACACTTTATTGTTAATTTGGGCAATTAATTTATCATTCATCTCACAGTAGTCTTGAATACTTAAGTATACACTTAAAGGTAGAGAACATTATTAATTTTTAAAAAAGCAATACGCTTAGTTATTGATGAGAACTTAGTCAAAATATATTTCATACACCAATTGTTATATTTATAATTCTTAAATATAGTTTAATTACGTAAATCTTCTTTACTTTCTCAATAATTACGAGAACGTTTTTAGGGTTTAATAACTGAATTTTGAAAAATATAGAATAAAACATTGTAGATACACTTTTTACTTGTTATAGATTCGAAGTGTATTTTCATAGAATCATCCAAAAAAAAAAAGAGTGTGTTCATAGTTATTCAATTCTTAACAGAATTTGTCGTAGTTAAACCAAATTATAGAAGATTAAATGTAATTGTATTTAATCTTATCTAAACAAGATACACAATATTATCACATCACTCAAGAATAATAATATTATATTAGTGATATAGGCTATACTATCTTCATACATGAATAATTGTGTAATTATATATATTAACACTTTTCTCTAAATCACATATGCCAAATTCACCACTTACCATTCCCACCTATATCATCTATTTGGCATTACTATCCAAACATGTTAAGAAACATTTTGTGGTTAATATTTTTCAATCATAAATCATTGGACATCCTAAAAATTGTGCCTATCACCTATGCAGTCAAAACAGGTTCTAATTGAAGTTGGTCCGCTTTTTTCAGGTTTACAGGTTCTGATTCTTAAAGCAAAAAAACATTAATATTATAATTCATAACGCTAATAATGAAAAACAACGCTGGATCCAAAAAATAATGAAAAAGAATATAAGCGATGAAGGCAATAACCAGGACCACAAATGGATAAGCATGAAGGCTGAAACTTTAATGGACCCCCAAAAAGTACAAAGTACGACACACAGTTCTATCTTAATACAAGGCCCCCATAATTATTGTTGTTAAAATGACTGTGACACGACCGACCAATGGAAAAAACAATAAAACCAAGAGAATATATTTGCTGCAGAAATTGAGGGGCTACGACCCGGCCCGTCCCGGGCAACCATAATATATCCAACAGGTTCTGTCCACCCAATTGCATGGAAGCCTCGAGAGATTAAATTATTTCCTGTAATTATGTGACATGTGAAATATAAGATCAAGTTATCTGCAGTAATGTGGAAAACAAGAATAACAGAGAAATATAGATTGCAATAGATTATGAAGGTGGTATTTTACATACTTATGTGGTGTTTGTAAAATTTTTAAAAAGTTAGAATCTAATTTTAATCTAATTTAAATATATTTAGAATATTTAATTAACAAGCTAAAATTACATAAATACTTCTTCAAGCTAAAAATGTTCATGATTAAAAATTAGTTGATAAGGTAAATAGCTCGATCCGCCTAATCCGGCTTAAGCATCCATTAAATGCAACCTCTAAGCCCCAACCCTCCGAGGTCAAATTATGCCTGGACTGCTACCTTGCGGCTCGCATCACAACCCCAGGCCACAGCCCTGGCCACAGGGTTCGCACCACACGACCCCTAGGCCTACAGGGGCCACACTATTTAGCCCTGAGGCCCGTAGCCCCGGGGGTCGAAACGTGTGACCCCGGGGCCTGCAGCCTCAGGGGTCGCATTGCATGACCCCGAGGCCTACAACCTCAGGGGCTGCACCGTCCGACCCCGTGCCTCGTATCACGCGGCTCCGAGGCCTACAGCCTTAGGGGCCGCATCGCCCGACCTCGGGCTAGCAAGCCCAGGGGGCCAAATCGTAGGTATGGGAACCGAAGCATACAACCCCCCAGCCCTTATTCTCAAAGGCCCGAGCGCTCAACTTCGGTGACCCAAACGCACGTCCCATCCTTTCGGTGATCCATGCAAGACAAAGGAATTAACTCGGTAAACGACACCCGCATTGACAGCGACGTTATCCAAGCCATAAAAGTAGAGGAGCTAGAGGCCCTTATACGTAAATCGGGCGCCACGATACTAAATGAACCAACGTGAAGGCCTGAGGTCAAAGTAGCTAGCCCACGCGATCCTAGAGGGGTCTGAAAGGCACGATCGGAGGTGACACCTGTCACGCTTAAATGTCATGTCGGACATGACACCTGACATGAGGATGACACCTAAGCATCTTTCGACTCTCTATAAATACCCCAAACCCCGCACATTAGAAGGCTAAGTCCGAACCCCTGAAAGAGCACTAAGTAACTGATACACCCCTAACTTAGTTATGCCCGAGGTATGCTTCGTGTTATAACCTTCGAACTCAGGAAGAAAGTGTTCCTTAGCGATAGATTAGGCTTGTTTAGGCCCTTAACACTTCATTACCCACTTAACTTCATCATTAGTACTTGCCAACTTTTAGCTTTTTGTTGTTATTTTTAATAAATATAATTATATTTTAATAACATATGTAGAGTTTTTAGATTTTCTTCCAACACCCTCAATTTATAATTTAAATATAATTTTACAACATTAACTTGAATTATGAGCTTTTGCTTTTGAAGAAGCGTTTACAAATACCACCTTAGAAACACTACATAAGTTTATAGGGACGAAAATATGTCCAGTATATATATATATATATATATATATATATTTATAATTAAAAAATAAAACAATAAAAGTAGAGATAACTACTTCATTTTTGGAACAAAGTAAAAGGATATTTGAGACATTACAAATAACATAAAAAATTTACTCACGTACTTTTAGTTTATACACAATATCTGATTTTCATATAAACGTTCATTCTCCTCCTTAAATATATATTTCACATACTATGAAACATTTTAATAAAAGAATGTAAAATCTTAATGAAACAACCTAATGATAATTAATTAAATATGTATTATTAAAAATCGAAAATTACAAAGATGAGTTTCTAAAACATATAATATATTTGGACATTCTAACAAAGAAAAATATGTATAATATTTTCAATACAAGAATTAGTAATGCCAAAAAAAGAGCGAAAATAAAAGACGACACATATTATAACTGATAACGCATACTATACGATCCATCTAGTCGTATAGGGGCACAATAGTCTATTGACTTCCAACCGGGTGGTAAGGGAGTTTAAGGTTATGTATACGACTTTCCCTTAACTAATAACATTAAAAGAGATTTATTGCAAAAGTCTACTCCACGTTGTACACCAATAAAATTTCCTTTATAGGTCGTGAGAGTAACGAGGACCTACTAGAAAACTCTGCGTAATGACACCATTATGAAATTAATTATAGTATAGCAAGTCAACGTATTAATCAACAACGGCTCGTCAGACTTATTGAAAAAAAAGGTCTCCTCATTAAGACTCCCGACACAAGTACCCAACACAAGAAAACCTCAATGAATTATTTGTGAACATTTGGTAAATGATACTCAACATGCATACAAGGCTCATGCCCCATAAAACATATAATATATTTGAAATTTCTAATAAAGAAAAGTATGTATAATATATCTTCAAAACAAGAATTAGTAATGCTCAAAAAAGAAAGAAAATAAAAGAAGACATAAGTTATAAGTGATAATGCATACTATATGATACATCTAGTCGTATAGGGGCACAACAGTCTATTCAAAAAGGTGGTGAGGGAGTTTGAGGTCCTGTATCCGACTTCCACTTAACTAATAACATTAAAATATATTTATTGGAAAAGTTCACTCCACGCTCTACACCAACAAATTTTCCTTTATAGGTCGTGAGAGTAATGAGGACTTACTGGAAAATCCTTCTTAACTGACACCATTATGAAAAGAAATTATAGTATAGCAAGTCAACGCGTTATCAACAACGACTCGTCAAACTTCTTAAAAAAAGAGGGTCTCCTCATTAAGACTCCTCGCACAAGTACCTAACACGAGAGACCATTTATTGGATTATTGTAGATACTTGGTAAATGACACTCAACAGGCATACAAGCTCCATGACCCATATAAACATATTTTGCCCGAACAAATAGGAGACGTGATCATTTAAACACTTACACGTTTTTCAAAGTTAAAGGCTCCATTTCCTTGGTTTAAGACACGTCGTATAGAATGTGCGTGGTTTGTAGTGGAGAAAACGATTCGATGGTATTTACAATTTTGTCTTTGCATATCAAAATTATTATTAATAATAGTCATAATAAGAACAAAACAAATTTTTTTCCTCACTTTTTACGTTTTGGCCTATTCTGAACTTCACCGTAGAGCATGGAATGTACACCTTTTGTGTAAGACGCTCTAAGTCACATAACATACACACCTCACGAAGGTTACGCCCGAAAATTGCCCTTGTATTTTATTTTGTTTGAACTTAGTTCTTCTTAAGGCGAGCTACATAACGCGCTTTTGGGACATTTGCTCTAGGAAAAACTCAGTTCTTTAATATAAAAAATCAAATGAATTAAATTCTGATCCTGATAATAAAATATCCTTTAAGATTAAATTGTTAGCAATACGTTCTTGAAACTTTAAAAACTAAAGGGCTAATTTTTCTTTTATATTATTGCCGCCACCGTAGTCATCAAGATTTAGAGGAATCCATATATATATGTATTTCATCTAATATTTATAATACATTATCGTTCTTAAACCAAAACTAAAAACATGACTGCAAGCGCAAGTCAGAGGACATAAACAATTAAGACCCAAAATTAGCTTATCCATCAACTGACGTAGGATAAAATTGAATCCAACACTGACCTACTCCAAACACAACCATATCTTAGTGATAAACATTCCAATCAAACTCCAGGCTACTAAGTACCCAACATTATAATAACTTATAATGATTTGGTCTAAGAATAGAACATAATATCTCACCTAATCAGCAAATCCTTAGCCATCAAGCAACACAACACTTCCATTTCAAAAACTGATGAACCTTCGTCATCAAGTAATTAAAACTTCCCTAATCAATTAACATCCAAAAAATGTAAAATTAACACTTCCCCACTTCCATATTTCACCGGAAAACAACCACCCGCCGGCACAAAATTCTCATAAAATTAAATAAAAATAACATAAACAAGAATCAACAAAACAGATAAACAACGAAACATATAATATAATATTCCCATTGCGAATATAATCTACCAACAAAAATTTATACCATTTCTTTATCTTTCCTTCAAAATATTAAAATAAGAAGAAGAATTTTATAAGCCTTTTGTTCTTCTTTTAATTATTCCATTATCACAATATTACACATTCGGACTCCAAAGACTCCACAAACGGGAATTAAATATCCCCATCACGTCCGGCATCATTTTCCTCGCCAACCCCTTATGATGACTCTGCTGCTGGACCACCACCGGAATATTCTCCTCCTGCGCCGGAATATTCTCCACCTCAACCGCCGGAAACTCGCCGGAGCTCACACTCTCGCTCTTACGCCGCCCCATTTTCTCCTTCCTCTTGCTATTCTTGCTCTTCTTATTAAACTCCTCGTCGCTCTTATTCAAGTGCTCCTCAAAGGCCTCGATGGCCTGGTGAATCAGCTCCCGGTTCGGCGAAGAGTCCCACCGGAACCAGAAGCTGGTGTAGCAATGAAAACAGTCACAGTCGAATAGGGCGGGTGACGCAGCGCGGCCGTCGCAAGACTGCTTTTTGGCGCCCTTTTGTTTGTTCTGAGATTGTAAGAATGATGGGTTTGTGGTCTGAAGGGATCTCGTGATCATGTACGCGAGAACTTCTTTGTCGGATAGAGAGAGAAAGGTTATGAGGGTGAAAATGGCGGCGGGGAGTAGTTTTAGGACAGAGAGATTGTTCGGAGATGTTGAGGAGGATGAAGTGAAGGGGTGGACTTTGCCTTTGTTGTTTCTCATTTTTCTTTTTTGATGTGGTTTGGGTGAAAAGAATAATATGGTTTGGGGGAGGTGAAGCATATATGGTAATAATTGAGTATTATATTTATTAATTAGTTAATGTTTTTTGGGTTATCTTTTTTGAAAATAAAATTAATAATATGGTTTTGGCAAAAGGGTATGTAGTGGAATAGACGGGTGGCGGATGGGGTAGGGTTCAAAAGAAAGAAGGCATCTTTGATTTTTTCTTTTTCTTTTTTTCTATTTGGCTTTTCATTTTACAAGGTATTCTTAATTTGTTTCTTACGTTTTTCAAATTTCTGCTTTATATTATATGATGATTGGGAATCTTACACTGTTGCAAAAAAATGTCATGAAGAGTAATTATGAGGGTCTGTATTTTTTTTTACCTCGTCTCGTTTATTGAATTGAAATATAAGTGGTATTTCAATACAAGGAAAAACACTTCCAATTTAACTTTCGAGATCTATTAATAAACTTCGATCTACCTAAAAAGAAAAGATGGATAGCAAGGCGTGTGTTGTGATCATTTAACATGGTGGCTTGCGAACCATATCAAATTAAGTAATTAAGGTTACTAACGCGAACAGATTTCCGCATAAATTATATACTAAACATGCTAGGACCTTTCACAAGGCTGATGACTCGGCCCATTTAACTGGATTATGACCACATGTTCAGACTAACCCTGAGGCCAGTTGGGCCAAAGTATCGAGCCCAAGTTGCAAAGTAAGCTACATGCATGATTAAACGACACAAACTAAGCTACATGGACTTATACTTTTGGAATCATATATTTTAGAGTAAAATACATCAAACATTCAATTTTCGGCAACTTGTAAAAGGGTATAGGTCGGAGGTTCAAAGAGATTTACCCTTCTCAATATTATATCCGTGTAGATTATTCGAGTTGCTCTGGTTCAGAAACTTAAACATAAATAATTTGAAGGGTTGTAAAGGGAATGATGCTGGTTCTATAGGAAGAGAAGAATGTTTTTTTTTTCCATTTCCAGATGAAAATTACCATTCATTACTGAAAAGAAGGGGTCACGAGAGGGAAACCCAATCAACAACAAAAAAAAAAAAAATACAAGCAAAAACAAAAATAAGACCACACCGGCCGATTCGACCGATTTAATCGTTGACCCGCCGCAGGTCCGGTCCAAAAGAATGCCCATAACCGGTTCCTTCAAGGGGTTCAAACCGGTGCAATTACCGGTGGAGAGGTAACCCAGTTTTAGTATTTTATTTTAAAATTTGAAATATTTGTTAGGAAGAAAAATTGAACCCATGACCTCTAAATAAATTATCATGCTTTAACCATGACCCCAAAGTTGGAAAACAAGTCCTAGGACCTGGTGCTCAAACATGTTGCTATACCCTTAGTGAAACATGTCGAATTTTGGTCTATCTAAGTCAAAAAATAATACATTCTAATTACGCACCTTATAATGACGACTTGACATGTATTTATCAGTGATTTAAAAGGCGCTTTTGAGGCGCGCCTTGCGGCAAATTTCACCTAAAATGCCTCGAGGAACTAGAAAATGCGCAAATGTCAAAAGGCGCACGCCTTTTTGTCGAGGCGTACGCCCTGGGCACCCCTTTTACGCCTTTTGCGCTTTACTTTAAAACCCTATGCTTTTCTGGTGTGGGGTAAGAAAATGAAATTACTTAATCAATTAGGGGCAAATGGCGAATCTCACTTCAATTTTAAAAGAAAGTGCAATATTTCTTGAACAAAAGAAAATATGGCTTTTTTAGACTTTCACCTCAAGTCAAAGTTCAGAATCATCCAAAATCATCATCAGATCACTAAATATGATTTAGTCAGTGCGAGAATTGCATCAACATCAAAATATTGTTATGATCGGTTGTTCTTCACGTTTTTTTCTTTTTGTTTAGATTTTGTCTTGCTTTTTCTTTTCGTTTTTGTTCGAATAGTTGATATACTAAATGAGTTTGAAGATTTGATGTATTACTATTTCTCTAGTGATTACAATTCATGTTTTAATTTTTACATTAATTTAAACAGTTCTAATATGGGAGTTTTTCTTGTACTTTTTAAGTATCAAATTGAATGGTTCATATTGCAAACTCTCCAACTTCATTGCTCTTTTGATAAAGTTTTCTTTATGTAATAATAATAATAATAATAATAATAATAATAATAATAATAATAATAATAATAATAATAATAATTTTATTATTATTATTATAAGAGCCCATATATATTTTAAAAATATTAAATCTCAAATTCGCGAGGCTTACGCTTCACCTTCGGAGACACAAAAAGCCTCTCCCTACGCCTTCGCCTTTTAAAACACTGGTATTTATAGGTAGTTATTTCTATAATTATCATAGTCCTACGCAGAGCCCGATGGGCTTTTTCTTAATAACTCAAAATTACTTGTTCGAACACTTACAAAATAGGCGTTTTAATATGTCGAAATTGGTTCGGCAACTCGAAATAAGGAACAAGTCGAAATGGATCCAAATAGGTTAAATTCAACCTTAGGTCGAATTAAGACATTTAAGTTGAATTTCAACCTATGCTTCAGCTTTGCACAGTCTGGCTGATTTGACTATGTCTCGTTGTTTGGACATCAAATTCTCTATCCACTTTTTAATTTAGAAATTAGGCTTCAACAACTTTCCGTTAGTATATAAAACTCAGAATATTCATAGTTGTGTTTATGGGTCCACATTAGTCGTGAGAGCTTCTTCCCTTTTATGTGTTCTGTTTTGAGATACCTATTAAATACTTTTTGTGAAGTCAAGCCCATAAGCCCAAATATAACTCACAGTGAGCCCAGATAAGTCGAAATGCATGCATGCAGTAAAAGTTTAAGAAAATATAAGCCACAGTGAGCCCAATAAGTTGAAATACCAGCCTACTGGTAAAAGTTCGAAATATTCCGCCAACTATTATGAGTTCATTGTTTTGGTCACAATTTCATCTACAAACAAATTTGCAAGCCTCTTTTGACGTTGAAAACTATGACTCAAGCCTCTTTTCACTTTTTTTTTTTTTGAAAGGATCTCTTTACATTGAAAACTATCACTGAAAGACTTTTCAGTGACACACAAATGCTCGACATAGAGGGTCCGTGTTATGTCACGCAAATTTCACTGATTTGCATCTCTTAATCCTCAAAATCTATAAACCGACATCTACAATTTCTTCACTTATTAATATCAAATTATGACGTATGAACTATGACCAACATAAAATATAATCCTTAATAATGTTAAGACTGTTGCTGGGGATTTAACATAGAACGCCATTGAATTGAAAAATCATAAAACAATTCGAGAGATCAAAGAAGAGGATACAAAAAGAAAAAGGAGAATTTCTTTAGCAAAGAAGAAAGTGATTATCAATATGATTCGCATATTGTTTGTGAATCCAACAATCCCTTCCTATACATTTCATTGAAATGAAAATAAAGAAAAAGATTCGCAACAAACCAACTACTGCTTAAAAAACAATATTCTCTAGACAAAGATCATGTTGTGAATATGTCTTTGATTTGTCTTTGATTACTCGCTAATCACAACATTACTTCCGCTTTTAGAGGTCTCGTCCTCAAGGCCGATGAGAAAGCTATTGACACTGAAACTGAATACAAACCACTATTACAATAAAGACAAACATCCAGAATTCGTCTTCAACCATTCTTGTACTCATTCTTGTACTCGGCATTAGAATTAAGACCACTCGGCATGAGAGAGGATTTTCTGTTCCACTTTTTCAGTATTAATATATAGGGTAATTGGATGAAATGTATCTTTAATCTTAAAAGATGAAGATCGGATTTTAAATTACATTTAGAGTGAAACACAAAAGTAGGATAAAAGATCCGTGCACGAAGAACTGAAATGCACACCTGACGACTAGCGGACACTCTGAAACAAGACTTGGAAAACAAAGAAGTCGCTACGCTAATTGGAGCAAAGGGAAGTTATGCAACTTCGCTCATAAATCTTCAAAATTCAGAAAGGCTTCCAGCCATATGCACATTACTCAATAATAATATTAGAATAGTCCAAATGTAAAAGCCACTGATTTCGAATGCTAGAAAATAGGGGTGGCAAAATGGATCCGGATCCATGGATCCAACCGGAGCCATTGTGGATCCATCGGATCCGATCCACCCAGGATCCACCATGGATCCAAAACCAAGTTGATCCGGTGGATCCAAGGTGGACCTGGATCCTATGCGATCCGGGTGGATCTGGGTTGATCCGTGAGTGGATCCGGGTGGATCCACATTTGGATCCGTGTGGATCCATCCAAGTCCATGTCTAGATCTAACCCAATTTAAAACAACTTTTGGCATTTAACTTTTAATTCGTGCCACTATTTCATTGTCTTTATGCATTTGTACACTTTTAAAATATAAATTTATTTTACTATGAATTTAATTTTTTAATTACGCAAAATAATTCACTACGTATAACTATTCATTATGAGAAGAAGATCCCGTGCTTTAATTTGGTAACTATCAATTAAAGTTAAAGATATGTACAATCTATGGTTGATTGGCATTTTTATTCTCATTATTAAGTTTTATAATTTTGTAATCTTTAACCTCAATTTTTAAAGAGGCAAAAATTATTCTCAATCATATATAAAAATAATTTAGATAATATTTCTAATTATATATATATATATATATATATATATATATATATATATATATGTTTTATTCGTATACATGGATATTTTTATTAAATACATCTCAAAAGAGCATTACATATTTTAAAATTAAAAGAAAAAGTTAACTTATGTAAAACACTAGCTTGTACATTTATATCGTAATATAGTTGAGTGTTAAATTATAATTTTTTTCTTCTTTCTAAGCGTCCAATATCTTATTAATTAAGAATTAAGAATAATGATATATACTATTAAATTTAAGTTGGTGGGATAGGTTGGTGGATGGAGAAATTGAGTTTAATAGAGGTTGATTTGGTAGATTAGATGGATCTACCAAAGATGGATCCACTTGGATCCGGCAATGGATCCACATGGATCCACCAATGGATCCGCGATGGATCCACCAATGAATCCGTTCGGATCTATGATTGGATCCAAAAATAGTACTACTTAAATCCGCGGATCCACATGGATCCGGACCCGGATCCGGTCCAAATTGAATCCATTTGAGATCCACCCCTATGGATCCGGTTGGATCCAAATCCTAATGGATCGAATCCACATAGATTTAGACTTGAATCCGGTCCGGTTGATCCATTTGCCACCCCTACTAGAAGACCAACTTGGCAGTTGTTATATAATCCCCTTCAAAATTTGGGAAAAAACAGGGCCCCAACTCGTGATATAAAATAGATCATTACACCAAATTATATGCACTCTCACCCTACGAACCATCATCCAACAAATAGTGTTTGCGTACTGTATTCTGCGAAATAGTTAGATACACCAAGGTAACGGGACAACATAAATTGGCGAGAACGAAGGAAACTAAAACGTGATCCCATAGTTGTCGAATACATCAAACATAAAACTAAACAAAAAGAGCAACAACAGGGGACACTAGAGAACGGGAGAACAACAAATTAAAATCAACCCGAGATCGGTCGTCCTAGACTAAACTCTATCCACGCAATTACACCATATGAGTCTAAAGCTCCAAGTCATCACAACTTTTCAGACATCTATTTGTCACATTTAGCTTCTCTCTTGGGAAGAAATTAGCTCCGCTTCTCTTGCATCCTGCAAATTACAGACATGCAATTATAGACAGTACGCTGACTGAGTACACGTGCATGCATAATGATCAAGGGAATAATTATTTCTACACTTGTTATCTTTAAAGAACATAAAAGTTATGCATGAAACAACTTACAACTAGGAAAAAAAAGAGAAGCAGCAGCGAGTGATTAATCAGCCTTTTTATCTGAACGCTGAGCATTATTCATAACCGAGGAACGCTTGTCTTCGGCCATCTTCGCATGCGTTTCGTCCCTCTCGCGGAAATACCTCTCGAACGCCCTCGGAAGAAATCGCGGTATCAGAAAACAGAACAAATTCACCGCAAAATACGCCATATTCGCAATCGCCAAACCCCTCCCGAACCAGAACCAAACCACATCCTAACACCATAGGAATCAATTCAGGTTAGTACGAATACATAGAAATTAGATCACAACCAAAATTAACATAATTAATTACACCTGAATCTCTGCATTTGCGGGCAAAGTCTTGTAAATCCAAACATCCTTCAACCAATCTAGTATCACAAAGATCCTCCTAACCGTGTACAATAACGGGATCATCGCCCTCACGGGAGGCGAAAACAGCGACATCCCCGTCACGACATTCTCCGTCAGAATCTGGAACGACAGCAAGAACAAGTGCGGCGTAGCGGACCTAACCGCGTGATCGTCCCCCCTCGCGAATCCTCCCAACACGTACGCCAACGGCAAGAACAATCCCACCGTGGTTCCGACAATAACGTAGAATCTGAACAACCTACTCCCCTGGAATATCTCGGGGGACTCGGTCGATTTCCCGAGCGTCGGGAACGCGAACCTGGAGAGCATGAGGACGTATGCGGATGCGAAAGCGGGGAACACGAGGTCGAATAGCGGCACGAGGCCGCTTACGGAGAAGACCATGATGAATGCGACGAGTTGGAGCTCGATCACGCGGAGAGAGCCCATCACGCCGCCTAATGCGGCCTGTTGTGGATCGGCGGGTTTGGATGCCATTTGATCGGGCTTGGAGGGTCCGGTTGTCATGTGATCGGGTCCGGAGGGAGGGCCTACGGCCAGTGACACGCCTGACATTTTTTTGTTTAGTTACGTACGATGTTGTTTTAGATGAAAATTTGAAGTTTTGTGTAGCAAAGTCTGAGATAATGATGAGCTAAAATGGCTAATGAGAGGGTCAATGAGGAGTGAGAGACATGAGCAAGCTGCACCGAAAGAGGGTTATAGTTTGTTTGAACAAGTTACACGTGGAGCTATGTACAAGGAGTATGTGTAACAGAAGGAACGTGTTTGCTTTTGGGAGGCAACACGTTGCGCCTATTTGAGTAATCAAAATTCTATGTCAAAGTTGTCAATTCGGTGCTTGACATGATGAGTATCGGTTTAGAGGAATTGTTTGAGGCGAATTCGGTGTTCTATTTTTTGGTTAAGTTCATAGTAACTGGTGCATTGAGTTATAGATTTTAAGTTTTTTCTTTTTTTTCTTTGAGTTAAAGACTTTTAAGTTGTATATGTGTTAACTGTGGCCTTGAATTTAAATTTCAGTATGATAATTGTATATCCACTGTTTTTGAAATAAATTATGAAACATTTAATTATAAATCAAACATTAATTTAGAGATTATTATCCAAAAAAGTCTTTACCAAAGAGGGTCTTTAATTACCAATTGAACTGGGTTTTTTGATTATCATATTTGACATGTGCCAAGATCTATTTGAGTCATCAACAATTGTTCACTAAATGAAGTATGATGAGCCAATGAGGACTGATCTGGGAGATCCTGATGAAGAGCTAATTAGCCAAGTGGTGAGACGATCAGTGAGGAATAACTAATAAGAGGGCAAAAGCCGAGAAGATTGAAGAAGACAAGAAGTTGACACGTGTAGCCAAAAACATAGCCAAGAAAAGATTGAATAAGTAGAAGTATTTTAGATTAAGCTGGGCCTTGAAGTCCATCTCGAATGGTGCAGAGGATCTTTCGTTGTTGGACTGGGCTTTTATTTGATTATCATTATTTGGTTTTCGTTAATGGAAAGGTTCTACTTAGATTATCATTTCATTGTCCATGTCACTGAAACTAAATTATCATTGTCCTACTTGAATCTTTTAATTTGTATGAACTTTGACATCTAACTGGTAAAATTAGTGTCAAAACTATTTATTTACTCTAAAGCGGTTAACTGTAAGACAACAACACCCTTTATTTGGTTTCATGTCCTATTTCTTAGGAAGAGTGTAACATATCATACAAAATCTTCCAATCAGGGAAAAATCCTATTGAATTAATATTAGAGTTAACACCTTTTCTCTGTCAGTAATTATGTTGTAATTACTTACTTCTTGCTCTGTAAGGTAATCCTTTGACTTGAGCTAAAAGAGAAAACATATAATATATCTCAATTTTGTAGTATTGAATTTTAACTCCCTAGGTAACCGAAATTCACTCTCTTTGGTATCTCCACAACATAATAATTGTGATTTACAAACCAAAATCGCATTGCTTGTTGCATCAGAGTGCTCATGCCAACACAAATACATAACTGCTACCAGCTCAAATCACATACTTACCATGTCCATGATATACTTTACTTAAAAGCCATCAAAATTAAACGTCCAATCATAACCCTTAATAACCAAAATCTCCACACTTTAATTTCTAACATCACAAACTAATAATTTTATCAAATAACCCCAGCTATAAATCAACCCTCCTTGTACCTGAATTTCTCCACATCACACACAAATCACACTCACTTATAATTTTTCATCACACCAAATTAAATAAAATAAAAAAAGATATAATTTTCCATCACACTGTAAGACAAAAAAGGCGGGGGTTTATATAGCTCAGTGAACCACATTTTTTTGTTACATTTTCTCTTCAACCAATCAAGGTACGTACATAGCTTTTTATTCTTCAATTTTGTTACATTATCTGATTATCTTCTTCTATTTTTCACTGGAATAGTTTTGTTGAAACGGAGGAGGATCAGATAAAAACATCGACAAAGATGCAAATTGTTAACTGCGATCATCAAACAACTAACAATGTGGACAGTTCCAATGTTGAAAATAAGAATAATCCAGAAGGAGTCATAGTTTTGGGCGTTTACATTCATTGTGAAGGATGTGGCGACGAAGTGCACAAATCGCTACGCGGATTTGACGGTTCGTGCAAATAACCTCGTCAATTGATTCGGATTGAAGTTTTTGTACTAGTATGATTAATGTGTGATATATTTGAATTTTGTGTGTGATCGATCGATTATTAGGAGTTGAAGTGATCGAAATCGACGCGAAGAACAACAAAGTGACGGTGAAGGGGAAAAAAGCCGATCCGACTAAGGTTGCCGAGAGATTGAGGAAGAAAAGCGGGAAGCATGTTGAGTTGATTTCACCTAAGCCTAAAAAAGAAGAGAAGAAAGAGGAGAAAAAGCCTCAGGTCTTGTTCATTTTCATGATGATGATGCATTTGAAATTTTGGTCTAAAAAATTGAGATTAGTATTTAGTTACTCATTGTTATGTGTATTGATTTTATGTTTGGTTGAAAATTTGTGGTGATTTGCTGCAGCCTAAAGTGATTGAGGTTGTGTTGAAAGTTTACATACATTGTGAGGGTTGTGCAAAAGAAGTGAAGAATTGCATCCACAAAATGGAAGGTACATTGAATTGTGTGTTAAGTTCCTATTTAGCTTATGTGCAAATTGTTATTCCTCTTTTGCTAAAGTTTAAATTGGGAATAATGAAATTTACACGCCATGAAGTTTGGTCTAATTAGAGAAACTCTTATATTGTTTGACTAATTATAAGAACACCCCTTTAATAGCATTTCAAATAGGCTCAACTTATGCCCTGAAATTTTAAAAAGTATTGATAACCCCTTTACTTTTACGTGTTTCTGAAGCTTTGGGAGTGTTAACGTAATCATCAAAGTTTTGTTTCCACGGTATGTTTCGGTACGTTAAACATTAGAAATGTCTCGCAATGTTTCGAGACATTTTTGATATGATGGGAAAATTCGTAAAAGTTGTTGTAATAGACGTAGAAAATACCGGTACTTTTCGTTCCCACAGAGTCAAAATAGAAATTTTTCGGTACTTTTCGAGAAAAATAAAAGAAACTTTGATCCAAGAGTGTAATTATTCAAACATTATAGTTTTTTAATAAATTTATTAATGATGCAGGGGTGCAAACTGTGGATCCAAGCATGGAGAAGAATCTGGTGACTGTGAAAGGAACCATGGACCCAAAAAAGCTTGTGGAGTTCATCAACAAAAGAGGTGGAAGGCATGCAGAGATTGTGAAGGAAAACAAGAATGAAGAAAATAAGTGTGGCAACAATAATAAGGATCACTGTTGTCAATGTCACAATAATTATTCTTCAGAAATGTTGTATGCTCCTCAACTGTTTAGTGATGAGAATCCCAATTCTTGTTCTGTTATGTGAAATAGTTAAGGTGGTGTTTTGGTTTTGTTAGATGAAAATATTTTTGTTTCAAAGAGAAAGTTATCATTTAAGGTAAATGAAATATATTGTATTGAATTGGAATTTTCATTGATCAATGAATTATCTTTTGATAGTGTTCTGTTTAATTATGATATTGTTGAATTTGTTTTGAAGGTTTCGATAAATAATAAGAAATTAAGATATAAAATTATGAACTATTCATGTTAGTTTAACTTCGTGTACAAATTGAAACTTGGGTGACCAAAACATATAGCAAAAAAGGTTTTGGACAGCTGCATCAGCAGCAAAATCTCAAACAAATCCATAAAGTTTTTATTGATCAATGACTTTGATGTGTGTCACTAATTTGAGGGGAGCTCGTTGTAATTTTTCAAACCTAATGAGATGTTTTTATAATTACGTCAAATCTAGGGGTTGTAGCTATAATTATCCCTAGAAAGAACTGCATTATATATATATATATAAATATATATATAATGCAGTTCTTTCTAGGGATATATATATATATATATATATATATATATATATATATATATATATATTCAAGACATTTTTAACGTGAAATAAAAGGATTCAAAGAATACAAATATCTTCCACCAACTTTTTTGATTAATTTTAAAATTTCCAGAAATAACAGCTAGATGAACAGGAAACCGACTAAATTTCTAATTTCTGAAAAAGTAATTAACGCAATCGATGTCTGATTTAAGGACCATTGTTTTAAGAATTGGGGTCTAAAACGAACGTTTTACATATATAGCAAGTCCTACAATTTTTGTATTTATTTACGAAAATTGCATATTATTAATGAAAATAAAACAAACATTAAAGGCAAGAGCATGATATTCTTCAAAGAGGTCAATCCTATTTAAAAAACATTCATTTGATGTTCACGTATACTCTACATGCTATGCAACTACATAATGATTACAAGAAAAATGTGATGTTAATTATTAATAAAGATAATTCCATTGGTGAATCGTATATCTATTTTTAAATGTAGTAAAGAAGGACAAGGAATTTTAAATAATTATAGATATAATTAAATACTTATGAAGAATATAACATACCTTTTAGACAAGTATATGAAAGAGTTTAGAGACAAGATCTAGACAAACATTCATAAAAACTCCATAATAAACTAATTTTTCATATTTTACCTCCAGCTTACAATTTATGATGCATGCACGGGTTTTTTAAACTTTGATCCCTTAATGAATATTGCTCCATTTTTTGTATTCTATTAAATCTTTTTGTAACTTCAATCTTCTAATTTGTCTCACAAGTCATCAGTGTTTAAAAAGGCGAGCCTCGGGGCAAAACGACACGAAACTGCCTTGAGGCGGTGGTTTGGGGCGTTTTCTCCCAAAAGCGTACGCCTCACTCTTTGAGGCGTACGCCCGAGGCGCAATTTTTACGCCCCAATCGCGCCTCGCCTCTATGCTTGTACACTACCATGGTTGTACACCTCCGCAACTTTCAACAAATATCAGATTGTCGCTGTTTTTTCAGTCCCTTTTCCTCTTCATAGTTTCTGTCGCTCTCAAGCCTGGCTTAATTATCAATTCATTTTTCCATTTTTCCCTTTTTTGATCTCAAAATCGTTGTCTGTTCTCAGATATGTTTAGTGGCGTGGTGTGGTGGTGTTTGGAAATTGTGTTTTGGCCCCTCCTATCCCTACCTATACCAATTGAGTCCCTTAATTTAGTTTACCTATACCAATTGAGTCCCTTAATTTAGTTTAATACCATACATACCGTGTTGTGTTTAAAATAAAGTTAAATAACCATGATTATAGTTTAAGTTATATCATTTATTTTTCATTGAACTATTAACTAATTGAACAAGTTCATAAAATGCTATTCAATACAACTCAAATATAATTTCACAAGTTTTTATATTTTAATATTATACTTATTTTCAAAATTTGTGGGGTTTACGCCCCACGCCTTGAGGCTTATGCCTCGCCCGAGCAGGCACGAAACGCCTCGCCCAACGCTTTCGCCTTTTTAAACACTGCAAGTCATACTTGATCTTTTTTTTTTCTTTTGCCAAAATAGTCCTTTTTAGCCGTAAAAAATCACGTGTTATGCATGTGGTTGCCTGATGGTTGTTCTTATGTGGGAAAGAAGTCATGATTCTGAAATCGCACCCTCTTTTGTTGTTTTAATAGAGCAAAACGTTTCTTTAAAACAACAAAAGAGGGGTGCGATATCAGAATCGCGACTTCTTTTTCATATGAGAACAACCCTATTGCCACCACGTGCACGTCATGTGACTTTTTCCGGCCAAAGAGGATGATTTCGACAAAAAAGGATTAATTATGGGTTATGAGACAGTTAGATGACCAAAGTTGCAATTTTTTTTAAGACATGACCAAAGATGAGTCAATACTCATTAAGGGAGCGAAGTTGAAAAAAAAATTCATGCATACACCTTCTGCACTCGAGCCTTATATATACGCACCGTTAATGTTACACTCTAAGAATTAATGATGAACGTTTATAACATAATTTCACTTATGATGAGTCTCAATTGCATTTTGCAACACATTTTTTCTTTTAACAAGACTGAGTGGTCATTTATTTATCGTAAACTAATCGTTTTAGTAAATGGGTAGCTGAATTACAAGTGCGAGTAACAACAGAAGAAATATCAAATAACAGTAAGCTCGAAGCAAATCCGAGCAAGTCTCCGAGATATTATAAATTGATGTCACATTAGTGACTGAGTACTCTTGTGACACAAATAATGCTCACCGCTTGACAAGATATCGGCTGCGTTGTTGGTTTCTCTATAACTGAAAGTACCAATGACAGTTGTGAATCTAGTCAAACGGTTCTGAATATCATGTATGAACCCCGTGAGATGGGCTACATACTCAACATATATAAGGAATTTGTAGTAATCACAAAGTGTGTGATCCGCATACGGTGTGCCAAGTCAAGCCCATCCCGTAATGCCCAGAACTCCGTCTAGTTGTTGGTTGAGAACCCTGCTGACGCTGAGAATGGTGCTATGAAATAACCATTAGTATCCCTAATAATGTCGAAAATACCTGCTAAACCTGAATTACCATAAGAAGATCCGTCCACATTACTGTTATCAGAATCATGGGGTGGCCAGGGTTGCGATATCAGCTGATGGGTATGTTAAGGGATGGAGAAAATTAGACAGAACAACCGAGGAAATAGTATTAGAGAGTTGCTAATGAATGACGTTCCTTATAATATCTACCTGAAATGGAATTTGCTGGCAAACATTGTGGTTCTTAGCACTTCAGATGATCGAAGCTAATGTTGGCCAATGAAGCTTTAGTATGGGTAGACACGAAAATACAGCTTTAATAATAACGTTTATTAAACAGTTGGATCCAAAATTTATCTCACAATTTAATTCCAATATTATATTACTTCAAAAAATTAAAGTGATTGTACCACTTGATTATCGTTAATATTTACTTGTCAAATGGACATATGTTTTGTTGGTGAGAAATATTTATGACATTAATCCCTACCTAACCATACCGTTACTGTCTCATAATTACATAAAGTTTTCGCCACAATACTTAATTGAAATCCGTGTTCCTACTGTGCCACACGAGGGTCGTCACCTCGGTAGCCACCCAGGACGTTACAAATTCCTCCAATAACCTCCACCCACGTGTCAAACCACATACCTGGCTCTGATTTATCCCTGGTCCACAACCGGCTCACCTTAGCATCCATCCCCCCCCACCTAACCTCCTATAAGATCCTCCCACGTGTCCCAAACCCCCTCCCGCGTCTCAAAAATAAATCCGTTGACCACTACTTTCTCTCTCCTCTCTCTCTCAGTCTCCACTCCAACGTCTCTTTTTTGGAAAAAAAAAGGAAAAAAGAAAAAAATTCACCTAACCTTTTTTGGGGGCAAAAAAAAAAGGAGAAGAGTAAATGGGGAAGTTGATCTGCGATTCGACGGCGTCAGCGCCGGTGATTCCATGGCGCGACCCCACCGCCGCTCCGCCGTCCGATCTAGTCAACCAAACGCCGCCTCCGCCGCCGCCGACGGACGAGATCTCGTGGGAGAATGTGCCTGGATTGGAAGAGCAGCAGAAGCGGCACTTGACGCGGCTGTACGATAAAGGCGTGCTGTGGAAGCATCCGGAGGATAAGAGCCAGACGGCGATTTTCCGGCTGATTCACGGCGGCGAGGTGGAGGCGGACGGAAATTGTTTGTTCACGGCGGCGCGTCAGTCTATGGGTGTCGAATCGACGGCGCGTGAGCTGAGACTGCGAACGGTGAGGCGGTTCGTTGAGGATCTCGGATCTGTCGATGAGGAGACGAAGAGGTTTATCGAATCGGCGATTCGGCACATGTACGCGCCGGATCTGAAGTCCGGGTGGGGGATCCATATAGTGCAGGAGGTGAAGCTTCTCGCGAAGAAGCAAGATCGTGAGGCTTTGGATTCCGCCATTGATGAGCTCGTGCAGCTCGGTATGCAGAGGTAGTTTAAGCGCGATTTTAAGATTGGTTAATTATTGGTATTGTTTTATTTTTTATTTTTTTGTCAATTTGATTTTCTTGATGAAGATGTAGATATCTTGTTGCTGCATTCGTTGGATCTAGAATTACTGCATGATTTAAACTTTCAGATATGTGGAAAAGATTGATTTGTGTTCCGAGAAGAATCGGTGTTCGACTGTTTAGTTTGGTTTTGGGGGACATTTTAGCTGTTTTCTTGGAAAGTAATTTAGGGTTGTTTGATCTAGGACTACTGGAAATTTAGTTCCTTCTGTATAGATTAGCATCACATTCTGTTGTGTTGGATATTTATTTGTTCTGCTTTGCTGATATTTTTACAAATTACTGGATGTATTGAGATGTCTCTTTTGTGTTAATGTATTGGTTGCTGTATGGAAAGTGGAGTTTTTCCGGATCTTCTGTATGTAGAAGTATGTGTGGATGTGATTTGTTTTCTGATTCTTGCTTTTGTGATTGATCGTTGTAGAGAAATGGCTGCGGAATCTATTTACAAAGAAAGATGTACGGCAGTGGACGATGGCCCGAGTTGGTCCAAATTCATGTCGGTGTCGGGTTCCCCTGAAGATGAGTACGATATCATCAATATGCAATATACTGAGGAAGGTTTGTTGACGGTTGATGAGAACAGAGACGGCCATGCAGCTGCTTTCGGTGATGATATTGCGATTGAGTGTTTGGCGACAGAGTTCAAAAGAGAGATTTTTGTGGTAAGATGATTTTGTCCTTTTCTACACGTGTTCTTCTGTTTTAGAAATTATGATTGTCACCAGGTTATCGATTTGTTTGTGAGCCTCGTAAACTTGGCATTCCCCGTCAAGTATGATGCTGACACTATTATATGAATTCCAAAGTAATGAAACAGTTGAAGATAGTTGGTTCAAGATATATCCAATATGAATATGATGTTTCTTTTCCAAGTAAATTTTCGGGGACCAATAAGCGACCAATGTCTTGAATGTCACAGCCAGTGAACTTTTGACACCCCTCCCTTAGAATGAAATGTTACTAAATAGCTGAGGTTTTTCTAAATCTGGCTCTTTTCTATGCACATGAAATGATTGAAGAGACTTTTTGCTGAGTTTTAGTCTGGTTTAATTTTCACAGGTCCAAGCACATGGATCCGATGCTATGGTTGACGAGGAGAATTGCGTTTTCTTCTTACCTCATCGTCCAAGAAGCGAAATATGCGATCAGCCATTATTTTTGTTCATGAAGGGAACGGGTAACCCCAATTCTTGTGTGGTCACACTTTCTTACAATGTATGCATACTGGCTCCCAACATTAGAGACTAAAAACCTGTACTTTCCTACTCACAGGATGGTGTGGTGCTGGTGCTGATCATTACGAGCCTCTTATCGCTCACCGTTCAATACCTATGCCCCAAGAGAAAGTGGCCTTGACCCTGTAGAAGATTTTGAGATCATTTTTGTGCTTAGAGGCTGTAGAAGTAGCAATGAAAAACTTCCCCGGAGATTTAAGAGTGCAATGTTGTTTACCGATTCTTTCTAGTCGTAATACTTATTAAATTTTGGTTAGCGGAAAAATTCACAATTGTTTGTGATCCAGCAGCAGGTTGTGTTGTTGCTTTGCAAGGGAAAAAAACCCTTAGTAGTTTGGTAATTTTAGTTGTCAGGCCGGCTTTTTGTTGTCCAGTAGTTTGAGCTTAGATGCCTTTTTCTTTTGTTTGCTGTTCGATTCATCGAATATAGCATATCTTCTTGTAAGGAATTGGACCTTTGTTCTCTCATGTCTTCTTGTTTGAAGTTTGTTAGCTGTTTTTTGCCGTTCAATTTTAGATATACAAATCTTATTTGAGGAAATGAGCTTTGTTACTCATTGTCTTCTCAGATAAATCATAAATGACAGCGGTTTGTGTACTTCAGTAGCTCTTTTGCGAGGTTTTCACTTTGGCTCGGTTTGGTTCCCATTGGCGTAGAAGAGAAACAAGAGGAAGGTAAGCAAAATGAGATTTGTAAGGAAAATTAAAAGAAGGTTTGCTTTCCTTCTTTTTCGTTTTGGTTTGACATCATTTTAATTTTTTTAAAGAAACAATAATATGATTTTAATATAAGAAGTAGCACAAATTATAGTGCATGTCTGCATGAATTTCATTTCAAATGTTTCAAGTTAAATTGAATACTTTTTGTATTCTACTCAAATAGTTCTTCTTACTACTCATAATAATCAATAATTTTAAACAAATTTAAAATTAGAGGCTTTCATGTTGAACACGTGATAAATTGAAATTTAATATACTAGTTGCAATGAACAGCAGTAAGTCACTCACTTCACTAACAATAAAAAAGTTAGATTATATTCTCAAAACAGTATTCGATTGAAAATTTTATAACTTGTGAGCCTAAAAAGCAATTGATGTGTAAATTGAAAAATAATTTTTTTCTTTACTTCCCATCAATATAACTTATATAAATTATAAAATTATTGAATACATGTTGAAATAAATTAAAAAGCAATATCTGACAGGTAATAGCAATTTATTTTCAATGTGCGGTTATCAAAAGTCAAAACAATATCGAACGTAAATGTGTGGTTATGAAAATTAGATAAATTTATAAACTTATATTGCTTCTTGTTGGTGAAAATATAAGATCTCAATTTATAAAAATTAATATTTTTCCTAAACTTTTCCATATCTCTTCATGATGGAATAAGATTGACGGACGGAAATCATAAAAAATCCTGTATCTTAACAAGACTTTCTTATATTTTTCAAAAACAATTGTATTTCCTAAGAAATCTATGTTATTAACTAGTTGGAAAATAATATTCTTCCGTATTTTTTTTCTTCCTTTTTTCCATTTTCCTTGGAACTAAAATAAGCCTTATGGGAACATGTGATTGCATCATGGATATTGGTTGTGGTTCGCGCAACTTTGACATGATTACTAAATCATCTAATATAGTGTTTTTTTTTTTAAAATGCGGGTTAATAGTTCATATACTTGGGTTATGATTCTTTAGGCTGTGTGTACTCATAATTCAAGACTCGACCTAATCTAATGTTTAAGTAGTAAATTGTTAAATATAAAGATAACAATCGTTAAAAATTACTATTTTTTTTTCCCAGTACAAACGTATAATAGTCTCACTTCATGACAAACAAGACCGCATAAAACTTTTGGAAACAGCGAGGATTTTGGACGTTTTGGTGCAGCCCATATTGTTAATTTTATGAATTGCAATTTGCCTGTTAAAGTACCGAATATTCGAGAATATGAATGGGGGTGAAAGTTAAACAATTGCTGGCTCTATTTGTGCTTGATCTGATGAATTTGACCATATTATTTTATAGACTCAATATAACTTGTAAGATTCGATTGTCTGATCCACTAAACCTCATAGGTACTTGCTCAGTAGATTAGCTAATAGATTTCGGTACAAATTCTTTTGAAATAAAAAAATAGAAAACCTCTAACCTTTTGATATAGACCATCCACGAGCTATTTTGTTCATGGAATTTTTACTGGAACTTGAAATCTGGTTCTAAGTTGAGTTCAATTCATTTTTCCATTTGAAAAGTATATAATTATATATGCATGTGATTTTCAAATGCGTAAACTCTCCTTTAATTGAGGCCTTCCTTGAAACTTCATTTACGATTTTTAAATTTCACTCTTGTGGTGCTGCGCATTTTACTTTATGCTTTTAGTTTTTTCAGCACAAAAAAAACCTTCACTTTCTATGGGCACGAATCAATAAGGGCTTGTTTGGATCAATTTTTCCCCATAATTTTCAAAGTTTCGTAGCTCAATTATGGATTGGAATATTTTTCAAATTTTGATCTGAATTCAATTTGGCCCAAAAATTGAAAATTGCAACACCTATTACCTATATTCTAAGAAACGTGAGAAGTCATATTCCTATCACATGGATGCCTTGACTCTCTTTCTCTCACTCTCTCTCTCCTCATTAATTATAATTATAATTTATTATTTAAATAAATGTACTACACCTATCTCTCTCATCATTAATTATAATTATAACTTATTAATTAATAATAAAATGTACAATTACAATATTAAAAAACTTGTATTATAAATATGAAGTAATTGTAAAGTACAATTAAAATATCAAATTCTAAAATTATGGGACTACGTTTTAGATTTGTTAATGTAAGTCATCAACCACTTGTACAAGTTTAGAATAAATATATATACACGCAAAATAGAGAACATATTATTAAACACTTTTAATTATTATAGCATTCAAGATAACAATAGATTAGTACTTTTATGGTACAAATGAAATAATTAGCATTATAAATATATTTTTTTAAAATTTCATCAAATAATAAATATAATAATTCCTAATTATTGAACAATTGTTACCTAATTCATATATTATTGTGACAATTACATTAACACCCCATGAGGTTTGGTGTAATTACAGACACCTCCCTTGGGGTTCAAAACATTACAGTTACACTAACAACCGTAAAAAAAGATACGACTCTTGCCTTTTTATTTATTTATTTAGTTTTAGATACTAAATCTGAATAGAAATAATTTTAAACACAAATAAACTTATCTTGAAATTTAGTAGTGAAACATAATCATAAAATTTCCTTTAAAACAAGAAAATCAATAACGCGAATATTTAAATATGATTTCTTCTTCATATTTGTAATTTAAACGAAGTGTATAATTTGAAAAATTTAGAAAAAAAGTTTAACGAGGACTTGGAAATGAAACTATCGAGATAAATATCTTTTGATAGTAACTAATAAATAACAGAAGGGCAAACGTGTTTTGAGCTTTTATAAACATCTGTCAACTATAATATTACATATACAATCCATGTAATTTATTCAATATATCATGTACGACCCCTGCTATAAAAGGAAAGTTTAGTAAAAAAAAAAATTGTCAAGTCAAAAGTAAAATAGTCCAAGGGCAAAGCTGGAAGTCTAACTTGATTTTGTGCTGACATCAATAGGTTTCATTTTGGTTGGACCTCGTTGTAAGATTTGTGTGAGATTGAGGGGAGCTCATCGCAATTTTCCAAACCTTAGGAGAGGTTTTTGTAATTTCACCAAACCTCAGGGGCATAGATGTAATTACCTCTATTTTATTTGTCAATCATCTATCATGCATTGATTTGACAATTGACACCTATTATATCTATTTTTCTCCCTAGATTTCCAACACTCAAACTACATCCAAACTATATTTCAAATGTTCCACACATTTTTAAAAAAAACATTCAAAAATTGAAACCAAAATTTGAACCAACCAACAAACGAAAATACATCCAAACATGGCCTAAGTTTTCTAGTAATTAATTCATGATTTTTCTACTTTAAAGGGAACGAAATGGACCATGCGGAGAAAGTGTACGTACTATGTAGCACAGTAGTTTTTTCTTCTTTTACCTGGCACAAAAAAAAAAAAAAAAAAACCCACTATGGATCTCTTATTTCCTAACTAAACCAAAGTTGCCTTTCGTATCTTCACCGCGCCACTCTCTCCACCTTTTACAAGTATATTTTTATCCACCTTATGATACTCGCACAAGTGCGATTTGAATCAAAATTTTGATTTCAATGTACGTTTTGATCAGCTAAATATCAAAAATTTTTGCAATATATTTGAGATATTTTTTATATGTTATCGAAAAAATCTTAAACCCTATTAATATTTTGCAAGAAATTTGAAAATATTCTTATATTTTGTTTTCAGAGATTTGGAAAAAAATATTACGGTACTTTCCAAGGGAGCGTCTATAGATTTTGACCCATGCACACACACGTGTATGAAGCGAAACCAAAATTTTACTTACAAATATACAACTAATTAACAGAATAATTGATTTTTTTAGTATTGCCATCAAATGTAGCTAACGACCATTCCAAGAGTATTTTAAACTTTTAAACAAAAGGCAGTTTAATTATACACTCTCATCGCGCCAAACAAATTATTGGCGTATTGAATATCATAATCTTTATTCGGACTTCCTAATTATGTATTTGCACTTATTTGAAGTTCTGATTCCTAAGTCACATAGTGTGGGTGCGCGAGCGAGTGCGAGATCGGGGGCATATGCGCCAGTGCGCCAAATTTAAAATTTCATGAATATGAGTGCGTCTTAGTGCATTTATTAGGAATAATTAAATATATCTTTATATCAATATAAATGATAAAATAGCTAATAAATAATGATAAGCAATGATATCTATCTAACAAACATAATCCGTTGATGTCTACTTATCTATCCATAGATATAAGCCAATTTTTATTTATAGTAAGAGTGATTAAATTATCTGTTTTTCTAATTGTATTTTCTCCATTTTTTTTTTCAATTTAGTGAAAGAAGAAGGCACTAGACACAATAAATAGGTGAGAGGTGGAACAAAATGTAAACATGAATGTGAATGTGTGTAAAGGAAGAAATCTGAATACAAGAACCAAGATTTTTTAGTACGAAAACTAAGAATTCCTAAAGCGTCGTAGTGCGAAGTACATGCATTCAATTCGCGAGAGCGCGACTAAAGCACAGTGCGTTAACCAGTGACAAAGAATTATATGACTTAGGTTCAGAAGTTTTGAACCCTCCGCCTTTATTTCATGTATCTTTCTTTTGAAGCATATATTCTAGATAAAATTGTTAAACCACAACACTTTCTTTTGAACGGGATAAAGAATGATTCAACGATTACGCGGATCTTGTAAGAGTTGATACGGTGAATCGTACACCTGGTTTCCAATGTATAATATTTATTTATTTTATGTGTGATATATATACCTTTAAACTGATATTAACTATGTGAATGGACTTAGGTGGTGTTTGCAAACTCTTAGAAAAAGCTACAATCTGCTTTTAATCTCATTTAATCACTTTTAGGGTGTTTGATTGACAAGCTAAAATTTCATAATCACTTTTTTTTAAGCTGAAAATTGTCATAATCTAGAAGTTGCTATTTCTTAGCTTCTAGCTTCTGGTGGTTAATTTTAATAAATTAATACATAATTTTTAGTGAACTTCTAGATTTTTTTCCAAACACCCCCAACTTATGGTGAGCTTTTAGAATTTTTTGAAAACACCCCTCAACTTATGACTTAAAATAATTTACAACTTTTGCTTAAATTGTGAGCTTCTACTTTTCTAGAAGAGTTTGCAAACACCACCTATATTAACACACGTGCCGCCTACTCACTTCAGTTATCTGGGGAAATTGATAATTAAAATCCAAATGAAATCAAAAGCCTATTACAGTTAAAAGTTAACTATAATGTCTTCGATTTAATTCTACCGCCACTAATTAACACTTCTGGCAAGTGCTTTTGCTTTTCATTTTGCGTGAATCTGGTAAATTCCCGATGCTTGAAATGTGCAACAATGTTCTTAATTACCAGGGATATAAGATATCAAACAGCTTAATAATAAATTTAATTGTTGTCGCCGTCTTTGATATAGGTTTTAGCAGAAAAGTTTTCTAAGTTGCATGTGAATATGTTTACGAGTTTATTACAAGTTAAATTCCTGAGAAAAGTAAATAGGCACTAATTAATTCATTTTATTGTACGACTATTTTGTCGGATACTGTTAGGACCATGCGTCCGTATCATTTGATTTACAAGTTTTGGAAATATATTTTATGAAAAATTGCATGTATTTTAGTTACCACATAATTCCTAGAGTTTGCATGGAAATAGAATTCTATAAGGATATAGATTGTTGGTAGTTACCATATTATTCCTAAACTTTGCATGAAAATAGAATTCTATATGATTAGGAATATTTGGTAAGTCGTGATAGAGTAGAATAAGATTTAGGAAATATCTTGTATATATTTTGAAATCTAAATCTTTATTCTTGCTTATTTTTATCCGGTCTAACAAGCTTCCTATTGGAAGATTTTGTTGTTTCCTTATGTGCAGATTATGAAGATCACGAAGAGATTAACATAAGGAAAAATTTCGGATATTTGGGAAGATACGAGTCACAACTGGAGTGGAAGACTTCATGCGCAAGACTTATCTTCTAAGGAGGGCTATCCTATAAATAGTAGAAGAACTAGGTTTTTAGAACTTAGAACACACGAGTAAATTCATATACATTGTAAGTTGTTCTCGTTTTTATATTTCTTAGTTTTTATAGTGCCAAAACGAAGAAGTGGGATACTTCGGGTAAAAAGAAGTGGGATACTTCAACACACGTGACAAACCAACAAGAGTGGAAGGGAGTTCAACGGGAAATGATTGCACCAGCAAGAGGGATTGTGTGCGTATGTGCTTTAGCCACTTGAAGGTTTGGTCATAAGAAGGTTGACGGGGGGTTGATCTTACGGGTTCAAACGGAGTAGCGATAAAAGTGTTGCTATAGGTGTCGAAGCACTAGAGGGAGTCTGAGTGTTAGATTAAAGCTTACCTATAGTTGTAAACAACTTCTGATCAGTGAAAGAGGTTTGAGTTCTTGGGCGAAAGCCTCGTGGATGTAGGACGGGAGTACGAACCACGTTAAATCCGTGTCTTTATTTTTACTGTCTCTTTACCTGTCTAGATTAGGTAACACGACTCATTGTTTAAAAGTAAAAATAATTGACTTTAAGATCTAACAGATACAAAAAAACTGAGCAAGACTAATGGAGTTTAGAACGACAATTTACTTGACACTTCTTCACAGACTATAATTCCACCCCTAATAAAGGTATTCTTGCATGAACTGGATATCAAAGCATGATCACTTCCTCATTAAATTGAAAATCAATTACGTGACATCTTTTAACTGTACATAAGTATGTGATTTCTTGCTTCCATGGAATGTTTTAGACTGGAGCAAAGTGTTTATGCATCAGTTAGACTGCTATATAGACCGACTCGCCTAACATGCATTATGTCTGATACACGATCGATGTTTGATAGAAATTAAAAAACTCTTTTTATTCCTTTAAGTATAGTTTTATTAAGAGGAGTGAAAACTTCTTTTCATAAACAATAACTCAAGTTCTTTCTCAAGTAATTTGTGACACTTCTTAACACGACCTCTCATATGTGGACCGATATTAACTTCGGTCACATCACCTTGGTAGGTCGCAAGCTTCATACGTCTTGGGTAAGCTATGAGTTATTGTTCAAAAAGAAGTTCCCTTCTTACTAATAAGGTCTTTTATACAACTTCTTTCCGGCATAATTCTATATTACCTTGCTGAGTTGCAACTATTGAATTGTTGTCTCATTTAAAGTTCAGTTTTATATAGTGAGATTAAGTATTTATATTTTTTATATTATCGAACATGTTGCGTTACATGCAAGCTGTAAATCTTTTAATTATTTATACTTGACACCGACATATTTTTGATAAGCGAGTGAAAGTGAGATTTGAGTCCAACACTTCTCCTTTGATATGTGGTCTCATCTAGAAACTCAATTTATTGTATATTTTTAATTACTTTTGTATTTTTTCCAACAGCCATCTCAATAAAAACTTTAAACTCATAATTTAATAATCGATTTGCATTTAAAGATAGTGAGAGACGGTTGAAAATTTTCTTGTGACAAGTAAGAGTTAACTTCTTCTTGTATACGCAAAGCTAGCTTCTAGATCTCGCAAATCCTTCCTGTTAAGAAATCATAAGATGCAAATTCAAAACCATATGCTGAATGCCAAAACCAAAGCACCTTAATTTATACAATACACCCCCTCACCCCCAATAGCTAGATACTCTCCTTACCGTGCTTTTAAGAAAGTACACTCTTTAGTGTCAACTTTTTCAATACAAAAGCCATATAAAGAAGCATGTGTGGAATTCATACATAAATATACTTTAATTCCCACCCACTATATAAAGACCCCTCTCATTCACTAGCTATTTTCTGTAAAATTAACTATCTTGTACAATCTCCAAAGAACGAAATTTCACTGATAATATTTCATCAATGGATCTGTGTTCAATCAAGGCAGAAAAATTCACAGCCATGAACAACAAGATGAGGGCTCATCATTTCCTTTACAATCTTGTAATCTACACACTTACATCTTTGATAACTTGCTTATTTTTTTCATATCCCTTTTGGTTTCCATCCATCAAGTCTTTTTTATTTTCTTTTTCGAACATCAATCCATCCATTTTCTTCAATGCCAAATCCCTCTTTATCTTGGGAAACATCATCGTTTTTATCCTCGTGGGAGAATCGAAATTTTCACGATCACCACGTTCATCTCCGGCCATGGAGATCTACGATGAATATGTTGCAAGAAGCCGGAGATCACACGTCAAGGTTAAGGCAAAGAATGTTATTTTGCTAGAAAAGGAGGAAGAGAAGGGTATTGCTCAAAGTCCCAAGGTTGAAGGGAAAAAGATTCATGAAAATGAAGACAATGCGTGTCGTGAAGAAAGGAAAAAGGAAATGGGAGTGTGTAGGAGTATGCATCGCCATGCAGAAAAACCAAAGGTATTGAGAGCGAGCAAAAGTGAAGTTTGGGGTGAAAGTGAGATTGCTAAAAGAAATAGGACTAAGGGAAAAGAAGTTGAGGATGTACCAAGTCATGAGGAGTTGAACAAAAGGGTGAACGCTTTTATAGCAAAAGTTAACAAGCAAAGGTCGCTTGAAGCTAAATTGTTTGATTGTAGTAGAGGTTGAGATTGGTGGCGGGGGGGATTCAAGGTTAATTAGCTGATGCAGATTTAATAATTTTAATGATACAAATCTGTAGTTAATTAGATGACTTAAGCTTTTGAGTATAGGTATACTTACTGTAATGAATAATATGATACTAACCAAATTGTGTGGGTAGCTATGGCTATAAATTTTGTATTCAACAGCTTTATTATGAATGTAGTGAATTTCTAAATGATTTTTGCCAGGTGTATGCATGCTTGTATCATGCATGCATTTAAATATACTTAATTATAATGGTCTGAGGTCTGATTGAAATGAGGTGTGGGAAGTAAACACAAATTGAATTGCAGACAATCTGCCGTCATTTAAAGGCATGCATGCATGCATGGTACTGGTCTCTGCTACCTATGTGTAGCAAACTGTGTTACCAAATTTCTGGGTTTTTACTAAAAATGATACTATAGTGAGTCCTTTAAGTAATTTTGGACATCTAATGTCTTTAATTTGGTCTCAGTTTTGGTCTTCGAATATGTTAAAAAATCCTATTTTAGTCCTTCAGTACCAGAAAATTTCATTTTGCCCCGAATTCTTTTAACTTTTTACTTAATGTGCGACACATATGTTATGGATAATTAAACTATATCCTATATTGATCGCCTAAAATCCTAATGGTAATAATACCGTACAATTGTTACAAGTAATAAGAGAAGTAATGTTCGTGTCCTGAATATCGTTTCCAATGGAGAAAACGTAAGAATTATGAAGGAATATTAACTATTAATCTTAATCTCTAACGAACTAATAACTAATAATTCAAAGCAGTAAATGGGGGGTTTCAATTGATTCAATTAATCCAAAGATATTCAGAAACTATCAATAATGAAAGAAATCCTGGTGTGTTGGTTTTACTGAATTTTCTCAAATAATCGTCTTACTTCAGTCGATGGATTTCAAGTACTTTAGTATTTATGCAGGTATTTTTATAATATTGATCAATAGTTGGTCACGGATCTTCACACTCGATTCATTAGAATGATACTCGGTGTATTCTTTTCATTTGAAAGCATTTATTGCGTGAATCAACTATGTTCACAAAACATGAAGCAACATAAACATGCATCAGGTTGTTAATCATTGAACATGAATTTATGAATTATTTGACACATGAGATCTATTTTTATAGAAATCTTCTCTCAAATTATCGTACAAAAATCACATCATTAATATGTTGGCCAAACATATAAAGCATTAAAAACAAATAAAATAATCGAATACTTCAATACTCAATCTCCAAATCGAAACATAAGATTCATAATGCCAAAAATCCAACTACTCCCTAACTCCAGAATTTACGAATTAGCTATGCATTATTATGGGAAAACAATAAAATGGTTAAACGATAACATCAGTAAATCTTATAAAGAATTAAAATAAGAGCAAATTTGTGATGATCCTCTTCGTCCCCTTTGGATTCTCCGGTTGATCCCTCTCGTCTCCATTTCTAGAATCTCTCCTTGAATTATGCTTGAAAACCTACTACTAAAGAAAACCTAACTAAACTATGTATTCGAACTTATGTGTTGTGCAACTCTCTAACTATTCTTCATCGATCCTCTCCTTATTTATTCCCATTTGGCTGAATGTAAGGCTTTTTGATAAGTGGGAAAAATTCCATGCAAAAGGAAAAGAAACCCATGCTAAAAACGTAACTTTCTGCTTAAGGACCGCACTAGGGGATTTGGTCCTGTCGCACAACCTTGTGTGTTCGCATTCCTTCGCACGCCAAGTGCACAAATCCTTGCTTGTACTCCAGTATAACTTTTGCGACATGTGGTGCAATCACACCCTTTCCTTCTTTAATCACATATATAGGATGGATATGGTTAGCACCCTTCTCGCAAAACTTCACTTCTTCATTTGCTAATGAGCTCCGACTCCACTGCCATTTCTTGGGTTGAGATCCTCTTTCATTTCTCTTCAAAGTGGTACCTATTGCCTCGAGAATATTCACTTCATTCTCCGCACTTAGTATCAAAGTTGCTCTTGTTTGCCAAAAGGCTCCAAAAACACAAAATACTGAAGACAAAGATAAAAGACCCAAAACACTAAAAAAAATGCATTAATTTCAGTCTTAAAGCGTCCAAAATATGAGTGTAATATACACGCATCATATCGAAAAGTTTATTAGTATTTGCCAATGCCTATAATCCTCAAGAAGTATATGTTAGTAGAGTAATCCAATGCATGTTTGTGATGCTAGCAAAAAGGTAGTTCATAAAACTTAATGTGACATCTTACTCATTGAAATTCAATGCGAAGGTCTAATACCTACCAAGAATGTTTAGATTACTGAACTAAGGTAACTCTTAATTTTTGCAGGAATGCTAGTTAATATTACATAAGGAACGTCTGCATTAAATACTAAAAGTCAATTTAATTGATAAATAAAAAGGAGGTATAAATATATTCTAAAGAAACAGGTTCTCTAGATATTCACTCTACGAATCATCTTTATTTGTTTATTTTCTTTCTTCGTTATAAAAACCCCCAAATTAATTGTCATATTCCAATCATAGTGTATGTGTTGATCAGTAATGTTAGTGTTAGATAGTCTCTGAGGGATCAATAATTTTGATTTTTCAAAAGCCATATATTACTTGATTTTTACACTTGTGAGATTACACTTATCAATAGTCATTATCATCAAACACATTTCTACAGACTGAATCACTATCAACACTCTCATCTAATCTTCAATTTCTTCGCACTTATCATTTACTGCTCATTCATTTATCATCATCTGATCATATCATTTAGCCCACACCCTATGGTTAGACTCTAGTTAACTGAAAAATTAACTTTGAAGAGATGCTCGTACTACAACAAAAGAAAGCAACAGTGACGGCAATATCCGTTGGTGAAGAGATTTACCAACAAAAATTTTCCGTTGGATAAGTTGTAGGAAAATTATTTTGGTTGGTACAGTTTCCAACGATTTGTTCCGTTGCTGTTGATATAAAAATTCGTTGGGCAACAAGTCAATTTTGAGAAAGAATTTCGTTGAAAGTCCGTTAGACATTTCGACAGACGGTTCTTGAAATTACCGTTGCTAAGCACAGTGAAGGAAATTAATTCCGCTGGAATAACTTCTAACGGTTTTCTTCTGTTACGTTGTTATTAGTATAAAAATCTGTTGACCCCACGACTTTTTTGACAACAAATTTTGTTAGAAATCCGTTGTAAAATTCTAAAAGATTGCGACAACAAAATTTTTGTTGGACCACTACCTACAAAATAGTTTTATTTTGATGTTTATTATCTTATTAAGTTTTATGTTAATAAAAAGACTAAAATAATTTTTTATAATTGGTATATATTTTTATATTTACTTACAAAATCTTACAATTTTAAAACAGATGAAATAATTCAAAAATAATATTCAACAAACAATAACTAAAAGAAAAATTAAACTAGAAAACCATTTTTTTATAATAAGTATTCTGTAAACTCTAAATTCCCCTTTGGATTACTCGAGTTAGATACCACCAAAAAAAGAAAAGTAAAGGAGAAGAAATTCAGGGTTAGAGTTAAATACCATCCAAAATTTATGCAGAATAACAACTCACAATTCCACTGTGTAAAAGCGCGCGTGATTTTAAAATTCCTAAACCTTCCTTTGAGTCCTTCCTTGAAACTTCATTAACGGTTTTTAAATTTCAGTCTTGTGGTTGCTGTGGATTTTACTTTATGCTTTTACTTTTTTCAGCACAAATTGAAAAGCTCTCTCTTTCTATTTTTCTACTTTAAAGGGAACAAAAAGGACTATAGGAAGAAATTGTACGTAGCACAGTTTTTCACCTTGCACAATACAATAATAAAACCAAACCCACTATGGTTGCTTTAACACCTCACTAACCAAAATTGCCTTTTTTTATATCTTCGGAACACCATTCATAAGAAAGAGAAAAAAATACAACAGTCTCAAATTAAATGTCTATTTTGATTACCCTTACCATAATCTAACGTATAATATAAATATTCTTACATGGTTCAAATAGATGAAAAAATGAAATACTTTATGTTTATGAGTATAATCGAATTTTATCCCACTAGTGTTTTTGCAAATTTTGCAAATAAAATATTTTAAATATTCACTCTCATCGTGCTAAACAAAAAGGTAGAAAATAGACGAGCTAGTACAAAAGATAAAAATCTGTATTCACATTTCCTAATTATAACTTCCATTGGTTGTCTGAACCACCCATGCAACTTTATTTCTTGTATCTATCTTTTGAAGCATATCTTCTCGATAAAATTGTTAATTCATAGTACTTACTTACTATTTCACGGGATAAATAATGAATACACGATTATGCAGATATACTTTCACCTTTTTTCTTTTTCTATAGCTTACCACCATTCATATTGTCATTTGTTTATATTAACTTTTATATGACTATGTCGATACGGTGGCTCGTATTCCTGGTTTTAAATGTTCGGTATTATTTGATTAGATTCAACTTTAATAAGAAAATGATTGAAGGGACTAAGTTAAAAATATAGTCTACATCACCTTTACAAGCATTTTATTGCATCCAAAATCCGAGACACGTGCCGCCTACTTAACTTCAATTATTTGGGGAAATTATATCGATAATTGAAGTTTAAATGAACGGGTTTTTGGCAGAAACTTCACGTGTTATACAAAACAGGTAAGAGACATTCCTGTGAAATAGAAAGAAGCAAAAAACTCTCATGTGTATCATAATACATAGCAAATTACCCCCTTTTGTAAGAGAGTGAGTTACACTCGCGAGAAGTGAGAGTTGGCATGATTATTTGCTTACAAAATGATTTTGCAATCCTTGTTCTTAAAGAGTTAATAGCTAAGAAAACGCTTAAGTTATACTTAATCGATAAATAACTCCCCCTATTTTACGTTTAATAAAATTTTAACCCTTACAAAAGGGAAAAGTGTCTAATTGCCCCCAATTTTTGTTGTTGAAATAATAGCACAATTAGCCCCTATACAATTTTTCATGTACTTTTATTGCATTTTCTATAAATGTCAGTTTTATGTATTATAAGAGATTATTAACAAAATCCATATTGTAAGGAATGTATTTATCATTTTTCAAGATTATAAAATACAATTAAATATGTTACAAGTTAAAACAACTCTTAGAAATAGATGATATATTCACTTAAGAAACTTGAGCCACAATCAAATTCTAAAATATATAATTAACATACTTCTTGACAAATTATTACAACGAAGGTACATTGTACATCAACCTTAAAATGCATATAAAAAAAAGTTAAATAATTGATAAAAGATGATTGTTGAAACGAAATAATTTTTGGAAAAACATATTACATCTTATTGTTCCAAAAATATGGAATTTAAACAGTAAAATATGTCAAATGCTAACTTCAAACTTCATCATAACAGCATAAACAAAACCAGGAAAAAAAGACCATGTAAAAACAGATAGAGCATAAATACTGCAGCAGTCGAACAATATAAACAGCACAAACATTGCAACAAAAGAACACTAGAAACAAGAAATAAAAAAGAACATTGGAAATAACACAAAAACGAGAAAATCAGCATTTGAGAATAGTAAACTCAGTGCTAAAAATACAGCACAAACAGTAAAATTTTGGCACAAAAAAAGCAGCACAAACATTAAAATTTCAGCACCAAAATAGAAAAAAAGAAAAGAAAAAAGAAGCAAAACACCAAAAAATAAAAAAATTCAGCACCACAAAGCAGTAATTAATATATATACCATAAACAAATCAGCACCATAAAAAGAGCAATTTCGACACCATAAGATAGCATAAACAACAAATAAATCAACACTAATGTAGAAAACAACAATAACATCAACAAATCAGCACTGGAAAAGAACAGTTTCAGCACAAAAAATTAACAGAAACAACAAAATTTTGGTCATTAATGGAGGCTAAAAGAAGAAAATTTGCCTTGCAATGGAGGAGAAAGCTCCATCACTGGGTTTGATGTTTGAGTCATGTAACAAGTCTAGAGAAAAAAAAAGGAAAGAATTTATTTACTTAGGGTCAAATCAGTCTTTCTAGACAAAAAGACATGTAAAAACGAAGGAGGAGGCAGTGTGCTAGTATTTTCTGAACACATGATTTTTTTTTTCTTCTTTTTTTGCATCTTTTAGTTTCTTAGGGGAGTTTTTCCCTGTTTTACATAACAAAGGGGAGTTTTTTGCTAGTGGCTCTTAAATGAACTCACGAAGAAATGCCCTCTACAGATAAAGGTTAAAATATGCCTTCAATTTAATTCTATCCCCACAAATACTTAACAGCCTAAGTGTTTCTCTTTTCATGTTTGATAAAATCAAAAGAAAAACTAGCAGACGAATGTTCTAGGTTTCAAAATAAAATGATCAAGGAGTTTACAAGATTCTTTAAAAAAGTATACATGCATGAGACCATTACTAAGTCTGGAACACAATTTCTACCTCATCACACTTTTCTTTTTGTAATAGATAACAAGGTAACTTGATCTCAAAATACTAAACTCTCACTCTCTCAGCTTTATATTCAATTTTTTTGGAGATAACTTAAAATTCTCAATTTGCACCATGATTTATACAAGTCTTTAGCAACGCTTAACTCAGAAAGGATACTAACAACTTGGAATTTGTTCTTCACTCAGATTATTGTGATTAATTAATCACGAAAATCTTCCTGCAATATGAAATTGGTCAAATCCAATTCTATTGACTTTCTGAATTAATTGAAGACATCTCCTACAAAATACTTTATTAATTATCTTAAGAGAAATATTTAGGAGAACGAATAAAGAAGGTATCAAAATCAAATAGATGATAATCTTTCCTTAAATGATTATATTTTGATTTTTTCATAGAATATTTTAAGGGTGACGATATTGCCAAAACAACTAATGTTTCTTATAGAGCAATTATTTAGACTTGTCTAAATTACCCTCACATAACGTTATGCCAGAGTTCTATATTTTCAAATTAGTTGGATAATTTAGTTCTATATGTTAACTATGTTAATAATTTAGTTCTATATTTTCCTTAGTGGGACTTTGTTCTTCAACCAGAGTTCTATATTTTCAAATTTAGTTCCAGACATCTTTATTTCTATATTTTGAAAATAGTTGCCTCCAATTAGTTCTATATGCTAACAATGATACTATACTTCTTACAAGAAGACATCTTAATTATATTTTCAAATTTTTGTTTTTTACAAATACAAGGACAAAAGAACTTGTGCCTGGAAAGATGCATTCAGCTACATATACACATGCATCCCACATTTAAACTCTCTTTATGTATCATTCTTCTCCTTCCATCTTCTATCATTTTACTCATCTTGAATACATTCGCAAAAGTAAAATGCATATTAATGGAAGTTAAAGCTCACGTTGAAGATTACAATAGAATACTCTTACAAACGGACCTTGAAGAAGATATTGAGGAAAGCAACTCAAAAGAAGAACTTAGGAACGGATCTTGAAAATTTAAAGTTGTGTTGGATAGAACAATATCAATGGCGTTTCAAATTTATACCAATTAATTAACTAGCTAGTTACAACTAGCTAGAATTACTAAATTAAACGCGGTATTTTTATCTTTTGTTATAAGCTAAGTTGATTTTTGAGAGATTCGATGTATTTTGCATTGAGAGATATCTTATTGTAGAATTAGAATGTATATTTTTTAACCAATTTAAGTTAGTAAATAGTAGTCTATCTGATTAAAATATATATGCTATGTAGTATATTGAAATTATTAGCCTCTATCAATATTCAATTGAAAATTAATTACTCATTATCATTGTTTTAGTGATAGAAATGTTAATGTGTTTATTCACTTAATTTCAATCAAGTTAGAAATATACTTATAAGTTTGCCTTAAAATAATGTTTAAATATCAGCTAAAAATATATTGTCTCTCGTAAATTTGTTGGTTTTTTACACCAAGGAGGATAAGCATTTGAGTAATGAACAAAGCCCAATATCTCGTTTTCAAGAATGAATCACTTATAGCATTGAGTTATTAAGGTTAAACTAGTTATCTTTGAATGTTCTATTTTTTGGCGGCAGCAAACGCTTCTTGAAGCTGAAGGATCATCTATCTGTAGCTGACTTCAAGTCATAAGAGTAGCATACATGATTTCGTTGAAGCCAGTCGAGCTGCCAAGTTTGCTAGTAGGTCCCATCAGTAGGAACCCCTATAAATTGTCGCTAGAATATTATCAGAGCGCGTCCTCACTCTTTTAACTATTATATGTATTTGCTTTATGGTATTAAGGTTCATTTTCAGAAAGAAGTTGTTGGATATGTGATTTATTGCTTAATAAAACGCATGAATAGTTGTCAGTATCTAGAATATCTCAGGGATATGAATTGGAGTAATTATGTATTTATCTTTGGTGACATTCATGTAATCGGATAGATGAGTTGTATGGAATTAAACGATGGTACATGAACTAGGCTAAATTCATGTTAGGAAAGTCTTAGAGATACCTATGTAGTTCATTATTTTATAACAAGCCATTTAGAGTTTAGTGATGAAATCTCCTCCTCCATTCTTTGTGTGTGTTAGAGAACTGAATTCTGAATTATTCACTATTTTCTCTTTTAAGTAAAACACACTCATTTATATCACCTATTCCATGGTGTAACTAACTTGCAGTTTACCAAAAAAACGTAGTAATGAGAAAAATATATTGTGACAAGTTAGTTAATTTGTTGTACGCAAGCTAGCTTCTAGATCTCGATACTCCAACCTGCTAAGAAATTATAAGATGCAAATTCAAAACCATATGCTGAATAGCAAAACCAAAAGCAACTTAATTTATACAATACATCCCCCACTTCCCATTACTCTCCTTACTATATATGCTTTTCAAAAAGTAAAGACTTTGCTATCAACCTTTTCAATAAAAAAAGCCATGTAAAGAAGCATGTGTGGAATACATACAAATATCTTAAGTTCCACCCCCCACTATATAACCAACAATTCCATCCTATTCCTATTTTCTGTAAAACTCAGGGATTTAACTATCTTCTCTACTCTTACAAAAATCCCCAAAAATTTAAGTTCCATAATTTTTCACCACACATATTTGATCAATGGATTCAATTAAGGCAGAAAAGATCAAAGCCATGAAAAACTACAAAAGGGCTCATCATTTTCTTTACAACCTTGTTCTCTACACACTTACATCTTTGATTACTTGCTTATTTTTCTCATATCCATTTTGGTTTCCATCCATCAAGTCCCTGTTATTTTCTTTTCCTAAGATCAATATTTCCATTTTCTTAAATGCCAAATGCCTCTTTATCTTGGGAAACATCATTGTGTTTGTCCTCGTCGGAGAATCGAAATTTTCAAGATCTTCACGTTCGTCCCCGGCCACCGAGATTTACGATGAATATGTTGCAAGAAGCCGGAGGAGATCAAGCAACAAGGTCAAGCCAAAGAATGTTGTTATCAAACAAAAAGAGGAGGAGAGTCGCATTGTTCAAAGTTCCAATATTGAGGAGAAAAAGATTAATGGAAAGGAAGAAAATGTGTGTCATGAAGAAAAGAAAAAGGAAATGAGAGTGTGTAAGAGTATGCATCGCCATGAAGAAAATGAAAAGCCAAAGGTATTGAGAGCTAGCAAAAGTGCAGTTTGGGGTGAAAGTGAGATTGCTAAAAGAAATAGGACTAAGGTGAAAGAAATTCAAGAGCCGGTTTATGTACCAACTCATGAAGAGTTGAACAAGAGGGTCGAAGATTTTATTGCCAGATTTAACAAGCAAAGGTTGCTTGAAGCTCAATTGATGGATTGTAGAGGTTGAATTGAAGATGATCAAGATTAATTAGCAGATGTAGATTTATTAATTTTTGTTAATACAAATCTGTAGTTGATTAGATGAAACTTAAGCTTTTGAGTATAGTCATGCTAACTGTGACGAATAATTGATGCGAACAAAATTGTTTGGTGGCTATTGCTAAATTTGCTATACTGTTTTTAGTCAACGCCCGGATAAAAAAGAAAATTAAGTCCAATAAAATTGTTGATGATACAAACTCAGAATTTTAATAAAATCTAACAAAAAAGTTTGAAGCTACGAAAAAATCATTTTCTGTGTGAAACCAAACTAGAAAACTTTGTCTTTTCATAAAAAATAAAAATAAATTAGTGAATACAAGAAGGTAAACTAAAACTTTTGAGTAATTATAGAAATTAGAGTTCCAAGGAAGTACTCAAATGATGTACAGAAAGTTACATATATACATGAAACATCTCTAATTGCTTTCTTGTGTTGCTTTAGTATTTATTACAAAATATAACATGTAAATTTTTAATATTGTATGCAATTGTCTTTTGATCTCTTTTATATTAAATATTATAAATTACTTCTTTTATTAGATAATATTTTCATAACTTATATAGGTGATATGCATTTTCCTTTTGTTATGTATTGAGATTGTATAATAATTGTTTGTAGACTTTTATTTAAAATTTGATTTTTCATATTTTCTTAAAAAGCTAAACTGATGATCTTAAGGAGTTGTGAGTGTCAAGTTGAAACGTACGATTCTTTTTGGAAACAAGATTTTTTGATGCAAGCAACAGTGCTATCGACGATCAGTGATTTTTCTGCTTACGACATGTTATCTCAGTGGAGCACACACGGTAGATTGTCTTGTTTTTATTGTATGGAAGGCACACTGGCTTTTTCACTAAAGCATAACCAAAAAACCTCGTTCTTCGACTGTAATCGTGAATTCTTACCAAACCTGGTGTGGAGAAGTAATACCAGAGATTTCTTCAAAGGAAGAGATGAGACTCGTGAATCGTGAACCCCTTTCTAGAAGATAAAAAAAGAAATGAAACGACATATTAAAGATCTTCTAAGACTATAACACAATTAGATAAATACTAATAATTAATTACTACACACTATCTACATACATAGACGATTTAATATATATAATACTAATAATAGTAACAATCCACTTAATATAATAGATCCATATCAATTGCTCAAGTTAAATCGCACCAAAAAAAATAAAAGAAATTTAGGCTTAGAGATTGAACATTCATCAATATTCATGCAGAATTATACAACTCTACGTTCCAATGTGCAAAAGCGCGCGTGTGATTTTCAGACGACTAAACCTTCCTTTGAGTCCATCCTTGAAACTTCACTAGCGATTTTTAAATTTCAGTATTGTGGTTGCTGTGGGTTTTACTTTATGCTTTTACTTTTTTCCAGCACAAATTAAAAAGTCCTCTCTTTCTATGGGCACGATCAATAATTAAGTTTCCTAGTAAACTGGTGATTTTTCCACTTTAAAGGGAACGAATAGGACTGTAGGGAGAAAGTGTACGTAGCATAAATTTTCCCCTTGCACAATTATTACAATAATAAAACCAAACCCACTATGTATGCTTTAACACCTCACTAACCAAACTTGCCTTTTAAATCTTCAGTACACATCACTCTCAAAATGTATATGTATTTTAGTTACCGGCCCTAACGAAAATTATTTCATCTAGAAAATAATTATTCTTACATGGCTCAAATAGCCGAAAAGTGAGATATTTCATATTTGTGATTATAATCGAATTTTATTCCAAGAGTGTTTTTACAAATTTTTTAAAAAAATACATTTTTTTTATGAAATAACAAAAAATTATTCACTCTTATCGTGCTGAACAAAAAGGTAGAAAAATATAAAAAACCTTTATTCACATTTCCTAATTATGTACTTCAATTGGTTGTCTGAACCACCCATGCAATTAACTTTATTTCTTGTATCAGTCTTTTGAAGCATATCTGCTCGATAAAATTGTTAATTCGTACAGTACTTAATATTATTTAAGGATAGATAATGAGAACACCATTATGCAGATATACTTTCATCTTTTCCTTTTTCTATAGCTTACCACCATTCTTATTTTCATTTTTATAAGAGTAGAGTTCGATACGGTGGATCGTATAACTGGTTTTAAATGTTTGGTGTTTATTGAGTGGGATTCAACTTTAACATGAGAATGGTTGAAGGACTAAGTTGATTATAAGTCTATAGCTACATCACCTTTACAAGCATTTTATTGCATCCAATATTCAATACACGTGAGGCCTACTTCACTTCAATTATTTGGGGAATTTATAATTAGAGTTTAAATGAAATCACGAGGAAATGCCCTCTACAGTTAAAAGTTAAAATATGCCTTCAACAATTAATTCTACCGCCACAAGCACTTTTACTTTTGTAGTGCGTTTTCTTTCCATGGTGCGCGTTTATTATAAGTTCCTGATTCTTGGATGTGCAATAATAATCTAAGCAGAGAATTAAAGCAATTAACTGTAGAGAATTATATTTGCTTGAATAATGAAAGAGCAATTACAAGTATTTATAGATTACCAGATGTTTCCTGGTAGATCTAGTATAGTAAGGAATACTTAAATTACATAAAAATAATAAAATAAATAATATAAACTATTTTATTCTGTCATGCCCCCGCAAGATGGAATGGCTAAGAGACAGACCAATCTTGGAGCATAAATTGGTGAACTGAGCCGACGACAAGGCTTTGGTGAGTAAGTCAGCAAGTTGATCTTCAGAGCGAACATGAGAAACACGTAGGATACCTTGCTGCACACGTTGGCAAATAAAATGATAATCCAGAGCTACATGCTTCATCCGAGAATGGAACACCGGATTTGCACAAAGTTGTGTAGCACCAACGTTGTCATAGTAAATGACTGGTTGACTCGAAATGGAAATACCAAGTTCGGTGAGAAGAGAAAGAAGCCACTGGAGTTCAGCCGCGGTGGAAGCAACCGAGCGATATTCGGCCTCGGTGGAAGATCGAGCAACTGTCTGTTGTTTCTTGGAGCTCCAGGAAACAGGGTTGGAACCCAGAAAATCCTCTAGCCCTTCTCCGCATTTTTCCGCTTCTGACCCACCTCATACTATCCTACCAGCCCCGACCCCTATTGTTCAGGCCCCGTGCGCACCTTCGGGCTTCCCCATCACCTCGCCCGGGCCTCCTGCGGCGCCCGCAGTCTCTCTTCCGCCCGCCGGCCCATCTGCCTCTCCGTTGGGCTCCACTCATCAACCGTCGGGCCTCCCGAGCTTCTCCTCATTCTCCCATGCAGCCTCGCCTGCATCCCACATATCGGCTCCTTTATTAGCCACTCCTTCCCCACCTCCGCCTCGCACTATAGTCACTCGCTCCATGCATAATATCTCCAAACCCGTCCAAAAACTCAATCTCTCTGCTTCCATTCCTTCTGTGGATACCGAACCAACGTGTGTTTCTCAGGCTCTTTTCCAAGCGATGTGGGATAATTCTTAACACGCCCCCTCACGTGTGGGCCGGTATTAACTTCGGTCCCATCACGTGGGTAGGTCGCAAGCCCATCGTACGTCTTGGATAGGCTCTGATACCATAATAGAATTTGAAGCCCATTTATTTCTCCCCTTAAAAGGCCTTATTAAGTGGAGATGGAACTTCTCTTTATCAATATAAGCCCAGGCTCTCACTAAAAGCTTAAGCTGATAGAGAGGATTGACATTTATATATTTATGTATATAATCTCCAATACGCCCCCCTCACGTGCAGGCCGTAAATCTTTTTGTTACGCCTAACACGTGCTATTTTTTGTTAAGTGGGTGGCGGTGGGATTCAAACCCAGGACCTCCTTTTTTCCTGAGCTCTGATACCATATAGAATGCCGTTCTCACTAAAAGCTTAAGCTGATAGAGAGGATTGACATTTATATATATAATCTCCAATCGGGAGGATGCGGAAATTGGGATAGGATTTGGCGGTGTGACCCTGAGCGTCACAAGTCTGGCAATAGTCGAGATATGGACGAGAGGAGGAATATGAAGAGACCGACGCTGGAGAGGGGGGGTCGGTAGCCATGGCCGACAGTGGGGCGACGGCTGGGGGAATTAGGGTTAGGGTTTTAGGTCACAGGTTAGAGAGACTCATGATACCATGTAGAGAATTATATTTGCTTGAATAATGGAAAGAGCAATTACAAGTATTTATAGATTACCAGAGGTTTCCTGGTAGATCTAGTCTAGTAAGAAATACTTAAATTACATAAAAATAATAAAATAAATAATATAAACTATTTATTCTATCCTTAACAGTCTAAAGACTTTTCTTTTCATCATTGATAAAATTAAAAGAAAACTAGCAGACGAATGTTCTAGGTTCTCAAAATAAAATGATAAGGAGTTTACGAGTTTATGTTAAAAAGTAAATGGACCCTAACTTGTTTTATCCAACTATTTCCACGAGTCCCTCTATCTGTTAACCATTTATGTCGCAAGTGGTCATGACCCCTTAGATGTCTAAGATCATAGAATTGTTATGTTTGTAGCAGTTGAATGAAAACTGAAAATAGATTTTTGTGAGACTAGACAAGCCAATAAAAATCATAACCACGCATTTGTATCAATCTAAACAAGCCAATAAGGTAAAAGATTAATTGGCCAACTTTTAATCAACTTAAAAGAAATAGAAATATCCAATTAATCAATATATTTGATGCACATTTGTGTGATGACCAAATTAATGTTCGGTATGGTTCAAATTGAAGTTTTAAGAATGGAGCAGGCGGTACTAATGACAAGGAACAACCGGAGTAAATTAAAGTCTCACTTTCTATTAGTACGCACTAGAAAATCCCCAATTGCCCTAAGGCAAACAGTACAAAAGAACTGAGTAACACTGATGAAAATTCTGACAATAATTTAGGATTTATCAACGCAAAATTTATTTCCGCCGTGAAAGCCTAAGTTTCGCTGAAAATATCGTCATCGTTGCTTAGCTTTTTGTTAGTGAAAATACCTCCCAGTATGCCAGACAAGGCACATTATTACCTTCCTTCCCAAACCCCACGCCCTCCTTGACAACATTTTTTTTTTTTTAGGAAAATTACAACATGTGATTCATAAAAGTTGATTAGCACCTCCCTAACACTTGAGTACAAGAGAGGAGCATTTTACAAATGTATAAAAATACTCATGGAGTAATTTGCGTATTTAACATAACACAATGAAAAATTTGCGGTTTTGTGCATTATTAACATAACAACAGACAGAAATTTCCTTCATTTATTTTTTAATAGAGGGTAATGTGCTTATTTTGTATAACATAGAAGGTGGTGTGCCCAAAGTCCTATAGAGTTATTATATATGTATAACATGGTACATTGATTAAAGAAAGGTGTTGATATAGTGTGTGTATATATATATATATATATATATATATATATATATATATATATATCAAAATTTAAATTTCATTTGTAAATATATAATGTAATTTACTATGCTTATATATGTTTCTGATTTGTAACTTAAGAAATTTTACTAAATTACAAATAATAGAAACCTCAAAAAGATTTAATCAAAGTTCTAGTTTCAGATATGGTATTTGCATTAAAGGGTCAACTGCGATTTGCCCCCTAACGTTTGTAAAAATGTGCAATTTGTCCATGATGTCAAATCTAATGGATGAAAACATAGACGCGTGTCACAAATGAACAGTTGATCAAGGACTCAGGGGAAAAATCTCACACTTTTACAAATATTAGGGGGCAATCACTCTTTCTTAAATGTTTGCAAAATGGGTCAAATGTTAAGGGGGTGATTGCTACTGACCCTGCATTACATTTGTAAAATGTGCATTTTTTACTATGTTTAGGAAATCCCTTTAATTTTACTTATTTTTTTGAAATTTCAACATAAATGGAAATCGCTGTTTCACTTTGTTCTAATTTTGACAGTACCCTTACGGACTTTGTCAAAATAAATATTTCATTGTTTTTGTATTTACATCAAATCTGTAAAACAAATATCTATTAATATATTTAAACAAGCCCCTTTAATGTACATTAAATTAATGTTTTAACAAAAAGTAAAAACTTAGTGAAATAATTGTTTTGCTAGCACCATAATTAAATAGATTTTGTTAAAATCGTTATTTAAGTACCAATATGTTATTCTAGTCTTTGATATTTAACAATTAATTTTGTTATTAATAGTATGCTTAATAATTATCAATAAATTAAAAATTGTTAGGATTAAATTTAAGCAGAGATTTTAAGCTTTTTGTTTTTCGCAAATAACTTTCAAGGGCCGAAAATTTATCCTCAAAAAAATTCTATCCAGCTCTTTAATTACTTCCATCCCATATTTAAACTCTCTTCATACATCACTCTGCTCCTTCCATCTTCTCTCATTTTTCTCATCTTGTATACATTTACAAAAGTAGAATGCATATCAATTGTAGTTAAAGTTCATATTGAAGATTATCACCTATTTTATGGAGTAATTAATTTGTAGTTAGCACAAAAAATTAGTAATAAAAAAAATTGTGACAATTTAGTTAATTTGTCGTATGGAAGCTAGCTTGTACATCTCGAATCAACTCCAGCCTGCTAAGAAATCATAAGATGCAAATTCAAAACCATATGCTGAATAGGAAAACCAAAAGCAACTTAATTTATACAATACATCCCCCACTCCCAATTACTCTCCTTACTAAATGCTTTTCAAAAAGTACAGACTTTGCTATCAACCTTTTCAATAAAAAAGCCATGTAAAGAAGCATGTGTGGAATCCATACAAATATCTTAAGTTCCTTCGCCCACTATATAACCAACAATTCCATTCTCTTCATATTTTCTGTAAAACTCAGGGATTTAACTATCTTCTCTACCCTTTAGAAAAATCCCCAAAAATTTAATTCCAAATTTTTTTCACCATACATATTTGATCAATGGATTCAATTAAGGCAGAAAAGATCAAAGCCATGAAAAACTACAAAAGGGCTCATCATTTTCTTTACAACCTTGTTCTCTACACACTTACATCTTTGATTACTTGCTTATTTTTCTCATATCCATTTTGGTTTCCATCCATCAAGTCAATTTTGTTTTCTTTCTCTAATATTAATATTTCCATTTTCTTAAATGCCAAATGCCTCTTTATCTTGGGAAACATCATTGTTTTTATCCTCGTCGGAGAATCAAAATTTTCAAGATCATCACGTTCGTCCCCAGCCACCGAGATTTACGATGAATATGTTGCAAGAAGCCGGAGATCAAGCATCAAGGTCAAACCAAAGAATGTTATTATTAAACAAAAAGAGGAGGAGAATGGAATTGTTCAAAGTTCCAATATTGAAGAGAAAAAGATTAATGGAGAGGAAGAAAATGTGTGTCGTGAAGAAAAGAAAAAGGAAATGAGAGTGTGTAAGAGTATGCATCGCCATGAAGAAAATGAAAAGCCAAAGGTATTGAGAGCTAGCAAAAGTGCAGTTTGGGGTGAAAGTGAGATTGCTAAAAGAAATAGGACTAAGGTGAAAGAAACTCAAGAGCCGGTTTATGTACCAACTCATGAAGAATTGAACAAGAGGGTCGAAGATTTTATTGCCAGAGTTAACAAGCAAAGGTTGCTTGAAGCTCAATTGAATTGAAGATGTAGAGATTGGAGGAATGGGGTGGGGTAGAAGGGTGGGTTATTTAAGAATTAAGATTATTTAGCAGATGCAGATTTAATAAATTTTATTGATCATAAATCTGTACTAAGTAGTTAGATGAGCTTGAGCTTTTGAGTTAGATATAGATATGCTAACTGTAACGAATAATTGATCATAACCAAATTGTACTGGTGGCTAAATTATTGCTCTAAATTTTGTATTCAACAGCAAATTCCGAAATGTAGTATATATTAAATGAACTTCTTCCCGAGTTCCATCAAAAAAAAAAAAACTTCTTCCCGAGTCCATATGCATGCATGCATCATGCAGTACTATATGCTCATATATATTTTATGCATGTGATGCTGTGAAGTCTGAACTGTGAAATGAGTCGTGAAAGTAACAAAGTCTTGACTAAGAACAAATAACCTGATCAAGTCATCTAAGGGTGTCCATGCCTGCATGGAGCAAATGTATTTGACTGCCATTTATTCAGATAATGACGAAACAAGAAAATGCCATTTTATTATTTAAGTTTATATACTATGAGTCTACGAGTGTCAAATATGATATAACCATCCGGAGTTAATCACAAAATTTTAATTTTATTAATTGTCATGTCAGGAGCCTTGAATGAATATCAAAATAATGCACTCTTGACTGACTCGATAGTTTGAGTCTTTAGATGAAAATGGACATAACAAGGGATTATGTTCACTAATTGTTATATTTTGTTACCGTTGAACTAATTGTAAAGACTTAGTATAGCCCACATCATATATACAGGTGGAATTTTGTGAGCGAATGGAATACAAAGATACGGCCGGCGAAAAGAAGGGAAAGAAAATAGCAGTATGCTAAACCCTTGAAAAATTTAACCGTAACCGAATAAATCTTAGCAATTTATTAAAATAAAGTAAATTTCTATAGTAAAATAAAAATGAAAAGTTATAATCAAAATTTGAAAGGCCTATAAACACGCAATAAATTTAAAACGAGTGGAGTTTTGGGTTGTGAATCACGATCATAAAAATATAAAAGAATTATTATAGTTTAGAAATGCCATAGAATAAACAAATGGAATACTAAACTTTTTAACTAGTGCATTGGTAGGGTGGTGATTCGATCAGAGTCACAAAGGAGCCACTGTTTAATTTCAACAATTGACCAGGTAAACGAGACTGTTTAATTTCAACACCAAAGTGTTCTTTGCTTAGCATAGAAGACACCCAGATTTAGGCAAACAAAAGTTGTAACTCGGCGTGCGAGAATTATTGTCTAGTTTGGCGTGCTTATAATGTTGTCCATTGACAAATACTAAAATGAAAAATAATGTAAAGATGGGGAAGCTTTTAACATTAATAGAGTTTTGAATAAGGTAATGGTTTATGCTTTTAGTTTGTGGCTTTCCACTTTCCACTTATGGCTAAAATAATTAAAAACTTTTACTCAAATCAAGTACATATACTCAAAGCAAGTACATATGATATACAGCTTGTGACCTCGAGCTTATCCTAAACTTTCGAGGGATAATATCATTAATGTTTTCTAAACTAATATAGTGTAATACCAACGACACCCCGTATAATTTCAATATATTAGCAACACTCCTCATAGTTAACACGGGTAGTTTAAAACAAAAGTCATTTTTGTTTTAATTATATATATTGGATATAATTTTATCAAACACAAATTTTATTAAAATTAAAAATATATACCTTTTGAGAATAGAACCCAATTATAACGGACCAAATTTAGCTGTTTTTTTTTTTTTTTTTTTTCTAAATGAAAAAGTAAACCCTCCTCGCGCGACCCTCCAATTCGTATTATTTTTTCTTTTAAGTTAATGTCAATGCCATTGAAAATAGTTTACTAAGTAAATCCCATGGAGGGATGGAAAAATGTATTTTCTTTAGAAGACAGACGAAAATAAATTTACACATTACAAGGTTGAATGTGTTTGCTCAGCTCGACAGAGTAAGTCAGCCTTATTCAATCTCTCTTCCATATTCTTACTTATTTCAATAAGGGAATTAATTAAATTTCTAAAATCTTATGAAATATTAATTATTTAAATGTAGAAAAATAAATATTCATTCAAGTTTCTAGAAGAAGTAAAAGGAGACTTCAAGTTTTCTTTAACTCCACATGTGGCGTCCAACACCAGAATCTCACTGAACATCTTAGATATTCGTAGATTCTTTTATTATTTCTCAAATAATAACTTCCAAATAAATTCAATTGGGATTGATTTTAATATTATTTATAAATAAAAAATCGTAGAATCATAAATTCTAATGACTGCCTATGTGAAATTCATAATTTCATTAATTAATTAATTAATCTAGATCAATATAATTAATTTATTAGTTAATAATATTAAATAGTTATTGATTAGTCAATCATTTTATCTAGCTAATCTCAGAAATAAAAATCATTTTCTACATGCACATAAAAATGACTTGCATTCTGGAATATAATTTGTGTAGGTGGTTGAGATGTGAAAAGAGCATATGGATCTATGATACAGAACCACAATGTCATGAATTAACTACACACTTTTTGAGCTAGTGATTAGTATAATATAATTTTTGTAAAGATCATATAATTCAATCTGGTTTCACATAATAAAAATTACTAGTTACGAATGCCTAATGCTATATATGGTTATTTCTAGTTATATCTTTCCTAATTTTGTGGTCCATGATTTAACAGGTAGAATTTGTGTCCTTGTTAACCACACATTAATTAAATCCTTGGTTTCGATTAGTATCCATAGTCATATTATGAACTGAGCAGTTAAATAAGACAATGACTTGCTAATTGTGACAAGTAAAACGTATAATTCAGGATTACACTTTGTCCAATCACATTCTTAAATATTTGCCAATAATCCCTCCAAGATATATTAGATGTTGTGGAGTATGATAACATCATGATATATGAGTAAACAGAAATGAACAAGAGTCTATAAAAGACGCGAAATTCTAAAGTACATCGCACAATTCGATGAACAAAACTCTACTATATGGCTATGCTATATGTATCTCGACGTTTTTTTTTTTTGTATTACTAGCAAATTTTCATCTATCTTATGTTAATGTATTCATTCATGAAAAGTACAGAAACATTTTCTGTATTGTTTTGGAAAGAAAATATTTGTGACTCATTTGCACGAACTATGAGCACTTACTAAGGTTTTGTTCATATTATCTTTGTTGCTATTTTTCTTCTTTCTGAACTTAGGCTACAATAGAATGAGACTTTGGAGACTTTGATGATGTGGAAGCATTTAGTCCATTCAAGTTCTAAAGTATAATATTATGTAAATACCTTTCAATTTTCTTTGTTTTGATCCTTACGAATATTTTCATAATTACTCAAACCAAATGATCGATTTTTGTAATTTACTAGATTTAAGGGGATATAAATATAACTATTCCTATTTTGAAATATTTTTGCAAAAATTAATAATTTGTTTTGGCTAAGTTTAAACAAGAATTATTCAAAATTTTATAAAATGCAAATTAATTAAAGACAGCAACATATGTGCCTCACAGGTCCGGTTCAACTCTTATTTTCTGTGTATGTGTGTGTATCATCAAGATAAAAGACATTGTACGTAGTGAAGGCTTTATAACAAAATATTCTAAGATGAAATTAAATTTCTCAGATGTGACACGGATGTGAATTTATCAGGTGATAAAATTTGAAGTCGTGATAAATATAATTGAATAATTGGTGATTTGCATTCTTAAAGCCTTCCAACATCAAGAGAATTTATTAAAGAAGGTTCTGCTAATGTGTCTCATTGTAGAATTCGGTCCTTCAATGTGATTTGCATCAATTTTGAATCTTTAATTTTCTGTTCTTTTTAATCAATTTTAGTCTTGGCAAATTGCATATGATCCTCAATTTTGTGAATCTTTCGGTTTTCACACCACTTTTTGGATAATTACATCTACACCCCTTGTTGAATAGTTAATTTTACAATTTTAAGATTCTTTTATGCCTAAAAACTAAAAATAAAAATATTTAAAACTTGATATTTGACTATAGAATAACTTTAACATACAATCTACTTGATTATTTTAAACGTAGATGTAAAAATTATTTGGATTCAATTTTTAAAATTGAAATCTCATTGTATCAATTATATTTTCAGTTAGTTTTGCTAACATGTAAGTTATACACTAAATTGAAATTAACAAAATATTTTCAAAGTTATTTTAATTTCTTCTAAATATATTAATTTATCTATTAATTTTCTTGAATTAAAAACCTTCCCTTACCCCTAATCCACCACAACCCACTCCACCAGTACTTATCTTCCTTCTCTGTAGCACCCCAGCCCTCTAGTACCCTTCCCCAACCCTCCAATCCTTGAAATCAAACCATAACAATTCCGGTACTGACATTAAACCACTTTTACTTGTAATTTTGCCTTTCTTGCATTTATGCCATTTCGAGTGACTCTGCAACTTCTTCTTAAGGGGCGGGATGCATCCGTCTCAAAGTCAAATGCTATTGAATCTGGAACACTTCTCCTTTGAGAAAGAGATAGGAAGGCACAATATAATCATCAAATTTTCGAAGAGTTTTATTCTCTTCCCTACCATTGTTCAATTAACTAATACGAATTAAAGGCTCAACTGGTAGAATAAATCAGCAGCTTGTTTAGAATGTGGATCATGGGTATTTGACCTTCAGGTGCCCCTAATCATCCCTCCAGTCCCCTTTCCCAATGGAGGCCAAAGATGATTCATTTGGTATTGCTAAGGATTTATTTCATTTAAGGTATGGATTTTCATAAAAACTTTTAAAATGGAATTGATTCTATTTTATTCAAATTTTGTATGTCGTTTTTATTGCTCTATCTGCACAAATATATTAATTTTGTGATGATCATCCAACAAGAATCTCATTTAAATAATAATGTATTATAACTTCTGGATTTGGTTATTTCTATAATAAAATACAATATAAATAATTGGTGTATTATAACTTCTGGATTTGGTTATTTCTATAACAAAATACAATATAAATAATTGGTGTATTTAACTCTGGATTTGGTTATTTCTATAACAAAATACAACATAAATAATTGGTGAATAATATGAGTGAAAACACAAACTTACCTCAAAAATTTTGATTAAACATTTATGTTATACAGTTAAAGGTAAACGCACCGCGCTCTAAGATCCAAAAAGGAAAAAAAAAATGCAACACTTTCCTCTAATACATTGTTTAGTTCTCAAATATCTTGTTAGCGTGTTATTCCTAAATAATGTGTTATCTCTACTATACTATTATATAAAGAAAGCAATATTGAACACATTGATACGCCAAACTTTTGATTTCAAATTTTATGTTTGGGCGAACAAGAGTCTCATATAGAAAAGATGGGAGAGAGAAACTGGATATATAAGAATAAGTGATATCTCCATTGGTGTTAGGTATTTTGGGGTGAAGTCCAAAAGCAAATCCATGAGGGTATGTGATCCAAAGTGGACAATATCATACCATTATGGAGGGGTAATTTTCATCCACCTCCCATAAAGTTTCATACCTTGGCATACAGCCTCCTGAGGTTTCATAGTTTGGCATATAGGCCCCCAAGGTTTCACTCATTGGCATATACCCCCCCCCCCCCCCCCCCCCCCCGAGGTTTCAATTGTTTTGCATATACCCCCCATGAGGTTTCAATTCTTTTGCTTATACCTCCCTTCCATCCATTGACCCTTAATTAACTATTAAAAGTGAGGGTAAATATGTCATTCTTTATACTTTAAAAAATAAAAACTTATTTATAATTAATTATTAATATGTTAATTAACTTAAACATAATCCATTTGTTCTATTATCTAAATTAAGCATGATTTATTTTAAATTATATTAGTTCATTAGCAATTTTGGATTTGCAAATTTAATTTTTTTAGAAGTTTTTAAGTAGTTAAAATTTGACATGATTAGGAATTTTATACCTTATGGTCATTTGCTTATTTTTAATATTTAGAGAAAATTTTGCAGCATTTTTACTAGAAATTCTGAATATTTTATTCTTATGCGCTATTGTTGATGATTATATTGATTAAATGATATTTTTATTAAATATCTATCTTATTAATATGTTACATATGTAAAATAAAATATAGAATAAAAAGAATATGTTTCTAAATATTATTATTTTTTGCTAGAGAAAATAATGCCCATTAATGGACCAATATGATTAAAAATAAAACATGCTTAATTTGAATATTTAGACAAAATTTGAATATATGGATTATTTCTAAGTTAATTAGCAAATTAATAACCATAACTAAATTTTAATATTTTAAAGTCTAAAAAAATTACATATTTACCCTCACTTTTGATAGTTGACTAAGGGTGATAGATGGAAGGGAGGTACATGCAAAAGAATTGAAACCTCAGGGGAATATATGCAAAAGAATTGAAACCTTGGGGGGAGTATATGCCAATGAGTAAAACTTAGGGGGCTATATGCCAAAATATGAAACCTCAGGGGGCTATATGCCAAAGTATGAAACCTCAGGGAAGGTGGATGAAAATTACCCTATTATGGAGATATATATTTCTAACAACTAGTATCAGAGTTAGTATTCCAGTCCATGTGAGTTATATTTTATACACTGACTCATCACTGTCAGTTCAAGAATCAATTTAGCGTATATTCAACATAATAATATTATTATATTATAAAACATAAAAATTATAAAGAAGAGTTCTATGTTACATAGGCAAACTAAAAAGAACCATTTGTTCTCAACTTCCATATTAAGTATTTTCACATGTGGTTTCAGAAATTTCAATTAATTTATTTGCAATGGTTGATGTGTGTGTGCAAAACATTATTTAAGTGGCCAACTCATGATAATGATGATTATATATTTCATAATACATATTTAAATAATTTTATTAAAATATAAATAATTACTTAAAACTATAATAAAAGCTTAGATGTGCGGGAGTACCACGTGCCACAAGGGCTAGTATATGACGAAATGTCATTGAGATTTGTAAAAAAAATTATTAGGACGGTATGTGCTGTGTTATTTCAAGTTTAGAGAGCAAAAATGTTGATTTTTGGAATCCTAGGGTTGAAGTCCTAAAACTATTTTTGGAGAGATAAAGTTCTATTATTCCTGAAATAATAAAGATGGACAATGATAGTCATGATATGGACTATTTTCAAAGGTATTTGCTATATTATTATCATTATAATAATGATAATAATATTTATTGTTGTTTTTGGTGACTTTGTTGGTGATGTTGTTGTCGGTGGTGGAGGTGGTGTTGTTGTTGTTGTTGTTAATATTAGTATTGAAAAAATTATACATAATTAAAATATGGTATATTAGATTTGTAATGTATATGATTGTGGCTGCTTGATCTTGAACGTGTTCATAAATCTTCTCATGTATACAAATTAACTTTTTGTGGTCATGAATGATATTAAGTTGCTGGACAAAGTGATAGTGAAAAACATCAAGCTCATCCAAGAGATGGAAAATTTTCCTTTATAGGTTATTCTTCAGGAAAGAGTATATTCTGCATCCTATCACAATCCAAACAAAATAATAATAAGGAAAGATTTATTTTATCATTTATAATATCGATGATGATAATTGATGTGGAATGTTTTTGTCAGTCTTTGTGTCAACTTAGTCAATGTTCCATGTTAGATGTTTCATTCCCTGTTGAATATTATAGCAGCTTTCGACTTTGAAACCTGCACTAAAACACCACACGTGAACTAAGTCGGAGCTTTTGATGCATAAGTCAAAAGTGTTTGAATTGAGAAAGCAAGTAGCTGAGAAGCTAAACATGTCAAAATGGCTACACTATTATAGGTCAAAATTGACTCTCTAGGATAAGTTGAATTTCGTGCTACATAGCTCTAAAACACAGATAGCTCTAGAATGTTGTAGTAAATAATATTACGTACGTACCTGGGAAAGACGATTTGACTTGTGTTTATAGACAATCATTTTCATAATTACCGGAACCCGATGAGCCAAGCCTCGTGGGCTTTTCCTTGATAGCTCGAAATTTTATATTTGGACACATAGAAAGAAAGTGGTTAAACAAGTCAAATTCTGCAACACCTCGAAATAAGGAACATGTCGAATTTGGGCCAAAAAGGTCGAAAGTAAAGCATGTAGGCCGGGTTTTGACATGTGTTTCAACTTTGCCCGGTCTCACCGTTTTGGCTATATCTCCTTCTCTAGATGTTGAAATTTTAATCTGATTTTTTATTTGAAAACTATAATTTAGCAGCTTTCCATAGATACAAGACTCAAATAATTTGGAGTTGAATTCATATGTCAAATGGCAGCTCAAAATTATAGGTCGAAATTGTGTCTTGAGAGCTTCTCCACCCCTTTTGTGTTGTGTCTTGGGGGTAATTATAGATACTTGTGTGGGCCTGGGCCTATAGGTCTAAATTTGATTTGAAATAGGCCCAAATAGGTCAGAATTAGGCATCATAGGTCGGAATAAGGGCCGTAGCCCGAAATTTTGCCCTATGCTTCAACTTTACGCAGTCTTACCGTTTTGACCACAACTTCGTCTATGGATTTGTAAACCACTTTTCGCATTGAAAAATATACATTTGTATATTTCAAATGATATATGAATATTTATTGATTAGATCCATAAAATTCTTGGGAGTCCGGCAAGTTCACTTATTTGTATCTTTTGATTCTCAAAATTTATCGACCAACTCATGCAAGCATGGCTTTTTCAGAACATGTCACGTATCAAAAACAAACTATGGCACATTAATAAGAATAAGAAAATAAGAAAACTAGTATAGAAGACTTCTTGTAATAGAAAAATTATTTTTTTACTTGTTCAACATGTATAAACACTTCTAAGTTCTAACTATTTACATCTAAGGACCAAGTATTGCTACACCCTCTAAGTATGGTGCTACAAAACTTTTTTAAGGTTTGAAAAATTACAATAACCTCCTCTCAAATTTAACACTCTTAAAAACGTAAATATAATTTGCTGATGTCATCATGCTATAAAACGAACTTCGATACTTCTATCTCTGATCAATAAATGATTTGAAATAAGTATTGAAAGTTGAAACTACATATACACTTTGTGAAACTTCAATTTTATATAGAACAAAAACTAACGCCCTTGGAATAGTCTCTTTGGCAGCTTGCTATTATCGATTTGATTTTCTTTTAATACAACAAAAATGGAATCCAAAATTATAGAATTGAACTTTGAAAGTGCAAACATGGTATCAAATTAAGAAAAAATCGATTTTGACTTTCCTTCTAGTACTTTTCCTCTAATCTTTATTGGGCTGCTGCATTATTAGGGAATGGTTTGACCCGTAAGCCACCAAATAAAGCCCATATGCTTTTGTTTCATCTGATTTTTGTAAACAATTTGGACGCATCTGGTCTTGTCCATCCCCTCTTGTCTTTTGTGTGCATGGCGCACGAGGCACCATACGCCGACTGCAAGGCACATGACATATTAGGGGTCAGAATCACCCTCTTTAGCTAATTAATAATCAATTTTTATTCGCAAATTGCAAACTAGTACATTAGTGGTTTATGGTTTTATTGTATTGCCTTGTCCATATACAGCATGAGAGGGACCATCACCTTACACAAAGCGTAATGCTTATGAATTGGTTGGCCGTTGGCAGCATGAAATTGCATTTTGACCTGGCTACAATTCTATATCGTTTTGATTTGACTAGTTTGTCATTTATAATTTTATATACACACTTCACATCGATTTCCTTTATTTCTTTTCATTTTTAACACAATTAACATGAATCTGTTTACTACTTAAATGCCGACCAACTATAATATAAAAGATTCTTGAGTTTATAAAAAATATAGATGTTGCCACGATTGTGGTTTTCTAAAATATATTTTACTAACCCCTTTCTTTTAGAAAATTACGGTACAAAACTTTGGAGACTAAATTGTATGTCCTATCAGAAATTATAACTAACAAAAGGAAGGGAACTAGTACCCCTCAATTACATGTGACTCGTAACTTAATTAATGAATATTGGACACCTACCTACCTTAATGAGGATTTGTAATAAGTTGTTGATGTTTAAATTTTGTATTTTTATGTGGACTGTTCCAATATGAACTCAATTATTTTTATACGATCAGAGGCTTACCTTCAGAATATACTGAAATTAAATTCCGTTCAATATATAACGTTAAGGGGTTAGCCCCTAAACTTATCAAAGAAAAAGGGTTAGCCCTACAATTTTCCAAAAAACAGAGGGGGGGGGGGGGGGGGGGGGGGGCTGTTTAACCCTAACTATTGAGCCTTGTTTTTATTCAATTTTGTTCTAATTCTCATATTAGTAATAAAAACTCAACTTCTCTTCATAAATGGATAAAAAAAAATATTCACTATTTAGGTCAACTTAGTATATAAATAAACACAAGGAAATAGAAAGTATTAGATTGACAAATTGGTGTGTTTTTTATATTCACAATAGCCTTTCATGGCAAAGCCCAACCACCAAAGCTACTAAGGCATACAATACATACGAAAGCAGCCTTTCGGAGATCTCAAGAGTCTGTCTAGTCTAACCCCCCTCGGCATCTCCGAAGCTTACATACAATCAATCTCTCTAACAAAAACACACCCATTCTTCATTCATTCACTCAAAGTTGCAATCTTTTTTCATACAAAAAACAAAAAAGAAGAGATTTTTGAGGAGGGATAATAATGGCTTCTTCACTCTCTTCACCAAATCACTGTTGTTCTTCATCATCCGCTTATTCCAATTCAACCTCAATTGGGTTTCATCAAAATCACAACTTTATTCCGTTTTCTGTGGCTTCTCCTAAAAGATTGGGGTCAAAGAATGTTTCTTTACAATCGAACCGCAACAGTTTTGCGAATGTCGTTCTCATGCAAGATGGTTTGTTTTTTATGCCCTTTAATTTGTTCACCTGTTTATTTGCTGTTTTGTTGATGAATTGATGGGAAAATCTTGATGTTTGACTGTTTTTATGTGGTGTTGAACTGTATGGATTTATTGACTTTCTTGGGTGTTTGTTTGTGCTGCTGTTCAGAAGTGATTGTTTGAGATACTCTGATTATTTAGTCAAAATTAAATTGATAGGAGAATGAAAAGACTAGCTTTTAAATCCGAGTTCAGTAAAAATCTCAAGTTTTGACTTTTGTTAGCTTATGTTTTCTAACACAGAAGCAAAAAAGGGCAGAACCATCTTAGCAAAATTGGTTTTCTTTTCTTATCTTGCCATTAAAAAAAAATACTACATGGAAAAAGATATATTTTTTAAGGATTTGTTAAAGTTATTGACAATGTAATGTAAACATGGAATCCATTTGTTCAATGATGCCGAAAAATTTATGTCGTCCTAACAACAGATGGATTCTTTTAGGTGCTTTGGCAGCTAAAATTGTCGAAGATAACGCTCCTTCAAAGAAATTGAAGGAGAGCCTTTCATTGGTTAACCCTCCAGAGGAACACGAAAAGCCAATCGATTCAAATGTGAATGGTGATAAAACCTCCGTCAGTATTACCGTGGTAGGGGCCTCAGGGGACCTTGCCAAGAAGAAGATATTTCCTGCTCTGTTTGCACTTTACTATGAAGGTTGTCTTCCTGAGGTATGGTTCATTTCTCGATAATCATTGCCATACTTTTACTTATATAAATCTCATATGAAAATGCAATTTGCTTGTTGAAATGTGTTTGGACCTTGACGTATAAATATGGATTGATCTTTTGCTTTTCAATTGGTTTCAGCACTTCACTATCTTTGGTTATGCTCGTAGTAAGATGACGGATGCAGAGTTAAGAAATATGGTTAGCAAGACTCTTACTTGCAGAATTGACAAGAGGTAATCCCTGCTTAACTTTCTGCTACGCTTTCAGATTCACTGTTCTGTTATAAACGCCTATTTTTAGATATTTTATGGCACTTGTGAGACCCTTTGAGCAATGATTTCTATCATGTGCATTCAGGGAAAATTGTGGCGAAAAGATGGAACAATTTCTAGAAAGATGTTTCTACCACTCTGGCCAGTATGATTCTCAGCAAGATTTCAAGGAGTTAGATGAAAAGCTCAAGAAACATGAGGTAATATGAAGTGGGGATAGCTTCGATTTTTGTGTGAATACTTGGTCTCATAATTTATGACTGAAGGTTATGTGATGTATCTTCATTTGTGATGCGTGTTATGGAGCTCGATTTCAAAGCTATATTGCTATACTGTATATGCACTTAAATCTTTTGTCTAGAAAGCTAATGTTCTCTTCATTCTTTAGGTTCATTCTTCCAAATTGGTTGTGGCGTGAAATTCTTTGAATATTTGCAACTATGCACAGTTCTAAGTTTTTTGGAATCATCAATGCTAGTACTAATACTTGCTTCATTCTTTCGATTTTCTCGTTGTATATTATAAGAATTGAGAACTTTGATCACAGACGTTTAAGTCATAGTTAGATACCACTACCTTGCTCTGTTATCAATTAAAAATGTATCCTTCCTATGTAAAGTAATGCCCACAGGAATATGTTTTACCCTACAATATAATCACATTGTATATCTTTCCCTTCCAAATTTATATTTAAGTTTCTAACAATGATTGCCTTGTGTAGGCTGGAAGAATTTCGAATCGACTTTTTTACTTATCAATCCCACCAAACATTTTTGTGAATGCGGTAAAATGTGCTAGTCTCTCGGCTTCTGCTGCTAATGGCTGGACCAGAGTCATCGTCGAAAAACCATTTGGTCGAGATTCTGAATCATCAGCTGCTTTGACTAGTTCTCTCAAGCAATACTTAGAGGAGGATCAAATTTTCAGGCAAGTTACTTGAATTGAAATTATTTTATTCACTTTCTTGGAATGGTGGTGTGATAAGTTGATGGATCAGTTTGCTTTTGTCTAACAATATTCATCTGTGACATTCCTTGTTTTACAGGATAGATCACTATCTTGGAAAAGAGCTAGTAGAGAATCTTTCTGTCCTGCGATTCTCAAACCTTATCTTTGAACCTTTATGGTCAAGGCAATATATTAGGAATGTTCAATTTATATTCTCTGAGGACTTTGGCACCGAAGGAAGGGGAGGGTAATTTCTCTTGCTTCTTTAGCATTTGAGAAAGGCATAATTATTTTACATCCATGAAATTTTGTCTTGTTACAGCAAACCCCTAATACTAAATAAATAAAAACAATACATATGGGCTCCTCCTTTTTCCGAATAGCCACGGAAATACCCCTTGTAGCATTGTGTCTTTGAATTGTTCAACTCTTGGGGGGTGTTATTATACCTTTTAGAATCATGATTCATACGCAAGAACTTATGTTTGTCATTCTCTCTTTTTTTTTGTTGCACCAGCTACTTTGATCATTATGGAATAATTAGAGATATAATGCAAAATCATCTTCTCCAAATGCTGGCCATCTTTGCCATGGAAACTCCTGTCAGTTTGGATGCGGAAGATATTAGAAATGAAAAGGTCTTTAATCTATTCCTGCCCTTCTATATTTGAAAAATCTGCTTTCCCTTAAGAGTCTTAACTAATTTCAACTAACAGGTTAAAGTTTTGCGCTCCATGAGGCCTTTAAGCGTCGATGATGTGGTCATAGGACAGTACAAAAGTCACACAAAAGGAGGTGTTTCTTACCCGGGATATACAGATGATAAAACCGTACCTAAAGACAGTTTAACCCCTACATTTGCCGCTGCAGCACTTTTTATAGATAACGCAAGATGGGATGGGGTGCCTTTTCTGATGAAAGCAGGGAAAGCTTTACATAATAGAAGGTTAGAATAATCCAAGCATATCCTGCTCCTTTTTTTTCCTTTTGACATTTTTTATTTTCATGAAGTTTTATTCTAATACAATACTTCTTACTATTATTAGAGCTGAGATACGGGTACAGTTCAGACATGTTCCTGGTAATTTGTACAACCGGAACTTTGGTACTGATCTTGACCGAGCAACAAATGAGCTTGTGATCCGTGTTCAACCAGATGAAGCTATTTATCTGAAGATCAATAACAAAGTCCCTGGATTAGGAATGAGATTGGACAGAAGTAATCTTAATCTTCTATATAAAACAAGGTATTGATTTTCGAGAACTCATTTTAATAATGCCCAACAAATCTCCACTCCTTGCTACAATTTTTTGAGTGGTTTCCTGCAAAAACTTTTTTCTCGGCTGTTAATCATGCAAATATTTGATTTTTGTGCAACTGTTCCTAGAATCTATCAATTGTGATGACTAAGATTTATCTATGTATTTATAATGTTGTCCATTATTCTGATTTGAACTAAAACATGATTCAAGGAATTAGTACTCGAGATATGCTTGTAAAGTATTATTGCTTAACATGTTTGCCTTTCACTCAAAGGAGGTCATCTGTGTAGTGAAATGGTTGTATATGGTCATGACAATGTGAACAGAGCTGATAGGTTTGATGTAGCTTACATGTACACACCCTGACATTTGTCCTAATTGCAAAAACCTCCCCCTATAGTTCGAATAATTGCAGAAACATCCTAAAGCCTTTCAAACACTAGAAGTTATAAGTCACGTTTATGATGTTTTTAAAGTTTAATGGGTGTCTCAGGATATCTGAATTTTTCTTTTTAAACTTTGAAGGCGTGTTTCTGTATATACTCTAACAGGAGGAGAAACTTTGATAATTGAACGAAACTCTATGGAATTGAAATTTAATTATCCCTAATATTGGTCATATTGTAGAACCTGCTTGTATGTTATGAATGTTACTCGTGTTTAACTGGCAAATCAGATAACTCTTTAATGGGTGGTTTTAAAATTCTTGATTGGTCTTTAATGCACTCCTTTTATGTTTTATAGATACTCGAAGGAGATACCAGATGCATATGAGAGGCTCCTCCTAGATGCCATTGAAGGCGAAAGGCGGCTTTTCATTAGGAGTGACGAATTAGATGCTGCTTGGTCACTCTTCACGCCCGTACTAAAGGAACTTGAAGAAAAGAAAGTGAAACCCGAGTATTATCCTTATGGGAGTCGAGGACCAGTTGGGGCTCATTACCTTTCGGCCAAGCACAACGTTAAATGGGGCGATCTTGGTGTGGATGAATGAGAGATCTAAGTCGATGCTCTCTTAGAAAACGATAAGTTCTTCAATGTTTTTTACTTTTCAATATGAGAAAGAAAGCGAGATATTGAGTTTATTAGTGCATACTAACTTGATAGAGAAAACATGTTTTTCGTGTATTATTTATTTCCAGCTTCCGTTGTGCTTTAGAACGAATAATATCGAAGTTTCATTTGAGTAAATGGATGTAAGCATTTGCTTAAATAATGGCCTGATTTGTTTCGTTGTGATCATAAGAACTAATGCATTATGTATCGTAATAAGATATGCTTGACAATGCATAAATATGCATAAGTTATGTTACAAGGTGGAGTTCGGTTCGATATTTTGAAGTGTTTACAAATATCTTAGCCTACTTTTTGATTTTATAATGCAAATTATCACCTTTGATGATATTGGGAAATATTATTTGAGGTCCAGTGGTCTATAATCTATAGTTATATATGGAGAGGAACGTTACACGTATATGTGATTTTCAGATTTGTAATTTACTAAACATAAGTTGGGGCCATATGGGTCCATTTCATTTTCATATAGTGTTCCTTTTTTGCTGGAATTCTTAAGTTATACATAATTGAGGTTAAATCGGTCATCGCGATTTTTCTCTAAAGTTCAAAGGTGTTGATATTTGTCCGAACTGAAAATGACCTCTGTAGTGAACCCTTACTGGCCTGAAGAAGTAGATCAGGACGTAAAAGGGAATTTGAATGTCACTTCTCCGCAAACTATTGCGGTTATTTACTTAATCCCTAAAGTTATGGATGTGGTCATTGACTTGAATTAGGATAAATTACATCTACAGACCAAATTACAAAATTTCTCCTACCATTTGAACAATTGTAAAGAAAACTATAAAGCTTCAGAAATATATATAAAAGAAGTTTTATTTAGGGATAACTACAGCCACACCCCCTGAGTTTTTATGTAATTATAGAGACCTCCCCCGTGGTTTAGAAAATAACAGTGACAGCCCAAGAAGGTCCTACCGTTAAAACTGTAGAAGGAATATGTCGTTATTAAGATGAAGTTATTGTAAGACATCCATTCTGTCCTTGGTCAATTTTAATATGGACTTTGCACAAAACTTGGACCAAATTACGATGGGGTGTGTCTGATATATTTTAGAGATAATTACAGTTACACCCCTTGAGGTTGGGTTACAGTGACACCCACTGAAGCTCACACAACCCTTACATGGAGGTCCACTAGTTAAAACTCTAGAATGAATATGTTGATTTAAGTCTTTTGCTATTAATTTTTAAATCTCACATATTACTAATTCTTTTATTAAGTGAAGTTAGAAATTAATGATAATCTTTAAATATTTGAATATAAATTTCTATCCCTTCAGTAATATCTGTAGTTATTAGATTTAGTAAAATCTTAAAATTAAAATATGAAACTAGGTTATTTGAAAGTTTTTTTTAATTTTTAATTTTAAAATGAACATAAGCAAATAATTATATAAAGGAAAAAACATTGATTGCATCTTCCCTCATTCATTCCATTTCCACCTTCAGCACTTCATAATTTTTTCAAACCTGAGTTCTGTTCTTCAGTACTTCCCTCCATCATTGTTTATTTTGCAACCTCCAATGGGATTTGGAACTAGGTGAAAAGCATTCTTGAGTGGAAATTCAAATGCCAAAATTAAACAAAGTGTCTATTAACTAATAAAGTGCCACAATTTCTTACCAGATTCATATATATTAACTGATGAATGATTCGATAACTTATAAAAGTGCCACTCACCTCTTCAACAATCTCTCCGCCAATATCTTGACTACAAATGGTTATCACCCACCATCTTAAACACCCTGTCGATCGATGGATGGTTTAAGGAGAGGGAGTAGGGTGGATGTAGGGGGCCTGTTACCATTTATTTATTTTCTTTCTATTAGAGCTTACCTAATCAAAAAAAATAAAAATTTATTTTGGAATAGGGTTGACCCATTTTGTTAAACCAGGCCGAGGCATTGAACCGGTGAGGCACCGGTTCACTGGTTTTACAGGTCGAATCGGTTCCAACCGGTGTCATGACAAGAGACTGGGTCCCGGTCCAACAGGTTCGACCGGCCAGGCCGGTCCGGTTCTAAGAACACGAATTTGAATCGTTGATTGACCGAGGCTATTAATGTCTTCTTACAATTTGTAAATTCTAGTGCTTTTATCTTAATTTTTTTGAATGGGTATTTCTGTCTTTTTGATAATTTTGTAAGACAAATAAAGTAGATTTAGTTTGAGGGGTGTCACTGTAATTTTTCAGACTACGTGGGAGGTTTTTGTAATTACACCAAACTTAGGAGGTGTAATGGTAGTTATCCCTATATTTTATAAAGTTTAGAAAGTTTTTACACAATATTATTGAAAGTTAAAAAATGTTTGAAACTTATTAATAACATTACAAAATATTTTTACTTACAACTTCTACTTAATACAAACTTTTGAAAGTTTAAGTTTTAAAAAACATATATTTTTTTTTTTTATAGTGAACACTTCTAGTTTGAAAGTAAAAAATACAAGCTTTCTTGTTAATAATCTCACATATTGCTAACTTTTTTTATTCATCGAATACGTTTAAGGGATTAAGGCAGTGACCTCGTTACGATTCATAGATAATCTCAAATATTTACAAATTGTTTGAAAATTTTAAAAGCTATTATTTTTTTTAATTTAAATTAAATAAGAAATTAAATAAGACAAAAGGAAATGACCTCTCGCTCGTTCAACCCCCCACCCCCCGCAAGGAACCCCGACCCCATCGCAAAAAGGGAAGAAGCATCGTGGGAGAGTTTCTCGAATTAACTAGGATGCACATATACTTCAAAAAAACACTCATTGCCCGATACGCGTGATACGTCGCGTGGGATGTCCAGTTTTTATTCTGCTAGATACGCGTATTGGACATGTCATACGGGCGCATACTATAAGTTTTGATCTTTTCTGATGAGTTTTGATAGTTTTCTAAAATATGAAGTGGGTTAACTTGGTAGAATCTCTTTGACTTCTGATTTATGGCAGGGTACCAGATCACTTCATTTTAGTTGCATTACCACACATTAAATAGATAAAGATTGGGCTATGAGTAAAAGAATAATTGAATTTGCACGATTAGATTCGCCTCACGACGTGGAGTGTCTATGCGATGTCACAATGTCCTCTTTATAATATTGGAGTATAAAAGACAAAATTATGAGCATTTCTTTAGATAATGCTAGTAACAATATAAAAGCTATAAAGGTACTTAAACCGGTAATGAATCTTATACTCGGGGGCCAATTATTTCATGTCAGGCGCATATGTCATATTTCGCTTTTATGTGTTAAAGATGGACTATCAGTGTTAATAGAATCAATTAATAGAATTAGAGTTTGTTTATCGATCTCACATTAACAAATATCCTAGTAGAATACATGAATTTAATATTGTGTGTAAATCACGCCGCATGTCCATTATACATATTTGTCTTGTGCATGTCATCGTGTGCTTACGGACACAAGAAATTGATTGAAATCGAAAAGTGTAGAGTTTTGCATGATTTGGAAAGACGTGTTCGACCAACAATATAGAGAAAAAACTTTGAGGAATGTTGAAACGGTCTTGGCAATTGATGAATAAGAGGAAAATGAAGACGCAACCATACCATATGATTTTACAAATATCCACTAAATGTTGGAAGAAACATTTTTTTTTTGTTAACCTTTTATGTATTTATTAACGATCTTATTTTGAAGTTCACTTTTTATGTTTTTTTTTAGTTAACATTTTATGCACTTTTCTTGTAGTTAGTAGTTATTAAAATTTATCCCTTTCTTTTTAAGCTAACCATTTATGTATTTTTTACTAGTTAACAGTTTTTAGGTTGCATCTTTTTATGAAAGTTTGGGTGTAAAGATGAATTATAAATCACCTATGTATCTAAGTTGCAACATTTTCTTCTGTTCACAAGTCAATGAAGCTAGTCGTTTTTTAATGTATGTGTGTTAATTACTTCATTTCTTTTCCAGCGTTTTCAAAATTAAACCTATAATTTTGAAGAAAAATATTACATGTGGGTCGTGCTGGGCAGATCTACGAGGAATCCAGCCTAGCACGGCATGGCCAACACTTTTTCCATATTCATAGAAAACTAAGCGGATCTGGAAAATTTTATTTTCCAACTGATTGGTAGCAAAGAAAATTTTGGATAAGAATGGAAAAGATAGGAAAATGGAGGAAAATCAAAACATTGAGAATTTTTGATTTTCCTCCAAAATTTATCTAACAATTTATATCTTATGTTTTGGAACAAATCCTGCAATTTTTTATTTTGGCGATAGTCAATTCAATCCAAAATGTAGCGAAAGAATATTATTCTGAAAACTTTTTGATTTCCCTCCAATACAAAAGGTGAGAAAAGTCATTACTCAAAAAAAATCTATTTTTTAAAATTTTCCCATTCCCACCAACTCAAGAATTATATAAACACTTTCAAGATCAATATTTTAATTTTACAAGTTTTTAAATTGATAATTTGACTTATTTTATAAACTCTATTTTTTGTATTTTAGTTGCATTGAATAATAGTTTTACTTGAAGGTTGAAGATATTAAATTCATATTATTTTGTATTATTTTATCTTAAATATATTTATATTACCTTGTAAATTTAATATATATTAAAGTAAGTTAGCATTATATCTTTTAACTTGGATGATTTGTTTCCAATAAGTTGCAGAAATTGTTTTTTTTTCTAAAAAAAAAACTTGATAAAATATATCAATTTATTTTATAAAAAGTAACTTTAAATATTAGTTTATTTATTTTTTAAAGTATAATAATAGTTTTTACAATGTTAACTTGATGACAAGTAAGCAAACTAATAACATTTTTTCGGAAAACTAAAGTAATGCCAATCACATGGAAGTTTTTCTGAAAATTCCTACTTTCCAGATTTTTGTTCCCTTTTCCACCATTTTCCATGGAACTAACCGGAACCTAAGGGAAAACACATTTTGAATACACGGGAGCAGTTTTTGTTCAAACAAAAATAGTTTATAGTTGTTGTATCTTGAGAGGAAGTCGGTCATGTTATATCAAGAACTACATAGATGACTCTTCGTTTTAAGGAAACTGCGTATTCATAGTTATCAACTTTGTGTGTACTTTTCCTGCTATTCCAAGTTGAGGTTGTTTTAGTTGTTGCAACTTGCAATTCACTCATGTAATGTTTATTATTTTAATCAGTGTTTTTAAAACCGGACCGGTCCGGCCGGTCAAACCGGTCGGACCGGGACCCGGTCCCTTGTCCGTTCACTGGTTTTGACCGGTTGAACCGATTCAACCACCGGTTGACCCGGTTTAACCGGTAAAACCAGTGAACCGGTGCCTTGCCGGTTCAAAGCACCGGTTCGATTTTAAAAACACTGATTTTAATATTTTAAAACTACACCAGCTTGTTTCGTTTCTTTATTACAGTACTATCACACTCCTAACAATTTTAAAATGGTAATTTCATGGTAAAATGATTTTCTCTCTTGATGTAACTTTTCCTTATCTAGCGTTTAGCCCAACTCGATGGAGTTTCATTCACAATAACGACTGTTACCTCTTTATGGAAAAAGACACAAATTGTACAACTAACCACGCATTAAATTCCAATTTGAAATGGACAGTACTCTACAATTCCATGTTACCCAAGTTTTAGGAGACAGCAAGAATAGTCAATAAAAACAAGCTTGATAATGATTTGTTACCTGAAAAAATTTCAACCATTTCTCACTCAAAATATTGAAACAACGAAGCTTGTCGAAGAAAATTCAGGAGATTGATTGAACTTTTTTGAAAAAAAAAATATCTATGCATATTATATTACATAGCCTTTTTTAAATGAAGAAACTTTGAATTCAAGGGATGCTAAATGATATTTCAACAACTTTGCTTTTAAAAGGGTCCCCAGTTGTCTTCAAGCTGGGCAACATCTCACACAAAGCGACACCAGAACCGATCATCACGCCCACCTACCCATTGCTATCAATTTCTATAAAAATATCTCAATAAAAAGTAAACAACCATTGCAAAATCTGGAAAAAGTATCGTGTTGAAATTAGTTTTGGTATCTAACCGGTATAAAATGGGAAATACTAGTAAATACAGTATTTCTTCAGCCTTCTAATTGTATAACATCGAAATAATTACACGTACACCCAAGGAAGTTTGGTTTAAATTCATAAACGTCAAAGTATTGCTCGAGTAATTACATATATAATTAGTACTCCTTTAAGTTTTAAGAACGTGAAAAAATAAAAGTTACGATTGACGTTTTAAATTCTTTTTGAAACACTATGACTATGGGAGGTGTCTATAGTTAAAACGTAAAGGGTGTAAATGTAATTAACCCTAGTGATTTTGCTGTACGAAAATGTCCCGAAATTTGAGGAGTTTGGTACCTCGATACTTCCTGTGTGAAATTGAGAACCACTAACATGCCAAATTGAGCAGCCTTTCACGCCACAAAAGTAGTAAAAATCAAATTTGACGGGATCTTAAATTGAGTCTAGCTATTATTATATAATCAAGTAAGTTAAAAGAGAATAACTAAACCTACGGCTTAAAGAAATTTTATATGAATTTTAGATAATCAAAGAAAAACACTTTGAAATTTGAATTTTTTTAAAACACAACAAGTAGGGGTCTTTCTTATGCTTTTCAAGCTTTAAGGTGACGTGACTACTCAAGCTTCAAAAAAACAAAACAGAAAATTAACTATTTTATCTTTACTAAACCAAATATTAATGTGTGGAAATAACTATTCTAATTTAACTAAAGTAAAAATAGGAGGACAAATTGGTTTCATTCTTTTTGTCATATTTGATACCTACACACAAACAAATCATCGAGCCACGTCGAATGCAAATCAAGGTTAAAATAGTCAAATTAATGAGTAAAATCCAGAGTTAACAAAGAGATCGTAATTAACCGGTAGGTCGAATTTCGACCAATACTCTTATGAATTCGACCTATTCTATAAAGTATACTATTCTACCCATTCGAGGTATTTCTATTCTCAAACCCGCTAACCTATTGCTCATACGATTTGCCCCATCCTATGAAAAGTTACAACATATCCCCAACTATTCAAAATGTGCTAAGTGCCCCCTTAGACCAAATCTAAGGCAAAACATGTAGAAACATATTCAAATTGAACGGTTGATCAACTACTCAGGGAGCAGTTTGCATACTTTTTGAAAGGTTGGGGAGTATGACATAATTTTCATAGGTTGGGAGCACTCGCACGTGGGCAATAGATTAGAGAGTTTGATGCATTTTACCCTTCTATTTATTGTTTTGACCTAATAATCCGAGTTCATCAAAGACATATCAATTAACTCTTACAGTTATAATAATAATTACCTATAAATGCACTCAAACTCATCATTATAAGATATGTAACATACATTTATTACATTGTAATTCGAGTTAAATAAATCGAATTCGACCTATTCTAGAGCAAAGGGGGCTAATTTTGACATTTTGCACATTTTCTATCTAAGTGTGCATTTTGATTTATCCGCTTCGATTTACATCACCTTTAGTCTGAAAGGTGCAATGTGTAGTTCGATCTATAGGGCGTCTTCAACCTATTCGTTAAGATCTATTCGAGATTTTGACCTATTCGAAAGTTTGACTTCTAGGATTCAACCTATATATGAATTTTGTCTTAGCTACAGCAGGCTGTATTACAGCCTGCTCTCACAAAATGTGTGGGACCCACGTGGGCCCCACCTGTGTGGGTCCCACGTGTTTGTGAGTGCATGATGTATTACAGCATGCTGTAGCATAGACTGACTCCTATATATGGGCTCGATCTTTGAACATACTTTATTAACATAATCATCGATGTGACGTTATTGGGTCAACACATACCTAGTTCATATATATGTGTTATTGGTTTTCAGAAATCGAAGTTATTTCGAGATTCTACGGAATTGAATCAACTTGATGTGGACTATTTTGTCATTAAACACATCGACCAACGAAAATACTCTATATCAATTTTCTTTCGAAGAATTAATAACCAAACGTATATTTGTGTATTTCAATTTTTCATAATATTGGCATTGCCCATATATGTATATAATCGTATGCATAAAGCGTTAATGATTTGATCATCTTAATTAGGCCTGATGTATAGTGCTTATATTAGTTTAAATTATCGCGTTACATTAAGAGAACGCAAGAATCATATTTAAGGAACAGTGTCAGTGGAAGATACCTACATCTTAATAGACAATAGTAATGATAGCAATTTATTCTCGATGCATGATGAACCACTAATATATTTCATAAAGATTTCCCAATGTATATTTGCTCTCGAACCTTCCAGTCAAAGATTTTTATTTTCAAATTGAAGAACTTAGAAAATTCTTTGAAGCCGTTAGAAAGACGAAAAATCATATCAATGAAGTACTCATTTAGAAGGAATATCGAGCCGTTGGTGTCAAAAATTTGTTTATTCATAAAGAGTATCACGAATTTGATGTACAAATTAAGAGAACTCCTAATTAATTTTGTTCCATAGCAAAATCTTCTCCAATGCATAAAAGACGACTAACCTTATAAAGGTAATCCCGACTAACCTTATAAAGGTAATCCTACTCAAAAATAAAATACTCAAATTACAAAAGATTACTAAAATAACTAAAAATATTCCCACAATAAATAATAAACCACACGTTTGACACCTAAAATTGTAGAACTTAAAGTGACAAAGATGTAAATCTCGTCTTGCTCACATGTACTTAAAAAGTGGTATCATTTGTAAAAAGAAATAGACTGTAAACTTTCCCGTCAGACTTCAACAAACTTGGACTTTGAGTTGTTTCTTTTGGGTCATTAAACCTCCTTCTTTTTAAACTTCATCATTCTCCGCTAGAGAGAGTAGATTCGTCCTCGATCTGAAGCTTGTTTACCACCCGAGGATCGAATTATCAATAGAATTAAAAAGAAGATCACCTACATAAAAATCAGCAAAACCCTGAATATGAATAACTTCACTTGTTGCGACAAACAACATCATCATTATGTGGCTTCATAAAGCCCACAATTGGATCACCTTCCACGTTATCCTTAAACCTCTCCAATTTCTTGATCGTCTTCAATAGATGCTCCATCATTATCTCTTTGTCTAAGTTTTTTAAGGACTATTTTCAACTACATCAACATTGCCATCTCCATCATTGTGGTGAACAACATTGTACGAAGGCTCGTTGTCATCAACATACCTAAGTTTGGCCTCAACTAAATCCAAAAATTCATCCGTAGAAAGTCGCAATGAAAAATTCGGAATTAAATCCTGATTCTCAAGGATGGTTGTCCTTTGGAGCACCTTGTCTCTAGTTATTTGGTGGATTCATAGGCTGCTCAGGTGGTGCAAACGGACTCTCATCATTGAAATCTTCAAACACTTGAGATACATGCGCTAGTTTAGGCAGTTGCATAGCCATTGGAGTAATTTTTCGCGCCAAAAAGTCCCCCTTCTGACATGGGTTAGTTTATCATGTTTGTCTTCTTCTACAAGAACAATGTAACGAATGTAAGAAATATTGTTCCTATTCGAGTCGGAACACAACTCCTAAAGAAGAAGAGATGAAGAAAAGACTTCAATTTTCAATAATATGCTTAATGATAAAAAAACGTCTGCACTCCTACTAATTACATCAGTTTAACAGTTAATAAAAACTGCCCACTAAGCCACTACTAATATTTATAGAATATTCTAATTACATAATAAAACACACTTAAACATAATTTAATAAACATAAATAAAACATAGTTAATGCATAAACATAATAATAAAAATACATAATAAACAACTAAATAAAAACTGCTTCGTATCATTCCATCCCCTTGAAAGAGGTCTTGTCCTCAAGACCCTTCTTTAATCTTCCTCAAAGAACGATCCTTTTTTTCGTTTCTTCCAATTGAACATGTCGTCTCCAAAATATACACGATTGACTTCTTGCATAAATGAAGCCCTGAATTCTGCAATTTCCAATTGGAAGTGTTGGATCGATTCCACCAAAAACAGATCATCAGAGGAGGAGGATTGGCTTTGGGAGGGTGGCTGAGTTTTCTGGATTTTTTGGGACTTCTTTTGTTGCCGAATTTTACACCGAGCTTTGTAGATGCAGATAGCGGTTAGGAGTTTTGGTGGTGGTGGCGATGGCGGCGGAGGTGGCGGCGATGGAATGGAAATGATTGTGGATGGGGAATACTTGTCGTAGATATTGTCCATGTTTTGCTTCCATTCCTCAAAAATCTCCCTAACTCCATCCAACAAGTCGGTTATGAGTTGCCTAGTTTTTAAATCATATTGAAAGTGATGAGTTTGAAAGGATTCGAGAGACATTTCAAACTCTCAATGAGAGCACCAATGTAACGAATGTAAGAAATATTGTTCCTATTCGAGTCGGAACACAACTCCTAAAGAAGAAGAGATGAAGAAAAGACTTCAATTTTCAATAATATGCTTAATGATAAAAAAACGTCTGCACTCCTACTAATTACATCAGTTTAACAGTTAATAAAAACTGCCCACTAAGCCACTACTAATATTTATAGAATATTCTAATTACATAATAAAACACACTTAAACATAATTTAATAAACATAAATAAAACATAGTTAATGCATAAACATAATAATAAAAATACATAATAAACAACTAAATAAAAACTGCTTCGTATCAAACAACACATAATTTAAGGTGTCTCCTCGACGACATGGTGAAGGAACAAACATTATCTCATGTTCCAATTGATGTAGGTAGCAGAAGCGATAGAAAAGGTTAGTCCAACCGAAAAAAATAAGAACTCGTTGATTCACATAGTATACTGAGAATTTTATGTAAAAACTGAGAGGATGATCAAGTCAATTTTTATATAATATCCAAAACTATTTTATTGTCTTAATGATGGTTAACCTCGTAAAGACAAAATCCTAGCTGAAAAAAATAATACTAAAATGACAAAAAGCTTGCTAAATTAATTATAAAAATAAACTTCATATTCATGGAGAAAAGAATAAACCGCAAGTGACCTTCAAACATCAAAATTTGGCTTCAATTGTGTCGCTACGACTTGCTCAAGTTGTTGTTTCCATTTGAAATAGTGGTATCATTTGTTAAAACCGATAACCGTTTGCTTTGTCGCCAAACTTGGACTAATTTGGATGTTTTGCTGCTTTTATTGGGTCAAAAAATCTATATCTTTCCACGGTTCCTCATATACGGCCTCTTTTCTTTATAATCTTCAAAATATTGTCAGTGGGTTGTCAAATGATTGGCAGAAAGAGGAATTATATGCTCTCAAGAAGATAAAATTATGATTTGCTAGTTGTTCAATAATGTAATGATTATCTTCCTAGGGGCATTTCCTTAAATTACAAGGCTCTATACCTTTGTTAAGTTAGTTTGAAATCTTAGCCTGGAAAAAGCAGTTTGGTTAAAGCCACTATTGAGCTATCTAGTCAAGAAAAAGATGGATTTCCAAAAGTGAGTTCAAATCATGAAAAAGACTTGATATCCCTATATATTTGATAAGTCCAGCAAACTCCAGCTGATGTGAATCGGTTTTTTTTTTTATTTGGGGTGGAAAAATGGGGCAAAAAAAAAAAAGAAAGATGTGATATTACTATTACACTCACTGAAATTGGGTTTAATTGCAGAAACTTCATCTAAAATTTAAATAAATACAGCAATGTCTCGTGAAAATACGGGGAATACCTGCAATATTTTCCAAACTTTAAGGGTTGTTTGTAATTAATAAAACAACAAAATAAAAAAAGGTACTTGATATAATTATAGAGTATTTGACAAATCACTCTTTTACCGCTATGAAAAATACGTAAGATATTCAAACTGTGGCAGAATAATTATAGTACATACATATGATATGATAGTACACTGTTTGAATCCTTAACCGAACCATGTAAAAATTCTTGATGACGAAGTAACTGATCATGGGACTAACAAAACTTCCCTTTTTTCCACTTTACGTGAGGTTTACCATTCAACCATGACAAAATTATATCTTCCATTTTCTACTCATTTTAATAAAAAAAGTTAATATCCCCAAGATTACAATCATTGCTGCAAGATTCATGATATTAAGACAAAGAAAAAGCATCCACCCCAGTAAAACATCAACCAAATCATTATTCCCAGTAAAAAAAAGAAAGAAAAAAAATAAGCATGCCAAAGAAATTATAATTCGACAAAAAAGTTGATGAAAGTATAGGACTTTTACATGTCCCCTTCATCAATCAACAAGGCCCCATATTTTTTTTTTCCTCTCAATGGAACAACAACAACAACACAAGGCTAGTTTTATACAACCAAACATGGCAGTTGTAGAAAAACTCGATCATGAAGATGATAGTAGTAGTAGAAAGAAACTACAGTTGGCTCCGAAAAGAAGTTCGAACAAAGATAGGCACAAGAAGGTTGAAGGCAGAGGTAGAAGGATAAGAATTCCAGCTCTTTCTGCTGCAAGAATCTTTCAGTTGACAAGAGAGTTAGGCCACAAAACTGATGGTGAAACAATTCAGTGGCTGTTGCAGCAAGCTGAGCCTTCGATCATCGCTGCAACGGGCACCGGGACTATACCGGCTTCCGCTATAACGGGCGTTGGAGGATCGGTTTCGGAGCAGGGGAGCTCTGTTTCGTCAGGGTTGTACGCGGGAATGGGAGTGAGGGGCGGTTTATCGATGATCGGTGAGGATATTCTTGGGAGATCAATGGGTGTTTGGCCTTCTTTTAGTAACTTTGGATCAGGGATTTTGCAGAATTCGAATGTTTTGAGCTCGAATCAGGGGTCGGGACGTGTGAGTAAGCTCGGTTTTCCGGGGTTTGAGTTTTCGGGGCTGGGGCATCACTTGCCTGGTTTGGAGCTTGGCCTGTCTCAGGAGGGGCAGATGGGAGGGTTGAATCTTCAGGCTTTTAGTCAGTTTTATCAGCAGATGGGTCCTAGTAATGGAGATTGCGGTGGAGGTGGTGGTTCGAGTAATTATGAGGACAAGAATCATGGGAAGGAGAATTCTCAAGGATCAAGACAGTAGTGATCATTTTCTTTTTAAGACAGTTTTTTGTTTTGTTTTTTTTTAAGTTTTGTTTGGAGTTTTGATGCTTTTGTTCTAATCCATTTGAGGGTGATGGAATTGAGCAAAATTAAGGATTCATTTGGCTGCAAGATTTGGTTCTTGTTTGGCTGCTCGGCGCAGTTAAAAGTCCAAGAAAAAGGTATCAGAATTTTAAAATTTGAACTAGTAGTAGGATTCATCTTTTTTACTACATGGATGTTCATTCTTAACACTTGTTCAATGGCTTTTTTCTTTTCTTGTTTGATGTTTCTCTTGCAGTATGGACTATGTATAGAAGGGTGGACTGAAGGTTGGTTGTGATTTTTAAATATGAAGTATCCAATTTTGAGGAGTGTTGTAAGTTTCTTGGCACATATATTGGCTTGTATTTAATACATGAAACATTGAGTTTCAATGGATTTTGCAAGTTTGCTGATAACTTGAAAGTTTCGTGAAATGGCTAGAGTTACGTTTCGTTTTGAGATTATGGTCTAATATGCAATATTGTTCTGGGGTTCTGAGTTAATTTTAATCCAACTTATACATAGACGAGTAGCTCTTTCATTCTTTGAATTTCCTACTATTTCTCCAGTTGATGATTAGCTTGAAATGTTTTCAGGGTTCTTTCCCTGAAATTTGGTGTCGGAGGATTTGTATATTGTTTATATTATGGATAATCACATCTACTTTCTGAGATTTGGAATGGTTACAAAAATCTTTTCAAACTGTACGAAAAATTAGAGAGATATTATTTTTTTATAATTTCGTAGCAACCATCAACTGGATAGATGTTCTTACAAGAGCATAAATGCCAAAGATCAATGGACAAATCAATATGCCACTTTTGTTGCTATCTAATGCCGAGCACACTCTTAGCCCACTTCGTCTGGTTCATGCTCAGTCTCATAGATCCATTCGTCATCTGCGCTTGCACTTCGAGCTACGTGATGAGCCTCTGAATTCGTGTCTCGATTAATCCAGTGGAAGACAAGAGTTGACTGACCCTCAATAAGTCAACTAATATCTTTAATCGCATTCGAATGGACCGCTTCAACATCCAAAGGGTAGTTTATGTCGTGGATGATCTTCCTCAAGAATATCTTCCTGCAGTTGAAGACGAATGGCCAGCTGAACCGCTACCAATGCTGCAATAGCTTTGGTGGTGTGCGCTCCTACATTCCCGTTGATACACCACTGAAGTCGAGAAAGGCATTGCCCTGATAGTTTTTTCACAATCAGTAAGATACATGTCACATTTTCTGACTCAAAAAGCGCAATCAAACGGGATCCGAGTCCATTGATACTGCAAAAGAAACCACCGCGATCCATCTTCCTGTCGATAAAGAGACGGCCGTGCCACATGACTAGATTTCAAGGCTTGTGTGAATGTTCGGATAAACTGGTAAATTTCCATTGGCTTGCAACTTTCTTGCATGTTAAAAGTCGACTGCGATTACCCCAAAGGACCAAACAAGTGATGGCAATAGTGGCGAACTGTCGTCTGCTCTCTCCATAGTAAGGCAGCGCCACCAAGGCTCACCATACTCCTCTTCTTTCATCACATCAATTTCTGGAATTAGCAGATAGGCCACACTTCCATTTGATGAAACAATGAGCAAGATCCTCATTCCCACATCCACAAACTGGACAAATAGTGTCATTAGTTATTCGTCTTCAATACAATTTCATCCGATTTGGAATAATGTCATGAAATAGTCTCCATAAAAAGATTTTACCCGCCACATAAATTTTCAATCCATCACCAAGCTTAGACCCCACTCCTCGGAGGGCGGCTCTAATTCTAAGATCCCGAGTTTAAGAATCAAAAAATAAGCATTGTTCAAAGAAAATTTACCATGGTTAAAGTAATGGCAAATCAGATTATCCTCATTCATGAGGCTTCCCAGTGGTAAAGATAAGATCATATTCGAGTCTTCTGCCCAAAACAAGCTACTAATACCCATGACATGCTAGCTCCATGTATTGCCATCAATAAGAGTTTAAACCATTGCATCATCCTCTTCATTATTCGTTATCTGATATCGTTGAAAGACGGCCACCTGGGCAGCCAACCATCATTCCAAATCGATCAAGAAGAGGAAGTCCTTGGTGTGATGAAAATTGCATGGAAAGCCATGTGATAGGAAGCTGAACCGAGACGGTGAGTCTAGAGGAAACGCGATAATCATTGAAACATTCAATCTGCTAGCCTGATGTCTTTCACGAAAGCACAGTTAGAATTATTTCAGCAGCTCATTGGTAACGCTAATTGATCGCCCACAACTCTATTAGCAAATTTATCCAACAACGTGTAAGTAATACCGGAGAAGCAAGTTACGACCCACATATATTATATCCAAGGGAGGATTGCGTTTGAATCTAACTACTAAATTATCTATTTGTGTAAAAACAAGACAAATCATTGTGAAGTTGTCACCTTCCACACTCACGACTCAATAATTGAAATAAACAAAGGCGGGTCTTGAATTGGGTAATTAATAACTACTAATAAGGATTGAAATCAATGATAAACAAGCGACATCATAGTGAACTAGATTTCATTGGATAGATCTGATTGAATGCATTGAGTTTGATTAGGAAACCAAATATGATGAAAAATTATATAAATAGATAAGTAGACATCATAAAGAAAGTTTTTTTCCAAAATCAAAAGAGGTTATAATTATTTATTAGCTACTTTTATCATTTATATCATATAAATATATATTTAATTATTTTTAATAAACGCACTAAGACGCACTCATATTCATGAATTTTAAATTTGGCGTATTGACGCACACCCTCCAAATCTCGCACTCGTTCGCGCATCCGTATTATGTGACTTAGTGTCTGACATATTATCTTTTACTTAACATTAAATAATTTTTATAATACATACAAATGAAGTTGGGCTTCTGACTTTATGGCCCAAACAGAAGGGGGCATATAACACCGAAGGCTCAACAATTTGTATGATGTTTGGATTGCCAAAACATACATGCTTCAACAATAATATTTCCCAGCCCAAGTACTCTGTTCTGTTTTCTTAATATAACGGCCCAAACTAAGCGGAATTTTCATTATACCCTTGACTTCTCAGCTTTCCTTGAAGATGAATTAATGAACCATTGGCCACTCGAAAAGTTTCATAGTTTTTTAACTATATATGTAATTATTGTTCTTTTTTAATTCTTTTGTAGTGCACCACTATTAATCACTTATGAATCAAGTGCAACTGTTTATGTCGATTCTCGTCAACAGTGGATGAGTGAGAATACTCCATTTAGGCATTGACTAATAATTTTTGATTCTCTATTGTAAATGAATCAAAACCCGAGAAAGAATCTTTTGGAGAAAGAATCTCTGCGAGTTGACGATGGTATCAAATGAAATAACTATTTGAATGATAAAAACATCATCGCTGTGTGACTGAATATGACTACTAGCGCGTACGGATATATGGTCCCCGTATGTATGTATTCCATGCATGGTGGAGAGTTAAATGCGTTTTGTTATACTTCCAAGATGGTCTTTGGCACAACACTTCCTTTCGTATGTTTTACGTAAATCGGTAAAATTTATTTTTTGGGATAATTACAACAACACCCAAGGTTTGGTGTAATTATAGAAACCACCACTGAGGTTTAGAAAATCGCAGAGATACCTTCTGATTACATGAACCTTATAACAGAGTCCAACTGTTACATATATCGATGGAAACTTTCAATTCTACTCTTGATCAATTTCAACCAGTATCATAAAAAGTTTGGATAGTCTTCTATATTGAAAGCTTTATATGAGGGTAAATATCGTTTTTAAAATCTACCAATATCTTTTAAAATAGCAAAATAAGAATTATACCGTTGAAAATAATTGGAAAGTCAATATACAACTTTGTTTAAGCGCACGTCTGTTTAATAAACTCATTTATCCAATATTGAAACGGTAAATATTTAAAAAATCATAATATTATTTTTAAAGTTGATAAATTATAGTTTGAATATTAAATTAAAAGAGTACAATATGTTCAGAGTTTCCTCATTTATCTTAATCAAAAATGCGCAAAAAACAAAAAAAAAATTCTTGATTTGCAACTTAAAAGAAAAAAGAATTGGTAACCAAATTCATCACAAAATAAAAGAAAAGGCCAAAAAAAAGAGGGAGCTCATCAAATCAAAAACAAAGAAAAGATAACACCAATACGTCTTTTGTAATTATCTTAATTTTTTAGATTCTCTATCAAAATTAATGAAAGTATTATTGTCTTTTATATGATACAAATTAGTTACATGGGGTGTCTCTATAATTTTCTATATCTTAGGGGTGATTTCTGTAATTATACCAAACTTCAGGGGTGTAGGTATAATTATTCCTTCTTATTTTTTGAAAAAGAAAGGTAATTAGTTTTTCTGTATATTTAGTAAATTGCAAAATAACTCATTGTATACGCTTTAGCTCACTTGCCGAAAATAGGGAGTGGATTGTGATTAAATCAACTTAAAAAAAAATATTATTTTCTCTTAAAAAACATAAAATTTTTCATTTCACGATAAACTAGCAAAACTTGAGAATCAATAATTTTACTAGGGTATTTCCTTTATGTATGTTATAAATACACAAAAAAATAGATAGGGTTAGTGAACAAATAATCAAAACTACAAAAGGGTAATTTTATGTTAGAGCAAACATTTTTTCGGTAACATGGCATCCACCCATTCAGAGCTGGATCAAATGTAACACAGATGGCTGCTCGGTTGGTACTCCAAGGCTTGGTGGTGCAGGGGGAATTTTTTGTAACTCGAGGGGTTTCACGTTGGGTACATTTGATGTGCATCTTCAATCGGTTTTTGCTTTTGAAGCAGAACTTTGGGCAGTGATTTTTGCGTTAGATAAAGCTCGGGAGTTTGATTGAAAATACATATGGTTGGAGAGTGATTCTACTTATGTTGTCAATCTTGTTAAAAATAATTTGGATAAAGTGCCGTGGAGACTTCGGTGTCGTTGGGTAAATTCTTTAAGATTCTTGAACTCTATTCATTTTCGGGTTTCTCATATATTCAAGGAAGGCAATAAAGCGGCGGATGCATTGGCGGGTTTCGGGAAAGAACATGCAGGAATATCTTGGTGGTCGTCACATCCTCATTTTATTAGTAACTTAGTTTTTGATGATTCGTGTAATAGAGAATGCTTCAAGTTCCGCTGACTTTTTGTTCTTGTTTTGATATTTCTTTTTTAATATATTTGAGTCGCGAGAAATAATCCCCTCGGACTCCATTCCATTCAAAACAAAAAACATTTATCTTTCAAGAACATATTTTAATTTACTCATCCCTCTCTAATTTCAATTTACAATTTTGTTGTTAATACTATTACTATATATTTGAAAAGATTAACTATTAAATTTGTGGGGTTCACGCATTCCCTTAAGTTCATGAAATACTCAGCCTTATGTTCGATGCCTTTTAAACACTAATGAACGTAATATACAATTACGTCCTCACAAGGTACATGATTGCTATTTTGAGAATACTAAATAATTTTAACATGAATTCAAAACCAACTATTGAGTTCTATTTGAATAAATTATGATATGTAGTGAAAAGATGCATCCATGTTATCTTAAATATTTTGTTGATTGAGAATCTACTATTTGTTGTAATTATTATTATATTTTTTTTTTTGGCGTAGGGATGTATTTTGATTGACATAACTTAAAAAGTATGTAATATTTAGCTTTTTACCTTTTCAAATCATATATAAGAGTATAGTTGTCTATTTATGTACAACATGTATAAAAGTAAATATCCTGCCTTTATCTAAATATACTACCGGCCTTCTCCATTTAAATAACCTATGTTTATTTTATTATGTCATAGTGGGTTTGCCGCAAGACTCCTGTCGTTATTCTAGTCAGAAAATTCTTGGAGTGGCTTAAAAAAGTAAAAAATAGCCATTGTACTATTGCAGTAATTGCATTTTTATCATAGGTATATGAATCGTTCGCGCTTAAAGTTAGGTTTAGGGGAGAAATAGTACGTGGTGCAAAGTTGTAAAGTTTGAAAGTTATTTCGCACTGATTACGCAAGGTGTGACGTCAAAATTGCATATATTTTTTCCAAAACTTAACAAATAAAACCCCATAAAACGGGAAAGCAGCAGATTTAATCTTATACTCTTTTTCGAGTTCACACACGCACACGAAAACCACCATGTGGCTGCCATGTGCATTTTACTGCAAGTGGCAATAAAAGTTAACGCATCAAATAGTGGGTTGGCTTCTTTTTGCAATTTGTTCTCCACTCTTCTACTCACACGCCCAGTGCTAGCTAGATTTTCTTTATTGAACACTACGTACCATTTACATAACCCAGGCTAGTTTGGTTATCCATTCCCTCTAATTCTCACACTTTTTATTTATAAAATATTTCAAATACTCGTGATCTTTTTTATAATAAAATACTAGTGATTTTAGTCTATAACAAACATAACAGGATCATTTATAACTAAGGTAGATATTTCTATATCATAAAGTAAAAAAATCGTAAGAAAATCTCTTTTATGCCTTAATTAAATCTGGGATTCTTATTGATAGAAATGATGATGTGTATAGAGGTTAGGTAGTTAGAAATTGGAATCATTGCATCGAGCTTAGGCGATCTTAGTTTTTGACCTACAATCAGAATATTATATACTAGTCCCAATTGCAAAATATATGGGCCCATGTACACGTACATGCCTGTACAAAATTGACGGCATTGATATAATTTCGGTTATCAAGTCGAATGGCACGAATTGTTTATTGATTTAAATAGGAATTTGCTAATGGTTATCGGCCATCGAATTGTATCGATTTATCGAAACGAACTATATATGTATAAGATATTAAAATCAAAGTAGTTCGAGTCTGTGTAAATCAGAAGTAAATTTTTGTGTCACATAGTGAAGAAAATAAGATAAATCTCCAAATGGATCTAATTTGATCTAGTACTACTTTTTTGTGCAGTTTGAAAAGGCTAAATTCATGTGGCTATGTTTATATATAAATAGGAATTTGCTTATCGACTTCGAATTATATCGATTTATCGAAACCAACTATATATGTATAAAACATTAAAATTATCAAAGTAGTTCGAGTCTGTATAAATCAGAAGTAAATTTTTGTGTCACATAGTGAAAAAAATAAGATAAATCTCCCAAATGGATCTAATTTGATCTAGTACTACTTTTTTGTGCAATTTGAAATGGCAAAATTCATGTGGCTATGTTGATAAAATCTTACCAAATAATACTATTCAATAATAACTGGCTTATCCCATCAACCGTTTGTCTCTTTATCTATTCAGATTCCAACAAAATTGAAGCGTGGGCATGAGGGGGATCTACAGTTTAGGAATATAATAACTTATATGCAGAATAGAGACAAGATAAATATGATTAAATCTCCAAACCAAACAAACTCCAAAGATCTGCATATCTTACCATTGTCTTGCATGTTGGCCTTGAAGCTAATTAATATTAAACATTTCTTAAACAGGGACACACACACACATACAAATCGTCTTTGTACTGTATGTTTTGTAAGCTGCTAATATACCAAATGATTAAATTGTAAGGGTGTGTATCATTTCATCTTCTCGTACTATGTGAAAAAGAAAACATTGATGTGATACTTCTCTCTGTTTTATTTGTTTGAACAAAAATATTCACAATGTTTGTACATGTATCATTAGATCGACTTTTCAAATAATCAGAGATGTATGTCAATTTTGTTAGAAGAAAATTGCAAAGGTATTATTATTATTAATGTAATTACAATTAATAATTATGGATTGACAGATATTTGTTCTATCTGTAGTTGATACATTGATGGTGTTAGATAACATGAAGAATTTTACAGATGAAATCAAAATTCATTATTAACTCATCATATCAATCAGTAAAAGAAAGTTTAAAGATTCCAATTAGCAGTAGAAGATGGTTTGTTACTCGGTTAAAATTTGACAACAAATTCACCGATATCCATGTTCACATATTTCTACTTGTAAATAAAGTATATTGCTTAGTGAATGTTCTCCATTAGTACTTCAAGTCTCTCTAGTAAATTGATGACTCGAACACCAACAATGAATCAATTGGGGAAAGAATATCAACAAGGTTGATGATGATAATTGATACCAAATGAACAATCCTCAAATGGTAAAAGCATAATGCATGGCTGTCTGAATGTGACTTGTAGAGTCCTACCCACAAAACCATTTATTAACAATTGCGATTATTTTTGTACACATATCACGTGACTTGTGAGCGCTTAAGAAATCAGCCATTACATATTGATGCATTCTATTAAAATAATAGTATATCAAAAAAAAAAGAGGGTAATTGACATAAGGGAAGCGCATAAGAAAGATGAGCCACACAAACATTGAGAAAAAGAATTACAAAATGTTATTCAATATCAAAAGCTAAACTGTATGCAAAGGTTTACCACGAAATAAATCCCAAAGTAACCAAAAATATTAACAATTTTATAAAAGTGAAAAAGTATGAGACACACACTAAACCGAATAGTCGGATCACTCTTCAACAAACAGAATTATGAATCACGAGTTTTTGAAAAGATATATTATGAAAATAAAGTTATCAAAATAACATAAACACATTTCAATGATACAATTTTTCCGAGATTGATCGTTGGGCTGGATTTGCCATTTCCCCGAGTTAGTAATTGGTAAAAATAGATCGAATCAAAATCATCATTTTATCTTGCGTCAATCCTAGGCGTGAAAATTCAGTAGAGAAAATATAAGTCAAAAACGGACGAACAGCATCATAAAGTACCTTGTTCTTTCATGAAACCTACTAAATTTGTAATGATAATAATAATGTCTTACTAGACAAGATAAATTTAAAATGGGCGTGCCAGGAAAAAAGCCAAAGCCTCTTGGTACAGAAAGCTTAGCAGAATCTTGCTAGATTTGGCTAGCCATCTTTATTTGTTTTCACTATGGTATACCACTGGCCCTATTGTTGTCACCTTTTCTTTATCATAGGAAGGTAGCATTAATGTGTTTTGAATTTTATGAGATATGTTCGTAATTAGAGAAAATAATTTGGAATTTTTTCTTTATTGCATTTGTTGACTTTATATGTAATCTCGTAATCTCAAATGAAGTTGTCAAAAATCTAAAGTTGGATGTCGGTAATGGCCCCCAGATATTTTTAGTATCGAAATAACTTTAATTTGTGAATAAGTCAGAGACTTAGTATCGAATTAACACGCAATTGCTTACCTCTTTAAAAAAATTAATATATGAATTAAATGACTTTTTCCATGGTATCCTTTTTTTTTTTTTTTTTTTCCTTTTTTCTTCTTTTTTGGCGGCTGTCTTAATATTAGGTCTAGTGGGCATACTGGCTCCCAAGTACCACGAAAATATTTTAGTTTCTTAATCAGTTGACTTCGGAAGAAGTTAAGATCTACAAATAAAAAGATTTCAGTTTTTATTGTATTATTTTGGAGAAAGTTAAATTACATTGAAGCACGTCTAAATTTCCTGGAAAGTTTGTTTATTAAAGCTAAAGCATAGTCAAATATTTTTATAAATATAATTGCAGCCGACTAAATCCGATATCTAAATATCAAGAATGACCGCAACTTTTTTTTTTAACTACTTAATTTCTCTTCAAACTAATTAGACAAAGTCCTTACAATAGGCAAGAATCTAGCGAAACAAGTGTCGTATGTTTATGTAAGATTTACCACGAACTTTCAATTTAAGATGAAAGGCTTTCCGTTATCATTGTTTAAGGTAATTCACTTGAATCTTAACATACATCAAAACTAAATAACATTTTTTTTTAACAAAATCCTAATTGTTTTGTATCATTTCCCCTCGTTAACAACAGCATTTTCTAAACCATTATAATTTATTATTATTATTATTATTTGCAAAAAAGGAAACTTCCTAATATGCATTTCGAATCAAACATTTTCACAAATTATTATTTTTGAAATATGCATAATATAAAATCAAACTAAACGTACAGTCTTAGTACACAGGAAAGGGGAATGCGTGCGGCGGAATAAAACCGCTGAAATGTCATCATACAGAAAAGGCAAAAGCCAAGTGAGAAAAGACAACAGGGTGCGATCCTTCGGAGCTTGTTGAATCACGTATGTGAGTAGGTGCTAGCGCTCCTAGTTTAGCCAAAAAGTCCTCTGCTTTATTTAGTTCCCTATAGCAAAATATTCACGTGACTTCGCTGAAGCTAGACAAAAGATCCTTGATCTGGTCAATCACGCCCTCCAGTTGTGCCGGATGGTCCCGGGTCCTGCAAAGGCAATTTAACATAAACAGTGAGTCTGTTACAACAAAAATATGAGAATAATAGTGTTGTTTAGCAATAATAAGACCATCTCGTAAAGCTCTAAACTCTGCCATATTATTCGTGGTGTGCACCACTGATGCTGAAAAAGCCGAAACAAAGTTTCCGCTCCTATCTCTGAAGATCCCGCCAATCCCTACTGGACCAGGATTACCAAATGACGATCCATCGATATTCAGTTGGATGTATCCAATAGGAGGTGGTGACCACACGAGGGTGTGTTCAAAGAAATTATTGGATATATTGGACGATGGGGGGGTAACGGATGTTGTTAATCTGGAGTTGGTAACAGAAACTTTCCATTATGGCAGTCGAAGATGTTTGTTGGTTGTTGAACACAGCCTTGTTACGGTTCTGCCAGATTGTCCATGTCATCATAGCCCATCTAACTTTCAGGGGTTTGGGGAGGCTTGCTAGATAGATTAACGGGTTATCCAGGTTCGCTCGTATAGCCGATGGTAAGATATTGTTTATCGCTGAAGTGATCAACCCACATTTAGAAAACAAGTGATCAACTGTTTCTTGGCCCTGGTTGCATAGCGGGCAATTAAGAGAATCAATGATCCCTTTATTGTAGAGACTTTCATTGGTGGGGAGAGCGTGGTGGCACATTAAATAAATGAAAAAGTGCACCCTCGGAGAGGTTTTGAGTTTCCAGATTACATTCCATGTAAGTTCACAAATTTTCTTTCATAGTGAATTGAAGTATTCCATAATTATCAGGCAGCACACCTTTTCCAATATTTCACCCTTTCCATCTAAAGCCAAAACTTGGTCCCCAGTCCCAATTGTGAGGTTGCCCCTCACAAAATAAGAAAGCTATAGAAAAAAAGAAGAGACAAAGCCATTAAAACTATTCAAAGTAGCCTTAAAGAACACAAAAATGAAATTTTCAAAAACAAAAAAACAAAAAACAAAAAACAAAAACAGAATTAGAGAGAGAAAGAGATAGACAAGTGGGTTCCACCTAACCAGCGACAAGCCCGTATGTGCAGTCCTCAAACCAACTCTCTCTCTCTCTCTCTCTCTCTCTCTCTCTCACACACACACAAGCTGACGCACATAGGCACACTAATCCGACGTGTAAACAACATTCTTGTGTGCTAAGTATGTCTACAAAATTCTATTGTATTCTAATTCTGTATACTCGGTGAAACATTAATACATAATAGTACGCTAATTTTCGGATTTAATTAGCTAAACTCAATTAATAGTCCGCTTTTTAAGTATATTTTTTTTTATAATGAAAAAAAAAACTTAAACACCCTATTTTATTAGAAAAATAGCGGACTATTAATTGTGTTTAAGTATATTTCAACAAGTTTTGACTTTTGATTATGCACGGTAAATAATTTCTTACTTATATATATGAAATTATAATGTAAAATGAAAAATCGTTACTAAATTGTTAAAATAGAAAAAAAGAGTCCCTCCAAAAAAGCTCTTGGTACAGCTCAAGAGCCACTGTCCATTTTTAGCCCACACCATTTCATATCACTTGCACACACTTTTTTCTCCTCACAAAAATTCTACAAACTTGCGTCTCACAACAAATTCACCAGAAACACAAAATTAAATTCAAAAATTAGAGTCTCTTTTTCTTCTTCTCTAATTTCTTCTCTATCTAACACAAAATCGTGATTCTTTTTCCTTTGAAAAGAATTAAATGGATTACTGGTCTTCATCTCACGCCGTTGATGATGAGTTTGAGAAGCTTGTTCTTAGAGTGAACCCGCCAAGGTAAAAAAAAAATTCATTTCAATTTATTTTTCAATTGGTTAATTGACGAACTGGTTCTTGATTTTGAAAACCCAGATGCGAAATAATGTAAAAATGCAATCTTTGTGGATAAAAATGGTTAATTTGACTGATTTGGTAAAAGGGTCTAATTCTTGATGTTGTTCTTGATTTATAGGGTTACTGTGGACAATGCATCTGACAGAAAAGCTACCTTGATTAAGGTATGGTTTTGTTTCTTATTATATGTTTGTTAGTTGCAATTTATTTTTGATTTAGTTGAATAAATAAATATTGTATGTCACATTCCTATCTGATCTGAGAGTTTTATGTGTCAATTTTTGCAGGTTGACAGTCAAAATAAGAGAGGAAGCCTCTTGGAGGTGGTCCAAGTTCTTACTGATCTGAGCCTAATTATAAAGAGGGCTTACATTTCTTCAGATGGGGGGTGGTTTATGGATGGTGAGCTTTTGTTGTTGTTATTACTTTCGATTGTGTATGATTCTGATTAGTAGTTAGTGATTTTTCTAATGTTTTGATTGTCCTCTGCAGTTTTTCATGTCACAGATGAATATGGCAATAAGGTCTATGAGGATAACATCTCGGAGCGAATCCAGCAGGTATATTTGTGTGGGACTTCATGGATTCTTAACTTGATTTCACGCTAATTATTGAGAAAATTTGATAATTGCCTACAAGCGGTCGAGTCCCTGAGTTTACTTTTCACGTTGGTGTATCAAAAGTATAGATGGTTTCTAGCTAGATATCTCATCATTAATAACTGCGTCTGGTGTGATTATGTTGTCGGATACCGAAGGCATACATCATCTATTCGGTGCTTGAAGCATAGTGCGGTTTGTCCTCATGAATAATATGTTCTGCTTACGATTTTATCTTATCATAATATTTTTAGATACCGAATGACAGAAAGTAAGAAGACCAATTCAAAACAACTTGATGAAACGTCTTTAACCTTTGAAGTCGGAGAAGCTACTAACCCCTGCGATATTTCTGGATAACCTCCAGTTTTTTTTAAAGTAAACAAATAACCATGTTATATCCACTATAAGGGGAGAAATGGAAGCAGAAGATGTCACGTATCTATTCTTTATTAATCAATAAATGGATATTCATCTAACATAGAGAAAGTCTTCTAAAGTTACTATCCAATTTCACACCTCACTATATAAAAGTTCTTGTCATGTTATACGTTAAGATCACTTTGGATCATATGAAGTGTATAAATGTTGATTTACATTTATTGAGTGAATATTACATATGATATTGAATATCATATTATTATGAAGTAAACTCATCATAAAAAATTGTGTTGCAGTCACTGAGACCAAGAAGTCGAAGTTTCCGATCGCTAGCAAGAACCGTAGGCGTTCAATCAGCTGCTGAGCACACAACCATTGAATTATCTGGAAGAGACAGACCAGGATTGCTATCTGAGGTTTTTGCCGTTCTTACCGATCTTAAATGCAATGTGGTTGCTGCAGAAGTATGGACCCACAACTCAAGAATGGCTGCAGTTGTTTATATTACCGACGAAACAAATGGATCTGCAATTGATGATCCCGACCGACTCTCAAACATAAAGCAGCTTCTTCTTTATGTTCTGAAAGGCGACAGAGATAGGAGAAGTGCCAATACTGCTGTTTCTGTCGATTCTACTCATACAGAGCGGAGGCTTCATCAAATTATGTATGCCGATCGAGATTATGACAACCAAAATATGGATTGTGCTGCTGCAACTGAACGGACAAAACCCCTTGTTACGGTTGAAAACTGTGTAGAAAAAGGCTACACAGTTGTGAACCTGAGCTGTCCTGATCGACCAAAGCTACTCTTTGATACTGTTTGTACTCTAACGGATATGCAGTACGTGGTGTTTCATGCTACCATCATAGCTGAAGGTCCAGTGGCTCAACAGGTAATTATTACTATCATTTTTAGTCGTGAAACTCATTCTAAGTGTTCCTTTTTGAAAAAAACTGAGCGTATGCGACTAATGCTTTTCATAACATATGATCTCTCAATGGAATGCTAAGATAGCTAGCAATTGTTCTACAAAACTCATTCTTGTTTTTGACATTCTTTCTATACTTTGTTAGGAATATTACATTCGACATATGGACGGTTGCCCCATTAGTTCAGAAGCAGAGAGACAACGTGTAATTCATTGCTTGGAAGCTGCCATTAGGAGGAGAGCATCTGAGGTAGCTAAACAAAAAAGATCCACATTGAATTTTCATTTTTTTCCAATCCATATACAAATTTCTCACACGTGATTCCATTGCATGAACCGTGCAGGGAATACGACTGGAATTATGTAGCGACGACAGGGTAGGTCTTCTTACTGATGTTACTCGCATATTTAGAGAGAATGGTCTTTCTGTCACCAGAGCTGAGGTCGCGACAAGGGGCACACAAGCTATAAATGTATTTTACGTGACTGGTGCATCGGGATATCCGGTGCAAAGCGAAACGATTGAGGCAGTCCGAAAAGAAATAGGGATGACTATACTCCGCGTGAAAGATGACATTTACTCCACTTCTCCTCCTGAGCAAACAGGACGATTCTCTTTGGGTAGTCTCTTTCGCTCAAGATCGGAGAAGTTTCTTTATAATCTAGGCTTGATAAAATCATGCTCCTCCGAAGTTTGTTAGACTAATCAAGCAAATACCAAATGCTCCTCCACCCCTAAAGATGGTATCTTGTAAATAATAGTAGGATTAAAGTTATACCTTAGGGTAGTTCAAAAGCTTTAGTCAACCGCTTGTTGATCTTAGAAACTGGTCTCGACCAAAAAGGGGGGTCGAGGGGCAGGGTGGGACGGGATGGGTTAATGTAGTATGTTGGTAGACTTGTAAAGTTTGTGTGTGAAAATGTATATCTCTTGTGTTTGTACTTACATATTTGGAGGATTTTGTAAATATATAAGCATATTTGTTGGTGTATTTGCAGTTCTTGCAGCTGTTTCCATCCTCTTTGCTATAGCATATGGTTTTGAGTGGAGTTTTAATGACAGTTTCCTCATAGTATTTATGACACATATTTTGCTATCATGGATGAGAAAGAGATGAATTTTATGTAACAGTGACAGAGATTGAGTTTACATATGATTTGGTAATCTTTAACGTACGTGGAATGTGATGTATGACGTCTCAGTCGTGGTTAGTGCTGAACATGATGAAGATGCAATGAACATACATCTGAATTTGCAAATGCCACATAATTGTGTCCTTTATTGTTTGTGTTGGAAAAATTAAAACGTGGGTTCAAAGTTTTAATCATCTATTGGTATCTACTATCTAGATTATTGGTTAATCATTTGCTCTCCGTAAAAGTTCGGTTTTCAAAATTTATTGATAAACTATACCTTGGCCAGGTTTGATAGTCCTTGTCAGATTAGGGTGGAATAGGATGTTGAATTCCCACATCAATTTGTCTTTAAGTTGTTTGGATAACAAATATATATATATATATATATAATAAATAATATATATTATATTTACAAAATTAGAAACGAAAAGGCAAAAAGAGGTGCAAGTACGAGGACTCTCGTAGGGACATAGTTCAGTAAATTTATATTTAATAAATTGGATTAGAGTCTAGCTAATTGCTAAATTGCTCATCTATGACATATTATAAAAGGTTCATGATATGATCGGTTTGTGCGATCTTAAGAGGATCGATCCTGAATTATAAATTCGATTGCGAATGATATATATGATCGGTTTGCGCGATCTTAAAATGTTCGATCCTGAATTATAAATTCAACTGCGAATATTTTATTAGGCCGAATTAACATTTTGCAAATAATTCCAATATAGATAATTAAAATTCTAATATAAATAATTAAGCGTTTAAAAAAATGGCCCTTTAAAGTCTGAATAAATGTAGAGCGACTCTCTCTCTCTCTAAGTCATAGATGCCTTTTCTATAACTTATAATATAGGCTTATTGAACTCAATAGTTGCAAATAATTACTAATTTTGAATGTACAACACCTATGTCACGCCCCAACCAATTGACTATTGTATGGTTGTCGTGCGGGGCATGTGGCATGATTCATGATTTTTGATAACTTCTGCCCATTTCTGCTTAAGGCTGCTACTATTTTTTAATGATGAAAAAATTGAAATAAGTTGCACGCACGCGCACAAACACTGACTTATAGATCAAAAGAAGAAAACTGTTTGATAATAACAAACTAGTACAGTACACCCTAATGATTTGAAAGATCCGATCTTTAAAATATTCTGTAATGCTATAACTCGTCCTAATAGCCACAAACCTGGTATTATTTTTAGGGTTCCAATAAATATGATGGATCATTAATTGACACGAATGTCATTTTACCAATAGTGACTTTATTGTGATATCACAAGCAGCAGAATGTTATCCATGTAAGTGGATATTTCTCAATATAGGCAGTATAAAGTACTCTAATGTATATATACAACAAACTCCAATGAGGCATACTATTAAAGTTAGCAATAATGTAAAAGTTAAGGGTCCGAATAATGACATTTTGTAGGACAATTAGAGTATGACGTATAGAACTGAATCCATCCAAGCCCCTAGTACTTTAGGACGTAATATAATTTCTCCATCCTTATCAGAAATATAGTTTGTGAAGCCGAATATATTTGTAATTAGGAAACACTTATGTAATCAAGTAAACCACATATTTTAGTTTAAAATTATTATTGATAGCACAGTTCTACAAGTAAGGAAAGAACGAAATTGGGATGTAAGTTATATCACTTATGTTATTTATTTGAAGACTATCTTCCCGACCTCAAGCAATACATCACAAACTTATCTTGCGACCAATCGAAATGTATATGTGATCATGCCTCCTTTGTTAATACATAGTATATTTGTATATATAAAAGGCCTTATAGTACGCGGGACGGGTGCTTGCCAAGTGTTATTCCATATATTCTATTAATGGCTAGCTTTTGCATAATTTTTCGAGGTATTTTGATTGGAGGTCACTAACAATAAGGGACATTTAGCACCTATGAGGGGCTTGGCCATGCCGGGTAGCTCTATTGTGTTGATCGATTGAACCAATATATCTTCCTTAATTTGTCAGACATGAAATGAGTCGTTTAAGGGACCATCTTACTTGTACAATGATACGAAGCAGTTTTTATTTAGTTGTTTATTATGTATTTTTATTATTATGTTTATGCATTAACTATGTTTTATTTATGTTTATTAAATTATGTTTAAGTGTGTTTTATTATGTAATTAGAATATTCTATAAATATTAGTAGTGGCTTAGTGGGCAGTTTTTATTAACTGTTAAACTGATGTAATTAGTAGGAGTGCAGACGTTTTTTTATCATTAAGCATATTATTGAAAATTGAAGTCTTTTCTTCATCTCTTCTTCTTTAGGAGTTGTGTTCCGACTCGAATAGGAACAATATTTCTTACATTCGTTACATTGGTGCTCTCATTGAGAGTTTGAAATGTCTCTCGAATCCTTTCAAACTCATCACTTTCAATATGATTTAAAAACTAGGCAACTCATAACCGACTTGTTGGATGGAGTTAGGGAGATTTTTGAGGAATGGAAGCAAAACATGGACAATATCTACGACAAGTATTCCCCATCCACAATCATTTCCATTCCATCGCCGCCACCTCCGCCGCCATCGCCACCACCACCAAAACTCCTAACCGCTATCTGCATCTACAAAGCTCGGTGTAAAATTCGGCAACAAAAGAAGTCCCCAAAAATCCAGAAAACTCAGCCACCCTCCCAAAGCCAATCCTCCTCCTTTGATGATCTGTTTTTGGTGGAATCGATCCAACACTTCCAATTGGAAATTGCAGAATTCAGGGCTTCATTTATGCAAGAAGTCAATCGTGTATATTTTGGAGACGACATGTTCAATTGGAAGAAACGAAAAAAGGGATCGTTCTTTGAGGAAGATTAAAGAAGGGTCTTGGGGACAAGACCTCTTTCAAGGGGGATGGAATGATACGAAGCAGTTTTTATTTAGTTGTTTATTATGTATTTTTATTATTATGTTTATGCATTAACTATGTTTTATTTATGTTTATTAAATTATGTTTAAGTGTGTTTTATTATGTAATTAGAATATTCTATAAATATTAGTAGTGGCTTAGTGGGCAGTTTTTATTAACTGTTAAACTGATGTAATTAGTAGGAGTGCAGACGTTTTTTTATCATTAAGCATATTATTGAAAATTGAAGTCTTTTCTTCATCTCTTCTTCTTTAGGAGTTGTGTTCCGACTCGAATAGGAACAATATTTCTTACATTCGTTACATACAACCATCATAACTCATAATATTATGTGCGTAATCAATTGTTATCGATTATAGTTCATCCTTAATTTTTATTTGAATTCAAAACGACTCGTGTAAATTGAAATTGTCAGTGTTACAATCCAACATGATCAGTCTATCAACTCAAAAGCTAAAGATACATAGACGTCTTTTTTCAATTTGTGTACAAATTAGTGGCAAAAGAGGCATTAAACTTAACTTTTAAAACCACAATAAGAGGGTGGTGGGTGGTAGGTCTAAATCGCATTTCACGTGTTCTTTCCAATACATTTGCATGAATCTTCTTCTTGTCCATTAATTATTCTTTTTTGTTTAATCAGAGAAGTGACGTGAGATTCTTTTAGATTTTGTTTTTTGTGGAGGTGGGCGTTGAATGAAGTGATTGTAGGAGAAAGTAGTTCGACTTTGAAGATATCCTTTTACAAATACGCTTTTTATCAAAATAATTGAAAGGACCTAGAAACGTGTGGGACTAGGCGGCGGATAGAGGAGTCCATTTTTGTGACGTTTTTTGCTTACAAAATGTGAATTTGTAATTTTTAAATCACGTGGAAGAAATTTCAGATACAGAAATTATAACAGATTCAGGAACTTACTTTTTCTCAAAGATAATTATTGATTGCTACGGGCTACATGGAGAAAAAAAAAAGTATCTTTTAATTGGTTCGAGTCATTTTAAAGATTTGTTATAAAAATTACGAGCTTGTGCTTAAGATTATGACTGGGAAACTAAAGCCTCTAGTAAAAACTCTTTATCCAGGACTAGGAGTTGGCTTATGATAAAATTTGGCCATCATTGTCTATAGTTTTGAATATTTTTTTACAAATGGCACTATTTATTAACAACCAACACGCTTTTATTAATGTTTAAATTCTTAAATGAATATTGTGGTACTTCAATTTTCTTGAGTGTGTATTACATATTTTTTCAAGCATGAGCACATTTTTAATATTTTGGTAGGTATATAGGCAAAAGAAGATAAAAAAAAACTAATGTTAAGTCCCATCGATAGTGATCGTACAACACTTATTAACATGTTCAAGAATTAAGAAGAGACCTCTTCAGGGGCGGAGCCAGGAATTTATTTCACCCTGGGCTAGATTAAATACTTAAACAAAATATACATTAGGCATATATAAAAGTTCACATGAATACAAAATTATTAGACATCTTAATTACATAAAAAATGAGCTTTTTAAATCTCTAAATGTTTTTACATAAATATCTATTGTATCTATTGTTTTATTTCAAATGCTATTATAATTTTCTAGATGGATTATCTTATATATGAGCTAGTGGCGTTTTACTCTATTTGTTATGTGAAATAGGCACATTATCTTCTTGTAAAAGATAAATAAGCAAATTATCTCCCCAAGTTACGTTGATGCACATTATCCTCCTTGTGATAAAACAATATGCAATTCACCCCCGTAATTTAAAAGAGTTACACATCACCCCTTAAAACTTGCACATATAAGAGGAGGTATTAACTTATAACAATAAACAAAGCGGGCATATTTAACATAACACATACAAGTTATTTGCCTATTTTTTCATTGAGGGAGTTGTGGCTATTTTTAACATAATATATGGGGTAGTTTCTCCATTTAGATTTTTGTATAAGGGACTAATGTACACATTCATATAAAAGGGGGAGTTGTGCCTAATACCTTGTATAAAATTGAGGAAGGTGGCTTGAAAAATGAATCCAAATCAAATGCTAAAGAATGGTTGTCCAATAAGAATTGTGAGACTTTAGAGTAACAGTATTTTAGAATATAACTAAGATATATATAGTATATATAGTTTGAGAAAACTCACCCCGGGCCATAGCCCGGGTGAGCCTTCAACGTGGCTCCGCCACTGGACCTCTTACATGAAATCAACACATAACACGAGTATGTCAATGAAAAAAATTACACCTCAAATAGTTATCGAGCACATTTTCAGTATAGACACCCACAAAAGATTGAGATATAGTGATATTGCCATGGCCTTTTTAATTTGTCCACAAAAGCTCAATATTTTTCATTTCCTATATTTGAACATGATGCGGCTGCATAGCTTTTGGAAGGACATTGCAAAACGTGATTTCAGTGACCATAAGGTCACTTTCTTATTACGGAAAAAGTCACGTTTAGAATAAAATATTTAATAAAACGCAATAAATTTGAATAGTAAGAGTGATTATTTCTGAAAAGCCATTGCATTTTTTTACCTAGTAGTGAAGTGGCGCCACGATCGGTTGTTCCCAGTTGACCGTGACATGTTCGTTGGCGACATGTTGCCATCGGCCTGCCAGCACAAGTGGGCTTTAAACGCCCGTCACCTTCAACAAGAGCCCATTTATATCCGACAAAGCCCAACTTGGATGAAATTGATTCGTGCAATATTATTCTGGGCCCACCAAGAAGATCACGTGACAAAGATCTTGCCTAGCTAATCGTCCTCCATAGCAATTCGCGTGATAGCAAAGTTTCGAGCGTAAACCTTAGCTGTTGAAGGTGATTAACTCATCAGACAAAATTTTTATTTAGGCCAGGATTATAACACGTTGTTTATCCGATTGTACGTGAGAAAAGGGGATAGTGATGTGCCTCGAATATTCGGTCATATACAATACAGTGAATATACATGTATGAATGTTACATATTATCCATATATCCTATTAAAAGAAGCGATGGTTACACCTACCCCCTTGAAGTTTGGTTTAACTATAGAAACTATTCTTGCTATTTGAATAACTACAAATATGCCCCACAGAACATGAAGAATATGACATCTATGTGTAATATTCTTCCAACTTTAACAATGCCCATTCGAACCTTAATTAAGAGAGTGCGTATAATAGTTTTCTTAAATTTCAAGTGGTATTCATGTAATTACTCTAGCTCTGCATATAATGTTAGTCATTTATTTTAATATTTTAAAGAAGTTGAGCGGTTTCACAAACAGCACCACAAAATATTTTCTGTGATTAAACCAAGCCTAAGAAGTGTAAGAGGAATTGTCCCTAATTTGACAGTAACCTGATAAATGTGGTATTGTTTTCTTAACCAAACACCATGTTATTAGTACAAAATTTCATTTTACTGGCAAAAATAAAAGTTGGCCCATTATCTTATAGCCCAATAAATACACAACATTATAGCCATTATTACAATATTCATATGATATTTAGAAGTTTTCTGTATTGCATAGGAATCAAGCATAGACGAAATCATGCATCTCAAAAAAAAAAAAAAGCATAAACGAAATCATGGAAGTATTAACATCAATAGTGAAACATGTAAACGACACTACTACTTGGTTCAAATGTTGAAACTTGGATATAATAATCCAACATAAAGTTACAGTAGTTATACTATTTTGTGCCGAGATACATCAACTACAAGAAACTGATGTTGGAGAAAGCCTCAAGAAATGGACGTTAGACAACCCTCTATATCCGCAAGAAGACAAAAAATCTAGAAGGGTGAAAATTTTGCTCATCAAATAATACCACAATCAGCGGTATCTCCAACTTAAGCGACTGGAAGTTCACCACAATCGCTAATGACAACCCTCTTTGTAGGACGATCGCCTCTATCAGTCTCTTGTGATTCAATCAGCTTCACAATGTCCATGCCCTCCAAAACTTGTCCAAACACAACATGCCTCTTGTCCAGCCACGGAGTCTGTAATTTATCCAACACAATCATGTCAAACGTGAAATCACATTGTTTTGCCCAAAAATGTAAAACAAACAGTTTACCTCCACAGAATGAATTTTGTGATCATAACAATGTCACTAGTTTTACATACTATGTGGTTTACTGGTTGCTACCTATTTTGTGAAGAACAAGAGCATTTCACAGGACATACACAAAAAAGACTTCACATGCACATCACGAGTAACCATGGCAACTCAAACATCACCAGAATGTGGAGAAGCTTTCAAAAAATAATGGGTGTATCAAAGTTATAATTCTCCCTAAACAAAATTGAATTTCATCGGTTAATTTTCAAGTCGTTCTTCAACTTCCATTGGCACCCATGTAGTGCCTGCATATCTCCTGGGCTCTAACTTCGTTAAAGAATCAATCGACTTGTGTACAATTTTTTCATAGAGTATGAGATAGAGAAGCTAGATGACCAGTAGGAGACAATTATGTACAGGATATTGGATAAACAGGATAACAAAGTCAAATCTCGGCAAGTGTTTAAAGATTGCAAGTTATCCTTTGAAACTTCTTTGATGCTGTCCTAACTATTGGTCAATGCAACTGAAAGTATACACAGAACACATGAAGTTGGCACTCTGACTATGACACAATTGCAGCAGAGCTACATACCTTGACAGTGCAAATGAAAAACTGGCTTCCATTTGTATTGGGACCAGCATTTGCCATGCTGACAACTCCAGGTCCAGTGTGAACCACTACAAAATTAGAAGAATTCTTTTCCATTTCAGCCATGGTAAATGGCAAAAGCTAGAGATTCAGTATATAAAGGAAAAGAAACTCACGCTCGAAGTTTTCATCTTTAAAGGTACGACCATATATGCTTTTACCACCGGTACCCTGCAATGACAATTGTCCCATCAATGAAAGAACTGGCGGAAACTTAAACATCTCTTGACAGTTATAAGTAATAATTGTATACTTCATGTTAGAAGTTTGGTAGTGGCCTGAGTAGAAAGAAAGCAGATTAAGGGTATCAATCTATGGGTCTGTTAACAAGTATAGCATTTAACCCTAAATGAAAGAACATCAAATAAATAAACAGCAGCTGAAGGTGTTTGTAAACATGTTGAAAAATAGCCTTCTGGCATGCAAGTTACGAACAGTCTGATAATAGGATTGTATGAACTATCTTAGTGATATCAATATACTTCACATTATTGTTTACGATATCCAGTCATAGATTATTAGGTCAGATCTGTATTACGACTGCTCAACCAATACCACCAACACTAATACGAAGCATTTAAATATAAGAGAAAAACTGCAAATATCAAGGAAATGTTGCTAGATGATATGAGAAGACATGAAAAGAAGAGAATAATAATTGCAACAGAAGAAATGTGGGGGAGCCAGAAAAAATGATAAATGATTGCATGAACAATGACGAGCACAAAGAGGATATTATCCATCGGGATCTGACACAAAAGTGTACCCTTCTAGATGTTCTGATGGCAACTCACAGATAATGCTAAATATACTTCAAGGATTTAAGCATACCAAAACAAAGATGAATCTCGAACAACATCGAAAAAATGTCACCACTGCCCTAATTTCTGCAGAAATTGCTGTTCCAACCCATTATACTCCGTAGAATCAAATGCTTAAGGCAACAGCTTCTCATTTTACTTACAGGAAACTGCAATAATCATGAGAATTTGAAGCTTCTTTTCCACACTGAAGATAGCAAATATCTTACGGCCATACTGGTTCTCCACGTGGAGAAATACCAGATTCATTAACACACCACTTTACACTTTGAGAAGTTAAAAATCCTGAGTACAAAGATTTCTCTGACACCGACTTCAGAACTTAGTGCACGCCAACTTTGTTGGTCTATCATTGCAACTAATGACAGTTTAGGAGATCAATTAAACATATTTTATTACTTATAAATTTTACCTATCCAAGAAAAGGCATATTAAGATCATTAAGCCTTGAATGATTAAGTGTAAGAGAGTCATTACAGTGTTTCTAGGAATGGTGTTTTGACAAGTTCACAACTTAAACACCAAATAAGGTCCGTGTTAACCTACACAACACCACAGGGTTGCAAGAGTATCTAGAACTACTACATTACTGAGCTTTCACTAGAACTAGATGCACCTGTTATGAACGCAACTTTCAAACCTGAAATTTTAGGCAACTCAAATAAGCTAAAATTAATCGCTTACATTTCCCTTGTCAAAGTCTCCTCCTTGAATCATGAAGTCCTTAATAACACGGTGGAAGGCGGAGCCTTTGTAACCAAATCCTTTCTCCCCTGTTCATTCGAGCATTTGTAAACATACAGACTCAAGAACAAGTTCAATTGAACAGTAAAATATCGAGCCACATGCTAATGAATTAACAAATACCGGTGCAAAGAGCACGGAAATTTTCTGCAGTTTGTGGCACATCATCACCAAACAACCCAATCACAATTCTTCCAACAAGCTTTCCCACTGGGTTTCCAATGCTTATATCAAAATAAACTTTTTGCGTCACCTTCGCTTGCAATGTAGCTTCCTGATTAATGTCAAACCCACATTTAAAAAGAGGTAAACAAACTCTAATTTGAACAAAAGCAGAAGATTGTCATCAGCTTCTAAAGTTGTGAACGGAACGCTATAAATGTTTTCATTGTTGGATAAGAATGTAAAGCTAGAATTACTAGAGTGATACACAAACAAATTTTATTAAATTCCAATATCCAAACCGTCTGGCTCGAAAAACATAAAAACCGATATCCCTCTCAAGTTTCGAACTTTAGATATTTCCTTCACTAAGCAAATGAAAACTCATCACTTCTATTTACATTTTATCAATTCTGCCTTCATTTCTCTTCGACATTAATACCACAATAAGTTATATTGAAGTATTAAAATCAGTTTAACAGAAGCAAAATAACAAAAAGGAGGTTTATCAACAAAAAACAAGATAAAAACAATACCACACTTGAGAAAAAACGATTGAAGACAATAAACCAAAAGAAGCAGACCTCAGCCATGGCGCGTACAGAGAAAGCCCTAGCTCCGGTCCTGCTCTGAACCGGCCGGTTCAACGAACCGGAGAACAAGCTCGAGGACGATGAAAAAGAAGATTTACGAAGCTTCGCAGATGATAAAGAGCAAATTGAGGTCGTAGTTTTGGTGGATGAGAGTCCACGTGGAGCTGAAATCGAGCTAATATTCGACTGAAAAAAAAGCAATAAACAAAATATATTAAAAACGAAACAATGAGACTATGACAGTATAAAGTTAGGGTTTTATTAAAGTGAATAGAGACTTTACCACAGAAGCGAAAGAAGCCGCCATTGATGGTTCGTTGTTTATTACGAGAGAAGAGAAGAGAAGAGAAGATAGTGTGTGTGTGTGTGAAATGTGCGATGAATTTTATCTTATGGAGGCGGAGATGACGAGAGTAAAATGACGAAAAGGGTGTTGGAACTTTTCAATAATGACAAATCAATCCTGACTCTAAATATCTATCTATCTATCTTCTTCAGCCCCCTATACAAAAATAAAATAAAAATTTAAGAGAAAAATAATTTATAAAATAATAAATGGCTTCGCCCGGGTTCGAACCGGAGACCTTCAGTGTGTTAGACTGACGTGATAACCAACTACACCACGAAACCTGCTTGTTTGTAAAATAAATTTATTTTAATTCTTGCAATAAGTTGTCTGTAAAATGTGTAAGAAAATGTGATTTTGCGGTTGAGATGATTGATATACAATGGCGGCAGTGAGAATGAGTATGAGGTGGCCGCTACAATCTTTAGCGACTCAATTTTCTCCTTGTGTGCAGTGGAACTCAAATTCAAGGCCCAAACTACTCTGCACGGCCCAAATGGCAACTCCAACTAGCCCAAGCCCGAACCCGAACCCGCCCAAAGTGATTGACTCACATTTGCACGTTTGGGCATCTCCACAAGAGGTACAACTAGGACAGAAAGATGATGCGTATTTCTCTTTTTGCTGGTACTAATTTTCTTGGATTTCTTTTTTTACTTGATTCGAGTTTAGGCTGCAGAGAAGTACCCATATTATCCGGGTCAGGAGCCCACATTACCGGGTCATGTTGAATTTTTAATTCAGGTAATTTCTGTTGTTTATAATTGAAAGTATGTTTGGAATAGAATATGATTTAAGTAAGTTAATATGACATTACATTTTTGGTGTACAATATATATTGTGTAGTGCATGGAAGAAGCTGGTGTAGATGGTGCCCTCATAGTACAGCCTATTAATCATAAGTTTGATCATTCTTATGTCACAAGGTTACTACTCTCATTCAACATACATGCTACAAAAATTACTATACTCAAATTTTTTTGCAATGCTTGATGTTCTAAAAATCTGATTATTAAGTGGTGAATCTTTCTCTTGGCATTTCATTGTTACTTGTAGTATTGCGTAAACTGCCTCACGTGAAGTTCGTTTTTTGGACAGTGTGTTGAAGAAATATCCAGCAAAGTTTATTGGTTGCTGCCTTGCGAATCCGGAAGAAGATGGAAGTGGCGTCAAACAGCTTGAAGATCTCGTTACCAAGGTTCTAATATTATTCAAATGTCGGATGACGGTGTTTCGTGTTACAGACGTTGATATGATATGATCTTTGTGCCAGGATGGATATCGTGCAGTGCGTTTCAATCCGTACTTGTGGCCATCTGGTCAATCGGTAATTTCCTTGTGTGTATAAATTCCCTTTGAAGAACTTCCACAGACTTGTTACTAGTTTTGCCTTCATTTGTAATCATGGAAGTTGTTTTTTTATTTATTTTTTATTTTTTATTATGGTTAACTTCTCTGATTTGGTGAGAGGAAATAATATGCAAGTCCTTCTATTCTTGCTTCAATTCTATTCCTGACAGCTTGATTCTCTACTAGTGTACTGCTTCAAGAACGTAAGGAGGATATACATTGTATATAAGCTTTGCTTCTGAAGAATGAATTGATTTTACGTGCTTTGCAGATGACGAATGAAGTTGGGAAGGCAATGTTTTCCAAAGCTGGAGAACTTGGAGTACCAGTTGGATTCATGTGCATGAAGGTAAAACGTTTTTTTCCTTTTTTGAGCTTTTATTGTAATTATGGTGTTATGTATCAATGTTAACTCAATATTATTGTTTTAGAGTAAGGACTCAATTTTTATCATATAACTTACATGCACATCTGTGTCTGAATCTGGCTGGATCTTTTTATCTTGAAAATGAACTGTTATTTCCAGGGTCTAGATCTGCATCTATCAGATATTGAACAGCTCTGTACGGAATTTCCTTCAACAGTTGTTCTTCTTGACCATCTAGGTTTCTGTAAACCTCCAACGTGAGCATTTGTGAATTTCTACTACTAACTTCTACGACTATATGGTTATCTTTCCTATTTTCTGTGAGCCTCTATCACTTATCGTTTCCTATTTTCCATGATCATCACCTTCAGAAATTATGAAGAAGAGCAACTCTTCTCCAAACTGTTGAAGCTCTCCAGATTTCCGCAGGTAATTATTTGATATCTCAATTGTTCATATGCTAAGTCGAACTCTGCATTGTTCCATGATTTTGTATTCCACATTGACTAACTGGTTTTCCGCTTATCTTTTGATACTGTTTACTTCTAAATGAGGTGAGGTAGATAGGCAAATAGCTTCATCGTATACTTTTCTTCTAAGCAAATTGTAATATGTGAAGATTATACAGTACGTTCCACTGCTTCTCTGAGTTCTCTCCTTAATGCAAAATGCCAAAGAGGATGTCTATTGCTTTTTTGTGAAGAAGAAATGCTTCGTTGTCGTGATTAAATTAGTCATCAATGTCTAGTTCATTCTAGTTTATAGTTTGAACTCAGAGACTGCTATAATACTTTTCTTTTCAAATATTTCCTTGAACACCACAATATAAGGTAATTCACACGATTAAATGAATAAAACTATCCAAATTCATGTCTTGATGCAAACTTGCGACAGGTTTATGTAAAGTTAAGTGCCCTATTCAGAGTCTCAAGAAATCCATATCCATATGAAGATTTATCCGACATTTTATCTAAACTAGTCTCCAGCTATGGTGCCAACCGCGTCATGTGGGGAAGGTAACACTAACATACAGTAGTAACCTGTGTATTCTTCTTCTCCAGTTGTAAAGAATCAGGACAATATAACTTTAGATTCAACACAAAAGTTAACTTCAGTGTTTAACCTTATGCAGTGATTTCCCGTTCGTAGTTCCGGAATGTGGCTATAAAGAAGCTAAGGAAGCAGTGTGTCAACTCGTCCAACAAGCGCAATTGTCATCTACAGAGATGGAGTGGATCATGGGTCGAACCGTTTATCAAATCTTTAACAGTCGATGGTCTTCTTCATAAAAAGTTCAAAAGTTTCTGCATAATGAGAACAACATATTCTTGCTATTATATATATATATATATATAAAAAAAAAAAAAAAAAAAAAAAAAAAAAGAACAACATATTCTGGCCTCTGTAACTAAATTACAGTAGATTACTAGATTAAGTTATGCAGGCATAGGGAGTGAGCGAAGGAAAAGTCGTTTAGCAAGTTTTATATGTGTCTAGACACAAGTTGGCTGAAAATATCAATTTATATTTGGTAACTAATGAATTTGATTCATTAAAGAGTTCTTGCTTTTTGATGGTATAATTATGTACTTTATACTGTGCTTTTTATTTGTTGTTTAACAGAAGACTTTTACCTCTAGTAATTCATCCTTATTTGAGCTAATAGCCTAAATACTCACTATTATGCGTAATAGGGAAAAGAAAAAAAAATGTAAAATGAAGGTAAAAGAACCTTTGTATTATCCGCAGGTGGCAAGAAAAAATAAAAAAATATACAAAATACTTGCCTACAGTTCTAAAACAAAAAAGCAAAGAAATCCACTTTTATTTTGTATGTATGGAGTTCATTTTTTCCCCCTTCTTTATCTTTCAATAACTTGCACAAAGCACAATTTCTTTCATTTTTTCTTTTTAGCATATTGGTATGGTATGTTATTGTATAGTGTTGGTTAGTCAAAAACCTTATTATTATGTTGATCAGCCATAATCCTCGAGAACTCTCGCAATATAAAGGGAACTCCTATGGTGCATCGGAGAATCAACCTAAAACCTCCTTGTAGTTTTGAAAATCTGTACGAAACTCGCTTGTGGTTTGTTAATTGTTTAAAGCTTCTTATCGTTTTATAAACTCTGCACAAAATCTCTTTTCATCTGACCATAGGGGAGTTTTGTGCAAAACTTTATGAGATCACAAGAAGGTTTTGTGTTCGTGCATATTTTTGAAAACACATGGGGGTTTTATGCATTTTCCCCGTGCTGCATCTTCCAAAAGTTTTTTTTTTGTTTTTTTAGGGATAATTACGTCTACATTCCTTTGAGTTTGACGTAATTACAAAAACATGCCTCTTGAAAGTTGAATACATTACAAATAGACTTCTCTGAAGTTTGAATCCTTACAACAGCACTCTCTGAAGTTTTGTAAAACATTACAAAGAACCTCCTTTTAGTGTTTTATGTTAAAAGATAAGGTGTGTTCCCTTTTTCCAGTGTTGTAAAAGCTTTAGGGGTGTATCAACCTCGAGGCAGATTTCTATAATTATACTGAATAATAGATGTAACGTGTATATGTGAAACAATCAAATATCATATGATTGAACCAACTACAAGTACATGCCAAGAAGCCCAGGTTTTGCTATTTCAACACTTAACGCTAGTTCAGAACAATGGAATAACTGCATTTACCCAAAATTACACCAGATTTTGTACAAGTATTCCGTTCGCATTTGTTTTGTTGTACAAAAGGATCTTCACAAACAAGGAGACTATACAAAATTCATCCTACTAGGAATCTGAATGCCTGCTCGATCCAAAAGGTCACGAGCCAAGCTCTTAGCCATTTGAATAACTTCTTCCTGCCAATTACAGTTCAAATTTCAAACAATGTAACATCACATTGTCAATAATCAAGGGCTATTGTGGATGAATTAGAATGACTTTTGAAATATATTGAGGGGGTAACATACCTCGTTTAAGGTCACGATTTTCTTATCTATCATTACCCAGCGGCCATTACACATAACAGAAGTAATATTTTCAGTTCTCATGCAGTAAACAAGGCTGGAGATGCTGAAAAAATTGCATCCAAATATCAGTTCTTGTTTTAGGAACAATCACTAGAAATATTCTAAAAGGAATTAAGTACAGTATAAGTGCATGATTAAGTATACGTATCGTGCTGCAGAAAATATATTCTAGCTACGTAGCATCATTCTCGAAGACAATAGCCTTGCAGAAATTATTAAAGAGGGGGATTCTTTACCTATCGTGAACTGGGATCATTGACCAAGTCGAAGGATTGACCACAATCATGTCAGCCTGCAGAGCATGATTTTTGCACAATATTCAGATCTCAGCTTCAAATGGGAACATGAATGAGAAGGCAAGAGTTCATAATGCAAGAATTGAAAATGCACTCAAGTCGGAATACTGCACCCGGAGGAGATTCGGAATGCTAGTTTTTGTGTTAAAATCAGATGCTCAGATACATTATGGATAACGGAGGTTTCATTATCTTTGTGAATTCTTATACTACAAAATGACAAAATGGACCATAACTTACACAGAGTTTGGTAGAAGTTTTAACCAATTACTGCGACAGAAAACTATAGAAAGTACCAGATTTCAAGTTCCCTTGTGCAACTATACCTTTTTGCCAACCTCAAGCGATCCTATCTCATTGTCCCAGAGCACGGATTTTGCACCATTAATTGTTGCCATCTCAAGAATTGTTTCTGCAGGCAGAGCAGTAGGATCTGTCGTTCCTTGGGAGAAAACTTCTCGTCCTTTGTTGATCAAAGAAGCAAGGTACATTTCATCCACTGTACAACATAAAAGCAAATATAAATACTAAAAAGAAAAACTTTGATGTGGGATAAATGGAAGTGGCCACGGTGCACTAAATTACTATACATTACAGAAGGGAGATTAGGAAAATTTAGTTATTGCAGTTTGAGAGGTAAAAGTTGAAGTTACCAATGCTCATCCTATTATTTGATGGTGCACCATCTGTTCCTAAAGAGACGCAGACACCTGCATCAAGCATTTCTTTAACCGGTGCAAACCCAAGCATCCGCATTGCAGCAGCAGGGCAGTGTGATACTTTGACCCCTGATCTTGAAAGTAAACGAATCTGAGAAACATTATGACAAAGAAATGAGTTAGATTCTAAACCTAATGATATATTCAGAATTCTTGCAAAAGACTAACAAATAAAACTATTGTTACGCCAGTTAAAAGTTGAACAAGAACGGGACAAAAACATTGAAGCACAGATTCTCTTTATACACCAGAAAAGTAAATAAAAAAAGATTTAACTACATAAATAAGTCAAATAACATAAAGACTAATAGTAGGTTGGTTAAAAAAGTAAAAAATAATACACAAGACTGAAAGGGTCAATAATGTGCTTGTGGAGATATAAGTACTATAGTTTTGAATATATCAGAGATAATTTGAGGGTCACAATGGTGATCAACACTATGAAAGAATGAAATGATACAGAATTTCATTAACATGTCATATTCAAACAAATGCAAAGGACATTAAAGATTGTATTTGACTTCAGTAAAAATCCACCAATATGCCAACTTGGCTTGTTAAAATTGTAACAGACCTCATCATCGTTAACCCAAACTGTATGAGCTGCAAGCAAATTGTTTTGTAGTAGCTTGATTTTCTCAAGATATGTAACAGTGCCATGGTCAACTCCTTTTCTTTCCACCACGAGTTGGTTCTCGTAAGGTATCTCCGCAACATGCTGGATTTTGATGAGATAGATTTAAGTGAACCACAAATTTGAACAAATATCAAGTATGTCTCGCAAAATAAGAATTTTGAACCATTTGCTTGAACTACTCAAACAAACAGTGAAAAAAGAAGAACAATATATAAGAAAAGGTAATTAAATATGAGATGTAGAACCAAAGTACTGCTGGTCTCAAGCATATAAGATGAAACTTTTGCAACAGCGTCATTAGTAAAGACTCTAATCCTGCATGTTGCATTTTGTCTTCGACAGTAATTCAGGGCAATGTTAGTTGATGCCACATAGTGAAAACGACATCCATAAGAGAAGCCTTATATTTGAGCCATATTTTGTTTGCTCCAAGTAAAATATTAATAACCCGTGAGCATGGTTCAATAGATAACTACATACGCACTAAGATTATACCATATGGATTCCAGTGTTGAGTTCCTTAGCAGCATCTCTTGTTTCAGTAAGTAGACGATCTGTTGAGTTCATAATTTGCCTTAATCCAAACCATATTCTGATGCGTCCAGAAGCGGTATTGTGATACTTCTTGTGCAGATCTTTCTGTGACTGTGTCCTCAAATGGAAGAAGAATAGGCAAATTCTCAAACAAAAGCTAGAGAAATTTAAGTACGTACAACTTTGACTGAAGTGAAGCTTACCTGAATATAATCATCAGCAGTCCTATTGGTCCAAGATGCTGGGAGTCCCTCTCCAGCATCCATTACCGATTGTGCCAGACACGCCCGTATGCCCAGCAACTCAACCGCCCTTGCCATTCCTTGGACATGCTGCCCTCCCGCTTCAGCAAAGCAAGTAACCTATACAATGACAATGTAAGAGACTATAAATATTAAATAATTCTTCTTTCTACAAGCTAAAGTTGTTACATGAGATAGTTATTTCAAACGACATTAGAGTCAGGCCACAAAGATGTCATCAGTCCAAATCCTTCCGTCCATTAATTGAAGTGTAACGTGCTTACAAACTGCATGTGAGGATAGAGTCTATAAATATAAATAATTCTTCTTCTGAATGCTTAAGCTGTTAGATGAGATGGTTATTTAATAAACAAGAATTCAAATAAAAAACTAGGTTGTCCTTAGACCTGAGTGAATGAGCTCAATTAGGTTAGTACTCACATCTCATTCTTATATGAACTAAAGCTAGTACTAACATCATTCAATTGTGTTACGGCACGCAAATGATATGATCAAGTTAGCTAGTTTTCTTGCACTATATATTCGATCATTTTCTTGTGATTACTGCACAAATGCAATAACCTCAATAGTTATTAATATTCGTATTACGGATAAAATTAGATTATGCAGTGTATGTAAAGCTAGTAGGACGAATTTACTACACAATGGGAGGGATCCTAAAGTGGTCCTTACACCTGAGTGAATGAGCTCAATCCCGCAGAGTAAACTGGAAATATAGGAATCCTCCTCAGTCATGTTAGATTCATAAGGCCAAATGCGTTTGTGAAGCCAAGTTAGCAAATCAACATCGTCGGCTATCCCTCGACCCAGCTGCTGCGACGTGTGAACGTGGGTGTTTATAAAACCTATAAATACAAGCAACAACACATTCTAAATCACCATGAATTCATCCACAAATTGAATTGTCTCACTAAAAAAATAAAATAAACAAAAAATGCAAGTGTGATTTTTCGGCAACAAAAGTCATTCTCTTAGTCCTCAACACTCTTTTACTAATCTAATTTATACACATTAGATACCAACGATCATCATTAGAGTTGTTAATTTAACATATCAATGCTCAAAAGAGGCAGTCAAAAAATAATAAAAAAAAACAACTATATATAGATCCAACAAAATATTAGTGTGCAACAAGAGACATAGAGACATAGTAATGTTAATCAAATCAAAAACTATGTGCTAAGTAAAAGTGATATATCTATGAGGTACCCGGAAGTAGAAAATTGCCATGGAGGTCGATGAGGTGAGGGCTGAGAGAGGAGAACTGGGAAATAATCTCCTGCGACTGGCCTACGGCTACAATGGTGTCTCCACGAATAGCAATGGCGCCGTTACGAAAAACTCGGTGCTGAGGATCCATGGTGACGATGATTGCATCGTGGAGTACGAGGATTGATGAGCCGTTGTCGTTGTTGTCCATTTTTTTTTGCTTTTCTTAGTGAGTTCTTACTGAGTTCTAATAGTAAATAGAGTCAACGTTTGTGCTGAAATAGTAAAAATCTTACATGTTATTCATTTGTCTGAAAATTTGTTTCTCTTTCTATATCCTCTCTCTCTCTCTCCAATCGATAGAAAACGGTAATTACGTAATCCTAGCACTATTTACTACTTTTGTTCTGATTTTTATATGGTTATGTCGGATTTTTTCCTTTCTTGAAAGTTACTGAATCTTTCTAATTTCTGCTGGTTTTGGTTCAATTTGATTGGAGATTTAACATAATTACTTTGGTTTTTGTTCAATTTTTATTAAAAGATTGGTATAAGTTGTAAATGCATGGCTGGATAGTTCATTAATTTAAAGTCTCCGAGGCACGCGGTACTTGTGCACATCTAAATTTTGATTTAGTTTAATTAATCGGTTTAGGGTGAATATGTACCATGAAATATGTTAATTCAGTTATTTAATTAATATTTTGCGGGCACAGACATCAAATGTAGCAAGTAAAACTACTAGAAATTTCCAAAACTACATCTTTTTAGTATTTATGCTTTAAATTTTATGTTTATTGTAATATGTTCTAAATTGATTGGAATATTGAACTGAAAAATGTGAGCGTATATTTAAAATATAATGTTCATTTTGTAAAACATAAATTTCGTAAGAATGTTATGATAAAGTACATTAAGATCTATGCCATATAACATTAATTCTAATGTATAAGATCTAATTAGCATACATAGAGAGACATTATGAGAAGACATAATATGAAAATTTTAAATTTAAAAATTGTCTATTTGATATTATGATATAACATAAATTACAAGGTTAAAATTAAAAATCAAAAGTTTGGTGTTTCAATGTGTTCAATAGAGCTTTGTTTATATTACAGTATAGAGTATCGGATGAACTTTTGAGAATCTTACTTAAAGATTAAATCATCCTGAAGCCATAAACCTACAAAATTGTATAGGTACATTACAGAGACATAAAAATTATAGAGTAAAAGTTCAATGTAAAATAATAGTTTAATGCAAAAATTACCAATATGTTTTCACTAATTGACAGAAAAACGCATGTTTATTTAAAAAAAAAACCCCCCGTGTTATTATTTTTATTAAAACACTGCATCCAGTTTAACTTTAACCGTTAACTTAAGATAAAATATCATCTTTACCCTTTGTAAAAGCTTCCAATTATTCTAAGTTTCACTTAATGGTCAGTGAAATTAAAATCTCTCTTTGTAAACATAGAATGACTTTCAATAAAACATGAGAAGAAAAGCAAATTAAATCTTATTTTCACGATTTATTTGATTCCACCAAAATTGCAGATAGTATATTTTTAATTTAAATTTTAAATTTAAATTTGAAAACAAATTCTTATACAATCTATTTTTTGTAAATTAAATTCTAAATAAAATAGAAAAGTCGGTCGTCTTCTCCATCCCCAACTCCCACAACGACCTCACAAACCCCATTTCAGGACACCACTGCTTCTAGAAATTAAACAAAGTGTTGAATAAGGGGCAAAGGGCTAAAGAATGCTAGGTTGGTATCTTGCTAAGAAGGATGTAAGAAAGGATAATTAGCGTCTTTTCAGTCATAAATCCAAGCATTATCAAAAAGATTTTTCTAAACGTAAAACTTGGTTTGAAAAGAATAAGGCTATATATGTCTTTAGTATCTTTTTTGAATCTAAATTTATAAAATTGTTCCTTCTAATATATATATGGTGTCTTAATTACTCTAGTGCTACTATTCATGTCCCGAATACCATGGACGGCTTCCTTTCAATCCAGAAGCCATGCCTAAATGAAAGCTTTTGACGCTTGAAAATGTAGAGAAAGTTCTAGTTGATAGAGTTGGCGCTTTTCGAATCATTTTAGATATCAATTTCCATTTGGATTTAGCAGAGACACCTTTTATTACACATTTAATTTTTGTTTTTATGTCCAAACTTGGTTTTATGACTTTTTGGAATGCTTTTGGAATTAATTGAATGTTTCAGTTTTGTTCAGAGTAAATGTTTTGTTGGTTTCAGTTCACTTATTAATGGTTTATATAGCTAAAAAATAATTCTACCTTTATCGAACCTCTGGTTCACAATAATAGTGGTATAAAATGTGGCATGGTTAATAAAAAGTTCAATTCTTTTGTGGCATAAACATTTAGGTCATGTATTTAGAGAAAGAATGAAACAACTAGTAAGAAATGAGACTCTACCAAGTCTTGATTTTACTGATCTTTAGACGTATTTAGACTGCATTACGGGTAAGTAGATCAAACACATTAAGAAAGATAAAGGCAGAAGGAGTTTCGGCTTTGTGAAATTATACACAAGGGTATAATTTGGTACGTATGACACTTCTTTATTCAATAGTGAGCTACGCTTTACTACCTTTATCAATTATTATTCATATTATGCTTATCTCTATCTACTTAATGAAAAGTCTCAAGCTGTGAATGCCCTAGAGGTAATTGTTACTGAGGTTGAGAAACAGTTAGATAGAAAGCTAATTAAAAATCATAAAGTCTGATAAAAGTCGAGAATGTTGCTTGAGATATAATAAATTGGGACAATGCCCTGTCTCCTTCGCTAAATATCTTGAGAAACATGACATATATGCAGGATATACTATGTCTGCGAATGGTGCGGTTAAAAGAGTGCGGTTAAAAGAGAGTAACCGAATATTCTTAGATACGGCTAGAACCATGATGAGTAATGCATCATCAGCAATCTATGTGGACTTATACACTTAAAATTGTTGTACATCTATTGAATCATGCTCTTAGTAAAAGTGGTACCAAAAACTCGTTATGAGATTTGGCCGATAGGAGATCAAGCGTGCGAGACATGAATATGTATGGGTTGTCCAAGAGAAGTCAAGCTTTTTATCCATATCAAAAGAAATTAAATTCTCGGACTGTTAGTGGTTATTCCCGAGAACTCCAAGGGATTTATATTTTATTGTTTCAATCATACTTCACCAATAGTTAGGACTGAGAATGCAAACTTCATTGAGGATGTGAGTTCAATGGAAGCGACAACATGATGTACCACTAGCACTCCTTTATAATACGATAACTCCCAAGTTTCTTTTGACTTAATTGCTCAGAATTACTTAACTTTAACAAATCAGTTATTTTTATTATCATTAATTAATCAAATATTGAGGACAAGTACTCATTATGGAACTTGTAAATTATGCAATTTTATCTTATGTTAGGTAAAAACTTTTTGCTCTTGGAGTCTGTGAGATTGTATAATTTTTGGCTCTAATGCTTTCTGATTTGGTTTTGGGTACTTGCTGGATGTGTTATTTACGCATATAACAAATGCTCGAAATCTGGCTCATATATTCAAGATAATGGGTCCTTAAGATTATTATCTTTTGACGCCAGTCAAAGTGTTATAATGTGGCCGAAGGATCAGAGCTAGGCGAGCCTTTTGGTTTGAATTGATGCACATAACTTATTTTTAGGTAGTTAGGCGAGGCTAGACATCTTTTGTTATTCTTTTTGAAGACAACTGCATATTTAATTCACATCCATTTGATTTAATTTAGTCAGAAAAAGTAAATTTTAAATTCCGGTGACATTATTTAAGAGATTGTTATTTATATTTTATACAACTGGGAGGGGGAAAATCCAAATTAGTTATAAGAATGATTTAAATATCGTATGGCTCGTTTAATTAAAGTTTGCAGGTATTAAGTCAACTTCTAATACCTATAACTTTTTGTACATACTTCAACTGTGCATTTGATGTAATAGAATGTAGTGCAAGCAAGTACGTCGACAAAAGAACCTCCCCTTAAGTTTCGCTTTCATTATTGATCGATATTCGATAGTTTACAACAACAATTTATCTTTAATCCTGTTATGAATTAGCAGTGCCACGTTATAGTAAACCCCCGGTTAACAAGGCGAATAAATAGTTAATAAACATACCATCCAATATCCGACGTTAGAAGAAAAACATCCTAAAAATAACCCTTATGAGTTTATGAAACATTAAAACAAATAAATAAATCAATAAACAAACTAAAAAAAGGAATCACGACATGCGCAAGACAAATATAAAAGAATGAACTTTGTGGTAGATCCGTAAAAGGCTATAAAAAATCGTCATATATGTGAGTCATACAACAAGTTATAGTAGAATTTAAGTTTCTAACCCGACATAATTTAGTACTCTTTTGATTGAATACTTCAATTTGTTTGGAACAAAGACATAGGTTATTAGATAGTAGGTGCATACACGCAGTGTTTTGAAAACCGGACCGGACCGACCGGTTGAACCGGTCGGACCGGGGCCGAACCCATGTTCGGACGCCGGTTGAATCGGTTCGACTGCCGGTTCGACCAGCAAAACCAGTGAACCGGTTCGATGGCCGGTCCGGTTTTAAAAACATTGCATACACGACATATCCTTGTAATTAGTTTTGACAAAGATTGAGGCATTTTCCAGAGGGAAACAAACAAAGATTGAAGTATGGACGCGCAGTTAGTATCTACGAGCTTATAAAGCTCAGCGGAATGGGAACTGAAAAATTGCTAGTCCTTTCATTTGATAGTTAAGGAATTATGCAACTCTACAAAAAAAAAAATGGTGGTCAGCTCTTGTAGAGCCTGCCTGCACGCTTCGTGCCGAGATAAATTCTCAACTAGGACAAGAACAACAAGCACACACCCGGCCGGAGAATGGACCGATCTATTCGCTGCTTAATGAGAACTCCAATGCCAATAGTATTTATCAATTAATTACAAGGAAACCTAATTGCGTTGACCGATTCTCAAGTATTAGACAATAATATGTAAATTTTTTTTATATATTATTTAGGTAATTTTTCTTAGATAGGTTGACGAGTTGACGACTGTGATAATACAACTTTAATATAATCCTTATGTCGCATCGGCCATGTTTATACTTATCCAGACTCCAGAGCAAATATGCATACTTACACGAGTTTACATAATGTTGGATCATGTATGGCTACTTGATCGTACCACAAAGTCGCAAAAAATTGTATGCGATCTTTAGTAAAATCTTTTACTAAATACTAATAAATGTATTGCTCAATCATTTTGTGACATTGCAAAAACAGGTACGTACTGTAACATGCATGTACAAGATAAAGTGCATTGAGCTAGCCAATTACAATTATTGACTTTAGTCTTTAGTAATTATTTATCTTTCTTAGACCTGAATTAATTGAATATCTGTAACTTCGCAGCTGCAGCAACTGATTGAATGATATAACCTAATTACTGTATCTATAAAATCGACAAACGCATGCAATTTAGTTTAGATCGCGGTTGGTGAACAAGAATAGGTAGACTTTGAAATCTATATTCAACTAATACTTAAGGTTAAGGACAATATTAATCTTACCGAATTGGGGACGCTTAATAGAGGATAATTGGCTCCTGACGTCACCGTTTTTTCTTTTCCACTCATCCACCTATAACATAATTTATTGTAGTATCCTTGACCCTACTAATTCTGCAAGTGAACCATTAGTGCATCCCAAAAGTCAGATAAAATAAAACGAAGATTGTGATAGACTTTTGACAATCATGTCAAATTTTGTAACACGGTCGCAATAATCTGACAGTTTTATCATAAAGTCTTATTGATAAGGTGTCTAGAGTTTACACTAACCTCTATAACATTAAAATTAACAAAAAGCTCCAACTGGATAAATCAAGCTACACACCAATTCATCAACATTCGTTAAAGCCATACAGTAATATAAATTTATTTGTATTCATTATTCACTGACACAATATTCATCTGCTTCATTGGGAAAAGAATTATTTTTACAACGAAATTCATCTTATATTCATTGACCAAAACACAAATTCTCAGTCTAGAATAATATGCTCTCCTTAATCAATTAAACTATTTTGTTTTCAATGTAGTGTAATTTGTATTGTACGTTTATTGATTAATTAATCAGATTGATTTTGACTCAAAACTTATGTATTAATTTTTTCATATGGAAGATAACGAGATGGACAACATTTAGTTTCAACTAAGACATTACTGATTCAACGTAATGTAAGCATGTCATTTGACTGTTATAAAAATGCATATGATTTTTATAATTTTTAATGCAAGGATCATCAACTGTTATTGTTGTTGTTGTTGTTGTTATTAGAGCTAGTAAAAGGTTTGTATAAAGGACAAAATCACACGTACATGATAAAATTGGTGTTATATTTTGTTGTCAATCCAAAAAAAGAACTCATTCTGCTGCAAATTGATATTATCTATGTTTTTCGAATTTCAAGTTCTCGAATTAGTTGCAGTTGCTATCAACTTTTCCTAAATAATTTTAAATTGTTATCTTAAATAATCGGATGGAGCGAAATAATGAAGATTCTACAAAATTTGGAGAAGTTGTTGAGAATAATAGATTCTCCGTAATGGAAATGCTTGTCTTTTTTAACCAAAATATTAGGATAGATGTTGAATGATAAATTACTTTGTTGATAAAATGTTAGGACCATGAGTGCGTACGATTTTAATTTACAAGTTTTAGAAATATCTTTTATGAAAAATTGCACGTATTTTAGTTTCCTTACAATTCCTTAGAGTTTGCATGGAAATATAATTCTATAAGGATAGGGATTGTTAGGAGTTACCATATTATTCCTAGAGCTTGCATGGAAATAGAATTCTATATGATTAGGATTTGCATGGAAATAGAATTCCATATGATTATGAATATTTGGTAACTTCTGATAGAATAGAATAAGATTTAGGAAATATCTTGTTTATCTTATGGAAACTAAATCTTTATTCTTTCTTATTTTTATCCGGTCTAACAAGCTTCCTATTGGAAGATTTTGTTGTTTCCTTGTGTGCAGATTATGAAGATCACGAAGAGATCAACATAAGGAAAGATTCCGGATATTTAGGAAGATTCGAGTCGCGACTGGAGTGGAAGACTTCAAGATCAAGACTTATCTTCTAAGGAGGGCTATCCTATAAATAGTAGAAGAACTAGGTTTTAGAACTTAGAACACACGATTTAATTCATACACATTGTAAGGTGTTCTCATTTTTATATTCCTTAGTTTTTATAGTGCCGAACGAAGAAGTGGGATACTTCGGGTAAAAAGAAGTGGGATACTTCACCGCACGTGTTCAAACCAACGAGAGTTGAAGGGAGTTCAACGGGAAATGATTGCACTAGCAAGAGGGATTCTGTCCGTAGGTGCTTTAGCCGCTTGAAGGTTTGCTCATAAGAAAATCGACAGGAGTTCGGTCTTACGGATTCAAACGGAGTAGCGATAAAAGTGTTGCTATAGGTGTCGAAGCACTAGAGGAAGTCTGAGTGTTAGATTAAAGCTTGCCTGTAGTTGTAAACAACTTTTAGAGGTTTAAATTCTTGGGCGAAAGCCTCGTGGATGTAGGACGGGAGTCCGAACCACGTTAAATCCTGCGTCTTTATTTTTACTGTCTCTTTACCTGTCTAAACTAGGTAATCATTGTAAAAGTAAAAATAATTGACTTTAAGATCTAACATAAAAGAATTATGAAGTATACTTTCTTTCTTAAAAATCGCAAATAAGTCCTATTTACGAAATCTTGTTGATCTTGCTTTTCCATTAGAAACTCAAAATGTTATTTTCAAATGAAGCAAAAGAAACTCTTTATATACATTGTTTTTGTTATAAAAGAAAACATATATAAAGAAACAAACAAAAAACTTAAAACACGTGGGTACCTATCACCTGCTGCCTCCTCATAAGTCGTAACAAAAGATTTTCATTTACATGTTCAAAGAAAGTTATTTTCTATTTTTTAAATTTTTTAAGCAAGTTATTGTCTAATTCAAACTTAATCCTGTGATCGTGATCAATATCATATCATATCATATATAATGGGGAGAATGCAAAAAAACTCCACTTATGGTTTGAAAATACTGCACTAAAATCTTCATATAATTTGATAATCAACTAAAATTCTATTGTAGTTTCATATACTTTATCTAGACAGAACTACTTGTTTGAGGCACCGTCGACCAACCATTAATGAGTGACTTAGTTTACTCGCATCATATAAGTTCTAGGTTATTTTTTTTGTATCTTTCTCCTTAAAAGGTACAAAGAATCCTTAGGACTGTTAATGAATAACCCCCGTGCTTTGAGAAATTATGGGAAATCTTCGTATAGTTTGAAGCCCTCTTATGGTTTGAAAAATCCAGAACGAGCCCCCTTACAATTTACTTATTTTGAAAATTATATAAAGATAATATTTTTGAATAGTTCAATAAGAACAACTTAGTCATTTAACAAAAAATAACATTCAAGGTTTTCAACTAAGGAAAAATTATGCAAAGTTTTTAAAATCACAATGAAATTTAGACAATAAACAAACCAAAGTAACCTTCTCTGCCAAAGTGGTTTGACGATCTACGTGCCATAAATAAGCATATGGCACTTGTAATAATTATTATATAATAGCTTTATTATTCCATTTTTCTTACCACGCACTACAACGCGCTTTAAGATCACACTATGTATTACATATACGAATAGTATATCTAACGATGACAAAAAAAGTGACACATGATTTGACGCAAGAGAACTACTTGACTAGTTATAAAATTGGCAAAGAGTTTTAAATTGATAACCCCGGCCATATACAATTTATAACAACCTTTGACACAACACATACAAAAGATCATGAAAGACTTTAGAGGTACAAAGATACAAACACATATCCATCAAACACTTAAGAAAAACATCAAGCAAAGTCGACAACAAATCTTGGTGGGCTCTTAGCAATAAACCTGCACCCTTTGCCGCCAATCTCTTCACAATCCAATTCTATTAACACCTTCACGAAATGACTAACGTCACACGGAAGCACCAAAGGCCCATCACTACTGTAACCATACTCCGATTCAGCTTCCTCAAGCAACATCCTAAATTGTGGATGGTTCACGTACACCGTCTTGATCACGAACCGTTGCTTCTCTGGCCCGACGTAGATCGAGAAACATCCCACAGGGGTCACTCTTTTTGATCTTTTGCGGCTAACTTTCTCTTCATGAATATAATCTGGAATTTCAGTATTAGTACTATTTATTCCGCGAGGCCACGATTTGCTCTTGTTCATCTTTATATCGTTCTGGAGTACTCCTGAGTAACGCTTTGTTCCGACACCACCGCTGAAGGATTTGCATCGAGCCCATGTCTTGGAGATTAGGCCTTTCTTAACTTTAACTTGAGGAGAATAATCCATTTTTTGGTTCAAGAGAAAGAAGAATCACACAAACTAGCTAGCGTATATACTTTGTGATGTAAAAAAGTAATCGAAGTAAAAAGTTCGATACAAATCAACCTCTGTCGTAAGCTAAGTTGAACATGACTTTCATTCTTGGCCTCATCGAGTTACTCATCATGCATAAAAAAGCATACGGAACTCGAATATTTGATCTTGCAAAAATTGAAATAAATTAAAGAAAAATGAACTATGTATAATCAAGTGAGTTTTAAAGAGAGCACAAAAAAAGAACTGGCTGGAATTGAGGTGAACAATAGGGTTTATAATTTATATGTATGATAAAGAAGAATTAGAGGCGTATATTGTGTAAGCTGGCTAAAAGGGAAGAGAAGAGAAGAGTAGAGAACCTCACGGGATATGCTTTTAGTTGCGTTTGGAGTGGGTTAGCCCCGTTCATGAACTTCTTTGTGTATATATAGTAGGAGTTTATATGTTAATTAAATAAATGTATGTATTATAGATGAGGGGTGGTAGGGAGAAGGGAGGGGATGTTTACATCATAGACTTATAGTTATCAACTTCTTGTAATACATTTGTCAACTCTCCAATGGGGTTTCTTATTTTAAAATTAATCTATGAAATTATTGTCCGTCAAACGTCATCCTGTACATTGACATATTGAAGAGGTCTGCTTCAATGAACTTTAGATTAATGGGGTTCGATTAACCTAGGGAAAAGGTCAGCGTAAGTTTGGGCACTAGTCTTTGTCTTAAACACGGACAATTTTCAACGCTAACGGAGAAAAAACTAAAAAGACTAAAGACAAAAGAAGAAAAAGTTCACTTGCGAAGTTGTCACACGGGAATGGTTATGCTGTGTAGGAATAAATTGTCAAATTGTTGTGATATTTGCAAGAATATTGCAGTCTATGAATTGAGATATCTATGACGATAAAACAAAAAGAAAAGATTTTGAGGCGAGAAAATTAAAAGAAAAGAAGTTAGTTCTTCGACTAAGGATGATATTGTGAAATTAAAGTTTTGACAAAAATAAAAACTCCATGTATTATGCGTGAGAAGAGAAAGGGAAAAAAGCACTTTTGTTCCCGTAGATTTAATATCCTAAAGTAACATGTAGTCCAATATAGAAGAATACTAAATTAAAAGTAGTCTCCCATTTTTTTGAACATGTTACATTGGTCTCAAAGCAATTTCTAAAATGGGAACATTGATATTTTGCACCCTTGAAATATAACTTTGACACTTTACACCCGGAAAAGTTGTCAATTTTGAAGCAATTGATGTAAATGTTTATCGAGACTAGGGGTATTTTCAATCTTTAATTTAAGTACTTCTTGAAAATTTAAATTAGGAAGTAAATATTTAATTTTTTTATAAATTATTATTAATTATATTAGTTAAAAATTTAACAAAGAAATACATTTATACAGGTATAAATAAATATTAAAATAAACTTATCTTGATACATTTTTTTTTTATCAGAGACTTTCTCTGATCCATTGAAATGGAAAGGAAAAATAACTTTGAATTTTTTTTTTTTGGAAAGCTGTGCGCCGAGTCAATGTCCAGGTTCCGACCTGACTGATATGTTAAACTTTTAGGAATATTTGTGACATATACTTTTACAAACTTATATTAACTTATCTTGTCATTTTGTTTAATTTTTTATAAAAAAGATAATAAGCTGACCAAAAAAAGAGGAAGAAATAACAAAAGCAATAAGGTAGCTAATAATCAAAATAAGTTACAAATTTATTTTTTGATTTTGTATTTTAAAATGATGATTTTTTTATTTTTTATTTTTTTTGTAAACATGAACAATGAAAAAAGAAAATTAGCTATTTAACGAGGCGGCAAATCCGTCGTAGAAGGTAGCAACCACGGCCGCACCTTCTCCTCAAGCAGATGCATGCAGTAGCTCCGCTTTTGATTCAGTCAGGACGGAGAGATGAGGTTAGAGGGGAAGAAGATTTATTATAAATGAGGTTTGGAGTGGTTTTCTTTGTTTTTTAGTTGTAATTTCTTCCTAATCCCTTCTGATCTTATGTTTGGACAGCAAGTTTTGATATTTTTTGTTTTAGTTGTTCTCTGTTGTCTATACAAATTAGAGTGATGTGGTTGAGCAGAACCATTGCTTTAACAATTGTTAAGGCCATTATTTCTAAAATTATAAGACTCATTCTAGCTACTTCATAATTGCATTCTTATGATTATATCCACATGATACTGTAATACAAGAAAGATGCATAACTACACTAAATTATTTTATTTGATAGATATGTACTGCACTGCACTACATGCTATCCTTGCATTTAATAAATCCCTGGCGCATTTCCCAGCTATAGTAGGACCAATTTTATTTCCCATTTTCCCTAAACATTTGTGTATATTAAGGGCGACCGAGCCCATATTAGTGCTTAAATAATTTGTATATATGGTACAGAGTCAGAGAGAAAAAAGTATACTGCCATTAAGAAGAAGTGTGGTCCTTGCAACAATAGACTAGCACGACTAAACTATAAAATAAATAAACAAAAAATGTTGCACGACCATTTGAGTGATAAAAGGAGAAGAATAGATGTTAATAACTAAACAAATTAAACGAATAGTTTGTTGCAATGTTCATGCCAGACCATATATAACTAAGCTCGACTTTACCAAATAAATAAGGAAGCTCGTAATGTTTGACATTTGATTTAATTATATGAAGTTGCTAATAAAAATTGTATGCTGAGGATGTCTGATTATGTCAGCCAACCGCCAAATCATAATTTTATATGCTTATTTAATTTATACATTTGCAGGACACTGGACACGTAACGAACAAACTAACTTAATAATCAGACTTGATCCCTAACCACAAGAGTCTAATTAATAACCACAAGACTTAATTTATACATTGTGATTTGATGGGGAAAAAAGAAAAAGATCACACAGTTGTGAGATATGACTTTGTTCACTGTAAATTCATAAGATATATTGTATCTAGATATCGTGTTCGAGAAGCGAGATGAAGAATACATGTCCAAGTTCTGTAATGGGCCTGGACCCGAGACGCATGAAAGTTTTAAACCCAAGTCCTTTCAGACGTTGTTGGTCATGCAGATAAGAGAGTTAGCCCAGTCCATTATTGTAACAGGCCCCCATTTGGTTGTGATTACCAATTAATTTAAAGAACATGGAACTTTAAAATGTTAAGTACTATCAGCTGACACTACCATATAGTTACATGTATACATATATATATATATATATATATATATATATATGTATATATATGTATGTATGTATATGTGTAATGAAGTGGCATTATCTTACTTATCGTAAATTCTAAACAATATTTAAAGAGCTTCTCATTGTTGTATCATAGTAATTATATTTGTTATGATAATGCAGCGGTTTATTAATTGTGCTAGATACTTATATTCCGTAAAAATGCAGAATTTGAGATATTTTAATTTTATGTTCGTTATTTGTATATAAATAATTACATCCTCTAACAGTTTTTCACATGCGAAACTTGACCGAAACCTATGGGTTGACAATTCGCTATGTAAGTTCATCTTTACTAATTGTGGCATGAGTTGATGATATCATAGTATACTCTCATATAAACATTAATATATATTGGTAAGTAAGCCAGGATTCAAATAACATAAGGATACCAAGTAAACTGAGACATGACATTTTCTTATAAATTTTGTACATATAGATTGGAGCCCAGAAATTTGCCTATCTATCTGTCTATTCTACAAATACATATACATATCTTCAAATAGGAGCCACAATTTTCGTTTCTATTTTTTGTTTTTGTTTTATTAACTACATCAATTTAATTTTCCTCATGCACGATGTTACAAAATTATGAATATAAATATATAATATAGTCATATACATATAACCCTAGTACTTTCAATTTAATTTGTAACGCAGTTCATTTATTTTGTTCAATATACTGAAATACGGGCCGCAATGTTCAGATCATTAATTACCACCATAGCGGCATATTCAAGGCTCCATTTGCTATTACCATTAAGCATGCATGCGCGCAATAACTAAGTACAAAAAAAACATAATCATATGGAAGAATTATCAAGAAACACAAGAGTATAAAATAGAATTACATTATAATTTTGCTCCATTCGCTGTGCAAAGGATGTGCCACAGACTAATTAATAAGTACACTAATTTTCTACTACAAGAAAACTAATTTTGAAAAACATTAACTAGCCAAGCACCACGTAACAAAAAACAAAACTTGAAAGAAGAAAAAAAAAAAAAAAAAGAACCCACCCCATATTCAATTTTCCTTTGGGATTGACTTTCTAAAGCCAAAGTGCTCCAGCTTCTTTGAGAAGTGGAACCAAACTACCATTAATATGCGAAGCCATCACTCTATCCATTGCTCCAATCAATTTACCGCCGATGAAGACCACCGGCACGGCGGCACCGCCGCCGAGCAGCATCTTGAGGGCCCTCTCAATCTCTTTGCCACGTGGATCTTGGTCAATCTCGTAAACGGTTGGGTTGACTCCCATTCCACAAAAGAGACGTTTGACTGCATGGCACATGCAGCACGTGCTCATGCTGAATATCACTACCGCACTGCCGGAGGCTAGCCTCGCTACCCTTTCCATCGGATCCTCAGACGAAGCACCACCGTAGACGGTGGAAGAGTAGTAGCTCTGTGAGTCGTATTGGTTATAATACATGGCTGATTGATTATATAATATTTTATAAGAAAACTAAGTTAAGGATTGTGTAATGAGAAAAAGGAACTAGAAGAAGTGAAAATGAGTTGAAGCAAAATCTTTGTCCGAGGAATACTTGGATTTGGATTTTGGATGATTTGTGAAAATGATGAGAAACGGTTAGGTGTTTATATAGTTGGACGGTTGGTGTTGGGGGTGGGGTGGGTGTAAGGGGGTGCCTTTATTTGTCTCTTACTGTCTCAACGCGTGCTAAGAGGATCTACTAATTTATGCATTAAAAGAGTTGCAAAAATAATTCCAAGAACTTAATGTTGGGGCAGCACAAAGACATACTCTGAAGTTGTGAGGCGGCTATATGAATTTGTGTCTTTCTTAGTACCATAAACAGTAACAAAATTTATAATAGATTAAATGTTGTACTAAATTCTTTAAACATGGCTGCTTCTTTTCGGGCTACTATTTAGAATTAGAGACATAGCCTTTGTATTGTGCGTGTGCACAAATGGAATTATACATATGCATTGAGGGCTAGATGGTGTACTATTTGTTTGGATATTATGGGTACACTATTTAATGAGGTTAATCAAATGAAATGAATGCATATTGCGCATGAATTGATATCAGCCATAATGCGTTCCAACGGCCTTTAGATACGTTAGTTAATGCGGAGTTCTTCATTTCTTTCCAAATATTAAAGACCGACTTAGGATTTTTAACTATTGCATGTCTTTCTACGGATTATCTTCTATATAGTTTTTATTGGAGCATACTTAAACTACTGTAAACAAAACACGACATTGGTTTATCCAAAATAATGGTGATGAAATTTTACAGGAAATGGTACATTTTCATACACATTGTCATTAACTCAGACTCTCAGAGGCGGAGCAAGGAATATGATTTAGATGGGCGAAATCATGTCAAGAGTTATTGTTCAAAAAAAAAAAAATCATGCAAAGAGTTTTTTTCCATATATATGCTTTTGGTTGGTTTATTTGAATTTAAATCAGCAAATGTTGGAACAAAAGTACTTAAGAAGATATCCAATGCTAAAAATAGAAAATATCTGTAAAGTAACACAATAAAGTTAATAGCTTTTAAATCTTAAAATAAAACTAGATAAGTAGATATACAATTAAAACATGTCATACGAAATAGAGATATTGTATATCCTCATAGGATATTTACGTTCATTCAGATATCTACAATTGCATTGAGTCGTATACTGTAAAATGATATAAATTTATGAATAAATCAGTATTAATGTATTGAGTAGTTGCTTTTTAATATGTATAACTAGTGCAATATTTAAGAAAAAAATATCTTTAGCTTTATATTTTTGCCTCAATTAATTTTCTAATACAAATATACATGTATATATAAAGATTTTTTACAAAAAATTAAATCATCCAAAAATAAAACAATATACACTCAAATGTTATATTATTGACAATCCTTTATTTATTAACTACATGAAAACTGTAAGAGAAAGTTTAGATAAAACTCAAAACGTAGTATAACAAATTAGAGAAAAAATTATAATATGAAATTAAATAGTTGAAGTTTAAAACAAATAAAACCAAGATCTTTAGTTTAAAAAATAAACTAGAATCTTAGATCACATAAACTTATAGTTAACTATGTATTCCTTTACATTCTATAAAATAGATGTTTATATATATATATATATATATATATATATATATATATATATATATATATATATATATATATTACTAACATATATACGTTATATATAGGTAAACGGGTGCATGGGGTACGTAGGGCTGGGAGGGTGCCCAAAGCCCCCCTTGGCTCCACCCCTGCATTAACTAGTAGATAAAATCAACTATTAACGTGCATAAGTTAGTGAGATTGAGATGGTTTGTTGATTTTTAATTTCTGCTCTTATTTATATTATGCGAATCTTGAACAATTACGAGAGCTTCTTGCCACGGCACTGAATAGCATTCTGGAGATCATATTCAATTGCATTGAATTTTCAAAAAAAAAGCTATTAAAGCAAATATACACGACGCAATAAGTTATGTTGTATTAGCCGGAAATTAAAGGGCGTGCATAAATTCCTTACATTATTATATGAACTACTAACACAAACACAACATACATATTTCACAGCATCATAGCACTTCTAGATTTCCGTCAATTATGTTTCTACTGTGGCGACTTATACCACAGCTAGCTAGCCATCAATTATATCAGAACAAAGTGCAATGAGAGAATAAAGTCTCATAACACGAAATGTAGCAATTTGGCCCACTTCCATTAAATGAACTAGATAGAGTTAATGTCCTAACTCAATGCGATAAATAAAGTTGAGATAAATATGTAATATATATAGTTCAATTAATATCTCATTATTTGGTGCAGTTCCGATGGCAAGATATATCAAGAGCTCTAAGTTTGCATGGATACAAAATTGTGTGTGAAGTGATATATCTAGAGATTTAGGTTTGCATGGATAGCCGATAATCCATGTTAGCCTTACTTTCTTGTTACTTCCATAAATGTCACCTTATGAAGTGAGTATAATCTTTTAGTCCGGAATCATATCTCATTTTTATTTTATGTTGTTGTTAGACTTGTGTTACATATTTATAAATTAGTAGACGTCTTCATTAATATACAATAGAGGAACTCAATGCGACAGTACGCAATACACACATTCAAACGCACAAAAATGAAGTGCACAAGCACTTAATATATATGAGGTAATAGCACACAAGGGGGCTTCGCTAACTAAAATAACACACGGAATTTTATTGCTAATTAGACATAACATAGTTAGTGGTAGTTTTTGCTAGTAGCTCCTTGATATAGTATATAGAAAACCAATGAAGATGATCCATGCTCGTGGCCTTTAATGACGTCATCAGAAACTTATTATTTTAGTGAAATATATAATGGTTAAAAGTAGGGACAGAAAAAATTTAAGAAAAAAGGGGCCGGGCTACAATTTACAAGGTTTAACTAATGTCCTTTTTGGCTCCTTAAACTCGTGACACATATGGTAGTTCCTAGGCGAAAAAGTGGTTGCGCATGCACAATTAATTAGTCAGCGGCGGAGAAAGGTGGCGGAGATTGTACGGATCTGGCGGAGCCCGACGAGTCTATGGTACTCTCCGACTGACTTCTTTGTCCCCCAACTTTCTTTTGCTTTTTTTACTTTTTGACGCTCCTTTTTTCGTACGTATTATTATGCAGGCATGCACTGTACTGAATTAAAGAAAAAGTATGGGCCGCTTAATAGTCTAAAATTCACTGTTGAGTACGTACTTATGCGTATTATTCTGCCACTAGCTTCCAATCGTTCCCACTAGCTAATTACCAAAAAATAAAAATAAAAAAATCGTTCCTACTAGCTAGCTTTGCCGATAGCCAGCTTTTTTCGTATTAAATTTAATTAATTTGTTTACCATGCAAGTATAAGCTATCTCTGTCCAATAGAAGTCATCGCACGTCTTTGGATAAAGTTTTTTCGAATAATCTGTACAGAATTTTATTTACAAAATTATCACTATTAACATATATGTCACATTATAATAACAAAACTACCGTCATAGATATCGAAGTTACTTCGTCAAAGTCCCAATTTTGTCGTTGAAAACGAGCAAAGAGTTAGTTTCTGAAAAATGAACTATGAAACCTTGAAGCTAATACATTTCGGCAACAATATAGCGAGATCACGACATGTTGGAAACAACTTCATCAACAACTTACCAGAAAAGCACTAGTATTGGCAAAAGCTAGCTTCAATAATTAGTTAGCGATAAGTCGCTTGACGTTACAGTGGATGAATCAATGCGAAACGAGAAGGCCAGCGATCACAAATCGTATGCTAGTAAAGTCCGACCCCGAGATGTGAGGATTTCAGAGAATTTGATGTCGGAAGAGGGGGAGAACATTAGGATTACGAATTCTTCTGATCAAGATCCTTTTAAATCGATAGAATTCTCGGATGATTTGGAGAAACTCATGTGTCAACAATGGCAGAATTCCATTCTTATCAAAACCTTGGGACGCCCTTGGTATTATCCAAGCTTGGTGAATAAACTAAATTCGCTTTGGAAATTAACAGAAGGGAGCGACCTAGTAGATCTAGGGTATGGTAGCTATTGCCTCAAAGGAGTTACAGATATGCAACGGGATTTAATTTTGACGCAGGATCCTTGGCAAATAGCTGGAACTTTTCTCTCTATTCGAAAGTGGATGCCAAATTATAGGGCGGATAATGATCGGATTGAACACGCCATTACTTGGGTGCGAGTTTTAAATCTCCCAGTGGAACTTTTTCGTGAATCTGTTATCAAAGCAATCGCGAAGTGTATCGGTGACCCTATCAAAATTGACGGCAATACGTTTACAGCTTCGAGAGGGAAGTTAGCCAGATTTTGTGTTCAAGTTTCGACAAATAAGGCACTAGAAAGAGGAATCAGGATTCGGGGGAAATTGTATCAAGTGATGTACGAAAATCTTCCATCACTTTGTTATGAATGTGGGCGAGTTGGACACGTGGCTAAGGAGTGCATCGAGCGAACAAAGGGTGTTGCTAATTCTGTGACTGAGAGTAGTAGTGTACCGATGGAGACGCCGGAAAGGGAAAGCGATTCCCCGACAGCTTGGTTACTTGAGAAGGCGCAAAAGAAGGAATTTGGAGAATGGATGGAAGTTACGCGCAGAAGGAATGTTCCTAAAAATAATCAGAGTGGGGCAGCAACAGAGACGAAAGGAAAAGGTAAGCAATTTGACTTCAAAAGGAATTCTAATCCGATTAGTATTCTAAAAGCTGTTCAGGTTCAAAAAAGTCCTTCTCCTAGTGAATTTCATCCTGGGAAAGAGTTAGAAAACTCATCTAATATAACAGGAAAAAGAATATTACCTGCGTCAATAAAATAGGCGAAGAAATCTGCTCCTTCGAGCAATAAAATAGGTACGAACAGCTTGAGGAAAGGAAAAATCAATTCGAACCCGAAGGCTAACACAAACTCGTTCTCGGTTCTTGCGGCTGTGGAGAATACCGACGGGATCACAGTGACTTCAAAACTGATTAATCTAGTAGGTGAAAGTCTTGAACGAAGTAATGGAAACGGCAGAAAATCTGATTGTGGAGATGGAGAACGACATGCTTATAGTGCAAGCTCTTCCGGAATTTTGGGAAATTCGTACAGTGCACCAAACGTTCGCAGGTCCCTTGAAGATATTACAAATAGAACCACGCAAAATCCTAGTTCTAATAGTGGAACTGTGGATTCGGGAATTAAAGATAACGTGCCAATGGAGGGAACGGGTGGAGCACATTCCGATTTGTTGGCAAAAGATAGCAATGAGCTCCTGGGAATCCCACAGACAGAGTTATTTGATGCAGGAAGCAATCCGACAGATGATGTTGCTATGGATGGGACGCGTTCCTGAAAACGCTATCCACCCTTTACAACTAGTTAATCAATCAATGAAGATTATATCGTGGAATTGTCAGGGGGCTGGAGCGGATGATTTTAAAAATAATTTTCGTGATCTTGTCCGAGTTCATAGTCCAGATATTGTTTTTCTTCTTGAAACTCGCGTGTCTCCAGAACATGCATATGAGATTGCTGCAAATCTCGGTTTTTCAGACTTTTGTATAGCGCCGACTGATGGAATAGATGGTGGAGTTTGGCTACTTTGGAATGCGGAGAATATTGATGTTGATATACAACTTGTTGAAGACCAAGGTATTCATGCTCTCGTCGGTCCTAAAAGACAAGATAAGTGGATGCTTTCTGGGATTTATGCGAAGCCGTATAGAGAAGATAAGATGCGAATTTTTACAAATCTGAAAAATATGGCAAGGACGGTCGAGAGGCCTTGGTTAGTACAGGGTGATTTTAATGAAATAAGTTTCGCTCACGAAAAGCAAGGAGGTCGTGGAAACGTTTATAATAGATGTCTTGCTTTTCAACAATGGATTAAAGCTTGGAAGCTTCAAGATTTAGCCTTCAATGGCCCCAAATTCACATGAACGAACAAGAGGGAGGGAAGTGCATGCATCAAAGAAAGAATTGATCGAGCTTTGGCGAATGATAGATGGGTGGAATCTTTTCCGGAGAATGCGGTTGTTCACTTACCACGTACACATGGAGACCACCACCCAATTCTTACAAATACGGAATGATGGAACGCCACTAGAACTGTAAGACCGTTTCATTTTGAAGCTATGTGGATGAATCATTCAGAGTGTGAAAACATCTTGAGAGGTATATGGGAAGATAAAAAAGAACTTCTGCCGGCGATTGAGTTTGTTCCGAAGGTGATGCTGCCGTGGAATAAACAAAATTTTGGGAATATTTTTCAGAAAAAGCGAACGGGTTTGAAGCGAATTGAGGGTATTCAACGTGTGCGGGAGAATAAAAGGAGTGCGTTCCTGGAATCCTTAGAAAAACAATTGATTGAAGAGTATAATGAAATTCTTAGGAGGGAGGAAGTGTTTTGGCGCCAAAAATCAAGGATCAAGTGGCTTGATGTAGGCGACAAGAACACTTTCTTCCACAAGTCTACAATTATTCGTAGGAAGAAAAACAGAATCCTTGTGCTGAAAATTGATGAAACATGGATAGAGGATCAGAATACGCTGAAATCCCATGCACGTGGTTTTTTTATGAAGATTTTCACGGGGGCGACGACCCAAACTCCAGCACTCCATGTTTCTCGGCTTCAAAGATGTCTTGATGATGAAGCTGCAGTGAATATAAGGAGAGAGGTTGATATGGCTGAACTGAAAAATGCTTTGTGGCGCACACACCCAAGCAAGGCTCCAGGGCCGGACGGGATTCAAGCGGCATTCTTTCAAAAATATTGGTCTTGGACGAGTGAATCCCTTTTCGAATTTGTGCATGGAGCATTCACGAGAGGTGTTTTTGATGTGGGCGTTTGTGAAACTCACCTTTGCTTAATCCCGAAGGTTAATAACCCTGAATTTATATCTCTATTTCGCCCTATTTCGCTTTGTAATGTCGTTTATAAGCTTATTACTAAATGCATTACTTTGCGTCTCCGAGATATTATGCGTAACCTTATAGCGGCGACTCAATCTAGCTTTATCAAGGGGCGAAGCACCCAAGATAATATTTTTGTTATTCAAGAGGTCCTCCACTCGTTGCGAGTTAAGAGGAAAAATAAAGTTGGGTGTATGATTTTAAAGCTTGATCTTAAGAAAGCTTATGATAAAATAAGTTGGAAATTTCTCGAAAAAACTCTTGTGGCATTTAAAGTTCCGGTCCAGGTGGTGAATATTATTATGTTTTGTGTGAGAAAAGCAGCCACTAAAATTATGTGGAATAGAGAACCGCTTGAGAAATTTAATCATTGTTGCGGTCTTTGACAGGGAGATCCTTTATCTCCATATCTTTTTGTTTTGTGCATCGAACGTTTGGCATATTTAATTGAAGAAGAGGTGGACGCGGGAAATTGGCAGCCGATAATACCATCTCGTGGGGGTCCAGGGATGTCTCATTTATTTTTTGCCGATGACCTAATACTCATGGGTAAAGCCACTATCAAAACCGCAAAAAATATGAAGCTTATTCTTGAGAAATTCTGTGGGGCTTCAGGGCTCAAGGTCTAAAGTTTTTTTCTCGCATAGGGGGGGGGGGGGGGGGGCGGCTTTGAAACATCGGATTTGCGATACTTTGGGCTTTTCTCAAAGTGCAAGTCTTGGAAAATATCTGGGAGTTAGGTTGACGCATGGACGGGTTAAAGAGGAACACTTTAATGACATGTTCGATAAATTACTTGCTAGATTTTCGGGATGGAATGGGTTTAATCTTTCTCTTGCAGGCCGGGCAACTCTTGTCCAATCGGTCTCAACCGCAGTGCCGATACACCTCATGCAATCGAGTTGGCTTCCGGAAAAAGTGTGCAATCGCCTAGATAAATTAAATCGGGATTTCTTATGGGCGTCGAACGCGGAGGTTAGGAAGATTCATCTCATTGGGTGGCGCAGAGTGACAAGAAGTAAACGAGAAAATGGGTTGGGATTGCGTACAACGAGGTTGAATAATGAAGCTTTGCTCGCTAAACTTTGTTGGAATATTTTGCAAAATAAAAACAACATGTGGTTGGATCTTGTGAAAGCAAAATATCTTAAAAATGTGAAGCTTAGTGAATATTTGGTGCGTCCGGGAGATAGCCTAACGTGGAAAGGAATAGTTCGGTGCATGGCGTTGATGGCTCCATTGATTCGCTGGAAAATTGGGAATGGCCAAGATATCTCATTTTGGTTCGACAACTGGTTAGGAAGTGGACCGCTGAATGAGGTGATAGGTAATATAAATAGTTCGGAGATTGGGATTAAGCTTTACGAACTGCTGGAGGAAAATGGTGAGTGGAATTTACATAGTTTGAGCACTTATATTCCGGAGGTTTGGAGGAAAAAAATCACAGATTTTCGGGTGATTTTAAGAGAGGAGAAGGACTTGATGTTGTGGAGTGAGACGACAAATAGAGTATTTTCATGTCAAAGCGCTTATAGAGCATTTCATCGTCTTTACACTCCTAGGCAGCGACTTGGACACCGAATTGATTGGGTTTGGCGACTTCCATATAGTCAGAAATTGAAGTTCTTTATTTGGTTGGCAGAATTGCGAGCAATAAATTGAGGAAAATACGTAAGCTAACCAAGAATGCGAGCTGTGGAATATGCGATGGTGTTGAGGAATCAGTGCTGCATATTTTACGGGATTGCAGCGCAGCGAGGAGAATATGGGTGCGTCTTCTTAATCATAACCAATGGATAGTTTTTAAAGGATTACAGGATCACCAATGGTTGAGGCAGAACTTGATGCAGATGGAGCCAATTTGTCAAAAGTTTCAATCAATTCCATGGAGTATGATTTTTGTTATGGGAATTTGGGAAATCTGGAAGGCTAGGAATGCACGGGTGTTTAAGAATAAAGGGATTCTGATCAGTGAAGTTATTTTCCGAATTAAAACTCTTGCGACTGACCTTTTATCTATTTGTAAAAGGCGTAACAGGAGCGTCAAAAAAGGCTGGTTTGCACCAACGGTGGGTTGGCACAAATTGAATGTGGATGGCAGCGTTCGGGCAAGCGAAAATAATGGTGCAGCAGGTGGGGTGCTTAGAGATGATCAAGGTGTTTGGCAATGGGGGCTTTGTGTGTCGAATACCTTAACCTACGGTTCTTGAAGCGGAAGTTGAGGCATTGCTGATGGGAACAAAATTGAAGTGGAAACAGATTCGAAGGAGGCTTGGGAGCTTATTACAAATGGAAATTGCGATGATCATCCACTAAAAGAGAAGCTAGAAGAGTGTCGCGAATTGTTGAACAAGCCATGGGAACACAAATTCCGTTGGGTGAATAGATCGGGAAACCTTCTTGCCGATGCAATTGCTAAGCTGAGCGAGAGTACGGATCGCGAACCACAATTGTTGCTGGTTCCCCCGCGATCGATTATTTCTGTTTTCGAATCTGAACTTGTCTAAGGACCTTTTGTCTCTTTGTTTACCAAAAAAAAAAAAAAAAACTAGTAACTTAATGCTAGGTAAACAATAGTAGTTTTCTTAGTGATGATGTTATTGTAGATTTTTATTGCCCATGCAAAGTATCAGTACTTACCTTCAAAAACAATTGCTTGTCGCATTATTCAAATTTTTGTTACAACCAAGTTGACTCTGAAAGTGAAAATATTTAACGACCACTATTTTGTTGATGACACTTATTTGTCGAAACTTATTTGTGTAATTAGTAACAACCATATGTTAATTAATAATCTCAAGGTATATTAGAAACAAGACGTTTGTCCCTACTATCAAGTATATATTATGGTAAAATTATTTGACTCTTAAAATGTTTACGAGTTTTGCAACGAAAAACGTGTCCCAATTACTTTGTCCAAAATTTTCTTTTAACTAAAAATTTTATAATGTATATATATATATATATATATATATATATATATATATATATATATATATTGATGTACTATGTTTCGGTACCATCGCGTCATAATATTCGATGCCATACCACGAGCGTATTTCGTAATATATTATGCCACGTCAGCACCATTATTTTTTTTAATGCAAAATTACAATTCAAGGCAAAACTCAAATAGGCCCATGCATGCCTAATTTTGAGTTGCTTCATGATCCAATCCAACTTATATTTCAGCCTATGGGCCCAAGCCCATCAAAATGTCTATAAATACCCCAAGACAACATAAAAAAGGGAGGAGAAGTTCTCAAGAGTGAATTTCAAGCTACTATTTTGAGTTTTGTTTCGACCTGTAAATTCAACTCCGGATTCAATGAATCTTATATTCTTGGAAAACCTCTGAAGTCTAGTTTCCAAATAAAAAAGCGGATCTAGATTCCGAGGTCTAGAGAAGGAGATATAACGAAAACGGTGAGACTACAGAAAGTTGAAGAACAAGTCGAAATTCGACTTGCTAGGCTCCAATTCGACTTGTTTAGCCCCAATTCGAGTTATTCAAGCCCAATTCGAGTTATTCTAGGCCCGTTAGAGCTATTTGAGCAGTCATTTCCAGTTATTCAAAAATAACTCAAATTCGACTTATTTCAACTTATAGTTCTACTTAGATTACAATTCTAGCTGAATAAAGACTCTTACTACTATATAAAGGGGTCTCATTCCTCATTACAAGGTACGCTTTCTTTATTTTTAGCATCCATTTCTACCTATATAGCCCGAGTTCGAGTTATTTGGCAAGCATTTCAACTTGATAGAATAGCTCTAATTCAAGATATAATTACAAGTTTTTCGAGTTGTTTGAAGAACTTCATTTCGACTTGAGACTTATGCATTTCGACTTGTTGCCTCGCACAACAAGATCTCACATTCCGACTCATCTAACTTGAGCGCTGGAGTGCCTTCGCCGGGAAGGCACCGGCTTAGTTTACGTGTAGTGTTGAGTGCATGTTCCGAACTCAAAAGTTGTTTAAGGGTCCAGCAGGGACTGAAGCAGTCTGACATGGAATGTTGTCAGGTGGACACGTATACAGAAGAAAATACCCCACATCATATATATATATATATATATATATATATATATATATATATATATATATATATATATATATATATATATATATATATATATTTTTCTTTGTGCGATTAATTACAACCATATATTAAAATTCCCAAGTAACTGGGAATATGGTAAGTGCTACTTTATATATCAAATCCATTCCTATATGTCTATGTAATACAGTTGATCAATTATCACATGCACTCTATGTCTAATATAGACCTTTATGTTTAGGGAGAATTACACAAACACCCCCTGAGGTATGGGCTAATTACACAGACACCCACTCATGTTTGGGAAATTATACAAACACCCCCAGTGATTAAATTCTTTTCGCAATTTGTTATATTTTGTTGAATGTAAATTTTCGTCTATCATTTATATTGTAAAATAAATGAAAAACAAACCAAAATTACAAAAATGATAGAAAATAAGTCTCATTCATTCTGTTTTAGAAAATAAAAAAAAACATAAAAAATAAGGTATATTTCAAAAGATTTTGTAGATTAGTCATCACATCATTATTGGCATTATGATCCAACACCATAAGCGTGTATATTGATTAAAAAAATACACTACGAAGGGTGTTTGTGTAATGAGATGCATACTACAGGGGGTGTTTGTGTAATTTCTCAAACATGAGGGGATGTCTGTGTAATTAGCCCATACCTCAGGGGATGTTTGTGTAATTCTCCCTTATGTTTATTTACATATATATATATATATATATATATATATATATATATATATATATATATATATATATATATTTATATATATATATTGCTTTTATGTGATTAACTACAAAGTTATTTATTTATCTTTTAATTATTTACTACGTAAATGGGTATATGGTAATTAATTTGCTGATTAAGTTTATTTAGAATGTATAGGATCAAAGATCCCTGCAACTGTGAGTGAAAATGGTTTTTGCTGGATATGTAACAGATTCAGAGATAGTGAAGTTTCCTAACTAGAGATCCAAAAGTTGGGTAGCTGTCCGGAGGGGACGTGCTAACCATTTTAGACTTGGTTAAAAGCGGTATCATAGACGAAACGAATTCCCAACCCCGTGTGTGAGGGCGTGCACGGGCCAATAGAATATGAGAAGCAGGGTGATATTTGGCCTTGGTAACTTCTGCCCACAAGGAGATGGGTTGAAACATAGGTGCAGTCCTAAAGTTAGAAGGTGTGCATTATCCATGTCTGTCATGTTCTTAATTCCTAGCCCCCGTGATTGATTAGCTCAAGTTATTCATTCTTTCTTTAGTCTTGTAAGTTCGAACTTGTTTCTTGGCGCTTCTTTTCTCATATTAAATCTGACTAAGCCAAGTAGCCCACATTTCATAGGCTATGTTCCACAGATACTTCAAAGAATCATCTCATGCATATACCAAATATTTCGATAAGTGGGTATGATTCCTGATACGAATTGAATATACCACATGGAGTATCTTTAAATTAAAAATCATAAAAAATAATTTGATATAACTCCAACACCGCTTTATTACTGTGATCGATTCCAGTACATTCTTGATACGACCGGGATAATTTTTTTAAATATTAACCTTAAATAAATGACAAAATATATAAATATCAAAGCTATAAGATTAACCTAGTAAAATATATAATATATATGGCTAATAAAATAAGACTTTTATACTCATTAATAGGTTTTTTTCTTACAGTTAAAAACTTAATTAGAGTGACTATTTTTAGTTCGGTTAATTTTGTTATTTATCTCCTTTTATTTTAGAGTTCGATTATCAAAAAACTTAAACATCATTTTTCATACAAATATAAACAAAATCCACAGCGTATATAATTATTGATATAAAAATGAATGTTCTATTTAAATTATGTTTTCGAAAAGTGGAAATTTATAAAATTTAATATCTAAATTTGAATTTTGTGTATAATATATGTGTATATAGATATATGTATATAGTATCTATATATATTACCAATTAGTTGAAATAAATATTAATTTATAATTATATAGCTGTATCCCGACTTAGCATATCCGTATCCCTAGCTAGTACAGTGACTTATAATGCTTCATATAGTTCATACAGATGAATATAAACAGAAATTCAGAAAAATCACTGTAACGAATAAAGGTTTTTGTTAGTGTTCAGTCTAATATTCTAGTTGGGACTTTCCTTTTTAATATATCATGATCTCCATATGTTGATTAATTAACTCCATAAGCACTAATCCATTGCATATACATTTATTTTTGGCTAGCGATATTGCCAAAGCAACAATTGTTGTTGTCAAAGCAATTTTTTGTCTTCTTTAATTTGCCCTTCTTAATCAAAGTTTATACAAGGTAAATATGTTAAATTTCCAATCAAATCTCTATCCTCGTGTAATTGTAAATTTGTAACAGCTTACAAAAATATAAATTCTATGTATAGTAATTACTTCTCTCTTGAACAAACCAAAATCAAAAATTTAAATATACAATTAGTTTCTTCTCAAAATATTGCATTAAGAAATTACATTTGTCTTTTTGTTTATAGTCAGGGATATTAACTTATTAAGTTAAAAATGAATAAACAAAATTACAGGTATATTGGAGTTATGTCAAATATTTTGCAAACACATTAAAAATATTAAAAACTTATATGTTGAAACGAATGCTAAATAAATTTTAAACTACATAAGGTTACTGTAAACAGTCATGTAAATAAATTTAAACTACATAATGTTACTGTACACAATCAATCTTAATCAAAAAGCAAAACTTGAGTCTAATTCATGGATTACTTTTTATTTATACGAGATTATGTTTCTAATTATTATATACAGGAATATTTAACAAATATTTTAAACTGATGAAAGTATTTAGAAAATATTTAAATCTGTAAGAGAATCCGTAAAATGATATATTTATGTTCTAGTGCTAAATAAATGTAAATTTTAAATTTAAACACTTTAAACTTAATACAATTTTTTTAAACATTAGCACTTTATAATTTTAATAAGTCTTTATTATTATTATTATTATTATCATTAATTCAGTGATTTATGATTTTGGTGTTGGAACTCATTTTTTCTTTTTTTCCATAATATTCCCACGTGACGACTGAAGAGGGGATATGTCAAATAAGAAATAAATATATTAACATATCGATTAACTAAGTATATATAAGGCTAGTAAATCTCAATGTTAAACTTATGTTATAGAAATTGTTAAGTTACTATAGTTATGGAGTGGTTAATTAAGACAAAGAGGTATTATAGGAATTCAAAAACTTACTTAACTAAAATTTGATTATGAAGGGCAAATTAGAGAAGTGAAAAAAATTGCTTTGGCAACAACAATTATTGCTTTGGCAATACGCTAGCTTTTTTTTTTTTTTTTTTTTGAATAAACTGCAAATTTAAGCACATCGTGGCCGCATGGGGTCTATGATAGTTTTGATGTTACTGAGTGTTGAAGAATTTTTAAGATGAAAACTAATAAAAATTCACTTATATGTAATGAAAATCTATTTGAGATGCATCGATATGGTGATGCAACTCGCATGTACGTAATGGTTGTACCGTGCACTAGAAGAAGATGGTTCACTGTAACCACATGCAGGTGACGTTTAAAAAAAAAATAAAAAAAATCAAAGTCATATATATTTAATGCAAAATAGAGGTTTTTAGTACAGGTGATACAAATTAAATGGGAAACGCGCTAAAAACTGTAAGAAAAATTAAAATGCAAAAGTAGTTGTATACAGAATTAATGGGCATGTGCCCCAATACGGTAAACTGCAACTGGTTGCTCAACTGGAAAGTCAGGCATATATATAGTTATTGTTGATGTCGATCTTAATGCTCCATGTTTGGCCAAAAGGTCCAGTTAATTTCCCAGTAGTGGCTACTTAGAAACTAATAAGTTGACCTGAATCTCCTCAAGAAGATGGTGATAGCTGTGAGCCTGAGATCGAGCCCATCACGCAAAGCCAAAAATTTTGCTTGCTAGAGATTTTATTGGTGGAATGGCCCATTGAGGTAGAGATTTCTATGGAAAAATTCTCATGGTCAATTTGGGTCTCGAATGACCGCCAAAATCTACTGGACCGGGGTTACCATACAACAAACAATCCATACGTATTTAGTACAAAACCAGGCAGTTGAGGGGTTGCCATTGAAGCAAAAAGGTAGTGCATGGTGTGGGGCAGTGGGTTTCAGAACGACACGAGATGACTAAATTTGGTGAAATGTTTAATTGGTCAAATTATCCACGTTGACGAGGGTCTTGATGCGTGATATCTTCGTATGCAGATTATATATTCGGTGTGACTATGTCAGATCACTGATCGAAGCCTTGTCAAGACAATTAATTCTCATAAACATTAACTAAACTAGGTGAAAAAACAAAATTGAAAGGAAAAGAAAGAAAAAAGATAAAAAAAAAAAAAAAAACACGCCATGTTCTTCAGTTTCCTTTGGGATGGACTTTCTAAAGCCATAGTGCTCCAGCTTCTTTGAGAAGTGGAACCAAACTGCCGTTAATATGAGAAGCCATAACTCTGTCCATCGCTCCAATCAATTTGCCGCCGATGAAGACCACCGGCACGGCGGCACCGCCGCCGAGCAGCATCTTGAGGGCCCTCTCAATCTCTTTGCCACGTGGATCTTGGTCAATCTCGTACACGGTTGGGTTGACTCCCATTCCACAAAAGAGACGTTTGACTGCATGGCACATGCAGCACGTGCTCATGCTGAATATCACTACCGCACTGCCTGAGGCTAGGCTCGCTACCCTTTCCAACGGATCCTCCGACGAAGCGCCACCGTAGACGGTGGAAGAGTAGTAGCTCTGTGAGTCGTATTGGTTATAATACATGGTTGATTATATAATTTTTTGAGAAGATTAAAAGTAGCAAATTATGAACTGAGAAAAGAAACTGGTACAAGTGAAAACGAGTGGAAAGAAAATCTTTGATTTGGATATTGGATGATTTGTGAAAATGATGACAAGGGGTAGGGAGTTTATATAGTTGAAACGGTTGGTGTTGGGGGTGGGGTAGGTGTAAGGGGGTGCCTTTATTTGTCTCTTATTGTCTCAACGCGTGCTAAGAGGATCTATTTAATATTATTTAATTTATGCATTAAAAGTGTTGCAAAATATTGCCAAGGACTTAATGTTGGGGCACCACAAAGACACACTCTGAAGCTGTGAGGCGGCTTTGGGTTTGTGTTTTCTTAGTACTATATTCAATTGTAGCATTTATATTAGATCAAATGTTGTACTAAATTCTTTAAACATGCCTGCTTCTTTTCGGGCTACTATATATTAGGATAATATAATGCCTCTGTATTGTGTGTGTGTGTGTGTGTGTGTGTGTGTGCAAATGGAGTTATGCATATGCTTTAGAGGGCTAGATGGTGTAACATTTGTCCGGACATTATGGGTGTGCTATTTAATGAGGTTAACCAAATCAATGAATGTATATTGCGCACGAATTGATATCAGCCATAATGCGTTCCAATGGCAAATAGATATGTTAGTTATTGCAGAGTTCTTCAGAAGTCTATTAACCTTTGCATATCGTAAATGCAGTTATATATACTTAATTAATGGTGATGAAGTTGTATACAGGAAATGATATGTATTCATACACGTCGATATTAAAAAGTAGATAAAAATAATTTTTAACTTGCATAAAGTGAGATGAAGATAGTTTATTTCTGTTTACTGCTCTTATTCATGTTATGCAAACCTTAATAAAATGAGAGCTTCTTGCCACGGCACTGATTTGAGTTCAGATTCAATTGCATTGAATTTTTAAAAGAAGCTAGTCAATAGCAAATATGATGCAATAAGTTATGCTGTATATGTTCGCTGGAAATTAAAGGGCATGTACATAAATATTAAATACGACCCGCCCACACAAAAGCATCGTACATATTTCCAGCATGAGCACTTCGCTTAGATTTCCCTCAATTATGTTTCTAGTATGGCAAGTTACCACCGCTACCCATCAATTATATCAGAAGATAGTGCAATGAGAGGAATAAAGTCTCATAACCTTTTTGTTAAACATAAAGTCTCATAACTCGAATAGCAATTTGGCACACTTCCATTAAATGAGCTAGATAGAGTTAATGCACTAGCTAACTCAATCTAGTACGTACATAGAGTTGAAATAAACGTAACTAATATATATCTTTCAATTGTGATTTCATTATTTGGTGCAGTTCCGACTGCAATTTATCAACAGCTCTTAGTTTGCACTTTGTATGGATAATAAAGGGAGTGTGATGTGATATATCAATAGATATAAGTTGGCATGGATATAACCAATATTCCAACTTAGCTTACCTTAGTTTGTTGGTACTTCCATAAATGACACCTTATGAAGTGCGCATATATTTCTATAGCCAAATCATATCTCATTTTCATTTTATGTTTTGTGTTACAACAATATATACCAATTATAAGACGTGATTATCAAATATAATTATATTGAGCGGTTAGTTAATTTTTATTTTATACGATAGATAATAAATGCGAGAGTACGAAATAAACAAATTCAAACACACACTCACACACAAAAAAAAATTGAAGTGCACAAGCACAAGCACTTAAAATATTATATATAAAACCATGGAAGATGATGCATGCTCGTGGCCTTTAATGACGTCATCATAAAGTAGAATCTTTAAGTGAAATGTGTAGGCAGAGACCGTGGCCATAAGTAATGAAAAGTAAATCCTACTTTAACTAGAGTACGTGATGTAAAATATATAATGGTTAAAAAGAGGGACCAAAACCAATTAAGATGAAAGGAGGGCTACAATTTACAAGGTATAACTAGTGACTTTTTGGCTCCTTAAAAACGTGACACATACGGCAATTCCTAGGTGAAAAAAGTGGTAGCGCATGCACTGAGTCAGCAGCGGAGTAAGGTGGCGGAGATGGTACGGGTGTGGCGGAGGCGGAGCTGGAGCCCAACGAGTCTAAGGTACCCTCTGACAACGTCCATATATAACTTCTTTGTGCCCCAACTTTCTTCTGCCTTTTTGCTTTTTGACCCTCCTTTTATTATGTAGTGAGCATGCACTGTATCTCAATTTAGGAGTTGACTGAACTTAAGGAAAAGTATGGGCTTAATATCTAAATTTACTGGTGAGTACGTACGTACTTATGCGTATTATTTTGCCACTAGCTAGCAATTGTTCACACTTGCTAATTAGAAAAAAAAAAAAAATCGTTCACACTTGCTTGCCAGCAACTGTAACTTTTGTTTTTGGTGGTAAATTGAGTTTGTCTACCAAGTAAAGTCTCTTTCCAAGAGGAGTCTTAGCACGTCTTTGGATATAGAAATTTCGAATAATTCTTTGCAAAATCTTATCTGCGTGTTACCATTACTGCCAGAAATACAAGCACCAAAAAGACCGACTTTTAAGAATAAATTTAAATTTTGCTTCTTAAAACTCGTAATTGTCAGAACAAAAATGTCAATAGAAAAGAATTCATTTCTAAAGATTATTTGCGACAACATATTTGACTCCAACAGACACTACTATTGGTGACAAGTTTTTTGTCACAATTACGAAATTGCGAAAATGGTATCAGAGACAAATTAGTAGATTCGGATACTTTATTTTCTGAATCATGTTGAATATGCATTGATATCATAGAATTTATATATATATATATATATATATATATATATATATATATATATATATATATATATATATATATATATATATATATATATATATATATATATATATATATATATATATATATAAGGGCAAGTTACTTAACCGGGAAAAATTCAACTTTGGTCCTCTAATTTAGCTTTAATTCGTAGATGATCCTCGAACTTGACACTATATTAAATTAGTCTCATAACTTAGCAAAAAAATTCAATTGCAGCCCTGTGGCGCCACAAATTACTTAATTTGGCCAAAATTGTGTACATGACCGCACACATAACCCCAATTTGATTTATTTATTTATTATTTTTTTTTTTTTGCAATTGATTCATACGTGCGAACTCGCAGGACTAAATTATGAGCATTGAAATTGATTGGGGCCTCTCCAACTTCGCACATGTGAATCAATTGCCAACCCTAAATCCCTAAATTGGAGTCACGTCTCACACTCTAATTCAGCACAACTAAGTAGTTTCAGACATCGGAGGATTGAAATTACGTTTTTTTCCAAGTTAAGAGACTAATTTGATGTGGTGCCAAATTAGAGGACCATTTGTCAATCGAAGCCAACTCAAATGACGAAAGTTGAACTTTTCCCTTACTTGACCCTATTATTCAGTTACTACTTACTACTATTAGCTCCACGATATTTCATTGTTGACACTGAAGTACTTATCGTGGACAAAGTAGTTAACTCTTATATTAAAACGTAACATTTTGAGAAATCAAGGTATCATAACGTCGTATCAGTTTCATGTCAATCTTTTAGTTTCAACTTTCATAAAAGACGAATTTTCAACTAATACTGACTCCACATATAAGAGTTAAAAGCTAACCCATGAAAACAGTCTAAGTTTCTCTGATTTGATTGCTGACCATGAAACAGTTTAATAAATACGTCATTGTCACTATCATATTTGAGTCTTACTCCTTAAAGTGTTATCATAACACTTCATGCCTGATGTGGTCCCTTTTGTAACGGGGGTTAGATTATCCCCGAGTTTATTAAATCTCACGAGTTCAGCAACTGGAACACTCTAATCCTGAGCTCGAAGGATATATGATGAAGCGTGCCTCGTATATAACAAAGTTAGGGGTATATTCGTTTCTTAGGACCGTTCGGAAGATTTTTCGTTATTCTCTTATAAGAGCTGTGCTTGGGGGTATTTATAGGAGGGTAGAAATGCCTAGTTGTCATCTTTGTGTCAGGTGTCATGTTCGATATGGCATTAAGTGTGAAAAGTGTCACCTCCGACATAGTCTTTAATACCCCCACGAGAGATGCATGGTTGAGTTGGTTTGACATTCATGCCTTCACTTGGGTACTTTTAATATTATGGTGCCTGATTCACGCAAAGCGCCTCAAGTCTCCGGGTCTTTATTGCCCATATATAACGTTGCAATCAATGTTAGCGTCGTTTAATGAGTGGTTTTCTTTGGCATTTATAGAGTATTAGAGGCGGTCGAACTCTGCGTTCGATCATCCGAGGCCACGGGGCTCTAACTCTCAGGGTTATGAACCTCGAGCCTTCCAAGCCTCGGGCTTCAAGGCCTCGTGGCAGAGAAGCCACCCCCGGCTTTGTACTTTTGTGGTCCTATGGCAGTGGGTTCCGGCCTTCATTGTTGTGGGATTAAGTAACGTTTAGTTAGTTATAGGGCCATTTACCCCATCAATGACAATTTATCCAACTTCATTTTGAATCTTAGTTTACCACATGAATGGCTAGAAAGTTTTACAAGAGCACTCATATATCTCTTTTCAGTGCTCATGGTGTTTCCATAACACCTTCTTAGCCATTTGAGCGGCAAACCAATATATGCTTATTGTGGTGGCTTAGGGGTTTACTACTTAAATGGTTCATAGGAGATATGTAATGGCCTATTGGCGTTTGTTAATCTTTGACCCTCTTCATCATGTACTCGACAAAAGCAAACTAATAACTAGCGCATTGAATCTATATGAAGCCTACAATCCTAATTAATTGGGGTAGGCTAGATGAATTTAAACAAGGATTCTCCTCCTCCTCCATCCGTTTCGGTTGAGTAAAACGTCTTACTAGGGTTCTAAGCTTCATGTCACGTCGCATGACTTTCATCCATGATTTCTTTGGTCATCCTCGTGCTCTATCACATAGAGTCAAACACAGGAATTCACCTCAGCCACTCTTTATGCTTGAGTAAAGCGTCTTACTACGTTTCTAAGCTTCATGTCACTTCTTATGACTTTCATCCATATTTCTTTCGATGGTCCTCATGCTCTATCACGTATAGTCAAACACATAAAGGCTCCACCTCCACTCATTTCGGTTGAGTAAAACATCTTACTATATAGGTTCTAAGCTTCATGTAATGCGCAAAATCACTAGTAAACAATGCAAAAATTATGTAATCATTACAAATATCAAAAGTTAGTAAATTGATTTGTAGCCCCAATTAATGGCTAACGATGCTAAAATAATGTATATAACGTAAGTTGTATTTTTGTTATCTTATCATATAATTAGACAAGCTTCTAATTTTCTTAAATAATTGATGAAAAAAATATTAAAACATCTGTAACATATAGTCGTTAAAAAATCAATAATCCAAAAATATATAGAAGATCACGTGAAGTTCAGTATTTGGATGGTGAAAATAAATAAATATGTTCCAATTGAACGACTGAAAAGTTCAAAATAACGTCTAATCAAAATTTTGAGAAAAATTACACAGTTGCCATCATATTTAACATTTGATCGTTGGTCAAAGAATGGAGTGAGCTATATAACAAAATTTCAAACCTCATGGGATATTTGTTAAAGTCTGAAATCTCGGGGAAGGTGGATGAAAATTACCCTTTGTATAATCAATAAAATTGACTCTAATGATTTTAACCCTTAATCTCATTTTTATGACAAAATTATGTAAATTAAATAAAATAATGCTGCACGAAGAAGTCAGCACATTTGAATCACAAGATAATTCAAAAATTGTGCAGAAAACCATAGAAGATGATGATGCCCGTGGCCTTGGATGACATCATCATAGCTGCGACTAGTTATGTCACCTCATCGTATAAAGATTGCACGAAATAATCTTTCGATATTTAGAGAAAAAAATATATAGGCTGTACACGTGGCTAGAATACATGAAAAGTGAATTCTACTTTCGTGTACGTGATGCAAAAGATATCGCATGGTTTAGAAGAGGGCCATGAAAAATATTAAGAAAAAATAGGAATGGCAACAAGTTACAAGATTTAGTTTGTCTCCTTTTGTCCCCTTAAAGTCGTAACATATATATACATAATAGTTCCTAGGCAAAGAAGTGGTTGCGCATGCAGTGAGTCAACGGCGGCAAGGGCTGAGAAAGGTGGCGGAGATAGTACGGGTGAGGCGGAGCCCGACGAGTTTGTGATACTTTCTGACATGGAACTAAATCTCCATAACATCATTGTCCCCCAACTTTCTTATGCTTTTTGCTTTTCTGACCCTCTTTTTTTGTATATATTAATGGTTATTTAAGTACTGAGCATGCATTGTATCTCAATTTCAGAGTTGACTGACTAGTTAAAGTAAATGTATGGGCTGCTCTATAATCTAAAATTTACTGATGATCCAGCTGATTTGGTGTGTCGTTTATGCTTTGGGCAGTGAAACTAATTTTGTCTATGCAAGAATTTTTAGATTAAATTAAAATGATGAGTTTCTGAGAAATTGCATAAAGTTGATCATATTAGTATAAGTTTTATACGAATGTCGGAATTCGGGTTACTAGAAACTATAGTCGAAAACGTTTTCGATTTAATTAAAAACGTCTCTTTCTGATAAATTGCATGAAATTGATCATAGAAGTTTAAGTTTTATACGAATGCCTGAATTCATGTTACTAGAAACTATAGTGGAGCATAGCAAGATTTTTCGGAACATAAATCTTAAAACAAAAAGATCCTAAAACGTTTTCGATAAATATATAGACGACTTTAAGATTCAAACACAAGGTGTCTTTTAGCTCTCATATATTATTGAATTGTCATCTTATCTATGCTCAAAGTTGTAGAGATTATGTATTTATATTATTGTATATGTTTTTCAACACAATAATTTTTTATTCTAGTATTTTGAATGGAGCACTAAATAAAAAAAAAATCTATAATCTCTATACATATTGATCAACTTTTCTATAATCTATAAGGTTCAGCTTGGTTTCCCGAAAAATGGGGGGAAAGGAAAATAAATGAGGGAAAATGATGGAAAACATGATTTTCCACGAAAACTCTTATGGAAAATAAAATTTTCCTTTATTTTCCATGCGTTTGACATCATTATACATTTTCCAGGAAAATGATTACAATAAATGATTTTGTGCAATAATATTTTAAATTATTTTATTTCAATTTTAAAACTTAAATTATGTAGTAATAGGGAATTTTAAAAGACATCAATTAAACTATTAATTTTTTTTGATATTATTTTTTTTTCGTAAAGTCTCTACACCATTGAAATAATTGAATTTATGAAATACATTACTGATTTAGTTAACTCTTTTTAAATTAATACATCTAAGATGAAGGAATACTATAATACATGGTAGGGTAAGAGGAAAAATAATTATCATATAATACAACAAAAATACAAATAAATGTTACATATGTATACACACATATATGTGCGTGTGTGTTTATATCTACGTGGAATATAATTTGAAGATAATATTTAACTTTTGAATAAGAGTCTTCTATTTCAAATTGGTGAAAATATAAAATGGAGAAATTTGTCCACATATTACGTAAGAGAAACAAAAATTAAAGTTTAAAAATATTTGATCCTATTTTTTAGAAGAGAATATGAAGATAGGATAAGGAAAGATTTCATAATCTTCTTTACCTTTTTTTTAGGAAAGAAATTGATGAAGTAAATATTGTACGAGGTGATAAAATTACCTTAAACGTCGAATTAGAGATGAATAGAGACAATTATTCGACGGAACGAGGCCCAGGGTCGTACGTCAAAGAAGTTCGAGCCCCGCAAATCGCAGCTCGTGGTCCTACATGAGCCCCAGCGGAAACCTCGAGCTCGTGAGTGAGCCAGAAGCCGATCCTCGAAGCTTACGAGCCTCGATGGTACGAGCTTAGTATGATTACGCCTGGAACAAGGTATGTATACGAGGGTAACGAGGTTGGACTGAACGAAGAGGAACTAACGACAAAACTCTAAGATAGTCGTTATCGCAAGTCATAAATACGGAGGAGCTTAGCGTGAAGCAGATAGCACAGAAGTTATGGAGATCACGTGACTACGAGGGTCATACCAGCTGAGGAGGCACCCTCGTGAGGTCATAAATGCCCTGTCGGACATGACACCTGTCTCGCCTTTTAATACTTTGTCGGACGTAACACCTGGCAGCAAAGTGCCATCTACGTGGTTTTACCCATCTATAAATACCCCTCAACAGGCAGAAGTAGGAGGCTAATGCGAAAACAGGAGAACGACCCTTATCAAGCAGGAACGACCCTTAATCTGAACTGATCACCCATCCCAGCTGCTTACGAGGTGCGCTTCGTATACAGCCTTCGAGCCTAGGAAGCGAGTGTTTCTAGCTTTAATCTAGTTGTACGAGGGCTTAACCCGCGTTTACCAAACTTTCCTTATCAAACTGGCGCCGTCTGTGGGAGCACTTGTGTTCCTTAGAGGTGGCCGAAGTGAAAGAAGATGTATATTCAGTTCAGATTGTGCAGGTTGACAAACACTAAGTCAGGAAACGTACGTGTAAGTTGCAGTTCTTTGTCATGGCAACGAGTGATCAACAGGCGAATTCGGAGGAGAGAGTGCAGGATGTGAACATGGAGGAACCTGGAGAGGGGGCAGTTCGGGGGATCATACCCCCACCACGGTTATCAATATCACACGGGAAGCTTTGGAGAGTATAATCGAGAATGCAGTACATCAGGGGGCACGACGAGCTTGGGATGAGGAGTTGGAGGCTCGACGGGGCGATAGGCCGGAGTCGAGTTCGAGGGGGCACGTTTCTCGCAGGAGGAGGGGGACAATTTCAGCCCCACTTTTGATAGAGGCGGAAACGGATTTGGACTCTGGGAGTACTACCGAACATGACAGTCTACGAGGCCGTAGAGAGCATATGAGGGGTCGGCCTGACCTTCGACCTGCTCGAAACCCAGTGACGGGCAGTAGAGCAGCGCCTGTGCATCCACCTCGTCTGACTCAGATTGTAGAAGTGCCGTTGGAGGGAGTTGTTGCGGATTTGAAAAGGCAGTTGCAGGAGATTTAGGATGAGATTCACCCGCCAAACGAACTTGTAATCACAGCGAGTCCATTCACTTTGGAGGTAGCCTCGTACCAGGTTACTTTCGAGATGAGACCTTCGTCGTTACCCATGTACTCGGGGAAAAAGAACGAGAAAGACCCACTAGACCATGTACGTCAGTTTGTGGGGGACATGGACCTCGTGTCGGCGGCGGATCCTGCCATATGTAAGCTCTTCAGAACAACTCTTACGGGACGAGCTCAGTCCTGGTTTGCTCAGTTGCTAGTAGGGTCGGTAGCAAACTTTGCTCAGCTCAGTCATGCCTTCGTCTATTAGTTTGCATGTAAGAGGAGGTACCCGAAGTCAACCTCGTATCTTTTCTCCATCGTACAGGGTGAAAAAGAGGGGTTGAGAGAGTATATGCAGAGGTTTGCAGAGGTAGCGGGGAGGCACCACAGGTGTATCCTGAGTTGTTATCGGATATTTTGACACACGGCTTGCGGGATGACGCGTTTGTGGATTCTTTGTACGGGGATCCTGTTAAGAACCTTAACAATCTTATGCATTAGGCGGAAAGATATATAATACGGGAGGAAGCAAAGAAGGCAAAGAGAACGATACAGGTTGAAGTTAAACCTGAGCCTCAAGGGGCTTCAGGCAGTGGGGATCGAAGTGATGGAGACCGTGGCCCTGCTGGGCCTCGGAGGGATTTTCGATCTCACTCCAACGAGGGGCGGTTTCCAGTTCGACGGAATCTGAATGTCACCCCGCTATCGGTAAACGCAGCGGAGATTTTGAAGCTAATGGCGATTTGATGTTACGATGGCCGCGGCAGACGGCGGAGCCAGAGAAGTTGAGGTCTACGGGGAAGTACTCTCAGTTTCATCGAGCGTGGGGACATCTTACAGTAGCATGCGAGAGGCTGAGGGACGAAATCGAGCGGTTGTTGGCATGGGGATACTTGCAAGAGTTTGTTGCGAAACCCGAGGTCCAGCCTTGTAACGAACCGCCGAAGCCTACACCAGTCGAACCTCCGACGGTTCCGAAGGTCGAATCAGAGTTGGCTTTACCCCCACCCCCAATACATCCGCGGGCTTATCTTGACAATCGTCCTACGGGTCGAAGAATTGATGTTATTGAGGGAGGGGCGGTAGCTAGCTCTTCGTTTCACACCCGGAAGAGATTTGTTCGGGAGGCTCGGACCAAGGAGAACAGGGAGAACAGAGAAGAGGTTATGCTTGGAGGAAGGGCGGCAGTATGTACGCCACAGATTTTCTTCGATGACGAAGATCTGGAGGGGATAGTGCACCCTCACGAGGATCCGATCGCGATCGAGGCGGTCGTATTGAGAATTGACGTTCAGAGAATCCTTATCGACACGGGCAGTGCGGTGAATGTGATGTTCTATACGACGTATACGGAGTTAGGGCTCGATATCACGCAGACTGAATCGTCGCATGTACCGCTTGTGGGGTTTTCGGGGGGAGCGTCGTAATGCAAAGGGATCGATTACCTGGGGGCAGGGAGAGAGAAGGCGAACTGAGTGGACCAAATTCCACATCGTGGACATCCCGTTCTGTACTTATAATATCATCTATGGGCGACCGGCCCTTCGGGTCTTCGAAGCGGTACCTTCAACGATCCATTTGAAGGTGAAATTCCCTACTTTTTATGGCATCGGAGAAGTGTGTGGAAGCCAAGTACAGGCCAGAGAATGTCGAGTGATGACCTTACCTGTCGAGGATGGACCCGAGTTACCTTTGGGTCACGGGGGGACAGGGAGGAAGTCGAAATACGAGGAGGCGAAAATTCAAGCGGCGGGGCAAACCAAATTGGTGGAGGTAGACGAGGGTGACTCATCTCGGAAAGTGCGAATGGATGGGGAGATGAGTCCCAAGGTGGAAGAAGGGTTACTGATGGTTCTGAAAGATCATGCGGGTCGGTTTGCATGGCCAGGGCAAGAATCGGGCAGACTCGACCTGGCATTTGCTGCCACAAACTCAATGTACGGCCCGAGGCCAGACTGATTAAATAGAGGAAGAGGTGTATGGGGGAGGAGCGTCGTGTAATTGTACGGGAGGAGGTTCGTAGGCTACAGGGAGGTTCTCTATCCAGCATGGTTGTCCAATGTGGTGCTGGTGCCGAAAACCGAAGGAAGGTGGCGTATGTGCACGGACTTTACCGATCTTAACGAGGCGTGTCCGAAGGACTGTTACCCTTTACCCAGGATCGATCAAACTGGTTGATTCGACAGCTGGTTGCGAACTGATGTCGACGATGTATATGGATCAGGGGTATAATCAGATTTGCATGGCGGAAGAGGATATGGAGAAGACGAGCTTCATCACCGAGGGCAGGGTCTTTTGCTATAAGGTCATGCCCTTCGGCCTGAAGAACGCGGGAGCTACGTATCAGCGGTTGGTGAATGGGATGTTTGCGGATTTTATTAGGAATACGATGGAGGTGTATGTGGACGACATGATCGTCAAGAGTAAAAAAGCCGAAGATCACCCTCGTGATATTCGTAGGGCGATGGAGATCATGGCGCATTTCGGTATGAAAATCAACCCGAGGAAGTGCTCGTTTGGCATAACGGGGGGAAAGTTTTTAGCCTATATGGTTACGCAGAAGGGGATCGAGGCCAATCCGGAAAAATAAAGGCGGTGATGGATATGCCGGCTCCGAAGAACCCTGGGGAGGTTCATAAGTTGTGTGGCAGAATGGCCGCACTCAACAGATTTATCTCGAGGTCGGCGGAACGAGGTCTGCCGTTCTTTAAGACCTTGCGCACTATCAAGGGCTTCGTGTGGGATGATGCGTGTCAGAAAGCATTTGACGACCTGAATATGTATCTGTCGAACCCTCCCTTGCTAATCAAGCCAGTGCCGAATGAGCGTCTTTTTATATACCTGTCGGCAGGATTTGAGTCTGTCAGTGCTGTCCTCGTACGAGCTGAAATTGATGAAGTAGGATAAGGAAAGATTTTATAATCTTCTTTTCTTTTTATAGGATAAGGAAAGATTTTATAATCTTCTTTTCCTTTTTTTTTTAGGAAAGAAATTGATGAAGTAAATATTGTACGAGGTGATAAAATTACCTTAAACGTCGAATTAGAGATGAATTGAGACAATTATTCGACGGAACGAGGCCCAGGGTCGTACGTCAAAGAAGTTCGAGCCCCGCAAATCGCAGCTCGTGGTCCTACATGGGGGGAAGGGCTCGAACCCTGCGGAAACCTCGATCTCGTGAGTGAGCCAGAAGCCGAGCCTCGACGGTACGAGCTTAGTATGATTACGCCTGGAACGAGGTCTGTATACGAGGGTAACGAGGTTGGACTGAACGAAGAGGAACTAACGACAAAACTCTAAGATAGTCGTTATCGCAAGTCATAAATACGGAGGAGCTTAGCGTGAAGCAGATAGCACAGAAGTTATGGAGGCCACGTGACTACGAGGGTCGAACCAGCTGACGAGGCACCCTCGTGGGGTCATAAATGCCCTGTCGGACATGACACCTGTCTCGCCTTTAAATGCTTTGTCGGACGTAACACCTGGCAGCAAAGTGCCACCTACGTGGTTTTACCCATCTATAAATACCCCTCAACAGGCAGAAGTAGGAGGCTTATGCGAAAACAGAAGAACGACCCCTATCAAGCAGGAACGATCCTTAATCTGAACTGATCACCCATCCCAGCTGCTTACGAGGTGCGCTTCATATACAGCCTTCGAGCCCAGGAAGCGAGTGTTTCGAGCTTTAATCTAGTTGTACGGGGGCTTAACCCGTGTTTACCAAACTTTCCTTATCAGAAATATTTTCCTATCTTTTCCCAGAATTTCCTTTCTTTTCTAAGAAATTCTTGTGTTGCCAAACCCTCGGGAAAAAATATTTTCCACCATTTTTTTTTCTTTCCCCCATTTTCCTGATAACCAACTGAACCTAAGTGCCAATGATTCTAGGAGTTTTGCTAAATCTTTTTATTTTTCATAATTAAATATACCTTTTAATAGAAATCCTCTCATTGTTGCCCAATATATCCCAAGAATGTTACAATCAACACTTAAAGTTCGTTCCTTGTTCCACCCTTGCACTTTTAGAAATTGCGTTTCAAAGCCGAGTAACTAAAAAGTACACACTCACAGTTTTTTTCTGCACATTATATATTGACGCTTGTTTGCTAATAAAGCTACTTATAATTTGCCGCATGGGGCTGATTAGAATGATTGGAATGGAATGGTGGATCTTTATGTTATTCATTCTGTTTCTTTTATTCTAAAGGTTCAAGCTGATTCTATTTGTAGTAACTGTTGTAATTCCTCTATCTTTGTTTTGTTGAATCTGCCTTTCATAAAAAAAATATAAAAAAAAAAAAAAAAAAAAGACAAAAAAAGAAAAAAGAAAAGGAACCTCGCCACATTTATTCATCAAAAATTAGTTTTACATTCGCCATTAAATGAATGCGGGAGTGAATTAAAGTAATTTTTTTTTTTTTTTTTTTTGAGAAAAGAATTAAAGTATTTATGTACTTTGGCAACAATAATAGCAAGGCTCATAATATTGCAGCAAGCCTGTAATCTGTACTTGTTCAAATAAAAAGAAGGGTCTATAATGTGTCTTCAAGTTTTGGTAGAGTGTAATAAAGTTATAGAGTCGACTTCGGCGAATATAAGTTATATCTCTTTCTTTTTTTTTTTCCCCTCATCTAGGTATAAGTATTTACTATTACCTTGGATCTAGTTTTTCGGTGGAGCTTTCGGCCGAACAAAGCCCGTGTTCTATGTTGGCCTTGGGAGATATTAGCCAGGGAGATGAACCCATATCTTGTGTGGGTTAAGCTAATTTATTGTTATTCCAAAGTGATCCTCTTGGGCCGATATGTCAAATTTCTTTTATTTATCTTTTCATCCTCTTGTACATTTGGATCTGTTGCTTTGGGCTTGCATATCCCAACTCTCGCATGTAATTTCTTTACAATGATAAGAACTGAAAAAATATTTCAAAGAAAATCATGTTAAATGACTTGTTTCTCTATGTTCAGTGAGATATTCAAGACAGAATTCTGTTATCTGCCCCGTATGTTGATTCATTAACTGCATGAGCTCTAATCCGTTGTAAATACATCTGTATAATTAATAAACATAATTTATAAATAAAACCTCATGCATAAGTTAGGCACGCACAACACATGATTAATTAGGCTTAGTTGTAAACATTTATATGGGTCACATTAATGCATTTGATGTAAACTAACAAAACTAATTAAAAGAACCAATATTGTAACATAATCAAATCTGGAACTACGTTCTCCTCCTAGCCATCGAGTTATGATTTCCCTCAAACAAATCCTCAACTAACGTCTCAATGTCCTCAGGTTGGTACTTAATATACTTCTCAGCTTGCCTCCCGGTATCCAAATGTTGCCTGAACCGCCCAACAAACGACCGATACGCCGGCACCACCAACGCCGATATGGATATCCGTAGCTCCGACTTAAGCTGATCGTCGCCAATAATCCACGTACTCTGCGTTCTAATAATCTCATCGAAAATCGTCGTAAAATTCTTGAACCTCTCCTTAAGCAAAGGCTTATTAATTTTTCCATTGATCAACAACGCATCGTGACTCAAAGACTGCAACACTTTATTCCAAGTCTCTCTTATGTAATTCTTGTGATATTGTCTAACAACCGTCGATCTTCTCCGGCACCAATTATCGCCCAACACCTGTCGAATTTCAATAGATTTCTTCACTTTTTGTAGAGTGTACCTACCATTGTTCATCAAAAACACATCCCGCAAAGCAGGATCTCTATATAGTTTCGCTTTCTCTTGTAAATTCGAATCCAATAAATCCATAACTGTCACAACCTGGTGCGAAAACGGTGTCGGTGTGGCTGCAGCGTCCGCAAAATGCGGACTCTCAATCTCCTGCTCTACGTAAGGAGACGACGGAGTTTTGGGAACCGGAATAGGTTGTTTCCCCTGAGCCGCGAGCTTCTCGAAGATCTTGTGTAGCGAGTCTTTGTACTCCCATGCATACTCTAGATAATTCATTACGTAACGGGTGAGGGGGTGCACTGCACCACCAGGCACCGGTGTTCTCGCCACGTCACTCTTTATCGAATTTTCCAGCTCGCAGAAATTGTTAGCCGCGGTTTCCCCAATCCTATCGACGGTTGCAGCGATTTCGTCAATACACGATTCATCTCCGCCGTTGATCGCTTGAATCAAACTCTGTAAAACTTCGTACATGTCTAGATATTTAAATAGCTTCTCCGCCGATCTAGCAGCCAATGTTGTTGCCTCCGCAAAATCGATGAGGTGAGTCGTTACTGCACGAACGAGATTACTAAACATACTTCGGCTAATCAGCGGATGATCGGAGAAAACAGAATCTCCGAGCTTTTTCTCGCCAGGAAAAATAACATCTGAGCAATTTTTGACAACTTTGATCCACTTCCAAACCTCTGTTTCAAGCGATTCCCACGGCATTCGAACTGCATCTTCTATGTTAATCTTCTCATATTCCAGTTTTTTCATCTCCTGCCTAATCGCATTAACTCGTGAAATCGAATACAAATTGCAACACTCGATTTCGTATCCTGCGAAAATCATCGTGCTCGCAATTCCGTGCATTCTCTCCACGACTAATGGCGAGTAAGCCGGATAATCGTCGCCTTCACCCTGCTTAATCACGCACCGATCGGAATATTCCAACTGATTCTTCGAATTGAAGGAGGTGTACTTACTGAAATTTTCGGGAGAATTCCTCGAATCTTCTAACAAAACACGAAACTCTTCCTCTAAGAACGCCATCGCACGCTGCAGAACCATACTACTCCTATTTAAGGACAGATTCGTACCTGAATCCGACGAATAATCGCTCAATGCCTTCGTCAGTTTCGAAATCCGTCTAACCGCCTCGATGAAAAACGAATCATCATCGTACTTTTTACCAAACATTTTGTTCTTATTGCCCGAATTGTACCTACCTATCCTATATTCCACGATTTTTAGAAAAGTCTCCATGGAATCTGGAATGTGGTGGTGAGCTGACGACTTATCGTGATCGGCCCACAGAATATCGGTGAATTGAGCAACTTCTTGCAATATTTGAGCACGAGCCTCTTTTGAAAAATTGTCCTCAAAGCTGTCCACAACGGTTTCGACGTTTTCACGGCTGGTGTTTCTCGAATGTTGCTCGAACGCGTCTTCGCTGAACGAAACAGAATGCGGAGTTCTTGGACTGTGTCGAAAATGGCCATTTTTGCTGAATATCGAAAGGTGCCTTTCATGGGGGCTTTTCTCCATTGCTTTAGTTTGCAAATAATATTGGCGTTGTTCTGTGTGGAAAAGAGGAATGAGAGAGATTAGAGGCCCATAGAAGATGCATTGTTTAGTGTTAGAGATGAAAATTTCCTACACTTTGTAGATACACACTCCTACTTCGGAACATGGCTGGTTATAATTGACTATTGATCCGGTTGAGAAGCTTATATCTTCTTTTTTTAGTTGTGGAAAAGCGGCATAAGCGCTTCATAGATTTTCCTTCTAATTTATAGAAATAGATGAAGACATGTACATATATATATATATATATTGGTTTTTTTTGGATCATAGGGGGATGATATCATGATATGAAACAAATGCTCTTCTTCGTACAAATTATTTCATGCAGCTTATTGTGTACAACAACCAAAACATATTCAAAATGTCTCAATGATCTTTTCTAAAAGACACATTTAGATCAATAATTTTTATTTTTTTTATCAGCAAAAGCAAGCAACATTATTAACGAAATCTCGAAGAAACAAGAAGAGTACAAGGAATACTCTCCAGAACACAGACCCTCCGAGTCTAATTCACGTCATCCCCTCACAAAAAATAAGTTAAACGCATGATAGGCTGTGAATCCCAATCAACGAAAGAGTACAAAAAGCCCTGCTTATTTGCTTTGAGCCTAGATCAATAATTTTCTTAAATGCAATAGTTTTGTGAAATAGTTGTTCACGAATAGCTGTGAATCATTTTTGTTTTTTCTTAGTTCAGTTAATTACTAGTGGCTTTAGTGATGTGACATTATTGAAATGCCAAAATCTTACTAGTGATTGATAGGTTAATATACAGATCAAGGAAAATGTCGTGGAATGTTCTTGTGATTATTAAAAGTATAATCATGCAAATGAATATACATCACGGCCCGTCTGCAAAGTTTTAAGCGGGGCATTGCCTCCACTCCAGAAGAGCTAAATTATATAATTTTTTCGAAACACAAAGCTCCATATAAGTAGTTAAGTACCAAGTTACGAACCAAAACTAACATGAAGATATGTCTCAAACGTTTTGCATGAAATGACCATTTACAACATATCTTTTGTGGTTCTCTGAGACTTTCTACTCATCCTTCAAAATATAACATATACACTCTTCTAAAGCAAAGGTAATCTAATGGAAACCTACTTAGAAAATGGAGCCCCGACTATTGAAAACGGGTACTACACATTATTGCCATCAAAACTGCCTTGAGCATTATGTGTTCTTTTCTCTATTGCCCCACATTTTTGCCTTAGCTAGCGCCCGTCCCCTGTCCAAATCCGTGGCTCAAACTGTTGCTGTTTCTTAAGAAGAATCTTCACTCTCGGATCCTTCCAAGTCCCAATTGCGCCCAGACCCTCCGCCTTCTTCGTTTTTCAGTACTTCCCCACCTAGCTCATCTTTGTCTGCAGCAATTCTACTGCTATGACCAGGACTTGAATTGGGATTGTACGCTTGAGCATTAGCCAGGTAAGAAAGGGCAGTGACCACTTCACCAATCGGAGGACGAGCATCAGCCTGTTCTTGGATACATACAGAAGCCACCGTTAGCGCTTGATAAAAGCCACGCATCGGAAACTTTCCCCGCAGCCTGGGATCAACCAATTTTGCAAATCTCCTATGGTCATTGAACAATGGTCGTGCCTGCATTGCACGAAAAATGTTTTGAGTGTAAATTGCTATATAAATTTACAGGATTGTTACATTTATACTCCAAAATTATGGTCTAATTACAAAAGATATAGAAGTAAATAAGCCTAAGTCCTCTAGCAATCATATTTACAGAAAAAATGTAACATGCTATAATAATATGACTTTTTTACCCATGCAACGAGGTTCTGTTGCCCCTCTGATTGGGTGCTGTCCAAGGCTATACGCCCCGTAATGATCTCTAAAAAGACTACTCCAAAACTGCACTGTCGCTTGTCCCTTCAGAGCATATTCAGGTGCAACATAACCGTAAGTTCCCTTGACCTTGGTCGGAATATGTGACGTGTCCCCTGTTGGACCTAGTTTTGCTAGTCCAAAGTTGGAAAGCTTTGGGAAATATCCTTCGCCGAGTAATATGTTGGATGATTTAAAATTCCGATAAATAACTGGGATATTTGCCTTTTCATGGAGATACTCCAGTCCTTTAGCTGCACCATAAGCTACCTTCATTCTTGTGTTCCAGTCTAGTGGCTCTTTATCAAGCGGAAGATCTAACATTTTTCAGAATACATAGAAAAAATGCTAAGAAACTATTATTTAAAACTTATGTTTGAGAATCTGGAACACAATCTTAAGTACAAAAACTGAATAGTTACGCCAAAATTTACCATGGAGGTGCTCTTCCAATGATCCCAAGGGCATAAATTCGTATACAAGGAGCCTCTGGTCTCCATCATTGCAGTAACCAATAAGATTGACCAAGTTAGGATGACGGAATAAGCAAAGCATTTCAACTTCCGTAATGAATTCATGTACATCCAATTGCTTAACGGCAACAACCTGCCATAACATGTAAAATTTGGTGTAGAAGCCATTATTATAGACCGCTTTAAGGTTTGGGTAAATACAAAGAAAGGCACCTCAAAATTTAAAAAGTATTACAGATACACCCTGTATTTTTACATGGCTTAGAGTCTACAAGGAGTATCGTCCCAGGGGCGTACGCAGGAATTACTTTTAACCTTGGCCACTTAAAGAAGCAAGTAACTATATTTTAGAAAATGCTAATGCAAAATGTCTAAAGTAAATATCAAGATTTAAAATAGTTAGATAGAGCCCAATTGTATTCAATAAAAATATAATATACAAAAACCACTACAAAAAGAGTTAGTAGAGTAACACTGAAAACTAAAGCTCTTATACAAGATCATTGTATCCACAAATGCACAAACAAAAATAATAAACCAATCAAATATGTAAAAAGTTAGTTGTAAACAAATTATTTGCAATTTAAGAGAAGACACCCCGCACTCCCAATTCCGATTGTGGGGCAATAAGTGGCGAGCAAAACCAATGTGCCCCCCAAAATTTGTCCAGAAATAAAACAAAATCAATCTAACTATACTCAAACCTGAATTAACTTGCCAATTCGAAAAAAAAAAAAAAAATTTACCTGACCATTTAGGAGTCTCCCCTTATATACTCTTCCGAACACTCTTTCGCCTAGGACGCATTCTGGCCTAGAGTTATTTAAAGGGGCAGCTAACTCATGAAATTGAAATGTTTGTCCCGCAACCGGATCATCCTCCGATTCTTTCAGTCCCGATGCTTTCTTTCTCGTCCCTGCATTTTAGATTGACACCAGAAAAGTTCCCTATTAAACTCCCAATCTCGAGGTCAGAACGCGATACAGGGAGGTCATCATTCGTCAATTTTCTGTTATTTTAACTCGACACCTTAAGACGAAATTGTTTAAAACGCAAATCGAGTTTCTCTGATTGCATACCATGAAGAGAGCAATGGATATCAACTACAAAATAATTAGCCACACAAAACAGTAACCTTACCTGATCAAAAATGAAAATTATGGTCCTCTAGTCTAGTGATATCAATTTATGATGGGAAAATCAAGCTGAACAGGAGAACAACACAAATAAACCTGATGGAACAATCCCAGATTAAACAGGAACGAATGGACTATTCATATGTAATTCCTAATTATTACATCAGGTCATCAACCCACAAAATTAGAAAACAATATTACTTCATAGTAATTATAATAAAAAAGAGATAAACGAATACACAAGTACACTCAACACACTAACCTGATGCAACAAAACAGGGAAACCAGCCCATCTCCAGGAGCAAACCTAAATCATTAATTCAACCTCTCATGTACTTCAGCAAAAACAAAATGTTCAGTTGAGGAGCTATATATATGTAACAAGGAATTAAAAACAATCAGAAGAATATATAATTGGAAGAATATTTTAGTTTAGTGGATTGTAGAAGAATCTAATAAGCTAAGCTGTGTAGCAAAATCTTGGCTATCTACTGCCTACTGCCTACTGACTATACAAGATGACACGTGGATATGGACCCCATCCGAAGTTCTCTCCGCACTTAAATAATTCGCATATTTAGAGTTATTGTATACTTTACGACCAAAACAATCTTATTATTTTTTATATTTTTTTATTGTATAGTTTCAAATTTAATATTTAAATATAATATGGACACATATATTATGAAGTTATATGTTTTTCTTTAAAATTTTGATTTTATTTTGTATTATTTTAATAATTAAAAGTATTATAAAAAGATATATACATATTTTTTTGAGAAAAATAGGATATAATTGTTTCTTTGTAAAAGATATCCCCACTTTCAAGATCTGGAGAGTGAACTACACCACCTTGTATAGGAGTAAATTGTCACTTTTGAAAATCACCATGGGATAATTTGTCTATTTATTTTATACAAGAGAGTAATTTGTTGGTTGTTTAACATAATAAGGGTATATTGCCAAAACCTCTAAAAAGTGGTTTAGTTTTTGGTACTGTACTAGAGGGTTAATGTCTAACTAGAGGGTTTGGTTTTAAAATGGGTAAAATTCCATGGTTAAGCAATGTGAAGAAATTAATTATAGTTAATTTCAGGTGACAGCGAATGTACAGAATTAAGAAGTTCTGATTAACATTTTAGTAAAAGAAATACTTATAATTTATCCAAGAAATAATAACATCTACATGACTACATGCTCTAAGTTTATGTTTGATTACAAAAATGTCTTTAGGTTGAACGTTGAAGTAAATATAGAGCTACAAAATTCTAGGAAAGGTCTTGGGGTTATAATATGCATGTCATTGGCAAACTAGATGTATTATAGTTATGGGTGGGCAACGTGTGCGTGCGGGTACCTATTCTCGATTACGACCCTATAGAAATTTTTCGATCGAGTTGAAAAAATTTCGGTACGGGTACTCAAACTCTCATTACCCGTGAGTTTTAGAGCGAGATCGGGTTCATGTAGTTACCTCTCATTTCCCGATCCCGATAGGGTACCAGTCCTATTATTCATTAAATTTTTGTTTTTGTTTTTTTATTAATATCCCAACTTATTATGTACATGAAGTAATTATTTTCTTTCCAATTTCAGCTTAAATAATGAACAACTCACACATTTAATTATAATTACTGTTATGTTTGATTTACGATTTATATAGGAGGATGTTTGGTTACAAATAATTTATAGTGGTGCAGTCTTGTAACTTATTATAATGACTTGGGAGGAATGACAATTGATATGACATGAAAATTGTGGCAATGATAAAAAGAAATATAGGGCGGTGACACTGCCCACCTTTTCAATTTGAAAACCAAAGATTAAGCTAAAATTAAATCTTTCACACTCACTCAAAAAGGATGAGAGATTACGTTTGAAAACTAAGGGATAAATGTGTTTAAAGTCTAAAAGAAGCTCTTAAAAAAAAAATCGGGTACCATAAACCCGCGATATCAGGTACAAAATGGGGTTCGCGAACAAGTTTTTTTTTTTTTTTTTTTTGCATTCCAGAATATGTGGATACCCGCAATTATTAGAATGGAACTCGTATCCTACCCGCGCCCATCCCTAATTATTGCTTAGCATTTTCCGCGACAAGGTTGTTTACGGTAGTTGACAAAATGAGTTCAATTTTTTTTTTTAATATATATATATATATATATATATATATATATAAATTGAGGTTACACCGAGTTGGCTAATTCACATTAGAAAATATCTTTTTATATTCCATTCCATTCCATTCATAAAAGAATGTTTTTGAAAGTTGTATCTTATTCCTCTATTTAAGATATAGGTATAGAATAAAATAAAAAACGTGAACACTCGATTTGCTTTTCATGGGTAAAGTAGTCAAAAGGGTGATAGTGAATAATAACAAATAAGCACTTTATCACCTCAGTTTGAGCTCATTTAACATTTTGCCACACAATCTTTCAAAGATTGTATTTACTATAGTTTCCTAAGTGTGTTGAGAGGTGGAGGAGCTAGGGGCATGTCGGGCCTCCGGCCCTATAATAATAATAATAATAATAATAATAACTTTTCCTATGGTAACTAGCTTCATAGATCTAAATAAGGGATGTTGAACATTTATTTTATTCTAATCGATTATACTTTATAATTTAGACTGTTTCATGCATTTGCACTTGTGTTTGGTTGTTGTTTTTCTAATTCAGAAATAGAAGACCCATGTTGACTTAATTTACGAATTTTCATCGTAATCATAGAAAAAATAATTTTGACTACATACATAATATCAATTATATTTTATAAAATCTGAAATTTTAATTTAATTTTAGAGCTACTTTATTGTTTCATACACTTATTTATGCTTAATTCTATAACAATTTATTCGTATTCTGTTATTCTACTTTCAAAGTTCTATCTTAATATTTTCTTAATTATTTAGATAGTAAATAAATTAAAAATTATTTATCTAGTATAACATTTGAGTGTATAATTATTTTCAAAATGAATTAAGTTTTTCCTAGACATTTTTACAACAAAACATGTATTCTTGGATAAAAGATCATGAGACGAAGTTTTAGATCAAAACAAAAGGTACTTTCTTAAAGTTGCTTTACCAATATGCATTAAAGGAATTTTCTCAGTACTTTAATATAAACTTAGTTATAATTTAATACTCTCTTAAAGCATGCGACACAACATTAAATGTCTAAGTGAACAAAAATAATAGAAAAATCCAAAGAGCGTAATATATCTTTATTTTTATGGCTTGTGTATTGTATTTTTTATGTAACTCTGTTTTAATTCTTCCTGTAGATATTAGGTATACTTGTTTGAATTTAGAGTTTTTATTATTTTTATATTAAATATACGTTGCTTAATGGACTTATATGTTTTCATGATGATTTATTGCTTCTAAATCAAATAAAAAATAATTAACAATGGTATTCATATTTATAAAAAAGTACACCTATAATTTCTTAACAATAATTCATATTTATAAATATAAGAATAAAAATCAGTAGTTCTGCATCCGTAAAATATATTCATAACTTCGCTCGTGGCCAAGATCATCCCTCCGTTATTAGAAGTGAATATTCCACCGAAATTTCTCATATTTTTCGCACATGAACTATTCGTCGAGCACAAAATCGATCAAATTAACATTATGTGGGAAAGTGTCTGATGTACCATATTTCGTACACAATACGTGGCAAGCTTCTAACCTACCACCTCATCACTTAAAAAATTATTAAGTCCATGGCCATACTTAAGCACTGACAATTAGAACTCGCAGGCTTTGAGTCTTAATCACTCCAAAATAAATTAACTGTCTGGCTTGACACAACTCGCGAGCTCGCAGCTTCACAAGTATCGAGACTCGGAGCCTTGCAGGTTTGTAGCTTCATAGGCATTCAGCCTGCAGCCTCAGAGGCATGTAACCTCGCAACAACACAACCTTATTATGGCCTCCTAGCATGGGTCAGGCCAACCTAAGGCCCATATAACTCCTATAAATACCACATTTCAGAATGGGAAAGGTTACACATTCTCAAATTCTGTTTTCTCTCTCTAAGCAACGCTTTCTCTTTCTAGACGCAGGGGCCCACCGACTAGTTTGACGTGCCTCGTTTAAGTGCAGGTGATCCCAAACCAAGCCGATCGAGTTCCAATTGAATATTTTTTGATCTGACACGGTGTATCGAAATAGCATATGAAGATACTCCGCATCAGTGCCAAAGGGGCCAAAAGTTGAGGTATCGAACTATCGAAGTGCTTTTTCCACATCGGAGTATCTCTTCTTTTTCCTCTAGTCGATTTTTCCCTTCTTTCTTCTCTAGTCGCGTCAGTGGATTGCAAATTGTGGAGTGGTGCCGTTCTTTTTATGTTGCAACTCATCATGCAGTGGTGGTGCTCTTTGTTGGTGACATTTTTATATATATTGCTGCCAAAAGTGGTATTGCGAGTCATAATGCACTTTTGGTGTTTTTCTCGTACAAGAGCACTCATTGGGCCTGATATCTCATTATAAAAACTAATCATATTTAATGTATTGTATTAGCATGCAAAAAATTGCGCAAATTAAATACATTGAATAAAGACGGTGAATACTAGTAGACAGTAGTTCATTTATGTGAAGGGATGAACATGATCTGGTCCCAATGGAAACTCACTCAATTTACAGCCCTTTTCGGTCGTTGGATGTGTGGCTCTGCTGGATCTAACTTAGCTGGACTAGTGGTGTCCATTATTTGAAAAGGACAGCAACAGATTCGCAGAAGAATTGTACCTAATTGGTAAACCGTACGCCTTAGGTACAAAAACCCACTGTCCAATATATTTATGGATACACAAGCCCGCTGCCTCTTATATTTGTCAATTTAAAAGAAAAAAAGTTTACTTGAATTATTTCTTTGAAACTCCCAATCTATATATGTACAAGTAGGCATTATAATTTATAAGAGTTAAAACCTTAATTTCCCTTGAGGGGCTATGTTAATGATAGAGGAAAACATTATAAATATGGTATATACTCCGTATCTAATTGGGAAGTGTCTTTTATACTATGTTATAGATTGAAAGTTCCAAAAGATTTTGTAAGACCTAGTTGAGAATAGAGATAAGAATTTTGATATAAGACGAATCAAAATATCTAGAGACAAATTAACTCGCAACAATTACTATAACTAGCTATTTGATTTCTTTGTATATAAATAAAATTATAGAATGATAAAAGCCTTAAAAAAATAGTTTGATCTTAGATGTTTGGATTTGGAGATTTACTTATGATTTTTTAATGTAATTGTGTGTGTGTGTGTGTATTGAGGTTGTATATGATTAGGAAAAATTATCTAATATTAGACATGTTAAGTAATTGTGATGATATACATTTTATTTTGTACGAATAGTTTGAAAATGTTTGAAATAATACAAGTTATAAATCAATATACAAATATGTTGTGTTGATGGTTGAGTTTGTTTCCACGTGTTTGATCAATAAAATTTGTAACGAGCAAGATCCAGTTGTGTATTCCAACCGATTATGAAAGCCTCGCATGAGTCAAACAAGTAATTCAACAATTCAAAGAATAAACTTTGGGGCGTTTAACATTACTAATTGTTTTGTATTTCTAATCATTTATTTTCTGAATAGATAATTTGAGTATTTAAATTTTAATTTACCCAAATTGAATAAAAATTGTTTACAGAATTGATTAATAAATGGACTCAAACCAATTTTATTAACAGTTAGAATGATGATTAGGTAAGTGTCGTAGATTTAACTATAGAATCGTAGCAATTAAACTATACAAAAGCTTATTGGACAGTGTACGTTGACAATTTCGAGGGACAACCCAATCTGTATACAGACGTATAAAGTTAGAAAAAAGCTTTAATCAGGCTTAAGATGCAGAGGTAATTATCAATATGCATGGATTGCGACCATTGTATTATTCTCCATATGTTGTATACGACTACATTGTAGTAAAAGCAACTTGACATGATAGAGTTAGATTTGACCAAGTCTTCCAACTTGTTTCAATCAATTCTCACCAACAGGCAACAACTAGGTACCAACATTTATACGCAACTTACATTTTCGAAAAAGAAAAGTAACAAGGAGAATTCACTTAAAAAAAAAAAGAGTGACAATGAGAACTCGAATCTCTATTTTATTATTTAAAATGAGTTTGCTTCATTTAATACCTCCTTTTGTTTTCTTTTCCTTTTCTACTATTTTACCACTATAAAGCAAATCGAGTATTCATGTTATTTTGAATCTTATTTTTATATCTGAATTTGAATAGAAAAATATGGCACGATCCTCATAAACATTCTTTTATGTCAGGAATGAGAATAAGAAACGATGCTCTATCCACCCATGTTTTGGTATAACTTCAGAGTTTTTTTTTTCCTCTAAAAAGATAATTATTGAACTCGATTTATCAACTAAAGGAACATTTTCGTGGAGATTTGAAGCGATTAGTTTTTCTGTCTTTCTAATAACGTGCATAATATAACTATATAACCGGCAACATCTTTTATAGAATGTAGATGTAAGTGTAACTATATCTTACACTAACACTTTAATTAGAATATCCTACTTTCAATCCAATGTCACATGAATTTTACTATAAACTATTTCTGCACATTGCTTGCACATGGAATTCTTACCCATTTTTGAACCAACCCTCTAGTTAGACATTACTTTTGAGTAAGGAAAAATCAAAGTAGCATTTTTTCCCCCTAAGGTAAATCTTTACAACTAAAAAATAGATCTCACATTAAAAGTAATTACATCCTTAATTTATTCTAATTATTACTTATCAACTACCAAAATTCACAGATTCTATTGCCAAAATATCATAATCGAATCTTTAAACAATATATTTATATATCACACTATTATTGGTGGAGGTGAATAAATTCACTTGCCTCTGGTCAAATGAGGGTTCTTTTGTCATTAATATTTTCTCTGTACTAAATGAAAAGCCGAAGACAAAGCCGGCTAATAATACTCTTGTGTCATAAAAACACTGCTTAGCTTATTACATCTAGATTCTATAATCCATTACAACTAAAGTACTAGAACTTTCCCAAAAAAACATTTTCTTGCAATTATTTGTCTGATTGTTGTTCTTGTTATAGCACTTCAAATCAACTCACCGTTGTTTGCAGAACATTTTATTTTTGGATCTTTAAATTAATTAATATTTGTTCCTGTTTTTTTTTCCTATTCAGCTGAAATCTTATCTATTGCCTTAGCTGATCAGCTGAAAAGGCAAAACACAATAAAGATTGGATTTTTATTGAATTTAATGCGTACCCAGTAAAGATTTTTGTGCATTTATGGTGGGATTTTGCTGAAGAACATGAGCGGTTAATTGAATCTGGATACTTTGAAGAAGAGGGTTTGTTGAAGATTCTGTTTTTTTTGGAGGAGGTGAAAAATGGGTTGGTTTTCTTGTTTTGATGCAAGTGAAGAGAAGAAGCTCAATCCACTTAGTCAAAATCATAAGAAATTGCATCCAAATATTCCTTCTAACTTATCAAAATTATCATCAGGTTAGTGTGTTTTTGATTCTTATGTATTCTTCTTTTGCTAGTGTTTTTTTTCTATCTCTTATGTGGTTTGATCTGATGTAAGAATTTGGATTTTATGAACAGTTTATTTATTCATGTTTAATCTGGTTTTTTGTCTATCTGATTTGTTTGTGTTGTTTCTCTTGTTCAATTTGATGTAGACCCCAAAGTTGTTTGATGATGGTTTTTTTTTTTTCTATAATGAAGTGAGATCTCAGGGGGATTATAAAATCACAATTTTGGGTGACTAATTATTTTGCAGTTGAAATAGGTGGTATCAATGGCTCTGTTCATGTGCCACAACCCTGTGATGCTAATTGTCATTTGAAATGATTAGAGAAGTAGTATACGTAATTTAGTTTGATTAGATGTATGGTATGCAGTCACATAAACTCGATATGCTAATTTCGTCTTAATGTGCACAGTACGAAAGTTCGTGAATTTTATGTGAATGTTGTTGCTTTCTGACCTCAAGTTGGAAGTTTAATAGTTCCGATGGAATATGTGCTGTAACATTTAGGTGGAGACAGGCTAAAAACAAGGAGCAATGTTGGGCCAAGGAAGGAGGCATCAGGACTGAAGGACTTGGCGGATGCTCAGATTGCTGCACAGATATTTACTTTTCGTGAGTTAGCTGCTGCTACTAATAATTTCAGGCCAGAATGTTTCATTGGGGAGGGAGGGTTTGGTCGAGTATACAAAGGGAGACTTGCGAACGGTCAGGTAAATGTTTGTAATGTTTACAAACCTCACGTTATCTGAATATTGCAATGCTATCGTAGTTGATTTTTGGTTCACCAAGATAGTTAAATTTCGAAATAACTTGGTACATCTGGGGCACATTAGCTTTGCTTGCCAGTGCACCACGTTGTTGTATAAAGTATCAATTTGGCTCTGTGACGTTTTTAGTTGCATTCTTAGATTTTTGTTGTGGATTTTAGTGAGTTCTCCAAGACTCGCTACAAACTTCAACAGGAAGTAAAAGTTGAAATTGGCGCGTATCTGTTCAAAGTTCTCGTATTCTCCTTTAACGTTTGTATATTTGTTGATTTTATCCTTGCAACATCTTTGATGCGTGCTAAAGGAAGTAAACTCTTGTAGTGAGATTTATTTGTTTGTTTGGCTTCATATCAACCAAGATTACAGGTGTTTCCGTGCTTTTGTCTTTCGCCTGTGAAAGAGGATTTTTATGACTTCTATACCAAAATTTTACATGTTTCGGCAGGTTGTTGCCGTTAAGCAATTAGATAGGAATGGGCTTCAGGGTAATAGAGAATTTCTGGTGGAAGTTCTAATGCTTAGCCTTTTACATCATCCTAACTTGGTCAATCTCATTGGTTACTGCGCTGATGGAGACCAGAGACTCCTCGTCTACGAATTTATGCCCTTGGGATCATTGGAAGATCACCTCCATGGTAACCATTTGGCTTACTATTATATTGTTTACTTAAGATTGTGTTTCAATTTTCCAAAAACAATTTTTGCTAATTGTTTCTTAACATTTTTAATATATATTCTGGTAAAATATTAGATCTTCCACTTGATAAAGAGCCACTAGATTGGAATACGAGAATGAAGATAGCAGCTGGTGCAGCTAAAGGATTGGAGCATCTCCATGATAAGGCAAATCCTCCAGTTATTTATCGGGATTTTAAATCATCCAACATATTACTCGATGAAGGGTTTTCCCCAAAGCTTTCCGACTTTGGACTAGCAAAACTAGGTCCAACAGGGGACAAGTCACATGTTTCAACCAGGGTCATGGGAACTTACGGGTATTGTGCTCCCGAATATGCCATGACGGGACAACTGACAGTGAAATCAGATGTGTATAGTTTCGGAGTCGTCTTCTTAGAGCTCATTACGGGACGTAAAGCCATTGACAGCACCCAACCACAGGGACAGCAGAACCTCGTTGCATGGGTAAAGCAAAACTCATACTATTATTTCATGTTACATTTTGTCTGTAAATATTATTTCTAAGGAATTTAGATACATTTTACATCCATACGCATGAATTTCTGTCTAATTGCAAAACCTCCCTTGGGTTTAATTAATTACTCAGTCACCCCTAAAACTTTAGAACCATGAGAAAGTACAGGCCTATCTGTAATGTTTTCCAAGCATCAGCGGGGGTGTCTCTGTAACTATTCAAACTTCAGGGGAGCCTATCCATAATGTTCTTTAATATTTCTTTAACTAATCAAATAACGGGAAGTTTCTGTAATTATACCAGACCTCATGGAGTTTATCTATAATAATTACAGAGGCATCCTCATAAACATTCGATACATGAAATATTAGGGGACCTTTCAGTATATTATCTATTCAAATCAAGTTTCAAGGCGTCTGTCACTATCCAAATAATGTATTTTTAAGTTTCAAGGTGTATTTCTGTAAATATTCAAGCAGTAGCAATATCTTTTGAGTGCATAACTCGGGGTATGTATCATACCAAGAATTCATGTAGCTACTAAATTCCAAATTTTCGTGCAATGCAGGCTCGACCGTTGTTCAATGACCGTAGGAAGTTTGCGAAATTAGTTGATCCCAGGCTTGAAGGAAAGTTTCCAATGCGTGGTCTTTATCAAGCACTTGCGGTGGCTTCCATGTGTATCCAAGAACAGGCTGCTGGTCGTCCCCTGATTGGCGACGTGGTCACTGCCCTTTCTTATCTGGCAAATCAAGGGTATGATCCCAATTCAGCCCCTGGTCTTAGCAATAGAATTGCTGCGGACAGGGATGATCGAGGTGGGAAGATACTGAAAAACGAAGAGGGGGGAGGGTCTGGTCGCAGATGGGACTTGGAAGGATCCGAGAGGGAAGATTCTCCTAGAGAAGCTGCAAGAACTTTAAACAGGGATTTGGACAGGGAACGAGCAGTGGCTGAGGCGAAAATGTGGGGCGAAAATTGGAGAGAGAAAAGACGACAAAATGCTCAAGGAAGTTTCGACGGTAATAACGTGTAGCACCCTTTTGCAAATTTCGGGGCTCCGTTTTCTGTACGGGTTTCCCGTAGATTACCTTTGCTATTGAAAAATCATATACTTCGCGAAGGAGTTTATAGGAAAAATAGGGGGCCTCGAAAAAGAAAGAAAGAATCCTTATAGTTTCCTCCTTGTAAGCAATCAAGAGGGGGAGGAGCTTTAGAAGAGTGTATATTACAGTTTAAAAGGATAAGCAGAAGCTGCGGACTGACGATAGAAAAGTTTATGAGAAACAAAAAATCTGTTGTCTGTGAACTGACCTCTCCTTCTGTAACGTTCAACTAATTGATCATGCAAACGTTTGAGACATATGTTCAAGTTCGTTTTGCTCGTCTCTTGATACTTATATGGAGCTTGGTTTTTCGAAAAATCATTTAATTTAGCTCTTCTGGAGTAGTACTAAGAGGCAACGGCTATGTTCCACTTAAAATTTGCAGAAGGGCATTTCTACACCCTAAGCCTAAGGCATAGATCAAAGTTTCTTTTGTTTTTCTTGAAAACTACCGAAACGTTTTTATTTTTAACTTTGTATAATAATATTTTCTACATCTATTGTGCGCATAATTTTTACAAGATTTCAGAAACATATCAAAAAGATCTCGAAACATTGCGAAATTTTTTTAATATTTAAAGAACCTAAACATTACTGTCGAAACGAAATTTTGATCAATGGCCTAAGGTAAAGTTAAATTTTAGTTACAAAATATTTTAGTTTGAATAATAATAAGACAACCCCTTAAAATTATAAATATATCAGAGACAAACCCTAGGTTTATAAAATGAAGAAGATACCCCCTTGAGGTTTGAAAATATTACAAATAAACCTTCCATTTCCGTGTCTTGGTAATTTTATGGATGTTTGCTAAATTATTCAAACAACAAGAAAAGGTCTTCTATTAAGTCGAGCTTCAGGGATGTTTATGTAAATATCCGCAACTCGTGAACTAATTTTTCTAACATCACTGATTTTGCTAGTTAAACGTACTCGAGGATTGGAGAAAGACAAAAGACTAGTTGGCTTAAGATTACCCTTTAAACTTGATATTATTTTAAAATGGAACTTGTGATTTAAGTTCAACGGCAAAAATACAAGAAACAAGAAACAAGAAAAAGAAAAGCAAAACCTTATCTCATTTTCCAGAGCCTGTATTAAAAAATAAAAACGAAGGAAGGAAAATAAATGAAAAAGGAGGTCCTACCGGGAGTCGAACCCAGGTCGCTGGATTCAAAGTCCAGAGTGCTAACCACTACACCATAGAACCACGTTTTGTCTGATTATTGAACTTATCTAATATAGTCCGCTCTAAATATTAGAAGGAAGTACTAGCGCATTAAAAAAAAAAGAATAAATTAGCCATCTTGCAAGGTCCATGCTAGATCAGTGTCATCTTTTTTTATGATTTGTAAGCAAGATTTTGGACTTAATTAGTAAAATAGAACATTGAGAAAATTACATAGATCTGACAACGAAGAAGTTCCAAGCACAATTCATAATGAAATACAACAAAAGGTTTTTCAAAATAAATAAAAGTAAATCTAAAGTGAAATTGTAATTAAGATTGCTAATTAAAGCTTGAAAAAGAAAAAAAGAAGAGCGGTGGTGATTTTGGGTGTAGCAAATAATCGAACATTTAGTAGACAACAAGCCCAAGAACAGGATTTTGTAAATATAAGACTCTGCCTCAGTTAAAGTGTTAAACAACCAAACATTTAAGTTTTCTAAAGAATCCTTGCACAAATTCACTGCTCCAGTCTTATTTTCGTGTCACTGCCTTCAAGTAGTGTTGTTGCAGAAATTGAGGAAGGTACACGAATGGTTGAGAGAGGGCTGAATTTCTGGAGAGAATGTAACTATGGAGGTTATGAGAGGAATCAGGAACGTGGAGTCACAAGTTTTTTCCTATCAAATATTAGAAGAATCACGTGACCTGAATTGGTTTTCCTGACCATATGGTATGATGTGGAAATTTTGGAATTATATCATTGGTCTGCTGACGTGGTGCAGCGGTTATACCTAATCATATAAAGAGTTTCTCGTCTCCTTTCAAATATGAGCGGTGTTGATAATGTCTCAACGAACATGTATCGAAATATATAGAGTTTCTTATTTTCTTTTGAATTGCTTGAGCCTAATAGTACTAGTTTTCGTTAAATTCATCGCTCAACGAAACTATAAAGAACAGCATGAAATTTCTTATTTTCTTTTCGAATGAAATGGCTACCATTGCTGAATTGGCACATACCAAATATACAAATATTCTCGCTTCCTTTCGGTATTGTTTGACCAGTTAGGCGTCGTTTTAATCTCATTTATCGCGCATTTGACACATACCGAAAACATGAATTTCTCGTTTTTCATTCAAAATGGTTGACATCATGATGCCGTTATTGTGCAAAGTTTTGTGACGACAGATAATATCTCGTTAATTTTCTCATCATCGTAATTGTTGGGAGAAATGGATAAAATTACCTTGTGGTTTTGAAAACTTGCGTGAAACCCTTTCCTCTTTTAATAATTGTCTAGAACCCCCTTATAATTTTAAAAACTCAGGACAAACTTCCATTGTAGTTTCATAAACTCTTTATCAAATCATTTTTTGTCTTGTGTAACTCCTTTAGAGAGTGGTGTACACTTGCTCAATGTGAGAGTATGTTTGGTCTTAGTATGCTTATTTCTGTGAGAAAAGTCAATTATACCCTTTAGAATTTTAGCATAAGAAAGCCGCTTGTGGTTGGAAACCGAGAACCCCAATTTTTAGTTTATTTATCATAAACATAAATGTATAAAATTATTTTTATCGTATCTTATAAATATCGTATGATTTGAAAAAATATATATATTACAAAAAATAAAATAAGGAGAATTTAGTCATTTGATATAACAATTAATGGAGTAATTTGAAACTTAACATAACGTATTGTGATGTAGGACAAGAACCCGCTAATTTTGGATATTTTCGCAGTAGAAAAAGACATGCACGAAAACCTCCATATCTTTTGATCCAATACTCTGTTTTGGGCCCATAAGATATCAAATTAAACATCTTCGAGCTTTCTACATCTCTACTGGAGGTTAAGGCCCAAATTTGGTAGTTTAAGGCAGCTGCGCAGACTTACAAATTTATGTCGTTTTATTTTATTATTTTTTCAGTTTCGGTTAGGACTTTAATCATATTCTGAGTAGGACTCTAATTCTTATTTCTTTATTTCGTTTTTAGCGTTTTGAGAACTATATATAGTTCTTCTTCTTTGTAGTTTATTTATATTTTGATTGGTATTAATAAAAAAAAAAGAACTTTATTCTAATTTCTGGTGGATTCCAGTGTTTTTCCGTCGATTACACATTGGTGTGTCGATTGCACACTTCCGTTCTGCGTCAGATTGTGTAGATCAAGTATATCAAACTAAAATGATATTTTAGACAATCAACAAATCACTTGAAGATATCGTGCAGATTTCAAAATTACATGAAGATTTTAGGTTGATATTCTCGTAATAGTTAGTAAGTAATTGCTACACCAAATAAGACCAGACAGTCCAATACGGATCATAATGCCAATAATTATGCAACACACAAAATTGACGTACGCTACAATTCCTCCTCTCAAACTATGCTTTCCGATTTAACAATTTTTTCCCACAGATTTGAGAGGTAATGTAATGCCATGGACGTAAGCATATTTAGCTTAAGATAAAAAGGCCAAGTGATAATTGACTCTGCTTGCACGGAATCGAAAAGAGCTCTTGGAGACGTTTGGTCGCCTTCCACATTTTCCAGGTGTTCATACGCATTAACGGCTCTCAGTTTACTTGTTAATATTCTCATCTCATGGACCATTTGAGAGCGCGATAAAGACTAGAAATGAAATATTATAATGCGAACATACTACAATAAGTCGTTTGTCGGATTATAAAATCGTTTGGCAAGTTATAAAAGTATATTCGACCTTCCTTTAGATCTTCACACGGTCACACCCCAAACCGAATAAGCTAGTTCTTTCACTAAGTGAAGATCATAATAGCTCAAGACATTAACCAACTCATATATCAAGTATAATTGGATTCCAATGCATCATGACCAAAACTATAGAGTTTATTAATAAGGAGTTCAAATTAGCTATCAAATGACCTTTAATTACTGTATTAATTATTAAGGGCTCTTGAATATTTAGCTTGTTCAATCAGAATTCTCTTGCATTTAAATCATGATATTGATGTGTGACACAAATATCTTTATTAGTCCAGCTACACATACTAAAACCATTTTCCATTTAAATTCTCGATTTTACGTTACACTGAATGATTGCATGTTTCTTGTGATCAATACATAACCTCTAACTTTATATATATGCAGCACATTGTAATTTCTAAATAATTCCCACTGATTGGTATAGATCTAAAAGTTTATCTATTTCTTTTAAATTTGTCATAATTGCCTCTTTCTGAAGTTGTGTGCTCTCCATCTGTGGCAATTCAAGAGGGACACGAGATGCAAAAACTTGTACATCCGCAAACACAATAATTAATTTTGTTCATGATGCATGATTTTAGCTAAGAACAGTACCATATATTTTGGTCTATGTGGGGGAGAAGTTAGAACAAGTTCTACGAAATTTGGGAAGAAATACGGACCATAGATTATTTATGAAGCCACTTGTTCGAGGGTTTAGGGACTAGGGCTCCACCACTGCCCGATAATCATCACATATAAGTCACACACATCACCAGATACGTACAATATCATTAACCATTTTCATGGCTGCATTCAATCAATATCCATCATTGTAATCTTACTCAAATAATTTGCGATGGATTTTGACCCAACGTAATCATATATATACAAAACTTATCATCTCCTAGTGCAATAATTTGCTTGACAATGACTGTGCAATCGTCATGTTGAATTTTAATCCTTTAATTTTTGATATGTTTTTCGTGTGTATAGCCAAATTTGTCGAACTCAAATGTGATGTGTTATTTACTACCATTTTTAGTTTGATTTTATTGACGATTTTAATATTTCTAAGTTTCAATTCAAAATGTTAAGGTACTAACTAATTTCCTGCGTCTATGATGATATGACAATTAAAGAAAAATTAATTCTTTTGCAAGAAGTTGGAATTGCTTTATTTTATCCGCAATTTCATTATACTCGTGACTATTTGAGATTGAATATATTTTTTACGAGTCCTTATGTTCTAAGAACATGAGAGAACTTTACCCCTTCTATACCTGTTATCTCAGTCCAAATACTGTGACAAATATAAAATAATTCGCATCAAATCAATATAAAATATACTTTTTTTTTTTTTTTTTGCATATAAAACAGGAACAAACTAAAAGGTTTACTTAAGTCGTATTTCGTCTTTCCATATCAAGTACAGAAAATATACTGGAACCTGAGGTGTAATGTTAGCTAGATTTTTTGGATCAAACCATATATAGATATTATTCGATATGTTTTATTTTTCTTTTTATCAGAGACAAAGTTCCTTATTTAGAGGGAGATGATCTGAGATTAATTGTCTTTTTTATTTTGTTTATACCATTTATTGTCGTTGAGAACTTATTAAAATATTGATCGAAATGTCTATATATATTTGCTTACACACACAATAACACATGAAACACTTTGGATCGTTAGGGCTTCCAACTAGCATTCACATACAGTCCCGAACCCAAATAGGAACAAGAAGTACTAACTGCACCGCCATAATGCTGAAATATGTAATTCTTTTCTGTCTTTACGCATCTCATTATGTAACAGCTGAAGATCAGCCATAACAAAAAAAAAAAAAAAATAGATACTTGGGAAAAGAAAAAGAAAAATATTGAACGGTTTTTATGCATATCGATATACCAAATTTATGGAATAATGGACACTAGCAAACAAATAGAAATAACAGAAACACAAGGTATAGACTGTATCATTGTCACAAAATGACAAATCATAAAGTAATGATTCGAGGTTGCATGTTTTCTGCTTAAATTTTTGCACAAGAGAGAGGAGAAACAACACAAAAGTTTCGTTCTATAAGGAAATATCACGTGAAATATTGATCCACTTCTACCAGAAAGGAACTTTATGGATTCCCATTGAGTAAAATAAATGACCGTTCAACGTGGCTAACACCATCTCGTCGTAAAATTATAGATAAGGGTAAAATGCATCAAAGCCTCTGTTATATGGCCATTGGCAAACCACCTCTATAACATTAAAAAGAGAAATTCGCCCCTCACCTTTCGTAATTGTTGCAATGCGCACTCGATTAACTTTCCCGCGGATATTTTAGCCGAATTTTGAAACACTAATATCTGGATTCGTTTCGATTTAACCCAAATCAATAAAATGCCCTCGTTTTGCTTCAATTATTTCTTATATGTTTCTTCATTTCCAAACTCTAAATTTGGATAATTAACTTTCAGACCCTGATTTGGGTTTTTTTTTTTTTTTTTTAGTAAACTGGGATTAAATCGAGATGAACTCTCATATTTTCGCTTCAAGTTCCAGCGAAATAGAAAGTTGACCACTGGGTATTTTGCACATTCTTAAATAAGTTAGGCGCCAAGTTTTTTTTTTTTTTGTTTTTTTTTTTTTTGGTAGTATGTGGGGGCGGTTTGCAAATGATCTTATAGAATAGGAGGTTTGTACAATTATGCATAAAATATGGTACATACTATAGATATATGTAATATTGTATCTATATCCAACGTAGGAATGAGGTGTTACGATGGTAATATCATGCACCCGAGTGATAGGGCACGTGACTCCTTCAACTTATTAGTTTGGTGAATGATTTTATCGTACGCCACCTACTAAGCCTTCCACATGTCATGCAACAAAGATGATGAGTTCAATACCCACATTATCCTTTCTCTTTCTTTCTCCTCTACTATATATTCGGTGTCCCGTTCATCTCACATTTCATTCTGCATGAAGACTTGAGGGCGTGTATTTAATTTAGAGATAGAGTGAGGGCTTCAAATAGCTTTGAAGCAAATAGCAAGGGGTTCTTGAGAGAGTACCCTTTCTTTGATCGCTTCAATTTATTTTATAGAGAGGGATAGTGAAGACTTTTGTTGCTTAAGTTCTCCAAATATGGCGATTTTTGATTATCATCATCCATGGGCATTTACTTTTGGTCTCTTAGGTAAAACTTTTTCAGAATTTTGATCACTTTTTTTACTTCCTTTGATGCACACTTTTCACATCTTGAAAATAAATGCAAAGAAAGGAGAAGAGTGCTCGCAGCTTGCATGTATTACTAACTATTCTATGTCCAATTTTGACAGTTTGATCAATATAGTTTGCATGATCAACCTTCCTGTTGATCAAGAAGATCATGTGACAATTGTTGGCGGCCAATACTCTTTTAGTGTACTATATGTATCTATACTCAACATAAAGAAAAAAACCCACTTTTTCTCTCTAGATTTTATTTTGCCCAAGGAAAAACCCAAACCTATATTGAACTAAATCACAACTGAAAAAATATGATTTCTCTTCAATTCATTGTTAGGGTACTAATGAAGTTTATGCGCGCTCTTTTTCCCTCATTTTATAGACTAAGTTTCTCATGAACTCTCCCTTTTTTTGTGCAGGTAACATTGTATCGGTCCTTGTCTACTTTGCTCCACTGTAAATCCTTGTACCTTTTCGAAAAATACTATAGTTGAATCTTGTAAAACGATGAAACTAAATCTTGAGTTCGTATTAATGCAGGCCTACATTTATTCGGATCTACAAGGAAAAATCAACAATGGGATTTGATTCACTACCTTACTCAGTTGCTCTATTCTCTGCCATGCTTTGGATGTACTATGCACTCCTTAAAACAAATGCTATTCTTCTCATTTCCATCAACTCTTTTGGGTGCATTATCGAGACGATTTACATCTTCATGTACCTTTTCTATGCATCGAGAAAGGTTAAGGTAACGAATTATTTTTCCGTGATGATGTGTTTGTATTATATATACACATTTGAAATAATGTATAGTACACAAAGATTATAATCAGCGTTACTAATTTGGTTATACTTGTTTATTTTTTTACTATGTGCAGACTCATACGATGAAACTCTTGGGCCTTATGAACGTGGGACTGTTTTCCTTTATTTTTTTGCTCACATTCTTCAAATTCGAAGGCCCATTAAGAATTCACATCGTTGGATGGGTTTGTGTTGCCGTATCTGTGATTGTTTTTGTAGCACCCTTAAGCATCGTGGTAAGAATTATCATTATACCACTAATAGGCAAGAAAAAATAAATTATATATGTCTGTTAATTAATTTATTTCATTAATTTTATTTTTTTAATCTACAGTTTCAAGTGGTCCGAACGCGCAGTGTCGAATTCATGCCCTTCCCCTTGTCATTTTTCTTGACGCTAAGTGCTGTCATGTGGTTCGCTTACGGCCTATTTCAAAAGGATATATGTATTGCAGTAAGTGAAAACATCAAGAAGAAGTTCAATATTATTTTTTATTGTTATCTTTCAATAATTTGTTAATACTTCCAATGATAAATTTGCAGCTTCCAAATGTTATGGGATTTTTATTAGGGTTGCTACAAATGTTGCTATACGGGATCTTCCGTAACGCTAAGCCGGAGAAGATTAAAGAGGAGAAAAAATTGCCTGAACATGTTATAAACATAGTGGTACTAGGAACTCCCGATGTTCATCCAGTTGATTCTGAAAAATGTGGGGAAAAAATTGAAGCAAACGAAGAAGAAATCGAGGATGAAGAGGGTAATACATGCGAGACTCATGTACCTTGTGCGTTAAGTGTCGAGCCAAGTCAAGTGAACGTGCAGCTGGAATCACCTATAATTGTTGTTTGTGCAGCTTGAGTTTCGACATTTACTTGTTGCTGGATAGAGGCTTGCAATTCTATTTTAGATTTGTTTCGCGTATTTGTATTTCTTCATCTCCCTTCACCAATTGTAAGAGCCTCTATTGATTGTGCATCTCAATAATGAACTACTAGCTACAATCTTGTAACAAGTTTGGGTTAATAATTGTATTTTGTATTTTGAACCGTGTAAAAGAATATTAATATAGATATATCGAATTATCAATGGAGTCCTTAAAAATGGGAATATAATTATGGAATGTAACTTCCAAAGCTATTGTTTCTAGCTAGTTGCAACTCCGGCCTTCCTCACTTCATTATGCATATCGCAATTCTAGTTCTAGGGATAATAGGTTGTAAAATTAGGAGTGGAGATTTTTTGTGTGTGATATTCACATGGTGTTTGCAAACATAGTATTTTCAGTTAAAAATTCTTTTTAAGCTACAAATTACCAAAATTTCAGAACCTGGCATGCGCATGCATTCGTTTCATAATATTCTTTTTTAAATGGACTAATTAAAAAATTCTCAGCCTCTAAATTATTTTGCAAACATTCCAACTTTTAAATTAACAGTGCTTTTAAAACATAACTCATTATGAACTGCTAGTTTGTTTATAAATAAACACCACCTCATTCTAGTTGGTAGTAGTTGTATTGAATGTTATCTTCAATCTCAATCTGTATTGGTTAATTATGTGATAGCATTGACAGATACCTTTCTAGGAAATATAAAAGTAGAACTAGTGGTAATAGCGGGTATATTCAATAGAGCTTGGAGACTGTTGTAAGTAAGGATTTCCTCCTCAAATATTTTTTTTTATACTTTCCTGATTAGTTAAGTCACTCAATAATCGCATTATCCTAACATTAAGCATATCATGACTTTCGACTTGAAATCAGAGAATATATGAAACCTAATTCAGAAAAAAAAAAAAAAAAGAAGTTAATTTACAGATCAACAAAATATGCACAAAAAAAAAGGAAAAAAAAAAAGAAAAAAGGAAAAAGCTCTATTAATGTGTTTACAAAACTACAAAGAGTTAAGTTTCTTCTAAAATCAAGAAGAGAAACTGAGCTTTTAATTCAAACCCTTATAAGAGCTTTTAATTCAAAGCCTTTAAACATACAAGAAATTCAAAAACTCAAAACGGTTTACTTAATTAGTTATTTCATATATAGTAGCAGGCATTTATCATCTAAATTTCATGGGTTCATCAACTATTATTTTATGTAAAGCATGTAACACACTAACATGTAGCATTGAATATTAGAATAGTCAAGTAAAGTAAAAATAAAGTTAAATGTAGCACACTACATAACAATCAATAATACATACCACAAAGCTGAAAAAGTTACAAACATAAATATTATTATAATCAATAAACTACACATTGATTACACAAAAAATAATAAAAGGTGTGTTAGTTTATGTAGATGAAACTTATATAATTTTAATACCTCTTTTAATTTTTTTAATAATCACAAGTTTTTATAAACTTCTTCAACAAAATATATACCTTTAAAGGCTTGTATTTGCGGTGATCACTTCAATAAATTCGAGATATATTACACAAATACTACTCTGACATAGATCCGAGGAAAAAAGAAATACTCTCTACAGATCAAGTTCTTGACCCTATGCCCATCGCCCCCGACCCTCCGCCGCCACCCCTCCCCCTCTATCAACCTCCACCTCAACCCACATCCATGCAGATTGATCCAAACATCCCTAAACCTCTATCCTACAAAGACAAACTTCAACAGTTCACGCCCCACATCTACTTCCCTACATGGGTGGAGAACATGGAAAATCTCCATCTTAATAATCAAAAAAACAAAACCCACTCACAACTCTCGGACCCCTCACATTTCACTGTCCAAGAACTCGACTCTCTTCGCAACCCTTGGAGACAAGCATTGATTATTCATACAGTTGGTTTTACGCGATCGATAACGGACATGGCCATGCATCTCAAAAGAGTTTGGAAACTTACGAGCTCCATAAAAACGACAGATATCGGAAACGGATTCTACATCGCAAGGTTCGCTACGCAAGAGGAATATTTCATAGCTCCGTTTGTGAATGCTCCGTTTCAGAACCCCCTGCTCTTCCTATTAAATCAAAAATCCCAGTCAAGAGCAAACTATGCCAACTTGTTATGGACTATCTGGCAAGCAAGGAACAAACTCATCTTCCAGGGGAACAATTCACGTTCGGCCAAATCAGGTCTGCATACCAAAATCAGAAGCGGTACGAGTTGATAAGGCAACCGGGTCAAAACATAGAATCGAACCACATCTTCACTCACAACCTGTACTGGGAACCACCACCACCTGGGTTCCACCAACTAAATACGGATGGATCGGCGCTAGGGAACCCAGGTAGAGCAGGGATAGGCGGCATCATAATTGATTCGGAGGCGAGGTTTGTAGCGGCTTTCACTGGTAGTGTCGGAATTACTACTAACAATCACGCAGAATTTTTGGCACTCCACTTGCATATCACGCATCTTCTTATTAAATGCGATTCCTTACTTCTCCTTCAATGTCGGGACCCTCCAGGCTCCCTGGAGGGGCTGCTGGGGGAGATTAGAGGCCTTCTTACTGGTTTTGCAGCGGTTACGAGAACCTTTTGTTATCGGGAGTTGAACACGGTGGCAGACTTTCTGGCAAAACGCGGGGCAACGATGCAGATGACACAGACTGGACAGACGACGACTACGGAAACGCAGGCACTTCAGGCGTTCCAATTTTGGGATATTTGTCCGAATTGGCTGAGCCCCATGTTGTAATTTGATATTACTGCTGTTGTAACTCGTGTATCCCGTACCCCCTTCCCCTGTGCCCGCACTGTACGTTTGGTTTGATGTATGAATAAATGTTTGCTGATTTCAAAAGAAAAAGAAAAGAAAAAGGCTTGTATTTGCTAACTTGGACTTCTCGTGTGAATAGCATGAGCGGATGAGGGCCTGACCTTGGTGTAAATCTAAAACATTCGATACACTTACATGTATGTGGTAATTTCATCCTATTAAAATATTTAGAAAGTGAGCTATCTCTTGGAATTGGGTAGTAAAATATTAAATGCGCGCACACACACATATTAATATATACTACCTAATATATATCTGCTTCTGCTTATAACTAACATAAAAGATGACCCCTAAACCATGTTATGCAACAGTACGGAATTAGGCCCAATACTCATAAGCATTTGATATTCTAGATTAAGGCGGTGTTTCTAAATGTTTATAAAAAGAATATTGACTTCTTGACACACCTAAACACTTTCTTAATTAGTGTTTGATCTCGGAGTTTTGCTTTTAAAAAGAGAAAGCAACAAAAAGTATTAACAGCAGAAAGTGATATCTTAAACAACTTCTCAAAATATGATACTTTAAAAGACAAATGAAAAACTACAAACACCTACAATTTTGTTAGCCAAAACTAATTTAAATATACTATAAATAAATTAACAAAAGCAGTAAAGAAATGACATGATCTAGAAACTCTTCCAAACCACTCTCTAATCCTAAAATATAACTTGATAAGCTCGCCTATATTGACTGACCAAACTTTAGTTTTTATGATTTTGGGACAACGAGAGTTTGTTTGTACGAACAACAAATTGACCAAAGCTATATGGAGAAATCGCAGTTCAAAACCCTCTCAATAAATCAAAAATCCCCAAATTCAACTGTCTTCTACTTAACCCTAAATCGCCCCAAACGCGGCAACGCTCTCTCGCACGATTTCTTCGCCGAATTCCCCGACGCACTGTCGTCCCTCGACCAAAACCCAGATGTCGCCGTCATCGTCCTCGCCGGCGCCGGCGACAATTTCTGCTCCGGCATCGACCTACAAACGCTCGCCTCAAAACTCGATGAGCTCCGGTCCGCGGACTACGGCCGCACCGGAGAGAAACTCCGGCGGTACATTAAGTTCCTGCAACGCCCCGCCACGGCGATCGAGGAGTGCAGGAAGCCCGTCATTGCGGCTGTTCACGGAGCGTGCATTGGCGGAGGGATCGATATAATTACCGGCTGTGACATACGGTACTGCACGGAGACCGCCTTCTTTTCGGTGAAGGAGGTGGACTTGGCGATCACGGCGGACTTGGGAACGCTGCAGAGGCTTCCGGGTATTGTCGGGTTTGGCGCCGCGATGGAGCTGGCGCTAACTGGTCGCAGGTTTTCAGGTTTGGAGGCGAAGGAGTTGGGATTGGTCAGCGGCGTTTTTAGTACTAAGGAGGAGTTGGAGAATGGGGTTGCAAAAATTGCTGAGAGTAAGTTCCAACTCCGATTACAATTTAACTTTGATTTACCATGCTGCAACTTCAGAATGTGATATCACTCTTTAGAAAGTTAACTACTGAATTGCTCTTGCATTTGGGTTTCGCCTATTCATAAAGATATGATCTTTCCTAATTTGCTGTGAAATTCTTGAAAGTTTATAAGGAAATTTGTTTGGCCTCGAAGGAACTTTCGATAAACTCCTCGTATGAGTCCTCAAACAATTTCTCCTAGTATAGGTCCTCGAATGAGTCCACCTCGTATTGTTCCTCGTACAACCGCACCTTGTATTGGTGCTTCCCCTCCTACCTCCATGTCCCGATAGCCTCCAGACCTCGGTTTATAATGGTCCTTGCCTAATGTCTTCGCTTTGGACCCTCACGAACTTATACATCGTCCCATCAAACTTATTCACCCCTATCATCATTGTGCCTGCATCCTCCTCCCAAAAAGTGGTCAACCTCGACTTCCCATAGCAAGTGGTGGCCCTCCGTCTCCGAAGCCTACGCCTGTTAACCCACTAGAGTAGACATGACTCAAGGCTACACCAGGCCCTTATATAAACATTCATGCACATATATTTGAGGATCATCGAATTCTAAGGAATTTTTGCGGAGCTAGATTTTTGGTTATGTTCTCAAATTTTGGTTTGAAATACCGTTAGTATATAAATAAACTTTTGATAATTTAAATCCATTATAAAACACCTAATATAAGCTTATTTTTGTAGGAGATACGAGTAACTTCTTGTACTTCTTTTCTACTTCATTTACTAAATAGATTATCGCTTTATCATATGCTTATGAGTACAAAAAATAGGTTAACTCAATTTTTAATCAACAATTATACAAGGCCGGTTGTTGTTTCATATCCGTGGAAGGGCACATAGCTTACTAAAAAACATATCCATGGAAGGGCATGTCATGGCTTACTAAAAAACATGTCACTTCTAACATTATGTATACTTTGAGTGTGTGTGTGATGGTATCTGTTATTTGTAATGATAGGTATTGCTGCAAAGTCTCCCCTTGCTGTCACTGGGACGAAGAGAGTATTGATACGAAGCAGAGATTTGACGTTGGATCAAGGTTTGGAATATGTTGCTACATGGAACTCTGCAGCCGTTATATCTGACGATTTAACTGAAGCAATTTCAGCTCAAAAACAGAAGAGAAAACCTGTATTTTCAAAGCTCTAGTGGAATTTTGGTGGCCTAATGGTTATTTCAAATTTGGATATTTTTCTATTTCTCAAATCACTAGTTCATTGTATTTAAGCTTCGGATCAATTGTGTTTAATAAGATTATATGCCTCGTAGGAATGATTATATGATTATATGCCTCGTAGGAATAATTACAATTTTATTTGTTCTAATGGAGTGAATCATCAGAGAAGTTGGCATTCTCTTTTTCCTTTATCATTGTATTATTTTTCCTGGAGTGAACTAACTTGGAAAAAGATTTGGACCCTCTTTTGGTTTGTGTGTTCTCATCCTTGCATATGGGTCATGCCCACCTTCTTCATATCCTTCCAAATTTGTTGAGTTTGAGTAGATAGAGACTGTGAAATCTCCTTTATTTCAAGTAATTTTCTTGAAATATAGAACCAATATTGTTTATGACTTGTACTTGTACACCAAAAAGAATTCACAGGAGGGTGTTTTGACACCATACCTCAATGATTTTGCCTGGTCTTTTCTCAAAAGTTGATTGCAGTATTCCGTAAGGTAGAATACACTTGTATTGTGGCACGCTTTATTTCGTCTCTAACTCGTAAAGGAGATTTAATGAGGAATTATTCATTGCAACTGATGTACCACGTCATTACGTGTGACGTGGTGTCAAGGGTTGCTCGCATTGCCGAACCCCTTGACACAATAGACGATTGCTTTACAAAGATGGTGTTGAGGATGGATTGAAGACTTGAAGATGGGGCCATAGTTGTAGAGTTGTTATTTTGTTAAGTTATGACTTTTGTACTTTTTGGCTATTCAATGTAATTTTGAAGAGTGATAAAAAGTTGTAGTTGTCTAGCTTTTGACTTGTATGGTGCTAGCAAGCCCCTTTTTTGTTTTAAGCATACTATAGGGGATAGACCGGGGAAAATAGCAGAAATGGTGATTTAAAGAGCCTATTTGCAAAATTGATTATTTAAAGTGGGAGTCTCTAATTTAAGTCCTAAACTGGATCCTGATGCAATTGTAGTCTTTTGATGTCGGAGTCAACGATTTTGAATCAAAAATTGAACGAATTCTTCTATTTTAACCCTTAATTTCAGGATTGTTTTCATTTGCATCCCAAATCTTTTCAAAAGTTGCTCTATAATTATGGATTTTGTTATGCATATATCATCTCCCATATTATAAGGTTAATAGCAAAGTTTGATGAGTATCACATTATTTACTTTAATGGAGAAATACAAGAAAAGCAAATAATTCTTGGAAAATTTCTATTTGTATAGTCATTCACTCATTTGTCATAAAAAATGAAGATGTGCTACTTTTGCTATTGAAATAATGTGTTCCATACTTTGATAGATAAACATAAACCAATAATTTACTACCAACGATCTTAATTTCGTGGGTAGGTCTGCATTCTAAATCAACTGCATGTCCATGTTTGCACTAGTTGAAACTTGAAACATGCCAATGATTCGGGTGACTTTTCAAAACCTACATATATAGATTGAATTTAGTAAAATACATTGGGTCCATGAAGAAGACAATAATGGTCCGGCTGCGTAATACAAGAACAAGTTCATGACTTCTTCTTTTTGGAAGACTAAAGTTGATGACTTCATGAAGCCGCCATATATAAAGGTCATGCATGATTATATGTTACACTATTTTCATTGTTCAAACATTAAACAATCGCATAGAGGTCATCGCCTACAAAAGAAAACTGCTTAAAGAAATGGAGAAACTTCAATCTCAATACAAAACCCTTTCAATAAACCAAAAATCGCCAGACTCAAGAGTCTTCTACTTAAACCTGAACCGCCCCAAACGCGGCAACGCTCTGTCACACGACTTCTTCATCGAATTCGCCGACGCACTATCCTCCCTCGACCAAAACCCAGATGTCGCCGTCATCGTCCTCACCGGCGCCGGCGATAATTTCTGCTCCGGCATCGACCTCCAGTACTTCAATGCAAAGATCAAGGAAATCGTGTCGCCGGACTACGGCCGCACCGGAGAGAAAGTCCGGCGGTACGTGAAGTTCCTGCAACGCGCCGCGACGGCAATCGAGGAGTGCAGGAAGCCCGTCATTGCGGCGATTCACGGTGCGTGCCTTGGCGGAGGGATTGATTTAATTACCGGCTGTGACATAAGGTACTGCGTGGAGAACGCGTTCTTTTCGGTGAAAGAGGTGGATTTGGCCATCACGGCGGATATGGGTACCCTACAGAGGCTTCCGGGTATTGTCGGGTTTGGTGCCACGATGGAGCTGGCGCTTACGGGTCGCAGGTTTTCGGGTTTGGAGGCGAAGGAGTTGGGATTGGTTAGCACCGTTTTTAGTAGTAAGGAGGCGATGGAGAAAGGGGTTGCGCAAATTGCTGAGGGTAAGTTCATGCTATCAACGCTATTAACTTTGGTCTCATCACGTGTTAGGTTGTAAGTTCATCATACGTCTTGCTATAGAGCCTTGGTCTGGCGAGTTAAACTTATTAGGATCTGATACTCATTCAGACTTACACGTACAGGAGCGTGTTGAAATCTATCTCACGAATTGTTGCGGGTGTTTCTTATATTACACTAAACCACAACGACTCACTAATATTATCCCTCCATCTGTTTTTTGTTAGCCTTCTTCCTTTAGAACGTTTATTCGGCAAAAAGTTCTATAAACCTCTATATGCTTGGGGTTTGGTCATTCGCAAATACCTCATTTTTCTCCACAGTACCACAAAATGCTAGAGAATTAGTGTAGAAACATTTCTTTCCACAACATCGCGAAATGCTCAAGTATTTGTTAAGAAATAGGCATGATAATACACTTGTTACCTCACCAAATGTACAAGGAACGCATGGTATTTCGTTGGCTGGATATCAATAGAGGAAATTTTGGATTCTGCAAAATAACACCGGGACATAAGTATTTCAATCATTTGACAAATTTCCTTATTTTATTTTATGAACATTGTAGGTATTGCTGCAAAGTCTCCGATGGCCGTTGCTGGGACGAAGCGAGTGTTGATTCAAAGCAGAGACTTGACATTGGAACAAGGCTTGGAATATGTAGCTACATGGAACTCTGGAGCTGTTTTATCTGACGATTTATTCGAAGCGATTTCAGCTCAACAACAGAAGAGAAAACCTGTGTTTTCCAAGCTTTAGCAATTTTCATGCATTTCCTACGGATCCATACTGTGGTTTGTAAGATTATTACATGCGCAGTTATAATTAATAATGGAAACTTAATTCCTTGTTGTAATAGAGTGAACCATTTGTGAGAAGTAGTTGTGTTTTGCTTTTTTCCTCTATGTTATTGTCTAGTACAAGATTGTTGGAAAGTGTGATGCTAAGCATAGTCAATTAAGTTCGGATAAGCAGAGAACTAGATCCTTTATTTCAGGCTTCATATGAAGATTTTTTGTGAAATATGAACAAAAACAATGAAATATAACTCACTGCGGTAAAAGAATCCTATTACGTTTGAATATATTTTGACACCATAAATACCCAAATTTTTTATTTAAATATAAAATCCTAAAGATATTTCTTTAGAATGTCGAAGGTAAATGTAAAAGCAAAGTAAATAAGGTGGATAAAATTGTACTACTTTCTCGTGAAATTCAAAGACTAATGTGGCGTGATTTATATTAATTGTCTATACATCTCAAACAACTCGTGAGGGTAATAAGATTTTCAAAAGTCTGACTTGTGACTCTTGTGTTATCCATACACGTAACTTGGTTTGCTTTAATCGTTGCTAATTTTATGCATCTTAATGCAGAGTGCATAATCTCTGATTTTTCCCTCACCGCCCTCCCAAATATAGCCACAAATTCTTATTTCTTAGACATACATATACCCTGTTCTTCGTCGAAATTATCAAAAGAATCCCTTTTTTCCCCCTCCTAATTCTTTCAAATTCTCTGGAATTTTTTGGAACAATGAGCTCCAAGATGATTCATGTCTCAGATGCACCTGATCTTGATCAAGTACCAGAGAACGCCACATTTCCCGTCCATCCTTGTGAGCTACTCGAAGGTCATTTCACTTTCTTTTATTCATCAATCGGCTCGAAGTGTTTAGTATGTTCTGACAAGTTATATGTGTAAATTTTATCTTAATATGGCCATGTTGTCCTATTATCAGGTGGTCTAGAAAACGATGATTGTCGAGACAAAAACTTGGCGCCTTTTCAATTGCCTAAGAAGTTTGTAGTGATGGGACACAGGGGAAGTGGCATGAACTTGTTGCAATCTCCTGATTCGAGAATGAAATCAATTCGAGAAAACTCCATGCGCGCATTTGATGCGGCCAGGACGCACGATCTTGATTTTATTGAATTTGATGTTCAGGTAACAACAATTCATCAAATTTCTTATCTATAAATCAGAAAAGCCATTGTCTTGTATTGAAAATTTAGTCTCCTGATCATTGGAGTTTTTCTTACATTCGTTCAGACTTCACACACTAATTTGTGAAATTTTGTTTCTTTCTGCATTACTGCTTCATATATCCAGTGATTGAAGAGTTTGGAAAAAATTGTGAATCAATTTTTTCATGCAGGTGACAAGAGATGGCTGCCCCATTGTTTTTCATGATATTTCTATCATAACTGAAGAAAAGGTTGTGAAATTGTTTTATTCTCCCTTTAAGTTATAAACGTTAACATGCATAATTTAACTTATTCATGGTGTCTTTTTTTCTTTATTGCAGGATTCAATGATTGAAAAGAGGGTAACTGACTTAAGTTTAGATGAGTTCCTCTCATATGGACCTCAGACAGAGCCAGAAAAGGTGTTGTTTCGGAATTTTGATTTAACATCAAATTTCTCGTATTTCTGATAGAGATCCATTTTAACGAAAGTTCTTGATTAATAACAGGTGGGAAAGCCTCTATTCAGGAAGCTAAAAGATGGACGAATATTTGATTGGAAGGTTGAGAAGGAAGACCATCTGTGCACACTCCAGCAGGTTCTTCAAGAAGTCGATTCCTCGTTGGGATTTAACATTGAATTGAAGTTCGAAAATGATTTTACCTATAAACAAGAACAACTTGTTCGTGCTCTGGAAATTGTCGTGCAGGTGTGTGTCAACTGTCATTGATTATACGTCTCATATTCATATAAGAAGCTCCAAAAGAATCTTAAATCCTTTCATCCAGCTCCAAATTTAAAACATTATATTTATTTTGTTAAAGATGGTTCATGAGCATGCCAAAGACAGGCCTATCATCTTTTCAAGCTTTCAGCCTGATGCCATTCTTTTGATCAGAAAGCTGCAAAGCACTTATCCAGTAAGGAATTCTTCTTGTTTTTGTTTTTGCGTCTGTTGAATAGTATACTACTTTATATCGATGTGTATACTTGTTCTTGTTAATTTCTCCATTCAAACCAGTTCTTGAATAAGAACAAACGATCAAAAATGCACATTAAAGTATAGGCTTTTGCTCACGTGGTCGATGAATCAACGCTTCAAGTGGAATGTGCGGACACTGACAGCAATTCGTTTTTGTTCATGATCAAGGTCTTTTTCCTCACAAATGGAGGATCCGAAATATATCCTGATGTGAGAAGAAATTCCCTAGATGAAGCACTTAAACTATGCGTAGAAGGTGGCTTGCAAGGAATTGTGTCCGAGGTTAAAGCCATATTAAGAAATCCAGGATCCATCAAGAAAATCAAAGAATCAAATCTATCCCTCCTAACTTATGGCCAACTCAAGTGAGTTTTCTAGTTACAACTAAGTATTATTACATATACGTTTTAGTTGTCTTGGTTATAAATTATTCAACTGCAACAACAAACTTGTGTACTTGCAGTAACGTGCCTGAGGTAGTACAAATGCAATATATGTTAGATGTTGAAGGAGTGATTGTTGATTTGGTGAAAGAAATCACGGAGATAGTTGGGAAATTTTGTCAGCATGCAAATAAAAATGCCATTGAGAATCAAGAATTGCTTGAAGGAGCAATGGCAGTGAATACGACTCACTGCTCCAATGATGAAATCTCGTTATTCTTGAGGCTGATACCAGAGTTGGTAAATGCTTGAGAGTCTCACAAAACAGCAGTTTTTTTCTCTCTTTTATAGCTAGGATATTCTTCAAATTGTACGATAATGTATTTGGAGTTCTTTTCTTTTTTGTGAGTATTGAATGTATGGAAGCACGATGACCGAGTTGTTTGGGAAGATTCCGTATATGATAGATAGATTTCATTGTAAGCCTGTTGTATATGAAATTGAGTTAATGAGTTACACGCGCTGAACAACAGTGACAGTGCTTGACAGACCGTTTAACAAACTAACTTACACATAACTACTTCAACAAGTTGGAACTAGTTTTTGTTAGTTTCCACGTTTAAAACACCAAGAGGTTGCTTCTCCTCGTCAACAATGGATTCTCTACATTGGCAATCTCATTATTTTGATACTCTCCCTTAAAATGTGAGTATATGTTGTATACTGTCGTCTTGGACAAAGTGACTTGTATCCCCGTATACCAAGTGACTTAGTGAAGATGTCGACCATTTTCTTCTCGATGGAAAGTGTAAGACTTTGAACAACACTTTTTTTTTTTTTTCAAAAACGAGGTGGCAATCAATCTTTATATGTTTTCTTCTTTCACAGAACAAGACACTAGAGGCTATGTGGGTAGTTGTTGACTTATCACAAAATATCAAAGCAGAATTGTCACGAGTGTGACCAAAGTCAGCCAACAGTCTCTTAGGCCATGTTAGCTCACAACCATGGTCACAATAGACTTGTATTCAACTTCTGATGAACATGGTGACACTATATGCTACTCTTTGATTTCCAAGACACAATGGTGTATAAACTATAAATACATTGTTTCTCATTCAGCGAAGAGAAATGTAACTTGAACACCAAATTGGAACCAGGACCAATTTTCAACACTGTTAATGCGATGAGACAACGAGTCATAGTGATCTTAGCTACGGGTGAGAATGTATCAAACAAGTCTAAGCCCTTCTATTTAGTTTATCCCTTAGCAACAAGGTAAGCTTTAAACTATTCAATCAATTCATCTTTACTATGCATTCATTGCTTTCCTCCAATGAGGATCTTTGAGGGATTGAGTATAAGATTAAGGCTCTTCAATGATTCAGAATTTTCTTTAACTACTATATTTGATCCAATTGCAAGAAAGTTTTGGTAGGTGATGTACCATATTTCAGTACTGACATGTCATCAAATGATGCACCAATTATGTGATGGCACAAGTACATCTTATGCCATATCATGCCACCTCAGAGACTATTGATTTTTAATGTGAAATGATAATTCAAGGCAAACTGCACAACAAGGGAGGAAGAACTCGAATAAGGCCCATGCATGCCCAATTCGAGTTGTTTAAAGGCCAAATCCAAGTTGTTTGAAGGCAACTCAAGTTGTTTAGACAAGCCTAATTCGAGTTGTTCAAACAACTCTAATTCGACTTGTTATAAATTCTAATTGTACTAGAACAACTTATTTCGATAATTAAGAAAACTAATGGCTATAAATAGAGGCCCTAATTGTTATTATAAGATATGTAATCATCATTTTTAGCATCCAGATTGAATTGTATTGATCAAATTAGACTTGTTTGGACAGAACAACTCTAATTCGACTTGGCTGAGAGCCCAGTTCGACTTGTTTTGTGCCCAGTTCGACTTGTTTTGTGCCTTAGTTCGACTTGTTCTGAGTGCATTATTCGACTTGTTTCCTTGCCATTCGAGTTGTTCATTTCGACTTGTTATCTTCACACAACACAATCCCCCCATCCTGTTTATTTGACTTAAGCATCAGAGTGCTTTCCCGAGTGGGCCCCGACTTAGTTTATATGTAGTGTTGAGTGCAGATTTTGAACTCAAAAGTTGCTTAAGGATCCAGCAGGAACTAAAGCAGTGTGACGTGGAGCGTTGATCGAGAGGACACATAGTCAACCAAAAATACTCCACATTAGTAGGTTTTCCAATATATGTTTCTTTCATGATATAAATTGGTGATGTACATTTTTATTTTTCACAGTCATTGACTTAACATCGAATATTTGATGATGTATATCATCAAAAATCAATAAAGTTCTTCAAGATCTTAGAGAAAATAAGGCATCATTTACGAGAAATCTTGTTCCATTTGTTAAAATGATCTGGCTCTTCCAATTTCTTCAATCAGATCAGTGGGACCTGATATTGTATTGATGGCTGGTTATAACTGGTTTTAAATTTATAAAATACTTTTACTTGTAAAATTTATTTGATTTGTACCGTTCTCAGGCATACAAAAGTCACCAATATGCTCCATATTGTGATTCATTTCAAATATGCAAAGTCAAGCAAAATATAATGTTTAACGGATCAAATATTAGTTGCATTTTATTCAAGATAAATATGAAACTCAAAATACATGAAAACACATATTTCAAGTAAGAGTAACATCACAATCATTAGTAAATTCAGTTGCATTCAAATAAGTATATCATCATGGTTTTGTTTACTAAAGTTATCTTCCTTTTCCTTATCTTTTTTAATTTCTTGGTAAAGGTTACACATGTATGATGACTTACACATTTCTGTCGATTTTACCACATCTAAAGAAAGAACCTTTATTTTTTTATGAACGTATTTTGATGATTTTGCTTATGAATCGAATTGTTATGTGAGGGATTGTAATAACTACCTATATCATGATCATGACCACCCCTTCTTCCTCGACCTTATCTGAAACCACGACCTCTTCTATACCCATGACCACTTCTACATTGACTTTGACCACGATCACTATTATCATCATCTCCTTGTCCATGAAATTTTAAATAATTAATGGTGTTTGTTTCAGATAATGGTTGCTTTCTGCTCTGGTTGATTGCAAATCAGGGTGTTTTTTGTAACCGATCATTTTGTATTAATGTTGTTGAAGGCCTACGTTGTTAACTTGGAAAGTAGACATGGTTTTTTCTATCAATTCCGAATCATAATCTTTTCCCCACAACAGTACAGCTAGGTACAAATACGTAACCATTGACCTTTTCAAAATTTTGGAACCTTAAACTGTTCCATTTAAAGTTAGCCTCAGGGAGGCCGGTATTCCTTTAGTGGTTGAGGTTTATCCACAATTCAGAAGTATTCTCCTTGCAATAAATCGTCTAAATGTTTTTGAGAGAAATATGAGAGCTTCACATTTTTTGTTGCTTTATAGTTTTATTTGGCTCTTGAATGGTTTCAATTAGACCTTTTGCCTAGAGGTGCAATCACATATTTCATTCCCATAGCATAATTTATCATATTAAACGGATGAATTATTTTCTTAGACTCCTAAACAGGAAGTTGGATGGCTAAATAATGTGTTCAATGTCGTAATTAGAAGGCTAATATAAATTTATAATTCTTATAACGAGAACAACTTTTCATAAGTACGTAGATGGACTCTGCTTTTGCATCTCACAACCAATTCCGATTAAGGATAAATGTCCAAAACTAAGAAAAGACGGAAACAAGCCCACTTAACAGGCCGAATGCTATCAGTTAGGCCATTTCCTAGATTTGTTATGGGCTCTTTTCTTTATCAAGTGCGTTTCTGTGTGTGTATTTTTGTAATAATTCCAGGTACATTATTGAGATATTGGGGTAATTTATAACCCCTTTTGTAAAGTTTATAAGATTACAATGACCCATCATAAAACTAACATTCATTGAAATGACAAATGGGAAATATCAAACAGGTTTGTAAGATTTTACTTTTCTAATATTAAAAAATTAAAAAAATCTTAAAGTTAAAATGAAGATACAATATTATTTTTATCTAAATTAGTAAATAGTAAAGTTGTAATGAAGATTTAGGCTCATCTGTCAAATAAAGGGGCTTCAATGTACAGTGCATTAATTGTCTAAACTAAAGACTCTCAAGCCATCACATGAACATTGTTGTGCAATCTAATTAGGGGCGAACATTGTTGTGCAATCTAATTTGTTTGCATGAACTTATAAAAGGAAGTTGTTCACTGCTTTTATTTAAAATCACTTTATATAGTTATTAACAACAAATTGGTAGTATTTGCAAATTATTTTAATAACTCACTAAGTATTTATTAGATGTTTGCAATTATTAATGAGAATTGACTTTTCTTTTTTAGAATTTTTTAAAATAGCAAATTTCTAAAAGCACAGTTAAAGAAATACCACAAACCTTGCTCATGCGGCTTGTGCTTTTTCAATTTTTTTTTTTAACACAAGCAATAACAAAAGTCAATATTGCAAACACAAAAAATATGATTTTACGACTACAAAAATCTCATAAGCGCTTTTAACAAGTATTTGCAAACTCCACTTTTTATTTTTACTTCACTTCAACATTGGAAGAAATACATATATTTCGAATAAAGAGAAGATCCTTTCTTTAATGCGATTTCACTGTCACGTGCCCCCAAACGTTTTTATACTTTTTTGCGACTGTTAAATTAAGGAAGTTCTTGCGGTGTAGTAAGGTAATCGCATTTTCAGCAAAGCACGAAACCAAAATGTCTTTTCGTGTTTCTCTTTCTTCTCCACTTGAAAGTTTCAAATCGGCAGTACGTTTTTACGTACGAATTCGATCTTGTCTGAAATGTATATGCGTACAAGCATAAAATCTGGTAATGTGGAAAAGACAATTTATTGAGGCACAAAATCAGGATACTTCGTATGACACTACATTACTACTTGTAATGTACGCACGAATTATGGCCGTATCATGATTCATGAGTAGTGAGTACGTACCAGCTTGATAGTTTTTGCTATACTTTCATAATTATATTTGTACCCTTAACGTTTGATTTAATTACAAAAATATTTCCTATTGTTTGAATATCTAGACAAACACCCATTTAAACCTCTAAAAAAAGAAACATATAGACATCACCAAATAGGATTTCAAAACCATTACATTTTAAAGTTTCAGAAATCTCTATGAGTAGTTAACTATTAGGAATTATTTTTGTAATTAGACTGAATTTTAGGAGTGTAGATGTAATAATCCCTAAACCCTCAACCTAACAAGTAATACGTTAGAAAACAACTCTTTCAGTTTTCTATGGCTTATCTCTTTCTCACAACTTTCTGAAACCAGAAGAAATGTATTGCTTCACATAACGCATTTAGGTGCCTTGATGTGGGCAGTAGAACTTATGTAAATCTTTAAAAAGATTTTCTAATAGTTTAATTTCATTTAATTTGTTTTTACCACCCTATTCGAATGTTCGAGTAATCAAAATGAACCAATAATACACAATACATAATAAACTAAGAATTATGTTGAAGTTTCCAAATAATTTAGCGGCTCTCATGAACTTTGACGCGTGATATTTCGTAGGTTAATTTAATGTTTCACGTCAAACTGATTCAAATCTATTAGAGTTCTAATTCATCTTTCATCCGAGATAATCTTTACTCAAACATATCACTCCGTTAAACTCAAATAGATTGTGCTCACCATCAAATAGCTTGTGCCATTGCTTGATCATCACCATTTCATAAATAGTCATAGCCGTTAGAGGGATTACATATCATGTATTGTGTTTGAGTGCAGATCGACAATACTTAAGTTGAATCAAATTTTTAAGAAGACCTTGATTAGAGGTAAAATATCACATTAGCCAGCGAAGATATTAATTTGCGTCAAACTTATTTCGACATTTTTGGTACCCCTTGTGCTATGCCAAATTAGCAAATCATTCACCTGTGAAAAACAATTAGGAAAATCACCTCCATGTAATATCAAAAAGTTGCAAACTCCCCTTGTGATATTTTTTAGTGTATTTATTATATTTAGTAACCAAAATGCATGTGCTATCCTCATATTTTTCTTTTTTATAACTTTTTAATTTTAGTCTTCCTTTAATAAAACTTGTAATTTAAAAGTATAAAGAGATAAACAACATATATTACAAAATTCTAACTTTTTATTTATTCAACAATTTGATTTATCAAACCAAAAGCTATAAACAACTTTTTGAAAAGAGGAGTATATAAATGTCCTTTTCATTCAAATAGATACTCTAACTTTCACATTTGAGCTAGTGATACACCTTCTTATATATGGAGATAATCTTCTTCTTTTTAAAATTATAGGAGAGAATTTGTCTGTTAATTTTTTTCAAGAAGTAATTTGTCAATTTTGCATAATACAGAAAAGTAAATTACTAAAACCTCCTAATTTTACTCATGTAAATTATATATTCCTAAACCTAGGCTTAACCATGAATGAGAAAGGAAGATATCCTTTTTATACTCTAATGTCTTGATCCCGCAGCATTGCTTGTAAAAGTTGTGAGAAAAAAATGACACAAAATACTATTAGCTTTGAAATGAAGAAAAAGTGATGATTCTAATAATATATTCCTCGAATCGGAATGCAATTATCTCAACGAGGAATATTTGCCCACATAGAGTGCCTTGGTCAACCTTAGAATCATTGTGACTATTAAAATTTTTTTGAAGCAGTGGCTATTAAATTTCTTAGTCCTCTTTCTAGAAGTTTAATGTTTCACTAGCTCTAATTATATATACAAGATGGTTTTTGTTTTTTACGGAATTTCCTCATCTTTAACGTTATTAACCATTGATTAACTGCTTTTGAAACATATAACATAAATATGCATTGAGAGAAAAGTGGATTTGCCCTATCATTCGTGTACTTCTATTTCTATATCTAATATATATATTCACACTAGTACACACATATATATGTATATACTATATATATATATATATATATATATATATATATATATATATATATATACGGTGCATGATCTGTACTTAAAAATATAATTAGGCATCGGCTGGCTAGGTTGCTTACGAGTAATATTATAGTGGTACTAAAGAAATGAGATTAACCATATCTTTTTATTTAGATTGCGTAATTTGGTTTTGCTCATTCCGTGGTGCGATAAGGAAGTCCAGCCCATCAAATTGATTCCTCACGTCAATTAAAAACGAAAAAAATGTTGTGGGTGTTTTGCACGTCTTTATTTTAATATACTTCAGACTTTCAGTCGCATATGAAGAATTTCACAGATGAAAAAAAGAAAAAGAAAAACTCTCAAATTAAATTACAGAGCTGACATTCTACTAGTGTTAACGTGTTTCAGACCCCTCAAAATTGCCCATCAACTTATTGGTGCGTTGATATTAGTGGAAAGTTGCAATACTAGTAATGATGATGTATAAGGAAAAAGAAGGGCATGATTGCCTAAATGATTGACATTAATTATAAGAAGTTCAGTTGTCTATATTTTTGCCATCATTTATTTTTTATTGCATAAACTTTCACTTACATATTTTACTTAAGTAGGTTAGAGTGAGGTTAAATGTTGCTTTAATTAACTAGTTCATTATAACATTACTTGTCTCAGGAAGAATGAGAATGTCTGCTCATTAATAGTTAACTTCAGCTAGTAGTAATAATAAATAAAGAAAAATCCACTTCTTTGGTTGTTAGAAGAAATCTTTCTGATTAATTTAAACTACTTTATACCGGGGACGCCCGCGAGGCCATGACATTTCTTAGTTTAAGTTACCAAAAACTTAAGTCAATTAAATAAAAAAATCTTTAAGAACTTAAAAACAAACTAAAGTATCTGAATTCTGAGTTCAAATAATAATTAGCCATATTTCGACAAAAAATAAAATGAAAGCTATATATCATTAAAAAAAAAAGAAAAGAAATAGTACAAGTAAGTTATCTTTTCGGTTCTTCAATAATTAAATTTATCAATTATCAAAACAACATGAATATTTTCTGCTAGCTCTCTTCCCGTGTACCATATTAATTACTAATTAAATACTCTTATATTGTATTTTATTACGCAACAATGTTGCATTGATCTTCTATAAATAAAGTTCGCATACAAGATTCTTTTTTAATTCACAGACGCAAACAAAAATAATAATATACAAAATTATTATTTTTATAAACAAGTTATATGCAATGTAAGAGAAAATATAATTTTATTCAGCGGACCACTATGTCCACTGAACAATCACATTTCATATCATAACCGTTCTTATTTGGATTTTGAAAGAGAAAATTACTTTTTATTCAACAAAATTACAAAGAGTGAAGAAATACAGTCATACATGAAATAAAACATTGTTTTATTCTTTGATTGGAACCAGTGTTATCAAAATCGAACAAATACTAAATCGACAATCTTACTAATTACAAGTTTTACTAGATGAATCAGTCGAACCCCGAATACAAAGTCAATGGAATCATATTATCGTTTACTATATATTTGTAACATTTTCAAACTATTCATAATTTAATACTAGATAGAAAACATATATCATCACAATAACTTAACATTAAAGATCAAACTAATACATAATACTCAAAAATACAAATCAAAAGAAACTTCAAATTGAGCTATAGTATAATCTTTAAAAAACTTCACATTTATAAAAAAGAAGATATTTTGGCATTTTTATAAGATTATCCAATAATGCGGCGTGAGAATACAAAAACTATATATTCTCCTTTATTAATATTGAGCATAGTGTATTATAAAGTTATGAATGTGGGGGCGCACTCCTCATTAGTGAAAAGAGAATGGCATGTTAAAGTGGAGAAACATGTATATATATTTAGTGAAAAGACAATAATTGCAGGGTGTTGACGTTTCTATCTTTGCTTCCTCCTTAAAATCCTCTTCAACACCCACACGCAAACTCCTTTGACTCCTAACACCAACAAATATAAGAAAATCACAACTGAGCCAAATGGAAAATCGCACGGCCGCAATTTGCCTTACGCCACACACACCTTTTTTGCCCTTTTGCGATATACAAGTGGGCTTTTAGTCATTTGCTTGTTCGGATTCTCTTCTCTCTTCTTTTTTTTTTTCTTCCCATTAAAAATCAGAAATGTACTATTCAATTAATTAAGTTAAGCTACATCGAAGTGAATCATGTCGAATCGAATACATAAATAAAAGTATGTTTTAAATAAAAATTTAATTAGAATTTCAATTGGAATGATACGATTTATATCACTTGAAATGCTATTATTTTACCAAATTAAATAACACTACACTTCTCAACTTCAAGATTTAAAGACAAAGAATACCAGGAGGTCCAGCACAAAGACTTTTAAGGATTTGAAATTTAAATTTCGATAGCAAACTAGATTTTTAATAAGCGGGCAACTTGACTTTTAATAAGCTATAGTCTTCATCTAATATCTAAGTTACTAAAACTTTAAAAACCCTATATCCTTTTTCTATCAAATGTAGTATTTGCTGCTATAAAATTCAATTATCGTAACTGTAACTACTAATTTAGTATAACTTTGTGAAATTACTTTATTCACTTTTTCGGTTATAGTTTCCGATGCTTTTTGGATAAATACTGAAAAATTACTAAAATTAATTATATAAGTACTAAAACTATTTAGTTTGTTTGGAATTTTTTTGAGTGATTTCATCTCTGGGGACATATTGATGGGATATATAGCTTAAACTCCTTTAATGTTTAGTTTGATTTTTTCTTTTTCAGGAAATTGTCAGAAAGTGTGTCTCCCTTTTTCAATACGGATTCAAATTTCGATTGTCAATGTTTGAGGCTCCCGTCTAACTTAATATCAAACGTCCCACGTTACCTCCAACTTCACAAATAACTATCGTGATTCCAAATTTACCCCTGATACTTGTTATTCAAAAAATTGATAATTATATTAGTAGATTTGGAGATAAAATTCTCAATTATAATAAATCTTTTTGTAGTAATTACACACATTAATGCATGTTTAACAACAGAATAATTGGTGATACACTATACTTAATATTGTATATGATTATCTTTAATGGGTTAATAGATTGGGTTCTAATAGCCAAGGTATTACTCAGTGCTGATGTGTAGTCTCGAACTCTTAAAGTAACATTGTCGAGAGTTTTTCTTAATTTTTTTAAAGAGTTAATTGGCTAATTGGATCGATGACACGGGATCCAATTACTTAGATCCTCCAAAATTCAAATAATTTACTTGTCTAGCAATTGAAGAACTTTTTGCTATACCTTTTCTAGTTTTTCTTGCATCTAGCTATATACATCTGCAGTCTAATTATATATTAGCAATGGTAATACTCACTTGGAAAGAATAACTTCCTCCACTTTATTATAAAACATGCATGTTGCTTATTGAGAAAGTTTCCTCAGGAGAATAATGAGCGCTAAGAGTTCTTATCTTATCTCGTATCATTAATTCTTTTACTATGAATGTCACTGCACAAAAGGGACATGTGATTAATATATTGAGAATCTTTAGTTCATGCTCTGCACAAACGTTAGTTAATAAGTAAGATATTTCTTAATCACACAATTTTGTATTTTCACTCAACGCGCTACATTACTTTTCTACTTTCAGGAAACTTAATATAGAGGTTTCGAGTAAACGAAGCCTAATATTGTAATACATATTTGTAAATAAAGATTACTTATATATCAGTAATTAAATGTAACAAGTATAGAGCAAACTAATTATGTAACTACCTCTTTTTTATAGTTAACATACCTTATTTTAAGATGGATAGTATTACATTTAGGCTCTTTGAAATTTGGTGAGCAATATACCAAATAGGTTCAAGTTTAGAAAATTCTTAGTGATAATTGCTTGGATTTTCAGGATGACTTTGTAAAGGAGTTCCTATGTAATTATTCAAGCTTTAGCTGAGTTACTATTGTCAAATAAAATCACAAAAAAAAAAAAAAAAAAAAAGACTACTAATTATATTGAGTCCACACAATTTTATTTCTGAAAAAGACTACTAATTTTATTTCTAAATTCCCTGGTCTGAAAATTATGGGGGCAAGAAGGTCTTTCTAAATGAAAGAGTTATTGGCGATTTCAGCTAAATCTGGCGTTCCCATCCAATACCGTGAGACAAGAAAGATTTGAGGAAATCTTCACTTGAAGTTGGCTTATTTGTCACTTACTCTTGAATCCGACGTGGGTGCCGTCGTTTTGGAGGCAAAGGGGACCCCATACCTTTATTCGCCCAACCACCCCTAGTTACACCACAAAGTTAATGACTATTTTGCCCCTTGTGACTATACATCAAAATGGAAGCAAAATTTATTTCTTTCGTATCGATTCTAAAAGATAAGTTAATAAATGAGGAGACCTTTCTTGTGAAGAATCTCCCGCGCTTTGTCAATTTCACGGACCCCCTCCTACCAAAGCATCTTTTGGTTGCCCATTATTTGTTGTAAAAATAGAAATAAGTTAGTTTAATAAAGTTTTATGGAAAAAAAGGTGTAAGTTGATTGAGCATGCCGTGCACACAAGAGTCCGGGTATATTTATCATGAATGTGTTAGTCTATAGCTCTTTAATTTGTTGTAAATTATCATTTCGTGTAATCTTCAACTAATTTATGTCATTTAATGGAGAATGAATCAAGATACGAAAAATTATATCTATGACTACAAGAAATGTAATTTCTGCCACATATTCAATACAAAGACCTTCTATTATGAACTACAATATGAACTACAATATGGTTTAATTCCTCTATTATGAACTACAATATGGTTTAATTCCTCTGGTGGGATGCATGTTGCCTGGAGTTTCTCCAAGTCAAGTCATACTCAAATACACTTTTAACGCTCTATTCCGCTCTAAAAGGCTCGTTCTATCTACCTAGAAGATTCGATTTGTGTAGTAGAGTTTGTGATCAGAAATACGTTGTTCAATTATTTTAAGAAATTATTTCATACCCTCAAGCAAGTCAAATTCCCTTGTCAAACTGTCATCATTTGTGGGAACACGTAGTTTTCTTGAGCTAGCCTAAGAACATGTCAAGCAAAGGGTAAGAGCGAAAGTAAAAAAGAAATGAAGCAACCATGACGACCAACAAAGAGCTCAAGTTTGAATAAAATGAAGCTTGTTGCCTACAAATTGGAGATGAATTTAAGCAATTTACATGAGGCGAGCATACTATCTCAAATTCGTTGTCGTGAGACATCTAATACATCATACAACATGTTTATCATTTTAATTTATGAATTTTATGTCGAATTGTTTATGTTTAAAAAAATATAATTAAAGGCAAAAATTAAGCTAGAAGTAGGATAACAAAACATCCACCTATTATAGGAATCATACCTGAAAGAAGACTAAAAAAACGGTAAAATGCATCAAACCCCCCAATCTATATCCCTTTTTACAAGTTGTCACTTAACCTTTTTTTTTTTACAACTAAACCCCCAACCTATTGAAAAATGTGCGGAGTGGCCCCTGAAGCCAAATCCAACGGACAAAGAATTGTTGGGATGAACAATAGTCCCACATTAGAAAGATGATGAAGAGTTATTGGGTTTATAAGAATAGTAATATCTTCATTGAGGCCTTTTGGTAAGTCTAAGAGCAAATTCATGAGGACTTGAGCCCAAAACAGATAATATGTATTCATTATGGCGATATATATTCCTAACACCCCACCCCCTAAACATGTAAAACAACTACTTGGAGAGCATGCAATTACGATTGTCAACTTTCCCACATGCAACATACCTACAAATAAGGGACTTAATTCGTAAAAAGATAATGTTTTGTATTACTAGCACTTTAGACTTAAGGAGTTGAAGACTTCTCTCCACAACTAAGAAGGTCTCAACTCTCAACTATAGTTTGTAGTAACAGTAAGACCCTCCCCCCTCTTAACACCACTATTAGCCCTCCCACTCTTCGCAAATGAGGACTCTCAACCAGACATAATGGTCCCTCTACCTCTTCACGGAGCATGGCTCTCAACCAAACCCAAATAACCTTTCACACTTTACAAAGAAGGACTCTCAACCAGATACAAAGACTCATCTCTCCCTAACACGCCATGACTTGATATCAAGGAGGCTACACAGACAACTTAAAGATGGAGATTTTATGACACAAAAGCAACTCAAAGTCAAACTAGTCGAATTTTGTCCACAAAGTCATTATAGCTCAATTTCCACAAATGATGAGCAACAAACAAAATCAAAAAATTGATGGTTCAAGAAGAATTCTGAGAATTTAAAAATCAAGAACTCGTTTGATAAATTAATTCATAACGAATACCAAGAAATTGATTCTCTTTTTAAAAGTACTCTCAAGTCAAATTTTGGCCAATATCCATAACTAATCTCCTACCTTAACTAATCTCCTACCTTAAAACGACTAACCTTTTAAAAAAAAAAAAGGACCTCTAAAATAAAAATAAAAAAATATAATATCCTTACTGATAATTAGAAAACTGTCGTTTTGACACACAAAAATTAAAAAATAAAGCTCATTTTGACAAACTATACCACTTTTCTCAGGGTTTTTTTTTCAAATTTGGTCCATTAATGAGTACTTGCTCTATCTTTGGTCCTCTATTGAGTTTTTTTGCAACTTTGGAGTCAGTACTTTAATTTTTACTTGAAAAAAGTAGTATAGTTTGTCAAAATTGAGCTTTATTATATTTGTGGTCAAAATTCGACTAAGTATCACTTTGAATTGCTTTTAGGGTTAAAGAATCTCCATGTTTCTGCTTTTCACGAGAATTTCTCTAGGTTCAACCATCATCAAATACACTTTTGATGCTTCATCTCGTCCAAAAAAGCTCGTTTCATCTGCTTATAAATAACATTTTATGGGACAGAGCTTGTGATAAGATACGGTGTTCAATTATTTATCGAATTTCTTGTGCTCCCTCAAACAAGTCAAATTCCCTCACAAACAATAGGAAAATCTTTTTTTTTCTTTAATATGTATTAGATCATCTCTCCAACTGGTTGCGTAACCAATTATCCCGAGAGAAGATGGACTTAGGTGATGTTTGCAAACTCTTCTTCGTAAGAGAAGCTCATAATTTAAGTTAAAGCTGTAAAATTATGCTTAAGTCATAAGTCGAGGGTGTTTGCAAAATAATCTAAAAGCTCACCATATAAGTGGAAGGTGTTTGAAAAAAAAAACTAAAAGCTCCTAAAAAATTGGTGAAGTATAATATATATTTATTGAAAATAACCACCACAAGCTAAAAGCTGAAAAATAGCAACTTCTAGATTATGGGCATTATTAGCTTAAAAAAAGTGTTTGTGTGATTTTAGTTTGTTAACCAAACACCCTAAAAGTGATTATTTAAGATAAAAAATGATTATAATTTTTTTTAAGAGTTTGCAAACACCAGCTTAATATTGATAAAGAAGTCATTTTTCGTGCTAAGACTTGTTCGATAGTAATTTAACTTTTTAGAAGAGTGCATCACGAGCGCTTTCCATGAAGTCACTCAACCTAGTACTACATTCTTTGATAGTAATTAACTTTTGTTATTGAGTTGTCAAGAAAATAAAACTTCCGTTTATGCCTTAAAGAAAACAGTAAAAACTAAAAAGAGAACCACATTGGAAAATTTATTCTCTTTGGAGTCCCTACGCTAACCAAAAAAAAAAAAAAAGAAGTCGATCTATTGTTCCCCGAATTGATCCCAAATATGTTGCAAAGAGTTGGGCACGATTTTGCTCTAAGCCGGAAAATCCCATTTCGTGACGAGTAGAATTTGTGGTTAAATGCCAACTAACTAACTAGGACCCATTAGTCTCACCACCGAAATTCTAAGGGCATTCTTGTACATTCACTCAAGCACCATTTAAAGGGCCTGTGGTGAGCTCCAGCTACTACAAGCATGACATAAGGTGACTTCACCCTTACGAAGCCTCAACTGATCTCAATTTTGTTGAAGTTATTTTAGTTGAATTCGAATTGACATAAAATGGTCCAAAAGGACTTGCAACTAGAACGAAAACTACAATATAGACCCGATAACCATCCATTATTTACAAGGGAAATCCTTAAAATAACCTTGCTGTTGTCTATGTTTAAATACCTGCTAAAACGAATAAATCTTTACCAAATAAAAAGTAATGAATCTTTACCTAATTATAATTTCATGTCCTAAAGTTAGTGATGACGCAAAAAGGTTCATGCTATGTTGGCACAAGAAAATTTGAGATATATATTCTGAGAAATAGTATCAAGAGGTGACGAAAAGGTATTGTGAACGCTCACTCGGGAATGCTTTTAACTTTTATAACAGCTTAAATAAAGCAAGGTGAAAATACGGTGAATTTTATAAGCTTTTTAAGTGTCGATATCACCAAAGATTTCCTATAATTGGTTTGTTATTGTCTCTAAATACGGAGAAGAGCACACTTATGAGCTATAATACAACAAACATTATTAGTATTGATACGAGTATATACAACATAACAAAAAATAACTAAGTTATAACTAGAAATACCCGGAAAAAACAGAATAGACCATACGATACAAGCGTACAAACATCACATCACAAGAATACACGGGAACATAGTTCGAACAATGAAAGAGAAAAAAACGTCGAGAATTGGTTTTTAACAGCTAAGATTAATTACTACTCCCACAAAACAAGGTTGGGGAATTTTATCAGGCTTCTCCTCTGAGTCCCATTTGCAAAGAACTAAACCTTTTTCGCAAGAGAAAAACAAACCACCCATGTTATTACTTATTATTTATGTCCTTCACCTTTTGCCCAAAAAGAATAAAATGAAAAAAATCGTCAAAGGCAAAGGAAGATAGTTGAGTGTAATTCACGCAAAATGGATTTTCTAGCTCACATATTTTATTCTCTTCATATCTTCAAAAAGCCACTTCTTCCTCAACACCCCCCATTACTATAAAGAAGTCTCACTTTTCCCCCCTACATTACTCACCCTCATTTCTTTCTTGCTCTCTTCTTGTTCTTGGTACCTCTTGTTCACTCATATTCTTCTTGTGCTTACAATTTTTTAAATAATATATTACACTCGTGTGTATGTGTGTGTTTTTGTGTTGTATCTATAAATATATTCTCCACTTTTGATGGGTTATAAGAGGACTGCATGACTTTGAAGAACTCATAGGACAAAATTGTTTCTTGAAAAAAGTTGAAGGCTTTTAAATAACTTTTTGTTCATTTTCATTTGAGGGTACTTCAAAATTTTTATAAATAGATGGAGAGATATAACTTTGTGAAGAGTGGTGTTCTGAGATTGCCTCCTGGTTTTAGATTCCACCCAACTGATGAAGAGCTAGTGGTACAATACTTGAAGCGCAAGGTGCTAGCTTATCCATTGCCAGCCTCAATCATCCCAGAAGTTGATGTCTGCAAGTCTGATCCTTGGGATTTGCCAGGTTGGTTCATTGCCACACCTTATCCCAAGCTTAAATTATTAAAAATTGAATCTTTTTATTAAAAACACAATCCCATTTGTGCCAGAATGCTAAAAAGTGTTTGTGATGGATTAAACCAATCAAAATTCAATGTTGTCTCAGGCAATTTCAGCTATAGAAAGCTGTCAAACTTCAAAAAAGATGCAAACTTTATCTTAAGATACTAGTTTGTTCATGTACTACAGGTGATTCAGAGCAAGAGAGGTACTTTTTCAGCACGAGAGAGGTGAAGTACCCGAACGGGACACGATCGAACCGGGCCACCGGGTCAGGGTACTGGAAGGCAACCGGTTTGGACAAACAAATTGTGAGTTCAAGGAGTCATCAAGTTGTCGGAATGAAGAAAACTCTGGTTTTCTACAGAGGAAAGCCTCCAAAGGGATCAAGAACCGATTGGATTATGCACGAGTATCGTCTTACTAACTCCTCAGACGCCAAAGATTCATCCGTCGTAAGATTTTATTCGACCCTTCAATCCATTAAAATGGAAAATAAAATAGAAAGTGATTTCTAAGCTCTGTTTGTTATAAACTTTTGCAGGAAAATTGGGTGCTTTGTAGAATATTTTTGAAGAGGAGGAATACGAAGAGTGGCGATGAGGCAGCACCGCCACCAAAAGGGCCGGTTTTTTACGATTTCATGGTGAAGGAAAGGGTTGATCTGAATCAGCTGCCGGCGAATTCGTCGTCCGGTTCAAGTGGGATTACGGAGACCTCGAAGCAGCATGATCAGTCAGCTGATCATGAAGAGAGCAGTAGTTGCAATAGTTTTTTAAAATGAAATAATGTCGTTAAAAGAATCATGTATTGCAGTTCTAGAGTGCTACTAATTTAGATTCCAGGGAATTTCTTTCAAATGAAATAACCTTATCATCAAAATGCTATGCACGTTTACTTTTGAGCAATCACTGGCATGTTAAAATGCAGAAAAACAAACTGGACAAAAGAAGGGAAATTAATTGAGAAGAAATAATTGACCTTAGAAAGTCTTTAGTGATATTAAATGATCATTATTTCAGAGGCTAAAGATGATATACTACTGTTTCACCATGCAAAAGGTAGATCTTTGTCCTAGTCGAAATGAAGGAATTTTTCAGGCTTCAAGCTTAAGAAAGCTATGTGAAAGAAGATATGGTGAAAAAATATTAAAAAGGAGTATAGTTAAAAGATGGAGCATGTGCAAAATAACGTGTAGGTATCACATAGAGCGAACTTTGTGTTGATTATAATTCTTTTACCAAGCACAAGAACATAATCTTTACAAAATCACCTCCGCATGGGGTTCCCTAGCCCTTTTGGAACCTAAAAGGAGCAATTTTCATAGGAATCAAGTTCTATGACAGTACAACCATTTTATAGTTATTGTATTTCTCTATGTTCCATATCTAATAATGGGAAATAAAGGAAAATCTAATGCCATATTATGTGATAAATATTACATTCCCAATCATTTGCTACATTACACTCTCATGCAACGATTACATGAACTACATTTTATCACTCCGGACCTGCCTATGCCTATGCCTAAGCGCCACGCTTAATAAGAACATTCTTTGCCTGAGCCCGTTAAGTTTTTGTTAGAACATAAAAATAGTCGTTATACTAGAATCACAAGCAAGGTAATTATAGCTCATTTCTTGGGGGAACAGAAATAACTAAACTTTTGAAATTAGAGGACTAGTTGGTGGAAGCATCAAGAGTCTAAAAAAACTGCAATTTCTTGACAACCATGCATATTCTTGCAAGTGAACATACTATGTGATTGTCTATTTCTGGCAAAAAATTCAATTCTATGGGCCATGTAGGGTACCGATCCGTGTAAGATTCTTCGAAATCATGTAGACCCTGGCCCCCCTCTCACATGTATACCTAATGAATATATATGTTGACAAAATTATAGAGATTAAGCAAAAGATTCTCCCACTACCATCCAACTAACATAACTTTGACTTGATATTCTTAATACAAAAATTTGACCTAATTAAGCACGACAACATATTTCTAATCTTTATGTTTCGTGCTCTCGGGTTTGTTTCTCAAGTAATTGAAGAGTTGCATTTGACGTACACGCATCAGACATGCAAAAAGTTGTTTTACTACATATATTATAGCAGCAGTTGACTCACCCTCCTGCACGCCGCTACCTGTAATATCAAATATTTTAACCAAATAAACGAAACAAATACAAAACAAAACATAAATTATCATAGTCGTGATCTCTATCTACTTTCATGATTTCATAATGACTAGTACTTCTATACTCCGTTTGTAAAAGTTTTCTTAACATCTCCAAACACTTAAAAGATAAATTCACTGCAAATACTTTTTTTTTAATTTAAATTCTTCCAAAATTCAAAGAGCTTTCAAAGAATTACTAAATAGATTAATATATTATATGCCAAAAAAAAAAAAAAAAGACGCGAAGTTTTAATCCATGCTACAATCGACGACAATCATTTAAACAAGAAATGTTTGATGGGGTTCAAAGAGACGACCCGAACTTCAGCCAAGTGGAAGCTAAACTGATTGCGGACGGCATAGTAAAACACAAATACGAGTTTGATCGCCAATAAATGTTACCAAATTTAACATGCCATTACAAGAAGGGAAGCAACCTTCATATAACAACGTATAGAAACAAACACAACAACAATTATAAAAATTGCCGACCACACTTGCTTGTGGTATTGGTTCAGAACCATCCAAGGCATGTTGGAGTTCTTCACGTCACATATTCTATAAATAAATAAATGTCACTTTCTAAACATATTTCAATTTTATGTCATGTCTAAATGACCACAATAAGATAAACTAGAGCCCCACTGGTCCTCAATTGTATGGTTTTCAGTTTTCTGTAAAAAGGGGCAGTTCTGGAATTACGCAAGTGCTAAAGTCGCATACAAGGAATGTGAATGATTTGTTAATTATGCAAGTTGACAAATTCAAACTTGCAGTGCATTTTGTCTGCACAAAAATTGCTTGAGAAATAAGGTTGCTTACAGTTCCTGCAACAATGACATCTATTTACATTAGTCACGTTCAAAAATTAAGGCTTGTTCTTGTATTAGTCTAATCCAAAATATACTATAAAAATTCGTAGGACCCCCAAAAATGTGAACCGAAGGATTTCATGCACTGCCGTCTTATATCAGAGTCGTAATTTCATACATATATTTGGCACAAGTTCATGTGAGCCGGACCCAGTTGTTGCTTGATATCTCAATTCCTCTCAGTGACATATTTAGTTGGAAAAGGAGAAACAATAAGAAGGGATATTTTCTAACAGCTGAAGAAACTACTGGCATTGCTATAAAAAAAAAAAAAAAGACTATCTGGATCCTGAAATCAAACTTGTCTAGGACTACGAAATACAAGCTACTGGCGTCGGGAAATTACACACACCCTTCGATTTCAGAAGAAACTACTTGAGAATTCAATCGCGGGAAACTTAGTTCATTTATACCGCAAAATGGAGATGATATAAATGCTAACCCAAGTCCACTATGATGCTAAGTTTTTCAAATAAAGAACTAAAAGTGATTAATCGTTTTCTAGTAAGAAGAAGTATCAGCTTCCCCAGTTTCTAGTTAGAGAGGGAGAAAGAGAACTACAAGGAGAAAAGAAACAAAAAAAACTAAGGAGGGATATCCCATGCCAGTGACGAGGAACATGTATCTCTGTTTTAGGATCCTGACTATTAACTAGGAGCTCACCCGAACTGATGGATTTTCAGATTTAAATGGTTTGGCATCAATCAGTGGTTATATCTTTAGAGTGGTTCACATCATTAATTGGATAGACTCAGTATTCATGTCCTACGCCACAAGGATATCGGCAAACAAAAAGACTGCCCTTGTTTGCAATCTGAAATTTCAAGATTGACTCCAACTAAGGGAGCATCTCTTCGAATCCAGGCAATAAAAATACAACTGCATAACAAAACTCTAAAAAAAGGCATTCTGATTACAGAGGAACAGGGGACCAGTCCAGAACAAAATTTCATGTACCTTTAATTAAAGTGAGTGAAAACACAGCAGTTTGAAACCTTAGGGACTCAATTTGACGTCATTTGCACTTCATGGCCAGAAGGCACAAGAATAATTCCTATGCGGGAGGTATATTTTGTGGAGACGTTGTATATAACACGGTGCAACTCCTATAGTTATGTTTTGCCATGGGATAAGATTATATAACAGTTATTTTGGTGCGCTGCAGGAAAGACGTGCACAGCACTGAACAGCATAACTTTTCCACATATGGAGCTTTGTAAGATTGTAAAGCACAGATATTTCTCATTAGGAAGCAACTCTAAATAGCGTAAGCTACATAAAATAAAAACAAGACCACCAATTGATGGTTGCCAAGTCAGACAAGCCCAATCAAAATCAAAAATAAGAACTGGTACAAACTGATGCAAAGTGAGGACGCAACTAAACCCTGAAAATGAAAAGATCAAATAACTGGAAGTAGAAGAGATCAGCCAAAATCAACTGCGCCTGCTCAGATATAAAGTTGGCAGTACAAATACTCATAGAATTGCTTTATTCCGTTTCTATGTCCCAACTTCGGAAAACAATTCATTCTTGTTTAGATTCTAACACATTTCCGCTAACCTTGAATGTACTAGTTTTCCTTTGCAGCAATTTTTGAACCTTCAGACTGCGGGATTTCTGATGGAGGCTGCTCGGAGCACGCCCTTAAAACAGCTTCATTCTGTGACAGAAATGCTCTCATTCAATCAAAATATTCAAAATCAAAAGATATAAACACCTATCTGCACTACCACAATAGAAAAATATAACTCCAATTTCATTGCAAGATCATTTATTTTATGGTTTCCACTAGACTATAGAACTTTGATCTGTTGGATTTCACTTGATTTAGTCTGGGGCTTGAAGTTTAAGAGGAAGTACAAACTTCTGTGTCTTTTAAGTGGGTCACCCAGGTAGAATTCAAGATTTTTACGTGCTAGGAATGAGCTTCAAAAGCATGCTTCTCGACTTATCCCCTCAAAATTCATGAAATTAATTAATTTTTTCACAAGCATGTTCCACTAAAGAAATATAAAGCAATTCCTCCTTGCAGAAGTATAGCACAATGAATATGAAAGTTGCAGGTGAGCAGAACCAAAATTTGGCTTTGTTATGCCGTAGTATCAAACAAGCATGTTCCTTTGACTACGCACGACTCATGGTTGTAAAAATCTTGTGGAGACAAGCTCAACTAAGCTACACACGAGCGCAGGTTTTAAATATCAATTGAGTCTCAATTCTGGTCCAAACAAAATCCAAAGTCATGTGTTCCAATTTACACCTACAACATGTCTACCACATGGAGGCTTAACTTAAAAAACCAAACCAACAATAGCAAAATGCTAGAGAAACATTACAATCACTAAGCGCATAAGGGCTAAATTTTCAGTGTTGTCTCTCTTACTATCGAATAAGGGAAGTAGACATATTCAAGAGTGTATATGCAATTCAGCTAGGTGAATAATCGAACACTTTAAACCCAGCCTCAAGCACTTTACTAACAAATGAATCTTGTCTATCGGAAGTAACTTGTATAACGAGACCCCCTTTGAGGTGTATTATTAGTTGGAGAGTCACGACCATGGTGGGGGTCTTCATGAAGATGTCTAAGGAGACGCGGCCAGGGTCTTCGTCCAGGTGCATAAGGAGACAGCTACGAGTCAGGACACGTGGTCGGGGTCTTTGTCCAGGAGTCTGAAGGAGACAGCTTCCCTATCGCCTGGCGAGGCTTTTATTGTCCCTTAGTATTTGTGGAGGCTCATTTAAGTAGGGCTAACATCCAATTTTTTCTGAGGGATCAGGGTTAACATTAAAAGAGTTGACCTGAGACGTATTGATTTGTTCTTATCATCTCGGCAGACAGTCGGCATCTGATTCCGAATGCAGTTAATTCCCTTATCGGGGTCGTAACTCCATCCTTCGTAGAGGGGTCTGGACTACAACCCCTCATGGTCCCGTTGGACGTTGTATTAAATCAATATCTATTCCTAGCAATTTTCATCGTTCTCCTAGCTTCCTACAATAAGGGTCAGAAACTATTGGGAGCTGAATAATAAAAGGGTCGCAAGATCAGCTAAATCTAACTTCACTTCAAAGTACAATGAACGCCTCAAGAACAAACAAACCGAAGCATTGCTTGCTCTAATACAGTAGTAAATAAAACAAACATGGTCCCAGTAACCAATCAGTACATGTGGGAATATTAATCAAACAGGTGGTGGGTAATACCTGCCAAACACGACGGAGGCGTTTTTTGGCGTTGGCTTTGCGAGTGGAAGTGAGCTTGATACGCTTCCAAACGAGGCCACCAGAGTCGTGTTTCTTCACAATCTCCAATACTCTTGTTCCCCAAAATGCACCCCATGCCGCCATCGCCTCGCCCCACTTCTTCTCTTCTACTGCACAAACAAACAAATTGAAGTCCGTTTCAAAACTAAGTGGATGGATTCAAATAACATGGGCCTGGGCTTCTCAATTTTCACTTGGAATATGCAGTCCAAGGGCTCGAAAATTATATTTGTTTTACAGAAAAAAGTTGGGACTAAGCTATTAACAACATGGTTGAGCCCAGGGGGCGGATTTATGTATAAGTTATATATATATAGTATTCATATAAATTAAGAAAATAAAAAAGAAGTCTAGATACTATTTACAATATGTTAATTATACACAGGGGCGGACCCAAGTAGTGGGCTAGCCCGGGCTGGAGCCCGGGGTCAAATTTTGGCCCAAATCCAATAGGTATGCATATATAATTGTATAGTCCACTTCAAAAATAATATAGAGTTAATGAAGGCCCAAATGAGTTTACTCATCAAAATAATTACACTTTGGGCCAAATAAATCCACATCTTAACCCAATTAAAAAACAACTCAAGCCACTAAATTATCCATGTACAATTCCATTATATTTTTTGTTATTTTTCATCAAATCGATAAATGATGTTTAGTGTGCATACAAATCCTAGTAATCTTTTGAATATACATCAAAATTAAGTTTTATTTTATCTTATAAATTTTTTTTAGTTGAAATTGATTGAGAGAGTATGAGAGTGAGACTAATATAATATTTTTTATGCACCTAAGATGTTTGTTGGATATTATTTTTTACGATAGTTTAGATGTTTAATGGATTCTAAGCAAAAAACTTAAAAAACTATTATATGTCTTGGTCGATGGATTAAGGTAGTAACCAATGCATACTATTCATTCTAATTTAATATATTTAATATTTTATTTTAAATATTTATTTTAATTAATTTACTTAAGTGAAAAATAGCCCGGGGTGGAAAAAAATCCTAGTTCCGCCCCTGATTATGCATACAAAAAAATAAGAAAAAGGAACCTAATAACATTATTGAAGTTTACAAACTATATTTAAATAAAACATGGAGATAAAACCCTAAAAAATTCTATTAATTTTCAAAACCCCACAACAAAACAAATTGTCATCGAACACTAAATTTATATTCAAATTCGGCAAATATTTTACTTTTTACGAACAAAGTACCCCAAAGGTACTTGAGTAATGTATGAAAAATAATATTATATAAATTTACTTTCCTTTTTACATGTAGTATTTAATGATTATTATTAAACTTACCAAGCTTTTACCTTTATATCGGCATTTACTTTTTTTTGTTAGATCACTTTTATATTAATGTTTTACTTGTTTCATAAGAATCTTTATTATTACTTGTATTGCTTTTATATATTTTAACCTTGATTTGATATGCTCTATTTTTTATAGACTTTTATTTAAATTTAACATTTAATATCAATATAAATTTATTAGTTTAGCCTTCCCGAAGTTAAATTTCTGGATACGCCCCTGGTTGAGCCTATAATCAATTGTTTTATATTTTCAATGTTTGTTTTTTTTGTTTGGATAATATATCATTTAGGCTTGTTGTAAATTGGCACTTCGGTGGGATAACAAGACATTTTAACATGTTTTCCTGATACGATTAACTTTTACCTATAAATTCTGTCACCATAGCTTCGTCGTTTATCAAAATATAGTAATGTTGAATATAATAATAAATTTATAACTATTATATATAATAAATTTATAACTCTATTTTTTCATATATATAAAATTGTGACAACAAAATATGTTGTCATTATACATTGCCTAATAAAGGATTTTTTCCATGTTTTCATCCTTAGTAGTTAGTACTGGGCGGGCAAAGCACATAAGAAACTAAGAAAGTAATATTTTTAAATACATAATATGCTTGTAGTTACTTATACATGAAGGATTGTGTTCAAAAAGACTTAGCTCAAATATGGTCTAAAATTCTTGCTGCCCCTTTTCGTGATGGTTCATAAAGAAACCACGTGGCATTTCCCTGGAAGTATCACACCTTTTATGTACACCCAATGCATGCATGATCCCTCTCAATTTGAGCCTTATCACATTCCAATAATTTCGTGGCCAGCTTTGCCTAAAAAAATGTGATAACATGTTACGTTCTTACACGTTGTAAAGTGAAGTGACAATACATGCATGGTAATTACTTTCTATTTGTTCTGGTACGCGCAAACTCGTGTTTAATTTGTGGATGAGGATACATAATCTACACACTTCAGATCACACATTCAGATAGTACTATAAATATATATGCGAGGAGATGTATCATCGTGAGTAGTGTAGTGGTTGAAGGAGAGGAGCCGTTTTGAGCGCACAAAGCGTGGCACCATCTACTGCAGTTAGTGCTCGATTGATATGGTAGACGGTGCCACGCTGTGTGCGCTTGAAATTCCTTCCTATAAATATATTTCTCTTCTACTTTGGCTGCTTGTACTTTTACTAAATAGTACTGTATCAAGACATGATCTACATTGTCCGTGAGTTATGCTTGTAGGAGTACTTAAATACATCATGGTAGAGAGTTTATCCAGGAGGTGCAATCTTAGATTAGTTATCGATCAGTGTTATATATTACACACATGCACCCATTTACTACTTTTCATTTGCACCATTTCTTTTTTGTTTTCCCTAATTGTTACTTTGATTTTGTACATAATTGTTATATATGGGAGAAATAATCTTTCATATGAGACTGTGGGTGAAAACTGAAAAGGGCATGTAGGCCTATTCATGCAATTAGCTAGCCCTTGGTTGAGATAAAAGTCATTTTTATATTTAAGGTTCTTTCACATGCATGACAACCGATTTTACATCTCAAAGGCGAGAATGATATTTGCTGCTCATTTTTTATTTTATTTTGTATCAAAATTATATTCTACACGAGAGTAATTCGGGATACTCATTTCTAATTTTTCACCTTTATTTTGTATAAAAATTATAGTTTACACAAATGGCAAGTGTCTATTGCAAGATATATGCTGCTCTTACTAGATTAATTTCGTTTTCTTTCTTATAGACTTTAATAATATAAATCAAATTTCATGATCATGCTATTGTGGTCGTTTTAATTGTTTATTTAGTGTTTTATTTCAACTTTTCTTATTATGGGTTATTTGTAATACGCGGAATGGGAAATAAATAGAAATAACATTATGCATCTTTTTTATTTATTAATTTCGTGAACATTTTTAACCTATTCTTTTGTCTTTTCAGTTAATTTCGATTTTTATCCTATTTACATGTTTCAAGAAACAACTAATAAACTTCTGGAGCTTATGGCCTTCGTCTAATTCATGAGACGCATCACCTTGTGTTTCACGTCTTTTAGACCATTTGATAACAATTGACATGTATCGCCTTCTAGAAGATCCTTACTCTCACGAAAATGAGAGGGTCCTGCTCGTCATGTACTTATGGAGATCATAATAATTTAATTTTATAGGACTTAATATGAATGCTTGCGAAAATTAGCTTATATAATAGTGTCAATTTATATAAGGTAAGAATTAATTATCTAATACACGACACTCCTATCAGCCCGAGGTACTTCCATCAATTCATTGCACAACGGAAAAAGAGGAAAAGAAGGCCAAACGAAAAAATGGCAAATTGCAATCATCCGTTGATAACAAGTTTACGAGGCATGCAACGAATTATCAGAATAGCGACTTCAGTGTACTCTTTTTATAGTAAAAAGTCATTTTCCGTATCTTATTAGTTTTCACATTTTTTTTTTTTAAAACTAATTTGCCTAGAGAATGTGGATGGTTCTCTTCCTTGTTCGGTCTAAGGATGGCATCCCTTAGACTTAGAGTTGTGGCAAGTGGCAACCACCGTCACTATTCTTGTCAATATAGTACGTACCTTCAACTGTTTCTGTAAGAAGTTGTTGCCTCTTGATCTATGTCCTCCTTCTCGACCAAAGCAGTCCTCTCTATTTGACTAACAAGAGCTTGTGGGCACGGGGATTGGTAGCAATGGTGCTCAAACAAACATTAATTTTAAAAGAAAGAAATGATTTGACCCATTTGAATTAGGTACAATCTCTCACACTTGGATTGTGGATGGTATTCATTTAAGTTTAGCATAAAACTTTATTTCTTGAAACATATAGACTTAAGAGTAAAGTTGTCACAAAAAAAATGCAGATTTAACAATGATGTTAGGCATGTGCATGGAGGTGTTATTGATGTTATTTAATCATTGTAATTGATATTATGCCTTATACTCTTAAGGGTGTTGTTGATATTGTCCTCTAATATTTTGTTCTTCCTTTTCTTATTAGCTTTTCTGCTGAAATTCTACCTCATGTCTCAAATGTTTGATGCCCAAGGTTGCGAGGATATTGATATTGTCAAAACAATATTAAATGTTGCTGCTAGAGCAAGAGATTATCTTTCTTTATATTACTATTCTCAATTAAAGTCTATACAAAGTTCCTAAATTATTTTAAATATTCTTTCCCTTAATTAGCAACTCTTTATTTGTAGAAATTTGGTTATGTAACCTTTAATTTACTTAAGTAAACATATTTTAACTTGAACAAATCAAATTACAAATTTAACTATGTAAGTCGTTTTGTTTTCTTTTTTCTGAATCACTCTTCAAATATATTTTTGCAAGTCATTTTCCATAGATCACAAGAATCTAAAAAAAAATAAAAAAATAGTTACTGATGTATTGAATAATAACAAAAAAGAGATCAAGCATATACATAGTATAAGATCTTGCAAATTGAGCTTTAAAATGTTTGAATTATAACTATTAGGAAAATTTCCAAAATATCATAAGAATATCGTGGAAGAAATTAACTAAAAGGTTCTTTATGAAAAAACATAATAAACGAATTTTTATTCTTAAAATTTTAAATTATATAAGATGCAGCTCTTATTTGTTGCTTGAGGCCCGGCGAGACTTGCAAATGAAAATCATAATGCATTCTCTAGATTTAAGAATTTCTCCCTATTTAGAAATTTGGTGCAAAATTTCTTACCATCTAGACAAAAAAGAACATAAATCTGAATAAGATTTGTGGCTTGTATTAAAATAAGAGATTCAAAAACAAAAAAAGATACATATAATTTGAATAAATAAGGCAATTATATATTTTTAATATATTTGTTTACACTTTAAATACATGTTTAAACTTTAGAATCTCCAAAATACATCATCTTTTAACTAATCATACGTGTTTCAATTGCTACGATTAAGAAATAATTAATTAAAAGATTATATATTTTGGAGATTCTAAAGATTTAATTGATACATGCTTTAATTGAAGATGTTAAATTTGCTCTAACAACAATATATTTTCTCTAACAATATCGCTAGCCTTTAAATAAAGCGCATGCACTCATGGTCACACTAATTACATTTTTTTTCCGCATTTCACACTAATTATTTAACCAGCCTATTATTGTATATCCCCTTTCAAACCACATTTGGTCATAGCAATTATCAAGTCCTACCAACCGTGTTCTACCAAAACTTTAGCTTCTCCTAATTACTTTAGATTAGAGAGTGACAGCTATGTTTAAATAACGTAGAAAACACACGTTCTAAGTTTAAATACCTTTTTTTTTTCAAAAGAAAAAGGTTGAGCCAGTCGTGTTCAAAATTAGGATAAAGTTCAAAATCTAATTTCAAACGTCACTACTCACTGCATTTTTCATTTGTTGAGTCAAAAGATCAAATCATTACACTTAGAAAGTGAATTTTCATGCATATTTAGTGCATTACACGAGAAAAAACAACTTTACTATCTTTTCATAATTAGCATGAATCATTTACAATTAGCATAGAAAAAAAGCACCTTTATTATGCTTTATCCCCATTATAAAAATGTAGAGAAAGAGATAATAAATAATAAATAATAAGAATAATAAATTGCTGAATTAATATATAGTGTAAATTTGTAACAGCTTTGAACGTAACTGTGACCTTATTCTGGCATTAACATTACATTGCATTGCCACCAATTCTTTGATCATTTCACATTTCTCTTTTCTCTCGCCCAAAAAAAATCTGATTTTGATATCTAGGGTTTCAAAATTAAGCTCTGAGGCGTGTATGTATAGATATAGATACACATACATCGAATTGATGAGATGAAGACATCGTTGAGGAAACTGCAGAAATTAGCGGCGCATAAGATTGATAAAAAAGCTCCGCAAAAGAAGCATCATCAATCTCTCGCTCTAGATGAGCTCGCTCAAGCTACTCTGGTATTTTGTTTTTGGTAAATGATGAGTTTAAAAATCTATTTGTTGTAATCTTTGTGTTACAATCGCTGTGTTGTTGTAATTAATTTTTATGAACTTTGAGATTTTTGCTTGTAGGATTATGATTTGTATCCTCATAGTAAAACAGTAACGAGTTATTGCGTAGTTTATGTTTAAGTGGTAAAAATATTAATGAGTCATTGATAGTTTATAGTATTATTGCTTAGTTGTGCTGTTTGAGCAAATAGATACTTGTTTTTAGCCTTTACTAAGTTTGTATCACGAATGTTATTTGCATTGCTTAAGTACCCGTGTTGGACATATCTTTGCTAGGTGTGTTTGTTATCACTTTCCAGTTTTTACGTGCGATTTCCTTTTGTCGGTCAGGACATGAATGAAATGAGAGAATGCTACGATAGGTTACTTGCGGCCGCTGCAGCAACTGCAAACAGTGTATATGGTAGGTATCTCATTGATAAAAACCGGCCTTTATGTTCCTTATTTCTTTCTAAAATTAATTGTTTGTGTGAATATTAGTTAATAATTCTATGATTCGATGGATTGAGTGCGTAATCTTAGAGAAGTATTTGATTGGTTTTTTTCACTTCGTTTCCATTTAAAACAAAGACTTCCATCTATGTTTGCTGGCCAAAGTTAGCACTTTTATCTCATTGAGCTTATCAGTAGAAAATATGATGTCCGTCTGAATAACAAAAACAACATGAGGCTGCATTATCTGATGTAGTTTCACTAGCATGCCATCCTAGGAGTAGCCTATGTCCACGAATTTGAGCAATATGTTACATGCCTTAATTTCATTACACAAGCAATGGTTTTTTATGCCCCTTTTGGCACCAGGCATATGAGTGAGAATTGTTCTTTATGGATCTGTATACACGCTTGAACATGTTGTGCCTCAGAAAAATGTTTAAAATTCTGTTACTCCTAGTTTTGTATTCCTTCAAGAATAATTAAGTTCTCTTCAACCTCTCTGTTGTTAGAATTTTCGGAGTCTTTAAAGGAAATGGGTGATTGTCTTCTTGAGAAAACGGCCCTGAATGAAGATGAGGAAAGTGGTAAGTGGAACCTTCATTTTCATGCTTATACATCATGTATATCATTGACCACTCAATTTGGAAGGTGTTCTAGATCTGCAATCCTAATTCGTGTATAGTGCGTTAAATTCGAATGGAGGAAAAAAAAAAACATATGCATTTGATTAGCTCAACTTATTCACTTTTAGCTTCCTGCTGCATGTGTCATAATGCATTTCCTTAATATATTAGTAAGGCTCATTGTCTTTCTGTTTCTTTAATCGTCGAGAGTGTCTTGGAAAAATAATTTATCAATTATTCTCATGTGGAATATATCAAGATCAACTGCTCAAAAAAATAAAACATATATATCAAGATGAATGTAAGATATGTCCAGTTCAATCAAGCCCTAGCTTCCTTTGGTTTCGTGTAGCTGTAGATTATAATGAAAAGCTTATTTGGACTGCCAACCTCATTGTTACTCTGATGAAATATCTTGGGCCTGTTATACTGCCAGGATACAAACATATATGTCTTGTAGTCTTTCTATTATTACATATTCCTCTTACCATCCATCTATAAATAATAGATTAAACTGTTGGTATTTTTCCTTTCATAGAAAAACTAATAGCTGGTTATGTAGGGAAAGTTTTATTAAGGATGGGAAAAGTGCAGTTTGAACTTCAGAAACTTGCTAATAAATATGTGAGTATTAGTGTGTATAATTTAGTTCTGTATCTATGCTGCGTGCCCTTTTCTAAATTCATAAATCTTTATTTCAGCGTTCTCATATATTCCAGACGGTTACAACCCCATCAGAGTCTCTTCTGAATGAACTTCACATCGTAGAGGTTAGCTCTTATGGATAGCATTTTATTGTTTTCTCTGTTCTTGAAATAGGCAGTGGATAACTCACAGCTCATTAACGTTCTGAAATCAGAACTCTATGTTTCCTAATGGGAATAAATGTTCGGGGTGAAATAATTTGTATCATCGAAGGCTAGCCTTTGATCACGCATCGCTATGAGGGCTTAGTTAGTTAGTGGAGACGTATAAATTTACTTTTCTGCATCCCCCCCCCCCCCCCCCCCCCCTCCTTTCCAGATGGCCTTACGTGGTGGCTTGATCTTCAGGTACTTTTTCCTCAAATCTTTTCTTCCCTTCTGGACATATCTTGATAATGCAATGCTGAGCCTGGTTGTTGAATGCGAAAGTATCTCATGTTTGTTACATGTCTGGTTCATTCTTCCCTTTCAATTTACGTATGCCCCTTTATGCAGGAGATGAAGAAACGATGTGATGGAAAAAGGTCTAGCTTAATTCTTTTTCCTGTGTTTTTTTTTTTTTTTTTGCTAAAAGGGAAAGGTTTCACTTATCTAGTCTTCTTCTAAAATGTCACAACTTGACCGAGCCGTTTTACTCTGGGAAACTAATTTCAGAGAGATATATGAAGATCTAGTGAAGAAACAGCAAGAAAAAGGAAAGTCTAAAAGCAGTAAGGGTGATTCCTTGACTTTGCATCAGTTGCAAGCTGCTTATGAAGAATACGATGAGGAGGCAAATGTATTTGTTTTCCGCATGAAGTCTCTAAAGCAAGGTCAATCCCGTAGTCTTCTAACACAGGGATCCCGTCATTACGCAGCACAGGTTGTACTGTGTTCCTCTTAAACTGTATATGCAAAAATGTTTTCTTAATTCTTATAATATTATAGTGACCAATGGAGCTTCACTTTTACAATAGCTGTGTTTCTTCAAGAAGGCGCTCAGATCTCTGGAGGCAGTTGAGCCTCATGTCAGATTGGTTGCAGAACAGCAACATATTGATTACCAATTCAGTGGACTCAGAGATGTTGATGTGGATATCTATGAAGATGGTGATGATGACGATGATGATGAAAGTGATAGTGGTGGATACTATGATACAGTTGATGGTTCTGAAATACATGATGATATGAAAATAAGTGGTGACATTGGACAAAACGTGCCAGAGCAAGAAGCATCTAAAATGAAAACTTCAATGGAGGTACAACTCGACATGTCTCAATACCGAAGCATGGTAACCCTCTATATGTTCAGGTCACAGAGTTTCTGATCCATTATTGTTAAATCACTGAGGCTTTGTTTGCATATATTTTTGCCCAAAATGTTTTGGAGAATGTATAGAAGATAAAGGAGTTTTAATGGGTTCCGGGATTTTGAAACAATTGTTAACATCGTTTAAGTGTAGGTGATGTTGGATGAAAGGTGACAGTAGGTGTCTAATAGACCTTGTAAACACCAAACTTTATTGGTATATTGGATGAGATATCATTTAAAGTTCTACAGCAAAAAAATGGCATGACTATTTGGGTAGAAAAGATGTGATCCAAATACTGTTTTGCCCCCTAGTTGGTTTAAAATCGTGGGCCAACAAACGAACAGCCCCTGATTCTTTTTTTGCTTCTTTGAGATGCTATGCCCACTAATCATGAATCATCTATTAATCCGTCAAATCATACTCTGATAAGCCACGTGGGAGATCCTATAATGAAACTCAAATTAGACCATAATAAAAAATAAAAAAAAAATTCATGCGGCCATCTATGAGCTTTTAATTGGATGACCCATCTTAACTTGATTAGTACCAGGATATAGGTAACTCATGGAATTGTATTGGGAATTTCAGTTACAATATTTTGTTTTGGTAACTTTTGTTTATGTATCCTTGTTATGCTATCTTAAAAATATATCTTTGCAGTTGGATGATACTGATACTGTACAGTCTTCCAATCCAAAATCGGGCGCTACAAAGGTGAAGATTAATATCCTCTGTTGTGAATAACCATAACATTATATACTTGCTGTTCTGGGATCCATTTTTCGCATTTTGTTATACATTTCTTGTTTTCTGCCCCCACCCCAACAGCACTCTCATGCCTTTAGGACTTTGTGCTACAGTTCTAGCACAATCGCTCTATTTTTTCTCGATTTATACTGAATCATGAGTATGTTAGAAATTCAGGATTTATCGACATTCATAATTAAGACTTAGCAGCCAGAATACCTGATTAGCTAGTATATTTTTAGGAAGTTCTTCAAGAAGCTAAAGAGAATTCATTCTGTGCAGTTCCACCTAAAATGACGATTTTATCTCCATATTTACAGGAAAATTTACCGAGTCTTAGACGGAACTCATTCTCCTTCCAAAAGGAGGTAAGACCAATCAGCAAATCTGCCCCCCTCTTTCCTGAGAAGAAACTTGATTCAACTGAGCAGCTGACAAAGATGCGGCCTTCCCATTCACGCAAATTTACTTCTTATGCTCTACCCACACCAGACGAGACAAATAGTCCAACTTCTACAAAATTAAGAAAGGAAGGTCCACAAACAAGAGAAGCATTGTTCAACATTTGGCATCCATCTCCTTTAGATCAGAACAAGTATGAAAAACACCAGGGAAGCGGTAAATTGTCTGGACCAATCATATTAGACACGCAATCAGTACTCAAAGAGAGCAACAACAATAAACCTCCCAGCCGACTGCCTCCTCCATTACGGCAAAACCATTCATTCAAACAAGCCGATCCAAGTGTTGCTTCCTACGCTAAGAAAGTGAAAAGACAAGCTTTCTCTGGCCCATTATCCATCGAGCCATGGCTCAACAACCCAAGTTTTTCAACCAGTGATCCAATCGTCTCATCAGGATGTCCTCCACAAATTTCCGTGTCTTTACTCCGCGCCCCATTGCCACGCCCAATATCAGTCCCGAGATTATCTTCACATAGTTTGCCTACTTATGTTTCGTCACCTCAAATAAGTGAGCTTCACGAGCTTCCTCGCCCCCCAGCGCCTTTATCTGCTAGAGGACCCCGCGCCACCCATTCAGGTCCCTTAAGTTCCAAAAGTCATGAGATGTCTCCTTCTCATGTGTCATTGGCATCTCCAGCAGCCATGCTGCCTAGGCCGCCGCCTGTTTTACCACGCAGCCACACTATTCCTGCTGGAGGCCTTCAAGAAGTGGAGTTGGATGGTATTTATTCTCCTCGTTTGGTGCCAGTTTCCTTACCGGACGTCCAGCCATCCTCCCCTAAGTCATAGATGATCATCTGGTCAGTTGAATCAGAAGTAATTGGAGAATCTCCCTTGTCAGGTAAAGCATTCATACTTCTGTGTCTAGAATTATCACTCTACACCCCCTGAGGTTTGCTAATTGTAGAAGATTTGATAACTAGAGACACCGAAAACATAAAATATATGAAACAGTAAGGATATATCTGTAATTTTTCAAACTTCAAGGGGTGTGTCCAGGTGACTATTCAAACTTTATTCGAGCTTATTGGTATTCTTTTGTATATTTCAAGGGTGTGTTTCTCTAATTATTCAAACAGTAAAAGATTGTGTATTGAGATCAAACCTCAGGTGGTGTAAGTGTAATTATTCCTTGTATTTATTTAAGAATTTAAGTTGTTTAAGATTTTTAAGCGGTAATCTTTCTCCAACTATTACTCGCTTTTCCAAGAAGAGTATAGATCGAAGTATAATCTACCTTATGCACCACGGTGAGGGTCTCCTGAAACTCTTCTTGGAGAGCTGCAGGGAGCCTTTTACTCTAAGGTCAAAAAAGAAAAAGAAAAAACTTGGAACCAGGATGGAATGATAAACAAACATTTTACTTTATTAGGTCATTTAATGAAATGAATGGAGGCTAATTCATGTGTTCGCTTCGACGTGATTTACTTTTGGTTTATATAACTTACCTTAATTAATTGGGATTACAGACTTCGTGGTTGTTGTCGTATGTGATTTAGTTTCCTTGAATTAATATGTTATTCAGTTATGATTTCCTAATCTTGAGTTTGTAATTTGCTAGTGGCTGTAGTTTCTTATTTCTGAGCATGTTTGCGTTGACAGAATGTTGAGGCTAATTAGGAAATAATGTTCACACTTCACAGGCAACTTGAAGAGGATATATGAAGGAGGCCAGTTGTACTTCTGACGACTTGCAGGCACAAATGCGTAGAGGTACAAGTGAGTCTTTCAATTTTGTTAGTCATGTATAAAGTTAATTAGTATGTCAAATGCTCTGATCTTATTGTAACTAATATAAGCATTTTTGGCATTATGGTCAATGGGAGCTCAGAGCTTCAATGAGGGGCCATGATCGATTTTTGATTACAAGATTGAGCAACTTTTTATTTTTCATAATTAGTCACCGAAGTTCTTACCTCCAACATGAATTCGTACGAGTATCTCCACTATGAGCCTCTTGTGTCCTGTATGCAGTGTATTCCCTCTGCATGCAGCAGCGTAAACGAGATTGAGATTACATTTTCATCACCTCATATTTTCTACTATGGCCCCTTTTTTTCGTAACTTAAATAAATCTTATGTAGGATGAAGATGAGTTTTTTATTTACGAAAATTATCAAATATATCTTGAGTCTTACCATACAGAAAAGAATTCTCCTTTTTTTTTCTTTCTTCAAAATATTCTCATCTTTTCAAAAAAATTAAAATCCAAACAAAAAAACTAAAATGCTTCCTTTCTCCCGTTTGCGTGAGATCAAATCGAACCTAAATGGTTCCACGCAAATTTGGTAACCACTGGTCCATGCAAACTAACCTGGACCTCGTGTGCCAGTTAATTGCTTTTTTGGCACCGAAAGAGAAGTGATACTGAAAGAGGAAAATTTTAGGTGTTGAGCACGGAAGGTGTATTTTCTTCATTGCAGATAGTTTGCAACCTTTTTACTCCAATAAGCATGTGCCTGAATTATTTATGTAGAAATGATTGCTCCATTAAGAACAGGCACGTCATATGAATTAAGTGAAAAAGCGTCAAACTTCTATATTATACAATGTCTTGCAAATAAAAAGTTAATCTTCCTCGAGACCTTTTTCTAATTTGAGTGAAGTATCCATGGTCAACTTTTTGATGAAATATCTTCATCAAAAAGATTTTGTTTTTGCTGGATATGGTAATTAAAATGACGCTTTATTGAAATTAGGACTAAATTGAGATAAATACTCATATTTATGCTTAATACTCTGATCTAAACAGTGGCAAAAATATTCCAGCAGAAAGTTTATCATTGGTGGTAGGTACATATTTGATATATGTTGCAATTTCTAAATAATAGGTGAGCGGAGTATTGCATGAAAGTTGGATGTTTCTACACTAAAATAAATCATTGCTAAGGTCCTTAAGGTTAGTCTGCAGAAAAAGGGGAGATTCTTCATTGTTTCTTTATATGGGAAGATGAAGTAACCTTACAAGCTAGAAATTGTAGACTCTTCTGAACATTGTTTTATAAACGATGACTAATTGATACAAAACTTTAACCGGTAAATCAAGATTAATAGTAGCACCTTTGAAAATCAGTTTACTCTCAAAAAGATCATCACTTATCAGATAATACAAGGCATCTCATGCATTCTGGATACAACACTATCCATGAGTTTTCAGCTATCACATCATGCCGATAACTGAGTACAAAACCAACTGTATGTAACCACCTTCTTACCATTTTGGAAGCTACATTCTTCAAAACAAAATCTAAACAAGGTAATCATACATCATCCAGTCTTGGAAGGGACCAGAGAATATTGTGGCTACGCAAAATTATACGCGAGGCATATTAATAGTTAATAAATACGTATATACAGACAAAATCAGATGTAGGATTACGATCACTGCTTAACCATGTGGACCTTCACTGGCTTTGACGAATCTTCCCTTGACCCTCTTCCTAGTATCAGCTCTTGCTTTTCTTGATTCATATCGGATGTGTTTATCATATCTGAAACAACATTAAACAGAGAGAGGGTAAAGGGGTCCATCATTGCTGAAAATAGCATCCATGAATAAGATATGGAGGAAAAACAAAATGATAAACAGTTACCTTCGCATTTTCCTCTTTTCCTTGTAACGTTGCATGGCATTGCCTCTATTCTTCACCAGAAGTTCCATGTCAGCACTGGTCATTGTAGCTTTGGCACTTCCACAAAACAGAACAGATTCATCCATAAATTGGATGTCTTTGGAGCCACCGTAGCTTTTAGGTTTATTAAAACTTGAGCATGATGACAGTCTTGATACTGGTAAGTTGTTGCTTTCGGATGTTCCAGGTCCCTGACTAGCTGCTGGGTTATTTGAGGCACTCTACATTTTTGAAAGGTAAGAGTGAGAATAAACAAAAGAATGAAAATATACATAGAAGTTTACTTGAGCATGAAATGTACTAATCTTATTTAACTATATAGGAATCACATTCTTGAACTCCATGTATAAAGTAATTTTTTCATAACTCTGTCATCTCCTTCTACAGTTTCAGCTTTAACTCCCATGACTAAAACTGTAAACTTAGTGGCTGAGATGAGCAGTTAAGGAACATGGCGAAGGAATTCCATCATGTGATGTGGAGAATCAACTTTTTGGCAGATAGAATAACTCTCATGACTATATATTCTAAAATTTTCTGGTAGCCCAATCTTTTACATTTATATCAGTAAGTAAAACTCAATGATCTTAGAAAACAGGGGAGTTAGATAAGAAAAGGCAAGATCACTTAAAGAGTAACCAACATTTGGTAGTTTAATTATTTTTTGTCATTCAACACAAACATTGACAGGTCAAACTTTAGACTCTGTTTTCCAGTCTTCTTACAATCTGGAGGAGGTGCTAACTTCTTAAATTATAAAACCTATTGCAAGCAAATACTGTCTAAAAATCTACAAATTGTCTGAACTCTGAAGTTGACTTGATGAGAGAAACGTTAATAAAAAGGAAATAGATGGCCAGAGAAGAAATGCTCACATTAAAGGGTATCATCTCCTCATGTTCCATCGAGAGGTTCACTCCAGGAAAGTCCAGCCCTCTTCTTGTAGCAGATGATGCTTCTCTCAGTAGTTCTCCATAACTCTTCATCACACCTTCCATGTCATTTCCACCATAATCCAGTTCTAGTGCGTTTGACTCCTCATGGTCTCTCAACTGCCCCAAATTGAAGTCCCATATCTGCAAAATATAGTGTATCACAATTATCAGCGGAGTCTTGCGAAAGAACAGTGAATTTGACACTTCAGCAATCATTTGGGAAACTGCTATCTTATAAACCAATCCAACAAATAGTTGAGTATCCTGTTGATAATTCATGGCATTTATATGTTATGTTAGGACAAACAAATTGCGGAAGGACGAGAAAGGAAAAACAAAACTGTATATTAGCAGCTTCAGTATGTGATACAAGCAACTCGGCATTGATTTGCAAGTTAGCATCTGATAACATGCAAGGAATAACAATGGTATTTGTGCTTGAGCACACACAATTTAGTCAAGACAGCCAACATTAATCATGACATTAACAAAACGTTGAGAATAACATGTTGCCCTCTTTTACAACCTTCACTCCCATATACTTCATAGAAAGCAATTGAAACTTCAAAACTAGGATTTGAAATATTTCTTAAAATTCAAAATGAATATCCAAGACATCAAACTCAAAACGACTTCAATCCCAAGCATCCAAAAGCAATGCATATATAGAAAGAAAATCTCATTTCATATATCTAAAGAGATCGTCTAACTATTAGCCTCATAAGTTGGACATAAAAGCAAGATCTTTCCAATACTTTTACAAAATAATTCAAACCTGCGCGGCGGCGTGATCGCTAGTGCCGGTATTCCACAACATGTTGCCGTCCTCCTTCGGAAAGTTTCCCGGCGTCTGCATCATAAGCAGCGAAGTAAACCCTCCTCCTCCAACACTCGGCTGCACCACCTTCTGCACTTCCTGCTGCTGCTCCTCGTACAAATTATCCTGCCTCCACGCTCCTCCGCTCGGCGTCCGCGGCCCTACCTCCTCCCTACCCCCACCCCCACCCCCACCTCCCTCCGCCAACAACTCCATCAACTGTCTCAAAATCACGTGCGTCTGCTTCCCGCACCTAGGATCCTCCTTCCTATTCAACAACTCACCCCCACAATTCGAGTAAATCACAGTACTGCCACTCGGCACCATAAGCTCCTCAAACAAACCGCCTCCAGTGCCACCATTTCCCCACTGAAACACCTCCTCCGCCTCAACATCCGCCACTTCCTTATTCTTCTTCTTCTTCTCAATCTCATCAACACCGATCTCCAATCCCCAAGCCGACGCCAGATCCAAAACCGACGGACATCCTGAGAATCCTTCCATCGCAGGACGCCGATCGTGCGAATCTGAGCTCGCACATCCTCCGTGCGCGTCGAAATCGCAGTCGCCGCAGAGCACGAGATTATCGGTGACGCATCGCACGGCGGCCGGAGCGGCGGCGCAGTTATCGCAGATCTGAGATCGTACGTGCTTAATCGAGAGCGCGTTCGCCGAGTGCACGTGCTGGTCGCATAGAAGGCAGAGCTTCGCCGTGTCCGCGCGGCAGTAGAACACCGCCGCTCGATCGGAGCAGAAATCGCACGTTGCTACCATCGCCGGAACAAAAAAAATGAAAAACTCACCGATGAACTGTTCAGATTGTGAATCTCAGAACATTTGAGGTCAAAAAAATGAAAAATTCTCCGATTAAACTGATCAGATTGTGAATCTCAGAACATTTTAGGCAGAAAAAAATGAAAAAATTCTCCGATTGAACTGTTCAGATTGAGATGTGGACTTAGATTTCGATTTTTGGTGGTGATTTGTATTACTGACGGAAGAGAGATGAAGAGAAGTTAGTGAGAGTTGCTGAAAATGGGAGGTTTTGTTATAAGAGGAATGATTTCTCATTGGGACACTTTAGAAGTTAGTTGAGGCACTTTCATTTATATAATACGCACATCATACCTAATTGAGTATGCTGATTAGTTTTGAAGTAATTTAACTATCAGTATTAAGAGATCTAAGCTCGTTGCGGCGTAAAAAGTTATTTTAATTAAGGGCTGATTGCAGTAGACCCCAAATCTACGGGAACATTTGCAATGTGCTCCGTAAGGTATAGATTTTTTGTTGATAAGTGATAACCCTCAAACTCCCCAATATTTCAAAATCATGCACTAAAATCTTTTGTGGTTCAAATATTATATAAAACACCCTTTGTGGTTTTATAAAACTCTCTTTTAGACCCCAACGAAGTTTCATAAAAAGTAGATTTTGTGTCAATTAACAAGCAATAGGGGTTTTTATTCAAGATTTCAAAAGTATTGAGGAGTTTTGAGAGGATATTGATCCAAAATGAGCGGTTACTCTATAGTTTTAGAAAAAGTTGCATAAAAATGAATAAATTAGGATGCATATCACACAAATTAATACGATAGAAGGTGAAGTAAAATAACTACATAAGTTGGGAGTTTCGTGCAATTAGCCCTTTAATTAATTACAACGAGTTCCTAACAAAAGTAAGTGACAATTGATTGATGTAAGGGAGTAGGTCCCACCCGTGAAATATCATTGCCTTTTGCTGAGCTGGCAGCTGTGTTATTTCTCTTTCTCTGACTCGTTGACTGTTGAGGTACTTTTCTTTCTGCGGTGAAATTCAATTACGTATTTATTAAACAATTGTGGTAGATTGTAACTTGTAAACAAATAAATAGGCTAAAGTGGTATATAATTGGTAAGTTAAATTCCATTTCATCCCATTAACGATAAAACGGTTTATGAAGTTTGCCTTTTATAGTGATCTCTTAGTCAACGAATTACTTATGGTTAAGTGGTTGTCGTCAATGAATTAATTATGGTTATGTGACTTTCGTCGTGTATCTTTAAGTACTTACGATTTTTTAATATTTTATTTTTGCTAGTTGTTACCTTTATTTAATCCTACACAACTTTTAGAAAGTGAGAATTCGAGATATTCTCATATTTCTCGTTTCATACAGATGATAGAAAAAAGACATAAACTGCGCTGTGAATAATGGCCGGGGTGCATTTATGTTCAACCACTGACTTAAATGACAAAAAGATTTGAAACTTAAATGTTTGCACAACATATCGCTGCATATTAGCGTGTAATTAAAAGTAAGTTTCAATAATTAAGTTGGCTCTGTACAAAAGTACACTTTTGTCGATTTGTATGTCAATAATTGCACGTTATACATGAGAATTCAGGATTATTTTCTCCAATAATCTTGGGGGCCCTTAACTATTACCAGCAATAATTTCTATATAAACAACCCATTTGGTGATTGAAAGCGATATTATTTTATGGGTTCACAAGGATAAACTTTGTGATAATAAGTCCAATGATTCTTTCAAAGAAAATGATGTTCAGTATGTTAAAGATAAGAACGTTTTACCCAACATTACAAAGTGATGCTCAGGATATCTATAAGAATAATTTCCTTTTTTTATAATTAGAATTTAGAATAGGAAAAAATTAGCTGTTACATTTTTTCGGTTTCACCCGAAACCAACGCGCAGTGAGTAACAGTTTCTAACCATTTGCATTTTTTTTTTATTGAGCTTTGTATGGAATTCTCAATCAAATCTAGAGTTATATCTTATATTTAAATAACTATTATTTATGTGATTTAAAGAGTTAGTTTCTGCCTATATTCTTACAACATCCACCCAAAAATAGTTTTTTTAGTTAAATCCATTTAATAGTCAGCTAAATCATGCATTGCGCAATGTGATATGCGAGCACATGTTATCCGACACTTTTCACATCTTCTAAGTCCTAACATGATATATTCTACTATACTAAAAACATCCATGTCTTAATGTAACAAATATTTTCCTGCGCATTATCTTAATATAAAGGAGACGAACAAATCGATGTAAAAGATAAGTTCGAATCCAATAGGTGCATGTAGCTTATTAATAGTTATTAACTTGTTATGAACCAAGGCATCTTATTTCCACTTCATCACACGTCCACACCAACTTTACAAAATATAATTGTAGGATTGTCATAGGACGCGATCTAAAGAAAGTAGGACTGTGATTTGATGGAAAGTGAACACAAAAGGGCATGTAATAATGTTTCATTGCAGGGTCAAAATAAGTGGAATTTGAAGATAATAAATAATCATAGAGCATGGACCACAGGCTCGCAGCATACTTTATAAAGCATATAATTCAATAATAACGACAGCAACCATAGTTGGAGACTGTAATAAAATATTAAAAATCAGGTGGAAGAGTATCCATAGTGATCCAAATATTTTTTGGCATTTTCTAATTAAGGCATTGCATCTTCCTAGGTCGGTAGTCGTCACTCATGACATATTTTCCATGCCACGTTAATTCAAATTCGCGCCGTCCATTAGCTACTTTTAGTATACTTTTTCGTCGTCAGATGCATATCTGGCTTTATTTACATTTATTAAACAAAAAGGTTTTAGATATTTTCCTAATATTGTTGACAAACATTTGATCAAAAAAATATTGTTGATAAACATTTACTAAAAACAAATTACAACTGGAAAGACGATGATGGAAGTATAGGGGTGTTTGGTTGTTTGCAATAGCTTATAGTAAGAGTTTGTTCACTACTTGTGTTTAAAGTTATTTTAAGTAACTTTTGACAAAATGTCGGGAGTGTTTAAATTTTTTTTTGGAAAGCTACTTAAAACATTAAATAGACGTTTGCAAAAATTAATAATAAGTGATCTTTCTTTTTAAAAACTTTTTAAAAATAGCATTAAATCTTGCATTCTCCTATTGATCATCATAATATTTAATTTTATATGGGTTATAGTCAAACAAGTATATATAACCAATCAATATCCATTCTTAGCTGCAAAACACAATCAGTTGGACGGGGAACATTGTCTAGGAATTAAGGTGATAAGGTCCATAGTTGTGTGTAGGTTTTTTATTTCATGTGCCACGTATACAACATTCTTTAAGAAGTACAGATGCGGAGTATCTTTGTCTTTCAGTCTAATACTTCAGGCTGAATTAGCTCCCCTAAGATTTTTGCCTTAACTTTGATCTAGACAACCTGATCCACATGCATAGACCCTCGATATCTAACTCATGAAAGTAAAAATCTAAGGTCGTTCATGATCTAATGGTCGTTCAAGTTAAATGTCTCACGATCAAAGGATCGTGCTGATGATATTTTCGATAAAAATCACGTACATTCTTTGGGGACTGAGAAATGGCATTTATAGGTGATTTGGTCCAAAATTCTTATGGATGATCTGAGATTCATGGCAATCTTGTGACACATTTCGCGTTGTCATGGGGGGTCGTTTGGAGTGTGAGGCATGATCACCTAAGGTAATCATGCCTCCAATGTTAATAAGAGTGGATGATTGTGATCTTACGATCAGACAGTCGGTCCAATCATGGGAGAACGATCTGATGGTGAGGGGGGATTACCAATTGTCCGACCGTGTCTGCCAAACGATATAGTTTCTTTGCTCAACACGTGGATCTAGTAATAGCTAGTCATACGTCGTACTCAAATATGACTAATCATTAGTCCCCCAGTGAGTTGTGTGTTGTCGGAACAACATGAAACTTCAAACTTCGTAAAAAGTTGAGATTTGATAGCACAAATGATCCTATGATGATTCAATGATAGATCATTGGTAGTGAGTTGTGTGATCATCGACTTGTAGTCTTTGGTCATAGGATTTCTATTACTCTTTTTCACTTATATAATTACACAACACCAAGTATACATAACAATATATATCGTTAAGACGATTGGTCTTGAATTAATTTTCTCATTAGTTTAATTATCAATTAAAGCATTTTTTGGTGGATATTATGATTTAAAGTGCAAGATCACATTGTTGAAATTAAGGAGACTCAGTCGAGGGGATATTCTAATTAGTCTTTATTTTGGATATATCTCATTTAAATCTTTTGTCTATCTTACTTTATTAACAAAAAAATATATCTTATATTTTGCAAGAAGATATTCTAACTCGGAAAGTCAAGTAAGCCAAATCTAACAGACTTTTAATCATACAAGATCAAATTCTAAGATTGATGCTAAGGTGGATTTGTTGCAACAAAGAATTTGCTATCATACAAGATCAAATTCTAAGATTGATGCTAAGGTGGATTTGTTGCAACAAAGAATTTGTCGCAATGTCTTGCAACATGGATTGCACTTATGCTCGAAATGCAGAAGTTCGCTATTTTTTAAATAGAAAAAACTACTTGAGGAATCATTTATCTCGAAACACTATTTAGAAGTAGCTTCTGAGATTTAAGGGTTTAAGTTTGTTACATATTTTTGTTGAATTTGATACAGAAAAGAGTTTTCTGAGGTGGAAGAGAGTTCAATACAAGTAACAAAAGAGAGTCAAGTGAGTAGCCAGGAGTTACACAATAGGTGTCAAAAATAAAAAAAAATGGTGTCATTATTTTTGTACTAACTCCTTTATAATTCTCTAATGTTGCAAAAGTTTGATTCAGTTGGGTGTAATGCCCCGTGGTTTATGTCAAGTTGGGTGAAAATGTGTGTTGTTTTTACCTTTCATATTATTACATGTATGTTACAACATATCGTGTTACAACAACGATAAACAATAAAAATAGGATGATAAGTCTAACAATTAGCATCACGAGCCTATTTAAAAAATCTCAGTGGGATTTTGGAAGAAAGATCTTATTTTGCATGAAAGGATGAAATCAAAGAAGGATTTTTGACCGTTCAACCACAACTTTTTGAATGGAAATAATTACTCGTACTAGAGTATTCGGATGAAGACGTTCATAAAAAAACAAACGAGAAGGCCTGGAAGAGCATTTTAGCTAAATTGAGTCTACAGAAGAACGTTGATGATAATAAGAAGTATAAAGTATAAACCAAGCTTGATAGATGTTGAAGACCTCGTAGTGTGTTAAAATCTCGAAGTACTGAATGCAGTCTTAAGTGACGTTTTATTGAATCAGTATTAGATAATTTTCAAACGCACTTTAGAAAAAAAGCGTTGGATACACTTCACATTGCATTTAAGGAACTGATGTTATGAAAAGGTCAAAGAAGCACATTCTCACCACCAAAGGACATTAGACCTTTTTACTAAGGGACATTAGACAAGTCATTGATTATATTGTACTAATTAACTCGTTAAAGATAAAAGAACATTTAAAACGTCATATTGACAAAGTCATGCTTGTCTATATCATATTATAAAATACCCACAACAATGCCTTTTTATGTTTTTCTACAATGTCGAGAAAACAAATGTAGGAAAAGATATGAACACGTACTGTTAAAACTTTAGATTTAAATCTTTTAAGTCAGATTAGATTCTTTATGAAAAAACTAAAAATACTAAAATTTTTGAAAGAACCCGTTTATATGGCTATAATCGTATCATTGTGTTCAAAAAGAACATGTAACATAATATATAAATATAAAAATAAAAGGTATAAGCTACAAATTATTATTTACTTTTAGTAAAAAATCATAAAATTGGCAAATCTGGAAATAATAATATTACAGTCACTTAATAAGTTTTCAACAGAATAAACTCTTATTCAACATAAACTATTTTAATGTTTTTTGTTCTAAATAGACCTAATATACATTATTTCTTCAATAAATAACATTTAACGAATGCATTTGACTAAATTACCCTTGAAATTAAGGGTTGATAGTAGTCAAACTTTTTGAGATGCTGTGGATGAAAAACTGAAATTTGAGGAGAGGTAGATGGATAGAGATAAAACCACGAGGGGTGGATGAAATTTACCCCATAACGCAAGCAAGACGAGAGAAAAAAAAAAAGAAAAAAAAAAGGAGTTTTGTTTTGAAACAAAGACTGTAAAATAAGAGTCGAATCCGAGTACTATCAAAGACTTCGGATCTGAAGTAAGGATCCGAATTAGGCAAGACTTTCCAAAACAGAGCCCAAAGAGCCTTTGTAGGGTTTGAATCAGAGTAAGACCCTACTCAAGATAAGCCTACCAAGAACTCCCTGTGCAACCTATTTCTGAATTCTTGATGGGCCACTAGATTTGCTATTCCCAATCATCTCACAGGATATGATACCATTAGGTCAGTGGGCTTCAAGCCCATATTCTTGGATATAACTCCTTATCAACCAGATCACTACCCTCTCATATTCGGCTCGAAGCCTAACAAAAAGATGCTAATCTATTTAAAAGATAGTTTTTGCAAGGACAGTAACTTCTTTAATGTTTTTGTTAAAATTTACTTAAAGTTGTTTCACAAAAAGCTTATCTATTAGCAAAGTGTCTCATAAAATTATTTATACCAAGAAATTCTTTCTAAGTGTTTTAGAAGTATAACGTAAAACGTTAGTTAGATGCTGCTATATTTATTTAATTGACATAATTAAGATGACAAAACAAATTCTATTCTAAAGACCCAGCTTTTTGGCCTTCAATATCTCTTTGCTTTCGTTTTAAACAGCAACACATAAATTAGAGATACAACCACTTCGGAGGTTATTATCTAATAATCTTTTTACAAACATTAGCAAACCCACCTAATTCTTCAACAAGTAGGCCAAAACAGTTTGATCAATAGTTCTAATGTCCACGACAACATATCAAAACCAAGAAATACCACTCCATTTTTCGGCAATGTGTAGACAAACTGTAACTAAACCTCTTAAGCTACCAATAAACTGAAATTAATACCCTTAAGTTACATTATATTTAATTAATAGTTACATATAAATATGATGAGCTTTGCAATATCCTCTGTTATCAGATGCAAAAGACAATGGTATTCCACTTTACTTTCAGTAAGTTTGGTCACGAGTAAACTACATACAAAAGCAGGCAGAAGAATATGACACCAAATGCTGGTTCCATCATGCGGGCAACGCAAAACTCTGTTGTACCCAGTGTGGCGGATCCATCACAGCACAAGGATCGACCTTCTCAAAATCGCCAACCTAGCAACAAAACAAAAGATGAATAAATTACTGAATATCTACCGTAAAGAACATAGAAACATGAGATGAGGAATTCACCCTCTCATTGCAGCTTGGACAATAATGATATTTGTGCCATAGGCAATCCATTGAAGGTAGAAGAAAGCAGATTCCGAGCATCATCGGCATCATACATCCGACATAAGCGGCTAAACTTGGCTTTGATCTGAACCACGAGAAAAGAGAGGATTGGTATTACTTGAAACACATAATAAAAGGGAATTATGACGAGTTATGCGCAGCTGTTGTGTTGAAGATTTATGGTTATTCATTAATGGACTACTCTTGGTTAGAAGTATTAGTAATTGGTATAGAAACGCGATTAGTAATACCATCCTGCATAATGAAGTTAACTTATTCTTTTCTTTTATATATAAATCAAAAACCAATAAGTTCAGTATGATCTGAAATCCCTTAGTCTCATAAGGTAAGAAGCTACAAATACATAACATTCCAAATGAAAAGGCTAAATATTACAAAAACTTATCTTCTTAGATGTATATTAGCAACTTGATGCACGGGAAAACTGCGTGCATATATGAAATGGAGTGCGTAATTTCTTTTGCCAACACATCTAAGTTTAATAGCCTTATAGACAAATAAAGGAACTTTTAATCAAATAAATTGTGCAGTAAGTAATGAACCAACGGCAACATTTCTTCCTTACTGGTAAGAGAAACTGAAACATCGGTTGGGGGAGGGGGGTGGAGGTAAATTAACTGGAAGAAAAGAAGACGCGAATAGAGAAAAAAAAACAGAAAATAATCAATTTGATGATCCTGCAATTATGGTATAACTCAAAATTTTCGAGGGCAAATTTGAAAACCATAGATTGGTTTCACAATGTTGCAAAATGACCTTCTTTACATAACAGTATCACATAGCATTCATTAAATTATTTGGTTTCTAACAATTTGACTAGCTCTAAACAAGAAGAAATCGACATAAATTGAATCAAAACCCCGCAATTTCCCGCCCTTAACATGATAAGAATCGAAATTTTTTTGAGCTACATATGATATAACCTAATTCATGTTCAAGGGGTTATATAACAATTATCAAAATTAGCAATGTATCTTAACAGTTTCATTATATATGTTCCAATTATAATAATAATAATAATAAATGTAAGAGAGAGAAGGAAGGAATGATAAAAAGACCTGACGGTGGTGAGGCCAGAATCACCGCAATAGAGGCAACTGAAGGGTGCAGGGGTATCACGGTAAATAGTCTGTTGAATAGGAATGCCCTTTGGGTCTCCGAACACCGCGTTTGAGGGGATCGGGTTCTCTCCGACGTAGAAATGATTCGGCATGGGTGCTTGGTACGCCGGGTGGTAGGGGATCCCGATCGCCGGCTCATCGTTCTTCGCTCCCATTCCCATTTTATTGATCATCAAATCAAACTGACACGTTATTGAATAGATGTATATATATATATATATATATAAGCCCACACGGACGATGGGGCTTGAATATCTATCTATCTGGCTTCGGTTGACTATAAGTGGGCTATATTTTGTTGCATTTGAATATATATGAGTTTCCCACACCGGAACTACTTGGATCATGGACTCACGTTTCAGAGTTTCGGTTTAATAAGTTATTTGTCATATCATTTTTAAGTTAGAATTTAAACTCGTAATTTTGTCTGTGTAATTAGATGTAAAATGGTGTTTATTTAATGAAACACATATTACATGGGTATTTGTGGAATTTTTATAACACCGGAGAGTGTACCTGTAATTAGCCCATATGGCAAAGAGTGTCTGAATTATTCTCCCAAAAGTTTTTACAGTCTTTCGATATAATGTTCAAAAGGACTAGTGCGAGCTTGGAATTTGGAACTCTTTAGAGTCGAAATTGGTTTCATGTATTAACATACTGGAATAAAAAGATATAAAGGAAACATATGTAAGAAATACATTTTATACCCAGGTCGTGAACGTAATATAAAAGGCATAAAATTATGAAAGATAAACGAGTAACAAAATTTAGATTATGATGGGATGGACTGTCCCAAGATAAAATGGTGATATAGCCCCCTGAGATTACATATTTACCCTCACTTTTTATAGTTGACTAAGGGTCAATAGATGGAAGGGAGATACATGCAAAAGAATTGAAACCTCGGGGGGTATATCCAAAAGAATTGAAACGTCAAGGGAGGTATATGCCAATGAGTGAAACTTAAGGGCCTATATGCCAAAATATGAAACCTCAGGGGCTATATGTCAAAGAATGAAACCTCAGGGGAGGTGAATAAAAATTACCCTATAAACAAATGTAACCTAGTCCAAAAATTGATTAGATAGCTTAAAAGGTTTAATCTACGATAAGAACCATCCTGAACCTAATTAAAATCCACTTCTTCATAGATGAAACAGGATTAAACCCATTTACAATTCTCTATATGCAATTGCCAGTCACTTGTGCCCTTAATGTTTAGAGATCAAAAAGGAAATTAAAAAAAATACACAAGTAATAAAGACGTAAATACTGTACAAGAACTTGAAAGCTACACCTTTCCCACCAAAACCAAGCAAAACCCCCTTTTTCATTTTCAAACCTTCAACACTCAAATTCAAATTTTTTATTGAAGTAAGTTAACTGGTTTTAATAAATTATGGTCATTATTCATTCACACCTACCTTATCTTTGATAATTTCTAAACATACATCAAAATTAAGCTTTATTTTTAATCAATAATTATTTTAGTAGAAATTCATAGTTAGGACTTGAAAGTGAGAGTAACATAGGATACAGAGGCTTTTTATGCGTATCAGATATTTGTTGGACATAACTTTTTTCTTGATAGTTCAATATTTGATGCATATTAAATAAAGATAAAAAATATCATGCTTTCAGTTGGTGGATAGGTGTAGCATTTTCATTCATTTAGTTTACTATATGTAAACTGTAGAATTCAACTCCTAAAGAGTTTCATTTGTTTTGTTCAATATTATGTAGTTTTTTACTATTTTGTACATAGCAATGGATATTTCTCATTTTACTTTACATATTTTATTTTTGTGTTTTTATTATTTATTTTTATGTGATTCACTTTCGGGCTGAAAATAAATCTTGATTCCGCCCCTGGTCGTAGGTGGGCATGACCTATATGTTAGGAGGTCCATAGTAAAGTTGTGTTTTTACATGCATGTAAGGTATGTATTCTTAAGACGACGAGCCTACAAGATATCTACGTTCTTACGATTATCTCATTTTGGTGTTTCGTTCATCCTTTTCTGGGTAATTTTCTTCCACCTCCATAGCCCCATGAGGTTTCATAACATATACCCTTCCTGAAGTTTCACTCATTGGCATATACTCCCTTGAGGTTTCAATTTTTTTTTTTTTTTTTTTTTACCATATACCTCCCTTCCATCCATTGACCCTTAGTCATGTATCAAAAGTGAAGGTAAATATGTGATTTTCTTATAGTTTTAAATATTAAAACTTATTTTTGGTTATTAATTTGTTAATTATATTAAACATAATCTATTTATTCTTATAGACTAAATTTCCAAATTAAGTATGATTTATTTTTAAACATAATCCACTTATATTTCTTAAGTAGTTAAAAATTGACACGATTAGGAAAATTATAACTTATGGTCATTGCTTATTTTAAATATTTGTAGAAAATTCTGCAGTATTTTTACTAGATATTATGAGCATTTTATTCTGATGCGCTATTCTTCATGATTATATAGATTAAATGACATTTTATTAAAATATCGATCTTATTAATATGTTACATATGTAAAATAAAATACAGAATAAAAAGAATTTTTCTCAAAATCATATTATTGTTTGGTACAGGAAAAATATGCATATTAATGGACCAATATGATTGAAAATAAATCATACTTAATTTGGATATTTAGACTATAAGAATAAATAGATTCTGTTTAATATAATTAACAAATTAATAAGCATAAATAAGTTTTAATATTTCAAAGTATAACAAAATTACATATTTACCCTCACTTTTGATAGCTGACTAAGAGTCAATGGATGGAGGGGAGGTATATGCGAAAGAATTGAAACCTCAGAAGGATATATGCCTGATAATGGTCCAGAATATTACGACCGTAAAATCAAGAGTTACGATGGTCAACAAACTCGAACCAGGCATGAATCGAACATAAGAAGTCATCTTCGTAGGTTTAGGGTCGTATAGCTAAAGAGCTACAATCGAACAACCACGTGAACGAAAAGGCATTAATGGGTGTCAGAGCTGTCGGCGACTACCAGACAAGCATTAACGATGACCCGTGATGCAGACAACTCTTGAATGAGACGACTTAAGGACGGCCCCTACAGTTGACGGCTCTTAAATGAACAACATTAAAGACGATCCATACGGTCGACGGCTCTTAAATGAGCAGCGTTAAAGAGGACCCATACGGTCGACGACTCTTCAATGAGCGCAATTGAATACGACCCATGAGGTGGATAAGTCTTTAATGACGCCCCTCGTGAGTGACATTAAGACGAGCCGTGTTCGACGGCCAATCAGAAGACGCCACGCGTCAAGCTCGGCATCCTATATATACTACGGTTGTACGGTTTATTTCACCAAGGAAAACAGATTACATTTCTACATTCTAGAGAGAGGTTTTCTGCAAAACACTTTGCTTAGTTCAATCGAGGTACGCTTCATACGAACACTCAGTTCAGGAATAGTGCATTCTTACCCTTCGTTTTATACGATCCTAAGTCATTGTCCTTTTACACCATACACGTCACTCTTATCTCATTTTTACCACACTAATTGATATTACCCTTATCAATGCCAAAATATGAAACCTCAAGGAACTATATGCAAAAGTATGAAACCTCATGGGAGATGGACGAAAATTACCCATCTTTTTCTATAGGCTTTCACATTTCCAACATTTGCAGTCGAATTTAAGCATCAGTTTAATTGCATAATGGTCATTTTATATTAAGTCAACATTGTGAAGCAAGGTAAAATCGAGGAAAGTTCTTTAGGAGATTTGGTATAATTACACATAGAGCAATCCAAGACATGATGCAAAAAAGCCCGGCAGCTCCATTGGTTTTCTCTTCTTATAGCATGCGTTGACTGCTGATGGGAAAAGCTAATCGTGGAGTTAATATTTCATTTTCTACAAGAAAGTATAAGAATAAATTCTTATTCTGAAATGAATTTATAGAATTAATAGTCTAAAATCACACTACAACATCTATTAATACTTTATGGTTCGACTTCGACTCTATTTTTTTTTTTTTTTACAAGGACTTCGACTCTATTAAAATGACCAAAACCGGTCTTAGTAACCAACGCCCCGTGACAAACCTTCTTTTGTAGTATTCCAATACAAGCAACCTAATGTTTAACAAAAAAAATATAAGCAACCTAACATAAACTATAGACACAAATACGAAAATTAGATGTCGGTTAATGATAACTTCATATGGTGTCATGTGCTCTGTCAGAATATTACACAAAATAATAAATAAATGTAAGAAGTTAAAGAAGAAGATTTTTCCTGCGTAATTAAACTATCTAATTGGACACGAGCAAAGGAATTGCTAAGCCCGGGAAAGGAATGACAGAAGTACCAAGAATATGGCCACTATGGCATGTTTCCTTAATGCCCATAATTAACAATATATTTAATTCCATCGTGCAATGTGAGAGCAGAAGGGAATGAATTGGGAATGGCAATATTAAATTTGTTATAATATAGAAGCACGAATATTTATCCACCACTATGAAGAGGAGTACACGATACATCAGAGATTTTAAATATGATTAAAAGGACGATAAATTAAAAAAATAAAAGAGAATAAATGGGGGTCAAAATAATGAAGGGAATAATTTTTGGGGGTGAGGAGAAATCTCTGAGAAAAGAAGGGAAAGTGATGGGTCTTTGGTGTCAGAAAACTTCAGTGAAAGAACTCAGAATAGATTCCACATTCGGAAAATTACGAATTACATAATTGTCATTTTGTGATAGCCCCAAAAAGCCCAACCCCACCTATCTTTTAAGTAGGTAATAATTCCTTTTTATGTTTTTATTGAAATGAAAATGAAAAAAATCAGGTTGTATCATGTATTATGTGTTAGACTTTACATTACACATATATTTCACATAATTAACTGCAGTGGTACATTTTGAAAAGGCTATGGTATTTGTACTAAAGTTATATTTTATTCTCACTTTCATAATTAGCAATAAATTAAGAGTCGTTTTGCAAATATTTATGAAAATACTTTATTAGTCATTCGGCTTACATAGGTTCCATATCTATCAAATCACAATACTTAATTAGTTCTTGATCTCACATCAACATAGCTAAATATAGTTCAAAATCGTGGGAATTTAAATGTCATTCAAATCAGGCTAGCATTAGAATAAATTCAAATTTGATGCAAAATCAGCACGAATAGAAATCGTTTGCATTTCAATTGATTGTTGGCTGAACACTATGGACACTTCAAAAATCTAAATTGTTTCAACTCACAACTATACTTCACCTAACCCTCCTCAACCAAATTAGGCAAGAAAAAAGAACAAAAACAAAGAATTTATACAATCCAAAAAATCCATGTAAATTTTGGAAAACACTTAATAACACATATTAGGTTGTTTGTATAGTGTTAATCCGATCTAATATGCTGTTTAGAATAAAAATTTGAATCGAGCCTATTAATTGGTCTTAAAAACCTCTTATAATTAACTATAAATAGAGAGTTCAATAATCAACTCATGAAAATAGTCCATTTTATCAAATAGAATATACAAAATAATTTTGAAAGACTTCTCTAAATAATTAAAAAAGAAATAATAATAAGGGATAATTACAGCTACACCCCCTGAGGTTTGGTGTAATTACACATACCTCCCCTGTGGTTTGAGAAATTACACATACCTCCCCTGAGGTTTGAAACCTTACACATACCTCCCCTCTACAACTTAAGGGTTGTTTGGGTGTAAGTTATGATAAAATTATGCTTATTATGCTTACACCCCTAAAGTTTGGTATATTTGTAAAAGTAATCCTTGATGTTAGAAAAATTAAAATTAAATACTCCAAATAATTTTAGAAACTACTATATGACTAACTAAAAATAGAAAAAGTATTTAAATTATTTTTAAAATTTAATGTAATCTTAATATTTTTATTATTTTGTAAAAATATTTAATTTCTTGTTTTTGTTTGTTTTTTTATTTCTTCATTTTTATTTTACTTTTAATAATCTCATAAATTTCATTATAGTTCCATATTAAATACTATTACGCGTGCCCACAGAAATTTCAGTTTATCACAACAAAAAAGAAGCATTTGGTAAAATAATAAATATCTATGCAATCTCCGAAAAAAAAGACAAGAAATAGAAAATTCAATTGTAAAAACTCTCATTTTCAATGAAAATTAACAAATATAACATAAATAATCAAGATTTTCATAACCCATTTTAAAAAATGAAGAATGATGACGAAATTACCAGCAACAGTGACAATATAATTATCATCCTTGGATCAGACATGGTCACTGGTTTTATGTAGCAAGTTTTGTTGAACTTTTTGACAAAATAAACAACCTAAATGCACTATATTTAGTGAAACCAATTTTCGGTGTTTTATCTTCTTCTATTACTAAAATAATTGGTAGTCTAAAATTGTAACGAGAACAAAGGCACAAAGATGAGTAGTTAGTTAAGTTTTGACTGAGATTTATTGGAATTGTTTTAAAGAAAAAAACTAAAAGTTACGTGTTTTTATTCAAAAATATATTTTGGATTAGAATACTTATTTTTAAATTTAAATTTAAATACTTTTTATATTTGTAGGTAATAATATAATAGTTTATAAAACCTTTTGGAGTATTTAATTTTAATTTTTCTAACATCAATGATTACTTTTATAAATATACCAAACTTTATGGGTGTAAGTATAATAAGCATAATTTTATCATAACTTACACCCAAACAACCTTTAAATTGAAGAGGGGAGGTATGTGTAAGGTTTCAAACCTCAGGGGAGGTATGTGTAATTACACCAAACCTCAGGGGGTGTAGCTGTAATTATCCCTAATAATAATAATAATAAGAAGGGTTTATCAATTTTGATGCGAAAGTAAAAGATTGGGGGGGGGGGGGGGGGTGGGGGGGGGGGGGGGGGTTCCTTTTTTAAGAGACAAAAAACGCAAATGGCCTTGGCACGGTCTTGTCCCTATTGGTGTCCGTCCTACCTGGTTTTGATTCTTTCACGCGCATCGCATTTGCAACCAACCTCCCACAAAAACCTACACTTAAACAAACAAACCAATTAATAAATAAATAAACAAATCAAAATTGATTTCCTCTTAAAGCCAAAAATTCCACCCTTTTTGTGTTACACTCTTCCATTTCTTCACTTTAACAACCCCCTCTTCTCTTCTCTTCTCCTCTCTCATAAAACATCTTTTGTAACAAAAAAACCCATTTTGTTCTTACAATATTTTAGCTAGGTGTTGAAACAAAAAAATAAAAAATGGGAACACCAAACATGGCCGCCGTAACAGCTTCACTCGAAAGATCCCTTCAAAACTGCTCTTTAAACGGCCACCAACAAAACAACAGCAACACCAACAGCAGCACCAGCAGCAACAGCAATAGCAATAGCAATAGCAATAGCGGCGTTTCTTCAGATTCGCCGCAAAATCAAACAGCACCAGCTTTAGAACTCAATTCACAAGCCTCACTTCCTTATCATTGGGAACAATGCCTCGATTTAAAGGTAACCAAAACAAAATTAAAAAAATTGTGTCTTTTTTAGGAGACAAAGAATTTTTTTCTTTTTTTGAGACCTACCAACATCATTAATATTTATTTGGGTCCATTTATGGCTTGTTTTTTGTTCATTTAATGCTGTGTAAAAAAAAAAAAACCTTAACAACAGATCTTGGATCGAAAAGGGTTTTTAATGTTGGGTATTAATTGTACTGTGTGTGTTCATTTATGTCTTCAAACTCGTTACAAAAAGTTTAAAGACTCAATCTTTTTTGTTTTTGCGATGTTGATACTTTTTTTTTTGTATGCTAAAACGACGACAGACGGGCGAGATTTATTACATAAACTGGAGGACGGGGATGAAGGTGAAGGAGGATCCTCGTAAAATCGGCAGCGATTACTTGTCGGAAGACGACAGCAGTGGTTACGACAGCGAAGGGTCTTCGTCGGAATCGTCGCCTTCTTCTTCCAGGGAGCAGTGGAGTGGCAATAGCAAAGAGAATTGTTATTATGAGGAGAAGAAGGAGAATATTAATAATAATGATTCTGGCAATAGCAATAGCAGTAATGTGCTTGTGGTGGGAGGGTGCAAGAGCTGTTTGATGTATTACATGGTGCCCAAACAGCTGGAGATTTGCCCCAAATGTTGTGGTCAACTCTTGCACTTTGATCGATCTGAAAATGGCTCTTGTTGAATTTTTATCTTTTTTTTTTTTTTTTTTGTTTTTGGAAATTATATTCTTTTTTCTTTTTTTTTTTTGGAGATTTAGGTGGTAGATGGTGTTGGTGTTGAGTGTGAGATGTGGAATTATTGTTCGAAGGAGAATCGTTATTATTATTGTTGTTGTTAACTTTTTTGATGATTTGTTTTTGTTTCTGTTAATTTTCGTGTTCTTTTCCTGCAATTGTGTGGTTTGTTTTGATTGTTATTTGTGGATTTAAAGTTGCGTTACGACTTACTAGTGATTTAAACTGGGCAAATATATAAGAAGTGTCGCTCAAGAGTAACATGAAAACTGAGAGAATTAATGTAAATTGGTAGGGATGATTATTGTTTAGTGTGGTTTTTTTTTTTTTTTTTTTTTGTGATCTATTTAGTGTTAACATTCTAATTTGGCTTCTAACTATCAAAACAGAAAAAAAATAAATAAAAAAAATATGGCTTCTGTGTACAGATTCCAAGCGTTAAAAGAATATGGTTCAAAGTTGCGGGTTTGTTCTATGAAACAACTAGTAGCAATCTTTCCATGGGGAAAATGCATAAAACCTCTTCATGTTTTTGAAAATTTGAATGAAATTCTCTTGTTGTTTCATAAACTCAGTACAGAATTTCTGAATTTGTACAATCCCATTGTCGTTTTAAATTTTTTTGCACGAAAACCCCTTGTAACTTACTTAGTTTCAAGAAAAGGGAATTTTGTGTTGAGTTTATAAAACCACAGGGTTTTACTCAATTAACAAATCACAATGGAGTTTCTTACATATTTTCGAAACCAAATGGAGTTTTAGGTTGACTCCCCTCGTTTCGATATATATAATAGTTGTTAATTTACAATGGAGCTTTAAGGTTATGCAAAGTTTTAAGTTTAGTTTGCTTAGAGTGCAAATAGAAACGATTTGATATTTTTTGAGGAATTATTTTTTAGAAACTAATAAGATGTTTTAATTTACAATGGAGCTTTAAGGTTATGCAAAGTTTTAAGTTTAGTTTGCTTAGAGTGCAAATAGAAACGATTTGATATTTTTTGAGGAATTTTTTTTTAGAAACTAATAAGATGTTTTGTTGCTTTTTGAGACGTATAAAAACTTTGATCTACTGTTTACACTTCACAAAGTCTTGTACACAGCTTTTCTCTCTCTGTCTCTCTATATACCCGGCCCCTTTGAAGATTAAGATAAAACTGTTTTTTTTTTTTTTCTCAATGCAGCTTAGAAATGTTTGGATTAGTATCATCTTTCTTAAGATAATTTTTTGATAAGGAAGACCTTTAAACGGATCGAAAAAAGGGGGATGTAGTTGAGGGAAAAATATATTTTTAGTGGCTGCCTGGCTGGTTTGTTCCGAGTTTTAGAACGATGCTACGAGGTGCCGATGACTTCAAAGCTTGATTAATTCATGAAAAAGAAAATAATAGAAGAGAAGAATATCATTGCCCTTTTAATATGTTATTCATCAGGGAAAAATTAATCCCTCCATGATGTTGCATTCCTTAAAGTCAATACCACAATGCATTAATATATAGAGCATGTAACATCATCGGACACCCCGGCGTGGTTTGACTCCAAAATCATTTTTTATTTTTTTAGTAATTACCCAAAAAACAAATCGTCCATTTGCCAAGTTGTTGAATAATCTAAAGCTCACTTATGATAATTAGTTATTCATGGTTCTTAGAGAAGCAGAATAAAACTATTAATGATAATTGATGGTTATCTTTTTCTATTTCATCTCAACGATATCCTATTAATTACACACGATTCATAAGTATTTTGTAGAATGAAAAAGTTAGCAAATTTAGATGGCATTTGCAAATGCTTATAAAAAGGTTTATTGGCTTTTATAGTCCCAAAAGCACATTTTCAGTGATTAAAACCATGGCTTTACTTCTGCTTGTCTCTAAAAAAAATCAGAAAAAACACAAGCCACAAAAGTATGCACCATGGTGGTTCTCCAACTGCTTTTGAATTTATGTTATTTTTAAAATAAAATTCACTTCTCATTTATTTTTACAAATACCTAATTAATACTTTAAGTAGCTTTTTAATAAGATTCACAAACACTTGCTTTTTATCAAAAGTCACTTAAAATGACTTTAAACAAAAATAGTGAACAAATTCCTTTTATAAGCTCTTATAAACATACTATCTTTGAACTGCGGATTTTAGCTTCACCAATTTCCTTTTTTTTTGCACAATCTTGATTTTAAAGAGTAAAGATAAAGTCGTCTTTTGAAAATGGAACTGATTGTCTCCCACTTCTTTTCATGATTTATATTCCACAGAAAATAATTCAAAATGGTTCACTCAAATTGTAATCATTACATTTTGGGTGGGATTGACCTTAGATTTCTAAAGAATCTGGTATTTGTCAACTAGCAAAAAGCAAGAAATTTCTCGCCATCATATATGGCTAGAAAAATATCAACTCAAAATTTGCTCGTGATTTTAGGGGGATTTTTCAGCCGTAATCATATCATTTGACTTTATCTTTTTACTATAATTACAGAGGTTCCGTTAAAATACTAATCGCTCTACACATGTGGTTTCCTATGTTTTCACTTTTTGCTCTACTTAGTGGCATTTGCAAACTCATATATATGGAAGGTGTTTTCAAAATCTTCTAGAAACTTGAAATTTAAAATTATTTTATTTAAAAATAGGCCAGTAAGTTAGAGGTCCATCCGTATGAGCTTTGAAATTGCAAAATTCTTTATCTCTTAATATTTTTTTTATAAGCCAAAAGGTTAGGTTTACAAGCACCACGTGCAATAGTGCATACTCAATTTTTTATTTTTTTAGTTTTTTCTAAGAGCTTACAAACACACCCATGAAGTATTCTTCTTTTGTCTGATTGTAATCGGTCTTCAAAAGGTTAACATGAAAAGTAGAAAAAAGCAAATTAAGCAGTATATAATTTCAGAAATAGAAGAAGAGATGAGGTTGAACTACTAGAAAAAGAGGGAGAAAATTACATTTTTGATAGCCTAATTTGGCACCCTTTTTTTCATACCTTGATTAGGCAGATCACGATTTTAGTACCCTAATTTGACAATTTTTTCAATTTTGGTACTCCGGTGGTTGCGATTTTAAAATTTCATCGTAGTTTTTCATGTGAGGCTAAATTTGGGGGTTTTGTCCTCAACCAAACTTTCAACTCACCCACTTGCACCTTGGATTTTATTTTTTTTTTTTTGTTTTTTTATTTTCTTATTTTCTTCCACGTGACGTCCAAGATGGTAAATGGGAGAGTTGGGCGGTTGACTGGGATCAAAATCTCCAATTTAGTCCCATGTGGAAAATTTCAGCAAGACTTTGAAACCACCGCCACCGAGGTACCAAACTTGAAAAAATTGCCAAATTAGCTATGGTACCAAAATCGTGATCTGCCAAATTAAAGTATGAAAAACGAAATATTGTCAAGCGGGTATAAAACATGCAATTTTCCCAAAAAGAGGCATGCTTTAATTTGACAAATTGTAAATATTGTTTGAAAGTTTTGAAACCAAACACGAGCGTACAGTTACAAAAACCCTTGTTTGTAGCTAATAGATTTTGACAACTCAGGACAACAAATAAGCAGAAAGAGAGATGACATATATGTATATATACATATATATATATATATATAAATGTGTGTGTAAGTTTATATATTTTTATATATTATATATTATATATGTGGAGGTTGCATGGTCCAGTTGATAGGATAGGCTGGGGTTAATGAGAATGAAATATGAGATGGTAATTAGAGTGGGACTTATGAAGGACAACAAAGGAAATGTTTGCTTCAAATTATATGACAGAAAAAAGGAATCTCGGGCAGAAAGGTTTATTAGAAAGTTGTGCATATAAAGAGGAAACACCATAGCACACAGAGAGAGAGAGAACATGAGAGGTACCTATCTCTATCCTTATTGGCACACACATTGTCCCAATCCATCAACATCTCTATCTCAATCAGTTGGTCAAAGACAAAAGGATTCTCACACACTTACATGTGTATCTGTGTGTTGTCATACCCATACACAAATACTTGTTGGGCTTCTGTAGTGGGGTTGGGGGTGGGGGAGTAGGTGAGAAAATTACATTATATACTCAGGTAAACTACAATGTTCTTTGTGGAAATTAAAGCATACACTTATCATCTAAAGATCGACTCAATATACACTCAACGTTTCTAAGTGACTGAGATAGTTTCAAACTTTCAATACTCTTTACTGCTAGAAAAAGAGAAGGATTTTTTTGACAAAGCACCACATGTATAATGGAAAAGAAGCACACAAAAAAAAAAAAAAAAGAATCTTGTTAGAAAAATTCATTCTCTTTGTATTTTGCTCTAAGTTGCAAAAGTAGAGAAATTCGTGTGAAAAAACATGCAAAAAACCATCTTAGGTTTTGCGTATATAGCAAAAACTATTCTGTAAAAAATAGACAAGAATCCAGTACTCCATTTGTATGATGCTAATTCTTCACATGTAAAGTTCTTTTGCTATTACTCAAGAGAAAAGATCACTTAGGTGGTGTTTGCAAACAGTTAAAAAAAGCTAAAACCTGTTTTATTCTTATTCAAACACTTCTAGAGTGTGGTTAAACAAGTTAAAATTACACAGTATTTTATTTAAGCTGAAATAACACATAATTTATAAGTTGATGCGTATCTGCCTTTAGCTTGAGGATGGATAAATTAAGATATAAATAAATATATTCTTTTCACACATCTTTCCTCAATGAACACTTAAGAATGAACATAAATTATCACATCTACAAAAATATTTTTATTTGTTCAAATAAATTACTACAGAAAAATCTTGTATAGTTAAAAAGTAAATCCATGTTATGTATAAAAATATAATTGATAATGTAATCCTTAAAATACTAAGCTATATTAATATATAAAACTCATGTAATGGTCCATATTAAAATATAATACAAAACTTTAATTGAAATAGAAATAATCCTTTTTCGTTCATGATAAATTACTTAATCTTTATCAAGTTGTAAATTTGTTTATGATTATAAAATCAAACAGAGATAACACATTAGTTAATGATATGATAGTCAATTTATGAGAGAATTTAAAGACACTAACTTTTTTCTTCCAAACACTATTACAACTTTTTGTGAGCTTTTAGAAGTTTTTCTTAACACACTCAAATTATGATTGAATGGATATACTTTTACAACTTTAGCTTGAAGTATCAGCTTTTACTTTTGAAAAATAGTTTGCATGCATGCTCCACTTTAACCCCAGAATAAAAAAGTTACTTTTTTTTGGCACTTTAAGTACGCGTAACAATATATATACAAAACTGAGCACTATGTTCCCAGTTAATTTTCAGCTAGTTTCTCCACTGAAAGAAATTAACAAGTACCTAGCATATATGCATGTGCCTCTCTCAAAGGTATTATTGTCTAAAGATTTTTTAAGAGGAAAAATTGCAACATTCTTCACTTATTACTGGATAAAATACTACATCGTTTTTCTTTTTTGCATTAAGTTATATTACATTAGAATAAATAACTATTTTATAATTTAAACACATATCTGGAATATTTATCTCAAATATAACTACGTACAAAAACTTAACACATAAACAAACTAAACACCTATCTCAACTTATAAGTTACGTGTAGCATTTTACCTCCCAAAAAATGAAAAATGTTGCACTTTTTTTCTCCTAAAAAGTGTTTGAACCATCATTAATTCAAGGCACATACTCAATTTTTGTGTGGATAAATGTTTTTTTTTTTTTTTTGATGAATATGTGGATAAATGGTTGAAATTTGAAAGTCAGCTAGGAGGACAAAGTGATCAATTTTTGTATTTTAAGGGGTAAAATGGCAAAAAATATTTTTGGGGCGTTAAGTGCTCCAGAAGAAGTATTTACGCTTCAATATAGGGGAATTTTGTTTTTATTTTTGTTGCATATTTTCGTATAAGTCACAGGAGGTTTTTCCTATTAGCTGATGATAGGGTGGGGGTCCACGACTACTGCTATGAGTTTACAGGCAATTTTTGTTGGTTGCACTTTTTATCTGTTGAAATTGTTTGCGAGTGGGAGAATCTCTACCTGTCTGTCGTATTTGCTTTATCTATGCACTTGTTTCCATCTCTAACTTTGCATCTTTTCATCACACTGAAAGTATCATATTTTCTAACCTCGACTGCACATTCAACACATATTTTTTTCTGACTCATCTCGACCCAATTTTTAACTCAACCACTACTATTTATTTTTTATTTTTTTGGGTTTTATAAAAAAGAAACTGAACGGTATATATTATCTTATAAATTGCATATATATTTTGTTCTGCTTCTTGTCACCAAGTAAATAGTTGAAGCTTATGGAGGCCCATTATGTGCGTAGCCCAAACCTTTGAACATATTGACATCCAATTTACATACTAAGACCAGTGGGCTTTGCCTGGTGGTGCAGTGAGAGATTTTCTGGGCTTGACTTTTCAGGGCTGAATTTAATCTTCACAGATATTTTTACGTCAATTGTTGGTAGATGGGGTTTATAGTTATACATTCGTTCCGAGAATCATATGTTTCAGAATATTTGGCTAAGTGGGTATCGATGCACATATGCAGTGGTCCGATCCACTTAATGCATTTCATATTCATAAAAACAAAAATAATAATTCATATTCATATTCACATATTTTAAGATGTAGACGGTCGAAATCCTTTTATGTTGTAGAGTATAGAAAACTATTTGTTTTATATTTTAATTATTATAATGATATATATATATTATATATAATTTTTTTATAATTAACTACACACAAGAGAAATGAACAATTGCAAAGACGTATGTTAAATTTAAGAAGACGCGTTCAAGATAAAGAAAATCGTTCCAATATCTTTGAATGTAACTGTACTTATAAATAATAGTTTTCTTATTAAGTATAGGCTAATTTGTTTTCTCCTCCCACATGTCTTACAATGTCTCTGACTTTCTTACTCTTTTCTTGACAAATTGATTGGGAAAAACTAACATAATGTCTCACTAATCCGAACATTTGATGAATCAAAAATTAAATATGGGCACCATGCACCAACTCCCTTTAATATAAACAAAGTGTGATAGATCATAGATGCGACCGCCGTCAAAGGCTCTTCAATACTACTAAAAATATGGACCCGTGAGAAACGACTACCATTTTTTATATCACACATTGTATATTTATATTTCTTTATGTCACACTTCTTCATATAAAAATTATAAACCAAACTCTATAATCATAAACGGCGGATTGTGATATGTAAAACTAATAATTAAAAAAGAAATATTATGTAGTGAGGATTTTGGCCGAGATTCGCTCCTTGAAACTTAAGAGATCATATGGTGGGTCCTAGAATTTCATATATTCTGAACAGGTAGGTCGTTAACTTAGCACTTATCATGATGGCAAGTCATTAAGAATTTCGATGCAACAAGGTAAACATGGTGATTGAATAAAAGCTTTGAAAATTGAAAAGTCAGGCGAGATCTATGAGTTGGAATGTTAATATGGAGCACTAGAGTTGTTTACCCACTTTCATGGGCATGGAAAAAATTATGATCTGTTAGTACTGCATTGAATTTGAAAGTTTCAAATATTCAAAAAGTAAACTTTGCCTTTTTTACATTTATGAAATTGCATTCTAGATAATAATAGACACTTCTGTTTTATAATAGTGCAATGTGATAGTATCATTCTTGAATGTGTGTAACAAAATATACATTGTACGATTCATGAAATACAATTTCAACCCAATTGGAACTTTCCAACTCCACTAAAGATTCACAAAATCGAATGGACTTATTAGAAAAATGCAAAAGAAAAAAGAGAAGAGAAGTCAATGATGTACGTTTTTGAATACTAGCTCATTAAGTACAGCGACTAGTTGAAAATCAAAACGACATGTGGAACAAATTAATTATGTATGCATGCGACATGCATGGATATATTCCTACCACAAACCTTTGTTCATTACGCTCAAATACAACTATTCTATGTGGAAGCACCAATTTGGACAAAATATAGAATTGCAGACGTGCACTCATGTCTAAGATATACTAGATCCGACTTTGCGAAGCAGAACTAATGCTTCACCAACTAAAGTAAATCTCATCACCCACATTCAAAAATATGCACTACAAAATAAGATTGGTTTTGAAAAAAAATATTTTTTTAAAAGGACTATCAACCTAAGCTCTCGCGTAATTTGTAAAATCTGCATATTTTGTTTATTGTATAAAATTTTCTTGTAATTTTAAAAACACTACACACTCTTTGTTCCTTCAAATTCTATTGTACCTCTATTATCTTTTGTTAAATGACTAAATTGTTCATATTTACTATTTCGAAAGACATATTATCTTTCAATTTCTCAATGATGATACATATCCCCCCATACACTTAATTGTCACCACTCACCGCTCTCCCACCTGCACTATTCTCCTGTCACTTGACACTACAACCTGATACTTGTTACGCGCCTTTTATAACACTTGACACCCTTCTTACCTGCATCACTCCATATAATAGTTAAGAGATTCTAAGCATAAAAGGGGCTTCTTTCCACTAGCACTTCTCCTTTTATTTCACTCACACTCAATCGAACTAATCGGCAGAGCATGCATATTCCCTTAGTGGGATACGTAGACATGGATCCTTTGGGTCTAGTCGTACTTCAAACCAAACCCCCATCTCTAAAACAAATTTCTTCGATCTTGTGTTGGACTGTCATGCCAAGTGTTTGGGGTGTTTGAAATAAATACTTTTTAGAGTAGGTCGAACATTGGTGTAAGACCCCCAAAAAACCCCACTTCATCATACAAAATAGAGAATTGTATTCCAACATGAAGAGGATTTCATGCGGGCTCTTCTAAACCATAGGGGGTTTTGTGTTAATACTACTAAGGGATGTTTAGAACATATTAATTAGGAAAAAAAATGAAAAGAAACGCAAGCTCGTTCTCATCTAGGACGAATATAAGCCACTCGTTCTCACGTAAATATTTTGTATAAAGTATTTTAAACTATTAGAAAGTTTAAACAATTAACAAACTGTATAAAGATTTGGTACAAGTTTGCAAACACACGTGGGTGTTATGTATTTTTCCTTTATAAACCACGTAAACTTTTTGACAAAAGTTGCGTATAGCATTTTTCTCGCGATGAATTGAGTGCGAGGGTTTTGCACTTGATTCATTTTCACCTTTTAAACATCAATCTTCAATTCACAGGTATTCTCTACTTTATCATCTCAAATTCTTTACTTAATTGAAACGTCCGTGTATGGCCTGCTTAATCACAAAATTGCTGTTTTTTAAAAATAATGGTTATTAAGACGACAACCCAGTCCATTCAACTTTCCATTATGAGGACGATTTTGAAGTGAAAAATAAACATAGTAAAAGTTACCGTGACAAATGTTATCATGGAAAATTTAATTTCAACACGTACATATTATTATGAAATATTAGTTAGCTAGACTAAATGTTGCTTAAGTACTGAAAGTAACTAGAATTGATTTTACTATATCATGCCCTGATTGAAGGTTCATTTTTCATCTGATAGAGCAACTAACTTTTGATGCATGCAATATTGGAAAATTTATTGAGTTATCTTAAAGGAATAGTAAAGTATCAATTGTTGAAAGTTACTATATCAAATTGACAAAGTGTAGTCAATAAGGCGGAAAACCTATCTAAGAAATTAAAGAAATTAAACCCTCACTATCCCATTATTCATCAATAAGAAAAAGAAAAAACCCTCATTATCCCATCGATTATTTAGGTGCGGGCCAGGGTGGGAGGTTCGTCCATATCCCTTAAACTATGAACTAATTGACAACTACATCCACAAACTCCATAAGTGTGTCAACAATTTTTATTGAGTTTCTTCCAACTTATGCACAAACTCATTCAACTCGTGATGTTAAGTGAGTGAGCAGATTCAATCTGTTATTAGGTACATAAGAATCTAACTTAAGTATACGTTTGTCTTATCATTTTTGTATACGAGCTTAGGGATAAAACGCCCTTAAAAAAAATAAAAAAAAATAAAAAAGAAAAACAATTGAAGGAAAAAAATGGTGTAAAGGGTAATTCTTCAAACGTACACTAGTGACTTCTCAATTACAAAATTTGATTGATTCTAGTCAGGAACGCTGCGAATTTTCTATTTCAATTTTAATCCACAACTTCTCGTATTGGTTATGAAAATAATGTCGAAAATTTAATGTACACCATAACTAATTTATTTACATAATATTTTTTCTAAATAATAGATGTGAATTAGAAACAAAATAATGAAGAAAAGGAAAGAATGGACCCCTTCTAAATTATGGTGGATGGTTATTTTACCTCTTAAATTTTATCGTAAAAAATCTACTTTTTCCTTTTTCTTTTAATATTAACGAACATTTTCTGAGTAAGAAACATTTTTAAAAATTCCAATGTGGTGTCAAGACCCACAACTATTACTTGGATTTCAGTTTGAACTTTCAGTGGATGAAACTTGATAGGCCCCCAACTCTACAGTCTATACCCCGTGAGTCCACCATCAAATCAACTATCCAACACTAATTTTTAACGTGGCACAACTATTCAATTGGATTCAAAGATTCACCCTCTCACTAATTAATATTGCAATCACATATTTCAATTTTGTGATGGCACTGTTATTTCGTGTACTTTCTTGAATGTCCACGGCACGTGTTTATTGCATCATGCATACTCGTTTACTCCTTACTCGATCAATGGATGGTCGTTAATTGCACAATTAAAATCAACTTTTTCGTGACTTAGAAATTATGGGTATTTGCATATCCAGTGTTTTTGGTTAGAACTTAGAAAATCATTTTTAAGCTAATAAACACCACAATCTTGAAAGTGATATATATGTGTCTTTAACTTATGGTAGCCTTTTCAAATTAAATAATTTAAATCTTCAGCAACTTGATTATTATTCAAACACTTCAACTTATGGATTAAAACTGGTTTTAAAAATTAATCAAATTATAAACATCAAGTTTTTGATAAATGTTTATAAAGAACCTAAATTAGATAAATAAGTTCCAATCAGCGAATGAGTAATCGTTCTTAGAAAAACATTATGTGATACTAAATGTAGTTAGTAAGAAAATTGGAAGTTATGTATCGAGACAAAAGCATATGCAGTATACCATCCGTACTATATATCGATTGAAACCCAAAAGCAATCGTATTTATACATACATTTTACTTACACACAGAGAGAGATATGTTTCCCACTTTCATATCAATTGTTTTGAAATATGTTAAAATAATAATAGTAATTTGATCATTCATGCCAACACAAAACAAAATAAATACTAAATTAATAGTTTTTTTTTTAATTTGATTTGACACCAGGGTTATAATAAATAACTCCGTTGATTCCCTCAAATGCGCGCACACACACACACACACACACACACACACACACATATATATATATATATATATATATATATATATATATATATATATATATATATATATATATATATATATATATATATATATATATATAGTATATACGGAAAGAACATTTCAGCATCCACTTACTAGATCTCATAATTACACTTATTAATTACATGGTTAAGTTATATTCAAATTATACACATTTTTATTAACAATAAAAAATAAATATTTTTGATCTCCTTCAAAGCGGATTGGGTTGCCTCAATGTTAGAAAGACTAGTCAAGTGCCGTGAAGTAATTGATCTGATATTGCCATTTGCCTGCATGCACCCTCCCACATCCGCCTAATGCGCTCTAGCTTCCGTGATTTATGAGTAGCACTACTCCTTTGTTTCCGCTAAATAATAGTGAAATACGTATTTTACAACGGAATTGACAAAGTCACGATACCATCTTTTTAAAATTTCTTTTAGGTCAAATTTTGTACCAGATTGTGTGTTTACCGAACGATTTCGACGCATATTAATTATCTTAACAATCTATTCCTCAATTAAACCTCGATACGTTTTATTTAAAAATTTTGTCTTACATTATTAAACATGTTACAGTTCTTAATTAAAAGAAAAAGAATAATAGGAAATTTGATCACATGCATGAAAACAAGTATTGCTGCCGCTGTTTTCCGCCCCACGTTTCGGCCAATTTTTATGACTATATTGATCAATTTACTAACGTGACCTTTCTCTCAATTTCCACGTGCATAATTTTCTGTTTGCTAAAAGTATACAACAGATGTACAAAATACAACATGAATAGTTAGGCGCTATGCCAGCCCATTCTCATATATAACCTGTGCAATAATCCACCATTTTAATATCCAATAAAAGAGATTAATTTGCAATTTAAAGAGGAAGAGAAAAAGAGAAAGCAAAACAAAAGCCATGGCGAGATCAGCCTCTGAACTTGATTTTTTCAACATGGAGAAGGAGAATAAGAGACTATGTTCTTCCACTAAGTCTCCAATTTTTGAGCGCAGAAGAAGCTTTCGTGGTTTGTACTTTTTGCTTCATTTTGCATATACATCTTTGATGATTTTTTATATAACATTTTGATTTTTTATTTTATTTGTGTGTAGATATACAAGGCGTTATATCAAAGATAAATCCAGAAGTTTTGAAGAGTGTTATTGCGAATGCTTCAGTTCCTTCTACTCCAACTGAAGAACTTACTCCAATATTGCCAGTTTGTGATCCAACACTCAGGTTTCTATATTTAATATTTTCATGCATTTCACATGATCAGTGAATCTTTATTTAATAATACATACGGCTTGTTAAAGTATTTGATTGAATTCTTTGTTTTTGTTCTTGTTGTGTGAGTAGGCTAAGTTGCGGGTTCGAGAAAAATGATGAAACTGCTCCAATGACGATTTTCTACAATGGAGCCGTTGCTGTTTTTGATGTGTCTCCATTTCAGGTTACCTCCTGACATTCTCGGACAAAATGAATTTCTTACAAACATCAACTTCTCTTCAATTACTCATGTGTTATGCCAAATAGATAAATTACATTCATGTGAAAAATAAATAAGTAAATTACAATTAGACTACACCTCCACGTGCTCACCTCTAAGGGTAATCTTCTACTTTTTAAAATTATATGTGATAATTTATCTATTTATTTTTTAATGGGATAATTTGTTAATTTTGCATAACACGGGGTATCTTGCCAAAGCGTCTTATAATTATAAGGGGAACGAATAAATACCCTTATGTTTTATAACTTCTTCAGAACTTCCTTGTGTTATTAACTTATTATTATCTTTACTTAGGAACTTCCCTCACGTTTCTTAAAACCGCATGGAACCCCTTTTAACAGAAATATCTAACAAATGTTCAAATAAATTTGAATTTCAATTTTACCCGTTTCTGGTTATGACAAATAAGGTTTATTGGTGCATGATTTTTTGATAAAAAAAAAAAAAAAATTTAGTGCAAAAAGTAATGAGAGAGTTTGAACACATTTTTTATAACAAGAGTTTGGTGCAGGTCATTGCGCTGAAGTTTTATGCATTTTTACCTACTAGAGAATATATGATGGTTACTAAATTAATGGTGCGCAGGCACAGGATATTCTCAAGCTTGCTGAGGAAGGAGTGGTAAAATCTGCTAATTCCTCGTCCTATAGTTTACATGAGAAAGAATATCTCCTGGAAAATCTCAATGGTTAGTTTTATTAATTTATTATTTTGTTATTTTTTTTCCAAAGTTTTCGTTTTGGTTAGTTTTATTAAAATGGTTATTTGGTTTGTTTAGATTTGCCAATAGCACGGAAGAAGTCCTTGCAGAGGTTTCTGGAGAAACGAACAGGAAGGCAAGTATACGTTATCTTTGTTTCCTTTTTTCTTTTTCGTTTTCTTTTGCCTATTCTCTTAAATTGATAAAAGTTTTGCTGCAAAATCTTGGAACCATGCGTCGGACCCAAAAGTTTACTTTCACTTTAATTAAATTTGTTAGAGGATGAAATTTTTTAAAAATTAAGCGGATTGTTTACAACCACTTTAGCATATTTTCGGCAAAAAAAGGTATAAAACGTAATCTCCACAATTTGTGCCATAAAGGACGCGTTTTCTCCTCATCTTATATCAATGATGATGACAACCATTTTATTTGCAGAACGTGTGAGATTCTCCTAATTATTTTTGCTTTTAAGGTCCCAAACTTGTAAGAAACTAAAAGATTTTTGTTTCACTACAAAATAATGAGATTCAAATTACTTAAATAGTCTCAGAATAACATAGAACTAACATTGTAAACTATCTCAGCACCGACCATTATTTATGGCGTACCGCCCTCTTGAAAATGGTCAAAAAGTACAATGAAGAGCAAATAACGTGCATCACGCTTTCATTTATTAAATTGTTATCATTTGTATATACTAATTACTTGTTGTCCTTATGTCCGACACGTCTCCTTATTACAATAAACTAGGAACTTAACTTTAATATAAACTGGATTTTGAATTGATTTGCAGGTCAATGATGGCGTCCCCCGTATGACCTCTCCACCAACATTTCCTAATCTGGCCAGAGTGCATCCAGCAAAAAATATTAATTAGCGTGCTTGCAATATCATATGGAATTAAAATATTTGGAAGCTATTATATAGTTAATTAGAAATTTGGAATCTTTTATTTATTAATTTATAATACTGCATTGTTGACATATAGTCAAATTGAAAACAAAAACCTTTCATAAAGAAATGTCACGAAGCTGGAAGGGCAACAAATTTAGCACGTTTTTAGTACCGAATCTGGGTCCCCGCCCTTGTTTCCTCCCACTTTCGTGTATGGTTAGGTATTTGTTTGCGTCAAGTTAAAGGCTTGCACGTTTTATTTGTGTCACAGTTAGAAATACTATTGCTACTTTTTTACTTTGATATTAGCCATGTAATTCTGACAAACATTCTAGTAACGAATGATAATTCTCATTTTGTTACAATTGACTATAGTATTTGCACGACGTGTATGCATGGACGAAAGTTTATTTTCTTTTTCTCGAAAACCACCGAAACGTTTCCATTTTGGATTATGTGGAAAAGAAACATACGATATTTTCTATATTTATTGTGCGCATAATTTATACGAAATTTTCGAAACATATCGAAAAGATCTCGAAACATCGCGAAAAGTTTATAATATTTAGAACACCGAAACACACTATCGAAACGAAACTTTGATCCATGCTTGTACGATATATTTTTGTTTAGGTTGGTTTCCTATCAGTTAAAAGGATAATTATGATAATGCGTTAACAATAAAATAAACTAAACGAAAGTTAGAACTGTGAGGAGTGAGGACTAGTGAGGTGAAATTTAATTTGTTGCACCGTCAACATACGTGCACAATGGTAGGCAACTTATAATGAGGTGGTGCCGTGGACGTAAAAGACCAAGTTCCGTAGCGGATGCAAAAAATAATTACTCCACTTTAGGAGTGTTGATGGTTGGTTCGACCAAACTTTATTAAAACATTGATACTCAGCTACTCACACTCAACAAAAGCAAAAATATTATTAAGTAGATAGAAGATTCATCATTCATGCTAAACTGCCTTACCTTATGTTGAACGCCATTTGAAAAATTATTATTATTGAGTCTCTAAGATCTTAAACTAAATTGCTAATTTTTCTCTTCTGCATATGAGGTCTATATACTTGAACAAACTCCTACACACATCGTTTCAAAAAATACGAAAGAAAAAAATAATAATTTACATCTACATGCATAAGAAAAAAGTAAAGTCACGAAGTCCACTTCACTTGCAATATAGATTCCAATCGTGTTTCATCTTTTTGAGTAGTCTATTACTTTTTTTTTTTTTTTTTTGAAAAAAATGATTATGTGAATCTTTGAAGTCATACTAGTTACTTTTTTTATTTTACTAAAAAGGTTCTTCTGCTGGGTTGATCTAAATATTGGATTTTACAATTAAAATGTAGCATATTAAGGTTATTAATCAACATATTAAAATCCTTTCACACAAAAAAAAAAAAAAAGATCAACATGTTAAAAGGATATTAATATATAGATTTTAGGGTATGATCCAACAAGCTGAGTTAATCTTTTAACTTTAAGAAGCTTACTCTTGATTGAGCTGGACCTGGGTCCAGAAGAAAGTACGATAAGTCGATGCAGATCGAACACACTGGGCCTGAAAGTCATATAAATTTGTACAACAAGAGCCCGTCCCATTAACTCGGAGGAAACAAGGGCCCATACTAATACCACTACTGGGCCTTTATCCATACTTGTCCAACGAAATGGCAGAAAGAAATATGCTATTATCAATTTGTTTACCAACTTATTATAGCTTATTTTATGGAGAGCTGATAATCTATAAGTTTCACTTCCACAAATCCTTAATTATAATCTGAAATTCATGCAAGAGTTCTTCTTCATTTGCTTCATATAATATTAACCATTTATGTGATTGCTTTGCAGATCCATATGGCCTTAATATTGCACGAAGTAGTCCTTGGAGATTATAGTTTTTACAGCATGAGCAAATGAAGTACTATATATTAGATTCCTTTTCTCATGAACACAACAAAAGTGTTCTCCTTAACCAATTCCGAATATATAAACATTCGGTATCTGGTAAATTTCTATTCATGTAAAAATCTGGACCATAATTTGTTCGCACAGGCTTTTTCTTTACTCAAACATCTAACTATTAGCCTAAAAAGTTTAAGCTCCAGTGTTTCACTTAAAGATATATCAATTGATGTTGGTTCTACCAAAAGATATTCTGATATTATATCATGCTTAGCGTTTTCCTGATTCGGAAAAAGGGTGTTAAGCAAGTAAGAGACACTATCAAAAGTTTAAAGAACTATTGCATTAAACTACACATCATGTTAGAGCTTTACATGTAGCACATTATCTCCTTATTAATTCCCCCTGATAAAATATCATCATTAAATGTTCTTGACTTTGTTTTGCTGACATTTCAAGCATGGCAATCCACACACTGATCATCTAGCCAAATTTTGAGATGTTTTAATTTGGATATTGTTGATGTAACATGATCCGCCTTAATTCGTTCATTAATTATAGATTAATGGATTCTAATCATGATCCCATGCATCTTTGCCGCATTGAAAGCAATAGCATATCTTACAGTATGGTGTACTGTTATAGTCATGCTGAGGAAGTGAAGCTGAAAGACCAACCAAAGATTTTGAGAGTCAAGTGTGTATTATTGCTACCTTAATCACATGCCAATCTGACCATAGATCAGTATAGCTATGAAATTTAGGCCGTGTTCAGATATTCTGCAATGAGTAAAGTTAATTAAGTTATTCTTGTGTTGTATGAGAAGATAAAAATGTTATCCACCAATGATTTACCTGCAGATGATCGAGTACATCTATTACATCTCGTGTAACTTCAAATGCTACGACGATATTATCTATTATAATGTTGAATATCTATTGATGAGAAGATTAATAGATATTTATTGTTACATAATTTTGGAAAAGTCTATGTAGAACCAAATATTCAATATGTCAATAACGCTAGTTAAATCTTTTGACAAACTGATTACTTGTCATAGGTACTGAACTCGAATTGGAGAATGCTGTTCCTCTTAATTACCATATTTGGTTAAATGTGCTGGCGAAAAAACTAGAAAATGGAGCTAATTTGGATCACCAAAGATAAAGAATTAATTGTGACTTCATGCACATAAAAATTTCATTGGACATATATTTTGGAAGCACCTGGATATATATATATATATATATATATATATATATATATATATATATATATATATATATATATATATATATATATATATATATATATATATATATATATATATCTATTTCAAAAACCATCAGACTATTTAATTATCATCATTTTCATGTCTATTACAATTTGTGGACCAAGAAGCTAGACGAGGAATAGAAAACCAGGCTTTTGGTCCAACGGGCCAAATGATTGTGTATGATATTAGTCTATGTCGTCTAAACTGACTGGGTTCCCTGCAGAGCATTGATTGGAATAAATGACGTAATAACAGATGTTTATAGTTTGTTGTTGCCTTATAATAGGATAGAGCAAAACTTCATTTTTGGCCCTCTAATATGGTCCAACAATTTGTTTTTTAATCCTATAAGTTGAACTCTTATGAGTAGAATATATACATTATTCTGGAAATTTGAAAACAATTTGAGATCTTTTGTCAATTGATGATTGAAATTGCAACGTGGCTTAGCTTAATTACGAAACTAGCATTACATGCAAAGACACTTTAAAAGACCGAAATTAGATAAACTTATACATCCGACAAAAAATCGAAAATTGTTGTATAGAATGGGTTCTGCAAACAAAAGTAAAATATTTTCCTTATGTGCATACCAAGTTCCCTACTTAGAAAAGTTTGGTGACTTTCCTACTTCAATGGGTTTCTTGCAATAAAGCTAGTTTAGACTCGGGGCTTCAGATGATACCAATTGTTAAGACTGGGAGATCCCACAATTATGGAGATTTAATCCAATAGGTCAAAGTGAGAACAACACATTAGTGAGCTTGACATCACATTTTGACCCAAAACCTAAAGGTATTAATATATGTGTCATTTTCACGAATAAATCCCTTACTTTGCTTATTATTTTTCAATGCGAGACAGTTGCACACTTGATATCTAACATAATTTGACAAGGTTAAATAAAGGTCCAAATTAAAAGATAAAAACAAATTGAGACCACACTAGGACCAAAAATGAAATTCTGCACGACGGGACATATAGAATCAACTATCGTACTCTTGGCCTTAAATCAAAGAGTACTTTCATACTGTACAACCAGTACTTTCACGAGCTGCGCATGCTTTTTGTTCCTGAAAACTGTCTAATGCTTCTAAATTATTTCACTAACAATAATTTTGAAGCAACATTAACGCGACATCTGCCTTTTGTTCATTACAAAAAAACTTAAAGACTTGGGGTTTCTCCTTCATCTTGATATTATAACTATCGGAAATGACAAATCACACATCGACGATACAACCACACATATCTTTAGCAATACTTTCATGCTTTCTTTTTTCTTTTTCTTTTTCGTGATGTTATTCCTGCAAACGATGGTTAAGGTGTTATTAATGAAGACTAATTTGAGTAAAATAACGTAATGATGTTTAAGTTTTAATATATATTTCATACGTGGGTACATATATATAGAATTAGACTTAATTAGTGAAACATTTTGAGGGGGTGGGATTATTGGGACCCACATGAATTAATAGCGCTCCCATGAAGGCTGGCTCGCACGCGTGGTCAGGAGTTGGGGCCCACAATAGTAGACCAGCTCAGCCCAATTGACGCACGTCCATGCAGGAAAGGCGTGGAATTTTATGGCCCCTGCCTGCTGCAATCGCTCGACAATTTCGAGGTTGTAATGTTTAACTTGTACGCCGTTATTTATATTTAAATTCTCCGCGTGACTCTTTCATTTACTTTTTACGAGGAAACGTTGCCTCTCCAAAGATTCCATTATTCCTATAATTACTGTTATTTTTTGTTGCATGTCGTGTTTTTGATGAAAAAAATAGGTTTCTATTACCAAATCATCACAAAAGAAAAAAATGAAATGGTTGTTATAGTTAGATTTTTGAGTAATGTTAGGTCCTATTACTTTGTGTTTTAAATCCTCCTCAGAGTTTAATCACTTTACCGTACATTAAATAAGTCAAATTACGCTTGCAAGGATGACTTAGTTGATTAAATAAGTGGAATTTTCCGTTTTACTCTTAAGTTTGTATTTTGATGGGAGTAAATTTGATTTCACGTCTTCTACTTTTGTTCCTGTCGCACCTAATTTTCCAAGAGTAGCACGTTTGACTAGCATTGTTTGATAATTACTGTGTCTAACTCGAAAGTTTATCATGTACGGTTCACTACAACATTTTAAAAAAAAAAAGAAGGTTAAATTGCAAATTGAACTTAACGTTTTGTTACACCCACAAATTTTCTTGTTGGCGGAGGGGTGTCCAAAGAGAAGGAAAAGAAATATATTTCCCTTTTTTTTTTTTTTTTTTTTTTTTTTTTTTTTGGATAGGATATATTTCCCGGGTTAAGTTTAAGATAATTCGAAGTACTCTTCTTGCTTGCTGTAAGAATGTGATAAATAAATAATGTATCCTTTGGTTGGGAAACAGGAACTGAGCCGAAATGAGGACAGGTGGGGTGATGGTACATATATATTTATTGAAACCATACGGATCGTTGGAATAATAGTTAATATAGGTTTGTGGCGTTGTGGTAATGATGGCGAGTGGGGTTATCTAACAACAAAAAGGGCAGAGAAAAGAATGGAATATTTAGGGCTTTGTGACATGCAAACCCTACTGCCATTCTCTTACCTTTATTAATTTACTCTCTCATGTACGGATATACATTATTTATGGACTTCTATTTTAATTATTTATTTATTTGAAATGCATGTTTCATTTCAGTTTCAGTGATTCAAGCGTGCCCTGTCCTTTTCTCAAAGAATGACTAGAGACTATAAATGTATTTAGGATTATATGCTTCCATCAGTTTCACCAAGTTTTAATAGCTAGCTAGCCATACAATTAATACTCTTGGTAAAGAGAATTAGTCGTCCAATGTGATGTGCACATATGAATAAGTAATACATGTAAGAACCATGATTAATTTGTCCTAATATTGAAATTTTACAAGGATAGAATTTACATAAAAGACATGACATAAGGAACCAATGGATAAGGACCACCTGTTCCTTTTGCGTCTCATTTTGTGATTATAACACGTGTATTTGATTTTAATATATGATGGGTGGAAGGATAACGCGTGTCTTTAATCTTTGCTGAAGCTGATGGACCCAAGTTTTTCTTTTATCAGATATTTGAGCCTTTGTAATAAATCACTAATTAATATTTACTTGTAATCATATATGAATAGCTATGAATGAGTGATGGTAGGGTTAAAGTAGGAAAACACTACTTCGGTTGGCGTGTATGGGGAGCGTCTAATTTGGCTGTTCGTGGAAACAAAAATCAGTATCATTTATATATACATATATGTATATATTAAATGTGTGTGTGTGTGTGTTTTTATTGTGCAGACGTGAGAGCATCTGTTTGTTGACAAGGCAACATGCAATGCAAAAGCGCAACCCTAAAGAGAAGGGGGGACTTATGGAAAGTTGGACGTCTTTTTTCTTGCAACTTTGGAATGATTTTGATACCACTACATATGCAACTACACTAACAAAAGCCAAAACCCCTCCCATCCTTTTCTCTCTCCGTTTCTGTTTTGTTGCCTATTTCATTATCCTGTTATGTCGACGGAAAAAAAAAGAAGATTTGATTTTAATTATTATCCTCCACAAAAGAGTACGTAGCAGAGCATTATTGTCTATTTTTCTTTTAAGGGTAGTCCCATCAATCACTGGGTTTTTGAAATTAAAGAAACTGCATAAAGTATGTTGAAGGAAAATTGTCTTAGATATGTTAGTAAAAACTCTCACTGAAAATATTTTTGGCGACAACTTATAAAAAGCTCAAGTTCTCGCATATATAGAAACTTCAGTTGTAACTAGTTTCTCGATAATAGCAAAAATTCCTACAAGTTGTTAATCAATAAAATTGAAAAAAAAATTGTCTTAGTTTGTTGTTAATTTAAATATCTTTTCTACTTTCATATAAAATATCTACTAAATACTTGATACTAATTAAATCTTACAATTTTACTAATGAATAAGTTGTTGTCGGTAGTTTGTTATTACAAACAAAATTGGCATCTCTAGATTATAAGCGACAAGTAGCTTGTCATATATATATATATATATATATATATATATATATATATATATATATATATATATATATATATATATATATATATATATATATATATAATAACGCAAAATAACATAAAAAAACAGTAACAATGGAACATTGCAACTAAATTTCAAAACTTTTAAAATAAAATATGGATGGTCTCGTTACGTAATTAGACTGTAATTTTTTTTTTTTTTTGATCGGACGTAATTAGACTGTAATTAAAATATGTAAGAAGGACTAACAATTACAATTGCGATTTACTTTAAGAGACATATAATGTATTAGAAAAAACCTGCACACTAAGAAATATAATGGTTATACATACTTAAATCAATCAAAGATACTTGAAATAGTAAGATAATACAATAATCAAAGTAATATAATGGTAGTACATATATCCAAAGAAATACAAATTGTATTTTTTTTCTAGAAACTAATAAGATCCATATAATATTACCAATATGTATCATGAGAAAACAAAATCCACATGCTAATCTATATATTTTTACTTATTGCTAGCCTAAATTGCAGGTAGTTAGCAGCAAGTCTTGTTTATTTCTAGGGATAATATCAGTGACACCCCTGAGATTTGATGAAATATCAGACACACCCCTCGAGGTTTGCATAATATCAATGACACCCCTCTCATAGATACAACTGTGAATATTGTTTAAAATGACATTTTTGTCCTTTAAATTAACATTATTTATTTTTTAAGTAGAAAGACAAGAATAACCTTAAAACCCCAACTACTAAATGGGTCAAGTAAATATAGTAGTGGATCCTTCAACTAAAAATGGGTCAACCCACTTGCATCTATAACAAATAAAAAATAAAAATAATAAATAAACAGCCCGCCCCCACCTCCGTAAGCCATCCATGGCCGTCGCACAATCCCACCATCTCTCTTTTCCTTCCAAAATATCAAGCTTCTACATATATCCTCCTTAAATTCTTAACAATCAGGGATTGCCCATCTCATCTTAATACACAATCCACACATTCATCATTTTCTCTACCTTACTCGGCGCCATTGTTTCACCAATCAACGTCGCCTCTTTCGCTTTTGCTTTTCACAAAACAACAGAGGTGATGGAGGTTGAGGAGAAGGTGGCGGCTGGAGGAGGCGCCGGGGGAAGGAGACAGCGATGTGTGAGGGCGATTACTGTTTTTCTGTTTCTTCTTTTTTCTTTTTTCATTTTCCTCTACTATAAAATCTGAAACATCTGAAATTATATGTAAAAATAATAAGGAAATTAAATTTTTTGTTTATATTTTTAGTTACCTTATATTTTAATTTTAATGAAAATCTTTAGTATAAAATAAAAACTATAAAATAAATACAAAAAATAATAGTAGTTTTTATATGAATTAAATTATTGGTTTAAAATCTGTGTAAAACGAAATTATATAAGGTTTTTACATATATAAAAGACACCCCCAATAAATAACATAACATAACAGTAACATCCTCTCTCCTAAGTAACAAAGGGTACTTTAGTCTTTAGTGATAAGTCACATTTTGTGCCAAAATTGATCAAGGGTGAAATAGGAAATCCATTAAAAATTATAGCTAAATTTGGCACGCCTTTTAATGGAGAGGGCAAGTTGATATGTCATTTCAAACCTCAGGGGATGTCTCTAATATTATGCAAACCTCATGGGGTGTTTCTGATATTTCATCAAACCTCAGGGGGTGACACTTTTTTTCCCTTATTTCTATGTTGTTTAGAGTTTAAGGAGTAGTTAGCATGACTTTATTGTATTAACTATTAAGTACTATAATTTTTGGTTTGATGATATAGATCTGGTTTTATGCTATATATATCTTGAATTTATTGCTTTTATGTGTGTCATGAATATATGAATGGATTTATTTATGTACATGAACGGTAGGAATAAATTGTAATATAATAAATGTCATAAGATATATAAATCGTACACAACATGGGAAGATTGACAACCTCTTCCTCGTTCTACGTTGCATACCAAAAGAAGATTCGTGAATATAGAATTTTTCTTTCTTAGCTAAAAAAAACACCAAAATTGTTAGACAATCTTGTCCGCACCAAGGGCGTCTAGAATTAATAAGTATAGATAGAGTTTTGGGAACATAATCATTTGAACAAAAACTGATTTGGGATTTTCCTGTATTGAATACTGATCTAATGAATCTGAATAAGAAATGAAGAATAAGATAGTGCTTAAATTTTCAATGAAACTGATGCTCTAAATAATTGTTTTATTATTGATTATGTACTATTTATTTCTGCTTTATTTTGATCACTAATATCCCAAACCCCCAATGTACATTGGGTTTATATTTCTAAATAGTTGAACTAAGCTTATTGATGATCATCAAATGTACCGACAAATAAATAATTGCAAGTAAGCGGGTCAAAAGTAATATAGAAATGTAAAGACTACGACCTCAAAATATGGCATCATGACTTAGCTAATTTAGGTGGTGTTTGCAAATGCTTATAAAATGAGCTTGTTCAATACTTTTGCTTAAAGTCACTTTAAGTGACTTTCAATAAAAAGTTGGGGTGTTTGCAAATCTTTTTATAAAGCTACTTAAGTCATTAATTACGTATTTGCAAAAATTAATGAGAAATAACTTTTCTATTTAAAGAGCTTTCAAAAATAACATAATTTCAAAAGCAGTTGGGGAAGCACCCCTGGGCATGCTTTTGCGGCTTGTGCTTTCTCTGACTTTTTTTTAGACAAGCAAAAGCAAAAGTCAGCATTCCAAACACCTTGTGCTTTCTCTCACTAAAAATGTGTTTTTGCGGCTGCAAAAGCCAACAAGCTCCTTTTATAAGCATTTGCAAACACCACCTTAGTCAACTACTTTAATTAATAAACTCAAACAATGCAACTAGGGGTTTTATTTTTGAAGATTCTGACTAACATCTAACAAACAGAAAAGTAAATCAAAAGAAGATTTAATAACAGGAATTGAACTAACAATTAATTAGTTAGAGTAGAAAATGAGATGATTAAATTATGTTTAGAGCCAAGTTTCATAGGAGATATGATGAGATAAAATTATTTTTTATATCAAAACTTGGCATGATTTTCAATTCATACCTTAATCCGACACTCATCAATTTGCATACAATAAGTTGAATACTTTATTCACACTAGGTACTCCGATGCCGGAAGAGTACGAACAATTGATGTAGAATTATATGCTGAAGTGGAAGGTTGAAATCCGTCTACATTGGTCTATATCCCAAATTTGGGTTCACTAAATGCAACCTTGTACTTTTTCGGCGCCAGAGTACCTATTGTGAAGCTTATAGTATGAAAATTGACGAGTGTCAAATTAAGGCGTGAAAATGAATTTTGTGCCTAGTTATGGTATGATAAATGATTTTTTCCTGAGATATGATCAACACTCATAGACAAGCACTTCTACTCCTCTTTCTATAAGTAACATGAATCCTGGAGTTATTGTTTAATGGAGGCAATTCCAAACGTATTTCAGATCAAATGGGGGTATATCTTGAGTTACTTTGTTTTACCTGTCATACTTATTTTACTCGGCCTATATTATTGTTAATTTATTTTTTAACTGTTATAATTATCTATCTATCACTCTACTTAATTGCATTGTCATATTTTCACTTAAATCCACTCAAGATTTGAATTCTCAAATAAAATTAGAGTTGATCAATTTCGGTATTTAACTATTTATTCCTCGTGGGATTAGCAAATTCACTTATCACTTTATAACTTGTTACGCTTTTATATACTTGCAAATTTACCACAACATACACTAAATGATTTTGTGCAATTAGATTTTAAATTTTTTTATTTCATTTTAAAAACTTAAACCATGTGGTAGTAGGACATTTTACATCCATTAAACTATTAATTTATTTTTTATTTTTTTTGTAAATTCTCTACACCATATTGAAATTATTGAATTTATGAAAACATTGCTAATTTAGGTACACTTTTTTAAAACTAATACATTTGAGATAAGAAATCACTCTTATACATGGTAAGATAAGAGGAAAAATAATTATAATATAATGCAACAAAAATACAAATAATCGTTTTATATATATATATATATATATATATATATATATATATATATATATATATATATATATATATATATATATATCACACTTGTGCATATGTGTATAATATCTATGTGTAATATAGTTTGAAGATAATACTTAGGGAGAATTACACAAACACCCCCAGAAGTATGGGCTAATGACACAACAACCCCATGTAGTATGCATCTCATTACAAAAACACCCTTTTTAATGTATTTTTTTAATCAAATATACACGCTTCTGGTGTTGGATCATAATGCCAATAATGATGTGATGTGATGAATAATTTACAAAATCTTTCAAAATATACCATATTTTTGATGTTTTTTATTTTTTAAAACAGAATAAAATGAGACTTATTTTCTATTGTCTTAGCAATTATGGTCTATTTTTTCATTAAGTTTACATAAATGAGAGACGGAAATTTACATTCAGCAAAATACAACAAATTGCGAAAATAATTTAATCACAGGGGGTGTTTGTGTAATTTCCCAAACATGAGGGAGTGTCCGTGTAATTAGCCCATACCTCAGGGGGTATTTTTGTAATTCAATATAAATTTGAGAAATTTGTCCATGTATGCGTAAGAGATCAAAAATTAAAGATTTACAAAATATCTTCATACTATTTTTAAGGAGAGAATGTGAAGATAGGATAAGAAAGATTTCATAATCTTCTTTACCTTCTTTTTAGGCAAGAACATGTTTTCCTATCTTTTTTCGAAATTTTCTTTCTTTTCCAGAAACTCGTGTGTTACCAAACACCCGAAAAATAATATTTTTTCCCATTTTTTTCCTTTTTTTATTTTTTTGGGGAACCAAGAAAGGAGGTCAATGGAAATTTGTAAACTAGAGGGAAGGTACTTGGAGAGTGACGAAACTTCAGGAAAGGTAGATAAAAATTGCCCCATTCTATTTTCGTTATAAAAAAAGGTTTAAGGTTATAAATTGAGGAGGAGGGCACCTCAAGACAGCTGGGAACGTAAAATAAGAAATGAAAATACATGATTAATTTAATTTACACTTTAAGAGTTTTTTATATTCATGTAATTCTTTCATAGAATTAATTGAAAGAGTAAGATTGTTTACACAAAGTTAAATTTCAAAGGATATCAATGGTATTATTTAAAAATTTAGAATACTTGATTGTGTGTGATCAGAGAGAGAGGGTTGTGAGGCAATGATGAAGAATAGTACATGCATAAGAAAAGAAGTTTCGTTGGGATCGCACTATGTACACTTTGGTGTAAAATTGGAGGGGGTTGATGATGGTACTCATGATGCCATGATGACGAGAGGTTAAAGACACCATCCCCTTTTTTTATCTTCTATTGATATTGATCTCAACTATGTAAAAAGTGGGAACCCCTTTTCTCCAATATATCAAAACATGCATGTTTGGGAAAACCCCCAAAAAAAGGTCAAGGGAAGAAAATAGAAAAGAAGAAGCAATGATGAATTATTGGTCCCTCCATCCTCTTAAATACAGTTTTTATTCATGAATTGAATTAAGTCAGCATGAATGCATACAAATTGATGATTATGATGGAATCGTCACTATGTGGGAAAGCATCCCATGCATTATGATTACGTGTACGCGTCCATACGTGCTCTCAAGTTTTTCTTCAATTCATTCCTGTGTGAAAAATAGGGTTGATCATGATGATCATGCAAGTTTTTGGTTGGTTTAGTTTTTTTGTGGTGTGGGTCATATTGATTGAGCTACAAATATTCCATGTGGTGTGTATGTTGTTTTTTGTCATTTTCTTAATTCCCATTAAGAAACTAAAACTAATGACTGACAAGAGCTTTTGAGAAGCTGCATTACTTTCAAAAACCATGTTGAAACAAAAAAAAAAAATCTGTTTCTTATATGTTGTTCTCTGATAACTCAATTTGCAGATATAGCTTCATATATATAAGTTCAAGTGGGGGTTTGAATTTCACATTTACTCATTCATAAAATATTTTAAGATATTTTTATTCAATACATTATTCATTGGGGTTTTGATTGTTAGCCCCAATAGTATGGCACAATGACACTTAAAATAGTAGTAAATAACTTCTCTAGCTATTTTGTACATGATTTTTTTTTTTTTTTATCAAGCAAAGCATTCATTAAATAAGCACAAGGGGTGCTTCAACCCCTTACAACAGAAACGGAAAATGAACCCAAAAGGAGACAACTCAGTTCCTCGCTAAACAAACTCGTGGGGCAATGCACTAGTCAACAAATGAAAATAAAAAATTCCTATTGTTAACCTTAGCCCATGCCCATTACTGAAGTTTAATTAATTCCAGTGTTCTGCAAACATCAATCTCCACTATTCTGTACATGATGAAATACCGCTTTTATAAGAAAGTACGTATTGTATATAGTTCACTAGCAGAAAAATGAGGCTGGTATAGTTTTTTGTCTCAAAAAACATTTATGCTCTAATATATGTTGGTCGTGTATCTTTCGTTTTTAATCCTTAAACTAAAAATTGTTTTTTACTAAAAACAAATGTTGAATTCCCAAAGAATGGAAAAAGATAAAACATCAACTTAGCAGTTCTCGGTCAACAGGTGAGCTACTTGCTATAACCACACGATCATGGATCAAAGTTTCGGTTTCGATGTATGTTTCGGCCTCCTAAATATTAGAAACATTTCGTAATTTTTCGGAGGCTTTTCGGCATGTTTCAAAAAATTCGTAAAAGTTATAGTTGAAATGTAATTGAAAATTACTTCTAGATTTCGTTTCGACGAAGTGAAAAATGGAAATGTTTCGGTGGTTTTCGAGGAAACGTATGAAAATTTTGAACCATGCACACGATAATCTCAGACTAACATAACATGTACGTTAATTTATTCGTTTTTCAATCTATAAAATTCTTTGTAGGCCTCCACTTCTATATAACTATTTTTACTAACTAGCTAGTTTTCATATACATTCCTCATTTAATTTTATTCATAGTCAACTTTTAGGGTATTCAAATCTTCATCATGCATTGCAGAATCTTAAGGAGTTCGATCTTATTTATGATGCTAGGAAAATATCAGCATCATATGTAAGATTGAGAGCCACAGCTTTCATATGCTTTCATGCCAAGCTTAACTCATTTCATGCCCATGCACTGTGACCAAAGCTCATCATGCCTTCACTCCCATTAATGCCTTCTCCTTTTCTTTACAGATTCATCATTTCACTTGTTACCTCTTTTTACCGTTTGCGACCCAAAAGAAGAAGATCACAGAAAAAGAGAAAATAATTTCTATGTAAAACTGCAAAACTACAATCATATACGTACTTGAGATATATACACTTATGCTATTTGTTGGTATTGTATTTATGTCTTTTGTTTGAGCCGTAGTGAGTGTATCAGCAATCCATATTTCTTTTTATTAGATAAATATCCTAATTATATGACGCGCGGTTTATTCTCTGTTAGGCCCATCAAGCTTAAAATGAGCTGCGAAATGTTTTTGCGCCGAATTCGATTTGACTACTACATCATTAGAGGGAAAGAAGAAAAAAAAAAAGAAGCGAACTATACTATAAACAATTTTAATCCTTTTCTGAGGAGTTCCATTGTGTGTATGATATCCTTGCATTATTAAAAACAAACACAAACTAATCACAAGCTTAGTTGAACTAACTGTAAATAGTATAATTGGCCACCGTATTATTTTCTGGACCGTATAGTCACTAAATAATAGGAAAATGAGATCCGAAAGGAGTGGCCGTATATATTATATATATTCAATGGTCTCGAAAGGGTGGATATCAGCTTTTCAGATGAGAGGCAAACTAAGACATACCGTGCAGCTCCCTAAATAAAATATAAGTATATTCTTGACAATAGATAAGAGTAATTGGCCGAATATTTTAAGTAATTTATACGCCAGATAAAATTTTGAATTTTCAAGCATTTTGTTATACTCTTTTTTTCCTTTTACGTCCCTGATTTAAGATGTTGGTCAATTTGATACGCTACCAAAAGGTGTGGGTAATTTTTTGCAAATTACCCGTTGTTACGACAATTTGACAAATTACTCTTCCAAAAAGTAAGTAGAACTTATATGTAATTTCAAAACGTAGTACATCTTCACTTTTGTATTGTATTTGTTATATTTAGTGATAAAAATACTCTTAAAATATTTAGTATTTCTTTATAATTTATCATTTGACTGTAGAACTTTCAATAAAAAAGAAATAGAAGTAAAAGTAAAAGTATAAAAACATAATATAATATATATTACAAAATTATAACTTCATTTATATTTCATTTTCATTTTCATTTTCTATTCTTGCTTGATTTAATAAATAAAAACAAAAGATATTTACATATTTTTGGAGATAAATGGGATTGCGTAAAAATAAAAAATAAAAACACCCCGACTCCTGGGTTTGGGCTGAATTACATCCCTATATAGGGGTGTGATTTATAAGTTTATGAAACCACATGTGATAGTTTCGCTTTCTATTTTTGAAAGGTATTTGTGTTTCGAATATAAAATCTCCATATTCGAATAACTAATATCAAAATTTTAACATCTCAAATAACTGTGGAAACACGGTAAACTACAAATGTTAAGATTCTTGGAATCAGAATTTGTATATTAATTAGCTGGGGTATAGGGTGGGTAGGGGTAGGGGGATACAGCAGGGTGTTGTGGTTGAGAGACAATTGACAGTTGAGTCAACTGTAGAATGTTGCAGGTAGGGTGGGGGGCACATGCCTGTAAAACGGAATGTCTTAACAACAAGACCACGTCGCTCTGTTCAATGTTCAAGTACACTACTTCTTCTTGGGTTTAGAGCAAACACAATCATGCATGCCAAACCCCTCCATTCATTTCTTTATAATTGTCCATTATTAACACTTTAATATTCTATTATTACCTCATTATATCTTAACTCTCTCTCCAATATCCCTATAGCTTAGCTCTATATCCATACAAGGAATAAAATTCCATCATTATGCTTTATGCATGCTCCTTCATTTACACTATCTCGGCCACTGTTGATTTTTTTTTTTTTTTGTTTTATTTTATTTCCTTAAATTGCACCATATTTTATTGTATGTTATCAATTAAAATTGTAATTGTGTCACTGATGAAGAACCATAAGAATAATAAAATTAGAAACACGGAAATGACATAATAAATTTGCACATTTCTTATTTCTACCGTAACCAACATTACACTCATCTTCCCCTCTGACGTACGATTCATTCAATTACTTTATTAAATACGAAGAAGAACAAATAATTACCATCAAAGCAATCTATTTAAACCAAGACAAATTTACTACTACTAATTAACGATTTAGCAATTCCAGGTAAAAAGTGAAAAAGGGAGCGAAAAATTAATTCCTAGTATCCGATGCCCAAAAGAAGCTAAAAAGGGCCTTTTTGAGATATCTCAAAAAGACATTAGCTTGTATGGTAAAATTTTGATTCTTGAAACATATGCCCTAAAGTTGTTTGCTGTGAAAACCAACCCCTCCATTAGAAAAAAAAAAAAAAACCAGCTAAGAACGTGTACTTTATCTCATTAATAATCAAGTCAAGAATGAAAAAAAATAATTAAAACAAAAGATATATATATATATATATATATTAGTATTCTGTCATAAGAGCGTAGCAATATAAAATTAAATGCAACTGACTGACCACCACATATCTACTACCACGCAACTATTTGATATCCCTTCACCCCTACCCCAACAAACTTCCAAACGCAAAGAATTAATGGAAAGTGAGATTTGTGAGGTTTATTCTCTTGTTTTTGTCCACTGATTTTTCAACCATATATATATATATATATAAAAACACACCCTCCCAATAATTATTATATATACTTATCTAGTCAATGGATACCTTTGTTGTTGATTCTCCATGTAGAGAATGTTTTTAGGGGGAGAAACAGATATCCCTTTTCTCCAACTTAAATATTTCTTGTAAATTCATATGGATATTTATGAGATCAAATATTATTACTATTATCAGGTGTTGGGGCTTGTGGTTGTGGGGAGATCATGACCATGTTTTCGGCTGAGGACAGGCGGTTTTCAGGCGGTTACGCTCAGGGTACTTATGGTATTACACAAGGAGGTTATGATAATTATTCTAGTATAAGTGAAGCTTGCATAGGATCTGATCTAGTTTTTTGCGGACCATTGATGATGGCGGAGGACGAGTCGAGAACCGAGAGTACTACTCTCAATGAAGGTGCAGCAGCGGAATCAAGCTCTAATAAAGAAAGAGATGATGAAGGGTGGTTGAAACTCGGTATTGGAGGCGGAAATAGCCAAGAAATTAATGATCGAAAAGAAGGGGCCGCTACTTTAGTGGAGCTTGAACTTCTGCCGAGCAGCAGTAGTAATAATAATAACAACAACAACAACAACGACGACAACAGTCATTCGCAAATGAGGCCATTAGGCCCTCTACACGAATTTCGTGCACCAAGAGCGCCGGTGATGAATTTTGGAACTAGTACTGCGACGGGGTTTAGTCCTCCGTTTTTCTTGCAAACTAGTACTAGCTCGAGTTTTCCTCATCAAGAAAATATTAACTGGGCATTTAGGCCTATGATGGCAACGCCACCTAATTCTTCACCTTCGGGGTCTTATTTTTCCCGGCCATTTCAACTCTATGCCGGAGTAGATATGGCAGCGCAGGGGCCAACTCTTGATTTCAGAGTCATACCGCCGCCTAGGAGACCGCATTCTGGCGTATGGTTTGTGCTACAAGCATCGCATAATCAGTAAGTACTATAATCAACCCAACCGTGTTATTATGAGAAAAAGTATGCAAAAGCCATTAAAAAAAAAAAAAAAATGGGCAACAACGACGGTATTTCCAAAAAATAAAAATAAAATAGAAAAGACTTCAGCAAGAGAATTACAAGATTTTCGTCGAAATCGTCGTTTGAAATTTCACCGATTTTGCTCAATTTTTTCGTTATTTTTCGTGTCCCTACCTAGGAGCTTTTTACTATCTTAGGACATCATCATTATTTTCTTTCATGTTTTGATGCAGAGAAAAAGAACCATTTTTGCCACAGATATCGAAGAGCTACTTGAGAATCAAGTAAATTACTTTCTTTTTGGTTTTTCATGACTTTCATTAAACCAATTTCCAATAAGAACACATAACGTTATTTGTGACTTTAAACTAGGTTAGCATTTAATATGTTCGATTTTTAAATTTTATTTTTAGGGATGGCAGGATGACAATCCGGCTGGTTATGAAGTACCTGGTTAATAAGCTTACACTCGAAAATGAATCAGAGGTACGCATTAATAGCGTTGCTTAATTTATTTAGCTCCTTAATTGAAATCTTGGTATGCAATAAGTGTGCTGTTCATTTATCTTCATTTTTACAGTTGGTTGTTTCTTGTGTGCTTGCAATGTGAGCTAAGTTCTCAAATAAAAATATATAATTTTAACCATGATAGATAAATTTGATGATAGAAGATTCATCTTTTCAACTAGTACATTGATCCTATTTTTGAGAAAGAGTAGGTATAGGAATCATGATGGAAACATCACAACCATAAGGGTTTCCATCTATGAAACTTAAGATAGAACATATAAGAAACGTAGGTATGATGTATATTTCTAGGTAACCATCATAAGTCTCTTTTTGTTTCTATTAGCCTAATTTATCATAGTAAAAACAAGTTTATTGCCCAATTTAGGAATGTTCATGTGCTAATATAATAACTTTCCCTTTTACATAACTGTTAGTTATTATTAGTAAAAGGGATGGATTTAAAAGTTTAGGGTTGAAGTGAAGAAACGTAGAAGAAAACTACAGGCTACCTTATGATGAGCTTTCATATTAAAGCCATATATAGAGTGGTTTCACTTTTGGTTGCTTATGTTTATTTGTTTTCAAGAAAGTGATGGCTCGATCGATTATCAGTCCCTTAAGCTCTATTGGGATTTAGAAAGATAACTATACAGAAATGTAATGTGAAAGAGTAAGTAATTCTAAATATGAATTGAAGAGAACATATTTGAGGAAAAAATGTTTTGTCCCTTAGCATAATTATTAATAAGTAAAATGTAAACTAACAATCACTAAGGGTGTTGATAACCTGCATAAACGAATGCATGTGTGCATATGTACATGTGTCTGTGTGCATGCCTAAGAAGAAGAACAAGAATGAGAGTTGAGTAAATATATGAATGATGGTATTCATAGTATCTTATCTTGATTATCAATCAAGGTGATATTTTAACATAAGTATGACTTTGTATTCAAACAAAATCATATAACAGTCTTGTCTCTGCACGCTACTCGGTGCCAAAGGCGGATGCTCGTATGAGATAGTCAATCTCTACTTGTCAGGCATACGTTTAGACGTTGGAGTTTCTGGTTGAAGAGAATAACTTAAACAGTGAAGTGTTTAACATAAAAACCATAGGCTTAATCTTGTTCTTGATGACCCTCCAACCTTAATTTTCATGGTCAGTAGAAATCTATAAGACGTGGAAGATGGATATATCATTGAACTAGTTTTATTTAATAAACAATAAACTGCAGAACAATCCTTGTTTCAAATTTGTTTTGCTTCCGAATCTTTTTTTCTATTGCTAAATTTCTTTTTATTGGAATGCAAGTCTTTTGATCAACAAAAAATGAGTTGTCTTTTCGTTTACTATCATGCACGCTTTATGACCAACATTTGAATACATTTTTCCTTGATTCAGCCAATGAAAAAATAAAATTGTTTCAGTTTCACGAATATATAGTAAACCTAAGCAATCATCCTTTTTTTTTTTTTTTTTTGAGAACATCTAAGCAATCATCTTTAGCTAAGAGCACAAGTTTATATATTATGTAACTGAAAGAGTAACTCTGAGAAAAAATCGAAAATTGGGACTGACTTTAAAAAAAAAAAAAAATCTAAAGTAGGGTGAAAAGAGTATGATTAAATTTTTTGATCATCCGTCATGTTTTGTGCAACTCCGTCAAAACCTAATTCACCTATTCCTGAATACTTGACCTCTATTATTTTGCATTAACGTGTTGTAGGTGAAATAAAACAAAAGACAAAGAAATACATGCAAAAGATTTTTTTGGTGTTTGTGAATGTTTATGCACGTAGGTTTTGGTCGTTGTGGTTGTGCGTGCAGGCCACCATGATTATGAGGCTATAGTATTGGAAATATTTTATCCTTAAAACAAATTTATGCGTGTTTCTTAAAAACAAAAGATTATTAGGTTGGCGTAAGAGAACAATATGTAGAGAAAAATACTTATCCTCACAAATTTGTCTGCATACAGATTTTAATAAGATACTCTTCATGGTGTTAAGCATGCGGGAACCACATAACTTCGCTGGTTTAATGTGATGGAGAAACTGGCTAATTGTTAATTTGCACCACTTATTTTTGGTCTTCTATTTATTTAAAAAAAAACGTTACTTGGATCACTTATCTGCTAGTTTATTCACCAATTTTTTAAATGAATATAATAAATGAGCACATCAAAAGTTGAAGAAAGTGATTAATTTATTGTTGATGGGGAGGAGTCATGATCACCTTGAAATAGATAAAAGAGGTTTTACAATTAAATTAGATAGATATTGCATTTCGACAAATTTTAAAGACTTATTGACCATGTCGTCTCCCGATAGGCAATTAGTTATATTCTATAATATATATTATATACAGGGTGCATGTCGCATGACATTATATACAATATTGTTGCAAAAGATATTCAAGAAATTAACTATTAGCTTTCTGAAATTCCATGGCCCTATTTAATAAGTTCTTATCGTATACGATTAAAAAATAAACGAACTGGGTCGCTAAGAAACGATATAAGCTCTATAGCTAGGATTAGTCGTCGCCTCCCAAATTCGTGACGTAACAAAACATTCATATTTGTTTCTTGTTAGTCGAATCTCATTTGTTATAGTATATTAAGGTCAACCTATCTGATAGGATCCATATAACTCTTCCTTGATTGCAATTAATATAATTCGCTACCTTATTGTAAGGGATTGAGAATAATCTACGTATATTACATCTAAATTTAATACATACCAACTAAAAGAAGCTAACAGCTGCATACAGCCAGATTAATTCTCTCATGAAATACGTTAGCTACTATGGACGTGTCGCTCTGAAATACATGATATTAAAAAACTATATATGTTTGCTGAGGTTTGCCGTATTCATTATGGAATTATTCAAACTAATTGGGATGTATGACACTCAACATTCTCTTTTGATTCCATGCATTATAAATTTTTCATTAGGTCAACTTTTCTATATCATTAGTTTTTTGTAATCTGGTTCAGTCTTCGTCATAACTACATGGCATGAGTGTTATTGTTACCATGATAAAGAAAAGGAAAAGTAATTATTTCTTTTTGGGTCCAGACTGCTAAATGTCACGTTTCCTACACATAGCATGCAACTAAGTGGCCAATGATTAAGATTATTAGTGGCCACAAATCTAGAATACTATCTATAATGAGTTCTGCATGTAAATCGAGAGAGGAGTTAACTCCACCCCCCAGAGAAAATCTTGGAATGATTTGCTATCAATAAGACAATTAGAATCTTTGTTTACATACCATTTAGGCATTAATAATAAATGCTATATGCCTCTCATAATGATTCTTCATCGTAATACGTGACAACCATTAACATATATCCGTCCCATAGAGCAATGATTAATGCAAAAAAAGAAAACAAGGATTTGATATTTTCTAATGATCTCATTGGATGCTTTGACTTGAAGATGAATAAAAGAAATACTGTCCGTTATTAGGAAGATAAAAAGAATTCATATTATGTAGTGGGTTCATGAAAATAACTGTCGTTATCTAAAGTAATATAAATTGCTCGTGGATTATGGAATTTCATTTCGTCATGCTTTCGAAGGTCTGAACTCAGCTGATGTAGGCCCTTAACTGTCTTTTCCGACGTAATATTTTATGCCATAATTAGCCATCTGAACCTTAAGTGGTAATCAAAAGTCGCCTTCTTAGGCATTATGCAAGTCATAAATTATTTCAAGTGCCCGATTAATTGAATGTTAATTAGATTTATATTGTCTAACAACTTATTACGTACGTTAATATATCTGTTATTTAGTTATGATGTTTTAATGTTCCCAATATTTATTTTAACGCCCTGTACATAATTGCATTATTTTGAAAATTATGGTGTGCATGAAGTGGATGTAGATATAGTCTATAAATAGATAAATATTTAGATAAAGGGGGGAGATGACTAGGATTTATCGCATACCTGTTTTACGTTGGGGAAAAGCAATGCATGATAGATAATCCACAACACAATCATTTCGTGTATACACTAAAAACAAAGAGGGGTGAGATAAATAAATAAAGTTTAATATATATACTATGGGATATCTCTATTTAAACTATTCAGATATCCTATTAATTATGATTAATTGTCCTTAGTGGGTATCCAATAATAATTTGGGGCTAGCTGCAAGACTTTAATATTTACGTAATTCTCATATTTTATTGTCTAACTGAGTAGATTAATATATATTTCATATTTGAGTATGTGAGAGAATATAATACATATATTGACCTGTAAATCTGGTTAGGGTTCCTTACGAGTAGAAAGCAACGTGAAGGAGACTTGCATGAAAGATGAACCATATTGCATATAAGTTAGGTAAAGCAATATAATAATTGAAGAGATATTAAAAAAGATGCCGATTCTTCGCCGTCCTTTTTGGATCCGTCAACTTTGAAATTTGTATAGAACTCTTAATGAAATGATGTTACGTATTTATCTTAATAAAGTAGGGTAATAGTAGATTAAATAGAGATGGTATTCCAACATCAGATAAAATGAAGTCTAAAGTATAATGATTTAGCTTAGGTGCAAAGTCTAAATGGGACCCTTGTAAAATGATTAAAGTGGAGAGAAGTTTGCAATCGTGGGATGGGCGGCCTTAATATTGTAAGGTCGGTTTCAATGGTTCTAGATGCTGATAGGATTAATATCAAAGTACACGTACTACACTTAAGAAAATAATTATGGAAGAGGTCTTGGAAGAATAGGGAAAACAATGAGTGGTTTTTAATTAAAATAGCCGGATTTATTATCAAATCGTCATCTCGATTTATTTAGGTTAATAGTATTTATTTTCATCTATCACTTTCTCATCTATGCCAAGAAAGTTCTTATTTGACTTGAATAACTCATGATCTATGATCTAACAAACTTGTCATGCAGTTGTTCTTATAATTGGAAATTGCATTGTTTTCTTGTTGATATTAGATGAAATCATGTATCGTCAAATTTATTTACTTTGAGTGGATGATAAAATTTACTCTTCTAGTTATTTATGACTAACTAAAGGGGTTATTTTTTGAAATCACTTTTGCAGATTGAGATAAGATGTAAAGGGCAAAGGCTTCTACCTTTCTTGACGTTGCAGCATGTAAGAGATAATATATGGAGTGGAAGGGACAGCTTTATCACTTTGCTTCCCAATTCATCAACTACTGATCATATTATGGTGCTTCACTATGGTAGAATTGCTTCTAATTAATTAATTAATTAATTATCCCACCGGAATATGATGTTAACTTATGCCCTCATTCCTCACATGACCTTTATATTATGAAAACTACTTCGATTTATTTTATACTTCTAGGTAGTTGGGTTGTTGTTTTTCCTTTCTTAATTAACGTTTTCCTGGCTTTTTTTGGTCGTGAAGGATGGTTAGCGGAACTAAACCTCGTATTATCCTAAGAGGTGTTGTAATCTATTATGTTGAGGCTCAGAAATTTGTTACCTTGACTAATCACCAGCTAAATATATTTTTATCTGCTTGTTTTTTGTCTTTTTCTGAATCATTCTTTGGCTAGATTCTCATGTATAGTCCAATTACATGCCCGATATACCACGTGTAATTTATTCCCAAATCACAAGAAATTAGTACCTACGTTGCCAGACGTTCATACTTTTTATTGACTTGGGCCAAGAATCTAGCCCAATGTAAAGTTCTGTAAGAATAAGTTCTAAATGATTTACTACACTTCAATATCAATTTATGATCTATGATATGTGAGGAAAATTAAGTTTCAGGGCTTTAAAGCGGTATTAACACTTTGTAGTTTGTACCTATCAACCATAAGATAAATCAAGATTTCTTGAACTGCTTCTCCTTCCTATAATGGTTGGATTTTTTACTAGTGTTTACATTTAAAAAATTTCGCTTACATAGAAAATGGCGTAGTGGTTGAATTCTAAAATTTTCCACTTTATCCATATCATAAATCCATCAAGAGAGGAAAGATAAAAAGGATCTTAAGCCATTAGATAGATTCTTCCCATCTGAGATTCAGCTTAGATTTGAAGTTCGGAACGAAGAAGCAACAGAAGAACATATGCACACACGCCGAACTCCTTGATACCGGAATTGGCATAGCTAGGTAGTTAATCTTGAGGAGTGGTTCAGCTGAGACAACATTCTTATACTTCTTTTCTTTTCTTATGAATTAGAGAATATATTAATGCAAATCAAAACAGTCAGGCAAGACGCCAATACAAAAGACACGGACTCAAGATCAACAAAACTAAACAAAAATACAAAAGCAAAAGAAAGGATCCATCAACAGCAACAAAACTAAACAACTTGAAACTCATCAGTTTCCAATATCTAATAAGGTATTATCCAAAATAAAGTACGTATTAACGAGGAAACTTGAATTAGGAAAACGGAATAAAAGCCAATATGCATATATTTGAGAGCATCGGATGTGGCAATCTCAACCCAAAACAATCAACTCATCTAAACCCAACAATGTTCAATTGTGTTCGATTTAACCATTTATTAAACGGGCTTAAATGAGCGAACCGGTAACTACTCAAAATTTAAATGATTAACTAGTATGTAGCCATTTAAATTATCAAGCTAAACTTAAACATTTTCCACATTTTAACTTTTTATCTTGTTTTTACGATATAAACATGTAGATTGTATTATGTATATGTGATGTACATATCCACACACACATAAAAATACATATGCTTGAAGATGTACGTATTCAGTTAGCACACATAAAACTAAATATATATACATATATACATCTCATTTGACATCCTAGATTACAACATGTCATCCCCTTACCCCCTTTCCTCTACATTGAAAAGTAAAAGGTACAAAGTTAGCATATGTGTGTGACTTTAAACTGACTCAGAATGCTATGTCATCAAGCAAATTACAACATAGAATGGCAATTTATCAGTTCTCTTTTTTTGCTCTTTTCCCTGTTCCCTTTTTTTCTTTTTCTGCTAGGCATTCACTCATTCAGTCGAAGTGTAGACCGTAAAAGAGCAAAAGAGCCCTAGCTAATCATGAAAGTGCAACTTAGCAACAAGAACCAAGTACTGGAGAGGCACTTTTGCACCACAGGCGTAAAGACTCTATCGCCCCTAGGTTGGCTAGGGGCAACAAGGGCATCAACATGGTAATACATTTTGCTCCAATCAAGTCATCCACCAGGAATTATACAGAACATGCCTATAATGGATGCAGCTATGCTCAAGTCATGCGCAGTGGAATTAATAAGTAAGTTTTGATACCCTATATTAGTCAATATCACGGTTTGTGTCGCCATAGCAACCAAAAAAAAATTCACTAAGATTATAAATTATTTAGCAAGCTTCATCCAGTTCACTTTGTACATAGCAAGAATAACTAGCTTGCCTTTCAAAAAATTAGGCAAACTAAGATAATAAACCAGCATGTTGGGATTTTTAAGAAAACTGACTGAACACCCTAGCAGTTGTTAGAAAGAGCATAACAAAGTAAGAGAACACTTCATCTGGAGAAGAAGGTGGTCAGATATGGGAAAGCTTCACCCAAGTGCATCTTATCAGGGTTGGAATGTGACATAGAAGCGCCAATTACAGGAAGTGGACGATTTTCTTTTAAACTTCCTGATTTACCTTTTTTTAGGTTGAATAACATGTTACTACTCTGAGAACTGGAACTAGCATGTCAAAGCATAGATCTTCCAGTAAAATCACACTATTGATAATTACATAGGCAACAATAATTTTCCAACTCATGCATTAGCGTTTCAATATCCTTTTCATCTGACTTTAGCAACATTTACCTGTTATGTACAGTTAAATGTGGCAATTCACAGATCAAAGAAATATTAATCTTCGTCTATAAATGAAACCAGCAAGGGTTATGACCTCCATCCAATTAAGAAGTGGTAGACAACTAGTAATATGAATCTTAACATCAACTGATCCTCAATAGAAAGACAACCTATTGAAGTTTAAGTACTTTCAAGATTCTAAATCAATGCAGCCCAAAGCAATCTGGGGCAAGCTTGAACTAGGCATTCTATTTAAATGTAAAGTGCACACAATTAACACAGGATATATCAGCTCAATTTATCTCAAAAGTACCATACTCCCATAATGGAAGTTCCATTGAAATAACTAATGAACAATCTCATAAACTTGAACCAACATAAACTGGATATTGAGATTCTCTATAGGAAAGGTCACTAAAGATCACAAAGAAACTGAATAAGAATCTATAGATACAAAACAAACCTGATAGCAAAGTGAATGCTTGCAAGTTTATTGAGGAGCTGTAACTTGAAGATACGTATCATTGATTAAGGAAAGACAAAAAACCAATTGCAGAAACTGTTATGAGCAAGCCAGAACACAATTCATAGAGTTTAATGAAAAACACTAACAAAGACGAAGAATCCAACGAGACTCTAATTTCCATATCATCCAGACTTAAATCCAAATGCACCAAAGGATTTATGTTCTAACCAGGAAACCATTTTTGCTTCCATTTCCATCTTTTGTACATTAACTGTTACACTACTATCTATAACAACATCTCAAAAAACTGCGTCAAAAAGCTGAAATAGAGAAAGAAAAAAACTAACACCAAAACTGAGTCACCACAACAGAAATATACCATTTTTATTCGAGTTTCCAAGATTAGAAAACACAAACCATAAAAGAGAAGCTAAAAAGATCACTAACCCGACTTATACAACACACACACAACAACTCAAGAGAACCCTTTCCGCAGCTTGAGAATCGAGGAATACATTTTCCTCCTCGAACCAACCGCGCTGATCCCCATATCCTTCAAATCCTCCAGAGTTAACATAGGCAAAATCTCATCATCCACCTCATGTATCTCGAAAACGGGGGCATACCTCCCTAACCCCAACCCCACCAACCACTCCCTCACCCCTACGCCCCCCTTCCCCTCCTCCTCCGGAGAATTCGACTCATCGTGATTCACCCCATTGCTATCCGAAACACGAGTCCCGCCTCGATTCCCCCTCCTCTGCTGATCCCAAAACCCTAACCCTAAATTCTCCACCGAATTAACCGGACTATGATCCGACCCCTCCGCCTCGAATTCCCTAAATTCGTCATGATTGTCCTCGTTCTCCTCAATTATCCCCCCGTCTTCTCCGCCGCCGTTTCCGATCGTGGCGGGCTCGAATTTGGTCCAATTGGTGCGCGCCTTTTTGGTGGGTTTTCTAATTTTGCCCTTGCGGTGTGCGAAATCGGCGTAATTGGCGTCTCCGCCGTTGACGAGGTTGGTTAAAGGTCGGGTCTTGGAGGTTTTGACGGCGAAGGACGGGTCTTTGTGGAACCGCCACGTCTTGTTGTTCGAGCGGCGAGGGTTTGAATCGTACGGCGGATCGCCGCCGATCTCGCCGAGGCGGACGCTGGGGCGGCGCTGTCGCTTTGGTGGGTGGTGGTCGAGCGGTGGAGATTGAGCTGCGGCGGTGGTGGTGATGGGTGCTGGTGGCGGTGCGGTGGAGATCAGTGTGTCCGGTGGATGAAGCTCAGCTGCCATGTGTTTTAGAGAGAGAGAGAGTGTGTGTGTGTGTGTGTGTGTGTGATGCAGAGTGGGTTTTGGACTGTACGGATTGGTGATGAAGGTGTGATTGGATTTTTGATTTGGGCTTTATTGATGTTTTTTGTTCTTTGATAATATATTTGATGGGCTTTGTCTTATTATTACATTGACAAGTCCAATTACTAAATGGGTATTATTTGGAAAAAAGAGTGATTAGATTGAACGTATTGGGTATTAGAATATGGAGGAGCTAATATGATGAAGAATATTATGGCAATTTCACTAGGCGAAAAATCAAAGTTCTAACATGTATGTGCCTCGTTATAGTACAAAGTGTGTGTGTCGCCTAATTATGAAGCAGAAAACTCTAGGGACCAAATCTGAAGGTACAAGTCGAGGTTTAGATGGCAAAAGCTGAAACTTTTATGGCAACTCAAGGTTTCTAACAGAAGTTATTTGGTCGGATCATGTTTCTATTAATGTCATTGTAGAGAAGAAAGGTCTGGTTGAATATTGTAAGTGTTGGGATTGATGCCGTTATTCTATTAGTACCACCTAATTAAACAGTGCTGGTTTATTACTTCATTTATGAATATTATTTTTATTATTTTTAATTAAAAAATAAGTTCTAACCACAAAATAATTGAAAATCATAAAACTATACTTAAACTTGTTGGACATGGCCTTCAAACGTGCCGGACACACGGCTTCCAAACGTGTCCGTAATTATTTCTATTATTTATTTACATACACGCTAGTATATGAGGCGTGTCGGTATCGTGTTACACATTGAGGCAAGATATATGAAAGTTGTAGGCACAATCACCGAACTTTCTCAGAGATATTCTCTGAACCCACCCACAAAGGAGATGGAGGAAGCATATGTGGGAAATTTATCATCATCAAACTAAGCTTCGGCTCACAAAGGGGGTCCTGCTCTTACTTTTATTTAAGCATTAAGGACATTGCTTGCTTTTTAAGTTTGGGAGTGGGGGTACGTTTCTTCATTAATTCTATCACTGCATCACGTTCAAGTTATTTCTTGCTTTTTCATGTAATTTTTGAGTTCTATTTGAATTCTTTTCCATATTTTTTTAAAGGCTATATAGTATTATCTCCTGATTTTTCAAAGTTATTGTCAATATTTATTTGTGTGTGATATAAATGATATAAACGCACTTAGTTATTCATTTAAATTGCTATTGTGAAGGTGTTTTCCAAAGATGTCATGATTGACCGTTTTGGACAAATATAAAATCTCTAACCACATAAACACAGATTTGAATTAATTAATCTTAAAGAATACGTATTTATAGATCAAGAACTATATGTTTTATTTCTACATTTTGACTCAATGATGTTGCATTTTTTGAAAGTCATTCGACTATTCTTAATTGAGATCGCACGTGCGTATGTAATGAATTTACTTTTTAATTTTTATATTTTAACATATGTATCTAATATTAGTTCTTGTAGCTTCTTATTTTTGTTTTCAACTACATCACATAATGAGATGGTTGGAAACGTGCTTTTAATTTATGCACGGTTAAATTAACCACATATATAGAACAAGATCCACTCCGTTATTACTTCGTTATTATAAGTGGCATGCAGTTGCTTTGTTAAGTTAAAGGTTAATCCATTTTACATTAACTGTCATAGAATTAAATATAGGCAATACTTGCATGTCCAAGGCTGTGGACTTGTTACCCCCACTTCTGAAAATAATAGGCTTCTCAAAATTACTAGTAACGAAATGGTGTGTCTGATCAACCTACAAACTAGAGAAGTGGAAGATATTGAGCATTGTCCAAGTAAATCACGCTTGTATTGGCTGCGGTGATGGTTTATGGAAGGATTTTTGTGTAAGAGATGTGGAAGCTAGCGTAATGAATAAATACCAACTGTAATTTAGCATTTTATCTTGTAGACTGTATATTTCATCCTTACTTTTTGCAAGTGATCTCATGGGCCAACAACTCTTGTGTCAATCGTTTTGCATTATGCTTATTTTGTAGCCAACAATAGAGATTGAATACCAACTGTAATCTTGCACTTAATCTTTAAGACTTTCTGTGTTTCCTTCACCTTGTGCAAGTGATTTCATGAGCCAACAACAGTATCGAATATCAGTTGTAATCAAGCACTTTATCTTGTAGATTGTTGTGTGTTTCATCTTCACCTTGTGCAAGTGGTTTCATTGTCCAGCAACAATTGCTAAAATGCGGTCTTACTAGCACTTCGTGTCCTTAACAAGTCAGGTTCTCACAAACTCAAAGGTTGCTAAAAGTTAAAGAAGACAAGGAAGTGAATTTATTAAAATTATGGATAGCCATTGTTTGATCCTCTCTTTCACTTGTGCACGATTTTTTTTTTGGAGATTCGAATGTGACCTTATTAAAATTATGGGTAGCCATTGTTTGCATACCAAGTTCGATTGTCAAATTCAAATGAAAATTTACTCTGTTTGTTTGCATATATATCTTGAGATGATGGATTTGAAGAAGAATGCATGTAGGTTTTTTAAACGAAGAAAAATGATGCAAGGATTGGAATTGAAAAGTTAATAAAAGGGAAGTGACCAATTATATTGTATGTTGTTGGTATGGACTGTTAAATATGAAACTCTTGCGAGTAGATGGTGAAACATTACTGCATTAGTACTGATTCAGCCGGATGGATAATTGTGTTCGTTACTAGTTAGTTACGGTATACATTCTCTATAAATTCATTAGGTTAAAGAAGAGTTGTCGTGTATCTGCGACTTTTGTGTTTTAAGGCTCATAAATCACGCTTATTTTCCATCTTTAGGATGGGATGGTACATTTATATACTTCTTTTCTTCAGCACAACTTGTATGTAGTGCTTAAGAGTGACTTTTGTTGTTTACAATGACTCCAAACACCCTATATATAAGGCCACCTCCTCAATAGATAATGAAGATCAACTCAATCTATTAATTACTATTTCGTATCTACAATGTTCTAAACTTTTCTAACCTACAAATATCAGGCCCTTCTATAATTCTCTAAACCGCCCTGCAAGCTTCTAGAAACGCGTAGTTACAAGAAAGCCCCTGAACAGATAAAAATTGGCCCATGTAGCCTCCATGGGTAGCCTGTGCACTCAGCATGCGCACGGGCTTGCGTGTCCAGGTTTTTTGTGTTGTGCGTTGCGTGCACATAATGTGCTAGCCTGGCCTTTCTTCTGTGCGCGAGACCGGGCTAGTTGTGTGCCATCTTTGTTGCCCGGTGCACCAACTTATGCGGTATTTTGTGCACGAGACACGCGGGACGACTTATTACGCCTTTAAAAGAATAAGGATTACTTTGTCTATTTTATTCTAAGTTTATTTTGCATGAAAAATAATATTCCACATTAATTACAAGTATATTGAGTGAAAAAGGCATGCGAACCAGAAGATATACTCAGAGAAATAAATAAATCAATAAAAAACTCAATAAATAAATGAAGAAGCTCAAAAGTAATGAAAATGAGAATGGAAAGAGTTTGGAAGAAGAAAAATATAGGGGACAAACACAAATTAAATGTTAAATTTGTGAACAAATTCCCAAGCTTTCTATATTGATTATCCTTCTGTCAGATTGTTGGTTAATATCATAGCTTACGTTAGAAGCCGAAAAAAGTCACTTTTTTTTTAAAAATAAAAAGAAAGTCACATTGATCTTTGATAAATCTCAACAACAATAATGGAGAGATGTGGAAATTGGGATATAAAGTAAGGTGATCAACTAAGGAACACTCGTTCCTATAAACTTGTCTAACACTCTTACCTCAATTTGCATCAGGAAACAGTCTACACATGTAACACCCTTGAATTTTGTAGGAAAGTACCATAGTTTTAAAAATTTTAACCATGTCCCTAAGTTTTCATAAATATCCATTTGACCCCAATGTTTGAAAACAATTTCGGCTTGGAAACACTTAATTTGTTTAGATTTTTTTTTTAAAGTTCAAATAAGTATAGTTAACTTAATTACGAATTAGTATAACATTAGCATATATTCTAAAGCTATATATAATTCGTTTTAGGCTCCAATTGGTTCCACGAAAAAAATGGAGAAAAAGAAGAGAAAAAATGGGAGTTTCCAGAAAAGAAAAAAAATCTAGTAGAATAAGATTTCTCTCTTTCCCTGTGATTGACATTCCGTTAACTTTTCCAAGAAAAAATCAAACTGAATTTTCTTACTTATCATCACTTTTGCATTGTAAGAATTGTTATTTTTTTTTTTACATAAAATTATTTTTTATCTTGATATTAATTTATGCTTCTTTTTTTTTTAAAAGAAAAAGAGTATGGAACTCAAAAGTAATGAAAATGAGAATGGAGAGAGTTTGGAAGAAGAAAAATAGAGGGGAAAAACACAAATTAAAAGTTAAATTTGTGAATAAATTCCCAAGCTTTCTATATTGCTTATCCTTTCTGTCAGATTGTTGGTCAATATCATATCTTACGTTAGAAGCCGAAAAAAGTCACTTTTTTTTTTTAGAAAATAAAAAGAAAGTCACATTGATCTTTGATAAATCTCAACAACAATAATGGAGAGATGTGGAAATTGGGATATAAAGTAAGGTGATCAACTAAGGAACACTCGTTCCTATAAACCCGTCTAACACTCTTACCTCAATTTGCATCAGGAAACAGCCTACACATGTAACACCCTTGAATTTTGTAGGAAAGTACCATAGTTTTGAAAATTTTAACCATGTCCCTAAGTTTTCATAAATATCCATTTGACCCCAATGTTTGAAAACAATTTCGGCTTGGAAACACTTAATTTGTTTAGATTTTTTTTATAAAGTTCAAATAAGTATAGTTAACTTAATTCTGAATTAGTATAACACTAGCATATATTTTAAAGCTATATATAATTCATTTTAGGCTCCAATTGGTTCCACGAAAAAATGGAGAAAAAGAAGAGAAAAAATGGGAGTTTTCGGAAGAAAAAAAATTCTAGTAGAATAAGATTTCATTCCATTAACTTTTCCAAGAAAAAATCAAACTGAATTTGGTTACTTATCATCATTTTTGCATTGTAAGAATTGTAATTTTTTTTTTTACATAATATTATTTCTTATCATGATATTAAATTATGCTTTTTTTTAAAGAAAAAAAGTATGGAACTTCTTGAAGAAAGAACATTCTTAAAATGAGAAATGTATTATGAATTTATTTTTATATATATATATATATATATATGTGTGTGTGTGTGTGTGTGTGTTTATTAAAATTTGCAAGGGTTATTAATATATTTAAAACAAAAGAACAAAAACGAGAAGATCACTTAATATAGTAATACGTTATTGAAGATGATAAATAACTAGAATAAGAAATATAACTGAATTTAGAAGTATTACCTAAAATTTTAAGAAGATGTGGAGAACAAAAATATTTGATCTTAGAAGTGTCAATACAGTTTCTAAATTGGTGGGAATGTGAAAATTTTGAGAACTAGATATTTTTTAAAGAGTACTGACTTTTTGCACCTTTGTGTAGTAGGGAAAATGAAAACTATGAAAATTATATGAGAAAAGTAGGTCGTAGTGCTTGAGGAATTGATTGGTCGAAATAAACCATTAGATGCTAGTTGTCCTTTGTAGGTGGGAGGTAGTGGAAATTTAATTGACAAAGTTAGACTTCATATTGAATTAAATATAAGACTATAATTTTTCATCTTCTCATGTGTATTACGGTAATTGGTGGGACTATTTGGTGGACGATGTATTGACATTTAACATGAGAAATTAATGCTACATACTTCACCATTTTGGTAGGTTAACCTTATCACTATATAGAACGACTTTCATAACCAAAATTTTGACGAGCTTCGTAATGGCAGATTGTAAAAAATTTATTCCACATAGTGTTTATCCCTATGAAATCAAAAAATGGATCATAGATTTTTCTGAAGTATTTCATGGTGTTGAGCATACGTGAGGACTAGTTTTTGGGCGATTTACGAGTCTTTATTTCAGGGATATTTTAAGATTTTATTATATTACCTCATCTTTCTTGCAATCCAAAATACTTTTGAGATTGTCAAAGTTGACTGACTTCACCTACCAACCCGAACGCCCAAACGTGATTTATAAACAAACTCCTACACCTAATGAGCAAATACTCAATATCAGATATTACTAAGAACATATATACGTTAAGTATATCACTTCATAATGAGTTAAAAGTTTACATAGGGACATCTATTGGTTAATTTGCTCCTTAATTGATCATCCGTAACATGTGACTACATACATTTAAATGACATATTTTCTTCCATTTAAGGTAATCTATTAATTTCTTGTTCTCTCCTTTAGACGACATATTTCTTCACTAAAAGAGTATTCTTTTATAACTAGTCATGATTTTATCGGAGCAATTGATGATACTCGTATAAAAGGAGTATAGCCTACATAGTTACAAGTATTCTATATTGGTTGAAAAAGAAACCCGTAGCAAAATAAAAAGGTAGTTTCTGATTCTAACATGTGTTACCTAGTCACGAAGGAAATGCACGTGATACCACAAAATATCGTGACACTGTCAAAACCCAGATATTCGTTATGCCTACTTGAGGTTCAAAAAACCTCTTATACACTATGCATTTTACCACAATCCCTTGCACATATTTTCATGTATTAGGTAAATTTAATATGTTGGTTGTTGGATATCCAAATATATCACTTTCTTGACCACTAATGAAAGATACAAATGCCATATTCTTCATTTTTGTCCTGATTTGCATATTACTAAGCACAATTATTAAAGACATTCGGTTGTTGAAAAGGAATATTTAATTTGTTCACACATATCACAAACCATATCTCATTAAAAATCTAAGTGACACTTGTCCCAACAACTGTGGCAAACATAAGTTTTGAAGAAATTAGATACATACGAAAGTTTCCTATTATGACGATGATCCGGATTATAACCTTGAAAATAAATGTATAAGTAAAGCGTGTATAGAAAGTTAAGTTAGGTATCATTAATGATAAATCAAAATATAGAGTTCAAAATAGTGCATGCGCATTTATCTGGTTTGTAGGATAAGAATTAAATAATATTTCTTTATTTGGTATATAACAAGTTGTATTTGGGATTTTGAGATGACGAAAACAGTATGGAATCATTTTGGTTTGCAATAAATGATAAATGCTTTGTAATCGATATCAGATTTACTTTAACTTTAATATTGTTCACAGTTTACATTTATGTTTATATATTTCCTTGCGACATTTCAATTATATCTCTCTACTTTACAGTGTGAATATATTGCTTACAAAGAACTGTAAGAAGAAGAATTGATATTTTAAATATTACATATTTGTTGATTACATATAATTTTTCAATAAATTCAGGTTTAACAATCTAAGCATATTAATATATTGCGAAGAATCATGTACTGAAGTAAATAAAAAAAGAAAGAACGACACTTAAGGAGAACGACATAGAGAAAATAACAAAAACTAATTTTTCATTATCAATTTTGTTAATATCGATAATAAAAGAAGTGTGACGCTGATATTAATGAAACCCCAAATGATATTAGTGAATCTTTAGAGTTGTATTATCTCTAAGTGATTATGCAACTAAACTCAATAGATATTGTCGTGTTATTAATTTACTTCTCTTGTTAGTACTTTTTTTTTAAACGTAAGAGAGACATTTATTCGCACATAATGTACAAAAGATTACGTGCATTAGGCAAAGATGATCAATAGATATAACTATAAACAAAACGTTTGACTAGAGATTAATTAAAGTCACTTAAGTTATCTATCCCAGTAAACTACCATGTCACCAAACTTTGATCCAATAAAAGCACTTATCTGTCATTTTACGTATTTCGCTAGCGCAACAACAACCTTATTCATCTCAAAATATGAGACAAACACGTCCAAACTCAATCGTCTACCTCTAGATACCTTAGAACACCCTTCTAGATAGTCCGACGCCTCCTGCACTCTTCATAAACACTAAAAACGCAATTACAAATCGAAAGCAATAACAATATCTGAGATAAGAAGTTTTTAGTAACATTTTTTTTTTTTGATAATTATTTAGTTGGAAAGTTAACTAATTACTTTGAACTAGTTTTTCAACAAAAAAAAAAAAAGAGAAAGAACTAAATTACTTTGAAAAAATTAAAACTCATGACATCACCACACATGCGGGTACACTCGAACCGAACTCGACGGCGGCACTGAAGTCTGCCTCAATCAGGGTTCATGATGTACGGTCCAGATCTAATCTATTCACCCTTTATATCTCTCTCTCTCTCTCATCTAATTTCCCCTAAATCCCTTACGCGTCGACTCTGTTCCCGAGTTCAAGTCAAATTGGAGCTTCTCTATACATACATATACATACAATAAAAAATAGGCATAAAAGAAGAAGAATTGAATAGTATATCCGTGAAAAAAAAAATCAAGATCCAATTTGATCCGAACATTTTTTTAGGATATATATCAGATTTAAAAAACCTCTCAAAATCTGACCGTATCTTTTTTCTTCTCGCCAAAATTCAAACTATTTCCTTTTTTCGTCAATTGATCCTGCTACTAATTTGTGTATATACCAATTTTTTTTCTGATTTATTGCAGTAAATAGTTTGTTTGTTGTTGTTGTTGTGGTTGGTATAATTGTTATATATGTAATTGATCCAGATTCTTGTCGGCGATTTAAATCTATTGAGCGTAAATAAGGAAAAAAAAAACCCTAGTTTTTTTTTTTTTTTTTTTTTTTTGTAATTAAATATGGAAGTTGTTGAGGTTCACGATGTAGAGGAGGGTGAGATCTCTGATTCTGCCTCGGTTGAAGAGATCACCGAGGAGGATTTTAATCAGGCGCCGCCGTCTTCTTCTCCGGCGCCGGTGAGGATTGCTGCCGATTCGAATAACAGTGGTAGTGTTAAGAACAATGGTGCTGGTAGCGGAGCTAGGGTTTGGACGATGAGAGATGTGTATAAGTATCAGGTTGGGTCGAGGAATTCTTATTCGGGGCTGTATAATTTGGCGTGGGCGCAGGCGGTGAATAATAAGCCGTTGGACGAGGTTTTCGTGATGATGGAGGATAAGAGTAGTAAGGATAGTGCGAGTGATGGTAATAATGATGCTGGTAGTGTGAAAGCTTCCAATGTGAGTGATGCGGAGGACGAGGGGGAGAAGGAGGAAGGTGAGTTGGAGGAAGGAGAGATTGATTTGGATTCTGATGTAGTTGTTGGGAGTGAGGGTTTAAATGTGGAAGTTGAGGAGGATAAGGATGTCGAGAGGAGGAAGCGCATTGCTCTTATAAAGAAGGAGCTGCAGTGTCTGGATGTGGGTGATGCGGAGAAGTAAGTCGGGTTATGGATTTTGACCCTGCTTTCAGTTCCTCATTTTTGTGTTGGAAATAATATGACCCTCTTTTGTTTGTAGATCATTTGATAGGTTGTGTACGAGCTTGAAGAAATCAGCAGACAGCTTGAGTAGATTGGTCGATGAGGGTCCTTTTACTGAGAGAGAAATTCTCGTTCAAATGTTATCAACTGCAATCCACGATATCAAATCAGTATGACATTTACTAACCTTCTTGAATACTGGCCTGCTTTCTTACATTACTTTCATCTTTATTTCTTATGGGGCAGAGTAGCTTGTTAGTTGGTTCACTTTTAATATAATTTTGGGAATATGCTTAGAATTTGTATATGCAGGTATTTTCTTCCATGAATCGGAGACTCAAGGAGCGCAATAGAGATGTATTATGGAGGTTTGTGTTGCTTCTATTCCATTGTTTTGGGCCATTATTCATAATGCGTCATAGCTGAGTTAGTAACCGTGTTTCCACATTTTAATTTTTCTGCAGGCTGCTAACTCATGTTACTACCGTAAAGCCTCCTCTTTTTTCTTCTCATCAGTTGAAAGAGGTGGGTTTGTTTTCTTTCAAGTTGCTTGATGTTTATGATGATTAGTTTTGCATCTCATTTTTGTATATGCTTCTACAGATGGAGATTAGTTTGTCTTCCCTGGGCTATTCAGCTGGTTCTTCAAGGAACGATAAAAAGAGTACTAAGAAACATCTGCACGAGGGGTTCAATAGAACCGAGTCAAATACATTGTTTGAGCATTCTAATAAAAATTTAAATTGCCCAAGTAAGGGTGAAATGGAATCTGGGGGAACTGGATCATTCGATCAAACTGGGCACGGTGACGGAGTAGAATATCGGAGATCAGGGCTAAATAATTCTAAGCAAAAAGGGCTGACCCTTCCGCTGCTTGATCTTCACAAAGATCATGACTTGGATAGTCTTCCATCACCCACACGAGAACTTTCTGCCCCTTTGCCCTTTGATAAAGGATTTGTCTTGGGACAAGGGCTTGTGAAACCAGAGTGGCCTGTCCCTAGACGAGCTCTTGGCCGAGAAAATTCTATGATGCATCCTTATGAAACTGATGCTGTCAAAGCTGTTTCAAGTTATCAGCAGAAATTTGGTCAGGGTTCTATTTATATGAACAATGAGCTTCCAAGTCCAACCCCTTCTGAAGAAGGTGATGCTGGGGATTGTGAAATGGGTGGGGAGGTCTCCAGTTCTATTGCTAGCAGTTTCGGTTCTGTGACGAGTGCCTCAAGTATGGGACAGCCATTGGCTAGTATTGTGAACTCACTAATTACGCGGAAATCATTGGCTCCTCAATCTGCCGACATTGTTGCTACAACTGGTCAAGGATTTAGCAACCATGGGATTGTTGGCCCTGCTAGTACTAACCCGAATCCCGTCGTGAGATCATCCTCAGCGAGAAGTAGGGACCCTAGGCTTCGGTTAGCTAATTCTATTGCAGGTTCTAGGAATCTCAACCAAGGCCTCCCCGCAGTTGAGATTAACGAGCCCAAACATGAATCTCTTGGTATAATAAGTGCAAAGAAGCCAAAGACTCTTGCTGAGCTAGTTTTGGATGGTCCTGCACTGAAACGCCAGAGAAATGAGTCAACAGTTTCTGGTGTTGTGTATGATAAGCAAGTTGTTACGGGTGCTGGTGGGTGGTTGGAGGATAGGGGAACATATAGCATCCCAGTTACTAGTGGTAACCAAATCCTGGGAAGTGTTGTCAATGGTTCAAGAAATTTGGAACATGCTGTAACTCGGGCCAGTGCCTGCTATACTGTGCCTAATTCAGTCGCACATGGAAATGAGAAGTTCCCAATTGTGGGTCAAAATACTACCTTGCAGGTATCAGGTCCAACCACAACCCTGCCACTCTCTAGTGCAACCGCAACATCTCTTATGGCAAGTACAGCAGCAACTTTGCCTGTATGCAGTCCTTTTACATTGCCATTAACAAGTCAGAGTACAAACTTGCCAGCGAAAGATTCCAATGCAACTACTTCCATTGATTCTCTTTTGAAAAATATAGCTGTGAATCCATCAATATGGATGAATATACTCAAGATGGAACATGAAAGGTCTTCTGATAACAGCAAAAATATGATGCAAACACCCAACTCAAATTTCGTTCCTGGAACAGTTCCATCAACAAATGGAGCTCTGCCAAATTCCTCAATGCCTGGGCAGGTATCAGCAGGAATAGTTCAGACTCCTTCCCCGGCTGTCCCAATGGTGGGTACTTGTTCTTGATATATTTTTAATTTTTCTTTTATTAAACTCGGCCAATTGCACCGTTCCAAGCCCACGTTATCCCATTTCTCGATAATTAACTGATGCTTTCGAGATTCTGGAGAATTCTGAAACATTAACCGTGAATAGTTGTCGAATTAAACCCAGATAACAAGTCACATTTCTTGTTCCTGTCTTCCTCTCTGCTTTTTTTGTTGAAAGCATCATAAATTGATATGTTAATAAAGATGAATATTACCTTTTAAAGGATTCATTATAGCTTCTCTTCTTTCATTTAACTTTGTTGTGATTTGTTTTGCTAAACAATTTTTAAATGTGCAGGAGGAATCTGGAAAAGTTCGAATGAAACCTCGCGACCCACGTCGGTTTCTTCACAATATTGTACCACAGAAAGCTGCGACTGTAGGGTCTGATCAAGCCAAAGTAAATGCTTTGGTTAGTTCACCATTGCCAGGCAGCTTGGTGGGTACCCCAAGACAAGAGGATCAGTTGGAAAATCAGTTAGTGACTTCCAGTACCATGAAGCCGCCTGACATTACTAGGCAATTTACTAATAACTTGAAAAACATTGCTGATATTTTGTCTGTGTCTCAAGTATCTACACCTGTACCAAGTGTTCCTCAGATTCCATCATCACAACCTGTACCAGATCAGCAAGGTGGAACGGGAACTAAGGCTGTCCTTGCTGAATCTGGTAACTTAAGAAATGGGACTGGCTTAGCTCTTGAAGAAGCTAATGCTGGCCCTCCTCGACCACTGAATGCAAATGCCTGGAGTAATGTCGAACATTTATTTGAGGGCTTTGATGACCAGCAAAAGGCTGCAATCCAGAGAGAAAGGGCTAGGAGGCTCGAAGAACAGAAGAAGATGTTTGCTGCTCGCAAGCTGTGTCTTGTCTTGGATCTTGATCATACTCTTTTAAACTCAGCCAAGGCATAACTTTCTACTGTTAGTTTATTTCAATGTAAAATATTAAATTAGTTGAAAAGAAAAAGGAGCATTTTACTCAAATTCCTTTTATGTATCCAGTTTGTTGAAGTTGATCCTCTACATGATGATCTGCTGAGAAAGAAAGAGGAGCAGGAACGCGAAAAGCCCTATAAGCATCTGTTTCGGTTTCCTCATATGGCAATGTGGACCAAATTAAGACCTGGGATATGGAATTTCTTAGAAAAGGTGGCTACACTGCTTTATCTTTTGTTGCTTGATAGTACTTCCATTCCTAAAAATTCTCGATTTTTCTGTTCTAGGCAAGTAAACTATTCGAGCTGCATCTCTACACGATGGGTAACAAGTTTTATGCCACTGAGATGGCAAAATTGCTTGACCCGACAGGGGATTTATTTTCGGGACGAGTTCTTTCAAGAGGTGATGATGGAGAACCGTTTGATGGTGATGAAAGGGTCCCTAAGAGTAAGGATTTGGAGGGGGTTTTAGGTCTAGAATCAGCTGTTGTAATTATGGATGATTCCGTTCGAGTCTGGCCTCACAACAAACATAATTTGATTGTCGTGGAAAGGTAAGGGTTTGCCTTGTTTTTGATGATTCTGTGAGTCTAGCCTCACGACAAACATAATTTGATTGTTGTGGCTTCTCAATGTTATGTACGATTAATACTGCACCAGGTGGTGTTTTTTAAATTGAATTGTTCTATCGTTCTATTAGGTATATCTATTTTCCCTGTAGTAGACGGCAATTTGGGCTACCAGGTCCATCGCTTCTTGAGATTGATCACGATGAGAGACCAGAAGAAGGCACACTGGCCTCTTCTTTGTCGGTGAGCTTCTATTTAACATATGATGTGACTTCCGTTATGATTCATCTCTTAATGCAAATTAAACTGGAAAATATCAAAAGAAGTAACTTAAGTTCACAACATTGCTGGTGTATACAAGGGAACTGAACTGAGGGAGGATAGAGATCGGAAGTGAGGTCTTTGGGGGTGACTGTTATAATCTGAAACAAAATAGTTCATGCTGGCAATGGCCCATCCAGTTTTTGATTTGTTTGTGTTCTCGAAACAGGTTATTGAGAGAATACATCAAAACTTTTTTGCACATCAGTCATTAGATGAAGCTGATGTTAGAAACATCTTAGCTTCCGAACAACGGAAAATTCTTGGCGGTTGCCGCATAGTTTTCAGCAGAGTATTCCCAGTTGGTGAATCCAAACCTCACATGCATCCACTGTGGCAGACAGCCGAACAATTTGGTGCCGTGTGCACCAATCAGATAGATGAGCAAGTCACCCACGTAGTCGCCAATTCCCTGGGTACTGATAAGGTATTGTTGTTGGTGCTTTGATTTTTCTATATATCAGCATCTAATAATTATTTCACTGGCAACCACAGTGCATCACCAATCATCAAATTCTGTCACACCAGTTTCCTCAATTTTAGTTTTGTGGCTTAATATTTTAACTTTTTGCAAAAACGTAAATAAAAGAAGAAAAAAAGACTGTCGCGTTATGAGTGTTTTTCTGTCGTGTTAAACAGGTGAACTGGGCTCTCTCGAAAGGAAGATTTGTGGTGCATCCCGGCTGGTAAGATTACACTTTGTCGATGCATACCTTTGTTCTGATTACTTTGTGCTATGATGTCAGAGTGAGTTTATTTATTTCCAACTAATAACATATGCAGGGTGGAAGCATCTGCTTTGCTATACCGAAGAGCTAATGAGCATGACTTTGCCATTAAATCACAATAAATCTATCACCATCTCTTCCTATCTGGTAAAAAATGCACGCACACAAGTATAAATTCTTTGGGTGAACCAATCTTTAACTGGTTGGAATTGCAAACTGCACGACCACTTCTGAGAACCTTTGCTGGACGGTGTCTTGTGAGTCGGTTTTGAGTCCAAGGTTGATTAGAACTCTTGAGGCCTCATGACCGGACTGCCTCTCGAGCTTGAGGAAACAGGCCAAGGATAGTGGCTAATTGACCTTTGGACTTGGCTGGGGATATAAAATTGAGGTTTTGACGGATTAACTGAATTAAATTTCCAGAATTTGTTATACATTTGGTTTTAAGGTCTGAAAACTGATATATAAAAGGGAAAGGTTGTCTAGGGCGTTACGTTTTAAAATTTTGGTTGACTGAGGATGAATAAGGACTGTTTTTGGATCCAAAATAATATTCGACTATTCGAAGTCTTCCGAGAGTTTAAGATTTTAAGTGACGAAAGGGTATGAAAATAATCGTGGGAAGAGACCAAAATGATTTGCTTTCTTGAAATTATTTAGACTCAGATACTGTCTGAGGAGGTCGTTATTGGCGTTGGCTCTTAAGGTCAAGCGTGGGTATTAAACCACAGTAAAGGATGCCTTTCATGTGTAATGTACTGGGCGTCTATATTTGTTCTATACATGTAGCCCGGGATTGTGACAGATCACGGACCCAAAACATATGAAGCTATTTTAGGATATTGGACCACACGTGAAAAGTCATAAACTGTTAACTTGTGGAAACAAATACTTGGAAAATGAGGAAATATCCTAACGGATGAATAAAGATTACTTTATGATGAATGTATCGAGTATATGCTGTTTCAGTTGGACCCTTGATGAAAAAATTGTCTTTTATATATGCAGAATTGATTAAAGTAATTTTATGTATAAGTTATTTTATTTAACAAAATCATTCCCTTTATAAGCTAAGTGGAACAAGAAAGAATCCGAAAAAAAAAAAGAAGTAGAGGCTCTATGTGCTCCCGTTAATGACGTGCATAAACAAAAAAAAATGAGATTCAGTTTCTCTTTAAAACAGCTTGTATGTTTTATTCTATTGTTTATTTTAATCAGAAGAAAAATGCAGGATGGTGCTGTGGCCCAATAAAATAAAAATTCAAACCTGTGAAACCGAGGTTGTCGGTGTTATGGCCAAGATCAAATGGGATATGAAAACATTGGGAAACTTCTAAGTAGACAATAAATACAAGTGAACCAAGAGAACTCTAGCGGTGAGGATGACGGACAATTCATATTTATTTGAGTTAGATTCTATTACAGGACTCGGACATATCAAAGATCATCCAATAAAAAAATGAGAAAAGCGTCAAAATCAAGTATAAAATCTGTCTTATCGCACTAACGGATATCTGAGATGACAAAGCCGTGACCAAAATGGACTCAACCTGTTATCAACCTTATACGGTCCCATTACATATCGTGTAGATTTCTTCTTTTCTTTTAGCTTAATTTAATCAACAAGAATATCCTGGAATTAATGGAATGAAGGGTGAGCACAAATATATGCCTTTGTTTGGAGAGATTATTAGGTGCAACGGTTGTGTAATGAGGTGGTACAACAAGTCGATTATTAGTGTAAATGTACGGTTGAGATGAAGTTTGGCGAAGTTAATGCCCTATTTAAGAATTATCTTAAATCTCCACCACATATTGTACCACGTCATCATGCAGCGGCTGTACCAAATAATTTTTCCTTTACTTGACATCAATTTCTTAGTAAATTAGAGTACCAATTATAGAAAGCAATTTACTTAAGTTTGGAGAGATGGATAGGAGATAAAAGAATGAAACCCCTGAATATCGTAAGATTTCAGTTTCAATAATATGTCACACCTCGATAGTATGTCACATGTCATAGGGTTTGCATTAACATAATACGTTCACATTTCCTTTTATGCCCTTGTTTAGTTTTGACGAACTTGTTAAGACAAAAAATATTTTTTGTTGCTCAGATTAAGAGGAGAGTGTCACTGAAATAGTATCTAACTGGTAAAGGTGCCTTTGATATAGGAAGAGCTTTGACATTTGTCAACATATGATAATGTTTTATAATAAAAATAATAATTTTTTTGACATTTGTTATTTTTATTTTGCTTTTATTTTTTAAAAAATAAATCAGCAATTTAGTAAATTCTATTTGTATTTGTAAATTAAAAAAAATCGCAAAAATCTTTGGAGTAAATGTTAAGAATTATGTATTTTTTTCTCGACTAAACTTAAATAATCAGTAAATCATGCCTAGAAAAAGTAAAAGACAACTCTTTGAGAAAATATTTAAAGTTTAATCTTAATTCTTGGATAAATATATTTTTTAGAATATTAGCTGTTCTTTCTAGTTTATTCAAAAAAAAAAAGTTAAGTTCTGAATTTATTTTAAATATATATGTACTCAACTATTTAATTTTTGTTCGATGAATATTTTTTTTCAGGAAATAATATTTGTATCATTTGTAAACAATAAAGTAGAGATACAAATAAAAATAGGAATTCAGTTAGTTACTTATGAATGAATTTACTAATTCTATATAAGTTTATGTTTCATATAATTTGTTGATAATCATCAAAATTGTTAATGCATATGAAATATACTAGCTCCTTATACCACATTCTATAAATATAGAAAAATGGTAAATTAGTCTTGCTAAGTTGGACAAGTTTACCACAAAGACAACAGAGAAATAACGTATAATTGATATGCTACCCTATTGCAAACTTGAAGAGGTATTATTGATATTACGAAACCTCAAAGGACGTAAGATGATATTTAAACCTGAGAGGTGCCATTGATATTTTCCTTATTATGCTTCCTGAAACTTAAATAATCATTGGGAAATGTATATTCTTAAGCACAAATATTATGTACAATCCATATGCTTGCAAAAAATTGTGATAAGGACTGAATTGGGTTCTTAATCAATAGTAATCTTAATTTCTATCTAAATCGTTGACGTGTGGTATTATACTTCAATTCAGGTAGCTCATGTGCAGCTAGATAGATGGTGTTAAAACGATTCTCTTGGCGAATACATGAAACTCCTTTGTGGTTTTAAAAGTTGGCACGAAACTTTTTTATGGTTGATAATTGTTTAGAACATTTTTGTGGTTTCATAAAATTTGCATAAAATTTTTTAATTTGCACAAAACTCTTTTGTGATTTCATAAAACTTTGTACGAAACCGCTTTGTGGTCTCATGAAAAAACGAATTTTGTGTAAAGTTTATGAAAACATAAGAAAGTTTTAAACAATTAACAAACCCAAAGAGAATTTCATGCATGTTTTTAAAATCATAGGGGTTTAAAGGTTGGTTCCCCCTCTTTTGGATCTGACTTTGGCACCATATTAATTTTAGACATATAACTCAATCAATATATCCCCCAAAACATGCTTTGGACGAACCAGTTTGAATAATGTTGAGAGAGTATCAATCTTTTCCCTCACTTCTTTTCGCTATATACCACAATTTTTAGAACCAAGTCAAGCTCTTCCATTCGATTCATTAATTTTTCCTTTCCATCAAAAAAGAATATATACCATAGCACAACATCATTTTTGGTTTGGACCTAAATAAATTAATTATCTATAGCCTATAGAGCTAGCTAGATTCTGAATCGAGACTCAAAACTTTAGTTTACTAATTCCCAATTGAGATGCGACAGTTGAGATAGAACATGCACAAAACTACGTACACAAAAGAAAATAAAGGAACAAATATAATAATCAAAAATGAACTGGGATGATATTGATAAGGATCGAGCAGAGAATTTTTTTTGTCATTTTACAAGTGGAATGTTGTGTCTGAACAAAGAATTTGCAGAGAAAATTTTGTTTAAGGAAATCCAAACAGTAAGCTGTGGGCTAGTTTGCATGCGTTGCAGTTTTTTGTTATGTAGCTAACTTTGTAACCCATAACTCTCATGACTATGTATATATCGATGTGCTCATAGAAAGAGATTGAACAGAAGTTGGGGACAAATGAAGCATGTGACTCTATATTATATACATTAAAAATAAATAGTGCAGTGGGCACGCAACAAAAGGAGAAAAGTGATTGCTTCTAATGAAAAGGTTAGCATTGGGAAAAAGAAGAAAAGAGTGGCTTTAATCTAAAGGCGATTTTGGTCCAATATTTAACAGCTAATCACTTTTTGTTCAATACAACATATTAATATTTGTTTACATTGATTGTCACAAAGTGATGAATAATGTTGTACAAATGGATGACAGAGTTGCATGTTGATTAGCCCCCTCCATATTATTATGCCAGCCACTAATGTTACTATTACTTCAAATTTCAAAGACATTTGAATTTAGACTCGAGTCTTTTTTTCAACATTTTGCTATGTCAACCTCATGTGCTACATAACTCGGTTTATTTAATCAAGATTTTAATGAAAAATAAGTTAATCTTACGCTCTTAGCGTATATGCATAACTTCATGGTTTTATTCAAGATTTGAATGTAAAATAAGTTACTGTGACTTGTAAGAATCTTTTGAGTCAAACGGTGTCACGTACTTAATGCATTATATATAATTTGTAATACTTTATTAGTTAAATTATAGAATTCCATCTACAAATACCGTGGTAGAAATGGTGATTTTATTTTTATAAGAAAGGGCAAATGTTTATTCCAAATGTTAATGTTGCCATTCAACATTATAATTAACGCATATTTAAGACGAAACAATAAAATCTGAGAGGTGGAATATAATTAATTCTTCATCGATGTGATCATCTTACACCACATTGTGTAAGATGAAGGGCAAAAGGTATGAGGGGGACTTGTCATTCTTCCACCATGGCCAGTGTCAAACTGTAAAAGTAAACAGTGAAATTAGTAGCTTTTTAATTTTTCCATATTATCCCTGAAAATTGTTTGACTATGTGAGAAAGTACATATGTCTAACACACAAAAAAAAAAAAAAAAAAAAAAAAAAAAAAAAAAAAAAAATAGAACCAGCAAAAAAGAAAAAAGACAAAATTTAAACACCAGGCGTGGGGTTAAAAATTGAAAAGCTTTCTCCGACATTCTCAAGTGCACATCATACCCATCTTGACACCATCATCCCTCACTCCTCATCTCTAGGCACTGGCACCTTCCAAATCCAGTCTATTTTCACTTTTTCAATGTCATAAAAATTCTAATTTCATACTATTAAACACTAAGAAAAAAAATTAAATTATTATTTTTAAAAAAATTAAGCAGTGATATAAAAGGAACTTCAGTTTTTAGACCTATTGATAGACTTGCGATATACGTACTCATTTGACACAAGCGAGACTAGGTTACATATTATGTAATATATAAGTATTATTCCAAATAACTTCAAAAAGTTAATGTTCACTCTATAAATAGAGACTTCTCACTTCCCTAGACCTATAACAAAAGGAGATAAAAATATCACTTCCCATGCCATGAACTATTTTATTAATTTTGGTTAAAAAAAAAATTAGTGGATTGTATATAATATCAATTAGGATATATGAATCTTTCAGGTTTCATGTGGAAGCCATCTTATTATTTGGAATGGGCTGGAATATTAATTACTATACATTTAGGTACGTACCTTAGATGCTCATTTGAGTTCATTGACTGGATAGGGCAGTGCGTGTGTCCAAGCATGTTTGGACAAATTGCATGAAGAATATCTCTGTGTAACTGGAAAAAGTTACTCAGCTTTAATCAATTATAAAGTTTGAACGACACTTATTAAAATTAAAATACTTTTATTATTTGCTTGCAATTCAAGGCTGAAAGTGAGGAGCCAGCACAATTTCCGACACCGACCTGTTGAATTTTTTTACCATCCGTTCATGATCATGATAATGAAGAAATTGGAGTGCGTTGGCAATAATGATCATTTGTCTGCTTTCAAAAGGGAAAACAAATTAATCACTAGCTAGTCTAATACATTCTAGAAAAACTTTTTGATGGTGCTTTTGGTTAATTGTCCACAGTAATTAGTATTGACAACTAGAAAACACTTTTGAATCATACTAATTGAATGAGGTGGCGGTGATTATTGTTTATATAATAATATCAAATTTCAATGATCATAAGCTAATTTTGGAATGCAGGGTTACGGTGCATAAAAATGATAGTGACGTTTAGTCATACGGCAAATACATTAAAATATAAAGAGATGGCCAATTTTATTAATTACAAAATTTAGGTATTAGGTTTATATAGGTAAGAATCCTCTTAAGTCATTTTGTAGGCGACATCAATGTATTGTGAGTGAGAAATTATTTAGTATGTAAAATGATAAATAAAGTGATCTAAACAATCTATTGTGGATTTACATGGATAAAAAAATCTACAACCTTTTAAAAATTTAAACAACCGCAAGGAAAAACGGGGGAGCAAGGGTGGAAAATAAACCATGTGCACAATGAGGAATAACTTCGTACAATTATTGCATCACGCTCTATAATAATCTCGGTAGTTTTCATCCACCTGACCTCCCTCGAGGTCTTGTAAATTAGTATATATCTTCTATATGAGGTTTCATGAATTGGCATATACCTCTGAAATATGATATGTGCTCAGGGGCAGTGGATGACAACTACCCATAATAATTTTGTACCATCAATATGTATAATGTCGTGATGTAGTATGATATTATCTAGTACATGACTTGTCAATCTCTCATATTAACATGCGTTAAAACGGTTACATACCACTCCCAAATTCTAATGTAGGTGATCTCTGAAATAAACTAAATCTATAGCTTGACATAACTTGGTGGCTCACGACCTTTCATACTCTTGGCTCACAGCCTCACATGCACGTAGGTTATCCTCGTGCCTATGTCGGGGCCACTGGATGGTCTCACCTGTCTTGTTTAAAGGGTAGGTTATCTCGAACCAAGTTGAAGATTATTAGATCTGAGCTTCAATTGAAAAACTATTGAGTAGCATGCGAAGATATCGTGAATAATAGTTAATTTAGCAGTTTGTGCAAATATAAGCTCGAATGGGGTGTTAGAAGGTAAATGCTATATAATTTGAAAAACATGTGCAATTTTAATTATTGGTTTTACCATGTCAGCATAATATTGCATAAAATAGGTTTTTTGTCATAACATCTATTAATTTATTTCTCGTTAATAAGTTTCATAAAAAGTAAAGAAATTATGCACATTGGGTTTTCTATAAATTTGTTGCTCGTGGTATAACACTAGAGCTAATAACATTTTACCCCCATTTTGTTTCATGAGATAGACCCATCACTCACCTATTAAAAATAAATGCGCAATTTGCCTCCTCGCAATGAAAGAAAAGCACGTTACCACATTGTGATATTCAAGACTCGTACCCTACCCTCAACAGTACTTGTGTTCAAGGAAGAAGTTATAAATAAACAAAGGATATAATGTGCCTATTTGAATAATATGGGGTAAGCATGTATCTTTTATAGGAGTAATGTCTATCTTTTAACATAATAAGGGAAGTAATTTGCAATTATTTCTTACATGAATGTAATATTGCCTTTTCCATATAAAGGGTAATTTGCCCAGGAGATAACTTTCCTATTTCTATATTTCATATAATAACACCGTGGAATGCACTGCCAAAAACCCATTTACAGCACCCAACGTTTGACAATATGATCTTCAAATACATAAATTACATCTTATGATTAGTGCAGGTAGGTGAAATATTTGGATTATCGCACAACCACCCCAACTGAATGATCTCTTCTCAAAATTGCATCTTAAGTCCGACCTTTAATTTCTTCAACATGAGCTGCTATTGTTTTCCTTAATTGGCAGAAAATCTTGCAAAAAAGGCGAGAAACGTGTGTGTCAGTGTATTTAGAAGAGATAAATTAAAGATGCTATAGCTTAGATATCAAGAAAGATTGCTCTCACCTTTACATTGCTAGTAAAATTAAAATATAATACAGAAAAAGTAAGTAGATACATAAAAAGATAATTTATATTGAACATTTTGCTACTTTTAACAATCCTACATGTGATATAACAAATTAAAAGTAATAAAAATCCAGTATTTTATATTAAGTGTCTTTTTCTTTTTTTTCTTAACTCTCTTAAATTTGTCTTTTTCGGACTCGATAAGGTAGTTGTTCTGTAAAGCCACAAAGACTGTGGCATATAATGCAATACTAAAAGACCTTTTTTATACTCCAAATCTACCCTTAATGATACCTTCTTATTTTGAGAAAGCCTAAAGAGAAAAGGAAAAAAGTGGTTACTACTGTCTGTAGAGTTGCTTTGTCCATATACAAGAGGGGTGGATATTTCGAGTACATGATAGTTTATTGCAACTTTGTAAATGTCAACAACTCGTGGGGCACACTAAAAGGTTTCATAAACAAATAAATGATTTATAAGGGTAAAATGTTGCAAGCTCCCAACCTATGGTTGTGTCCATTTTAATGAACCCTCTAACTTTTAAAAATGTGCAAAATATATCATTGTTGAGTATTTGATAAATTGTTCATTTTCGACACTTCTACATTTTGGTTTGTTAAATTTAGAATCGGAGACAATTCTCATATTTTTCCAATAGATTACTTATAAATCACTACTTTTAAAAAGACTAGAGAACACATTATACCGAACCGGTAAATCAAAAGTTTGCTTCATTTAACTCAATTTTTAATTAGAAGTAAAAAAAAAATCTGAATCTAGATGCTAGGAAGTGGTCAAATTATCAGGAATCTGACGATTCTAACGCATTTGAATTTTAGCCAAAAAGGACAGAATTGTGAAAATATTCTCTGTGCTAGAAAAAGAAAAGAGAAGATTTTATTTCTTGGCAGGAATGATTTGCTACGTAAGCGAAAAATGTCTTTCTTCAGTGAAATAATTACTTAGCTGTCACATGCACCAATCTTTTCTGCTTAAGTGAAAAAAGAGAAACACTGCAAAGAGCCTTTTTCTGTGGAACACAACTTTAAACCTGCTGAATTTTTCTTGGGACTGTAATAATCGTGGAAAATCATGGAGAAATATGATTATGACGGAAGAAAATAAGAGAAGAAGAAGATGGGGACTACAATTGCACTACATAAAGTTTAGGGATAATTACGGTTATATTCCTTGGTGTTAGATCTAATTATAAAAAACTTCTCCTACTATCTGAATTATACAAAAACACCCCTTAAAGGTTAGAGATAAGAGCACTCCTCTCCCTCCCCAAATGACATATTTTGCAACTTTGCTCACATAACTTAAATTAAAATAAACACTTTTCCCCATGAAAGTTCAAAAATCGCCACACCTTGCCCCCGTGAACTTTGCAAAGTAGAGTTATGGTTTTATTAAAATAAAATCAGAATGTGTTATAAAGATATAGGTGGCTTGTTGCACTTTACCAACCACTCGTTTACATGAGTTAATCAATCTTTGAATCGGACAAAAACAAATTCATCTGACAAATGTGTTCAAAAAATACGATTTAGTGAAAAAGCACTTCACTCGTCTTAGCTCCTCAGTTTTGAGCGTCGCGCACTTCATCGCTGTGTGATACCAATCCTAATATTGTAAAGGATCCTCACTGAACTTCATTTTTGTATTTCTCATATATAATAGCTCATTTAATTCATTGCATTTGTGAGAGTAATGGGAAATATTTCTCGTCTTTCGTAGCTCCATGCCCATCCCCGCCTAAAAGACGCCGTCGCGAATCCACGTCAAAGTGAATTTCATTAAAACCTCACCAAAATTCTCGTTTGTTAGATACCACTATTGCATAAATTAGTGCAATAATCTATTGTCGTCAATCGACTTGATGGTGTAGTGACCAAACCATCGCGCTCCACGCCTAGAAAATGATGCAACTTCGGCAAGCAAGAGTGTTAAACTGATAAACTCATAAAAGAGCATCCCACTCGAAACAAATGTGGCACAAAATGCTTGAATAGATGGGGAAGATGAATTAGATAAAGATTTGAATTGGATGAAGTTCTCCCTCCTATTTTATAGGAAGGAAGATGAAAAGATTAAAAACATGGGATCTGTTTAATATTTTCTGCATATTTAGTAGGAAGAATATCAAAAGTATTCTCCCATCACTATTGGAGATTTTTCTTTATTTCTTGAGGAATTTTTGAGTTGTCAAACGATTGAATTTATTTTTCTTCCTCTTCTTTTTTTCCCCATTCTCCTTGAAACCAAACTCAGCATAAAGTTAAAAGCATTACAAAACAATTACTTGATATATATATATATATATATATCTCTGTGAAATTTTTAAAGAAAATACTACTAAAAAAATCCCTTACTTAAGTTTTTAAATCTTGAATGGTGTTCTCATAACTCTTCAAACATCACAGAAGAATTACACAATTAAACCAAACCTCAAGGGCGTAGATGCAAACTATCACTAAAATTTAAAATGCCAGATCATAATGTCTTTAATTCAGCTACTGTACTGTACACACTCTCTTCTGATTTAGTTCCAGCTACCACATTTGAGAGCGCCAAGTCAACAAACATCCTAATCAGCTCCACACACAAAATCTCTTACAACGACAAAACTTATATTACAATAATAATCACAACACTTTCTCTTCTCTTTATTATATAATGTCCCCCTCACATTAGTATACAATTCAGTTGCCTTAACACACTCTCTCTTGTTGAAGTTTCATGGCCAACATTGTAAAGACTATAGCTTTATTATCTCTGTTGACACAAACATGCTTTTGTTTGAAATGGGATGATGAGTCTTTCTCTTTTCTGTCCGAAAATGACAGAATATCTCAACTACCTGGACAACCCCAAGTCAGTTTCAAACAGTTTTCTGGTTATGTTACCGTTGATGAGAAGAAGAATGAGAGAGCTCTTTTTTACTACTTTGTTGAAGCTGAGATTGATCCTGTTTCAAAGCCACTTGTTCTCTGGCTAAATGGAGGTCACTAACTTAATATCATATAAATCACCAATGTTTCTTGAACATTAAATAAGTTCATGGGATTGTTTTGTTTTAATAGTTTCTTGATTTTTTTATTTATTTTTTGTGCTTTTGCAGGACCTGGTTGTTCATCTTTGGGAGTTGGTGCATTTTCTGAAAATGGGCCATTTAGGCCTAAAGGGAGTGTTCTGGTCAAGAATGAGTACAGCTGGAACAAAGGTACTTACTTTGTACAACATTTGATTTTCAAGAACTTGAGTAAAAAAAAAAAGTTCTTGAAGTAGAAGTTAAGCAATGACATTATGTTGATTGATTTACAGTAGCAAATATGTTGTACTTGGAGTCACCAATTGGTGTGGGGTTCTCTTACTCTGCAAATGCTTCTGCTTATGAAGGTGTAAATGACAAGATTACAGGTACATAATACCATTTTGACATTCACTATAATGTTCACTTTGCTTGATTTTTATTTATTTATGTTTTTTGAACAACTAATTGGAGTGACTATGGAAAATGGAGAAGTTCATTACAAGCCATTCACGTTTTCCATGAAAAAGCACTGACATCGATTATAGGACTACAAAACTACCTTTTAGTATTGGAAAATGTTGATGGTTGCCTTTTTCACACCATACTCAAGAGGAAAAGACTACTACAAGGACCAGTAGAGCACTATATAATAAGCTTCACTTTTTTAGCATTTTCTTTTTCCTTTCCTCTTTACTATTGTACTTGGTTTCTTTCTTGACATGAGGAATAAATCTTGCTTTACTTCTTTTCTTAAAATTCTGAAACATTGTCTGCATTGCTTTTTTTATGTAAAAGCCTGGGACAACTTGGTGTTCTTGCGAAACTGGTTCATCAAGTTTCCACAGTACAAAGACAGAAGCTTGTACATTACAGGGGAAAGCTATGCTGGTAAAATTTTCTGGTCCAAAAATAGTTTAATCTGTGTGAGGCAAAATATTGGTTAATGTTATTAATTCTTAACTAATCTTTATTGTTCCTAGGCCACTATATTCCTCAGCTGGCAGAGTTAATGCTGCAATTCAACAAGAAACAGAAGTTGTTTAACCTGAAAGGACTTGCAGTGAGTTCCCGTGAACACTTATACATTAAAAAAAAGACTGTTTTTTGATCAAATTTTATTGACAATTAGTGGCTATACATAAGTCTCAAAATATTTTAATTTTCTTGCAGCTTGGAAATCCAGTACTAGAATTTGCGACCGACTTCAACTCGAGGGCTGAGTTCCTTTGGTCTCATGGGTTGATATCAGATACAGCATACAGAGTGTTCACTACTGCGTGCAATTACTCGCGATACGTTAGTGAATACTACAGAGGTTCTTTGTCTCCCATTTGTTCCAGAGTGATGAGCATTATTACTAAAGAAACAAGCAAATTTGTGGACAAATATGATGTTACTCTTGATGTCTGCATCTCATCCGTGCTCTCCCAATCCAAAGTTCTTAGTCCTAAGGTATTCACAATGTGTTTCCTCCTCTTCAACTACCTTACCACTCTATTCTGTCTGCATATTGTTAAGGTATAGTTACATCTATCACCGAGGTTTGGTCTAATCGCAAAATCCTCCCCTAACATTTGAATAGCTTCAAGGACACCCGTTAGAGCTTTTGCAAAAACTGAAACGTAAGGCGTCTATGTGTAATATTTTTCTTAAATTTGCAGTGTTTTTTTAATTATTCAAACTTAAGAGTCTATCTGTGATTATCTTTTTTATGCAGGCATATTATTCAGACAATAGGCAGAATTTGTGTAATTAGACCAAACTTGTTCTCGTTCGAAGTTTTAACTTGGTACCTTAATTTTATTTTGAGGTGTGTAGCAAGCCAGTGAGACCATAGATGTATGTGTGGAGGATGAAACTGTAAATTACTTGAACAGACGTGATGTTCAGAAGGCGCTCCATGCACGTCTGGTAGGGGTAAATCAATGGCTCGTCTGCAGCAAGTAAGTCTTTCAGTCCTCAGGGATCTAAAACAAAGTCCTCCCTAAGTTTGTCAAATTAGGTAATAGGACTCGGACAAAAGTATACCCCTCTCGCTCTTGATGCATTTCAAGCAGTTCAACACAAATATTGGATTTTGTCAAATAATAATAACTTTAATACTATCAAATCAGTTCTTTCATGTCTCAAACTTTATGCAAACAGCTCAAGTATTGTAATAATTTGCTCTCTTTTCATGACAAATGGTAGGTAATTTTAGTAACTTGCATAAAAGGACATTTTTGTATACTTGTTCTTCTGATCTGAACCAAGTTTTTGACCATTGTCCTGAATTCCTGTTTCAGCATATTGGACTATGAACTGCTCGATCTAGAGATACCTACAATCGCAATTGTTGGCAGAATCATAAAGGCAGGAGTTCCAGTCTTAGTCTACAGGTATATACTTATAACTTACTCAAGAAACTAGACTTGGTGATTTTATACACATAACAACTGCTTTTGAATTACAGTGGAGATCAAGATTCAGTTATACCTTTAACTGGAAGCCGAAAACTGGTGCATGGACTGGCTGGAGAATTAGGACTACAAACAAGTTCACCATACCGCGTGTGGTTTGCTGGAATGCAGGTACTTATGGGGAAAATCACACACACACACGCACACACACACACACACACACACACACACACATATATATATATATATATATCTTGAAGTTTGACCTACTAGCATAAATTTCTTTTGTTTCAAAGGATCTTAAGGACCGGACCAGCTGAAATTCTACGAGTTAACATGTGTGCTTATTTTTGCATAATTTCAGGTTGGTGGATGGACTCAGGTATATGGTAATGTTCTATCCTTTGCCACCATAAGAGGAGCTTCGCACGAAGCTCCATTTTCCCAGCCGGAGAGATCGCTTGTCCTGTTCAAGGCATTTTTGGAAGGAAGGCCTCTACCTGAAGAGTTTTGATCTACTCATTGTCCTAATCTTAGTAGATCCAAATCAAAAATTGTAACTGTAAATGTTTTAGGTATAGGCCACTTGTTCAACTCCAAAGGAGAAAATCAATTGCATTTGTTCTTTTTCTTTTACTGTCCAAAATCCCCAGATTGAAATAACGTCAGTTATTAGTTATTACATCAGCTCGATGTTATGATTTCATACAAATGTAATTTCCAGAAAAGTGTTTGGCATATCAAAATTGGATACCAAACTACAAAAGAAAGAAACCACATTGCAAGTGCTCAAAGTAACTAATGACATTAGCATCAATTCGAGATTGGTAAACAAAGATATGCCAACAAGCTCGTTAATGATTTAAGACCAGATCTGCTGCTGTTGATGGACGACAGTGGGAGGTTGAACTGTCATTTTTAGGCAATTAAACTCCAAAGCCAAAATTGGTTTTGAGAGCAACACAGATATACTGAGGTTTCTCTTATGATTGCTCAAATCTTCTGATGCAATGTCCGTCTCAGAACTTCCACTCAAATAAGTTATTTCATCTGGACCAGACACTTGTGCTGGTGGCACAGTTCTTAACCTGTGAATGATATCAAGAAGAAACTATAAACTCTTCGAGAGTCAGAAAGTAACATCGACCAACAAATTATCTATGGTGATACATCTAAGAAGAACTAAACCTGCATTCAATCTGGCAAGAGTACTTCAGGAGATGAGGACTATACTCTGTGCGGCCACTGCAAATCGAAAACGTAACAAAAAAAAGAGAGAAAAGAATCAGTCAGGTTTCCTTGTTTTGGTAGGAATCAGCTTGGTTCTATGAGTTAGATAAAGGGATTAAACACCAGAAACAATTACCTGAAGCTTGGGAGGGACATTTTGATGGCTGGGCCTATCCATTTTGGTTCGTTCTGAGGAGCTGTGATGGATTTGTTGGAAAATGGAAAACAGAAAACCAATTACCAAAATGGAATGCACGACTGAAATACCAACAGTACTAAGAAACTGAGATGAGAAGATTTAAGAGATGTATCAATCCTACAAATAAGGAAAACAGAAGGGAACAAGAGTTTGGTTCATTTGGTTCAAAAAGGATATTCACAAAGTTAAGCTTCCCCAAATCCTGCCCCCCCCCCCCCCCCCCCCTTCCCCAAAGCCTAAAAAACAAGAAGGGATGTCAACACAGACACCCCCTGAAATTTGGTTTAGAATCAGAGTCATTCCTACTGTTTGAATATTACGCAAACACGCCTGTAAATTTCGAAAGATATTACATACAGACGTCCTTAGGTTTGAATGGTCCCAGAGACACCCCATTTAATATTAAGTTACAGGTCAGCCTCTATTTTTCATGTTCTTAAGTCTTACACTGTTTATATAATTATTCAAACCGGAAGACAGTTTTTTTATTACTAGAACAGACTTCATGGGGTTTAGATGTAATCATCCCAAATAAGAACAATCAGTTTTTGAGCCCATGAACACAAGTGAAGTGCCTAAATATTTTTTGGCCAACTGACCTGTAACACTGAGGTTGATGCTGCAGATATCAAATGCTTTATGATTGTCCACCTCTGTCACTTGTATATCCATGCTATTCTTTGGTCTACCTGGAGAATCAGCCATGCCGAATTTGTGGAGGAAGTTACTAAAACGACTTCTCTTTGTCGCAGGAAGTGTTGCAACTGTCTGGTTTAAAAAAAACCTTTCATCATGTTCAAGAATTGAATGCCTTCCTAAAGAAGTACAGTTGTGCGATAGCTTTTTTGAAATTTAATCACTCACCTTTCCAAAATTTGCAAACTGACTTGGAAGTCCAACATCCTGCAAAAGCATATTGGGATTGTGATCTTTCTCTCGTAGCTGAAAAAAGATTATCATTTGAGATCTCTATTATCAATCACGGAAAATGCTACCTGTCGTCCGTGAACACAGGCTTTATCACTGTTTACCAACACTCTTGCAGCCCATCTAATCAAAAAAGAATTTGAAATTTCAATATAACTACATATAAACATATCTGATAGAAAACTATTACCAACAATTTAGACTAACGTTTTACTATAAAGGCATTATCTTTCTAACTGAAAATTGTGAATATAACTTCGTCTTTCCTTTCAAATTCTGGGAGTTTGAAATTCTACCTAAAAAAAAATAAGAACATAGCCATGCAGGCTCATGTATAAGCCAGCTTGGCATCAATAAATTAAGACACTGAGTGTTGTAACTTTGCATTTTAATAACACGAAACAGAACTCGTTGGTTAAACTTACGCACAGGACGTAGGTGGATTCCACACAATTCCTGCAATCACCACGAGCTGAAAAGTACAAGGTTATAACAAATGAGATTAATGCTAGTTGGACAAATTAAGCTCAAAACATTTTTATTTTACTTCTTCATTTTCTCTGAAACAGAGATGCACATTCCCAAGAACTTCTAGATAAACCATTTGAAAATTCTCTTAATCTAACTTATCTAATGTTTCTGCAATATATACAGAATTCTAGTGGCCTCACATGGTTTTATTCAAAAAAATTAAGATAAGAGTACTAAATATATATATATACCTCATCAAATGCCCCAGCAGGACTGTTGTCATAATTAGCAAGAAAGAATCCACCAAGAGTGTATCTGTAAAGTACATAGTACCAACTTGCATTAGATTAAGTAAATGACAATCTAAACTTTAACATGTAGCCCCACTCTTTTCAATATTATAGTGACACTAGTCATTGGGAGCAATATAAATTACCCAAATGCCTCTACTAATTTGAATTCCTTGGGAATGAAAGCTCGAGCTGTCTCTGCCTTGACGAGATGGAACTGATACAAGGCGCTGAGATGTCAAGAAACATCGCTTATGCTACTTTTCGATATTGTTCTTCTTTCAACAAGATGAAAAGATGAAGAGTTTGAACCAGACTATGTTTCATTCAATGAGTGGAATAGCTATTACCTGCCCTTGAACAGCCACGGAGGTTTTCCGTAATCCAACAGGGATTTTGATTCTTTAGTTTCCATTTGTCTCTGCCCTCAGCAAACAACAGTACGAGTAGCAGTTCAAGTTGGGGATGCAATGTGAAAGGAGAAGTTCAATGATATTATTAAAAGTTCTTCTGTGGAACACCTGAATAAATAAAAGGAAAGGCAAAAGTGATTGGATTTTTTTTGTCTGAAGAATCAGAAGACAGAAATCCAACTATGTTGGATCAAGGTACCATGAGGCTTTTCTTTCTTTTCTCAGTGCTGAGATCAAATGGCTTAGGTGTCCTTGAGAATCACATATCTAAATGTGCAAAAAAGGGAACATGCACATAGTACCGAGCACTTTCTTAGGGCTCAGACAGACAATTCCATGCAAGTTGAGCAAGTTGGAATTGAATAAAGATATTACTATATTCTATCAGCCCACAGCATTAAAATAAGCTTACATCCTGTTTATCACAAGACCATAGTTACCAAGTCCATGCAAGTTGCACACTTTAAAACATTTTTAATGCTTTTATAACTAAAGTATTTGATTCAAAACTTCTTAAACTGACAGATGTTTTGTGCAGAATAATGCAACTAATTAGTCACCATCCTAGGTTAGAAGAGTAGCTAAATTCTTAGTCAAATAGAAAACTCACGGCGGCCAACTTCTAGAATATATTCTGCCTCTTTAACTAGCAACTCTTCTACTGAAACACGAGACGAAATCAAAAGAAAAGTTTTGAGCATAACATGATAGTAGATGTTGCACATTATACTTCCATTCATTTAGACATGGTAAATCTTGTGTTGCTCTAGCAGTATTCGAATGAAGAAGAACATCCGAGAAATCAATCCAGCATTAACATAGGAAACAATGTAAACTATTCTCCATACAATACGAAGAATCTGATGCACAAAACATCCGCACTCACCACCTAGCTATTGACCCTTCCACCACAGCAATAGGCCAGCCAAACTAAAATTGCTGTCATTTTATGCTACTAAAACTCCAGATAAATACGTATGTTAAGTCCTACTTGCATCTCCAATATCTTGGACGAATAATATTCTCCAGAGAATGATAAAACTTTGAGCAGCCATGATGCAACAAACCTACCCCTCATCTTTCAATTATTAATACCATATCCATCCCATTCCTCCGGCGCCTTGTTTAAGATTTAGTGAACTAGAGTTGTAATCAATTCGTTCGCAGTAATGTTCTAAGTTCTAACTCGCTCCATTTCTACTTAAAAGTCTGTTTTTTATATAGAACTAAAGCTATTCCCATGTAAAATCCAGATATAGTTCTCAAATTTATAAATGCCCATGTCTACACTTTTCTTTTTATTTGGTAATTACACTATCAAAATTTTCCAAATTCAAGAAATAATTAACAGTAATAGGGTGTGACAGAAAAAACAAGGAAATAGAAAAATGAGAAACATTGACTACTGCAAAGACATTTTCTATGAACCAAAAACTACCCAGATAAGATTGAAGCTGGTTTTATAACTACTGAAGATAAAAATAAAAATATAGCATAAAAACAATAACCTAAGAGGGAACAAGATAAAATGGTCCAACTTAAACCTGAAGCAGCTTTGAATAAACTAACACACACACCACAGAAGACAAACTGAAATTGGAAGCCAAAAAGATCAAACCTTTATGGTGTAAATTCAGACAGTACTTGTTCCAACTTCACTCTGCGGAGGTCAAGCACAAATATAAAATTAAGTAAATCTGCACCTAAACCTGTATGTATATATGTATGTATTCACCACACACAAAACCAAAAAAAAAGAAAAAAGAGAATGGAATGACCAGAGGGAGATGGACCGACAGTGTCGATAGATAGAGAGCCAATGTTGTTTAGGGCATGACATCATCATCATCATCAGCTAAAAATGGATCGAATTATATAAAAGTAGTTACTAGTTATTATTGAATGTCGTTAACTCTCTTTTTGTCACGCCTGATACGTGATATTTTTTATAAATGGGTATTTTTGATAAAAGCGGGTGGAGGTGTGATTCAAACTCAGTATCTCTTTTTTGGTCTGAACTCTTATACAATATTGAATGTCGCCTTCTCTAAAAGTTTAAGCTTGTAGAGAGATTTGACGTTTATTCATTTTATATTATTCTCCAGCCGCTGCTGTCTTTTAAGTTTTGATAATATAGTTAGTTATTATCTACTAGTTATTGGTTTTTTTGGTAGATGCAGCAGCTCAAGTAAATGATGTTTTGTGTAGATTGTGTTGAAAATAGTAACTGAGATGCGTCAGACTTATGGTTTTTTTGGTCGACGTGGCTCAAATAATTAATGATTTGTGTAAATATTTTTATGATGAAAATGTTAACTGAACTGATGATTAGCATTCCATCAAAAAAACTGATGATTAGCAGATTTCGATAAAAAATTTACCCACAATGGTGTTTGTTTTACTGTGGCACTAGCAACAGATTAGGATTTATATTATTCGGAATATTGAAGAAGATTAATATAGCAATATTGATCAGATTTTTAAATGGGACCACAAGATAACATTTCTAATCTATATCTTTTTTAGATTTGAGATGCGATTGGTGGGAGCTGGAGTTGGAGTGAGATATTTAGGAAAAAAGAATGTTTTCTTCAACAAACATACATATGGGTATGGCCCTATGGGTCTTGCCTCCTTTGGTCTTATGTTTTAATTTATCATCTTATATATAAAATATGGGATTAGAACAAGACTGACTAATCACGAAGCTTTAATGCAAAATCTGGCATGTGATCTCAAAGTGGACAGCTGCCACGTGGCGAGGGAAGCTTCCTCTCCAAATCAGAAAAAATATTAAAGGATAATTTTATATTCATTGATCACTTCAATAGTTAAAATAGTGTTCATTTTAGCTACGTGTCACCTCATAATCCCATTGCTTTTTCCACTTTGCACTTTAACCAGAGCGTACTTTCTTTTGTGAATGGAATTAACTTATATATAACTATCTCTCTCTAAAACTCCTAAGAAGCAAGATTCCATTTCCTCATAGCAGTTCTTGTTGGACTTTCCAATTTATTATTTCCATTATATATTATTACTCTTACAATCTTTTGAGATGCATGAATCAATGAATTATTATTTTTGAAAGAAGTGAAGTTATTAATTGATGGAAACCACTGCATTAAGGATTTGGTGGAGCACATATAATTTGATAATGAGATTTGTTATACGTTTGCCAGAGTAGAACTATCAAGGATGATCTTATAGCTAAATATGGAAATGTTTTGCGATTAATTTTATAATATCTTCAGAATCTCTCAATCAAATCAAGTTCGACCAACGTATCTAACCAAATATTATGGTTCATGGGTGGAATAGCTTTAGGTGATAGTAGAATGATCTACTAATTCAGTTTAAAATTTTCAAGAAGGTAGAAGAAGGAAGTTTTATAATTAATTGGGTATTGGAGGACTATAAAAGTTCGTTTAAATAATGCTAGGTCCGCCATTATGTAACAAATTACACAAGGATGTTGAGGTGTGAAAACAGACAACTAGTAACAAGTGAAAAACAAAGAATGTATTCATTAATATTACGAGATTATATATTGTATTAAAGGATTTGTGGGATAATTGAAACACATTTTTATTCAACGCAAAGAACACTTTACAATACTTAAAATATTGAAATATTATCACTCACACTTCACTCTCTTATCTATGTATTATGCTTTTGCGAGTGATGAAGAACCGTAAGAACACATCCCTTTGTATAGACAAATCACACATTTAACCAACGTAACAAACTATATTAATTAGTAATTTAACCAACAACACAAATTCTACAAGCGATGAACCTTCTTTAGTTGTCAACACCATGTGAGGATGAGAGTTGATGGGTTCAAGTTTCTGGAGCCGACCAATTGTGTAACTTAAACATGGTGGATAAGGTTGGATATCTAACAATCTCCTCCTCCAGCCACAACTCGTTCTTTCTTAACTAATCTTGTCGTTGTTTGACACAGTTCTTGAGATAATAACTCATTTACGGTATTAGGTCTGGCAATGGGTAGGGTCTTACCCTACCCTTACCCTGAAATTAGAGTGTGGGTCTGAACCCTTACCCTGCCTACAGGGTAAGGACTGGGTCCAGACCCTTACCCTATCCTATGAAAATTTAATATAAGGGTCTGAGTAGGGTAAGGGTCAGACCCTTATCCTACCCTATGGAATTATTTATTTAACTTAAAATCAGGATAAGGGTAAGGGTCAATCCTACCCTTTCTGACAGGGTAGGGTAATGGTATGCATGTCTGGGTCCTGACAGGGTAAGGATAAGGTAGGGTAAGGGTCCTCCCAAAAAAAATTGACAGGGTATTAACAGGGTCTGGGTAAGAGTAGGGTGTACGGTATTGCCTCGAACAACCTTTAAGTTTTAACCAACTCTCTCCACCTAGAAGGAGGAACCCCGAATTTCTCATTACCATCATGGTATTGTAATGACTTAGCGGTGGACACTCCCCTTTCTTTAAATTTTTATAGATAAAGGCAAACAATCGTGGAGGTATATCTCGCCTTCATAAAACCCTTTTAGCACTTTCCTCAAATAAAAAAAAAATTTTAAAAAGAGCAATGCTACATTTCTTTCCATTATTTAATTCCAAAAGAGATAACATGGACTAAAATTTGTGACAAATAATCGTTCCATAACATAATTTACTTAAATTACTTAACCTGAAAAGAAATAATTATTCTTTAGAATTAAATTAAATACTTCACAGACAACTTAACACCAAACTATAGTAATATTAGGAAATAATTATAAGTCACTAAAACTAAAAAAACTTACGTGCATGTTTTGCATGGTTCTTATGAAAAATATATCAAATTTTTTCCTACCTGTGATACCTTGAATCATTTTTAATTCACATTGTTCGCGGAGTGTCACAATTAAATATAATGACAAAATTTCTACGAAACCTTAATAGATAATGAAATAGAAAATAATTTTGAACTCTAATGAATGAATTTTTTTAGGGTATATTGGACCCAATTGCTAGGTTCGGCCTTAAAAAAGTTAAAATAGCATGGTCTCGTAAACTAAACAACAAGTTCCTATGACTTGTTAATTAAATTTAGGATATTTGTTTTATATTAGCATTTTATTTGACAGTTGAAAATGGTGGAGAGTTTTTTCTCCACGCCCCAAAGAAATTCCCAGCTTCCGGATCAACCCGACCCGATCACCCTTCTTTCTGGCCCGCCCTCATCGTACGTTGTATTCCTCTTTTGTTTGTTCTCTTCAATGTTTTGTTTCAGTCAAATCAAATTTTCATTTCTTATGCAGTGGCAAAACCTCACTGCTTTTTCAGTTCGCCTTCAACTCAGCATCAGTGCAGAGAAACGGCACTGTCGTTATCCTGTGCAACCGGCGCAAGTTAGAAACACACCCTCCTTTTCTCTCTCAGGTGTATCCATTCATTCATTCCACTTTTTCTTTTTCTTTTTCTTTTTTTGTTTGTTCTCTAATCAACTTTAATTTGTGGCTTATTATTCTCAGGGCGTCGATCCATCGTCCGAGACATTCCGACGCATTCAAATTAAGTATATGAAACAAGGGGTCATCTCTGCTTTTATGTATATATATTGCACTTTATTATTGCGAATAATCTGAGTTAGTTACAGTTTTTTTTTATCTCTACATTGTTTTTGAAGGTATGTGGATGATGATGAAGGGATCAAGAACTATTTCGCCGCGTTCCACTTGCATGATTCGTTTCCTGTTTCGGTTGTTATAGATGATTTTGCGGATTTCTTTGATCAAAGGTAGCGTAAAATTTCCCGGTCCGGTGCTACGTAATTACTGTTTGATTATGTCAAGGCTAAAACTTCTTTGTGCTTGATACGTACGATTAGCGGGTTACTTAAATACCGAGGTTTACAGCGGGTTACTGACATTTTGTCTGTTCAATTTTTTCCAAAGGAATTGCCAAGAGAGATACAACAACCCTCGAGGAAGAGACTTGGCAATGGTCCGAGTGTTAGCCCTTTGTCGAAATGCCATTGATCATGCCAAGTGAGTATATGCGGTGACAGTAACTCAATCCTCAATTCTTTGCCATTCTAATGAATTATGGAAACCATAATGCAGTTGTCTGAAATGTGACAGTAAGCGGAGTCCTTGTAAACTACTACTTTCAGACACACACAAAGGCGACTCCCCAAGGCTGCTATACATTTACAAGAGATGGGTCTCCTCCATTTACACCACTAAAGGTTCGTTTCTTGACGCTGGAGCTTTTATTCGATCTCCAGTTCTGGTTATAACTTTCAGTGTCTTGTTGTTTGGTATAGAAGGTGAAGATTCGGGATCATTTGTTCTGAGGAAAATATATTCAGATGTTGCAAATGCAAAGATGTGCAGATTCGCTAATTACTCCCTAGCGCTTCAGTATCTGGTATTAGAGAGTGTTGTTGAAGAACAAGAACGTTAGGAGTAGATTTCCGTGTTACCTCTTTTCTGTTAGCATCTCAGTTCAGTTGTATGCACCGGCTATCGTTTACTTTTTCTTTTTCTCGATGAATATATCTCTAGCTTATATCAAATCTTGTAGTTTCAGTGTCAACTTCCCCTTGTTACTTTAAGTGAGGTTTGTGCCTTTCCTCCGCATGTACGTTGGTAGGTACTGAAAGTTCCTAACATCTTTTGGGTTCGGTGCCAAGTAGCTCGAAAGGTTTAATATAGTTATAAGAATACTTCATAGAAGCCCCCAAAGTTGCAAAACACAGTTTACATAGCTCAATTGGCACATCTGAAATCTTGGAAGCCAATATGTACACTTGGTATCAACATTGGATTTACGCTATATGTAAAATAAAATAAAAATAAAAATAAAAAAAATCATTTTTTCCTAACCTTCCATCACTTAGACTAATCATCACCACATACAATATTACAAGAATCATAATTTCTAACATTGACAAATAAAGTGAGACCATTTCACAGGCGGTTCAAGAGTTAAAAAAACAAAAAAAAGCAATATGTGCTTTGAAAGACTCGGATGAATATGTGAAAGGACTCTGATTCCAAAAATACAAACACAATCCCACCATGATTGAAATGTTACCAAGTTGAACTTCAATCCAAATTATTTCAACAGCTGCTTCAAATCATCAATCACTTAACATGACCAGCAGAGGTCAAGAACTCAAAATGCCATATTAACCAATACACAGATGAACCTGATGCATAATTTGGCTGAACCAATATCATCCACATTGGTAACATAGACAATCAAATGAACCATAATGCTGGAGCTCAGTGGTTGCTCCCACGGCAAACCTATGCATGCACTCTTGAAGCCGGGGGAACAACCACAAGCTCTTTTCAACGAGTTAGCACACGCAACAAAATACATCGAACTTCCACAATCCTAGGATTTTCAAAGCACTTACCCTTTCAGAAACTATTTAACTGTGTGAGCATAGAAACAAGCTCATCACTTGAAGGGCGATCTGCTGGCAAGTCTGACAGGCAGACAACAGCAATTCTTACAGCCATTAGCATTTCATCTTCTTCCATTTCTTCTCCTAAGATACTCCTGTCTAGTGCTTCTCGTGCCTCGCCTGCTTGCTGAAGATGCCGAAGCCATTGGCCCAAACTACCTCCACTCCCTGCTTCTCCAAAGAATGGGTCCAGTGGGTCTCTGCCAGTTAATAGAACACCCAATATGACCCCAAAGCTGTACACATCACTCTTGTCCGTATACCTAGTACACAAAACCAAAAATGAATGTCCACGGCCACAAACATAGAAATAAACATAGAGAGGATATGTATACAAGGTCACCACTCATATTCAAGCTATCCAATCAGTTGAGCATCTACACAGAGAGGATAACTACACATGGTAAATATCGTAAAAACAAGATAGTACAGGTTATGAGGTAAGATAACAAAACTAAGATCACTAATATCTCATGAAGTTAAAGAGAACCATTTCATCAAAATGTACTGGCCTAAAACTGATTGTTATTGCTTGTTATGTACAATAATTCAACTGTGAAAGGCCAAATGTATCAAAAGCAGCTACATGAATCTTACCTGCAATTTTGAAAAGATTCTGGGGCATTATAGCCTGATGGTGTTCTGTAGAAATTAGGAACTATTGTTGCCAATCCACAGTCAGCCAACCTTGGCTCAAACTCTGAGTTCAAAATGACATTTGAAGGCTTCAAATTATAGTGCAATCTTCTTGGATCACAAGTAAAGTGAAGATAATGCAGCCCTTTAACTATCCCAACTGCAATTCGAAGACGTGATTCCCACTTAAGCTGCAACTGATCCTCCCTCACTCTTTTCGTCGCATCCTCAAGACTTCCGGTCGGAACATAATCATAAACCAACGAATATCCACCGGATTCACGAACATAAGCTCTCAAACTCATCAAATTCCTATGCCTTAACTTAGCAACCATCTCAAGTTCTTGCTGTATTTTGCGCTTCATAGCCTTGTTCTGAACCTCAGGAGAAGAATCATTAAAAGGCTCGAGCCTCTTTACCGCAACAGTGAGACCATTATCAAGAACAACCTTGTAATACTTTCCATTGGGACTTGACCCGAGCAACTGCGGGTCGTTTTCAAGAGCCGATTGAAGTGTTCTAGGAGGAATCTTGGGAGAAAACACAACAGGACCCTTGAGAATTGGCTTCTTATTGATGTACTTGATGAAGTATCTGACCAACAAAGCGAATAGAAGCGCGAAAATGAACCCGGTAATGATTCCCAACAATATGCTTAAACCAATCCTCCTAAACCTATTCTTGAAGCTTGGTGGCTGAAATTGTGATGATGGAGGTTCAGTTGAAGTGTGCTGTGTGGTTCTATCTAAGCACTGGGCAGATACAATACTAAAGCAGAAAACAAACAAGACTACCATATACAAAGCTTTACACCTAGTCATACTAAATAATAGGCTCCTCTTGTCCATAAAAAAAGCACAAACCTTGACATATAAAAGACACAAACAGAAGAATCTCAAGAAACAAACAGTCCCATAAAACTATAAGCTCCCACCATAGTATAAAACCTAAAAAGGTCCAATCTTTCAAACCCCTTTATCCTCTACAGTAACACTGAAATAGTACACAAAGCTTTTAAGCACTAAAACAACAGAGAATGTTGAGCTTTGGGGTCTCAAACAGCACTAGTACTCGAGCATTTTTTCCTCATTGTTGAGGAAAGTTAAACCATTTTTAACAGTTTGTGGACGAATCTTGAGGACCCAAATGGACAAAGACTTGAACTTTATCCAGTAAGTACCCGAAGAATCAAATAATATCATGCATGTAGCAAGGAAAAAATCTTCACATTGAAGTGAAATGGAATCATTACATCAGATTCTCCAACTTTTTTGACCAGTTTATTTCTTCTAACAAAACTATAAAGAATATAAAAAGAGAATCCTTCCCCCAAAAATATAATAGAGAACAAACTTAAAAGTTCAAAAATTGATTGGATAAAGTTCTGTTTCCGCCTGATGTGAACGCGAGTACTAGTTAAAGCAAAAACAATGAGACACACGCTTTAGATTCTGTTCTATCTCCCAACGCTTTTTATCTTAAAACAAATTGAAAAAATAATATAAAAGAGAATATTTTTACTCTCTTTATCAATATATTCCCTAGCAACATGTTTATTTTTGTTTACACTTTCAAATGTACGGTGATACAGAACTAAAGTATATGTTATTTTTTACTTTCTATTGCTACAAATGAAACTAACCAAATGTAGAAATTCACTAATTTTTCTAAGTAAAGTCTTAAGTTTGAGTAATATTTTTAAAATTGTTACATTTCGAATTGTTTACTATTGCAACGTATGTTAAAGCACGAGTGACTCTTAACAAACAAACAATAGCGTAACAAATTGATAATGTACACTGTAATATGTTCTCTAAAAAATGAAAAAACATGTGTGTAGTTATTAAAATGAAAGGGTCCAATTATTTTTTCCTACAACAGTGAGATAGTCCGATGTTTTCCCGCGCCATGCGAGGGGGTGAAGATGGGGCCCACTAACAAGTTAAAAAGAAAAAGGTTAATTTAGCTTAGCTGGTGTCGCTGTCTAAAAGCCGAAAGCGAAATATCGAACTGTGTGCTTGAGTGAAAAGTACAATCCATCGTGACCGTTGATTTTGTACTGAGAGATTGTGGGCCGTCGATTCGAACGACACGGGAATTTATGCGGTCGTGGCTTTATTGATTCATTTGTGTGGTAGAAAAAAGAAATTGGAGATGATAAAACGTCTAATCGTGGTGATTTATTATTATTAGTAAAAGTTTCTCCTACTTTTCACTCATTTTACTACAACTCTTTTTTGTTTTTGTTTTTTTTCATTTTCATAAAGGTTTGCAAAACTTGTTCTTTCTTTTTAAGAAAGAGAGAATGTTGTACGATTTTTAATGATAATGTTTTCTTGGGGAAGGGAATATTGGCGTGCGTGTTGGGTGGCACGTGCCTGGGCCTTGCCTCTTTTACGCTTTTTACCGGGTTTGTTCTTTCTTTTCTTTGTGTCTTTTACAGGACCATGGGCTTTGATTTAAAGGATCATTAGACTTAGAGATGGATCTCTTCATAAAAGATGTTCTCTATTGTTTGAATAATTTCGGAAACATTCCGTAAAGTTTTAAGAACGTTATCAAGGTATTTTTTAAAACTTTATTGGCCTTAATCAACGACTAGAAAGATGACCCACCAATCAGTTGGACGATTGATGAATGATCTATGCTTTCGAAAGTCACGATCGATTCGTCCAAATCGGCCATAGCCATCGATCATGTAGTAACTGTGATGACCGCGCCCCACGAGTCACAATCCGATCCGAGTTGGTCCGGTGTTGGCCACCTAACAAACTCAACTCAAACCGAACTGTAACTCATAGGAAGGGGTCTCACTGACCAGGATCAAAACCGTAGCACTATAAAATATCTTTACTTTAAATACAGCGGAAGTCTTTGGAATACAAATACATTTTACAATTTTAAAATGATGTAAATACAAAATCAAACACTTAACAATTTTTGCAAAGTTTCCAAAAGCGGACTTGTCGATCATTCGTTCCATCCGTGCTGCTATACCAATCTTACTCTGAGAAAGGGACATACAGAACAAAAGAAGAGTAAGTCTTTAATAACTTAGTGAGATTCTTAGAACATGGCAATAATCAAACAGTGATCAGAACAAAACGAACAAGAATGACCAGAATAGTTACATCTGCATCACTGGACTGAAATTATCGGTTTTAACGATAATACCGGAGTATTCAGAAGAACGAGAAAATGAACTTGTGCAATTACATATAACAGATCCAACCTTAGCTACGAAATTCAACCGTATACCTCCCTACGAGGAGCTACCTCGCAACAGAACAGAAGACATGCTCGAGTACATGCCAGTCTAACACGCGGGTCACAGCCAACTCCTGACTGCAAGCGGCGCTTAGACAGAATGGGTATTAATCAGAATTACTTAAACCGACAGCCCTTTGCTGCCCAGCAGTAAATCCTTTCAATCCCTGGGCCCAACTTCCCAAAGGCGTCCCAATGGGTGAAACAGAATTATCAGATGAGCTAGTAATCCGAACAATATCCGTTGCTCGTTTTGAGCTACATAGGCCGAACATAGTTCGTTGTTCGTTGCACAATTCAAGAATTGATAGGTTGATCATGATACCAGGATAATTGTGATTATGAAGAAAATTTCCGATTATGATTTAAATGAGATTTGATTTAACAATAGGCAAGAAAACTGATTATGTAAAGAATTAACAATTTTAAATAAAAGCATTAAAAGGGTGATAGAATGTTGCTCGTGATTCAAAACAAAGAATCACAATTGTTATGTCCAAGTTTCTCAGGGCCGGATGCCAAACGGGGTTTTGAACAAATCAGAAATCAAACCTCACCTTTTACCGTACGGGAAATTCTTGATTAACGTCGATAATTGCAGAATCCTTACATAAATCAAAAAGATATAATCAATTGTTTACTCATAAATTTACAACAATAATATATACTTTCAATATTTATCATATTTAAAGAAGTTCAATTAAATATCTAATTCTTGTTAATTTTGGATAAATCCAACATTTACCTATTTTAACTTTAACCATGACGTAAAATTATAAATAATGAGATTTACCATTTCAAAGTAACAAGTTGAAGACTAAATCAATTTACAAAATTATTATTAGAGTCTCAATTTCTAATTTATTAATAACATATTTCATATTAACAAACATATATATTTTCAATGCATATTTAACCCTTTTTAAAACAATTATTCTTAACAAAATTCATGTAAATTACTTATTACATAATAATATTAAATCAAAAGTTTTACCATGATATTAACATTGAACAAATATCTAAGTATGCCCTTGAATAAAATTACATCACATATATAACTTTCGTAAAAACTATTTTTCTTATAATTATTAGTATTAAATAACATAATATTGCATATATCAATATTAACAATTAAAATAAATTGTAAACATGTAGATCTAATTAAAATTAACATTTCCAGAATACTTATTATTCTAATAAACTAGATTAGATGGTTAGATCATAAGATAAATACAATACTTTACTTAAAGTTAAAGAAAGTGAAAGATCAACCGTAAAATAAACTATATGTCATTTTAATATTGCAAAATCCATGAAAAGTATTAAACACGATTCTAAATTATGATAAACTGATCTAACATCATTATTAGTATGGAATGCGTCCATATTAATGATCAATTTCATGATTTGTGTAGCTTTTGCAACATATATTGGTTAATCAAAATGTTTATGCAAAATATAAGGCAGAAAACTGTAGCAATCTTAGATTCACCTTCAATCGGACTTTCAAACGATATGGTAATCTGAAATTGGTTGAGGGGTTCAATCTTAAACATCATGGAGAGTATGTAGTTTAAAAATCAGATCCATAGGACAAGGTTTGGTATTTTAAATAAATCATGAAAGCTAGGAGCTGTTTTCGGATTTTATGGACAGTGGTACGTATTTCTAATTTTTAGACCCCTCAAACGACTTCTTTTGAAGAAGGTTTCTGAACATGAAAGTTAGCTTGCACAATAATCAGTATGTGGTAAAAATTTCAGAAAAATACTCGAAGTTTTGATATGGTTTTCGGACTTCTAAAGTTTCTGTACCAAAACTGGCAGTTTTGACCAAACTCGGTTTTGAGGATTTTCAAGGACTATAAGGAAGGCTTAAAGGACTGAAACAATTTTTCTAAGAAACTAAACACCAAGAGGAAGAACTTTGCAGAAGAAAAGAAGAGAAGATTCGGAGAAGAGAGGTGTGAGAAAATTGTTGAAGAGAGCCTCCCTTTTATAGGTGAAAATTGGGAGACAAGGATTAATTACCATACCCTACTCATTTTTATTTTAATCCAAGCTAGGCCACCCTAATTATGAAGATGTTTCCAGGCCTTATCTGATAGGATTTTATAAGAATAAAATATTAGAAATATCTAGCATAAAAGACAAAGCAAAATTACCTTTTTACAAATGTAAATGTAAATATGTGAAGATTTACCATTGTAAATGAATGCTTGGATATTTTGAAACTACAAGGGACCACTTTGAAAGTTTTATGACTCATTTGGTCTTAAAGAAAATATTTGTGGTCAATCATAATTTTTTTCAAAAGGAGTAGGACTAAATTGTAACTTTTTCAAAACTTTTGTGGTCAAAATCATATTTTCAAAAAGTTCAAGGACTAAAATGAAAATTCGAAAATACTTTTATTTTCTTCCAAATTTCAGGGGCGTTACAGTAACATAGGTCACTCGATCGTCAACCTATAGATGACTCTCAATTTTTAACCATACAAATCAACGTGAAACATGTCAGTTTACTGGTAGTAGCTTCGGACCATCTGTCGGAAATCTTAGGAGAATCTATTGGAACCAGTTGGATTGGTGTTGACATCAGATCGAACTAAATGCGAATGTGGAATCTAATATGTTTTAGACTTTTGGAAAAAACTAATTCTAAAAGTGTGTGAATTGTGATTGCTTAATGAAAGATAGATGTGACTTGTCTCACATGAGAAAAAAAAAAAATACTAAAGTAAGTCACATAATATGGATGTGCGAGCAAGTGCCGGTGCTGGAGCATGTGAGTCAATGCTTCAAATTTAAAATTTTATGAATGTTAGCGCGCCTAAATGCATTTATGAAATCTATAAATCTATATATATATATATATATATATATATATATATATATATATATATATATATATATATATATATATATATATATATATATATATATATATATCAAATAAATAATGTAAATCTTACATGCATAATCAAATGATGTTCATTTATGTATTTATTAGTAGGAATAAATTTGATTTTTAGCACGAATGATTTTATTTTTCTTTCATTCTTTTTATTTATGTTCGTGTGAAAACGACGAATTCATCACATACTCCCCAAGTTTACTACTTTTGCCTATCTTCAATCTTCGTTTGATATTACTGCTTCATGCCTATCAACCGAGCTCTTTTGATTTTCTATTTCTTCTTTCATTTCTTTTATATCTATACTTTTGCTTTATTTAAATCCTTAATTTCTTTCAATTGTATGTTCTTACCTATTATAGTTACCAATTCATCGTTCCAAAATCGGAACCCTTCTTAGGTTCAATCTTTTTTTCTACATTTATTTAGAACTTTTGGCAATTCTTGTTTTTTTCCCTTAGTTTTGTTCCACTCTCACTTCAATCCTTCTTCAGTATGACTCATTTATGCAATTGTTTCTTTTCTAAACTTATGTTCTCTAATTATTCCTTCAATCCGGTCACCTTCAATCCAGTAAAATGAGAAAGCATTAGATGTATAAATTAGGTAAGAGGAAGAGCATAAAGTAGGTTTAAGTACTTGTAAAGTGATGAAGAATGACTTTTCGTTGTTCGTCGGTCCGTCCGAATCAGCATGCCCACCCAATCGCATCGGTGCTTCCCTACTAGAAAGGCAATCCTATATTTTCATGGAATTCTTAAACTATTTGCATGTAATTGCATTGGGCAGATTAATGCACAATTATTCAAATTTAGACCTGTAATTTAATCCTCAATGAATGTAGATATTGACTAGTGGACTCCCTAAATCCATGACTAGGAGACTGGTGGACTCCCTTAAATCCATAACTAGGACATCATTCAATTGTTCGAGAATCATCTGAGTAAACATCAATCCCAATGCATGCGCATAACCATATCATCTAGAGTTCTATAATATCACAAGGGTTCGAAGGAGTCAGTCTATGCTACATCATGTTGTACCACATCCTGCACTTACAAACATGTGGGACCCACACATTATGAGAGATCAAGGGTGTGTCTACACCCTGTTGTAGTTAAGACAAAATTAGTTCGAAGGGAAGTAGTTTATAACTTCAAAAGCTACTCTAATGATGTATATGATACGCTAGGAGCTAATGTCCAAGAAGACTTGAAGGTGTATACGGCGAAATAGATCTGAGCTTAAGGGTAAGAAAATAAACATCTGCCTTGTCCACAGTAGTTTGCAATCTGTCTATGGAAAATTAAAATATTTTATCTTTATTTTTAATTTTATATTTACGTTTTTTTTTTATATATATATTTAATCGAGACTTCAAAAAGAAAGCAGAACAACATGTTTCATAATCATCAGCACGGATTGACCCCAAAATCTACCGAAGTCTTACTTAACAATCAAAACGAACAAACAAAAACTTTTGATGTTCAAATACAACTAAAAGTATTCACAATCTAACTAGGAGACTAACGGCATTTACAACACACCAAAACCTCTCAACACCCCAACACCACGAGAAAAAAAAATTCGCAATAAATAAGAAACCGGTACTAACAGAGCACATTATACTACAGAATCGTCATTCAGGCCGAAAGTTCCCACCTCTCACCACAACCGTAAACTAAATGCCTAATTTGAAGCACAGCACCTTGAAGAATGCAGCAATTGATGCATAACGAATCCCACATTTCTGACATGAGTTCTTCCAAACACCGAGGGGAGAGCAAGCCATGTAAACATACTTACAATACATTACTCCTACAATCTTAATTCACTGCTTTGATCTTAGTTGATATTCTGCATATTCTCTACAGAACTCATCACCCATGCGTGTCCGACAATAAAGCAAGGACTTCAACATCGCCGAAATTTGATTCCATGGCGAGCTGAAAAGAGTTTTTACCTTGGTTGTCAATGGCCCGTGGATTAGCTCCCCTGAAGTCAGAATGGCATACAAAAATAAGCTTTAGCTCCTTCACAAGCTCTCAGAAATGAACCAACAATAAATAGTAGGAACAAAATCTAATAACTGAGACTTCCCCTACTTTTTAAGTAATTACTGAGACACCACCTGAAAGTTAAAATAACAACCACGTATAGGCTCCGTTGCTTTTTCGAATGATTACAGAGAGATCTCCTGAAGTTTGAAAATCATTACATATAGACCCTATCTTTTCTTTTTTGTTATGCTTTTATAGAGTTTCAAGGTGTCTCTGTAATTATAATTATTCAAACCTTGCAAAATGTTTCTGTAATTGGACCAAACCTCATGGAGTGTTAAATGTAATTGCCCCTAAATACTAATCTATTTATGCTTTCACAAGAAAAACGACCAACTTTCTCCTTCAACTACAAGTGGTTTTACCTTGTCAACAAAAGTTTTGCAATTGTAGTTTTCGCTCTGATGATACACCGATGGAGGGGCGTCTGCCCCCTTGAATCAACAGCATTTATGTTTGCACCATATTGCAAAAGTAGTTCTATCATTCCAATATCCGAAGTTTCACAAGCAAGGTGAAGCAAGGAGGACCCTTCAAGATCCTCCATATTACTTCCTTCACTTGTACTTGCCAGGTTTAAAGAGCCCGACAATGTCTTGCGCAATGCCTCAGCATCCAAGCTACCAGAGTAGGGATCAATGCCTGCTTGCTCTTGCAACAGCATTACTTTAGCAAGGGTAAGCGAAGCGTTACTCATTCCTTGTTCATAACTCCCGTTGACATCAGTGTCAGAATTCACGATGAGTCCATACAATCCTTTCTTGTCATTGGCACGAACAGCATCCCACATTTGCTGTGGCACTAGACGATTTTCCTTGGGCTTCCGAACAAAAATCTTGTCTGTGTACTGTCATCAAGTAAAAAGAAACTTATATACATAAATGCTCTAGTAAGGAAGCAAGCATGTTTCCCACCAACTAGCATCATAAACAAATATGATGTCCATGAATTTCACAAAATAGACTGGCATGAGATACATGGTAATCTTTATAAAAGAATAGGATACTTGCATCTTTCGTCAAGTCACATAAACCTCTTGTAAGGTTTAAATAATTACAGAGGCACACCCTCTAGAGTTTTTCAAACACTGATATATAAGTGCTCTATTTATAATGCTCATTAAACTTTGGAAGTGCCTCTATAATTCTTCAAACTTCTTAACTTAAAGTTGTTTCTATAATAATTCAAATACTACGAGAAGTGCTAGTAGACCAGACTTACAGGGGTGTAAATGCGATTCCAAAATAAAAATAGAAAGAATAGCTCCATTAAATGTATTTTAAAAATCTAGTAGCTCGACACATCGATGACTGTCTTTAACCATCTAAGTAAGTAGCACCAGGAAATAATATGAAGATAGATTAAGAGCAAGTACCAACAAAATTTAATTGCTTCCTTGAGTCCTATGGGAATACTTTTCCTATAAAAATAAGCATAAAAGATGTCTGCAAAGAATTTCTACACTCGAAGTTGCACCCATGCTTTATACCTCAAAAGAAAAAAACAAGAATCATCAGAGGACAAATTTCAGATTGACAGGCAAGATACCTTGGCATGAATAAATTTTTCCTTTGTAGAAATTGAATCACCAGGACTGGGCTTGCTGAAGTAAAGCATTTGTTGCTTATTAGTCCGATATAAGCTTCAGTATCAAAAATGAAATTAGTAAAAAGCGTTACCATTCGTCAAATGGAGTAAGATGAGCATATTAAGTTTAAATCAATATAGAGGAACTTTACCCTGTCGAGCCAAGATCAACTTGCAAGACACCCTTTGACTGCAGTAATTCCTCCCAGATTGAATTTGCAAAGGTATTGCCAAGAGACTGAAACAGATTTATGACTGATGGCTCCCAAACTTTGACATCAAGAGTCAGTGATCTAACCTGCATGTAGGAAACAAAAGAATCTACTAGTATACTTTATCACAAGGAAGGGATATATGCTATATTATAGCAAAGGCATATATGGTATGGAATAACATTCAAAAGAAATTATTCAATACCACTGCCATTGACCTTACAAAGGAATTATTAAAACCACTGGTAAATGACTAACTTTATTCTCATCCTTCAAGGCCATTAAAACAGAAGGGTACAAGATAGAAACTGCAATAGACTACATAATGATAGTAGATACTTCTGCAGCAATATTATGTAATAAAACTTATACGTTAGGGACTAAGGTTTAAAGGACATGCAGGTAAAAGAATTGTTTGGCTTCAGCGTGAACAAATCTCTTCAACCTCTGGATGTGCTTATATCAAGTTGTTCTAAAACCAAGCATTGAATCTCAAAGAAAACCTACGACAATTCAGGTAAACTGGTAGGGATCATAAGAAAATCTATGTGGCAAGATCTATAAAACCGATACCTTAGATATGTGCACACCAAGATTACGATGGACCCCGGAGCACTCAATGCAGATGAGAACACCCAAATTCAAGGAGGCCCAATCTGGTTCAGGGGCACCACAATCAGCACATCTCTCATTACCACAAACTTTCCGCAATATGTCAATTGGCTTCTCGCATTTCAGACCAGCTCTTTGGTGCTGTGAGCTTCTCAAAGAACGGTCTACAGGCGCAAATGCAAACCTCTCGGATGTGTAATCTTCAAGCACTCCATGGTCCAAGTCAGCACTTCCAAATGAGCTACTCTCACTGGTTGATCGATGATGTCCGCTGCCCATTGGACTATTGGATAAGCACTGAGACAATGTTACATGATTCCAACCATTAGGATGTTAGAAAAATGTCAATAATCGTACTGTAATAACTTTTCTCAACGCATTACCCTTTCAGGAGTCTGAGAACTCAATAATGAAGCTATCACCCCTGTTATTTTTTCAATCCAATCCATTTGATCCAGGGCACTCTCTGCCTGCACTGACAAGCAAAGGGAGGAGATTTATCCATGAAAACCATCAACCATCACAAGGCAGCTAATTGAAACATGAACAAATCGGGAAGTAACATATGCAAAAATTAATGAAACTGGTAGAAAAGCAAACCTGCAATGTGTAGTTTTTTGTTGGTGATATGATTCGGAAACAAAACCTTAAATCTGACTGGTCGGCATCGACCTTTATAGTTGATGTCAACAGGTTCACAGTGTGATGTGCAACAGATTTCTCATCATGTACCCCACCATGGTAATGAGACGACAACCAACGACTGAGCAACCCAGAACCCAGTTCAGAACCATTTCTTTGACTAGAGAGTTGAGCACCAGATCCCTAAAATGTCGAGATATTTTAGTTGGGGGAAGGGGGTAAAAAGAGGTAAGGAGGAAAAACAGGTTTTCAATTCCTTCAGCATTTCGCAGTATAGATCAAATATATACTCACTGAAGGCTTGCTGCTCTGCTTGCGATAATAGTACAGCATTCCTCTGCTATCAAGAACAAAGAACCGTCTTTTCCAATCACCTCTCAGGTTTGAAGAACGTTTTGAAAGATAACCTTGTCTGATTGTTTGCACCTGGAAGATTTTGTACGCTTCAAAAAAAGAGGAGGAATAGAAGAAGAAAAGAACTTCAATAATGACAAGTGACAGGTCACTGTAAATGTTGATGCTCTTCACCTTTCCTTTTGCAGCGGATTGCATGACAGCCTCTATCATCTTATGTGAACTCCTCCCAATGGTTTGTATTCCATCTCCATTTGGAGATCCATTAGAACCATTTGAAGACCACCTGCTCTCTCTATCAATCTGTCTCTTATATTCCTGCATCCTCTCATTAAGAGCTGCCTGCTCATAGTTAGATCTCTCTCTCGATTGCTTTGCATAAGTTGAGACCTGTAGGATGTAAGTACCATCTATTCATGAGTTCTCTTCTCATACATGTACTCCTAATTCAAAAGTGAACTTATGATGAGGAAGTATCCTTTTAATTAGTTTGGCCAAAGACATTGTTCCAGATCCGTTTACAGACAACAATGAGAATGCAAGAAGAACACTCATCTCTAGTTTCTTCTTAACATTATGAATTAAAAGAAGATTTGATGCGAGAACGCAAATAACTTGAAAATCCAAATTCGAATACAAAGCAAAAGTAAGACAAACCTGGTTAATATATGGTTCCATCTGATGCAATAGCTCGTATCCCTACAGGCAATAAAAAATAAAAGATTAAAAAAATTTGGGAAATCAACATGATAATTAAGAGGTTGTAGTACTCAATTTACCTGTTTAAAATAGCGAAGGTGAGCAGCCATTGTTTCACTAACTGCTTCCAAGAACTCAAACCTTTTTTTCGCTTCAGCATTGGAAAGAGCAGTCACCTGGACAATTATCATTCAAAGTTCGGGTTTCTGAACATGTCTTGACAGAATCAGGATTTGATTCAGAAAAATCTGGTGATAACTTAGAAAATAATACCGACCAGATTAAAGCGAGCCTGCTCAAAGCTTGACCGAGTGTGATGAAGCTCCTGGATCATCACGGGAAATATTAGAATACAGAGGAGTTACTTTATCTACTCGTGATTTAATTTTGGTGCTTAGAGTTTATTTTACCTCCTCCAGGTTAGCAGCCACATCACTCCTTGTGCCTTTTCTCAATGACAAAAACTTTTCGCGTGCCTGTTGAGAACTCGTTACTTATTAAAACTGAAATATACGACAATGCAGGTCACATAAGTGATATCAATCAAATGTTTTCAAAATTCGATAACTAATAACAGTCCCAATTCACCAGATGACATTGTTTCGGAAAAACTTCCCGTTGTTAAAATCAAAACTACATAGCGATTCGAGTATTACGTTATTTTAAGCAACTGGGTTAACTATTCGTCTCAGTTAAACCTCATAGCTCATAACGCTTTTACTTTTCCTGTTTATTATTTCGGGAAATAAAATTTTAATAAAAAAAGAAAAGAAAATCAAAAGGAGTCAGACTTCAGGAAAGTGTTTGATACGACGTGGTGCCAGATAAAGATCACCACTGATGCAAATAATCCTTTAGTGCAGCTGCTTATGATGGCGAGTTATTGCAGCCAATCCTAAGTAAACAACCCAGCGGCATAGGTTGCACGTGCTTCAGAACACTTAATGCAAAAGGTAATATCAAAGGAACTTCACCAAATGATCACCTGATCATAAAGAAGACTAGCCTTGTCGAAACGTTTTCGTGCCTCCTGCATTACAAAATTCATAAAACAAACAAAAAATCTCATCAACAGAAAAGAGATGAATGGTGGTTCGTGAAAGACAGCCCTATAGCTTGTTGAATGAAGTACAAAATATATCAACCAAAGAAACATAAGGAGTTCACAAGATAACCTTGGAAGCCATAATCAGCTACCTATATTTTGCAGTCAACAATATTGTTGACTGCAAAATTAAAACAACACAGAGCCCCCCAGAGAAAAGAATGATTTCTTTGAGTACAGATGAAGTCTTCATGACGAAGTGCCAGGCAAACATGTGAAATCCAATGCATAAAAGGTAATACCAAAAACACTTCTAAGCCATGCCATGCATTTCATGAAACAGTCCGATCTTAAGAAGAAGCCTTCTGATAATAATTAATCAGACACAGGCCTGATAACCAAAGCGACTACTGCTGATTTTAATTGGCTTCCTTTAAGAAAACTATCAGACTAAACTATAGAGATATGCAAAACATAGATACCGTGGACATAACCACATGACAAATACCAGCATATACTGAGTAACTCGTATTGATGTAACTTAACCAGTAGACTGATGGGCAAAAACATACTAATTGCTAAAAAGATTCGTTATAATTCTCATTGGAAGAAACTTTAGAAAAAAAAAGATACCTTGACATCATGTAGATCTAAATTCACAAATTGCAGCAATCTCTCATTCAGCATGTGCTCAACCTGCACAGACAAAAGACCAGGAAGTCAAACAGAATCATGTCTGCATAGTACCTTGGTTGCATGTATCTTCCCCTCTTTCTTTTACTCACTTATCAAATTAATTCAAGACAAACTGAGCAAACTTCAGTCCTTCAGTGAGTTTACACTTGTAAATGAATAAATAGGGAAGAAGAAATCATCTTTCCAGAAGTAAGCATGCAACGGAAATACTGATTAAAAGTGATTCCAGCTGAAAAAAATTGTAAATAGAAAACTAATACCCATAAAAACAAAATAAAAGACACGCACCTATCACAAAAGTAGCCTATATGAAAAACAAAAGTTTATAACAATATTTTCTATGGTCCATTGCGTTAAACCCCCCAAACCATGTGCTCCTTCGCAACCCCCCTAACCTATCAAAATGTGCGATTTGCCCCCTAACGCATGCTAAAGTGTGTGAATTGCCGCCTGATGTCAAATCTAACGAACGAAAACAATCAAGCACTTAGGGGGGCAATTCACACATTTTTCAATGGGGGCAATTCGCACATTTTAATAGGTTAGGGGGCACTTTACTAAAGACAGCATGGTTTGGGGGCTTTAACGCGTTGACCCTATTTTCTAATGGACAATGTTGAGAACTTTTACTTCAGTACACCCAACAGTAATTTTGGCAAAAGTATTTTCTGTGCAGTCACTGTAGTTAGTGTAATGAATGTGTCAAATCCATGACATATATTCTTGCTAATCATTTTCTTTTTGGTTCTGATCTTGTCCACTTTTCAAGATTATCACTCTGATCCCTAACAAATAGATATAAGTCCAATATTGCTCAACCTAGATTTTGGTCTGACTATACATACCACTGGCAAAAAATGTAAGTGCTGCATAAACTAACAAAAAGTTACCTGAGATCGAAGAACTTCTTTATATGTCCCAATTTCTCTCAGAGCAATAGTAAATTTGGTCATAACAGGACCTACAAATATTAGATTGACAACAACATTTGTCGTCAAATACTTATAGAATACCAATCTAGCAGTGAAACTAGGAGACTTTCAATCAGTAGCATCAGTATGGACTGCAAAGTAACCACAAATGAAATATAATGAATCCGAATAGAAAATGAAATGTTAAGCCTTTTGCCATAAAAGAGAAATGTGACTTGATATCTCTAAACATTTGCATGAAATGCCAAGTGACAAGCCTGTGCTCCACACAAACAGATACATAAAAACAGAAGTCTGTTGCATTTTCTACGCCATTTAGAATGGAAAAACAAATCCATAAAGCAAGTCACTTGAACGTCGTCATAAATGAATCATGCTATGATTGCAGTTGTGGGGTTGAATAAATGACGTATCCATGGTAAATGCAGGTGGCAGCAGAAGACTACTTTTGTGATGGTGTAGGACGTGTTGACGATAAGTGTGCGTGGACTGATAACTTGGCAGACTTCTATAAATGAGAATTCCTAGTAGAAAAGTAAACTTTTGTTTTCATTTAACAGGAACTCTATCCTTGTTTGTCACCATATCCTTTCATCTAGACTCATGGTAGATTCATCTGCAGCACCACTTAATTCATAAGGGGATAAAGTTTTGACAAGGATCAAGATTGAAGCCTGTGCTCCTTATATAGGATCTCCAAAGGCATTAGATCTAGAGAAAACTGTAATGGATTTTGTGTCCTCGAATACAGTTTCAGAAAGGCAGCTGTAATCTGTATAATGGTTCCAGTGTAATTCTTCAACACTAGATTGACTCTAAAGAACAGTATGCACAAGTAACCTTTATATGTCACAGCTTAAAAAATTAGAGGTGATCTAAAGTCCAATTGTGCTGAAACTCAAGAATATTACACATAGAACAGTTACAAGTACTAGGACTTTTACAACATAAGTCAACAACAGAGAATGACACTGAGAAAGCTATGTTGCAATCTAAATTAAAACTTGAAATATAATGTATATCAACATCGAAAGAAAAAGAAAATCCAACAGTTATCAGTACCTCCAAAAGCAACACTGATAGGATCATTATGCCCTCCTCCAAATGTTTCCAAAGCACTGGCAAAAGCTATGTCTCCATCATATCCTTCACCAAGCCCTTCACTGCAAGTGGAGATAACTGACTGTCAAAGACCTTCAAAATTGACTATCAGACCATAGAAATTAAAGGGACGTATAAATCCAAGTGAACAAGTTTTCTTGATACTCTCTGAAAGAATAACTGACTGATGCATAGACTTGCCACAGAGCCTTCAAACAAAAAAATTAAATGAAACCGTATCTGTTACAGGAGGTTGATTAATCCTTCAGAAGGAGTTCCTCCCACTCAAGGCCACACTCGTGAAACAAAATCTCCTCAAAAAAATCCTTTGCTTGAACAAATTAAATGAACTTTTCGAGGAAAATGGAGATTCAGTAATGAAGTTACATTTTACCTTACAAGATACCTAATCTATTCCAGATCAAAATTACCTGTCCACCCCACTACTAAGGCATTACCTACTATTGTGTTGCTAGTTGAAACAAATTAGATGCATGCATACTATTCAAAGAGAAACAACTAAGTAAATAGAACACAAGTCAGAGAAAAGAATTCTACAATATCACATACAAGTTACGCCAAAGTGTAGAGAGCATCAAACACTCACTAAATGAAGAAACAAATAGTATTTCTATTTTATTGAAGCAAAAATAGCACAACATATCTCCATAATCGCACAAAAGATACAAGATGACAAATATATCCCTGCAAGTAGACCAATAAAGGAGGTGGATGATATCACGGAAAAGCTGAAACAACATAAAATATTCTCACGTGTATTTCCGACATCCTTTGTAAAATTTCAAACATCTCTCCCTCAATGATTCAGAACTTTCCTCCAAAGTTTGTATCTGTTCACAGAAAGAGAGTATAACTTTAGGAAACAGCAGAAATCAACGCTTGTAGGAAATACCATCTACTGTACATGATAACTCATGAAATCTATCACAAAGCATTTCATGGATAGAGTAGAAATTTCGTGCATTCTAACAAAATGAGCTTACATTAACTAAACCATCATAACGAGTGTCGAACAAATTTAGAATTTTCAGGACTTAAATATTTTATAATTATTGTTCAATTGAAGTTAAATATCTCCTTACCACCATTTAGAAAGTATAAACATAACGATATGAAGTTGTTAACAAATCCACTGCAAGTACCATCATATTCTCTGTTTTGATGATGACGAATATAATCCAAGCAAACAAATTGTTTAGTAATGCATTCTTAGTTAACAAAATCACACCGACCATGAAAAGTTTCCTTTTTCACCTTCAACATACCCACTGAGAAATTGGACATAATACGAAAACAACTTTATGAATGCACAATCAGCCCAGCTCCATATCACAGAAGATTGCATTTTCGCTACCTTCATTTTCCGTGGTTAATACTTAACATCGGTGCTAGTTTAAACAAAGTTCCCTCAAAACTGTTTTAGAAACCTAAGGTAAATACTTCTGATAAGTTTTAGCATAGTAATAAGATGCAACCCTCAAAAGTCACCAAGTACTTCATCCTCTCATCAACAGTTACATAATTAACAAATTCAGAAAATAAAAAAAAACACACACAAGACTTTAGCTTTATCCAGTGGAGCACTGGTCTAATGGAGTATATATGATGGCAAATAATTCTCAACCAGTACTCAGCCGCAAAACATAGATAAACAACTAAATCAGTAGCTTAGTACAAAATTTTACAAATTAAGGTACTAAATAACAACATAAACTAGTGACAAAAGAACAAAAACCCACCTGTTTACGGAACATAGGCGAGTCATCGAGCTTAGCAAAATGCATGTTTGCGGACACAAATTCTCTGTTGAATAACAACCGCTCTCAATTAACATTTACACTTCAATTAACAGATAAAAATTCGATCTTTGGGTCTAATTCTTCAAAAGAAAAATCTGGCATTTTTGCTCCGATCTCAAAATTTTATTAACTGGGTACAAAAGCACAGCAGCAGTAGCAGCACCACAATTCACCAAAAGGGCTCAAATGGGGACTCTTTTTTTTCTTTTTGTTGAATAATAATAAAATGTGGGTTTTATTTCTTTTTTCTAATTCTTTTGCACTAAAAGAATTAAATAATCGAGTTGGTACAAAACCCAGAAGAAGAACACAACCTAGGGGAGAGGAGAGAGAAAGTGAAGAGAGAGAGTGAGTGAGTGGGATATTGAAGATTGTTTGATTGTGGTTAAATGAAAAGTCTTGGAACTTGATGAATGTTTTGTTGAAGAATCAAAAAAATATATATATAAAAAAATAAAAAATAAAAAGGTGTTAATTTTAAGGGCTTTTTGAGGTAATTTGATGGGGTTATTATTAATTTATTAGCGGTAATTATTGAGTAAAATTTAAGGGTTTGTGTGTTTAATTTTAGAACTATAGAGCCTTAAAATTGTGGGGCTTGGCTTGAGGGCAAATGAGGTAAAAGGGAAACAAAAGAAAAGGACACAGCACATACCCCACTTTTGACAGTTCACTAATTTTTGCTCTTTTTTCTATATTAGTATAGTATTAGTATTTAATTTTTCAATTATTAAATGTTAATTGTTGCCCCCACTCTGACTCAGTTCTTTACTAGTTTAACTTGAATATCACGGGATTTTTCTTTACATTTCTCATTTTGTTTTGTCTTATTCAAAATTAAGGAAGAAATATCAAAATATATTTATGGTTGCACTTGCAAGTTATAAGTTTGTAGGTGAAATTACAGTAAGTTTTAATTAGATTTCGATTTAGATTATGAATTATTAATTGTTAATTAGGTCCACCTATTTTTTTTGGATTTTGGCAATTGTTTGGTTGTAGGGTGTATCTCTAACACTTGGTGTGTTAAGGTTGTGGTGGAATGAGACATTTAAATCCGAGTAGTTCCATCCATAGTGCAACAACACTTGAATTCTTGTCTTTCACGATTCAGTCATTGTCCTCACCAAAAAATAATTTGGCTCTTTGTATCTCCTTTTCCCTTTTTGAAAATTATGATTATTAATCCAATAAGAAAAGTCAAATTTTCCTTCCTCGTGGAATATCTTTTTTGTTTCATATCTAAATATATAGATGAGGCATCCTAAACAAACACATCAAGTATAAATTTGGAATAACAAGTAACAACAACATAAAATAATGACTTGATTGAGAATCTAAAATGATTTAGAAAATTTTGATTCTTATTATATTATCATTCAGCCAATAATCCTTCTTGGATAAATGTTTTTAATATGAAAACGAGATATATAAGCATTTTTCGAGACATATACGGAAATTGAAACTTTAATCCGTCATAAATATTTGCTTAAAAAAAACAGTTTCAACAAAGAGAAACAGAAAGTGTGCACGAGAAATAAAATATTTACTTGGTATTTATGTGTTAGTAGAAGTGAATTTGCTGGAATAAAACGGATCTCATTAACTACAGTACTAACCAATTATAAATTGTGATTGCATAAGATATGAGACATGCCCGTGTACAGCAGCAGCATGTTAGATTCTGCAAAGTGACAACTTTAGTTATTGGATGAAAATTTTTAAATTAATTAAAGGCGTAACGCCCAAATTAATTAACAAATCACAAGATTAGTGGACAACCAAGCATATCTAGCTTTTTTCGAAATATCACGCAGTTTTGTCCAAGTAAAAAACAAAGAGGAAGATCGAGAAAGTCATAAAGAGTTCCTAGATCAAGTGAAATTAAAAAAAGAATAGAGTAACGAAGATGAGAACTTTAAACGGCAACTATGGCCAATGCTTATTAACTTTTTGACTACTAGTGATTTCTTTTCTGACCTATATTAATTATCTTTTCCATACTCTTATAGAGGGCTTTTTTTTTGGTTTAATTTTTAGAGGTCTTCATTTTCATCTACAGTAAAAAAGCACGAAAGTTTATGACATCTCACTTTATTTTCCTTTTCGACACAAAGTTCCTTAGCCCAACAAAATAAACCGTTTAACTAAGGTTTCAGGGAATATTCGATTTTTAATAATTATTACACTCCTATAAACAGTGTGGATTATATTAAAAGTATTAGCTTTTAACATGTCGTTGATACCTTGTTAAAAAGAATTCAAGAGGCCTTATAATAGTGGATTAGTTGGTTAAAGAGGTGAAAACTTGTTCCTTTTGGTCTCAAATTTTATCTCCGCGAGCTGTAATTTCATTTGATGGCTTGCGAGGATTTGCCTAGTCTGGCGTTATTTACAAACTACTGCATCTAACTAAGGATACGCCCAGTGAGTATATTGTTGATGCAGATTTCCACGACATTAAAAAAATCATAAGGCTAAGATGGATTTTGTTAAAGGAGAAATTGAAGTTTTTTCTTCTTTCTATTTTTGGCACGTAGACATTGCTGAATTTGAGAAAACCATGGCATCTGAGATTGCAAAACAAGGAAGGACACGCATGTGCAGTGCATCAAGTGCCACCCTACCCATATATGTGTCAATGTGTGCAAAATAATATATCTGTATCTGTATTTTAAAAAGAATAGGTAGCTTGTAAAGTGCAGCGGGACAGAGAAAGAGTACACACTGTGAGATAATAATATATAAATGCTAGAAAAAGAAAAAGATATGAGACCTTATGAAATTGTAATAATAACAATGAAATATAAAGAAAGAGTAAAGAAGAAGAGAAAGTAAAAGCCCCGACAAAAGGGGGACCCCTCACAGGAAGGAGACACCAAAGCTTAGACAATCCCATGCTTTTTACCTTCCCTTTATTGCAGAGAAATTTGCACCTATTTGCAATTAAATAAGAATAGAATTACCAAAAAAAAAAAAAAAGAAAAAAAGAAAGAAAACCAATTAAAGGGATGAATTGTTATAGTCCATAAGGAACTCTACTGTCATGGGCCCTAACATACCAAACAACTTGCATCAACTAACAAAGCCCATTCAAAAGTTGAAAAGTTTTAATGTCATGACTCATGGGGGCTCAAGGTTTACAATTTGTGTGTGTCGTCCTTGCGCGCAAGGCCCGTGCTAATCTTCTATGTATCGTTCCGATATTATCGAATGTTAAAGGGATGATGGGAGCTCAAGAGGACCACTTTTCCCGATCTGTGCGTGTCATCCTTGGCCCTTTGGGAGGGGCCATGCTAATCTTCTCCATATCATTACAATTTAATCAGATGTCACTAATGGGAGCCCAAGAGGACTTAAACACTACCAACTCTCTCTTCTTCCCACGGATTCAGTATATACACTAGTTCTTTCAAAGATCAATCATCAACAGAAAGATAAATTGGGTTGTCGATGAAAAGTAACACACAAAGAACAAAACTTTTGGACATTATAACCATCCTCCTTGACATGTCAAAATTTTAGTTGATGGTGTTACTAATCAGTGCAGTTTTGTCCTTATACTGCGGATAAGTATGCATGCACATTAAATTGAGAGTAATGTTAGGTTGTGTTTTGTGGTCCATAAAAGAATTTATTGGGAGTAGCAATTATATTTGTAAGCATTGTAAAGTCCTCTATAATACCCATAGAACAAGTTTGTAATGTAGGAGGATCATGGTTCTTGCAACAGTAATGTTTGTTGTACTTTTTCTTGTACTCGATTTATTAAAGATGTTACAACTTCAAAAGAGTTGCAAGATACACCCATTAAAGATGAAAATATGGTTACTTTGTCAAACCTTTTCTTGATGCAAATGGTGTATATAAGATCACAATCTTACCAAAGCAGAGAGTTGTCAAGATGCTTATCTAAAGAGAGAAAGCTCAGCAAAGGCTTTTATTAGGAGTACAATTACTCGCAACATGAGAAAATGAGAACAGTTGAGATGCCAAAGCAGAGAGTTGTCAAGGTGCTTATCTAAAGAGAGAAAGCTCAGCAATGGCTTTTATTAGGAGTACAATTACTCGGAACATGAGAAAATGAGAACAGTTGAGATGATTCAAAGCAGAAGAGCATCAATGTTTCGTTTTCCTTCTGGGCCTTTTGTGTACCATGAAGATTTGTAATCCCCATACTTTACCGGCCTGTATTTAGGCGGCTCAATAGCTGGTTGTATTATCTTCTCTTTTGCAGGGTCATGAAATGTAGCAACAGAGAGCCGTGAACTTTTGGCATTAGTTATGGCCCGATGCTGAGAACTCTTATATTGTCCATTGGTTATGACCTGAAAGCAGGATACGTTGTGAGTCAGATAGCCAGCTTCAGTGATTCAACTTTCAAGAGGAAATAAGGTTCAGGCTGTAACTTTATTTGAAATTGCTCAAATTTTCGTAGATACCGTGCACATGAAGCTATGCATCTTCAAGGATTTATAGATCCTAAATATTTTTAATAAGGTAACAATTCTACATCAACATAAGACGCCTCTCGTCTTTCAGAACGACTCAAGTTTTGGATACCTCTTACTCATGCAGCCTACGTCACCGATATTTAAAGTGATGCCAAAAACAAGAGTAAGAGAGCAACTAGTAAAGTACCTAAAATCACATATTTTAAGTGAATTTGGATACATTATAGCCTGTTGTGCACAGAACATCGCGTGAGCTATCATACACAATGTGTTTGGCAGGTCTAACTTTGTCAAAATATCATATTCTTAGAATCTACTTTCAAACAACCTACTAGATGAACTTGCACCTGTACCATGAAAAATTTGAATAAAAGCTTAACAATGACAGGCTGACACTGCTTAAGTTAAATAAGAGAGTACCTCAGTTTGGTCAGCCAAAATAACAACAATAGCATCGGAAACTGGATTTACCAATACCCATTCCCCATCCTTTAGGACCTCAAGGCCCCCCACGTCATCTTGGATGAGAAGAGTAATGGCACCCATGTCAGAATGCGATTGCAAGCCAAGAGCAAGTTCAGGCTGCGGGCAACAAGGATAAAAACTAACAGTAATATTCTGATAGAATTCACCAACACCCTCTTCAATGCATGAAGTTGGCAGCCCTAAGGTCTCTGATATCAGACCCAACAACTTTTGAGCGAGACAGTTCATTTGATCACTGTATTCTGCTACAACTTGTCTGTTTAAGAGTTGTTGCACTTGGTCAAATCACATATTATCAAAAGAAGCGACAAAAAAGACTGTCGGCACCTGTAATTGGAAGAGAAATTTGGCCAACGAGATGAATCGCGGCGAGAGAGGGGTAACGTATGGTGATCAAAGTAATCCCTCCAATCCAAAACCGTATCATTAGATGCAACCAACATGCGGCTCCCGTATCCTTGAGAAGCCGGGGAATTAGGGTCGCAGGAGTAGCTGAGCTTCTGATCCATAGTGCAGTTCTCAAAAAACGAGCGTCCCACGCTCCTCATTTCATTCAGCAGTTCAACTGGGACCCCATGGTTGATCACATGGAACGCACCCCATTCTCTGCAAGCTCGCTCCAATTGTTCACGAACAGCATTGACATCGCTGCTGAGGTCCACGTTTGGCACTTGAGACTCGTTTCTCTTTTGAAGCGGTCGGGTCTCGGGTGTCTGCACGTATTGAGGCGGCACAACAGTTTTACCTTCTTGCACAAAGGACTGCACTCTAAGGGGATTACCAGTAACTTCCATCACTATATCTTGATTAACTATTTCTGCCTGAGAGAAAAAATAACCATATTTATGTGTATATGATTTATGCTATGCAGTAATTGATTAGCTAATCACATACATAATCAATTTGTTGATGAAGCCTTAAAAACCATTATCGAACAAAACCACATTAGCTGCTGATCATACAGAAAAACATTCAATCAAAGCCGAACAAAAATGCTCAATACTTTTGTGAAGAAACAGAAAAAAAACACTAAAATTAAACAAGGGCTTATCGCCACCATTGCAAATTAACCGAAAGACGGAATCTTTACGAAGATTGGGTGAATAAAACTCAAGAATCAAACCAGATGTACAAGCACTTTATACATATAATAAAATGAACGATTTATAGGAAAATAATAAAATGAATGAATGATTTACGATGTCGTCTGTGGAATAGAGAAGATCCGTACCTGTCTGTTGAAGAGTGCTTGCTATTTGGTGGCTCGATTAAATAGGACTACAAAAAATCAACCTAATTAAAATCGAGATTCATCATCGGCACAAAAGGAACTAATTATTATTGGAGCTAATGTGTTTTTTTTTCCGTTTTTGGTTTGAGTAGTTAATGGCAGAAAATCAAATCAATTATCCTCGTGTGGGGAAAAACAAAGCAATTAACTCGTGTAAATCAATTGTTGATTGGTGTTTTTAATTTTTGTAATCTATCTTACTTTTAACATTTTTTCTTGTTATACAAGGGTATTAAAGTCACTTCAACACAACTCCTCAAATCCACTCCCAAGTCTTAACTTCTCACAAGTAGGAAAAAATAGTTTTTGCAACTTAAGTAGTGCAACTAAAGATCCAGATTTAAATTTTCTAGAAAATAATTTCCCAATAATCTCATCATAACCATGTATCTACACCAATATCACGCCACCTTACCGTGTAAATTTACACGAAATAATTTCTCCACAGTTAGGGGTGTTCACGCGCGGATTTGTCAACCTAAGCGGGTGAAGATACAAATTAAAGCATGCCGGTCGTTGGTCGTGGGCGGGTGACGAATTAAACTGTGAAGAAAAATATAGCAATATGTTGGTATAAAATATACAACTTTGCATTTTAAAAAACAACACCATACCTTAATAAAAACACTTAAACTACAACATAACTTAATTAAAATAAAAATACAATGATCCAAACGAATACTTCATCCGCATAAATTATAAAAGGCTAGCGATACAATAATTGTTGGAGCCACAACAAATCTTTTGTTATCTCTAATTTACCCCTCCTAAGTAAGGAATATCAATTTCATTAAATATTGTATAAATCTATTTTCCTAATTCACATCTCTTAATTATAGGAATTAATTGATGTATCCATAAATCTCGTAGTATCTATTTTGTGAATTAGCATCCCTTAATTATGGCTAATGATATATACAGAGCAATTTCCCTAAAAACATAGCAAAATACATTAAAATCTCACTCTTACCCTTACCTAATCTGAATCCCACGAAATCTTACTCATTAATTCCTAAATAATATAATGATATCCATAAATCAAGGGATTTGCAGCATAATTTAGGCAATGTTAACCATTCATTGGCTGGCAACATTTATTTCCTTGAGAATTCAACGTGAATTCCAATTTTACAAACTCTAAAAATTTGTGTTGTATAACAAATCTTACTTACTAATTTGTAAATTTTTTATAATACTAAAAGCTATAATTAATAACAATTTGAAAACACAGAAAATGAGTCAAAATGTTATATGCAAATTATTTACTTCAAAAAAAAAACATTAAGTTCTTAGATTTATATTAAAGTTCAAACTATTAAAGAAAAACAAAGCATGATATATAAAAGAATTTTCAAGTAAATGTTAGCAAAGTTGAATAAACAAACAGCTAACAATTAATAGTTTATGTAGATTTTTGAACACTTCTTCATATTTTATTCATATATAAGTACATGTGGATGCATATATGCATATTCATTAGGTTATTCACTACATTTTACACTTTCGTGACTAAAAATAAATTAATTATGGCAAATGTTATATTCTTGCTTAATTTTAATTGTTTTACTCAAGTTGTATTTTTGATTGGTTACATCATTTGGCGATTAGATTTCCAATATATATATGCCAAGATTTCCGGGGGTGTGTGTGTGTGAGAGAGAGAGAGAGAGTGTGTTTTTGCATGTATTTATGGCTAAGCACAAAATCAGTAACTAACATATAAGCATAAATAATTTTGGCCTTAATTAGAAGGGTAGAAGAGGAAAGTAAATATTTTTGCTCTGTTTTTTAGGAAAATTGCTGTATCTATATCATTTGCCCTTAATTATAGCAACTACTTTTTTCTATTAGATAATTTTATTATAGAAATTTGTTTCTCTTCAATGATTTTATATGAAGAAACGAATTGTTCAAGTATTATCCCGGCACAATTTTTTTTTAAAAAAAGTCTAATACTTGAGTCTCTTTCACAAAGTTTGCATTATGAAAACTAAATAAAACAATTATTCATCTGCTATTTTTTTTTTTTTTCATAAAGGATATTCATCTGCCAAACTTCAGGGTAACCATAATATAACCATCATTGAATAATGACCATCTTGATTTAAGAAATATCATTAGATTAAAACTAAAGAATATTTGTAAAACATTATATATATATATATGCCATAGTCTTTCTTCATTCTTTTTTATCTAAAATTAAAAAAAAAATCAGAATTTAATCATTATTCAATCAGTGATTTTGGTTATTGCAAATACACATCTTAAATATTATAGTAGAGAAAAGTCGACTTAGAAAACATATACTTAAATACTTATTTTCAGCTAAATTGGATTACAAAAGTTAAATGTGCTTAAAAATTAAATCCGAGTATTATATTGGGTGTATAAATAGAATGATTTGATAAATAGTTGAGTTACCAAATCTTCATATAATCAAATAGTATATGCAAAGAACGTCTCACATAAAGAGAGGCTTGATCATTAGTTGCTATATTAAGGAGTCTCATTTAAGAAAATAAAGATACTTAAAAACTGAATTTTATATTCTTTAATTAAGAAGGGTAAATTAGAGATATTTAAAACTTTGCTCTAGCTCCAACAATTATTGCTCTGGCAATATTAGCCATTATAAAATAATAATTTTAATTAATTCACCTTCCAAAATACAACTATCAAACAACATGAAATTAACAAAAAAAAAACTATATTCTAGCAATATTATAAACATACGATCTATATGACTTCCGGAAACTTTCCTTACTCCCCCATTCCTTTACAAATATACAAACTCATACCCAGATTTTGCGAATTACCAATTTATCAAAGCGAGCGACTAAAGTTATAAAATAAACCGTAACGGGTGCGGATTTTGGCAGGTCTCGAACACCCCTGCTCAACACTGCAATCTGGTTTAAAAACTATGTAGGAAATTATACCAGGAGTTCTTTACCATTTACTTATTGTCAAACTCCTTTTTAGTTTAACATCAAGAATCTACTCCAAAGACTTGCAATGCCGCCACAGAAAGATGCTTGAAGATGGAGATCATAGTTAGTTAAAGAAAATGTAGTAGCTTCTTCTAAGTCTCAACCAAATGTTGAACAAGCAACAGTTCCAAATTTCCAATCGATATACATTTCAAAAAATAACAAGAAAAATACTGTATACATCAAAATCACCAGTATTGCTAAATGATGAAAATATCATAAGATAGAAAATATAAAAAAATCTCCCCATAGCCATCTTGAAGATGATATCAGATGAACAACTAATGAATCCTTATTCTATACACCTAAATATATATATATGAGATTTTTTAGCTACAATTTATCAGCAATTCTTCCCAAGGCATTTGCAATCTTGTCGAGGACTATCATCAAGCTATTCACATGGTTGTCGCGTTGATCCCTGTCCAATTGAAGATTGGTGTTCTGAGATTCAAGCTGCGAGCTCAGCAATTTGCCATTGTTTTCCAAAGCTTCAATTAATTGATGCTCGAGATTTGTTGTTTCTCCCTCTCCATCCACTGCAGATCGCTTTCTTTTCCTCCCTTCCTGAGTGCTTCGCACCTCAGCTTCTGGGGCAGGCTGTTTCTCATGATTCGTGCCTGCAAATAAAGCAGTGTTCAGAAAACGCAAGAACGGAAACTACATCTACACCACATGAGGTTGGACATGATCACGAAAATATCTAAAATTATTTACAGAAACATCTCCTGAAACTCCAGAAACATGAAAAAAATAGGGGGTCTAGCAATAATACTATCAAACTTCAGAAGGTGTCCCTGTAATTATTCAAATCTTTGGAGACCCTATCTGTAATGTATTTTGAAATTTCAAGGGTGTTTTTAAATTATTCAAACAAAAAGCGTTTTTATAATTAGACCAAACACCAGCATGAGTAACTGTAATTATTCCTTAAGAAACCATTCACTCACTTTCATCATCAAGCAGTTTATTTGATCTCTTTACCTTAGTCTTCTACTTTAGTTGCGACGTCATATTTACTTCATCATTGTAATACTTACACTTTTGTGTTTGTGGGGTAGAAGCAGGGGCCGAAAACTAAGGATAGACACGACCTTAACTGCCCCAAGAATACAAGTGTAAGATGACACAACAAAATATCTCATGGTATGACGACCAAATGGAATAATTGGCACTTTTACCACCTAATTACATTCTGGGATGAGCAGAAATGGTGGAAAAGATAAATGTAATGGCCCCAGAAAGTTTTCATCACAAACCAGGAGAATGAAGTATTCACCAAATACTTCCATCTACGCTTCTCCCACTTATCTAACTAACGGTAGTAATTCCAAGTTTGGTAATGATTTATTGAATAATGTGCCCTATGTAATCTCCAGATATTAGCCCAAGATCATGTAAGCATCACATTTGCTAAGAAGTCTGAAAATAAATTTCCTCTTCTAGACATATAATGAACTTAACCAATTTCGCCTAGCCCGAAAGTTAGTTTTCTGTTCACCAAAACCAAAAATTAATTCTACAAACAGGTGAAAACAACTATTGCAATAAGCCATATGACTGACACCTAAAAAGCCAGTGGTCACTAGTGCCAAGTGAATGCTTTCAATAGGTCATGGATTCAAACTCCCCAAGTTCATGAGTTCAAGAGATTTTCTTTTACAGTTTTCACTAGTTGATTGCAACTCCTAAAGGAGCTATCAGACGGTTAGTTCCATTAGAGATATGGGCAACTGTTACTGCCTAATGGTCAATGGTTTTACGCAATCGTAGTAATAACTAAATTGGTCTTTTGTTTTTCTTTACCAATTTAAGTATCGCATAACAAAATAAAGTTCTTAAAGCTAAACCAAATAATGAATGAATTTTAAGATGAAAGGGCAACTGGTGAAAACGAAAGCAAACCATTGTATTGTTCAAAATTGCCATTAACATTAAGATTCTGATCTCCTTATAGTTAAGCCAGATAAAAGTAGGCAACAAGATCAACATACAAAAGAGGAAAAAAATGAACTTTTCTTCTAACTTTACATATATGCACAAAACTCTGTACTAATGGAATGATAAAGTTATGAGAAATAAATCAAGACTACTGCAATATGATTTGTACCAGATAGCACAAAGTACCTTGGTCAGGTGACTCTTGAGGTGGAAACGACTGATGCTGCTTCTCTGCAACTGCACATAAACAAAGACTAAAATGAATAAACAAAACAGATAATACAAAGATAGTATATAATATATCTAAGGTTCAAGAAAACACGAACAGCCAACGAGCTGCTTGAAAGGTTAACATGGCTTTTATCAGATAGGTCTCTTATACTAGAAAACTTTTTTCGGAAAATTAATTTTTGGACAGAAGAAACACAAATAGAACGAAACAATGTTTGACACTGGATTTTTATTTCTAACCACTGGAAGTACCATAGCTTCATCCATGAGAGGGCGAACAGGGTAAAACACTAAAAACGAATAAAGTTTAACTCTACTATGCCAAAACATAAATCTATGCATACGAAATTCTATCTTACTAAAATAACTATAAAAGTCGGCAGTCCATGTTCACAACCTTCTGTTGTCACCTTCTCCATATGTGTCAATATTTAACCATAACCACAACTGAAGGAGAAAAAAACAAACTGAAATTCAAGAATCAGTATATAATACATCATCCTTTTGCCATATGTTTGTTTGCCATAAACGCCAAGAAACGCGCATGGACCACAAAGACAGAATCTATGTTTTCAACAAACACAAAGCCATTCAACAATTCGAACTAAAAATCTTTGCTCATCACCACTCACCATACCTCTCTGTGCACAAAAGTAAACAAGCCTAAACACACTTGCACTAGACAACACAGAACATATTCTCATGCATCGGTTTCACAATCATCAAACATCGAACCAAAACCAAATAACAACAACCATCAAAACTCCAAATATGCCCTCTCATTCCACAAACCTCAATGCATCACATGCACATAAGAAACCAATCCTTCTATTGCAGTATCACAAATAAAAACGCAATCTTGGGAAATACCAATCACCTGATATCGGAACCGGAACACGTATCTCCTTAACCGGAGTCTCCTTCCGTTGATCAGCACTCCGCCCCGCCTCATCACGACCCGACTGCTCAAAATCCGAAAACAGCCCATCATCCGCCACCGCACTCCGCCCACTATCGAACAACGCCTCCGTTGCCTCCACCTCCGCCTCCGTTTCATCATCACCCCCTCCCACACCACCACCACCACCACCAGGGGCCAAAGCCAAAGCCAATTCACCACCATCACCATCACCATCACCATCACCATCACCATCACCACCACCACCACCACCACCACCACCACCATCAAGAATATCATAAACCTCCTTATCGAAAAAACCCGGCAACTTCTTCTCCCTCCTCACATCATTCCTCATCACCCAAAACGACTCCGTTTCATCCCTAACACTCACCTCCCACTCCCTTATCTTCTTGAAATCACCCGCCAAATTGCTCCACCTCTTCCGGCACTGAACCGGACCCCGGTTCACGCCGTGCCTCCTGCAGTACGACGATATCGAGGCCCACTTCGGCTCCACCTGACCCGACCCGGATCCCAACCCACGACCCCTCTTAACCCGATCCTCCACCATCCTCTTACCCTGTACGAGGACGAGAATCTCTTGTCTCGTCCAGCGTGGCAGCCGCGCCGTCTTGCCGCCGTCATCGACTTGACGGCCGCCGTCAACGGCTAGACTCAGCGGCTCCACCCTCATTTTTTGAAGTTGTCACGTGACTTTGAGCTTTATACTGATTTTGTGATCACGTGCTTAATTCTGAAAAAAAAAATAACGGCGTATTTTAACCTAACGGCGTTTTGGCCTAGGGAGAAGAGAAAAAAATGAAAAGGGGTTTTTTTTTTTTTTGTGCTCTTAAAAATGTTTATGAGACTCTCCTTAATCTTAATTTATGGGCCTAGAGAGAGAAAGAGAGAGAAAAGAACCCCTTAAGCAAGATGATGAGTGTGTGTGATTTAGTATTAATGATGATTATTAGGAGGCTTATCTTTTACTTTAATCTTTAGGGCAATGAATGCAATAATATATATATATATATATATATATATATATATATATATATATATATATATATATATATATATATATCACTATTTATTAATTATTGCCATTGTGAGGTTGCTAATATGTTTAAGGGCACTAGTCCCTTATTTGACAAAATCAAATGTTTATCTTATTACAAGAGCCACCTTTTTTATTATATTCTAGTTTATATGACTTTTATCTAATATTCTAGTTAGATGCTAGTTTTTGACTTACAAAACTTAAATACCTTTTCAATGAGTCAAAGACTCAAAAATGTAATTTATCGCTTGTGTCCAACTATTTTCTAGTCAAAATGATTTTATGTTTTTTAATTTGCTTCTATGGTATATATAAGTTGGTTTTATTTTCAAATTATCAACATCATAATTCATAATCCATAAGTATGATTGGTAATCGAGAGTCAATGGAGGATTAGAGGCCACCATCAACAAGAGGGGATGTACGAGGACCTTATCCCGTCTTTCGTTAGGTAATTTTTTCTCCACTTCTACCAATTGTTATCCACCTTTGAGATATATTTAAAGAATCATTAGCCTTATAATCTTTTTGCTTAATGCCAATAAACGGTCCCTCCATTAAGGAAGGGCCACTTTTAGTTGTTTGGAGCCTTTGGACATTGGGTTGATGGGGATGCACAATTGGCCCTTTAATAAATAAAATTCCATTGTCATTTCTCGAAGCCTTTTTTCCCCTTAAGAAACTCAGATGCCCTTGACCACATAAATTAGAGCCACATATAAATATAAGTGTGTAATTAGAAGGATTAATTACACACGTGCCCTTAATTATGGGCTATTTATTAGAATAGCTTTTATGTTTGGAGAAATCTACAAATATCTCCTAAAGTATGAATTTTATTATGGCCTCTTACAGCATCCAAAACTTACAATAACTAACATCTCTACAAAAATAGTTTAGTTTTTCAAAATAACCACATATACTAATCAGGTAAGTTACAAAAAATAACCCAGAAGTGTATCATATTGATGGATCCTTTAATGTTTGAAGAATTATACAATTCGTACGTAATTAGAAGCACTCTTTGTCCTGCGAACAACAAATCACTAACTAATTGAATTATGCCTATAGAAAATTAAAGAAAATCTCGATCAACCGTAGCACATTAAACAAAAATAATTGTCATCAAGTATAAATTTCAACAATTCTATTTTAGCTAGTTCATGCAATAGCCTAGTTTAATCATCATAAGAAATTCAAAATCGAGAGCATTGATAAGAATCATAAATAACTTAAAAGGATGAATGTCACAGTGAATGAACAATGAGGGGGGGTAAACGATAAATCACACGTATAATGAGTTGCGCACATAAAGACTCTATTGTTTGTGAAACTACATAAAACACCATGAGAGGGTATAAGTGTACTTTTCCTAAACAATTTAGGTAGGTATCGGAAGCTCTTTAAACATGAGGGGCCTTCCTATAAATAAATATGAGGAATTTAAGAGGAACAGGTCTTGTAAAGAAGTTACATCACAAGTCTTGTCATTGGGGGTGGGGGTTTGGTACAATGTCATATTCTTCTTGTGATATTGTGGGGACCAAGCTGTCGAATTAATTAGCAACTAACTCTATGGCATAAGAAAACTTGCATGGGTGGACTGTTCAATAAATCTACCTAGTGTTTTTCTTTTACATTTTCTAATGTTGTACACTAATTATTTACTATGTCACATTTGCAAATAAAAAAGATTTATCATATAACTATCAAAGAAAAGATATTTATGATATATGTTACGACTTACGAATTATACTACTTATTATCAAATGAATGCATAATATTTTAAAAAATTAAGTATTATAAAAACTCTAATTGTAGGGTTTTTTATTTTTCATATTATATTATATATTTCATCAGTGTCATTGTTGATATAGGATATTATAAACTGTCTTAAGGTATAAGTAGGAGATTCTTCTTCTGAAAATAGTGTACAAAATAGTAATATGATAAAAGTGCTGAATTTTATTAGTCAAGTATCGACGAAACAATTTTTAGTGACAAATAATTTAAAATTGCTCATAAGCTATGATGCCTATATACTCTAAAAATTCACTCTGTATCATAGGTACTTCACGGATACGTACCAAATATGTCACTTGGCGTACTTGAGAATTTAAGATAAATAAAAAATATTGAATATGTATCTGGAGGAAATATCCAACACCTTTGGAACACGTTTAAGCTGATTTTCAAAAGAGAAAAAGGTATCAACAATACGTGCAAAAGCATATAATTTTCTTTTCAAGTTCCTCTCAAGAATGGCGATAAAAAAGACTTCTTCAAACAACATCAGTTAGATTCTTAGAATCTCTTTAATATTCATTACATTCTTGTTCTTTTATCGTCTTGACCCTCGAACCTTGTTATATTAATATATCAAAAACTTCTAGCGTTGGTTCTTCTAAAATTGCTCCTGAAAGAATAAATGAAAATACTTTATGAGCCTGGAAGATGTAAAAGAGCTGCACGGACAAATATTTGGAGATCATTTATATACATGTCTTGTTGAAGATGATCATGTCGTTTATAAAGACCATGTAACTTCATTTGATTCCATGTTTTGTGGAGAAGATGTTAAAAATCAAATGGAATTATTAGTGAGTAATTAAACTTGAACTTCAATCGATCTACCAAAAGGTTACAAGCCTAGAGGTTATAAATAGATCTTAAAGAAAGTTTAGCCTTGATTGTTTCATAGACAGACTAGTGGCTAAAGGGTTTGCAAAAAAATGAAGGATTCAATTATTTTGTATCCCAACTTAAGAAAAACAATGGTTATTCATTTTCTCAAATTACCGGAGTTTTATTGTATCTTTCATAATCAACTAGACAAGTTATTGCACAAGCAGTTGGAGAACATAGTTGGTACTGTATTATTCCTGGTACTAGTGATTGGAATGCCTTAGAAAGGGTGATAAGATACTTAAATTGCATGCATTATATACTATGATATTCACTATGCGATATATCTCACTATACTTGAAGGATATAATATTAAAAACTAGGCTTCTGATTTTGATCAACCAAAGTTATTGTTGGTATGTGTTTGCACTTGGTGGTGCAGTTGTATCTTTGAAATCTTCCAAGCAAACTTGTATTTCTCGTCATTCACGTAAGCCAAGATGATAGCTTTTGATGCTACTGACCTACATGCAACATGGCTTAAAGGATAGTTGAGACACATTTCTTTAGTTGAAGAGTCATAACATGCACTCGTTACAGTGTATTAGTGAAGCAGCTAAGCTAAGTTCAAGAAGAAGAATTCAAATGAGCAAAAGCGACACTTGCGTTTGAGACATTTAATATAAAGTATTTCACTGATAAAGAAATTATTACTATAAAGTATATTCGGTCTAAAAATAATATTGTAGATCTTTTAGAGCTTGCTAGAAAGCAAGTGCAAGAATTTGGAAAAGGTATGTAATTGAAATTCATAAAATATAACAACCAAAAAATGACAATCTAACCTTACTAACTGGAGATCCCAACATGAAAGTCTAATGGGCTACGAGTTGTTTGAATGGTTGGACAACACTTGTGATAATAATATTTTTATTATTAGTAGTATTAAATTGGAGTCTCTCATATGCAATGACTGTTGTTGTAATGCAACAAAAGATGATGAGCGTATACTCCTGATGAGTTATTAACCATGAGTGGGTGTTAAGCCGTAGAGAGCTCATCTTACATAAATGATTGTGGGGCCGCAGTCTATAGGACTAGGAACTGTCTAAGAGCATCTATTAAAACAATATAAGCGCATGACTGGAAATGTGCTACTCCTTAGAACTTTTTATATACCCAAACAAAGTGTATGAATTATTGAGATTTGTGATAAAGATTCATAGACTCAAGACTTATGTTCACTATGTTTCTACAAATGAATACTTGTCAACGGTAAAAATGCTCGTTTCAGAGCTTAAACGAAAGAATTTGCCTAAGAAAAGGGTCTACAACGTGGCAAAGCAATAAGTACTGCTCCTTAGACCTTAGCCTAAAACGAACCGTTCAAATTTGGCTTTTAGTTTTGCAATTGTCAAATTTTTCTGAAGACGCTAACATTTTATCGACTGTATCACCTTCTTATTCATAACAAAAAAAAAAAAAAAAAAAACAACATAGTGGCTCACATGTTAACAAATTCTTGATTTATTGAGTTTTATAAATCAATGCATGTCATACTAGGTTGGTATACTTTTTGTAATTCAATAATATTGTAGTTGAGAGTTAAATCAAAGTTAATTATTACAAATCAAACACCAAATAGTTAATCTTTCTACTTTTAAAAGATCCAACCTTCATTGTAGACATGTTTTATATTTAATAGGCACCTAAAGTAAAGTCCACCCAACGAAAAAGTAGTTTAGAAAAGGATGTAAGTCCGCAAAATTGAAGTGTAATAATAGTTGATGTACCATATTTTGATACTGCCACGTCATAACGTTCAATATAATGTCTCGAGTGCATTTCGGAATATATTATGACACGTCACGATCATTATTTTTTAATACAAAATTACAATTCAAGGCAAAACTCAAAATTAGGCCCATTTCGAGTTATATCAGGGCCCAATTTGAGTTGCACAAGCCCAATTTGAGTTGTTTCAGCCCAACTCGAGTTATTGCGAGCCTAATTCGAGTTGTGTTGTAATCACAATTCGAGGTATCCAAATAGCTCTAATTCGACTTATTTCAACTTCTAATTGTACTTTGACTACAATTGTAGCTGAATAAAGACTCTTATTACTATATATATGGGTCCACACATCATTTGAAGGTAAGTTTTCATAATTTCTAAGCCTTAAGCTTGAGTTATATAGACCGAATTCGACCTATTTGTGAGTCTGATCCGACTTGAGAAAATAGCTCTTATTCGACCTATTATAGCTTGCAGTTCGAGTTATTTGAGTGCCTAATTCGACTTGTTTTAGTCACTCAATTCGACTTGTTCTCCTGTTTAATTCGACTTATTTGCTTAATTTTACTTATTCTATTCGACTTGTTGTCACGCACAACGAGATTTCATATTCCGACTTATCTAACTTAAGCATCGGAGTGACTTCGCCGGAAAGGCCCCGACTTAGTTTATGTGTAGTGTTGAGTGCAGGTTTCGAACTCAAAATCTGCTTAAGGATCCAGCATGGACTAAAGCAGTCTAACGTGGAGTGTTGACAGGGGGACACCTATCCAGACAAAAATACCTCACATCAATAGCTACAAATAATAATTTGTACATAGTAGCTCCATGTAACTCATGTTTATAGATAGTGCGTAGACACAAAATTTTTAGTATGGTACCAAATTGACCAAAATGGTCAACATGCACAACATCGTATGTGTTATATAGAATTGACACAATAATCTATGTGAAACATAAATGGACAAACTACCCCTATGTCATGTTAAAATAAGTAAATTACTCTCTAAGAAAAATGGATAAATTATCCACCCGTAAATGGATTTTCCTTTAGTAGTAATTTTTTGAATTTAGGGGCATGTGGGAAATGGATCTTAGGTTCGTCCCACGAATACGGAATGCGATTATATTTCTTCTTGTCAAGAGGCGTGCAACCTTCTAAAACTAGAGGGGTGATTTGGCTTATATATATATATATATATATATATATATATATATATATATACATTTTTATCATAGATGGTAATATGCTATGTGTATAAAGTGCTTATTTAACGTATGTCCGGGTAATTAGTCTATTTATTTTTTACATTAAAGTAATGTGCCTATTTTATATTTAATATGTTGAATATTTACCTTTTGTTTTTTCTGTATTCAATATGTTGAAGCAACTTTTACTAAGAGCGAATGTCCCGTCGGATTGCAATGAACTTAAAATTTGAATCAATGAAAATGTGATGACTTCGTGGTATCATAGCGATGTCGAATGAAATACATAAATAATGTCAAAATCAAAACTATGGTTGTTGATTAGAAACTGTCCATCATCTCATATGATGGTATGTCACAAGTCACAACTAACATCCAAAAAGATTATAATCCTTCCATTCGAGTTTACAAATAATTGGATCAAACCTCTTTAAAAAAGTCCAAAGTTGTTGAGAGCCGAACGAAAAGTGGCATGGCGCCGCAGTTTAACCTGCAATGCAAAAAAATAAAAAATATATCCAATTAAAAAGAAAAAAAGTGAACATCGCAGCGGCCGGAATATATGGAATAACTGAGCAAATTTGGTTAAAAAGATTTAATGAAGCACGTGAAAGTGAAAAAGGGCGTATAGATAATTATACGAAATATCAGTGTGTTGTATAATTAATTTATTAAAATATTAATAATAATGATCATAATAATTATAATATATAGTGTTGTAGGAGGGAATCTCCGTCATAGGGGCTGCACAGCGCGAATAGAAACAAGAGATGAAACATCTTATCATTACACCCACATGTTTCTCTCCAATCATTCTACATCTTTTCCTTTATTTTATTACATAATAATAGTACTTGACTACTTGTTACTTCATCATTCATCTATATTTTTTTCTTGACTTTCAGTATTTTTTTTATTAATCCCGTCGTTTTTGGTTATATTCTTTTTGTGTCAGTATGTATTTTGACATTTTGACAGTAATGTTACTTGTAATTCACAGTTAGTCTAGGATCTAATTATGACTAAGAAATTTAAGAACACATGATATGACTTTACTAAGTCACTGTATAGTCTAGTTAGATTCTTTTTTTTTTGCTACACAAGGCAATGAACTTAATTTTATATTTTAAATAGTATAAATTACATATTAGATGTTTATAATATTTGCTTTCCACGAGTTCTCTTATTTATTGGATTCGCTATAATTGATCAATTGATTTAGAACAAAAAAAGTATGAAGAGAGAAGTGGAGGTGGGTGATAACTGATACATATATATACATATATAGGAATAAATTAGCATTATCTTGAATAATGACAGTGAGGATAAAATCCAGAAGAAATCTCCACGATGACCTTTTTCTCTATTAACATACGCCACCACTTTTTGCTTCATCTCCCCATTGGGAATGAATTTTGCCTCATTTGGCCTTGTAATAATTTCACCATGTCCCACACATATGTGCACCAATATATATATATATATATATATATAAAAATGCGATGCTTCTAAAAATGTATTCTCTGAAAAAACTGAGGTGAAGAAAATTAAGAAATTGAACAAACATAATTTCACTTTACAAATAATTCCAAAAAACTTAAATTAAAAGTAATTTAAACTAGCACCATATATATTTATGTTTCATTTTTTTGGGATAATTACATCAGCTCAAAAACTTGGTCTAACTACATGAACTTTGTCTAAACTTTGTAATTACAGAGACTTGGGGACTCTCCCTGAATTTTTTTTTAAAAAAACCCATAAGAAATAGAGGGTATATCCCTAATGTGTGTCAAATTTTAAGGAGTGTTAATGTAATTATGTAAAGTTAGGAGTGACTATATGTTTAAATTTGAAGGAATATTCTTCGTATCATTTGAAATAGTATGAATAGTTTTTACGGTTAAACCAAACTTCAAGGAGGATTAATATAATTTTTCCTTGTCTTTTAGTCCAACAAGATGTGAAATGTCAATACCCAATGGGAAGACCACGTATGACATACGTTTCAAATAAAAGGTGATTATAAATACTTGCTTTGCTATCTGTTTTGAAAAATGTGGCACCTATATTTTATATCCATCTTTATCAACAGTGGACTTGTTTTCATGAGACTGGTCTTTTCTATATTTTACATTTTCTAGACTTTTTTTTTTTTCATTTCTGAAATTCTTGAGGTAGAAACAGGAATATAATTATCTAAGCCCCCGATATAACAAGAATATTTTCTAAAACGTGATTTTTTTTTTCTTTTTGTCTTCTGTCCTTATAGAGTTTTGTATTTGCTACACATAATTTGTCCAAGTACGAGTGCTGACTTTGTTGACTACTACATAGGAGTTTGTCTCTTTCTTCGTCTACTAATAAATTTTCTTATTTTCTGTTTAACTTAATTACCCTATTAGCTTGACCCAGGAGTGGGCCCAGCCAGTCTGGATGACGAGCCTCGTGGAGGCTCTCGACTGATTTTGAGCACGTACGACTCACCTTTTGCTACAGGGAGGCTAATGGAGTTGCGAACTTGCTTTCTAAATTGAGATCTTATCGAGCCAGCTCTTTTGTCGGTGTTCTATAGGGAGTGTCTGATAGTAATATAGGGCATTGTGTTATGCTTGCTCCCTTTTCGTGCTTTGTCATATATGAAATGTACATACCGTAAATCATCCCAATTATACAGTTTGGTTTGAATAAATATAGTCTCTCATGTTAAAAAAATAAATAAATAAAAATATCCTATTTATCTTGAATCATTAATTAATGTTTGTTTTTCATATTGGGCTCTGAGCGCCCTTAATCATTTATAATATCTATTTCCTTAAGCTGACAAAAATTGGAACCTTCCAACTTTCATATTAAAGTACAAAACAATGGGTGAAAAAAATGAAAATAAGCTGGAAAGGAAATAGAATAGTAACCGCGTACTTTCATATGTGCAGAAATCCGAAGGTTTATTTTAAGTAGGAAAAGATAAGCACGGAATAATGATAGCGGGGCCCACTATTAATAAATACACCATCCAAAAATTAAAATCAAACAGTAGTGGGATTTAGCTTTCACAAATTTAGTTACTAAAAATAAATTTAAACAGTTGTCACATTGTTTTACTTTAATTTAATTTAATTTAATTTAAATCTTATCCGCCAAAATTGAATTTAGGAGACCTGGATTGAAGTGCGGGCGGGGGACATTTATTGATCCCCTCGCCCATTCCTAATAGGAAGATTTACATTGGGAATTGCAAATTTAGTGATATTAAGATTATTTATGTTACATATAATTTGGTAAGTAACACAAAGATTAATGATTATGTTGCCAGATAATTTAGAAGCATTGTTGACGAGGTCTGCTGCCTGCTGTACTTTCAGCTGCTGTACTGTACGCACTGCCAAAAGCGTGAATTTAGATAATTTGGTGAAATGTCCCACTAATATCTCGATACGTGGCGTAGAAGATGGGCCCTACTTCGATTCGAAGCCACAAATTCAAAATCAGAAAAATTTGGTCCATCCAATATTATAATATTTTTTCTATTAGTTAATAATAATTATAATGTAACAAATCTTTCAAATAACAAATCTTTTAAAATGGAAAAACAAAATTGCTGCAACACATAAACGTATTTTGGACTTTGGAGGCCCCGCTCCAAATAAATGGCAAGGCTTACCCGAACATGACCTGTTGTTAGCTTCTTACCTAAACCATCTCCTTATCACCTAATCAGATTAGATAATGTTATGTGATATCTACAAATATCTATTAGTTAACACTATTTACTATATTTCTTGTTGCAATGGAATTTCAAAACATATAGTTGTATAATAATGTCTTTTACAATTAAGTTGTGACACAAAAGATCCACAGTTCAATATATAATAAAATTGCGCTTTCAAACTTATTTTCGTGAAAAAAACTCGAGATTCTTGCCATTTCATATAATGAAGAATCGCAAGGGATGATAATTCATTGATATTTGTTATATAGTTGACGATAACAATCTCATGTTATGATCGTCCGTGCTATCATTGCACGTTGTACGGAGAATTAGTTTTTTGATTTGTTTTGATTATCGATCTCGTCTCTCAAGTACATGGATCTGTCGATAAAACTTACAACTTCCGTTTTGTCATTTGTTAGATTGAAGAGCCGCAACAAATGATTTTTTGGTATTCACGATAGGATAGACAACAATACCATTAATTTTTTTGCTATTGTTTGATCATGTACATTTGCATCAAGATATTGCTTGTTATTTTTAATTTGTATAGATTCTCAATTTAGTACATGGAGTAATACATAAAACTTGCAATATCTACTAATATCAATGATTAGACATATTAATATGGGGAAAAAATAAGAGGTATTTGCAAATGACCCATTTTGATTCTAGGATTTATTGTTGGATCTTGGTGGAAAGTAGGAAAGTTAATCAAGGAGAAGAAAATGAAAAAAAAAATGATGGAAAGTGAAATCTATGTTTGTAAATCCTTATTCACCGCACAAATCAAATGATAATAAACTAATTTCCTTCATAATTTTGTTAAAACCTCCAACAAACTTTGGATAAATTTCTCATTATCTAATTAAATGACCTAGACATAATATACAGTTTAATAAAACTACTCATCAATCAAACACCACAAATTGCACTTATGTACGACTTTTCAATCACATTTTCACTTGTTTTTTTTTTTTTTTCGAATTTAATTGGCTAGCAAAAAGGACGACTGTAATAAAAGTAAAAAATAAAATAAAAAACAAAGGTGAGCATATAGTCTTTTCTAATAAAAAAAAATCTCATCCGCTCTAAATTTTTGGTGTTTGTTTTTTTCAATTGATATTCAATTGAATTTCTTTTTTAAGTCTTTCATCTCATCATCATCATCATCTTTATCAAACCCCCATATAAACCGATCTCTCTCTGTTCACCCTTCTCTCTCTCTCTCAAACCTCTTCAAAATTTAACAACAAATCTCAATTTTATATTCAACCACCTCTGTGGTCGGAATCGAGATCTCCGCCGTGAACTCGCCGCCGGTTTCCTTCTGACACAGACAAACAAAGGGAGGTTCAGAGAGAGAGAGAGAGAGAATGATAGCATGTGGTTAACGTGCATTGTAGGGAAAACAGCCAGGAAAAAAAATTTAAAAAAAAAAATAAAAATTAAAACATTTTCTAGAGAGAGAAAGTAAGGTATCTGAGAGAAAGTTGCAGAGGGTTATTTGCACGGCACAGATACCTAGATCTCTTGTTCAATTTGCCTTGCCTTGCCTTTTGCCGCAATTTATTCTCCCCTTCCTTAGCTTCTTAAATTCTCTTGTAATTTTTTTTCTCTCTCTCTCTCTCTATCCCCTTAGCAGCTTCAGAGTGTTTTTATTTTCTCTCTCTTCAGATAATTGTGTTGTAATCTCGAAGCTCTGTTCTGTTCTGTTTTTTTGTGCAATTCGAGTTTGATCCTTGCGGAATTCTGTGGTTTTAAGTCCAAAGGTAGCAGCTTTATGTGATCTGATGTTGAAATTGGGGTTTTTTTTGTGTGGTTTTTGGTGTTGGATTGATTTGTGAGGTTTCCTTTCTCTCGATCTGCTTAAATTTGCTGTTTTGTGTTGTGGATTTTGGTGAAAAGCTTCCATTTTTGCGAAAATTCGGCTGAGTAAATGTTTGTTTTGGCTTTGAGATCTTAAATGCAACTGTTTTCATTTGAAATTTGTTGAAAAGGAGTTGTTTTTAGGATGAGTTGGTAATGGAACCCCAAAATCTTGATTCTATGTGTTCTGTTTGTGACTCAAACTTTGATTTGAGGTGTAGAAGCTTATATTTTTCTTGCCTTTGGTTTTGGAGTTGTGCTGTTTTGCTTGTGATTTCTCGGGGTTACGAGGTTGTTATTTGTGGTGTTCTGTCTTTGCCTTATCTCGTCGTCTAACACGTGTATCGTCTTGTGATTTCTTCCTGCAGGTTTTTTAAGAGGTGGATCTCTAATCTTCAAGAACTGACGTGCTCTTGTTTTTGATCTAAGATAAGCATGCCGTCTGAAATGACCAATGGTCGGGGTTTATCTCCGTCTCTTTTTCGCGAGGAGGCATCTTTCTCTGACGAGGTACACGTGAGAAAATTCTGAGATTAATAACTACTGGAAATTCAATTATTTGAGATCCCACTTTACTCAAATTTGCATACATTGAAAGTTTGAAACAAAGAAATGTAGATTAACTGTAACATTTTTTTCTATCAACGTACCACATGTGGTTGATTACTGTGTTTGTTCGTTTGCGTACTTTGCAGGGTCAAGTTGGTTCAAGGAAGAGGGACCACATGCCTGGTTACTATGGTGAGTAATCGTGACATTTGTAGGATGCAGTTTGCTCTGTTAATGCTCATTCGGAGCATAGCATAAAACTTTGTGAAGGTTTCTATTGAGTTCCCGATTAATCTAATCTCGAATACTCATTTATTCCCTTCGAGAGAAAATTTATTGAGAATTGGAGAGTTTCCTAGGATCTCTTCATTGCTTTCCGGATCGGATCTGATATATTATACTCGTTATGCAGTACAGTCAGCATTATGATTTCGAAATTCAATTCCTGTTCAAATGCTTAGATTGTCTGATTCATCTGTTGGTGGCAGTGGGCGGATTTCAGTATTTTTTTCTTTAATTTTGTAGTGTTCATCACAACATTAACGAGCATAGCACAGTTTTATCTTATAATCATCACTACTGGACTCTTAATAATTCACTACTTTAATAAGTGTCATTGATTGTTGGTGTCTTGATTAGTTTAGTTGATTTCAATTGGAACCATTTTTGATAAGCATCGTTACATTCAGAAGATGATCCATTGCATTCTGTCTGGGATTTATTCTTCCGACACACTTGGAGGTGTGTGGAGATGTTTCTGGTTTTCAAAATATGTCAATCTCCAGAATTATTTATTATTCATTAAGTTTTAAATAAAAAAGATGGATCCACATATACACAAAAACTGATGTTTTCGGCTACTAGTTATGCTCTGAATCTTTTTCCCATGCTACCTTGTATAGTGGGATTTTGTTTTGTACTTCGAACATGTCTTACATGTTGGGTGGTGACTGTTCCAACAAACAAAAATAATGAATAAAACATATAGTTATAGGTTGAGCGTTTGTTGTGACAATCTGCAACTTGCCTGAAGATACAGCTTAATTACAGCTAAATCTACTTGTGGATTTGATATATTACAGCACCAAAGTTACAAACTAAAGATCACCTTTTTTCTTATTTTTTTGCTAGTTTTTGTTTTAGTTGTCTCACGACGATTCCAAACTTCTGCGGTGCAATTGTCTTAATATTCTTGTACAAGTACACCATTCATTCTAATTTGGCTAAAAGAATAAAGCTTCTGCCGGTGCACTAAGTTGCATTTAGAGCAGATTTCATATGGTCACTAGTTTATTAACTTAACAACCAATATAGCTATCTGATATTCAGGTGTTAAATGTAACCTGCGCCTGGAAAGTTCACAAAAATCATTCAAGGTTGATGACACGAGTCTCTTAATGTCTTTTCAAATATGATTGTTAAGGGACACGTTGAATAATGTCGTTTATAATGTAGATTCATGCCTTAGTAAAATCACATTAAAAGGGATATTTCTGCTTTAGGAAAGTATAATCGAACTATTCCTGTCCATTGTAAGTTCCAGCTAACATTTGCGAAATGCGGTTATATAGATTTGTCACGTTATTATGAGATTCTTTATCTACGTCAACGTTCTGTTATTCCTCTCCTAAGGTTGCACAAACTGATTGAACGTTCTGCAGGTTTAAAAACAGGTGGAACTTTACGAACGGAAGGTGTTGCTTCATCCGCGGTTGAGAATAGGGTCCCATCAGATTCTCAGATCGGAAAGGGTTTTGATCTTCGTAATTATTACCTCAGTGGTGCTCGAAATGTTAATCTTTCGCCAGGAAACCATTTTGTGGGTGCAGAAAGAGCAGCTAGTCGTTCCTTGCCCAGTGCTGACCATGATCTAGGTGCTAGAACTAATCTGAATACGGATTCTACGTCCTACTTTTTGGATGGAAATAAGATAAATCTCATGGGCGCTCAGTACGAGAACAGCCTCTTTTCAAGCTCACTGTCGGATTTATTCAGCAGAAAGTGTATGTGTACTCATTTACCCATGTCAAATAATGCTTAAATTTTTTTCTATAGCTGGAACTCATGCCAACTATTCACTGCAAACCATTTCATTTAATTCTTTTGATGCCAATTATTCCTTTTAGGCTTGGATACAAGATGAAGCTCATCTATTGCATTTATCTTCTGACATTATAATTTGCATAGGTTCTTAAAAGGGTAAATGTTTATCTCATTGGTTTTTTTCTATCTCTTGCAGTAAATTTACCATCAAATAATGCAGTATATGGTCACTCTGTCGGGGCTGCTGCTATTGCCCCCCACTGCGAAGAAGAGGATGCTTTTGAATCGCTTGAAGAACTTGAGGCTCATACTATTGGTAATCTTCTCCCTGATGATGAAGATTTACTTTCTGGGGTGACAGATGGGTTTGATAGTGGTATCCGAGTAAAAAATGGGGACGACATGGAAGATCTAGACCTATTTAGCAATGTTGGAGGAATGGAACTTGGAGAAGATGGCTCCTCCCTGAGAAATTCTGAACTTTCTGATATAAATGCTAATAATCAGCTTGGAGTACCTGGCTTTCACCCTTCTGCAGAGCATCCTTCTAGAACACTTTTTGTGAGAAATATAAACAGCAGTGTTGAAGATTCTGAATTACGAACAATTTTTGAGGTAAGCAGTATCACCTTTTGACATATCAACGTGTAATTTTGAGCATATTTTTCTAACATTCATACCCGCGCAAGTTCATTATCGTGCAATTTTTTGTTGCAGCAATATGGAGATATCCATGTTTTGTACACGGCGTGCAAGCATAGGGGATTTGTAATGATATCATATTATGACTTAAGATCAGCCTGCAATGCAATGAATGCTCTGCAGAATAAACCATTGAGGCGTAGGAAACTTGATATACATTTCTCCATCCCAAAGGTGATTTCCTGCTTAGATGTACTTTTGGGCAGAATATCGAATGAATTAACTGTGTTTTTTCAGTTCATATTTAAATTGTAAGCTGTGTTCTGAGATTTTCTATCCTTTATTGTTTTATCTTCTTCAGGAAAATCCATCAGAAAAAGATATCAATCAAGGCACTCTTGTGATTTTCAACCTTGATTCTTCAGTTTCAAATGATGAACTCCGTGAAATTTTCGGTGTCTACGGCGAAATTAAGGAGGTGAGCTTGGGCGCCTGCTTAGTAACTTTGTTTCACAATCTATTGGAACTTCTAACTCCTTATTTTGTGGTGCAGATTTATGAGACTCCTAACAGAAGTCATCACAAGTTTGTGGAGTTTTATGATGTTAGAGCTGCAGAATCAGCTCTTCGTGCCTTGAACAGGAGTGACATTGCTGGAAAGCAGATTAAGCTGGAACCTGGCCAATCCAGTGTCTCCAAAAGGTGGACTCAGCCCCTGTGCTTCAAATATAGTTTTTCTCTTGTTGTCACTCATGAAACCAGCTTTACAAATAGGCATTTAAAATTTAGTTGATTCTGAATGGAGCAAATTGATTGATATCATATAACTAATATATATTCCCCGTTGATTCCAGTGCATCAATGAGTGACATGTACAGATTAATGCAACCTTTTTCTTCGGAGCTGGAGAAAGAAGTATCTGGTCTTTTATTGCGACAGCATAGTCCTAACAGCTTGTCATCTGGATTTTCTGGTAATTTTATTTCTTGTTGTTCAGATGCCTCATGGCTTTCAAGTTCCAACTAACTAATGTACTTATGGAATAATGTACAGGACCACTTTCGCATGGGGGTACCGCATCAAATACAGATAATGGTACTAATCTAGGCTTACGCTCAACAAAAGGAGGCCCTATGAGTCCTCTCTTGGATAATGTGCTTCACCATAGGGTATCATCTAGTCTATCCACCAACAGTTTGTCCTCTCTGATGAGGATTGATGCTGGAAATTTCAGCATTAGTGAAAATGGTCATGCACAGAACCACCTGAAGTTTGATAACCAAGGGATGCCAAGTCCTCATCCTCATTCACTTCCAGAATATCATGATAGCTTAGCAAATTGGACTTCCTTTGGTTCCCCAAGTACAATTGGTGCAAATATCAGTGCTCGGGCACCAGAAATGATTGATAACCAGCAGTTCAGGAGAATTAGCTCTAATGGGCAGTCTGTTGACTTTAATGAAGGTAATAATTGTCAAAAGCTTGTTGTTTCTGTCTTTTGGCATTTCTTTGCTAGTATTGCTATATTGCTATTGCTAGTTAGCTGGTATGCGCCGAAGCAAATACTTAGGGTTGACACGAACAAATACCCGAGTCTATCTTTACCAAAAAAAATATGTCAAAGCACCCTGAGAAGTCCTCTTGTTCCTGATGTTTTACTCCTTTTGCAAACCTTTTGAACAAGATGAAGAACAGAAATAGACCAAGATTAGGGCCTGCATCTTATATCTTTTACCTCTTACGACTCTTTTGTTTCCATGTTTGCCAACACTACCAATACGTGCAACACTTTTCCTTTATTATCAATTGTCTGCTTCATACACGTCTGTTTTTGTTGATTTTATGGAAATTGACTGGTAACCCAGCTTCAAGTTCTCATCTGACGTGCAGAGTTTTATGGTCTTTCTTCAGTTTTTGGATCCTCTGGAAATGGGAGCTGCCCCCCTCCTGGGCGTCACTATATGTGGAATAATTCGCATCATCCACAATCTCAAGCACTTCCGTGGTCCAATTCACCAACATTTGTAAATGGGATGAGTCCTGGTGGACGTCCTCAACAGTTGCATGCAGTTCCTAGAGCACCATCTCACATGCTGAATTCCCTTCTACCCCTAAATAATCACCACGTAGGATCAGCACCATCTGTCAATCCTTCTCTCTGGGATAGAAGACAAGCCTATGCTGGGGAATCACCTGATGCTAATGTATTTCACCCTGGTTCGCTAGGAAATATGAGGATTTCTGGTAATTCGCCTCATCCTTTGGAATTCGTCTCTCGTAACATGTTTTCTCGAACTGGTGGGAATGTTATGGACATGCCAATTCCTTCAAAAAATATTGGATTGCATCCCCATCATCAAAGGTGCATGATTTTCCCTCCAAGAGGCCAAGGGATTCCTATGATGAGTTCATTTGAGTCTCCTAATGAAAGGACTAGAAATCGCAGAAATGAAGGCAGTTCAAGTCAAGGTGAAAACAAGAAACAATTTGAGCTTGACTTGGACCGAATTCTGCGAGGAGAAGACAAGCGGACAACACTTATGATAAAGAATATTCCTAACAAGTATGTGCTCAGCTTTCATTTTGAGTTTTATACTGATGTCTTGGGTATATTTCAAAACTCTTTGTTGATAAGTAATTTGTTTATTTAGAGCAAGCTGATGCTCTTGAAAATACACGATTTACTTAGCTTCGTGAGTTGTGATTACATAGATAAACTTGTGAAGTTAATATCATGGGTTCTTGTTTACTGTATTATAAGTGGTAGTCACCACCAAGCCTTTGGCTTGAAGGTTCCTTGATTATACTTTTTCCAGAATTGGTCTTGGCTTCCTTTAATCTTGCTGACCTGAGATTGCCCTGCTACCATTTAGTGTTATTTAATTATACGCGTGTACCATATCATTTAATTAATTGCATTGCATATGCCTCCACTCTGTTGCTTTGGTTTTTTTTGACTCAACCAAGGTATTCAGATTTTTGTTATTGTTTTCATGAGATCCTTTGTGATCTATATGTTCAGATGTTATATTCTTAATTCACTTGGAATGCTGCACTTCTCCCTTACAGCACGATTTCCTACTGAATATCATTCTGATTCCACCTTCAGGTACACCTCAAAGATGCTTTTGGCTGCAATTGATGAACAACATAGAGGGACATACGACTTCATTTACTTGCCTATTGATTTTAAGGTGAGTTTACTCTTATTTATAAAGCGGTTATCTTATCCTTTTAGCAGTTTTTGCTGGACAACATATTGATTTAGTAACAGTATTTTCCCAAATATAATTCTTTCGTGTTCTTTTTTGCTGCAGAACAAATGCAACGTTGGTTATGCATTCATTAATATGGTTGATCCTTCCCTCATAATTCCATTTTATCAGGTATGGTTGATGAGATTCTCAGTTACTTATTACTGTTATTATATGAAATGGAAATTTAAGGTGGCTCTTTTGCACCTTACAGTCATTAAATGGAAAGAAATGGGAAAAGTTTAACAGTGAAAAAGTAGCATCCTTGGCGTATGCTCGGATACAGGGAAAGGCTGCCCTCATTGCACACTTTCAGAATTCAAGCTTGATGAATGAAGATAAGAGATGCCGTCCTATCCTCTTCCACACGGATGGTCCTAATGCAGGCGACCAGGTACAGAAACTGCTATGGATCATTAGGATAGCTAATGTTCTTTCCTCACATGCGGACTCCTTGTTACTCATCGTATCCACTTTTTCTCAAAGATGAGGTTTCTCATGTAAACTAAAGACGAATCCGATCCTAACAAGACTTAGCTTGACCTTCAGTAGTTGCATGGATGCTTTTTTAAAAAGAACCTTAGACTAATTACCAATTGGATGTGGATTCAACTTGCAAAAGCCCAATTCCGTCCTTCATAGAAACTTCGCAGCTTGCACACATTCCATTCATTTACTATTTATTGCTTTATCAAAAAAACACAAAATAAATGCCATGAATTTCCTGTTACACAGGTTCCATTCCCAATGGGTTCTAACATCCGACCAAGACCGAGCAAAGTTCGAGTCAGCACTGAGGAAAATAATCAAGAAATGCTACCAAGTTCTCTGAAAGGGGAGGATTATTCTTTTGGAGACTCTTCTTCTGGTTCAGGCAAAGATTCAGATTGATCTGCTGCCTCAATTTTTGTGACCACTAACCTTCAAGAATTAAACACATTCTAGTAATTTACCTTAATTTTGTTACTGTATATTAAGGTGTGGTAAGCTGGGCGGCGCAAGGGTTAAAAGTAACTGGTGAAAGAAAAAACAGTATCTTCATAAATTTTGGAAAAACTCTAGAATTTGACGGTTTGTCTGAACAAAGCATTGCCATTGTTCGTTTGTGATGGAGATCAAAGGCTATCAAGGAGCAACAGATAGAGCTTCAAATTTTGCACAATTTTGAGGAATTTCATTATGTATTCAAATAGAGTTTCTGAGTGACTGGAGAACATGATTTTATGGAGGCGGCTTCTCCTGTATTTCCTATTTTTCTTGGCCTTTTGTTTCTCTAATCTTGCCCCTTCACTTGTTTTTGGGCAATTGCTAACAGAAACCACTTCCAAAGAAATTTTTGTTGTGATTTAAGTGTTCACTGGTTTACTTGCACTAATTCAACTTTTCTCCTGCTTTATGTACTAGTTGCTCTGTTCCGTAGAATCAGCTTCATTTATTAAACGAAGGCACCTTCAGGTGCCGTGCATATCAAAGAGGGGATAGAATGATTAAGAAAGAAGTTTTCATTTATATGATGTGCTGTAATGAACTCCCAGACCATTGATGTAACTTCATGTTAAACCATGTTAAATTTCTAAACAATATCCAAAATGAATAACAAAGGTACTTCACAATTGACTCAAAAGGTCATCATCATTCCACAAAACGATCTTCACCAACAAACAAACAAACAAAATATCCTATTGAATCATCAACCCGAATCATCGGTGAAAACAAGTCGTCGCGAGTACAGAATGTCACAATTCATCGCGAGTATAGAATGTCATAATGCCCTGGTCGGTATAGCAAGGTAATGAAATGTTTGAGTGCCTCAGAGCCACCTGCATCAGCCTTGCTGGGATCACCTACAATTGGGGTGAAATCGTGATGGTTAACACTGACACTGCCTTTGTCACCGTAGCTTCGATCAAGATAAACTACTCGAATAGGGACTCCCAAAGCATCTGATAATGCCGTAATGTGAACATGATCACTCTCTTCGCCCATAGGTTCCACCGATGACTTGCAAAACTGCATGAAGAATGGAAAACTTATAACCAGCAGCCAGCAAATATGTGGAAAGTTGGTATGGTACTACAATACTTGAAAGATCGGTTTCCCTCGCCCTAATGAACACACTTGTATGTCGGAGGGAAGTGTCATATTTAATCCCTCAACTTTGGAGTGTATATATATATATATATATATATATATATATATATATATATATATATATATATATATATTCACACTTTATCTTCATTAGGTTAGCAATTAGCCTCCCTTTCCACAACTTTAGTTGTTATTTTGGCCGAGAAAATTAAGAGTTGCCAGATCCTTTATTTTAGTAGATGTGAGACGCATGAACACTCTTGACATAGAAACTCAGTACCCCACTAAATAATTTGCAGATAAACAGTTCCCAAGTTACTAAAGACTAAAATCAATTCCAAGATAAATTAAGGTCCAAAATTGCAGAAACAAGACATAGACTGCTAACCATTTGAAGGTAAAGGACTGTTGTTGCAAGTTATAAGAAGTAAGGATTATTTTTGCGGCCACCAGTTAAGGGACTAATTTTCCAATTTGCAACGATTTACCGAATAGATGAATTAGCTGCAACTACCCAGATGGAAGAGTGATTATAATATGCAAACAAACCTGCTCCACTGATGTATCTGACACTCCTTGAATAAAAGGTTCAAAGAACTCCGACCGCTTCTTTATCTCGCCACTTGTGATGAATCTGAAAAACATTACAACTGCCCCGCAAATATTTATTAGTTAATATAAAAAGGTTACAATATCTAAACCAAAATTTTCTATAAGAGGTGTCTGCTCTGAAATGCTCTAAATATCCAGCAGTGACACTCACCATAGTCCGATACCGACTGATCTCTACTCCTCTCCACAAGTTCATCATGGCTGTGGCCATGAAAACAAACGTTAACTATATTTCACATCTGATGAGCGAGAAAGAAGGAACAGCCATAGGGTAACCAAGAAAAGAGATCACAAGCAAGTAATAGGCTCTCCGAACCTTATGCAAGGTTTGTTCCCCGATAGAACATCCTCAAGTTGCTCAAGGAATAGCTGAAATATGCAAAAAAATTCGGAAAGTTAAAATTCCAAAAGTAAGAGGAATCATACAAAAGCAAATAACGGCAAAAGTAAGGTTTCTTCACTCTTATTTAAAGCACTTGTCCTACAACCCCCCCCCCCCCCCCCCTCTATATGTATACGTGTGTGTGTGTGTGAAAGCAATCATTAGATATAACAAAATAATGTTGCATAAAGAAAGATGACGCAAGCATTGCTTACATGGTATGGATTGGAGGACTTCATAGAAAACAGATAGTTGGCAAATGATATTTAAACAATAAAAATGGCAGGACATACAGCAAAAAAGTGCACATTATGCAACCAAAATTACTCGTCTATTGATACAACAAACTAAGCATCCATGTGCAGAGAGATGAGTGTATGAGTACCGCAAAGAAATCTTCAAAGGTAAATTCTGCATAACCTAAACCAAGAAGTGTCTTCCTGCATTCCTCCACGCTTGTTATGACACGGTCAACTTCAGCTCGATCTTGAGACTCCAGAATATGCTCCTAAATGTTTTAGATCACTTAGATTTTCAGTGTTTGAAGTACAAATCTTCTAACCCCAATGTCAATATGCAGAATAGAAAAACTTGCTAGGTTTCAAGAGAGTAAATAATGAGACATACAAGGTAAGCAAACATGAAGCTGCGAAAGAAACAATTCCCATCGCCCCGTGTTCGCCTGATGGCAGCATATTGCTCAGTCAGAATCTGCAGAAGTTGTGATAGTGGTGACTAGCTAGCATGGAGAAGCTTACTAGATATAGGAATTAAAAATAATTCGGACCTTGATTTTCTCCAGCAAAATTGGACTTCCCGACTTATATTCAGCTGCTAATGACGTCAGAGGTTCCTGAATTAGCATTTATCAGTAAAACGTATTAAACATCACCATCCGTTCAAAGGCATATATTTTATGTGACATCATAAGGGGGTGGAGGCAAGCAGAATTGTTCCAACTATTTAATGACATCATATATGGGTTTGTAAAGTACAAGATATGTGCAAAACTATTTCATGGAAACTTAACAAGAGTTGCTAGGGCAAGATAAGACCATTTGAAGGTAGGTGATTTTAGGAACCTTCATAAGATATACTTCACCGAGTGCAGTCAATAGTGAAACAACACACTGAGTAGTGAATCAAATTGTAAAGGAACTCCAATGTTTCATCAGTGACCACATACAATGCTTTCTGTTTGCAATCATAAGACTATAAAACATATAAACACGTGTTCTAGTAAAAGATCCTTGCCTTGTCACCAACAAAAGGAAGTTTCCCAGCCTCCTCAGTTAAGATATTCGAGTGCTGCTGCATAACATCGTCATCCCTGAAATTGTCCCAGTCATTAACTTCAGGTGCTTGTACTGATGTTATGCTCTCCGATTCAGACGGCACCACATGCCCGTCCTGATTCTGCATCTTTGATTTAGTTATGGATTAGGATCTACAGTTCCTTCAGTAACTCGTGGGATAAATCTACAGTCGAAGGCTCGTCCTGTAACTCTTATCTAGAGCAAGTCTGTCCGCATAGAAAAGCATTAATAATGTTAAAGTATTAACAAGATGACATATGATGAACCAACACTCTACAAGAAGGTTAATGAACTGTTTCGCAACTTTGTTTTGATACAGTAGTGAATGATGTACACGAGTACGTTACTGCCATCACTAAATTGGCGTTCCGCCCACCTACGCTACCTCTCACAACGAGCCACGATACTAGGAATTGAAAGACATGTCCAAACTTAACGCTAAGACTATATTGAACGAAATCCGTAAAAAGTTGCAATTAGCAGCTAACAGATATCACAGAAGGATTAACACTCAAATTCTGACAATAGCTTCTAGCTGCCAATAAACTTCCACTGGATATATATAACATAAGGCATGTAAAGTGACAAAAAGATTTCAATCCCTTCATGTTAATCATTTTATGCACGAATTAATAACCATAAATCGAAAATCTTTGACGTAATTTACCAGACCCAGAACCCTAATCTCACAAAACCCACATGCCCAATAGCTGCCTTTTGAAACTCAAGAAACAAAAACGGAAACAGCAAAATCAGAAGCACGAGCTAATTCACCATGGATTAAAACAACAGGTTAAAAAGACCTAAAAACAAATTACAATCAAGAACAATTTAAGAGTGTACAGTGCGGGAGATGAAAATGAACTCACTGAGGGAGAAAGAGATTCCAAAAATCTTGATCTGCTGCTGCTGCCGTTGCTGTTGAAATGAGCCCTCTCTCTCTCTCTATATATATATAATAGTAATATAATATAAATACTTTTCTATATTAGGGAAAAAATGTGTACTTAATAAAATGGATAAGTTGGAAAGAGTAATCATGGTATTTTATTGTGATATTATTGTTCCAATATCCTAAGTTGAATCAAGAAAAAACATTGAAACGTTATAGACCAAATTTCTACCATCAACATTAATAAATTGGAAAAAACCTTTACAATTTCCAAATTCAGCAATTTTGGCTTTAAGAAATTGATGTTAGGTAATTTGTTATTAGAACTATAGAGAGAACTATTTGCTAATTAAATAACAAATTTACGATTTATTGTTTTTTTTAGATTGTAACTAAAAGGATTTGGCAATTTGATAATATTGATTATAAGCCGGGCGTTTGTAAGAAAAGCAGATTTAAAAAAATTCTCGTGTATTAATAATCATTGAAGCATGATGTTTATTCTCTTTCTCTTTCTTTTTTCGTTTATTTTCATCGTAAATTAAGTTGCACAAATATTTTTCTTTAAAGATGCAATATCAGACGCATATCTGAAATCAACATGCAACGAATACACTTTCGACACGTCAAATATTTTTCTTTAACGATGAAGTGTCAAATACGGATCTAACATTGACATGCAACGAACACACTTTCGACATACGCCATGAGGTGTATCTTCAAATTTAATTAACAAGCAAATGTGGATACCATATAAGACATACTGAGACTAATGTGTCCAAAATTACTTTAAACAAAAATGAAAGAAATTGTCTAATTTTGTCTTAACATCTTGATGGTATATATTGATAAAAATAACTTAGTCTCACAAAAAAGAAAAGAAAAAGAAAGAGATATAATAAAGAATCCCACAACTTATTTTCACTAATGTTATTCCTATAGGAAGACTTGACGATAGAATTAAACTAAAGAAAACAAATGTTCTTTTTGTACCGTCTGCTTTTTGGCAGCGTAATGACATGCAAGAGGCCTATGAAAAAAGCAACAAGACCGACTATGAAGAAGAAAAGAAAAGAAATTCGTGAAGAGAGAAAATGTAGAATAAAACAATAAAGGAAAGAAGAAAGAAAGATAAGGGAAATGATGGAAATGAAGAAATGAGAGTAAAAAAAGATTAATTTACAAATTAAAAATAAATAATATGCATGGATATCTGTGGTAGAAGATAAGATAGAAAACAAATAAAAATAATAGTTATTTAAATTGTTACATTTAACATATCTTTTGTGAACCTAAATTTCAGCAAATGTCTAACTTATATCTTGAATTTCACAAGTGTTCTCCATCGAATATTATTTGTGAGTATTGCATGGTCCTATATTATTTGTTCATAACCCGAAGGAATTTCACCACGTTTACAGTTCATGTTTAATCTTCAAATGCCTTTCGGGATATGGGGAATAAAGTTTTGGGCCTCTTTAAAATGAAGTAATAGTACAAGTTTATATAAGGACTTCTGCAATGCGGGGTCAACGATGTTTGGGCCCTTATTGAATAAGTATTACTTCTCATGGGCCTTTTCAAGAATTATAGATTTATAGCCCAATAACAGAAAGGCATACTCGTAATTTAAGGTTATGAAAACAAATTATTTACCTTATACCTTTCTCGAGGAAACCAAACCAAGCATAAACTAAACTATTCCCTTTTGGTCATTTATGCAGTATTTGGGTCCCATAAGAAACTCCTTTTAAGGTAAACCTATCCCATAGTATATTATTATCTAGTATTAAATTTTAGGCGACATCCCACTTATTCCTCAGGAAAAAATTATACCAAAAAAAATGATTTGTTTTGGTCAAAGCTTTGCTGGTCAGTTGAGCATGTACTACCACTAGATACTACGACTTATTCTTTATTTGCATGGCACAAAAGTCAGCGACAAACTCTAACCATCTATTGTGGGTTCTCATCAGTTATTATTACCATCTGCCTAACAATATTCATATACTATATATTATCTCTGTTTGACTGTGGCTTTGAAAAAGAAAAAAATAATAATACAAATCTTGAACTTATCAATGAAGTGAAGAGTATTTTAACTTCTTAAAATTCTCATTAAGAAACCTGAATTTATCGAAATGAACTCGGAGGACTCCACTCATAAATTATAATCACTAAATATTGGATCCGACATGAAGCCTTTGGAATATGACTACTAGTAGAGATGTTAATCCTTTTTGTCATAGTATGTTTTGCTAATTGGATAGTCGTGTGTGTTTGGTCGACATGTTGGTCACTAATAATCTTGTTAATTAGTTGGATATTGCTCTTTGTGGCACGTTAAAGTTTATTTTTGAACTTAAAAACCATTAATTTTGATTCACTCATAATTGTGTAGCAATCTATTTGCCTCAACCCAAAACTAACTTGAACCAAACATCGGATCGGAGCATGTCGGGTCAATTACCCGGATCCCACTGTGGGGTTTTGGGTAAGTCCACTAAAATATAGATTTCGTCCTTTTACTATTTTCCAATTTTACATTTTTTATTGGGTGTGTTTAAGTAAATTTCTCATTGGCCAACAACCATTTTAATTTCCTTTTCCTCTAGTTGAATCACTGAAATAATTTTTGTGAGTTTGGTCAAACCAAATATTTTCTCCCATAATAGTCAAAGTTATTGGTATATATTGTACACGTGGCAAAGTATGAGCTAGGGAGAGGGGTGCCCCCTCCCGTACAGTTCATTCATCAAATGTTTAAGGTAAAGGTGGATGTCTCTCGGTGAGCATCACATGCCAACACCTGACCATAAGCAGGACTTTTTTGCAAAGACAGATGCCTCAGTCTTGATTTATAGCACTTGTCACTTGTCAGAAGCTCCTCATGCACAAACTTAATTAGTTTATGCATGAATATTTATAAATATATACGATTAATATACATATGAAATAACGATTTCACAGACAACATTTTACATATGAGATGCATTGTAGAATGGCGAAAAATCATAATGTTTTACAGGAAGTACCAATATTTGTTGTATATCTACGACAAATTAGGCGAAGGTTTTTTGATGAAAACCTCAAGTGCTATGATTTTATAGTCAGAGATTTTTTAGAACATATTTTACTATTTTGTTTGATTAGATAGTATATGAAAAAATTGAGTCCAACACCCGGAGAACATTAATATGACTAGGTGGAATTGTTAATCAACCTTTGGATCTCTTATCAATACTTCCACGAGTGAACCAAATCATATGAATGATAGTTCGAAAAATTGATAGCGAAAGGACGAGCTAGTAAGGACGTTTAACTTTTAGGCTTACACAGTATACTTAACATACAATGTTGAATTTGCCCAATTAGCATTAAGCACGAAAGTTTGATCAAAACAGCATTTTAATTAATGTTTCAAGGGACGCGGGGTATAAGCTCAACGTTTTATTTCTTTAGAGGCGTAAGTCTCACAAATTTGGCATTTGAATTTAACAAAATTAATAATAAAAAATATAGAAATAGGCAAAAACTGAGTTAATAAAGTCTTGCAATATTATAAAAACTACTTGTGGTAATATACCTTATAAATAGTATAATTATTCACATATTTCACTTTACACACACTATCTATATTTTATGCAAGTATTTCTTTTGACCATCAGAAAAATCTATATATTGTAAAATTATTTAATAATTGCAAGAAAATCCAAAATAAGATATTAATCAAGCAATAAAAAGCAAATCTCACAACAATTGATAATGATTTCCCTACCTATTACTAAAATTCACAAAAAAAAGATATTTCAAATGTAGAAAACTTATATTTGGAAATTGTAATAAGAATGTAAAATGCTTTTCAATATAGTGATTAGAGATACCGTATAAGAAACTTTATATGCGTGATATGAATGAACAATCATAAAAAACGTATAATTCATTGTTTTTCCTTTTTCCGCCCTTTATGCCCGAGCTTATACTTTTTGCATCCTTGAAAAGGTTTCGCACCCGAGACTTACGCCCTAAATTGCGGAACGTACGCCATAAAAATCGTGTTCGAACGTGTTTTTAGCTCAATTTTGCTCCGAGAGCACACATAGCACGTTTTTTAGCTCGATTTCGCTCCGAGAGCGCACAGAGCACGTTTTTTTAGCTCAATTTTGACCCGAGAGCGCACAAAGAACGTTTTAGACATTGATTGTGACCATCTTTCCAACTCAAACTTGAAATTTACTCATCCATTAATTTCATTTTGCAGTTTCTTTGTCTTTGCTAGAATTATATTTGATACGTTGCGTGATATTATTCCCTATTATTCAAAGAATATATTATAGAATATAAAAAATTACCATGATTATGTTGGATTATAGTAAAAAAAATCATGTAATTTTGCTCATATAAAGGCCTCTGTTATATTACACAAAACCATCAAGTTTATAAACACCACTACATTTTTCTGCTTTTAGTTATAATTCAAGACTCTTCAAACACGATCTATATTAGTTTACAATCATTCGTAAATGAATTAAATGCATCAAACCCCCAATCTATTGTTCATGTGCGTTTTGCCTCCTAATTTATGAAAAATGCAACATATCCTCCGACCTATTCAAAATGTGTGCAGTGTCGAACATGTAGAAGCGTGTTCAAATTGAACTGTTAATCAACTACTCAACGACAGTTCACACGCTTTTGAAAAGCTCGGGGAGTATATATGTTATAACTTTTGATAGGTTGATGTGCAAATCACATATGGAAAATAGATTAGAGGTTTGATGCATGTATTTTACCCTTTATACCATTAAACCGTTAAGATTAAGTCTTGAATAGTGGTAATCTAAATATTGAGAAAATTTTGCATGAGGGCGCAAATCCAATATTGATAGGAAAATCTAGGTAAATTTGACACAAAATTTAAGATTAAAATCTGATATCTAAAAAGATTCACTTTTATTTTATAACCATAAGAATAGGTGCATTAATAGGCAATATTGTTTCCACAAAATACACATGATGAATATACATGGAAATATATACTTGTACACATGAAAAACATTCACTATTCATACATAAGAATTAAGATAGTCTGATTTCAAGATGTTGAAAACGGCGAAATCTGTACAAGATGATGAGATATGATGAAGATGGAGTCAAGCTATATTGCATGTATATCTCTTGTAATAATTTGATCTTATCCCTATAACTCGCAATGTCTTCTTCTAGCATCACACCTTTTGTCTCTCATTAGCATTATTTTCATTCATCTCAATTTAAAGCCAAATCTGCGTGATCTTACCCGGGATTGCTAAAATCTTACTTTTTTTTCTTTCTTTTTCCTCAAGATTTTCCTTTTTTGCTATAATTTTTTTCTATATATACCTATCTTCTTTGCCTCTTTCAACCAAGTTGATCAAACCAAAATCTTCTTTTCACTTTTTTTTAGAAATATAAAATAAATACCATCAAGAAGAATTGGAAACGCCCTCTCATACCAATTATATAAGTCCTATTTCCCAACCCTATTTATTCCCACCTCTTCATTTTGCATCTTATAAGTAACCTTACATACAAGAAAGAGACACACCGTTCATGTCGCCATCCCAATTCTTGTTTTCAACTTCTTATTGTCCTTCTTCTTGACAACAACTTACAATATATAAGAAAGAGAAATTCAGAAAAAAGATCCACATATTAACTTATGATAAATATCTCATCTAATTAGATTACTTAGAACGAGCTAGCGGTTGAAAAAAAGGTTGACAAAGGGGATCCAAGGTATGGAAAGAGATTCAGCCACCGTGCCACCGCCGCCAGACGCCGACCAAGATCAAGGTATGAATAATTCAACTTATATATTTATTTTTGGAATAATAATAATAATAATAATAATAATAATAATAATAATAATAATAATATAGCACTTGAATTTCACAAAGCTACTAGCTAGTATAAAAAATTACCACTCCTAGCAATTTAATTTGTCACTCCTAAATTTAATCCTTGGGATTTGACTAAGCTACTAAAATTCGGAATTATTTGTCAAGTTAATTTTGGTGTAAAGAGTGAAAAGAATAGGTTAAAAAATAGTAGTTTCGAGGAAAAAGGCAAAGATAGATTTTGTGACTTTGGCCAAATTCATTGTATGTTACTTTCCGTGAAGAAGTATCTCACTCACCTTCACTTTCTCTCTCCCACCTTGTGCGTGTGTGTGTGTTCTAGATCTCTCTTTCAGAAATAAAAATTGGATCGGTCCGAGGGGGTTCCACGTTTGAAAGCTAGGAATCTAAGACCAAACACAACACATGCACATGCTTATATCCATACATTACTGCATTGGTCTTCATTTTTGGTCTTAGTTTTATTTTATATATGCTTCGGTGGTCGGTGTTTTGTATGATTTGGTCAGATGTCAAACCCTTGCACCTACCAAATTTTTTATTCTCATTTTGTGCTAATTTTTGTCATGTTTAACATACGCCATTGCTATTTCTTGCTTGTCATTATCACTAATTGCTTCATGTAGATACTAGTTCCCATCGGATATTTAATTCCCCAAATCTGCAATATTTGATGCTTTATTAAGCTCCAGTTTGTTGATGGATCTTTATAAATCGTTGAATAGTAAATATAAGCACCGTCCCACGTGAAGAATTCATCTTCTTGAGAGTTCTTATATTATTTATATACAATTATATGTATTAGTGGCAAAATGACATTCTTCTATGACTAAGCATTGTGTTGGAAAGTTTAAGCTATTGAAATTTGAAACCATCACCTCCTTTTCGCTAATAAAAAATGGATTTCTGCCTTCTAGTCCAAATTAATCTTTTTATATATATATATATATATATATATATATATATATATATATATATATATATATATATATATATATATATATATATATATATATATATATATATATGCGAACATTCTTTCTCACCCACATTTTGTATTTTTGTGATATCTGATATTTATTTTCAATGACAATGGTGAGATTGAAAGACAGGAAATAGCACGGTCGAAGTATGATATGTTATTAAAGACATCACTCGACATACTAATTACTTGGTCAATTGGTTGAGGAGAGCCATTCAAAATTTAAATTTTCCGCAAAGTACAATGTAAAGAGGAAAAACTTAGTAATTTCTACATCAAGTTGCAAAATGAAATCTTTCAACTTGTAGACATATCGTCCAATATTTTGCTTCTTACTATTTCACTTTGTAGCTTAAATAGGTATTTTGATCCTCACATTCTAATCGTAAAAGTGTGTTGTAATGCATGTGAATATATATTCTTAGAATATCAATTCTTTAATAATTTAGAAATCACAACTAATCAATGTCATTCAATGTTTTTTTATCAATCTTTTCACTCCATTATAGCAGTTGATTATATTGTAATGTTTATATTTATTGCGTAAACATGAAAGTCGTGTAACATGTTTTTGGACATTTTTTTTTTTTCCTATATGTAAGCTGAATGGTCGAATCCCATCATTATCATTTTCTCTTCAATTATCACTCAATACACAATGTTTAACAACTTTGATGAAATTCAAGGAACTGTGAGGAGACACTACAGAGGAGTAAGGCAGAGGCCATGGGGAAAATGGGCTGCTGAAATACGAGACCCCAAGAAGGCGGCTCGTGTATGGCTCGGCACCTTCGACACAGCCGAGGATGCTGCCCTGGCGTACGATGATGCCGCACTCAAGTTCAAAGGCTCCAAAGCCAAACTCAATTTCCCCGAACGCGTTCAAGGCAGATCTGAACTACGCTATGTTGGCGGATCATCAACAACGGCCCGACAAAATGAAAATGAACGCCCGCAGGAAGTGTCGGCCTACATGCCTTCCCATGAACTCAACCCTTCCTCCGCAGATCCTTTCTTGATGAACAATACATATCCAGATCTTCAGCAGTATGCTCAGATATTATCCAGCAACGACGTTGAGTTTCCTTATTTTAGCTCGGCTCTTTATAATAACAATCAACAACAACAACAATTTGGATACTATGATGGCTCCAATCCACAATCATGGACGAATTATTCCTCCTCCGTCACCACCACCACAAGTTCCATGCCATCACAGCAGTATCAACAAGAGTATACTCCTGATTTCTCGGGTCATTATGGGGGGTTTTCGACTTCGGATTTTATGAACTATGGCAAGGAGTACGACCCAAATCGCCCGAATTAAGTGGATAAGTTCATGCACTAGTTTCAGGTTTATTGGTTGATATAAGTCGATGTGAAGTTTATATACAATTAGGCATTCTGGTTATGGGATAGATGTTTGAATGGTTATGATGATCAGGAGAGATTGGTAGATTCTTTTGAAAAGAAATTCTCCTTCACCCGCTGATTAAGCATGCTTTTGTAATTTTATGCGTACTTTTGGTTCTATGTCAGTAATTTTATATGATTTATAATTGAATAAAGTGATTTGTTGCCAACTTGAGATTGTAGGGTTCTTGATATGACATTGTTTAATACCATGACATATGTTGATTTGAATTTAAGATCATAATGTTTTATTTAATATATGCATGCATGACGCAAACACAAAATGGTTTTAAGGACGAGAATTGATATTGCCGCAGTCAATTTACACATGAATATGGGCCATGCCACTTGCTGCTGAGATAATCGTCGAATTAAGACAATTGATTTACGAGATGTTGCATCGGCGTCAAATGATACGTACTCATGACATATTTTGGGTGTACACCGTTCATTAACTGATGGTATAATAATGGCATAATTTGAACTACAACTTATTTTAGACATGACTCATTAACGAGACTTCTTAGTTTTGATATCAACTTAACAATGACGCTATCATCCTGTTACAACGCTACCAGGCTAGACCATAATCAAGCTCATCAATTGGCTCATGAGAGCTACTATAAATGCTCACTCAAAATATTATTTCAAGTAAATCGTTTATATATATATATTTCATGAATTACGGTTAGCAACTAATTAATATTGTTATCTAAGACAATCTAAAAGCAACTCGACTGAGCCTCAACTTATTGGATTCTTATTTTTCAACTGATTTAGGCATCAGATAGCCTACGCAAGATAATTCTGGTTTGAGTGCAAGTGTACAATTTAAAGCTGGTTTTAGACTATAAACAAACTTGCCTCACTAGAAAGTGGTGTATATTGTCAACATGCAAAGATACCCTGCATCAGCGTTGTTATTTTGTGGAAAATCACTATTTGCGATCGAGAGGAACACTATGCCCATTGCCCGATCAAAGAGATAAGCAACTGAGAGAGAGCCTTAGCTCTTACCCTTATATTGAGCACGAGGAACTACTACTGGAAGATGATATGGAGTTCCTAACATCACCTCTTGTAGTGTCTATTGGAGTTTTTTTCAACTTTGGTCCCTTAATGAGTACTGACTCCATTTTGGTTTTTTATTGAAATTTTTTGCAACTTTAGTTCCCTAATAGAGCAAAGCGTTTCTTTAAAACAACGAAAGAGTTGTGCAATATCAGAATCGCGACTTATTTCCACATGAGAACAGCCCTCATGTGACTACGTGCATGACACATGATTTTTTTGGCCAAAAGGAACGATTTCGGTGAAAAAAAAGATCAAGTATGGATTGTGAGACAATAGAGGACCAAAGTTGCAAAAATTTCAATAGAAGACTAAAGATGGAATTAATAGTACTCATTAAGGGATCAAAGTTGAAAAAAAACCCTATTAATGAGTTCATAGTTCAAATGGGTCACCTTGATTAATGAATATGTAGTTTGGAAATGTCACTTTTTGAGGCGTTTGATATTCTTACGTGATATACATGCTCGTAAGTGTAATATATTGGAAAATGATATTGTGAGAGATAGTAAGCATACAGTCCACAGTTACCCTTCAAAAGATTAGATGAGGAACCGATAACCTCTTATCAAGTTGCTTGTCAATCCTTAGTAATTAATACAGACCAAAAGAATGGTTCGCGGTAATGCAATATGCACTTATGAATTAACTAATTAACCAAGTAAGTTTCGCTTATGAAAATTTACTTATTGGTATTTATCATATTTTAATGCACCTTACATAAAAAATAATATAACTTTATTCTAAATTGTATTCAAAATGTTATTTTAAAAGTGGTCTACATACAACTAGCTAAAATTCATGAATTATACAAGCGACTAATAATTTGAAAGTTAATAATTTATTTTTCTTTGTACTTTTATTGTAACCTAGTTTTATTTATAAGAAAAAAACTTAAAGTGTCGACACTACAACAAAAATGGCCTTTTGTGACACTATGCCATTGACATTTTTTTCAAAATGTCATTATAAATTACTTAGATGACATTCTTAAAATTGTCACAATAGTTTACATAATAGTGACATTAACTTACAATATTTAGTGATATTAGTCTTAAAATATCACTGTAAACTAATATAATGACATTCTTAAGAAATGTCACAATACTCTACAACCTATAGTGGCATTATGCTATTAACATTTTCTCTAAATGTCACAATAATATAATTGAATGATATTCTTAGAAAATGTCACAAATAATGAATCCATTTGTGGCATTAACTTATAATAATTAATGATATTTAACATTAGAATGTAATATAACTTAATATGATGTATTTTTACAAGATGCCATAATATGGCATAATTGTATAATTAGCAATGCTACAAATAATATGAGTAATGGTTGGCTATTTCAGTCATAATTTATCATAATTCATTCGGTTCATCAGTACTATCAAATTAAAATTTAATTCAGAGTGATTGATTTAATGTTTTAAAAATAGTTATCAATGTTTGATTTTTATTTGGAATTTCTGAACTACACTTAATGCCAACTATTATCCTTCAACGATAATGCTTAAATTTTTTTCCCATGAATTTTTTTATTTATAGTTCTATGTTCACCAAATACACTATCTTTTACCAATAAAACTATTTCTACCAATATTTATGTCAATCAAATTCAATTTAAGAATGGAGGTAAATTTGGTAATTGAGGACAAGCTAGGCAAGGTACGTTTTTTCCTAAGAAATGAGATAATCTTGGTAATTTTTGATTGTATTGCCATATACTTTTCAACATTATCACTTAAGATTTGTCATATCTAGATTTTATTATGGGAAGATTACTACCAAGATTTAAGATTTATCTCCAAATATCTCAATTTTAAAAACTCCAATTTTGGAGAGATTACTACGTTAGAGAAGGGATAGTACTGAATTTGGGCAAGATACATAATCTTGTATAAAAATTATAAGTGAGAGTATTAATTCTTTTTTCTTCATTGTGAAGTTCATTTCCCATTCTCGGTCTCCACACACTTTGGAGAATTTCTCTTTGCAAATTGAACTAAGGTATGTAAAAGTTTATTCTTTTCTTGAACTTTTGTTATATAGATAATTAAACTTGATGTAGATCGTTGTCTTAATTTCATGTTTATCAATCGTTAGAAATGTTTGATCATCTTCTGCTTTCAATAGCTATGGGTTTCTTTAATTTTTATTTTGTTTAGGGAATTGAAATGCGGGCTTCCTAACCCTGGTGTGGTTTTTCTTTGTGGTCCAGCAAATTTTTACTACTCCAAACACCGAACTCAAAAGACAAGAACTCCGACCCTTAACTTAGTAAGCAATTTCGTCCGGATGAAGATGAAGATGAAGAGTATGGATTATGTATGGTATGGAGCCACCGACGATCTAAAAGTGAAATTTGGGATAGACGTGATGGCGATAAACCTTTGCAATTCAGATGATGTTGACAATTTGATTAGCTTTTAGTGATACAGATTTTGTAGTTTGTATTTCGATAAATTATTTAACATTTGAGTAGTGAATTTTCTTTTGTAAAACAATTCTACATTTTTTTTAATTCTTGTTCCAGATGTTAAATATCAATAAATTTAATCTCATATTTTTTTGTTTGTTTATAAATTTTTGTTTTGGAATTTTTTATTCCAAACATATGCATTATTATAATTCTGGGATTGTTTTGGTTGTCCATTTTTTTTATTAAATTCTTTTGTGTGTAGTGACATTAAAAAGTGTCAAGATTAATAAAAGTCTTGACATTTTGGGAGTGCCATTAATTTATATTTTGTGACATTTCTATGCGACACTATTTATTCATATTATGTCAGTACAAAATGCCACTAAATGCATTTATAATAGCATTTCATAATGTCATTATATTTAGTTATTGTGTTACCTTAAAATGTTAGTAAAATGATATTCGGTGACATTTTAACATGTCATATAAGATTTCTTTTATGACGTTTTATAATATCATGTTATTCGGTTACTGTGACATTTTATTTTTGCCACTTAATGATAAATTAGTGACATTATTACTTTTAGCTACATCGCTACAAGTGACATTTTTAAAAATTGCCACGACATGTCAAAATGTCATTATATTACTCTTTTAATTACATTTTCCAATGCCACTATAAGCTATTTTTGTTGTAGTGCGATTAAGTACATTCATTACCTACATAGTGTAGTAAATAAGTCATTTTTTATGCATAGCAAATGTCAATTTATTGTGGTATTTGTATAGATAAAAATACTCTAAAATCAAGAATTACATGCAATGAGCTATTTTTTTAGAGTTACAATGAAATAATTTATTTTTTCGGTTATTTTTACATGGAGAATTTTACAAATCAAGAAATAATTAGTTTAACCTACTATTAAGTTACTTGGATCATAAACTTAAATACTAACAATCAAATCAATTAATAATTTCCAAACACCCTTCATTAACTAATCCTGAAAATATATAAAGCAGTACATAAATTAGCCAGTTTTTTCTCTCTTGATTGTAATAGGCAGTTTAATGATACCTACAACCGGCCGTAAGTTGAAGTCTTGCAGCCGGCTATAAAATAAGCAACGCCGTAATATATTCGTGGACTCTTATAATCCGTCCTCTGTGTGAACTAATAAGTCAATCCAACTCGACTATGAAGATCTAAAGTAAAGTGAGTTATTTTATAGGGGTATCAACTTAAAACCACAATTGGTTTCAGAAACCTACACAAAACCCCCTCATTTGTAAATTATCTAGAACCCCCTTGTGGTTCCATAAATTCTGCATAAAATCCCTTTTGTTAAGTTTTATGTAACTCCATCAGTTTTTTTATTTAGTGACTATAATGCTCTCACTTCATTATTTATAAACATATATTGTTTAAATTTTAAAAAATATTATATTTTCAAAAAAATTAAACATAATACTTTTTGGATTTATAAGAGAAAATAAATATAATTATATATATTAATTTTATAATAATAAATTAAAATAGGGATTCCGTGCAAGGGTTTTCAAACCAAGGAAATTTTGTGCAGGTTTCCAAACCACAAAGGGGGTTTATGCTAAAATTCTAAAGGTAAAATTGACTTTTAAAAAGAAAAAAGTACATAAAACCAAGCCTACTCTCACATAAAGCGAGTGCACACCATGCTTTAACAGAGTTGGACAGAAAGGGGATTCATTGCAGGGAGTACAAGGGGGTTTTGTGTAGGATTTTTAAAATCCTAAAGGGTTTCTAGACAATTATCAAACCACAAGGGAATTTTGTGCAGGTTTTCGAAACCACAAGGGGGTTTTATGCATTTTCCCCTATTTATAATTTGCTTAATATGTTGTAAGACTTATCAAGCAACCTTATAATCATATAAACAAATTATATTAGACAGCTTATACTACGTGCCAATTACAAGTCATCTCGATTTTCTTGTTATATGATTATACTGTAGTTAGTAATATTAATCATATTTGAAACGATATCAGTGTTAATTATTAATAGATAAGAATTGTGAGTAGATAAGTTTAAGAAGTTATTAGCACTTATTAGCGAATAGAGACATAGAGTTTTATCGTATTTAAATTATGTTTGTACTGTATTAGAATTAAGAAGAAAAATCAGTTATTTTATTGAAGTTTTTTCTCAAATTTCTCATCTCTTTTTTTGGAGTTTAGTTTTTGTCCCAAAAAGCAACTTTTTCATTGTGATCCTAACATCTTATACTATATACAGCGTGAATATATTAAACTGTAAAAAGTTTTTTGGCAAATAAGTACGTCTAAGAGAATTGAGGGCGTACAACTTAAGCTTACTACTATTACTGAATCACGCGTGAGTCTTTACGTTGAGGTCACAAAGATTTGCTCCTATCTATGAAACAATTTTCCAACTGGAGTTGGGATATTCATTCGATCGTTCCTAAGTGGAGCTTCAATCATATATGTGTAGAAATAGAATCACACAAATTGGTCCGGGCCATCCTCCAGTATCTACATATTGTCTCGGTCACATCCAATATTCATGAAGAGTAATTAGTAGTAAGGTATAGGACCCACTATCAAAGAGAATATTACATATGTGTGATATCAACTTTTCAAGTTTGACAAAGGGGGACTAACCTACGTGAAGTAGCATAAATTATTTGAGACTGCCATGATGCTTGGAAACTTCTACATATAAGTACTGCTACTTCATTTTATATTTACCTATGTAAGCGTGCCATCTCATGCAAAATCATACAATTAAAGCATGAAACAAAGAAGCTTTTCTATAATATAAAGCACAAAAAGGGAATTTGGAAATTGGCTCTCGTTGCGAATAAAGCAGCTTTGTGTGCTATGGATGATAATTAATATAATAGTGTTTAACAGCTACTAGGAAAGAGCTTAAACAAATTAAGTTATGAAGTTAACTTGTGCATTTCTAGATATGGTTGATCTAAATCCACAATCTTACTCTATGTGTTTTCAAATCTATTAATGATCAACGTCTCTTGCCTTATCTCTACAACAAATCACTTCAAATCTATTATTTAAGCTGTTGTATTTATCCTTTTCCTTTTCCTAGGTCATTTTTATATAAGTTAATGTAAATGTAATAATCTTTGTAAGTCAATACTACTTTCACTTGTCTTCTTTAAAAACTACCTTGGGCTACCGTCTCATGTAGTCTTCCACTTGGGTTTTGCCCCTGCATAGACCCATTACCCAACCTAAATTTGTGGCTTAATGAGATGAAAAGAGGTCACAATCAATTGTCCAAACTTCAAGTGAAATCAATCACTAGTTGAGCAATTATTCTCTCGCCCTCATGACCAATTTAGATCACACATGACGCATCAATTTGTGATTTTATTTTTGTAAGTATTTTATCTTCATACAACTATTCCTACCAAAAGTTAACATAATTAGAAAAACAAAGAAATTTGGGGAAAATCATCATATTCATAACTAAATAACATTCGAACTGATTAGATTTTATGAGGCATAATTGTTTGATTGGCATGTTTCCTCCATAGTTGAGGTGTACCTTGTACACTGAGAACCATGAAGAGATGATCAAATTTGCTTTAGTCAAATCTACAATGATAATATGATATGACATATATTATGACATAAAGTGGCAGCATAGAAGATTTTATATGCAGCTAATCATATTGACCGTCGATTGCGACACTTTTATAATCTATCACAATTAGTTATTATTTTATTTCTTTTTATTTATAGTAATAACATGCAATCTGTCAGAGGTTCAAACTTTGGATGACTACAAAAGGAAAGTAGGTACTAGGATGGGGCTCATATCGCGAAATTTAATGAGATCGCGCATGCAAAGAAGATGTTCGGTGGGCCGTACAGAGCAAGAAGAAAATTGGAGAAAAGACTATAAAAGGAGATATGGGCCACAAGTACAAAAAGTTGCGACTCACGGGAAATTGAATTTTTGAGTGTTCAAATAAATGTAAAAGCATTTGAATAGTTGTTTCTTTAGCTTTTTAAGATGTAAAATACAAACTAATATAGAGTTTCAAAAGGTAAATAAAAATAAGAAAATAATATTTTTCTTCACACAAAAACGCAATAATAATCTTAACCAAGTTTGGAGAACTTTACGCTCCGACGGTATAGATGAGATTTTGAGGGAAATGCAAAAACTATCCTTGTGTTATTTTAGTTGGCAAACAACCCATCGTTTTATTATTACTAGCAAAAATCACAGGTGATATTGATAAATTTAACAAAATACTTTTTATACACATATTTATTCTGCACATACAAAAAACTGATATCAAAATTTGACTTCTATTATATTACATGATGTGCATAAAAATTTAATATTAACAAATTTCAGTTATACATAAACATTTCTAAGAAATATAGTAATTATAATCAGTTTTGTTATATTTTAAATATTAAAGAAAAAATCTCAGAGATTATGAGAAAGCTTATAATATCTATTTGAATAAATACATCTAATTACTGGTACAATCAACTCAAAATACAACGAGAAAAGTTTTTGGGCTAAACTCTATATGAAGGTTTTCACTAATAAAAATAACAAACGAGGTTATGTGCCAAGTAAAAATGACACGTGTATGGTTTTTGCAATTACCTTATGAGATTTTTCGTGATGTACAAAAAAGATTATTAATTTGTTACAATTTTTACACACATGAATAGAATATTAAACCACCATACATACATATAGTAGAAGACCTATTGCCAAAATTTATTGATTTTTATTTATTTATGTAAGTTGAGAGATGTGAAATTAAAAGGCAAAACTAGAAGCAGATGATGAGAAATGGTGGGACGTGTTAATCGTACCTCCCAATGCCGGCGTGACTATGGAGGGACCATAATTTGGAATTTCAGATTAGCTTTCGGTAGTCCGCTACACAGACCTCTTTCAAATTTTGCGGCTCCGCCACCTTTGCATCTCCATTCCATTTCAAACCGTTGCTGTTATTTTAAGCGCACGCGACGTTTATTAATTATTTATTAGATGAATTGAACATTCTTAGCTTATCTGTCGAATCAAAATGAACATCTAGAAAGAATAAAGTTGTGTTACATTATTAATTATTTTTTAGAATAGACTATCTGCTGGAGATTATATTCTTGATTGACATTTTGTGATTATGACTAAAATAGACTTGTAGCGGCAATTACGTACACAAAGGTTGTCCTCATGATTCAATAGTTGGATTTTTGTAAGGACACTAAATTTCAGTGGTCTACTGCGGCGTCATGCAAAAGTCCAAACGAGGATCGATCGCGAATTTTAGTTGTGAAGAGAAACTGCATATATGTCCCATCTTTGCAAATGTATGGGCACACTTTTTACTATAAACAGGTAAGACCTGTATATCTCTTCGAAGGTTTTGTCTCAATTTATCCACATTTGCTCAAAAAGTTTGATTGGTTGTCCATCTATGATGCACGGATACGGATACGGGGATACGGGTACGGTACGGTACAGGTACGGGAACACGAATTTTTCAAAAATATAGGATACGGGTACGCCGAGGATACGACTTTACATGTTAGTATTAATATTATATTAAATACAAAATATAAAAGTCTAACTTATAATATACAATAATACAAGTATAAATCATGAGATTATATTAATATTATTTCAAGCAAATAACTTCGACAATCATTTAAAGTCAATACAAACTACCATAGCAAACAACCCTAGCTAAATCTTACTACAAACTACCATAGCAAACAACCAAACACATTACGATTTTAAGTCAATAACAAATGGCTGCTTTGTTCTCCATTTACACCAATTTTTAATTTTGGATTTTTCGAAATAGACCATAGATTATAAATTGAACTGTAAAACTACGAAAATATAACAAAGTTTGAGCGCCAAGATGATGAAAGAACAAGAGTACGATAAACTTTTTAAGATATTCCTAGCAATTGAGTGCTGTCGGTTTCGATTGCCATAATTAAGAGGAAGTGAGAAACGAAAAGAAATTTCATGCTTACGCAATATGCTTATTCCTTCTTTCTTCAGTTTTTGTTCTTTTTTTGTTATTTACAATATATTTGAAGTTTTGAAAATTTTCTTCTAACCCATAAAAATCACGTCCCAAAAGGTGCCGGATACGTCCTCCTAAAGTATCCGATACGTATCCGATATTTTTTATTTATTTTAAATAATTCGATACGCCACGTGGTGTATCCGATACGTATCCGAGGAGTATCGGTGGAGTATCCGATACGTGCACGGAACGATTTTTTGGAGTATCCGTGCATCATAGTTGTCCATCAATAATTTGGAGAGCAATTTAGTCTATGTACTTATTAAATGTTATTACAATACTGAATGCACACAAGGTCCAATTAGAACCAAAATATGCCTCATGTTAAATAATGACTCATTTTGCTACATTAAATAACCACAAAAATATTATGATAAAAATAATATTGCATATGGCCTCATATTGATTAACTTTATTAAATACACATAAGGTCCAACTAGAACAAAAGAAAGTGCCTCATATTGAATATGGGCTCATTTTCTTACAAAAATATATTAAATAAATAAAAATATATATCATGATAAAAAAGTTCAATTAGTTGTAGTCTAAATTCACCCCAATAGAAATACCGTAACCTTTAAATTTATTTTTAGAATTAAATATTTTTTTCATGTTCTACCAACGCCTTTGGTAGAAAAATAATATAACACGTACATGAACAAAATAAACTTTAGATTAATTATTTTAAGTTAGACTATATATCTTTTCTAAACTAAAAATACAGAAATTTTTGAATAAATCACATTTATTAAAATTACGATGTTATCATATTATTAAAAAAATTATAATAATAATATAATAATAAAAGATATAAGCTACATATATATTAATTTGAATTGCAAAGTTGTCCTGCAAATAATAATCATCATAATCAGCTTAATAAATTTTGATGTAATTAACTCTCATTCAACATATGTTATTTCATTCTTTTTGTTCTAAATAGACCTAATATCCATGATTTGTCCAATAAATAATATTTAATAAACACATTTACTAAGTTATCTTTCAAAGTAATGGAAGGTCTAGTAATAAAACTTTTTGAGGGGAGGTGAATGAGAAAATTGAAACTAGAGAGAAGGTGGATGGAGAGAGAGAAAACCTCAGGAATTTGCCGGATATTGATTTAATTAAGTTCCTGACTTCCCATCACTCAACACCTTTTCTTTCTTTTTTATTATAAGAAAATAAAAGAGAAAATTTTAATTAAGTTAGCTTTTCAATATCACTATTATTCTAAGTACCATAACGATTACCGGGATCATTTAATTTCAACGACTTTCTATATTATATTTTCCTCTTTCTTCCTTTCTTCCGCTAACATAATTCTCCATATATATATATTAGACTTATACTTTCATGCCTCAATACTTTAAACTTTTATTTCTACGTTTCACGTATTTTTTAGTGAATTATTAGATGAATTGTTGTGCTTAAACTTTACTAATTAATATATTAAATATTTTGTAAGTCGAAAAATGTAACTCTCAAATAGCTTTTATGTTCTACGATATAAATAGTATTTAAATATGTCATGCTAGCCCATAATATTATTTATCAACCTTTCAATAACAAAATCCAAACATAGATTCAGAAATCTTAAAAATTCAAAACAATGTTATAAGAACTTGTAATTGTGATAATCTATGCGACGTTGTCATAAGATCTCAAACAAAAAGGATTGCGACTACATTCGAAATTGTTTGTGGCCAGAACATGGAGTATGTCGCGATAAGCAATTTTATATTTTATCAATAACCTTTCACTATAAAATCCCAAAAATAAATTTAGAAACATAAATAATTCAAAGCAATGTCATAAGAATTTGCAATTGTGATAAACTATGTGGTTATTTCATAAGATCAAATAAAAAGGATTACTACTATATTATACATGGTTTTTGACCATAATATGGAGGATCAGATGAAATTTATTTATCAAATCTAATACTCTAGTTCTAGATGCCATTGATTAATTATGGTACGTTAGATTTAATTTGTATATGATATACATTTGTGTAGACAAACTATAAACTCTCTATGCTTATGGTATTATCCAAATGTTTGTACATCTTTTGTTGCAATCCTACTCCGTAATATCATACATCCAAATCTGTAACAACCCCTAAATTTCAAGTGTAAAATATGCAACGCCAAAAGCGGGTCAAGGAATCTCAACTTCTTATTTCTATAAGGTAATTTCATAAGATAACTTATAATAATAAGTACCGACATTCAAAAGCTAAAACATAGCATTTAGTCTAGACTCTCAAGCACATCAAATTCCCCAAGGTCTTGTTCTGAAGGTCACGTAAATCTGAAAGGAAGGAAGACATAAAACTATGAGATAAAATCTCATTGAGTGCTCATGGTGTGTGTGTGCTTATTGTGCTTTTATTAGTAAAACATTTATTTGAAAAGATCTGAAACATGAAAATAAGATATAACATGCACTAATATTAACTCCGAAAAATCAAGATATTTTAACTGAAACTTTAGTCACTTATGATGATGAGCGTCCCCGTTTATTTGCTGATGCAGACCACCCTTACAACCCTTCCAGAATCATGCCTTATCGTCCTGTGTAAGGAGCTACTTTACAATCAGACAGAAGCACATGCCATAGTACATGTGTAAAATCTGCGACCCAACAAACACAACAACGATCTCCCGTCGTATCTAAGAGGGAATGGGTCATGGGGGCATGAGACTCAACCGACGAGCCCTCTTTAACCATGCATGCATCAGTGATTGCACAAATATATTACAAAAACAAATGTTAGGCCACTTTGATGACTAACAAACTACTATATAACAAAACAATCTTTTATCATAATCTGCAAATTTGATTGGACATAAAATTTAAATCTTGGTGTGTTCTAAAATTTTGCTAACTATACTGATCAGGCTGCTTTGGTGATTAGAAAATTAATCATAAATTGAAATTAAAAAAAAAAAACATAGGTATGAGCACCATAACTTTTTTTCCAATCATGAAATAAGGCACTTTGGTGATTAACATTTTTATAAAAGATGTGTTAATACACATAGCATAATCGTTTATTTAAAGAATAAACTTTAGAGATGAAGAAGACCGCTTTGATGATTAAAATATTCATGATATACAAAATTTAGTATTTTCATGTAAAGTCAACAAATAATGAAACATTACCGTTCTATTGTTTTTATCATAATGAGAAAAATAATTTTCTATTTTATTTCATGTATTGAGGAATAAGGACATATATCTCAAGCATAAAGCTTACACAAACCAAAATAAATTTAGCTCAAGGCATCTACCTAAGTATAAATATCCCAACTAGGCCCCAAGTAAACTTACGCCCATTTGTAATAGTAATAGTTTAGGCCCAATTCATATATTCTATTCAACGAAAAGCACAAAACGCTCTTTTTGTTTCAAATTATTTTCCTAGAATGCCCGACCACCTGATCGGCAAGTAGCCCAAAACAGCATGTAAACAAGCCCCCCCCAACATCCCAATTACATTAGAATTAAAACCCACAAAGTAAAATAGGCCCAAGTTTAGGCTTCGTACAAACACCATAAACACCAATAAAAATGTAGTTTTAAGCTAAGCACATAAGACAACCCAAAACAGATTCATATAAAACAGTCGGGCCTAAATTATAATAATCAGATCCGAGTTTAACAAGGCCTAAAATCACGAAAAGAACCCTATACTTGCAACAGAGTTTTCACCACTTTGTCGCTTCGGGATTGTCGAATTTGAGTTTCTATAATTTGAAAATCCCTTAGTACTTATTTGAATTTGAAGTTTAGGACTTTTTCAAAATGAGGAGAAAACAATTTTCAAAGCCGTAGAGAATGGAATGAGCTTTTTTTTTTTTTTTTTTTTTTTTTTTTTTTAGTTTTATTTGTAGAAAGAAGATGTTGGATTATTTTAATAAAAGCATAAAGAAAAGACACAATCATACAATAGTCAGTCAACGAGGGTTTTATTACATCATTAATATGCCATTAAGAAAAATACTGATTGCTATGAATTACAAACCGTTGGTATGCCATTCTAATTATTGGAGTATTACTTCAATTTCAGTGTCATTCTTCACTTTCATGTGCAACCGGATATATGTTAAATGTATCAATTCATGCACCATCACTTTTAGATTATAATACTTAGTATATTATATAAAAAATAAGTGGTGCTTGGTGGTGTTTTGTGTGTGTGAAAAAGAAACACAACATTTAGAGTTGGACTGTTGTATCCTGAAGGCAACGCGTAAATGCAAACTCTACTGCATATATTTCATCGTGAACAACTGGCCCTGAATCTTCTTAAAGAGAGCAGGACCTAGTCCGTGCATAGCCATACTGTGTACTTTATTATTGTTGATAATTAACAAATTATCGGCAGCAGGGTAAACATTCATCATTGGAGAATTGAGGTAACATCTTCTCTATGTTCATTTGAGTCAATTATTAGATATTTGTTTCTCTAATAATTTATGAGTTTTGTGAATAGAGGTACAAAAATTTTAAGATAATTTAAGCTCTTGAGTTGAAATATATCATATGCCGTAGTGGGTTAATGGAAAAAATACTGAATGTGTATATATATATATATATATATATATATATATATATATATATATATATATATATATTCTTGGTTGCCACAACAAATTTGGATGAGCATGACAAATATTCCTGTATTCATGGATAATTAATAATTGTACGTTTAGTAATTTCAGTGTTTTAAAACTGAGAGCTTTCAATTCCAGGATTGAGTGCATAAAATTAGCAACAAAAATTGCTAAATTGTTGATTCACTCTTTGCCTAACTTATTATGTGTTTGAGTAAATGGGCCTTATTGCAAGTACCAGTTGTCTTGTTTGGCTGGAGATGTCGAACCCAATTAAACGACTAACAAGATCTATTGGCATAACTTTCAGCAAGCAACGTAAGGGAATTTTTATTTTATTTGCGTCAATCTTGGTTTTTCTAGGACAAGCTGAGAAAACTACCAAAGGAGAATTATTTTGGGGTTGACACTTGTAAGTTAATATTATTATTTATCTCTACTTGAGAATATGAAAAATCTTTACTTTCTTTCGGTCTTGTGAAATTAGATACCCCGAATGTGCATGTATTAAAAAAAAAAACATGCTACCCATTATATCATGAGAATTATTTTATGTCTATCATGAGTACTTGAAAATATGGTTAGAAGAAATTATCTTGATTAGTGGGGATTGTTGCCCTATTGCATATGAGATGCTATTTTCTATGAGATTGAGTACTTGTGCAAAAATATGCAAAGCAGGATTCTATGTGATTTTTCATAATGAATTATGTGATTATGAAAAAATAGTTTCCCTTGAAAATTTTAGATTTTTCAGAGAAGTTACATAAGTCGAGTATAATAAATGGTGAATGAGATTGAAGTGCAATAAGCTAAAGTTAAATAGCTCCTAGTAGGCAAAAAAAACTATTGATCATTATTATAAAGTGAGTTCCATGGATTGATGAATGAGAAAAATATATTTGGTACCTTAAAAAGATTGTTTAGCATGAGAGGCTCATTGTCACTTGAGTGATGACAAAATTGGTGAAATGAATATTAATTCTTGAGATGCATTACTTGTGAAAAAAAAAGTGAGATGAGCTCAAAATAAAGCTTCGGCACCTAGACAGTTTAATGGTTTTCGAAGTTGAAAACTCAAGCTTGAGTAAAGGTCTACATGTACATTGAGGGGAACGAACTTGAGCCCAATTATGTAATAAACTTCCTATGAGGATACCCTACATAGGAATTAGAATCCCAAGAACTAGGTTAAAGGAAAAAACAAATGATAGAATAGTTTGGTGATAACTTGCATTGAAATGGTCCTCTGATCGTATGTCATTCCCTATGGTGTATGTGCATGTTTCCTATAGCGATGTGGAAGCTGGGATTATATATCTCTTAATGAGTTCTATAACCTTTGTGGATGAGATGTAATAGTCATGAGAGCATGCTTGATAGACACACGTATATAAGTGAGAAAGTGGGGCAGCTTTCTATGAGAATGGGGGCTAATTCTCTAGGACACTCGTGAAAATCGAGATAAGCACAAGGTCGTTAACGTGCAAGCTTAGGAAGCTTTAATAGGACACTTTGAGTATTATGTGTGTTTTTATGATTTTACGTGCCTTCAAGGATCTTTGTTTAAAGGTTTTGTCCACTCTAATTCTAGGACGTGACTTGTGATACACTAAGTGAAAGTTTGAAGGTACTCCCACTTTCATGATGCGTAATATCCTAGCTCTTGCTCAAGATATGTATTATTATTTTTATTAAAATAAATGGGGAATTGATTTTGAATAAAAACAAGGGTTAATTGCAGCAAACCCCCAACCTATGGGATCTGTAGCACTTTGCCCCGTAACCTATGAAAATGCACAAAATTCCCCCAAACCTACTGATTTTTGTGCGATTTGCCCCCTGAGTCGTTAATCAACCGTTCATTTTGGACACGGGTCTAAGTTTTTTTTCGTCAGATTTGACATCAGGGGGCAAAGCCCACAAAACTCAATAGGTTCGGGGAAATTTTGCACATTCTCATAGGTTAGGGAGTGCAACAGACTCTATAGATTGGGGGGTTTGCTGCAATTAGCCCTAAAAACAATAAAAATAAGACACAATGGTGAACAAGAGTTTATTACATCATTAACACTCCATCAAAGAAAAATATTGATTGCTACGAATTACAAACCGTTGGTATGCCATTCTAATTGTTGGAGTATTACTTCAATTTCAGTTTCATTCTCCACTTTCATGTGTAACGGATATATGTTAAACGTATCAATTCGTGCACCATCAATTTTCACATTATAATACTTGTATATAAATAAGTGGTGTTTTGTGTGGGTGAAAAAGAAACATGAGATAGAAGAGAAAAAAAGAAGAATTATTCTTTGTGTTTTTTGTATTAAATTATACTATATTCCGTACCTTAAAAAAACAAGAGCAAAGTGTCCGGTCAGAGCTTCGTTTCTTTCTAAGATGCAGTTAAAAAAGAAACACAACATTGAGAATTAGGCTATTGTATCCTGGAGGCAAGGTGTAAGTGGTAAAACCTAATGCATATGCTTCATCGTGAACTAGGGGTGCAAAATTGTCTTGAAGAGAGCAAGACATAGTCTGCGCCTCAACCCTTGGAGAATTGAGGTAACATCTTCTCTATGTTCGAGTTAATTATTATTTGTTTCTCTTATCATTTGTGATTTTTGTGAACAGAGGAACAACAGAAGATGATAAAATTACATAACTAAGCCTTCAGAAAAATTCTTATTTCCAAAAACTCAAAAACACCCTAGAACCATTATCCTTTTCTTTTTTAAAGAAAAAGCAAAAGGATATTTTCTGAAAAGAAAATAAAAATGAAAAAACCTTTTTCTTTAGTTTGCTAATATCAATTCAACATGCATGAACAAAGTAAAATAAAAATTTTAAAAAAATATTTCTAGTAATGATTAATATGCCCAAAAGGCTATGCCCATTGTTAAAAACGACTTGCTCTTTTATTTTCACTACAACAAAATTGAGCAACAACGACGCCCGTTTCCAACGAAATTCAAACTTTCACCTACAGAAATAAAAATTTCTGTCAGTGAAGCCCAAATTGTGGTCGTTAATTCCATCGTTGTTGCTCAGTTTTTTTGTAGTGTTTTTTCCAAAAATCCGTTAGTTGATCAATGGGTGAACTATGTATTCTATCAAGAATTTAGGATAGCCAGTCAGTAGCTGCTATATATAGAGATGGTTGCAAGTTGCAACCAGTACTTAGATGTCATGGATGAGTTAAATATGACATTTGAAAATATACATGATATAATTACTTAAACTATGAATTTGTGGCAAGGTAATGTTTCTTAGAATTAAATGTGAGTCGCAAGACATTGGACAAGTTTTTAGATTGGATTATTTGAAAGATATTAATTGAGTTCACTGACTTATCCCCAAATAAAGACTATAAATATCACTATGGAAGAATGAAAATAAAAAAAATAGTACATTAAAATTATTTACGTCCTCGAAACTTGAGTGAAAATTATTTTACATTAAATGCATTTATCATATCTTAACTTATGTTCAAGACGTAGTACATTAAAACATGCTTTGCCGCTTCTTTCTATCTTCTTTTTATTTTTCTTTTGATATTCGATATATCGCCATTACATGGGTAGTTTCACATGAAAAGATGTAGCAGTTTAGATAACAACAAGGCAAAACTTAAGAAAAGAAAAGTTTTTGAACGCGCTTATCGCTTAAAATTTTATTATTGATGGCGTATACGACTATTGGGCGACACACTACTGTAACTTCCTATCAAACATCCCCCCTCTCCCCAACTCCCCCTCTTCGGCAAACTAGAAGGAACCCTTCGTGAGGTACCACGTGTCTAACACACTCCCTACTCTATCTAAATGATTACTACCCTTGGCGTTACATACAATACACTTGTAAAAATGATCCAACATATGTTCAGTAACAACTAGGAGACAAAACTATAAAAATGTTTAATAATCACAGCAAAGGCAAAGCTCAACTATCAAGAAGAATGCTGGGAAGCAATACAAAACAGGGGCAGATCCAGGGTTTTAGTTTACCCTGAGCTACTAAATAGTTAAGTATTAAATAGAATTATATTAAAAAACTTAAATAAAAATATATTAAGTAGAATGAGAAATACCCACGTCCGATACAAAATACTAAAAAGCTACATACCATTAAAAAAAATTAAAAAAACGTCTAAGATTTTTTCATAATCTATAAATAACATTGGGTCTAATTCCCCGCTCCTTTCCAAAGCTCTTGCGTCAAAATATTTAGAGATTCCGTTAAAGTTCTCACTTTTTTACTTTCTACATTCTAATCTTGACAAAATAAGAATCTAGAAAGTACAAATCAAAAGCATTTTGGTGTCTACTTTGTTAAAATATTTAACATAGTAAATCTAAGAACAAATACAAATTTACAACAACGAATACCAATCCAAAATATGCATATTTTGAAAGTCCTTTTTACCTAAGATTGAGAACAAAGATTAGGGATTCAGACTACTTAGGCATTCCTCTATTCTCCTTTGATCTTTCTCGTTGCACGTGGTTGTTCTACTGTTCTTAATGGTGCAGATTCTTCTTCTTTTTATTTCGATGGATTTTGTATTTATATAATGGAGATTGTGGGCTAGAACTAATTCAGTTAGATGGTGAGATGAATTATTTATGTGGCCCATTTGTTTATGTATATATGTGTGGGCTAAAATCTTATTTTTATGTGACTAAAATATTCATACATAATTGCACACCAAAAATTTACCCTGGACTACAACCCAAGCTAGCCTTTGGCTTGGGTCCGCCCCTGAATGCAAATGTCTACTAGCACTTCGTAGTGAAAAAACCAAACAACACGGCAAAACCACCTCAGAGAGAAACTTCCACTCTCCAAATAAGAGTTGAGCAATACGAGACCCACTTTTACTACACTGCCTAACCAGCTTGGTTTGGTTTGGTTTGGTCCGGTTCTGATATGTGTTTCGACATAAGGTTAAAAGTGGAGGGCTAAATCAAAACAAGGTGATTCAACGGATTTACCCTCGTAATTGAAATTTATAATATAGTAACTATAGACATTAGACTTTTTGGTAGTATCTTTGATCTTATCTTCATATAGCCACATAGCCTAACTAATTGGACCACATCACATTTAACCACTTTTTTTTTTTTTTTTTTTCATTCAGATATGTGGAGTCATAGAAAAAAAATATAGGATATCAACCTAAACCACAACAAAATTTTCTAAAGTAATATAGTCTTTATTTGTGTGCAAGTAATACGGAAGCGCATTATCCCAAAAGAAATTCTAGATCATCTAAGTGGGTATGAGAGAATATGATGCTATGATGCACACGTACTCTTAAAAATTACGGAATACTGTGTCAGATACTCTTAGGACTTGTGTCTGACTCACGATGTGGCATCACCATAAACAAAATAAAAAGAAAAATTAGAACAGGGTGTCAGACACGTCGTGACACGCTAGAAGGGAATTTTGGATAAGTTCAGACACTTTTGGGTTCAAAATTTTGTTTTCGATAGTCTAGTGGTCAAAACTTATTTTTCTTAAAAGGACAAATATGCATACAAAATTTAGAAAATAGATGGGAAAAAATTTAAAGCTTTTATAAGTTAGAGACAACACTTAAATTAAAAAGCAAAGAAAAGAATGTTCTATCTCTCTTTCTTCGCCCTTCAAAACATAATGAAAGAACATTTCTATCATTTAGTGAATGTTTCTTCAAATATTAAAATATCTAAATTTGTTTCAACAATTTATACTTAGATTAAATGGTTCTTCTACCATTTCTCGGCAGTTACATCTTATTTTAGTAATTTTTTAATTCAAGGTCAAATTAGTTTTACGGAATTATTTGATTATTATGTAACTCTTTTTGACCATTAACCAAGCCACTTTCGGTTTTTTTTTTTTTCCTGAACATGCCAAGCCACTTTTTATTGCTACAGTATGCATCGTTTTCCGGTGATCAACATCTAGTTGTACAATATTAGGGAGTAAGGCCTGTAGCAAAAATATGCAAATATTTAAACCTTACCATAGTCATCAAGAATTAATAATGTGACACAAATGTATATCATATGCAAATTAAACCTAATGTACCACAATTAATGGATATTTCTATTGAAAGATTGATAAACTATAAAATGGGGTAGCGCTATATGTGTAATTATTAGTTATATTATATAACATAATAAGCTCATTAAAAGTTATTTTTTTCGACTTTAAAAATATCTTAAGTAATTAAATGATGGCCACCGTTGGATGCAACACACACTATTTGGTGAAGATGATGGTGATGCAAAATTACATAATTATCCTTACAAGTCGTTGGTAACCCTAAATAATTTCTATATATATAGGGCAAGCAATCAAACAATTCTCAACACAGCGTATGTGCCGACCGCACACTTTCTTCCCCCAACATTTCACTCTACTCGCGTAACTCTCTTCATCTTTAACAAAAAATTTATGAACAAGGTCATGCTTTCCTACATGGATCTCGTCTATCCTCTATCATTTGCAGCCATGGAGTGCAGGACCACGTTTCAGATGGTAAGTGTTTATCTCTTTGTTTTAGATGTTATTGTTTCTAAATTTTAAGATAAATTTCTGATGTAGCTCTTGTTTGTACTTGAGTAGTGGTACACGTTTTAGATTAGAAATAATTGTGGAAAACCCCCAATCTATGGGTGCTTTTGCATTGTGCCCCCTAACCTATGAAAATGTGCAATTTGCCCCCAATCTATTGAATTTTGTGTGATTTTTCCCCTGAATCGTTGATCAACCGTTCATTTTAGACACGTGTCTAAGTTTATGTCCGTTAGATTTGACATCAGGGGGAAAATTGCACAAAAATAATAGGTTGTGGCGCAAAATTGCACATTTTCATAGGTTAGGGGACACAATGCAAAAGCACCCATAGATTGGGGGGTTTGCCGCAATTTACCCTTTAGATTATTAAATTAAACTTATGAAATAAAGATATGATTGTTTTATTTGTGTTTTGCGAAAGGAGTGGAATTATTTATCTGGACTTCTCTCACTGTCAACTGAGTAGTGGGTTGTCGATAAGATTGGTAAATCAAGGAATCGTCAGAGTAGAAAAGAATTTGTAAAGGCAAGGCTTTTGAAAGGTATGCTTCTCATTCTTAGAATGCAATGTTGATTAATGAGGTCTCGTGATGTTATGGATGTCCTAATGTATGTCTTCTACATAGTTCAATCGGTAACTTCTTGTGCGCAGAACTTCTGCAACGCACGCTTAGAGGATGCCTTTGCTGGTCAATATTTTCTAAAAGAGAGGACACGAGGAGTGCGTGCACTGCGAGCGCACAAGAATGTTATGCAATATTCAACTTGCAATACTGATATATCTGATATCCTTCAGAATTCACAGGTATTTTTCATCTTTTTTGTCGCTCCGTAAAGTATTGCCATTACTTCTTGCTTTGTATGATCTATGTTTATTTAACTAGTTTCGTGTCACATATCCTTTTAACGGCCACATAGTTACCAAGTCCCTGCCTGCATTATAAACTGCTATTATCCCCTTTACAATTTATAGATTGTGAGAGGTTCATCAGGCAGAAAGGAGTTTAAAGGAAAAATAGGATTCTTAGACATGATCTTGCTCTAAGGTTAACATGGAATTGATGGATGGTGTTTTGCGGATCCGCATTTGTGTTAGTGTTACACAATTTTTTCTATATTTCGTTTCAGACGTGCTGCTTGGAATTTCTTCTAGGACAGCATTTTTTTTGTTTTTGTTATTTTTCTTTTTCTATGTAAATCCGTTCAAATAGTAGATGTCTTGTGTTGGAGAAAATCTTATTTAACTAAATTGTAATTTATGGAAACAATGATTTTTTTTTTGAAAACTGATGGGATTAATTGTTTAGCAAGCAGTCTATTCGACGATTGTAGAGCTTGTCCGTACAACGGTTCTGATCATTTGTTTCTCTAGTTATTCTGCTAAAATATTGAAAAACTTGTTCACCTCAACTGAACTATGACTTGTTGTTCTGTGAATTAAATTTCATAGGAAATAGAAATAAATAATCTCTATCAGTGTGGAAAAAAATTTATTTCCTTTCTTCGTGTTTCAGACACCATGCAGCCACAACTTCTGTTTGCAATGCTTTCAAAGTATTCCTTGGGTGATGACAAGGAAGAGTTGTCCCATTTGCTGCCGAGCGATTCCATCCAAGATGTTGAGGGAGCCTAGAATAAATTGCGCTATTGCAAAGGCTATTCGAATGGCCAAGTTTTCTCACTCAGATCCTTCCAAAGGTGCTCCAAATGACAACCATTTTGTTCACGACCAAGATCGTCCTGACAAAGCATTTACGACCGAGAAAGCTAAAAAGGGCGAGTATGGCTAATGCTAAGAGTGGGATGATCCTCGTCACAGTTCCTTCGTGTCATTTTGGTCCAATTCCGACAGACAATGATCCAATAAGAAACCAAGGTATTTTGGTGGGAGAAACCTCGGCAACAGACTGTGCCCCTAGTGCTGCCCATCCATTAATGCCGCCGACAGGGTTAAAGTGAGCACTCCACTGCCTGGATTCCTGCCTATTTTTCCGGGTTCTCCCACCAAAATTCCTTGGTTTCTTATGGGATCATTCTCTGCCGGAATTGGACCGAAATGATCCAAAGGAACTGTCACGAGGATCCTCCGACTCTTAGCATTACCCCTACCCACCCTTTTAGCTCTCTTAGTCGTAAATGCTTTGTCTGGACGATCCTGATCGTGAACAAAATGGTTGCCAATTGGAGCACTTTGGGAAGAATTTGATCGAGCATGCTTGGCCATTCGAATAGCCTTTGCAATAGCGCAATTTATTCTAGGCTCCCTCGACATCTCGGATGGAACCTCGCGGAAGCAAATGGGACAACTCTTCCCTGTCATCACCCACGGAATACTTTGAAAGCATTGCAAACAGAAGGTGTGGCCGCATGGTGTCTGAAACAAGAAAAAGGAAATAAAATTTGATAAAACCTCCAGAGCGTGTTCATTATTTTCCCACACTGATAGTTGACACAAACAAGTTTTTCAATATTTTAGCAGAATGCAAGCAATTACATAAGTAGGAAAACAAATGATCAGAGACGTTGTACATGAAAGCTTTACAATCGTCGAGCAGACTACATATAAAACAATTTATCCATCAATTTCGAAAAATAATAGTAAAATCCATGTTTCCAAACTCAAAATTTAGTGAAATAACATATTCTCCAACACAAGACATCATCTACTTTAACGGATTTTACACAAAATAAATTAATAATTTAAAAACAAAAAGAAAAAGTATTGTCCTGCAAGAAATTCCTAGCAGCACCTCAAAGTCTGAAAAGAAATCAGAAAACATTATGTAACACTAAAACAAATGTGAATACACAAAATCACATATATCCATCAACTCCTTTTTAATTTGAGCAAGAAACCATGTCTAGGAATCTTGTTCCCTTTAAACACGTTTCTGAGCGATGAATCTCTCAATATGTAAAAATAGTAAGGGCGATAATAGCAGTGCATCATGCATGGACTTGGTAATTATGTAGCCGTTAAAAGGATACGCGATACAAGTACAACTAGCTAAATAAACATTGAGCATACATCACAGGAAGTAACGGCAATAATTTTGGAGGGACAAAAAGGATGAAAAATACCCGTGGATTCTGAAGGATGTTAGATATATCTATATTGCAAGATGGACATTGCATAACATTCTTCTGCACTCGCAGTGTCCGCCCTCCTCCTGTCCTATCTTTTAGAAAAGATTGACCAGCAAAGGCATCCTCTAAGCATGCCTTGCAAAAGTTATGCGCACAAGGAGTTGTGACGGGATGAACCATCTCTTTTTGACAGAGGCAACAGTCAAAGTCTGCATCACATGTTACCTTCCTCAAGAAAACAATCTTAACTCAAAACATATTTAGATCTAAGACATGCCAGTTGAACTTTGTAGAAGACATACATTAGGACATCCATAATTTTCGCGAAACCTCGTTAATAAGCATTGCATTCTAAGAATGAGAAGTATACCTTTAAAAGGTATTGCCTTTACAAATAATAATGTGCTCGGACGATTCCTTGATCTACCGATCCTATCAACAACCCAATGATCAGTAGTTGCTTTTGGACTTTCTGGTGGAGGTTTTTTCCACGTCCAGCAGCGACCTTGTTCCTCCTGAAGATTATAGATATATAACTAATGTTATCAATAAGAAGAACATACAAACAGTTATAATTTCCCAAAGATGCATGTGTTTCCACGCACTCCATGAAAAAGAACCTACGAACAATTCCGTCAACTTTTTGTTTTTGGATTTTTTTTAAAGATTTTTTTTTTTGCTTGTTTGCCTCTTACTCGTATAGGAATAAAACAAGAAATGGGAATTAGTCCCTAATTCTATTATTTTGCTGCAGTGGTATTTATTAGTCTTGCGAAAGTCCACAATTCTAATCTATTTATTGCACGAACTTGCAAATATGATCATTTATCTTTAATGTTCACAATTTATATTAGTTTAGCAATTATCACATAAGCAATTCTTTAAACTTTTCTCTTTACCGGTGAAGTGATTTTTGAAATGAAGCTTAGATAAGATAATTCGATGATTACTAGCATAAAAAGTTGAAACAGACAATAACCTAAAAACTGGAATTGATGATAAATGATGTAAATTACTAATAATTAAAAATAAATTACTATAACCACTATTTAGAAAGAATACGGACAAAAAGTGTAGACTACGCTAAACATGAGTAAGTAAATGTCAAGTTGTTATTCAGATTTACTAAGTTCTATAATATAGTTCAAAATGTTTGAAAGTGAGATAAGACCATATAAATAATTCCACTCATTTCGCAAAAATGCAATTAAAATGAGTACATACTTATTTTATATATTTTAATTTAATAATCTAAAACGTCTAACAATACTCAAGTTCACACAAGAGTTCATAAGAAATTTATCTTGAAATTTAGAAACAATATAACGTAAGGAACACCTAAACCAAAGAGAAGAAAACTTACCATCTGAAACTGGTCATGCACTCCATGGCTGCAAATTAATGACAGAGGATGGACGGAATCCATGTAGGAAAGCATCCAGTGTATTGATTTGTTCACAATTTTTTTGTTAAAGACGAAGAGAATTACAAGAGTAGAGTAAAATGCGGTGAAAAAAAGTGTGTGCATTGGTGAATATGTTGTGTTGAGAAATTTTTGTTTGCTTGCCCCGTTTATATATAAATTAATCAGGGCTAACAACAACTCGTAAGATCAAAGATCCTAATTTTGTTCTAATTTGAATTTAGAACAAACTCCTAAGAATTGAAGATGAGAAGAGAGACTTTTAAAACTAAAAGACAATTTTATTTTCTTCTTACTAATTCCACAACGTACAATACATAATCATATAATACATTGGATAACATCAAACAAAGTGATAACTACCCACTACTACAATAACTCCTACAATAACTGCATTACAGATAACTATAATATAATTATATAAATATTAATAATTAACTAAATAACTATTACACATTATCTTCACACATATACTTAATAATAATAATTAGACTCGTATCAGTATTTATGTAATTTCACATCAACATCACCTAGTAGTGCGCGTTGCATCCAATGACAAGCATTTACTTACTTTAGATATTTATAAAGTCGTAAACACAGAGGCGCCCCCCCGCCCCCCCAAGTTCAGCCCCGCCCCTTTTACATATTGCCTTATATTATATATTTATATATTATATTATGTATTATGACATATTACTATAGTACAATATATATATATATATATATATATATATATATATATATATATATATATATATATATATATATATATATATATATATATATATATATATATATATATATATAAAGTTAAACAAGAGTCCAAACTATTTTGAAAGTTTAGTTTAATTTCATACCCAACTCTTTTGTCTTTTTTTTGAACTTATTAAATTTCTTAATTTTGTAATAACTTATTTGTAACTTGGTATACTACTTACCAAAATCTATGTAAGATTCTTCTTATTTTTCGATGTAGAAAATAAAATAATGATAGATATCTAAAATAACATTTGAGTGCCTATAAGGTGGCAAACTTGCTTTAGGGAAAAACGTATTAGTAGCTTATATGGCGTGGGAAGGTTACAATTCTGAAGATGCAGTACTCATTAGTGAGCGTTTGGTATATGAAGATATTTATACTTCTTTTCACATACGGATATATGAAATTCAGACTCATGTGACAAGTCAAGGCCCTGAAAGGATCACTAACAAAATACCACATTTAGAAGCCCATTTACTTTGCAATTTAGACAAAAATGGAATTGTGGTGTTGGGATCTTGGGTAGAATCGGGTGATATTTTAGGATAATTTAATTTTTTTATAGACATTTTTGCGATGAAACATGTATTTTTTTTATAAAATAAATTTGTGTAGACAAAATTATGGACAAAACTAAAGATATTTTCTTAAATATTGAATTAAAATAATAAACATTAAGAAATAAATTACTAAATGACTTTGATATAAATATTATAGTTATAATATAATATTTTCTTGATTCATACAACACAATATAAATGTCTACGTGAACATAAATAAAAAAAAGTTTACTTTATTTTAGAGTTAATTTCATAATTTTGAGATATTAAATGTCTAACTCTTGATATTAAATTTCTTTATAAAAAGAGTATCCATATTTGCACAAATTTTGTGCCCCCTAAACCAAATTCTTAGCTCCACCCCCGGCAAAGCATAACTCTGAAATAGCTTGTTATGTTCTTTTAATGTAAATAATAATTATATATATCATGATGCCCCATGTTATATTTTATCAACCTTTCAATAGAAAAATCCAAACATATACTTAGAAACCTAAATAATTGAAAGCAATATATGTTGTTATAAGAAATCGCATTGGTGATAATCTATGTTGTAGTTTCATAAGATCTCCGTGAAAAGGACTGCTACTACATTCGACATTGTTCGTGACCAAAATATGGAATCGATAGCTCATGTTATGTTTTATCAATAGTCTTCACTCTTCACTACAAATTCCAAACATAAATTAAGAAACATAAATAAGTCAAGCAATGTTATAAGAAATTGTAATTGTGATAAGTTATGTGGTTGTTTCGTAAAATCTTAAATTATAAGTATTGCTTCTAACTCGAAATAGTTCGCGACCATAATATGGAGGATCAGATGACATTTTCCTATCAAATCTAACCACTCTAGCTTTAGAGGCCATTGATTAAGTATGGTACATAAGGTTTAACTGTGTATGATATGAATCTGTGTGAACACACTATTATTTCTCTATCTAAGACTATGTTATCGCCCAAATATTTGCACATTTTTCGCTATAAGCCCCACTCCCCAATATGATACATCTAGATCTCTGACACCACACAACGATGCCTATTATAGCAATGAAAGTGGCTTGGCATGTTCAAAAACAAAACAAAAAAAAAAAAAAAAAGAAGAAGAAAAGAAAGTGGCTTGGTTAATGGTCAAAAATGAACATTGTTAGGACCACGTGAATATCCTATGATTTGTTTATCTTGATAGTGTCAAAATTAGTATGGAAATTGTTTTACTTGTTCGTATTATGTTTTTTTATTTAATTAGAAGTGATTTAGTCTATTAATTATTTGTTGATCCGTGTTATTATTTTAATAGAGTTTAATTTGTTTAGCATGATATGATTTCTCTGTTAAGAGTTTTCTTTTTAATATTTTATTAGAATATCAGGTTGAGGAAATATATTAATGATTATAGTTGACTTTCTAAATTACCTTATGATTTTTCTAAAGCATGTTGATTGGATAATAATATAGGAAAATTATGTGGATCTTTGTAATGTAAGAAAGTTATGCTATACAAATTTTCTTATTTTCCGTAATTAAATTTTACTATAATATATTCATGGAAAGAATTATTTATCCAGAAAAGGATAATTTAATCTTTTAAAAATGCAAATTTTGGCCACTAACTTTTCGGAACGTGAACTTGCCCTATATGTATCGCTTTTCGCTGCAATTTATGCCCAGGCTCCAAATGGGCTTTTGGCTGACTTGTATTCCTATGTGTGTAGCTGCAATGCATGTGGCAGAAGTGCATCTGACGTGTAAAATGTATCAAATGTTTTAATCTCGCGGTTTTATTCTATTTACTGTTCTCTGAAACATTTAAAGATACAGCTATGTAGTTTAGTTTGTGTAACTTTTCGTCTTCTGCGACCTAAAATCTAACAGATTTAATGCAATTTGCCGCACGATCAGTGTGTTGCGTCAAGGAGCAAAGAATATATGCGCTGATCTAGACCAAAGTTCTAGGGGAGAAGCTCAAGGATCCAAAATTCTAGTCGGAATCTCAATTAGGTAAGGAAATGTATCATTCATAGTTTTAATGATATAGATCAAAACGATGAAAATAGGATAGAAACAACAATGGATTTTTAGGGTTTAATAACAAAAACATACCTAAAGTTTAAATAATTCACACAGCTAAAATTCTAAAAAATAACGAGTCTATTTATAGATTTTCAAACTATAGAGGTATCTACGTAACTATTCAAACCCCATGGAGAACTTATGTAATGTTTTTTTTTGGGTAAAATGCATTAAACATCCCAACCTTTACCTCTTTTTCCAAGTTGCCACCTAACCTTTTTTTTCAACTAACCCCCCAACCTAATGAAAAATGTGCGAAATGCCCCCTAAAGTGAAATCCAACGGACAGAATTGCAAAAACGTGGCCAAATTCAACGGTTGGATTTGGGTTCAAGGGGCAGTTCACACATTTTTCAATAAGTTTAATTGAAAAACAATAGGTTAGGTGGCAACTTGTAAAATAGGGTATAGGTTGGGGGGTGTAATGGGATTTACCCCTATTTTTTAAACTTTAAGGATGTTTAAGTAACTATTCAAAAAGGATAGGATATTTCTGTAATGAGACCAAACTTCTGGGGACTTAATGTAATTATCCCTGTAAAAAAGTTATAAACAGAAAAAAATTATATATGTTTGCTGATAATCTAATTAAATGTCAAGACACTACAATATATATATATATATATATATATATATATATATATATATATATATATATATATATATATATATATATATATATATATATATATATATATATATATATATGTGTGTGTGTGTGTGTGTGTGTGTGTTTTGTTGGTTATTTAAAAAGTTATCAACTAAAATTTAAACATTATATATTATTAATTAGCATAAATTTGTCGAGTAATAAGGAATCCTACATCTTGACTTATCACTTTTATGTTATATTTATCTTTTAATCATGGATAGATATTTGGCTGATCTTTTACTTGGAGAAAAGGTTTGTATATGTAGTCTTGTTTCAGGGAATATTCATCGAGAATATAAAGATCATTCATTCATTGGGGGGATTCGGGATAACTGTAAATGGCGGGAGTTGTTGCAACAGTTGGAAAGATATTGACCTCTGCCGAGCTTATAAATAGGACTGCTGATTTATTCTATCATTCAACATCTGAGTGAATCACTTTGTATTACGCGAGAAAGGTTCATAGCTAAGTTACATGATTGATTTATGCCTAAGTGTATTGAGAGTTTCATATTAAGCGATTCGATTATATTTGCACAACCCTAAGCTAAAGTTGTGGGTTATGAGGATTTAGCATAGAAGGGATTCAGTGGGTTAATATAACATTCTGTAGGTGTAATTTAATTTAGCACTCCGAAAGAAGTTTGAATTACTAGGCCCGACCCCGTGGAGTAGGACAATTATCCGAACCACGTAAAAAAACCTGGTGTGTTTGTGTATCTTTTGTTTTACTTGTTGCAACTAGGATTCATTAGGTCGATGAAAAAGGTGTTTTCCAAAGTAAATAAACCAAGTGTTTTAACTGAACAAAATATTAATTGGTTTTATTGGTTTATTGTTCTCATTACGGTTTCTAACTGAACCAATTGAAGTTACAACTACACTATTCCAGTGTTGTAACATAACTGAATCTGCAAGTATATATCTAACAAACATGTTGAATTGTAAATAGACTAGTTAACATGAGTGATAAACGATTAAGTCTAATGTTTATATTTATCAATTAATCAGTTTAACAAACTACCCCTTAAGTATGATAAATTACACAAACCACCCTGTATGTTTGAAAATTTACACAAACTATCCTTATTTTGCATTAGGGATTACAGTTACCCCTTACGGTGTTTAAAATAACGGAGAAAGATGATATCAACAAAAACTTTACTTGAAATTCCAGAATTGCCATCATACAACCTATTCTTTAATTTTATAACTTATATTTCAAAATTAAAATCAAAAAGAAAAAGAGGTGGAAATTGCACCATACAAATATCATTCCAAATTGGCTGTGGAAATTGGAATGGGAGGAAACTTTGTTAGCTATTAATTAACTTCAATCATTATTCCATACCATTATGTCTATGATACGAGGGACACGGATATGCGAACACAAACAACACACAATACAACACATGAAACAAAGTTCAAAAAATTATAGGATGCGATATGGTTGGGTTACAACTTTTAAATTAACATATGTTATGCATCATTAAATAATGTGAAAAATTTAATATTTAAATATAGTTAGAAAATAACATTAAAATACTCAAATTGTAATAGATTTATAACCAAAGTTTGAATAAAATTTACTTTATTACAAGAAGTATTTTCCAAAATAAATGAACAAATCGTTTTAACTGGATAAAGTTTTAATTGGTTTTATTCTATTTACTGTTGTCGTTGAGGTATCGATTGAACCATTGAAAGTTACAACTGTGTAGTTTAGTTTGTGTAACTTTACGTATTCTGCAAAATAAAATCTAACAGATTTAATGCATTCTACAGAGCGATAGGTGCGTTGCCTCAAGGAGCAAAGAATATATGCGCTTATCTAGACCAAAGTTCTAGGAGAGAAGCTCAAGGATCCAAAAGTATAGTCGGAATCTCAATTAGGTAAGGAAATATATCCTTCATAGTTTTAATGATATAGATCAAAACGATGAAAATAGGATAGAAACTACAATGGATCTCTGTGGTTTAATAACAAAAACATACCTAAAGTTTAAATAATTACACACACCTAAACTTCTAAAAATTAACGAGTCTATTTATAGATTTTCTAACTTTAGATGTATCTACGTAACTATTCAAACCCCATGGAGAACTTATGTAATGTTTATTTTTTCAACTTTGAGGGTTGTTTAAGTAACTATTCAAAAAGGATAGGATATTTTTGTAATGGGACCAAACTTTTGGGGACTCAATGTAATTATCCCTGTAAAACAGTTATACAAGCAGAAGCATGGCACAATTAGCATTTAGCAGCTTTTAACAATCATACTAGCATTTTTTTTTAATTGGTAAAAAAGGATTTTATTAAGGGAGTATAAGCGATACTCCTCAATATCAACAAGTACAGTACAAAGGGGAAGTAGACCATTCCGCGAAAGCGTAAGTAAAAGCTTTGGATTTAGCTTTGATCCAACACCAAGTTTGAACTCTAATCAACTCGACCACGTCTTGCACAACCACTTTACTGCCATTAAAGACAATTTGGTTTCTAAATGTCCAAATAATCCAAGCAGTGAAAATCCATACACCAGAGAAATTAGGATTCCTCTTTGATTTTCTTTTTCTGAACAGACCATTAAATTGCAGGAGGTGTGATTTAACATTCCCATTGAGCACAGATTCATAACCCAACCAACGAAGAATACTTATCCAAACCTGATAGGAGAATGAACATCTACATAACAAATGATCAGAATCCTCTTCACCTTGATTACATAACTGACAGCTCAGATTCCCACCATTCAAATTAATCCCTCTTCGAGCAAGATGGCATTCTATCTTGAATTAATCTCCAGATAAATGCTTTCATCTGGAGTGGTGCATCCACATCCCAACAGATTTTAAAAATACAATCATGTGAAACATTATAATCCATTACAACGATTTTATATGCTGATCTGGCTGAAAACCGTCATACTAGCATAAATCTTAGCAATCAACCAAAATGCATTTGTTCCGAGTTCCACCACATGTTCTTGAAACCCCACAACAAACTCCCAAAATTATATTTTTTATTTTTCATATGTATATTTCAAAATATAGGATTTGAGATCAAACAGTGCTGATACACGATCCTGATATATATCCAAATGTAGTTAAAAACCACTAAATAACTTTCAAAAATCTAGCAGAATAAATTATCTGTAATAAACAAATTTAGCCCACAAGAAAAAACATAATTTACTTTGAAAATCAGACACCATCAAGGTCTCTTAGTATAGAGCTCAAGCCATTATCCGCATCAGCTAATGGATGATCTTCTTCACCAGCCTTCTTCCTGGAAGTTCCAGCTTCAGCAGCATCGACTTTCAGGTCGTGATTAGGAGCACCAGGTGGTGAAATTCCATCACCATTGCTTGCTTCCTTTCGGTTGTAAACTCGTTCAGGTTCCATAGCAGCAATCTTCAGTATTTCAGTCGTAATGCCGCATATTACCTTATCTTCAGCAACAACATTGTCATCTGTGATGTCAGACTCTTTAGACAAGTCTTTATCCACACTTTCTTCATTAGCATTTTCACTGAATTTGACACCTTCCCCGTCTGCATGGTCATTAATTTCTCCATTTGGTTATGTAGTGATTCAATCACATCCACCAACTCCCTGTTAACGCGAGCACACAATCATTTCTAGTAACAGTCTTCGAATTTAACATAGCTTCTAAGAAATAGTGAGAATCTTAATTTCCTATTTAAATACATTTTGACAAATGAATAGATCATAATGCAGGAATAGTAAAGGTGATAATCGCTTCCCGACAGAGGCAGCAGCTAAATTCTGCACTACAGGTTACCGTACTCTGGAAAATAAACTCTAACTCAAGCATATTTACATCTAGGACTTGCTAAGTTGCTAGTTGAACTATGTAGAGGACATGCATTCTAAAGATGAGAAGCATACCTTTCAACAGCCTTGCCTATACAGAACGTTTCCTTGATTTTGCCAGTCTTATTGACAATAGCTGCTTTTCGACTTTCAGGTGCATGGAGGCTTATGTTTCCTTGATTTACCCATCTTATTGACAATTGCTGCTTTTCGACTTTCAGGTGGAGGTTACGTTTCCTTGATTTACCCATCTTATTGACAATATGATGCTTTTCGACTTTCAGGTGCATGGAGGCTTATGTTTCCTTGATTTACCCATCTTATTGACAATAGCTGCTTTTCAACTTTCAGGTGGAGGCTTTTTCCACATCCAGCGACCTTGTTCCTCCTGAAGATTTAAGATAACTTATGTTATCAATAAGGAGAAAATAAAGAGAGTTACAGTTTGTTAAAAATGCATGTAATTCCTACCCACTCCATAAAAGAACAAGAAGAAAATTGATGAAATTAACGAAATTTTAAACTCTAACTTATATATCTTAATCCAAAGCATCCCTATTTAATATCAAAACATACTATAAATGAATAATGGTGAAGTTAACCTAGTCATAATAAAGTTTCTCACATCATAATCCCATGCAGGATTCCCTTCTCTTTCTGTAATTTCAGTAGCATTCTCCAACTCCTCAACAAAAGGTAGAGGTCTTGGACGGTCACCATGATTCTCACTGCAGTAAGTAATATTAGACGTTAAAAGGGAAACATAACAAATATGTAGGAAGAGGTGGGATTTGAGGATAAGGTAATGACAAACAACTAACCTTGTCCATGGTGCAGGTTCGTTATCACAACGAATTAACAGAAAGCGGCAGACTAATTGTCCCTGTAGTAAGTTAACAAGAACGAAGTGAGACTATATAGTAAGGTAACAAGAATGGAGTGGGACTATATATATAGTAAGTACAGATGCAACTGATAAGTTCTTCTCTTCGAAATTTTCCTACTTGTATTCCAGGCTTGCTCCAACACTTCTCGACCCGGTAAATTCCATCATAGCGTATACCTTCCTGAGGTGCATAGTAGGAGCATTTCTCCTTATGAGACCTGTCCACCAGAACAAAATTAGCATAGCAGTAAGCAACTCAATTGAGAAGCACGGATAAGATGACGCAAACTTTTTAAGTCATAGATGGATTGACAATGGTTGCTCCAAGTTTATTGAATGGTTATTGGATATTAGATTCCACGATATTCACCAAGTTTTTAAGAGTTTGGTAATTTTGTCTCTTCACCATGTGTAGTATTTCAGGGCTGAAAGGAATCATAGCCGCCGGCATAAGCGTATAAATATGGAAAGAATGCATTAAATATGCAGACACTTAAGTGAATGGTCAAGATCCAAAATATACATTAACCAAAGTAATCAAATGTTTCCAAGGACAAATAAAATCATATCAAGATAAGTGTCTCACATGAAAAGCAAGCATGGAAAAATCATTTGAAATAAACATAACACGTGAAACTTGACATTCTAGAAAATTTATTTAACAATCATAAACTGCGTTCAAATGTCTGATAAACGACATGATTCAGAACTAGAAACTGTCCGATCAAAACTTCTCTTTTCTTATTATCAAGAGTTGAACTGAATAGACACTAGTTGGCAGGAAATTCCAATTGTCCCTGTCTTTACCATTTATAACAAAATCAGGAGAGCCACCTAAATAGAAAAAAATCTTATTACTCTACTTGCATAAGTATACCAGCTTACCTCACAACACGAACAGGATAACCTTCAAGGCAACTGACACGCAAGGCTTGATTAACTCCAGTAAATGTCTGGGCAAATGATTGTTTCCCAGCGCTGTCACGTCCACCACTGCAATTAGCAAGCAAGTAAAAATTATGCAATACGAACACCAAGATCGAGAGTAAACCAAGGAGAAACAAATCCAAAAACTAGCACGATTTCAAAACAAGTGACAATTTAGTGCGAGTAACAGTGTGTATGATCCTGACCCTCGACTGATTACTTACAAATCAAAATTTTATCATACCAAGGAAATTCGACATGCATTGGCATTAACTAAAAACTCGGGAGAGGAAGAGTTAAACAGGTACTCAATGATGTTAGTTCCCACGCAAGGCTGATTGTAACAACTTCATATGTTCAGCTAATGTCTACTTTAATTTATTTCAACAAAACTTGGTGGAACACAAGAAAAGTAGTACTAGCTATCTAGAATTACATAAAATTTACTAATCAAGGTCGTCGCAGTGAGTATACCTTCCTGTGTAGAGGAACCAGTCCCCGTGGTCCTCGTCATCTTCATAACCACCAGAAAGCGCAACAGACAGTGCCCCAAGTGCTGCCCGTCCATGAATGCCCCCGACAGGGTTAAAGTGAGCACCCCACTGCCTGGATTCCTGCCTGTTTTCCCAGGTTTCTCCCACCAAAATTCCTTGGTTTCTTATGGGATCATTCTCTGCCAGAATTGGACCGAAATGATCCAAAGGAACTGTCACGAGGATCCTCCGACTCTTAGCATTACCCGTTTTAGCTCTCTTAGTCGTAAATGCTTTGTCTGGACGATCCTGATCGTGAACAAAATGGTTGCCGGTTGGAGCACCTTGGGAAGAATTTGATCGAGCATGCCTGGCCATTCGAATAGCCTTTGCAATAGCGCAATTTATTCTAGGCTCCCACTCGGAAGGAATCGGGCAGCAGCAAATGGTACAACTCTTCCCTGACATCACCCACGGAATACTTTGAAAGCATTGCAAACAGAAGTTGTGGCCGCATGGTGTCTGAAACAAGAAAAAGGAAATAAAATAATGATACAAGCCCCAGAGCTAATTCAAAATTGCTTCTTTTTTTCATATCACACTCATAAAAATCATTTATTTTTAGAAAAAAATATTCACAAAATAACAAGTACGTCCGTCAATTACACACCAAAAAAAATAAAAAATGATCAGAAGCGTTGTATAAGCACATCGAGCAGACTACGTTATAACAAATGCACAAATTGAAACATATAGTCCATCAATTTTGAAAAGAAAAAACATTATTCTCCATAATTAAAATTCTTTGAAATAAGATTTTCTACACACAAAAAAAAAAAAAAAAAAACGTATTTGAGAAGCACAAAAAAAAAAAAAAAAAAAAAAAAAAGAAAACAAGAAAAACAAGACGTCCTTGAAGAAATGCCTAGTAGTAGCTGAAACGAAATAAAAGTAATTTTTGCTATCAAAATTGAAAATCAAGAAGCACAGATCCACACACACATTCTGGACATGATAAACATTTAAATCAAAGAAAGATCATAAAATAAAAAAAAAATATAAAGAAGAGAGCGATAAAACCATACAGTGACAGGCATATCGAGAGTTTGCATGCAAATAGAGCAGTTAAACTCCTCCCCCAAATTCTCGATGGCACGGCTCGTCTCCACCAGGCCACAGTGAGGGCAGTTCCACTGATCAGCGGCAGGGGTTTGGGAAGTGGTGGTGGTGAGGCAAATGGTGTGCCATTGTTCGTCACATGTGATGCACGTGAGAGTTTCCGATTTCGGCACCCTCCTTTTGCATTTCATGCAAATACCAAGGCAGCAAGGGAGGTCGGAAGTGGTCGCCATTGGATGAATAATAATGCTGTGAACAAATGGTCGCAACAAACACAGACAGTGGGTGAGTGAGTGAGTGAGAGTGAACTTTAGGCTGAGTGTGAGGTGTGTGTCTTTGATGTGTATAGAGTGCTAATATATATACAAGTACGGGCGGAGATTTAGGAGTACATTGGCAAATTACAAAATTAGTCCCTTCACTTTTAGAATAGTCGCGGAAAATGGTCACTATTTATCTTGAATTAATTAATCAGCAATTTTTTATCGATTTTGTGCAATCGAAAAAATCCTAACATAAAAATTATTGGATAATAGAGTGCTAGAAATATGAAATGTACAAATAAACTAATTAAAGCTAAGATTGGAGAAAGAAAAATATTAAATTACTAATAATTAGATATAAATGACTGTATTCACAATTTTGAAAGAATAAGGAAAAACATTACGTACTGCCCTAAAATAATGGCTATTTTTGTAAGTTAAGAACTCTAAGGACGACTTTTGAGTCCATTATAAAATTGAAGGACTATAATCATAAATGATGGAACGACAGATAATCTTGAAATTGTGGTTTTTATTACAGTGAGAATTCTTTACTAAAAAGCTTGGATTTTGCGTGTGCTAGCTGTGACAAACATAAGTCTACTTCCCAAATAAAAAGAGTATGACATAATTCACTTCCTCACTAGAGACCTTAAGTTGATTCGCCTTTACTAAAATTGAGATAATAATAATGCACCAATTTTATTTCCAAAAAAGTCTTGAAACTTTATCGGAGACGATTTGATATATTTCTAAAAGGGTTTCGGGAATTTATTCATTCTGAAAGCAATTGGGTCAAAATATTGTTGATCTTTTATAACATATAACAACTCACCGTTGTTCATATAGGCTTTGAGCAATATTACTGGCTAGCATTACGACTTTATAAGACGACTTATCATAACGGTAAAAGAAATCGGACTTTAATTACATTGTGAAAATCATGTGATGCTTCATTGGATTTTAGGTAAACCGGATAGAATTTGTAATTTTTCTGCAACAACTGCATTTATTGTACACGAAAGCAATGCGCTAAACTATATAGTAAAAATTGGGTGGATATAACTTAATCGCCCATACACAAATGACAAAACTGTAAGACATATATATGAAAATAACCGTGATTAAAAAGATAATTCTACCTTTATTCAGATGATTTTCCTATAATATAGTTCAAGATGTTTACACAATGAGATATATAACTCCATAAAAATAAACTTTGTTCGCCAAAACGTAAATAAAATAATCAAATATTTATTTGATAATATTTTATATAATAATCTAAAATGTCTACCAATACTCAAGAACACACAAAAGTTTCACTCGAAATAACCTATCTTGAAATTAATTAGAAACAATGTAATGTAAGGAACATCTAAAACAAAGAGATGAAGGCTTACAATCTGAAAAGTGGTCTTGCAGTCCATCGCTGCAAAAGATAGAGGATGGACGGAATCCATATGGAGAAGGATGACATTCTGTGTGTATTGGTTTGTTCATAAAGTTTTTGTTAAAGATGAAGAGAATTACGCAAGTAGAGTGAACTGCGGAAAACAATGTTTGAGAGTCGGCAGGTATGCCGTGTTGAAAATTGTTTGATCTCTTATCCCGTTTATATAGAAAGATATTAGGGTTACCAACGACTCATAAGGATACTTATGTAACTTTGCATCAGGGTCACCAAATAGTGCGCCTCGCATCATTTAGATATTTTAAATTCGAAAAATGTAACTCTCAAACAGCTTGTTATATTCTACAATAAAGCTAATAATTAGATATGTCGCGATAGCCAATGTTATATTTTATCAATAACCTTTCATTAAAATATACAAACATAAATTTAGAAACCTAAATAATTCAAAGCAATGTTATGTGAAATTGTAATTGTGATAAACTATGTGGTCGTTTCATAAGATGTCAAATAAAAGGGGATTGCTACTACATTCCATTTTTCTACAACTCTTTTTGATATATTCAAACCAAAGTGGATACAGACTACCAAAATAGATAAATTCATAAAAACTTTATTCTGTAAAATTTGTTTTAATTATATATTAAATTATGAATGTTACTTTTAACCTTATAGAGCTTTAGTTTTTTTTTTTCCTTTTCATTAAAATGAAAATGCCCACCATAATCTAGCGTTCGCCAATGGCTGTTGAACCATAATGGGTCATGGATAATTAGACGCAATTATTAACAATTCATTTATAATGGTTTATCAACAAGTTTGGGTAATTCTGGTAAACTATCAACCTGTTAGCAACTCATTTTATAGCAGAATTATTGTGACCCCCATCTCATCCCATCCCACCCGAACACTACAAGAAAACTAGGCAACACCTACGAAATTATTCCAACAAAAGAAGTCCGTCGCTATTAGCAACAAATCACCAACGGAATACCAACTAAAAACAAGTGAGTGAAATTATGGTACACTTTACCAACGAAAATTCCAACAAATTATTGTTTTGTTGCAATTCCGTTGCTATATCGTTGGAAGAAATTCTGAGACTTGTCGTTTAGAGTAACGATGACGATATTTTTGCAACAATAAAAGATTTGTCGCCGTTAGCAACAAAATAGCCCCCACCCCCAAGATTAATGGATATATATATATATATATATATATATATATATATATATATATATATATATATATATATATATATATATATATATATATATATATATATATACATACTCAGATTAATAGTATGCATAGAAAAATAAGAATAAAAAGAAGTCTAATACTATTACTATATTTTAATTACACTCACAAAGAATAATAAAAAGAAGCCTAATAAAATCATTGAAGTAATTATAAACTCATATCTAAATAAAACATGGTGAGAAAACCCCTAAAATCCCTATTAATTTCAAAACCCAACAACAAAACACATTGTCATAAAAAAAAATTATATACTCAGATTTAGTGAATATTTTGCTTTTATGTAAAAAAACAGATACTCGAATAATGTATGAAAAATGGTATTATATAAATTTATTTTCCTTTTACATGTAGTATTTAGTGATTATTATTAAGCTTACTATGCTTTTACCTTTGCGTTATCATTAACTTTTGTGTTTTATTAGATCCGTTTTATAAGAATTTATTATTATTACTTGTATTGCTTCTATATATTTTAGCCTTAGTTTAATTTAAGCATGAATATTGACTTTTATTTAAATTTAGCAATAAATAATAAATGAAATTAATTAGGCTAGCCCTCCCCAAACAAAATTCCTGGATACGCCACTGCTTACACCTAATAGACGCACATGACATTTAAATCACCTAAAAAAAGACAGTATACCTAAAAGACACATAAGACCTTTAAGTCGCATAAAACACACACATAATCACCTAAAAGTTTTACACACTACACCTAAAAGACGACACACGACATTCAAGTCACAGAAAAAGACACTTTATTTACACACATTGCACCTAAATCACCTAAATATTTACACTACAACTAAAAAGACATAATAAACCTAAAAGATACAATACACCTAATCATCAAAAAGATGCACATTACACCTAATTCACCAAAAAAAAAAAAAAACTCTACACCTAAAACATATAGACAACTCCTAAATTGCCTAAAAACTCACATGACATCTGAAACACACAAAATTAAATTACCTAAAATTTACAAACTACACTAAATTCCCTAAAAACACAATGCACCGAAGCATGTATAAAAATATGTACGCTACGCCTAAAACATACACTACATGAAATCACCAAAAAGGTGCATGTTACACATAAATCATCAAAAAGGTGCACGTTACACCTAAATCACAAAAAAAAAAAAAAAATTATATCTAAAATAAATATGACACATAAATCACCTGTAAATTAATACTTACACTAAACCTTAATAACTTATGAAAAAATCACATTGTGCAAAAACCATACACAAAACAGTGCACATTGAGGAAAAATTAAGCTAATTAAATGCATGGGCGGTTCACGAGGCTTAACCTTGCATGCCTAGTAATTTGGGACGTACGCTCTGAGCACAAAAGGCGTAACTATATCCTAGGGCTTAAAAAGACATAAGCCTCGACACGAAAAAAAAAAAAAAAGGAAAGGTTATTCTTGTTAATTTTTTTATGATTGTTCATTCATATGTATCTTGTCTGCATATTTCTTTATTTGAAATTATTACAAGTCAATTTATATTTTTATTAGAAATTTTAAATATGTTATTTGTTTTGTAAATCTTTTACTTTTAATAATAGGTGTCTAATTCACTATGCATTGTTGTGGATCTCTTTTATTTATGTGGAAATATGTGAGGAATATCACATGGAATATTTATATGAAAAACAAAAATAAAAATATGTTCTGTAATCTCCTAATTTATATTAAGACAATCTTTTGTAATTTATATATATATATATATATATATATATATGTATATATATATATATATGTATATATATATATATATATGTATATATATATATATATATGTATATATATATATATATATATGTATATATATATATATATATATGTATATATATATATATATGTATATATATATATATATATATATATATATATATATATATATGTATATATATATATATACATATATATATATATATGTGTGTGTATATGCTATATTATATATTATATAAAATCTACTATGTTATATTATCTATTAACACATATAGTTGACAAATTCTGAAATTTAAGTTAATTTATATCCGGATCTTTTTGTTTTGCATTTTCCAACTTATCCAATTCTCTTAGTCATAAGGGTTTGTCTCTTGTATTCTTTTCATGTAATAAACAAGATAAATGTTGATCATCAAACATAACATTTGAGCTAATGATTATCTTTGAGAGTATTCTCTCAACTTGTTATCAATGGGATCAGGCTTACTATAGAAAGAGATATATGGAAGAAAATATTGACGTTGAGCATAAGTTTCTCTCCGTCCATAAACTGTAATAAGGCCTTCTATTCCAATTTCCTTTTTTGACAGGAAGAAATTCTGCAAATTTTCAGTTGGAACGGAATTTATAATATGAAACATTTACTTTTTATTGTTTGTTGAAATAATTTTATAATTTAAGTAATGAATAAATCTGAGTTTTATTAAGGCTTTGAAGATTCGTGTTCAAGGATGAAAATGGTATTTTCTTATGGTCAAAGTTCAAAAAGATTTTGTGCAATGTGCTAATTATTTAATAACACATGGGCGTCTTTCCTAATTAGAATAACACATGGTTGTTGATAACTCGTATGAAGAATAATTTTATATATTCATAAATTATAACTCATATGGAAAAATAATTATTTTTTGATTTTAAACAGAAAAAAATTAATATGTTTGCTGATAATCTAATTAAATGTCAAGACACTAACAATATATATATATATATATATATATATATATATATATATATATATATATATATATATATATATATATATATATATATATATATATATATATATATATTATATGTTTGTTGGTTATTTAAAAAGTTATCAATTAAACTTTTAACATTATATATTATTAATTAGCATAAATTTGTCGTGTAATAAGGAATGCTATATCTTGACTTATCTCTTTTATGTAACGCTTATCTTTTAATCTTGGATAAATATTCAGTTGATCTTTTACTTGGGAAAGGTTTGTATATGTAGTCTTGTTTCAGTGAATATTCATCGAGAATATAAGATCATTCATTCATTCGGGGGATTCGGGATAAATGTAAATGGCGGGAGCTGTTACAACAGCTGGAAAGAAATTGACCTCTTCTAAGCTTATAAATAGGAGTGCTGATTTATTCTATCATACAACCTTTGAGTGAATCACTTTGTATTACGCGAGGAAAGGTTCATAGCTAAGTTTAATGATTGAAAAGGTTTATGCCTTAGTTTATTGAGAGTTTCATATTAAGTGATTGTATTTTAGTTATAGTACTTGGTGGTACTTTAGGAGAGTTCAGCGAAGTCGAAGGGAGTTAGTGAACATCTTCATTCAAACGGAGTAGAAGAGCTGAAATACGGTTGTCGAATCGAATTGATCGAATTGGCTTGGATTATTCGATTCTGCTTGTGGAGTGACAACCGAAATAGAATCATTTTAAACGATCCGATTCGATTTAAATCGAGTCGATTTAGATTCAATTTTATTCGATTTTGATTATGAGCCTCTTATTTTTTGTATTTAATTTTCATAAAAAAAGAAAAGCAATATAACGGTTCAAAGCAGCATATCCACAAACAATAGAATGTTATATTCAAATATAACTAAACATAGGAGATGTTAAGTCACACATTAAAATTTGTAACATTCATTATGAAAAGTAAATAATTTTTAAGTGTTATACCTATATTTAAAAAACTAGTTGAAAAATAGTTTTTTTTTTTTTTTTTAATTCGATTCGGAGATCGACCCCTAAAATTCAAAATCAAATCGAAGTGGGTTTCGATTATTTTGTGACAAGTGATAATCGGATCAAAATTTCAATTCGATGTTTAAATCGGATTGTTTGATCGATATCGAAAAGATTCGATCGATTCGATTATATTTGCACAGCCCTAAGCTAAAGTTGTGGCTTACGAGGATTTAGCCATAGAAGGGATTCAGTGGGTTGATATAACATTCTGTAGATATAATTCAATTTAGCACTCCAAAAGAAGTTTGAATTACTAGGCCCGACCTCGTGGAGCAGGACAATTATCCGAACCACGTAAAAGAACTGGTGTGTTTGTGTATTTTTTGTTTTACTTGTTGCAACTTGTATTCATTACGTCGATGCAAAATGTGTTTTCCAAAGTAAATGAACCAAGTGCTTTAACTGAACAAAATATTAATTGGTTTTATTGGTTTACGGTTCTCATTACGGTACTAACTGAACCAATTGAAGTTACAACTTAACTATTCGATTGTTGTAACATAACTGAATATGCAAGTATATATCTAACAAACATATTGAATTGTAAATAGACTAGTTAACATGTGTAATAAATGATTAAGTCTGATGTTTATATTTATCAATTAATCAGTTTAACAAACTACCCCTGAAGTATGATAAACTACACAAACCACCCTTTATGTCTGAAAAGTTACACAAACTATCCTTATTTTGCATTAGGGATTACAGTTACCCCTTACGGTGTTAAAAATAACGGAGAAAGATGATATCAACAAAACTTTTCCTTGAGATTCTTGAATTGCCATCATACTACCTATTCTCTAATTTTATAACTTATATTTTCAAATTAAAATCAAAAAGAAAAAGAGGTTGAAATTGCACCATACAAATATCATTCCAACTTGGCTGTGGAAATTGGAATTGGAGGAAAATTTATTAGCTATTAATTAACTTCAATCATTATCTCATACCATTATATCTATGATACGAGAGACACGGATGTGTGAACACAAACACAACACAATACAACACATGAAACAAAGTTCAAAAAATTATAGGATGCTATATGGTTGGGTTACAACTTTTAAATTAACATATATACATCATTAAATAATGTGAAAAAATAAATATTTAAATATAGTTAGAAAATAACATTAAAATACTCAAATTGTAATAGATTTATAACCAAAGTTCGAATAAAATTTACTTTATTACAAGAAGTGTTTTCCAAAGTAAATGAACAAATCTTTTTAACTGGATAAAGTTTTTTTTTTTTTTTTTTGGATCAGAAAATGCATTGATAGGAAGCACAAGGGGTGCTTCAACCCCTTACAAAACATCCACAACACCAGAAAAAATAGAAGCAAATTCAACAAATGCAACAGTATCTAGGACTTTTGTACCGATCGACAAAAGAGTATGTGAAGCTATCCTTTGTTGCCTTAATCCAGTACCAAGATTTGGCCTTTATCAACTCCAGAGCTTGAAGAACGTCTGGTATACTTCCCCCTTAAATTGAACTTTGTTCCTGGTGGTCCAAATTGTTCCCGCGACAATACACCACAAACCTTTCGACACTGATTTGCACGACAGATTCGAACTCAACTCTGAATGATGGCGAAAATGAGTAATTGGACTGTTTATAAGCACCGTTGTAACCTTAAACCAGTCATAAAACTGCATCCAAACCCGATGTGAGAACGGACATTCAAACATAATATGCATTGTTGTTTCCGTCGTAGCCTCACAAAAACAACACATCATCTCAGTATTTGAGAGGGTCACACCTCTATTAGCAAGATTGACTTTAGTCGGAATACGGTCCGTAATCATTTTCCATGCAAATAACGAAGTCTTTGACGGTGCCGAGTGAGCCCAAAACTCTTTGTAAAACTCTGAACCTTCGCCTCTTTGAGTCTGATTAAGTTTATTATAAGCCGACTTAACTGTATATTTCCCGGACGGATCAAGTTTCCATTTCCATGAATCACTAATATTTTCAGCAGGCCTCACTCGTTGAATTGCAGTTAATAAGTCATTAATCTCTTGTTTTTCCCACTCAAAAAAGGACCTTCTCCAAGTAAAATTCCATTCCATGCACCGTCATGCCACCTTCCTAAGGAAGCTACAGACTTTCCTTTATCCCGTGAAACAGAATAAAGTCTTTGGAACCGCACCTTAAGAGCTATTTCCCCGATCCAAACATCTTCCCAGAAAAGAGTGTTTCTGCCATTACCTAAAACCTTCGAAATATCTTGCGAGAACCAATCCTCCTCTCTGTTCTTGGAGGAAATAGAAGCAATGTCTCTCCACCAAATAGAACTTTTGTTGTTACAGAACCAAGTCTGAAGCACTACAAAAAAAGTTGGCGACACCCACGCTTTAGCGCCCACGTTTCCAAAAGCGTGGGTGCAGAAAATATTTAACCACACTTCTTTTGGCACGTCGTTGTCTCAGGTGATTAGACCACATTTTGGGAAAAGCGTGTTTCTTTCCGTGACTATCTCCACGCTTCGAAGAAAGCGTGCTTATTGTGAAGCTCTTGTAACCACGACTTTGTTGGTCCGTGGGCTTAAAAGCGCCTACTGCCACGCTTTCTTAAGAGCTAATATAAAGACAGAAAAAAAAAACACTTATTCACAAAGTCACAAAATCAGCTCCACCTGCTCGATGCAAAACCCTCACAAACCCTAGCTACAAAATCTTCTTAAATCTTGACGAAAAAACTCTTCAATTTAGGTTATCGCTCAAATCTCTGATGAATCTTCGGTGAATTCTCGCTCCGAGCTGCGCAATCGAACTTCAGTGAACTCTCGCTTGAAACGAGATGGCCAAGTAAATCGATCAATATTCTGCAAATCGCTTGTCGACTCGGATGACTCGTCGGTGTTCCTGCTCTTTCATTTGCCGCCGCAAAAATCGCCGCTCTTTCATTCGCCGCTAATCAGAATCTCGCCGCTGGTTCTGCGCCAACTCTCTTCTCTTATCGAACGGGTAATAATTTCTCTTTTGATGATGAAAATTGCAGCTGTTGTAATGTTTTACGTCTCATTTATTGTTAATGTTTGTGAAATTTTGGGCAAATTTTGTTCAGTTGTGAATTAGCTGTGTTAGGGATTGAGATCTAGGGTTTATCGTTAGTTTGATGTGTTTTATGTGTTCTGTTCCTGATTGTTTTAAATATTTGGAGTTTTTTTTTGTTAGATTTGGATGATAATTAATTGCACAAATTTTCTCTATGTGTAAAATGCTGCGGTGTATTATCTTATTTTAGTTTTGTTGGAGATTATATATAAATACAAAATATATAAATCACTGAAATGTATCAAATTATAGTGGTTGAATTGATACGATTTGATTCTATTGGGACATGAGGTTGCTCTGATCAAAACATAGGCTTTTGTGTATCTCTGTACTAGAATTTTGGTGTATTTCTGTTTTTCTTTTTTGATGATGTGTTCTGTTTGTTGTCGGTTTTAGGATTTGGCGGTATAAATTGATTGAGGATTATTTACAGGTTGTGTTGATGAATGTATAGACTAGGGAATTGCCTGAGGAAATACGATAGTTCTGTTTGATGTTAGACGTAAGAGTACTGGTGTAACGTTCCTCATGATGCTAGCTTGTTATTTAGTTGGGATGTTTTGCAGTGAATTGATCTAGTAATCATTTTTTTTTCCCTGAAACTTATATCATTTTCACTAGTATAAGCAGTTATCACTTTGTGTAGTTTTAGATTTAGGAGCACAAAACGTAGCTCTTCACACAATGCTTTTAGCTTTTAAGCGTGTAATTTTTAAGGTTTATTGAGTTAGAAACTAATTGAACACTTAAGATTGGTCCCTCTTGCAGTGCACTTGCGCTACCAGAGAAAATGATAGCAAATTGTGTATTATATTTTTCCTATGTTGGACACAGGTGTTGAATCAGGGCGTTGAAAGAAGTAAACTATTGATAAGATTGTCTTCTCTATCAGGAAACCAATTGGCATTAATCTAGAAGAATTTGTGTTCATGTAAAGTGTCTTGTGATTGGTTTCGTTTGCCTGTGACACATATTGCCTTATGCCCCTGTACTTTCATGTACCATTTTGTAGCTCTAGATGAACACAACTTGCAATGTAAAAGAGAGTCGCCAGTCGGCACAATAACCTAAATATTTAACCTTTTTCCGTGTAATAAAAGATTGATTATTTCTTAACATTCCTCTTCCTTGGTGCAGGTGACATCTCCTCAAGGTAATACTGTGCACTCAGTGAAAGGAACTTCTGGTGACAAATTTGAGTTTAAGGCCCCTAAAGCTGGAATGTACAAATTTTCTTTACCAACACTTGCCTAAAAGCGTTGGTAAGATTTGCCCACGCAAAAATAGCCCACACTTGGAGCAAGTGTCGACGGAGTTTTTCCCGGCGCCCAAAAGCGTGGGTATAGACCCAAAAAAGCGTGGGGATAGTCATTGTTTCTTGTAGTGAAGTGTACCATTGCTTGTGCGATCATTGCCGTACTTAGCACAGATAATTCTTTTCCACAGCGCGTCGTCTCCATTGATCAGCCTCCACCTCCATTTACCCAATAAGGCATGATTAAACCACTTCAGATTCTTGACCCCAATACCTCCATCTTCTTTACTTTTACAGATAGTATCCCAACTCACCCAAGCAATCTTACGACTTTCTGCATTCCCACCCCAAACTGGATAAAGTTTTAATCGGTTTTATTCTATTTACTGTTCTCGTTGAGGTATCGATTAAACCATTGAAAGTTACAACTGTGGAGTTTAGTTTGTGTAACTTTACGTATTCTACAAAATAAAATCTAACAGATTAAATGCATTCTACAGAACGATCAGCGCGTTGCCTCAAGGAGCAAAGAATATATGCGCTTATCTAGACCAAAGTTCTAGGGGAGAAGCTCAAGGATTCAAAACTACAGTCGGAATCTCAATTAGGTAAGGAAATATATCATTCACAATTTTAATGATATAGATCAAAACGATGAAAATAGGATAGAAACTACAATGGATCTTTGTGGTTTAATAACAAAAACATACCTAAAGTTTAAATAATTACACACACCTAAACTTCTAAAAATTAACGAGTCTATTTATAGATTTTCTAACTTTAGATGTATCACAGTAACTATTCAAACCCCATGGAGAACTTATGTAATGTTTATTTTTTCAACTTTGAGGGTTGTTTAAGTAACTATTCAGAAAGGATAGGATATTTCTGTAATGAGACCAAACTTTTTGGGACTCAATGTAATTATCCCTGTAAAACAGTTATACAAGCAGAAGCATGGCACAATTAGCATTTAGCAGCTTTTAACAATCATACTAGCATATTTTTTAATTGGCAAAAAAGGATTTTATTGAGGTAGTATAAGCGATACTCCTCAATATCAACAAGTACAGTACAAAGGGGAAGTAGACCATTCCGCGAAAGCATAAGTAAAAGCTTTTGATTTAGCTTTGATCCAACACCAAGTTTGAACTCTAATCAACTCGACCCCGTCTTGCACAACCACTTTGCTGCCATTAAAAACAATCTGGTTTCTAAATGTCCAAATAATCCAAGCAGTGAACATCACCAGAGAAATCGTGATTCTTCTTTGATTTTCTTTTTCTGAACAGACCAATAAATTGCAGGAGGTGTCATTTAACATTCCCATTGAGCACAGATTCATAACCCAACCAACGAAGAATACTCATCCAAACTTGATAGGAGAATGAACATCTACAGAACAAATGATCAGAATCCTCTTCACCTTGATTACATAACTGACAGTTCAGATTCCCACGATTCAAATTAATCCCTCTTCGAGCAAGATTGCACATTGATGGTATTCTATCTTGAATTAATCTCCAGGTAAATGCTTTAATCTTGAGTGGTGCATCCACATCCCAACAGATATTAAAAATACAATCATGTGAAACACTATAATCCATTGCAAGGATTTTATATGCTGATCTGGTTGAAAACAGTCATACTAGCATAAATCTTACCAATCAACCAAAATGCATTTGTTCCAAGTTCCACCACATGTTCTTGAAACCCCACAACAAACTCACAAAATTATATATATTTTTTTTCATATGTATATTTAAAATATAGGATTTGAGATCAAACAGTGTTGATACAAGATCCTGATATCCAAATGTAGTTAAAAACCATTAACTTTCAAAAATCTTGCAGAATAAATTATGTGTAATAACCAAATTTAGCACACAAGAAAAACATGATTTACTTTGAAAATCAGACACCATCAAGGTCTCCTAGTTTAGAGCTCAAGCCATTATCCGCATCAGCTAATGCATGATCTTCTTCATCAGCCTTCTTCCTGGAAGTTCCAGCTTCAGCAACATCGACTTTCAGGTCGGGATTTGGAGCACCAGGTGGTGAAATTCCATCGCCATTGCTTGCTTCCTTTCGGTTGTAAATTCCATCACTCGTGAAAATCGAGATAAGCACAAGGTCGTTTACGTGCAAGCTTAGGAAGCTTTAATAGGACACTTTGAGTATTATGTATGTTTTTATGATTTTACGTGCCTTCAAGGATCATTGTTTAAAGGTTTTGTCTACTCTAATTTTAGGATGTGACTGTGATACACTAAGTGAAAGTTTGAAAGTACTCCCACTTTCATGATGCATAATATTCTAGCTCTTGCTCAAGATATGTATTATTATTTTTATTAAAATAAATGGGGACTTGATTTTTAATAAAAACAAGGGTTAATTGCAGCAAACCCACCAACCTATGGGGTCTGTAGCACTTTGTCCCCTAACCTATGAACATGTGCAAAATGCCCCCCAACCTATTGATTTTTGTGCGATTTTCCCCCTGAGTCGTTAATCAACTGTTCATTTTGGACACGTGTCTAAGTTTTTGTCCGTCAGATTTGACATCAGGGGGCAAATCGCACAAAACTCAATAGGTTGGGGGGAATTTTGCACATTCTCATATGTTAGGGGGTAAAGTGCAACAGACTCTATAGATTGGGGGGTTTGCTGCAATTAGCCCTAAAAACAATAAAAAATAAGACACAATGGTGAACAAGAGTTTATTACATCAATAGCATTCCATTAAAGAAAAATATTGATTGCTACAATTATAAACCGTTGGTATGCCATTCTAATTGTTGGAGTATTACTTCAATTTCAGTTTCATTCTCCACTTTCATGTGTAACGGATATATGTTAAACGTATCAATTCGTGCACCATCAATTTTTCACATTATAATACTTGTATATAAATAAGTGGTGTTTTGTGTGGGTGAAAAAGAAACATGAGATAGAAGAGAAAAAAAAGAAGAATTATTCTTCGTGTTTTTTGTATAAAATTATACTATATTCCGTACCTAAAAAAAACAAGAGCAAAGTGTCCGGTCAGAGCTTCGTTTCTTTCTAAGATGCAGTTATAAAAGAAACACAACATTGAGAATTAGGCTATTGTATCCTGGAGGCAAGGCGCAAGTGGTAAACCCTAATGCATATGCTTCATCGTGAACTAGGGGTACGAAATTGTCTTGAAGAGAGCAAGACCTAGTCTCGCCTCAACCATTGGAGAATTGAGGTAACATCTTCTCTATGTTCATTCAGTTAATTATTATTTGTTTCTCTTATCATTTGTGATTTTTGTGAACAGAGGAACAACAGAAGATGATAAAATTACAAAACCAACGCTTCAGAAAAATACTTATTTCCGAAAAAACCAAAAACACCCTAAAACCATTATCCTTTTCTTTTTTAAAGTAAAGCAAAAGGATATTTTTCTGAAAAGAAAATAAAACTGAAAAAACCTTTTCTTCAGTTTGCTAATATCAATTCAACATGCATCAACAAAGTAAAATTATAATAAAAAAAAATATTTCTAGTACTGATTAATATGCCCAAAAGTCTATGCGCGGTGTAAAAAACGACTTGCTCTTTTATTTATTTTTTTCCAAAAATCCGTTAGTTGATCAATGGGTGAACTATGTATTCTATCAAGAATTTAGGATAGCCAGTCAGTAGCTGCTATATATAGAGATGGTTGCAAGTTGCAACCAATACTTAGATGTCATGGATGAGTTAATTAATATGACATTTGAAAATATACATGATATAATTACTTAAACTATGAATCTGTGGCAAGGTAATGGTTCTTAGCATTATATGTGAGTCGCAAGACATTGGACAAGTATTTAGATTGGATTATTTGAAAGATATTAATTGAGTTCACTGAATTATCCCCACATGAGAGTTAATATGAAACTATAAATATCACTCTAGAAGAATGAAAATAAAAAATAGTACATTAAAATTATTTACGTCCTCGAAACTTGAGTGAAAATTATTTTACATTAAATGCATTTGTCACATCTTAACTTATGTTCAAGATGTAGTACATTAAAACATGCTTTGACGCTTCTTTCTATCTTCTTTTTATTTTTCTTTTGATATTCGATATATCGCCATTTCATGGGTAGTTTAACATGAAAAGATATAGCAGTTTAGATAACAACAAGGCAAAACTTAAGAAAGAAAAGTTTTTGAACGCGCTTATTGCATAAAATTTTATTATTGATGGCGTATACGACCTATTGGGCCACACACTACTGTAACTTCCTATCAAACATCCCCCCTCCCCTCAACTCCCCCTCTTCGGCAAACTAGAAGGAACCCTTCGCGAGGTACCACGTGTCTAACACACTCCCTACTCTATCTAAATGATTACTACCCTTGGCGTTACATGCAATACACTTGTAAAAACTGCTCCAACATATGTTCAGTAACAACTAGGAGACAAAACTATAAATATGTTAAATAATCACAGCAAAGGCAGAGCTCAACTATCAAGAAGAATGCTGGGAAGCAATACAAACAGGGGCAGATCCAGGGTTTTAGTTTACCCCGGGCTACTAAAGAGTTAAGTATTAAATAAAATTATATTAAAAAACCATAAATGAAAATATATTAAGTAGAATGAGAAATACCCACGTCCGATACAAAATACTAAAGAGCTACATACCATGAAAAAAATTAAAAAAACGTCTAAGATTTTTTTTCAGAATTTATAAACAACATTGGGTCTAATTTCCCACTCCTTTCCAAAGCTCTTGCGTCAAAATTTTTAGAGATTTCGTTAAAGTTCTCACTTTTTTACTTTCTACATTCTAATCTTGACAAAATAAGAATCTAAAAAGTACAAATCAAGAGCATTTTGGTGTCTATTTTGTTAAAATAATTAACATAGTAAATCTAAGAACAAATACAAATTTACAACAACGAATACCAATCCAAAATATGCATATTTTGAAAGTCCTTTTTACCTAAGATTGAGAACAAAGATTAGGGATTTAGACTCCTTAGGCATTCTTCTATTCTCCTTAGATCTTTCTCGTTGCACGTGGTTGTTCTACTGTTCTAAATGGTGCAGATTCTTCTTCTTTTTATTTCAATGGATTTTGTATTTATATAATGGAGATTGTGGGCTAGAACTAATTCAATTAGATCATGAGATGAATTATTTATGTGGCCCATTTGTTTTATGTATATATGTGTGGGCTAAAATCTTATTTTTATGTGACTAAAATATACATACATAATTGCACACCAAAAATTTACCCTGGACTACAGCCCAAGCTAGCCTTTGGCTTGGGTCCGCCCCTGAATACAAATGTCTACTAGCACTTCGTAGTGAAAAGACCAAACAACACGGCAAAACAACCTCAGAGAGAAACTTCCACTCTCCAAATAAGAATTGACCAATACGAGATCCATTTTTACTACAATGCCTGACCAACTTGGTTTGGTTTGGTCCGTTCCTGATATGCGTTTCGACATAAGGTTAAAAGTGGAGGGCTAAATCAAAACAATGTGATTCAACGGATTTAACCTCGTAATAGAAATTTATAATATAGTAACTGTAGACATTAGAATTTTTGGTATTATCTTTGATCTTATCTTCATACTAGCCACATAGCCTAACTAATTGGACCACATCACATTTAACCACTTTTTTTTCATTCAGATATGTGGAGTCATTATAAAAAAATATAGGATATCAACCTAAACCATGACAAATTTTTGTAAAGTAATATAGTCTTTATTTGTTAGAAAAATATGTGTGCAAGTAACACGGAAGCGCTTTATCCCAAAAAAATTCTTGATCATCTAAGTGGGTATGAGAGAATATGATGCTATGATGCACAAGTACTCTTAAAAATTACGGAATACAGTGTCAGATACTCTTAGGACTTGTGTCTGACACACGATGTGGCATCACCATAAACAAAATAAAAAGAAAAACTAGAACAGGGAGTCAGACACGCCGTGACACGCTAGAAGGGCATTTTGGATAAGTTTCAGACACTTTTGGGTTCAAAATTTTGTTTTCGATAGTCTAGTGGTCAAAACTTATTTTTCTTAAAAGGACAAATATGCATACAAAATTTAGAAAATAGATGGGAAAAAATTTAAAGCTTTTATAAGTTAGAGATAACACTTAAATTAAAAAGCAAAGAAAAGAATTAATGTTCTATTTCTCTTTCTTCGCCCTTCATAACATAATGAAAGAACATTTCTATCATTTAACGAATGTTTCTTCAAATATTAAAATATCTAAATTTGTTTCAACAATTTATACTTAGATTAAATAGTTTCTACCATTTCTCGGCAGTTACATCTTATCTTAGTAATTTTTTATTCAAGGCATCAAATTTTTTTTTACGGAAATATCTAATTATTATGTAACTCTTTTTGACCATTAACCAAGCAACTTTCTTTTTTTTTTTTTTTTTTTTTTTTTTTTTTTCTGAACATGCCAAGCCGCTTTTTATTGCTATAGTATGCATCGTTTTCCGGTGATCAAGATCTAGATGTACAATATTAGGGAGTAGGGCCTGTAGCAAAAATATGCAAATATTTGAACCTTACCATAGTCATCGAGAATTAATAATGTGACACAAATGTACCATAATTAATGGATATTTCTATTGAATGATTGATAAAATATAAAATGGGGTATCGCTATATGTGTAATTATTAGTTATATTATATAACATAATAAGCTCATTAAAAATTATGTTTTTCGACTTTAAAAATATCTTAAGTAAATGATGGCCACCGTTGGATGCAACACACACTATTTGGTGATGGTGATGGTGATGGTGATGCAAAATTACATAAGTATCCTTACAAGTCGTTGGTAACCCTAAATAATTTCTATATATATATGGGGCAAGCAATCAAACAATCAACACAGCGTATGTGCCGACCGCACACTTTTTTCCCCGAGTCTTTCACTCTACTCGCCTAACTCTCTTCATCTTTAACAAAAAATTTATGAACAAAGTCATGCTTTCCTACATGGATCTCGTCTATCCTCTATCATTTGCAGCCATGGAGTGCAGGACCACGTTTCAGATGGTAAGTCTTTGTCTCTTTGTTTTAGATGTTATTGTTTCTAAACTTCAAGATAAATTTCTGATGTAGCTCTTGTTTGTACTTGAGTAGTGGTACACATTTTAGATTAGAAATAATTGTGGAAAACCCCCAATCTATGGGTGCTTTTTCATTGTGCCCCCTAACCTATGAAAATATGCAATTTGCCCCCAACCTATTGACTTTTGTGTATTTTTTCCTTGAATCGTTGATCAACCGTTCATTTTGGACACGTGTCTAAGTTTATGTCCGTTAGATTTGGCATTAGGGGGCAAATTGCACAAAAATCAATAGGTTGTGGGGCAAATTGCACATTTTCATAGGTTAGGGGGCACAATGCAAAATCACCCATAGATTGGGGGGTTTGCCGCAATTTACCCTTTAGATTATTAAATTAAACTTATGAAATAAATATATGATTTTTTTATTTGTGTTTTGCGAAAGGAGTGGAATTATTTATCTGGACTTCTCTCACTGTCAACTGAGTAGTGGGTTGTCGATAAGATTGGTAAATCAAGGAATCGTCAGAGTAGAAAAGAATCTGTAAAGGCAAGACTTTTGAAAGGTATGCTTCTCATTCTTAGAATGCAATGTTGATTAATGAGGTCTCGTGATATCATGGATGTCCTAATGTATGTTTTCTACATAGTTTAATTGGTAACTTAGCATGTCTTAGATCTAAATTTGTTTGGAGTTAAGATTGTTTCCTAAGGAATGTAGCCTGTGATGCAGAGTTTGAGTGATGGTTCTCCCCATCACAACTTCTTGTGCGCAGAACTTCTGCAATGCACGCTTAGAGGATGCCTTTGCTCGTCAATATTTTCTAAAAGAGAGGACATGAGGAGGGCGTACACTGCGAGCGCACAAGAATGTTATGCAATATTCAACTTGCAATACTGATATATCTGATATCCTTCAGAATCCACAGGTATTTTTCATCCTTTTTGTCGCTCTGTAAAGTATTGCCATAACTTCTTGCGTTGTATGATCAATGTTTATTTAACTAGTTTCGTGTCACATATCCTTTTAACGGCCATATAGTTACCGAGTCCCTGCCTGCATTATAAACTGCTATTATCCCCTTTACAATTTATAGATTGTGAGAGATTCATCAGGCAGAAAGGAGTTTAAAGGAAAATAAGATTCTTAGACATGATCTTGCGTTAAGGTTAACATGGAATTGATGGATGGTGTTTTGTGGATCCACATTTGTGTTAGTGTTACATAATTTTTTCTATATTTCGTTCCAGACGTGCTGCTTGGCATTTCTTCTAGGACAGCATTTTTTTGTTTATGTTAATTTTTTTTTTCTATGTAAAATCCGTTAAAATAGTAGATGTCTTGTGTTGGAGAAAATCTTATTTCACTAAATTATAATTTATGGAAACACTGATTTTTTTTTTTTTTTTTTGAAAACTGATGGGATTAATTGTTTAGCATGCAGTCTACTCGACGATTAATGTAGAGCTTGTCTGTACAACGGTTCTGATCATTTGTTTCTCTAGTTATTTTGCTAAAATATTGAAAAACTTGTTCTCGTCAACTGAACTATGACTTGTTGTTCTGTGAATTAAATTTTATAGGAAATAGAAATAAATAATCTCTATCAGTGTGGAAAAAAATGAACACGCTCTGGAGGTTATATCGTTATTTTATTTCCTTTCTTCGTGTTTCAGACACCATGCGGCCACAACTTCTGTTGGCAATGCTTTCAAAGTATTCCGTGGGTGATGACAAGGAAGAGTTGTCCCATTTGCTGCCGAGCGATTCCATCCAAGATGTCGAGGGAGCCTAGAATAAATTGCGCTATTGCAAAGGCTATTCGAATGGCCAAGTCTTCTCACTCAGATCCTTCCAAAGGTGCTCCAAATGACAACCATTTTGTTCACGACCAAGATCGTCCTGACAAAGCATTTACGACTGAGAGAGCTAAAAAGGGCGGGTATGGCTAATGCTAAGAGTAGGATGATCCTCGTCACAGTTCGTTTGTGTCATTTTGGTCCAATTCCGACAGAAAATGATCCAATAAGAAACCAATGTATTTTGGTGGGAGAAACCTGGGCAACAGACTGTGCCCCAAGTGCTGCCCGTCCATTAATGCCCCCGACAGGGTTAAAGTGAGCACCCCACTGCCTGGATTCCTGCCTATTTTTCCAGGTTTCTCCCACCAAAATTCCTTGGTTTCTTATGGGATCATTCCCTGCCGGAATTGGAGCGAAATGATCCAAAGGAACTGTCACGAGGATCCTCCAACTCTTAGCATTACCTTTACCCACCCTTTTAGCTCTCTTAGTCGTAAATGCTTTGTCTGGACGATCCTGATCGTGAACAAAATGGTTGCCAATTGGAACACCTTGGGAAGAATTTGATCGAGCATGCTTGGCCATTCGAATAGCCTTTACAATAGCGCAATTTATTCTAGGCTCCCTCGACATCTCGGATGGAATCTCGCGGCAGCAAATGGGACAACTCTTCCCTGTCATCACCCACGGAATACTTTGAAAGCATTGCAAACAGAAGTTGTGGCTGCATGGTGTGTGAAACAAGAAAAAGGAAATAAAATTTGATAAAACCTCCAGAGCGTGTTTATTTTTTTCCCACACTGATAGTTGACACAAACAAGTTTTTCAATATTTTAGCAGAATGCAAGAAATTACATAAGTAGGAAAAGAAATGATCAGAGACGTTGTACATGCAAGCTTTACAATCGTCGAGCAGACTACATATAAAACAATTTATCCATCAATTTCGAAAAATAATAGTAAAATCCATGTTTCCAAACTCAAAATTTAGTGAAATAACATATTCTCCAACACAAGACATCATCTACTTTAACGGATTTTACACAAAATAAATTAATAATTTAAAAACAAAAAGAAAAAGTATTGTCCTGCAAGAAATTCCTAGCAGCACCTCAAAGTCTGAAAAGAAATCAGAAAACATTATGTAACACTAAAACAAATGTGAATACACAAAATCACATATATCCATCAACTCCTTTTTAATTTGAGCAAAAAACCATGTCTAGGAATCTTGTTCCCTTTAAACACGTTTCTGAGTGATGAATCTCTCAATATGTAAAAATAGTAAGGGCGATAATAGCAGTGCATCATTCTGGACTTGGTAATTATGTAGCCGTTAAAAGGATACGCGATACAACAAATAGCTAAATAAACATTGAGCATACATCACAGGAAGTAACGGCAATAATTTTGGAGGGACAAAAAGGATGAAAAATACCCGTGGATTCTGAAGGATGTTAGATATATCTATATTGCAAGATGGACATTGCATAACATTCTTCTGCACTCGCAGTGTCCGCCCTCCTCCTGTCCTGTCTTTTAGAAAAGATTGACCAGCAAAGGCATCCTCTAAGCATGCCTTGCAGAAGTTATGCGCACAAGGAGTTGTGACGGGATGAACCATCTCTTTTTGACAGAGGCAACAGTCAAAGTCTGCATCACAGGTTACCTTCCTCAAGAAAACAATCTTAACTCAAAACATATTTAGATCTAAGACATGCTAAGTTGCCAGTTGAACTTTGTAGAAGACATACATTAGGACATCCATAATTTTTGCGAAACCTCATTAATAAGCATTGCATTCTAAGAATGAGAAGTATACCTTTAAAAGGTATTGCCTTTACAAATAATAATGTGCTCAGACGATTCCTTGATCTACCGATCCTATCAACAACCCAATGATCAGTAGTTGCTTTTGGGAGAAATTTACATTTTTGGTGCCTTAACTTGGCACAAGTTCTTTTTTGGTGCCTTAACTTGGCACGCCACGATTTTGGTGCCTTAACTTGGTTTTTTTTTTCGATTTTAGTCCCCCGGCGGCTACAATTTCAAATACTCGCCGGAAAATGCCACGCTGGCTGAAATTTGGGGATTTTGACCAGGTCAAAATCCACCTCAGCACAATTTCCTACGTGGCATGCCACGTCGAAATGTTTTGTAAAAAAAAAGAGGAAAAAACCAAATCGCTGAAAAAAACAAAACAAAAAAAAAGAACTGCTGCGATTTACAAAATCGCTGAATAGCAATTAACAAACGGTAAAAAACAAACAAAAAAAGAGAAACCAAATCACACACAAACGATCTTTCTTCCCCAAAATCAATCCCTCTATGAACCCTAATTTTTTTCTTTCAAGCCATCAACAAATCGCTGAGGCGTTCGATTCCGGAGAGAAAATCATCATCAACACACGCACACGGTGAGAAAATCACACACAGAACCCTAAATTTAGCAATTTGATACGTTTTGGTGTCTCTCGATTTTGGGTTTAGCGATTTGAAAATCGCTGAAGCGATTTTGTATTTTCTTTTTTTTTTTTTTTTTTTTTTTTTAAGATTGGCCGCCCTTCAATTCAGCGATTTGGTTTTTTCTTTTTTTTTAAATTTCGACGTGGCATGCCACGTAGGAAATTGTGCGGAGGTGGATTTTGACCGGGTCAAAATCCCCAAATTTCAACCAGCGTGGCATTTTCCGGCGAGTATTTGAAATTGCCGCCGCCGGGGGACTAAAATCGAAAAAAAAACCAAGTTAAGGCACCAAAATCGTGGCGTGCCAAGTTAAGGCACCAAAAAAGAACTTGTGCCAACTTAAGGCACCAAAAATGTAAATTTCTCTTGCTTTTGGACTTTCTGGTGGAGGTTTTTTCCACGTCCAGCGACCTTGTTCCTCCTGAAGATTATAGATATATAACTCATGTTATCAATAAGAAGAACATAAAAACAGTTACAATTTCCCAAAGATGCATGTATTTCCACGCACTCCATGAAAAAAAAAAAAAAAAACCTACGAACAATTCCGTCAACTTTTTGTTTTTGGATTTTTTTTTGAAAGACTTTTTTTTACTAGTTTGCCTCTTACTCGTATAGGAATAAAACAAGAAATGGGAATTAGTCCCCAATTCTATTATTTTGCAGCAGTGGTATTTATTAGTCTTGCGAAAGTCCACAATTCTAATCTATTTATTGCAAGAACTTGCAAAAATGATCATTTATCTTTAATATTAACAATTTATATTAGTTTAGCAATCATCACATAAGCAATTCTTTAAACTTTTCTCTTTACTCGTGAAGTGATTTTTGAAATGAAGCTAAGATAAGATAATTCGATGATTGCTTGCATAAAAAGTTGAAACAGACAATAACCCAAAAACTGGAATTGATGATAAAAATGATGTAAATTACCAAAAATAAAAAATAAATTACTATAACCACTATTAAGAAAGAATACGGACAAAAAGTGTAGACTACGCTAAACATGAGTGAGTAAAAATGTCAAGTTGTTATTCAGATTTACTAAGTTCTATAATTTAGTTCAAAATGTTTGACAGTGAGATAAGACCATATCAATAATTCCACTCCTTTCGCAAAAATGCGATTAAAATGATTACATGCTTATTTTATATATTTTAATTTAATAATCTAAAACGTCTAACAATACTCAAGTTCACACAAGAGTTCATAAGAAATTTATCTTGAATTTTAGAAACAATATAACGTAAGGAACATCTAAACCAAAGAGAAGAAAACTTACCATCTGAAACTGGTCCTGGACTCCATGGCTGCAAATGACAGAGAATGGACGGAATCCATGTACGAAAGCATGCAGTGTGTTGAGAACTTTTTGTTCGCTTGCCCCGTTTATATATAAATTAATCAGGGCTAGCAACAACTCATAAGGTTTGTTAGGATCAAAGATCCTAATTGTGTTCTAATTCGAGTTTAGAACAAACTCCTAAGGATTGAAGATGAGAAGAGAGACTTTTAAAACTAAAAGACAATTTTATTTTCTTCTTACTAATTCCACAACGTACAATACATAATTATATAATACATTGGATAACATCAAATAAAGTGATAACGACCCACTACTACAATAACTGCATTACAGATAATTATAATATAATTATAAATAACTATTACACATTATTTTCACACATATACTTAATAATAATAATAATTAGACTCGTATCAATATTTATGTAATTTCGCATCAACATCACCTAGTAGTGCGCATTGCATCTGATGATAACCATTTACTTATTTTATATATTTATAAAGTCGCAAAGCACAGAGGCGCCCCCCCCCCCCAAAGTCCAGCCCCACCCGTTTACATATTGCCTTATATTAAATATTAATATACTATAGTATGTATTATGACATATTACTATAGTACATATATATATATATATATATAAAGTTAAACAAGAGTCCACACTATTTTGAAAGTTTAGTTTAATTTCATACCCAACTCTTTTGTCTTCTTTATTTTGTAACTTATTAAATTTCTTAATTTTGTAATAACTTATTTGTAACTTGGTATACTACGTACCAAAATCTATGTAAGATTCTTCTTATTTTTCGATGTAGAAAATAAAATAATGATAGATATCTAATACAACATTTGAGTGCCTATAACTTATTTTAGGATAATTTAATTTATTTATGGACATTTTCGCGATGAAACATGTATTTTTTTTAATAAAATAATTTGTGTGGACAAAATTATGGACAAAACTAAAGATATTTTTTTAAATATTGCATTAAAATAATACACATTAAGAAAGAAATTACTTAATGACTTTGATATAAATATTATAGTTATAATATAATATTTTCTTGATTACAACATAATATAAATGTCTACGTTTACATAAATAAAAAAAAGTTTACTTTATTTTAGAGTTAATTTCATAATTTTTAGATATTAAATGTCTAACTCTTGAGATAGTTATGTTCTTAATATAATATTTAATATTTAAATTTCTTTATAAAAAGAGTATCCATATTTGCAAAAAAAAAAAAAAATCTCACAAATTTCGTGCCCCATAAACCAAATTCCTCTCCGCCCCTGGCAAAGCATAACTCTCAAATAGCTTGTTATGTTCTTTTAATGTAAATGATAATTATATATATATATATATATATATATCATTATGCCCCATGTTATATTTTATCAACCTTTCAATAGAAAAATCCAAACATATACTTAGAAACCTAAATAATTGAAAGCAATATATGTTGCTATAAGAAATCGCATTGGAGATAATCTGTGTTGTAGTTTCATAAGATCTCCGTCAAAAGGACTGCTACTACATTCGACATTGTTCGTGACCAAAATATGGAATCGATAGCTCATGTTATGTTTTATCAATAGTCTTCACTCTTCACTATAAATTCCAAACATAAATTAAGAAACATAAATAAGTCAAGCAATGTTATAAGAACTTGTAATTGTGATAAAATATGTGGTTGTTTCGTAAAATCTTAAATTATAGGGATTGCTTCTAACACGAAATAGTTCGCGACCATAATATGGAGGATCAGATGACATTTTTCTATCAAATCTAACCAGTCTAGCTTTAGAGGCCATTGATTAAGTATGGTACATAAGGTTTAGTTGTGTATGATATGAATATGTGTGAACACACTATTATTTCTCAATGACTATGGTATCGCCTATTTTCACATTTTTCGCTATAAGCCCCACTCCCCAATATGATACATCCAGATCTCGAACACCACACAACGATGCCTATTATAGCAATGAAAGTGTCTTGGCATGTTCAAAAAAAAAAAAAAAAAAAAAAAAAAAAAAAATAAAAGAAAGAAGAAGAAAAGAAAGTGGCTTGGTTAATGGTCAAAAATGAACATTGTTAGGACCATGTGAATATCCTATGATTTGTTTATCTTGATATTGTCCGTATTATGTTTTTCTATTTAATTAGAAGTGATTTAGTCTTTTAATTATTTGTTGATCTGTGTTATTATTTTAATAGAGTTTAATTTGTTTAGCATGATATGATTTTTCTGTTAAGAGTTTTATTTTTAATATTTTATTAGAATATAAGGTTGAGGAAATATATTATTGATTATAGTTGACTTTCTAAATTACCTTATGATTTTTCTAAAGCATGTTGATTGGATAATCCTATGGAAAAATTATGTGGATCTTTGTAATGTAAGAAAGTTATGCTATGGAAATTTTCTTATTTTCCGTAATTAAATTTAACTATAATATATTCGTGGAAAGAATTATTTATCCTGAAAAGGATAATTTAATCTTTTAAAAATGCAAATTTTGGCCACTAACTTTTCGGGACGTGAACTTGCCCTATATGTATCGCTTTTCGCTACAATTTATGCTCAGGCTCCAGGGCTTTTGGCTGACTTGTATTCATACGTGTGTAGTTGCAATGCATGTGGCAGAAGTGCATCTGACGTGTAAAATGTATCAAAAGTTTTAATCTCGCGGTTTTATTCTATTTACTGTTCTTTGAAACATTTAAAGATATATATAGCTATGTAGTTTAGTTTGTGTAACTTTTCGTATTCTGCGACGTAAAATCTAACAGATCTAATGCAATTTGCAGGACGATCAGTGTGTTGCCTCAAGGAGCAAAGAATATATGCGCTGATCTAGACCAAAGTTCTAGGGGAGAAGCTCATGGATCCAAAACTCTAGTCGGAATCTCAATTAGGTAAGTAAATAATGTATCATTCACAGTTTTAATGATATAGATCAAAACCATGAAAATAGGATAAAAACAACAATGGATTTTTAAGGTTTAATAACAAAAACATACCTAAAGTTTAAATAATTAACACACCTAAAATTCTAAAACATAACGAGTCTATTTATAGATTTTCAAACTTTAGAGGTATCTACGTAACTATTCAAATCCCATGGAGAACTTATGTAATGTTTTTTTTTTTTTGGTAAAATGCATTAAACATCCCAACCTATACATCTTTTTACAAGTTGCCATCTAACCTTTTTTTTACAACTAACCCCCCAACCTAATAAAAATGTGCGAAGAGCCCCCTAAAGTGAAATCCAACGGACAGAACTGCAAAAACGTGGCCAAATTCAACGGTTGGATTTGGGTTCAAGGGGCAGTTTGCACATTTTTCAATAAGTTTAATTGAAAAACAATACGTTAGGTGGTAACTTGTAAAAGAGGTAGGTTGGGGGGTTTAATGGGATTTACCTCTATTTTTTAAACTTTAAGGCTGTATAAGTAACTATTGAAAAAGGATAGGATATATCTGTAATGAGACCAAACTTCTGGGGACTCAATGTAATTATCCCTGTAAATCAGTTATACAAGCAGAAGCATAGCACAATTAGCATTTAGCAGCATTTAACAGTCATACTAGCATAAATGTTAGCAATCAACCAAAATGTATTTGTTCCAAGTTCCACCACATGTTCTTGAAACAAAATTATATTTTTTATCTTTCATATGTATATTTCGAAATATCGGATTTGAGATCAAACAATGCTGATACAAGATCCTGATATCCAAATGTAGTTGAAAACCATTAAATAACTTTCAAAAATCTAGCAGAATAAAATATCTGGAATAACCAGATTTAGCCCACAAGAAAAACATAATTTACATTGAAAATCAGACACCATCAAGGTGTCCTAATATAGAGCTCAAGCCATTATCTGCATCAGCTAATGCATGATCTTCTTCATCAGCCTTCTTCCTGGAAGTTCCAGCATCAGCAGCATCGACTTTCAGGTCGGGATTTGGAGCACCAGGTGGTGAAATTCCATCGCCATTGCTTGCTTCCTTTCGGTTGTAAACTCGTTCAGGTTCCATAGCAGCAATCTTCAGTATTTCAGTTGTAATGCCACATATTACCTTATCTTCAGCAACAACATTGTCATCTGTGATGTCAGACTCTTTAGACAAGTCTTTATCCACACTTTCTTCATTAGCATTTTCACTGAATTGACACCTTCCCCGTCTGCATGGTCATTAATTACTCCATTTGGTTCTGTAGTGATTCAATCACATCCACCAACTGACTGTTAACGTGAGCACACAATCATTTCTAGTGAGTAACAGTTTTCTAATTTAACATAGCATCTGAGAATCTTAATTTCCTTTCTAAATACGTTTTGACCAATGAATCGAACATAATGCAGGAATAGTAAAGGTGATAATCGCTGCAATTTATGCTCAGGCTCCGAACGGGCTTTTGGCTGACTTGTGTTCCTACGTGTGTAGCTGCAATGCATGCGGCAGAAGTGTATCCGACGTGTAAAATGTACCAAAAGTTTTAATTGGGCGGTTTTAGTCTATTGTTGTTCTTGTTCTCTGAAACATTAAAAGATACAGCTATGTAGTTTAGTTTGTGTAACTTTTCGTATTCTGCGACGTAAAATCTAACAGATTAAATGCAATTTGCAGGAAGATCAGTGTGTTGCCTCGAGGAGCAAAGAATATATGCGCTGATCTAGACCAAAGTTCTAGGGGAGAAGCTCAAGGATCCAAAACCCTAGTCGGAATCTCAATTAGGTAAGGAAATATATCATTCACAGTTTTATGATATAGATCAAAACGATGAAAATAGGATAGAGACAACAATGGATCTTTAAGGTTTGATAACAAAAACATACCTAAAGTTTAAATAATTAACACACACCTAAAATTCTCAAAAATAACGAGTCTATTTATAGATTTTCAAACTTTAGAGGTATCTACGTAACTATTCAAACCCATGGAGAACTTATGTAATGTTTTATTTTTTGGTAAAATGCATGAAACCTCCCAATCTATACCTCTTTTTACAAGTTGTCACCTAACCTTTTTTTTACAACTAACCCCCCAACCTATTGAAAAATGTGCAAAGTGCGAAATCCAACGGACAGAAATGCAAAAACGTGGCCAAATTCAACGGCTGGATTTGGGTTCAAGGGGCAGTTCGCAAATTTTTCAATAAGTTTCATTGAAAATCAATACGTTAGGTGGAAACTTGTAAAAGAGGGTATAGGTTGGGGGGTTTAATGGGATTTACCCCTATTTTTTAAACTTTAAGGGCTGTTTAAGTAACTATTCAAATTAAAAGGATATGATATTTCTGTAATGAGACCAAACTTCTGGGGACTCAATGTAATTATCCCTGTAAAACAGTTATACAAGCAGAAGCACAGCACAATTAGCATTTAGCAGCATTTAATAGTCATACTAGCATAAATCTTAGCAATCAACCAAAATGCATTTGTTCCAAGTTTCACCACATGTTCTTGAAACCCCACAACAAACTCACAAAATTATATTTTTTATTTTTCATATGTATATTTCAAAATATAGGATTTGAGACCAAACATAGCTGATACAAACACCAGCATCCTGATATCCAAATGTAGTTAAAAACCATTAAATAACTTTCAAAAATCTAGCAGAATAAATTATCTGTAATAACCAAATTTAGCCCACAAGAAAAACATGATTTACTTTGAAAATCAGACACCATCAAGGTCTCCTAGTTTAGAGCTCAAGCCATTACCCGCATCAGCTAATGCATGATCTTCTTCATCAGCCTTCTTCCTGGAAGTTCCAGCTTCAGCAGCATCGACTTTCAGGTCGTGATTAGGAGCACCAGGTGGTGAAATTCCATCGCCATTGCTTGCTTCCTTTCGGTTGTAAACTCGTTCAGGTTCCATAGCAGCAATCTTCAGTATTTCAGTCGTAATGCCACATATTACCTTATCTTCAGCAACAACATTGTCATCTGTGATGTCAGACTCTTTAGACAAGTCTTTATCCACACTTTCTTCATTAGCATCTTCACTGAATTTGACACCTTCCCCGTCTGCATGGTCATTAATTTCTCCATTTGGTTCTGTAGTGATTCAATCACATCCGAACTCTCTGTTAACGTGAGCACACAACCATTTTTAGTAACAGTTTTCGAATTGAACATAGAATATAAGAAATAGTGAGAATCTTAATTTCCTATTTAAATACGTTTTGAGTTTTGACCAATGAATCGATCATAATGCAGGAATAGTAAAGGTGATAATCGCTGTGCAAAAAAAATCCAGGGAGTTGGTAATTATGTGGCCGTTAAAAGGATGAACAACAAAGAAACTAGTTCAACGAACATTGAGCCTATACCCCAAGAGCTAATGGAAATACTCAGAGGAGCACGCAACAACAAAAAGGATGAAAAATACTCTATGCACATGTGGATTGTGATCAGTTTCGCAAGTTGGACATTGCATACAATTCTTCTACACACGCGGTTGCCTCCCTCCACGTGTCCTCTCTTCAAACAAATATTTGCCAGCAAGGCACCCTCTAAGCACAGAAGTATGTGCACAGAGAGTAGTGACGGGGAAAACCATCACTTCCCGACAGAGGCAGCAGCTAAATTCTGCACTACAGGTTACCGTACTCTGGAAAATAAACTCTAACTCAAGCATATTTACATCTAGGACTTGCTAAGTTGCTAGTTGAACTATGTAGAGGACATGCATTCTAAAGATGAGAAGCATACCTTTCAACAGCCTTGCCTATACAGAACGTTTCCTTGATTTTGCCAGTCTTATTGACAATAGCTGCTTTTCGACTTTCAGGTGCATGGAGGCTTATGTTTCCTTGATTTACCCATCTTATTGACAATTGCTGCTTTTCGACTTTCAGGTGGAGGTTACGTTTCCTTGATTTACCCATCTTATTGACAATATGATGCTTTTCGACTTTCAGGTGCATGGAGGCTTATGTTTCCTTGATTTACCCATCTTATTGACAATAGCTGCTTTTCAACTTTCAGGTGGAGGCTTTTTCCACATCCAGCGACCTTGTTCCTCCTGAAGATTTAAGATAACTTATGTTATCAATAAGGAGAAAATAAAGAGAGTTACAGTTTGTTAAAAATGCATGTAATTCCTACCCACTCCATAAAAGAACAAGAAGAAAATTGATGAAATTAACGAAATTTTAAACTCTAACTTATATATCTTAATCCAAAGCATCCCTATTTAATATCAAAACATACTATAAATGAATAATGGTGAAGTTAACCTAGTCATAATAAAGTTTCTCACATCATAATCCCATGCAGGATTCCCTTCTCTTTCTGTAATTTCAGTAGCATTCTCCAACTCCTCAACAAAAGGTAGAGGTCTTGGACGGTCACCATGATTCTCACTGCAGTAAGTAATATTAGACGTTAAAAGGGAAACATAACAAATATGTAGGAAGAGGTGGGATTTGAGGATAAGGTAATGACAAACAACTAACCTTGTCCATGGTGCAGGTTCGTTATCACAACGAATTAACAGAAAGCGGCAGACTAATTGTCCCTGTAGTAAGTTAACAAGAACGAAGTGAGACTATATAGTAAGGTAACAAGAATGGAGTGGGACTATATATATAGTAAGTAACAGATGCAACTGATAAGTTCTTCTCTTCGAAATTTTCCTACTTGTATTCCAGGCTTGCTCCAACACTTCTCGACCCGGTAAATTCCATCATAGCGTATACCTTCCTGAGGTGCATAGTAGGAGCATTTCTCCTTATGAGACCTGTCCACCAGAACAAAATTAGCATAGCAGTAAGCAACACAATTGAGAAGCACGGATAAGATGACGCAAACTTTTTAAGTCATAGATGGATTGACAATGGTTGCTCCAAGTTTATTAAATGGTTATTGGATATTAGATTCCACGATATTCACCAAGTTTTTAAGAGTTTGGTAATTTTGTCTCTTCACCATGTGTAGTATTTCAGGGCTGAAAGGAATCATAGCCGCCGGCATAAGCGTATAAATATGGAAAGAATGCATTAAATATGCAGACACTTAAGTGAATGGTCAAGATCCAAAATATACATTAACCAAAGTAATCAAATGTTTCCTAGGACAAATAAAATCATATCAAGATAAGTGTCTCACATGAAAAGCAAGCATGGAAAAATCATTTGAAATAAACATAACACGTGAAACTTGACATTCTAGAAAATTTATTTAACAATCATAAACTGCGTTCAAATGTCTGATAAACGACATGATTCAGAACTAGAAACTGTCCGATCAAAACTTCTCTTTTCTTATTATCAAGAGTTGAACTGAATAGACACTAGTTGGCAGGAAATTCCAATTGTCCCTGTCTTTACCATTTATAACAAAATCAGGAGAGCCACCTAAATAGAAAAAAATCTTATTACTCTACTTGCATAAGTATACCAGCTTACCTCACAACACGAACAGGATAACCTTCAAGGCAACTGACACGCAAGGCTTGATTAACTCCAGTAAATGTCTGGGCAAATGATTGTTTCCCAGCGCTGTCACGTCCACCACTGCAATTAGCAAGCAAGTAAAAATTATGCAATACGAACACCAAGATCGAGAGTAAACCAAGGAGGAACAAATCCAAAAACTAGCACGATTTCAAAACAAGTGACAATTTAGTGCGAGTAACAGTGTGTATGATCCTGACCCTCGACTGATTACTTACAAATCAAAATTTTATCATACCAAGGAAATTCGACATGCATTGGCATTAACTAAAAACTCGGGAGAGGAAGAGTTAAACAGGTACTCAATGATATTAGTTCCCACGCAAGGCTGATTGTAACAACTTCATATGTTCAGCTAATGTCTACTTTAATTTATTTCAACAAAACTTGGTGGAACACAAGAAAAGTAGTACTAGCTAGCTAGAATTACATAAAATTTACTAATCAAGGTCGTCGCAGTGAGTATACCTTCCTGTGTAGAGGAACCAGTCCCCGTGGTCCTCGTCATCTTCATAACCACCAGAAAGCGCAACAGACAGTGCCCCAAGTGCTGCCCGTCCATGAATGCCCCCGACAGGGTTAAAGTGAGCACCCCACTGCCTGGATTCCTGCCTATTTTCCCAGGTTTCTCCCACCAAAATTCCTTGGTTTCTTATGGGATCATTCTCTGCCAGAATTGGACCGAAATGATCCAAAGGAACTGTCACGAGGATCCTCCGACTCTTAGCATTACCCGTTTTAGCTCTCTTAGTCGTAAATGCTTTGTCTGGACAATCCTGATCGTGAACAAAATGGTTGCCGGTTGGAGCACCTTGGGAAGAATTTGATCGAGCATGCCTGGCCATTCGAATAGCCTTTGCAATAGCGCAATTTATTCTAGGCTCCCACTCGGAAGGAATCGGGCAGCAGCAAATGGTACAACTCTTCCCTGACATCACCCACGGAATACTTTGAAAGCATTGCAAACAGAAGTTGTGGCCGCATGGTGTCTGAAACAAGAAAAAGGAAATAAAATAATGATACAAGCCCCAGAGCTAATTCAAAATTGCTTCTTTTTTTCATATCACACTCATAAAAATCATTTATTTTTAGAAAAAATTATTCACAAAATAACAAGTCCGTCAATTACACACCAAAAAAAATAAAAAATGATCAGAAGCGTTGTATAAGCACATCGAGCAGACTACGTTATAACAAATGCACAAATTGAAACATATAGTCCATCAATTTTGAAAAGAAAAAACATTATTCTCCATAATTAAAATTCTTTGAAATAAGATTTTCTACACACACAAAAAAAAAAAAAAAAAAACGTATTTGAGAAGCACAAAAAAAAAAAAAAAAAAAAAAAAAGAAAACAAGAAAAACAAGACGTCCTTGAAGAAATGCCTAGTAGTAGCTGAAACGAAATAAAAGTAATTTTTGCTATCAAAATTGAAAATCAAGAAGCACAGATCCACACACACATTCTGGACATGATAAACATTTAAATCAAAGAAAGATCATAAAATAAAAAAAAAATATAAAGAAGAGAGCGATAAAACCATACAGTGACAGGCATATCGAGAGTTTGCATGCAAATAGAGCAGTTAAACTCCTCCCCCAAATTCTCGATGGCACGGCTCGTCTCCACCAGGCCACAGTGAGGGCAGTTCCACTGATCAGCGGCAGGGGTTTGGGAAGTGGTGGTGGTGAGGCAAATGGTGTGCCATTGTTCGTCACATGTGATGCACGTGAGAGTTTCCGATTTCGGCACCCTCCTTTTGCATTTCATGCAAATACCAAGGCAGCAAGGGAGGTCGGAAGTGGTCGCCATTGGATGAATAATAATGCTGTGAACAAATGGTCGCAACAAACACAGACAGTGGGTGAGTGAGTGAGTGAGAGTGAACTTTAGGCTGAGTGTGAGGTGTGTGTCTTTGATGTGTATAGAGTGCTAATATATATACAAGTACGGGCGGAGATTTAGGAGTACATTGGCAAATTACAAAATTAGTCCCTTCACTTTTAGAATAGTCGCGGAAAATGGTCGCTATTTATCTTGAATTAATTAATCAGCAATTTTTTATCGATTTTGTGCAATCGAAAAAATCCTAACATAAAAATTATTGGATAATAGAGTGCTAGAAATATGAAATGTACAAATAAACTAATTAAAGCTAAGATTGGAGAAAGAAAAATATTAAATTACTAATAATTAGATATAAATGACTGTATTCACAATTTTGAAAGAATAAGGAAAAACATTACGTACTGCCCTAAAATAATGGCTATTTTTGTAAGTTAAGAACTCTAAGGACGACTTTTGAGTCCATTATAAAATTGAAGGACTATAATCATAAATGATGGAACGACAGATAATCTTGAAATTGTGGTTTTTATTACAGTGAGAATTCTTTACTAAAAAGCTTGGATTTTGCGTGTGCTAGCTGTGACAAACATAAGTCTACTTCCCAAATAAAAAGAGTATGACATAATTCACTTCCTCACTAGAGACCTTAAGTTGATTCGCCTTTACTAAAATTGAGATAATAATAATGCACCAATTTTATTTCCAAAAAAGTCTTGAAACTTTATCGGAGACGATTTGATATATTTCTAAAAGGGTTTCGGGAATTTATTCATTCTGAAAGCAATTGGGTCAAAATAATGTTGATCTTTTATAACATATAACAACTCACCGTTGTTCATATAGGCTTTGAGCAATATTACTGGCTAGCATTACGACTTTATAAGACGACTTATCATAACGGTAAAAGAAATCGGACTTTAATTACATTGTGAAAATCATGTGATGCTTCATTGGATTTTAGGTAAACCGGATAGATTTTGTAATTTTTCTGCAACAACTGCATTTATTGTACACGAAAGCAATGCGCTAAACTATATAGTAAAAATTGGGTGGATATAACTTAATCGCCCATACACAAATGACAAAACTGTAAGACATATATATGAAAATAACCGTGATTAAAAAGATAATTCTACCTTTATTCAGATGATTTTCCTATAATATAGTTCAAGATGTTTACACAATGAGATATATAACTCCATAAAAATAAACTTTGTTCGCCAAAACGTAAATAAAATAATCAAATATTTATTTGATAATATTTTATATAATAATCTAAAATGTCTACCAATACTCAAGAACACACAAAAGTTTCACTCGAAATAACCTATCTTGAAATTAATTAGAAACAATGTAATGTAAGGAACATATAAAACAAAGAGATGAAGGCTTACAATCTGAAAAGTGGTCTTGCAGTCCATCGCTGCAAAATATAGAGGATGGACGGAATCCATATGGAGAAGGATGACATTCTGTGTGTATTGGTTTGTTCATAAAGTTTTTGTTAAAGATGAAGAGAATTACGCAAGTAGAGTGAACTGCGGAAAACAATGTTTGAGAGTCGGCAGGTATGCCGTGTTGAAAATTGTTTGATCTCTTATCCCGTTTATATAGAAAGATATTAGGGTTACCAACGACTCATAAGGATACTTATGTAACTTTGCATCAGGGTCACCAAATAGTGCGCCTCGCATCATTTAGATATTTTAAATTCGAAAAATGTAACTCTCAAACAGCTTGTTATATTCTACAATAAAGCTAATAATTAGATATGTCGAGATAGCCAATGTTATATTTTATCAATAACCTTTCATTAAAATATACAAACATAAATTTAGAAACCTAAATAATTCAAAGCAATGTTATGTGAAATTGTAATTGTGATAAACTATGTGGTCGTTTCATAAGATGTCAAATAAAAGGGGATTGCTACTACATTCCATTTTTCTACAACTCTTTTTGATATATTCAAACCAAAGTGGATACAGACTACCAAAATAGATAAATTCATAAAAACTTTATTCTGTAAAATTTGTTTTAATTATATATTAAATTATGAATGTTACTTTTAACCTTATAGAGCTTTAGTTTTTTTTTTTTTTTCCTTTCCATTAAAATGAAAATGCCCACCATAATCTAGCGTTCGCCAATGGCTGTTGAACCATAATGGGTCATGGATAATTAGACGCAATTATTAACAATTCATTTATAATGGTTTATCAACAAGTTTGGGTAATTCTGGTAAACTATCAACCTGTTAGCAACTCATTTTATAGCAGAATTATTGTGACCCCCATCTCATCCCATCCCACCCGAACACTACAAGAAAACTAGGCAACACCTACGAAATTATTCCAACAAAAGAAGTCTGTCGCTATTAGCAACAAATCACCAACGGAATACCAACTAAAAACAAGTGAGTGAAATTATGGTACACTTTACCAACGAAAATTCCAACAAATTATTGTTTTGTTGCAATTCCGTTGCTATATCGTTGGAAGAAATTCTGAGACTTGTCGTTTAGAGTAACGATGACGATATTTTTGCAACGATAAAAGATTTGTCGCCGTTAGCAACAAAATAGCCCCCACCCCCAAGATTAATGGATATATATATATATATATATATATATATATACATACTCAGATTAATAGTATGCATAGAAAAATAAGAATAAAAAGAAGTCTAATACTATTACTATATTTTAATTACACTCACAAAGAATAATAAAAAGAAGCCTAATAAAATCATTGAAGTAATTATAAACTCATATCTAAATAAAACATGGTGAGAAAACCCCTAAAATCCCTATTAATTTCAAAACCCAACAACAAAACACATTGTCATAAAAAAAAATTATATACTCAGATTTAGTGAATATTTTGCTTTTATGTAAAAAAACAGATACTCGAATAATGTATGAAAAATGGTATTATATAAATTTATTTTCCTTTTACATGTAGTATTTAGTGATTATTATTAAGCTTACTATGCTTTTACCTTTGCGTTATCATTAACTTTTGTGTTTTATTAGATCCGTTTTATAAGAATTTATTATTATTACTTGTATTGCTTCTATATATTTTAGCCTTAGTTTAATGTAAGCATGAATATTGACTTTTATTTAAATTTAGCAATAAATAATAAATGAAATTAGTTAGGCTAGCCCTCCCCAAACAAAATTCCTGGATACGCCACTGCTTACACCTAATAGACGCACATGACATTTAAATCACCTAAAAAAAGACAGTATACCTAAAAGACACATAAGACCTTTAAGTCGCATAAAACACACACATAATCACCTAAAAGTTTTACACACTACACCTAAAAGACGACACACGACATTCAAGTCACAGAAAAAGACACTTTACTTACACACATTGCACCTAAATCACCTAAATATTTACACTACAACTAAAAAGACATAATAAACCTAAAAGATACAATACACCTAATCATCAAAAAGATACACATTACACCTAATTCACCCAAAAAAAAAAAACTCTACACCTAAAACATATAGACAACTCCTAAATTGCATAAAAACTCACATGACATCTGAAACACACAAAATTAAATTACCTAAAATTTACAAACTACACTAAATTCCCTAAAAACACAATGCACCGAAGCATGTATAAAAACACAATGCACCGAAGCATGTATAAAAAAATATATATATATATATATATGTATGTGTGTGTATATGCTATATTATATATTATATAAAATCTACTATGTTATATTATCTATTAACACATATAGTTGACAAATTCTGAAATTTAAGTTAATTTATATCCGGATCTTTTTGTTTTGCATTTTCCAACTTATCCAATTCTCTTAGTCATAAGGGTTTGTCTCTTGTATTCTTTTCATGTAATAAACAAGATAAATGTTGATCATCAAACATAACATTTGAGCTAATGATTATCTTTGAGAGTATTCTCTCAACTTGTTATCAATGGGATCAGGCTTACTATAGAAAGAGATATATGGAAGAAAATATTGACGTTGAGCATAAGTTTCTCTCCGTCCATAAACTGTAATAAGGCCTTCTATCCAATTTCCTTTTTTGACAGGAAGAAATTCTGCAAATTTTCAGTTGGAACGGAATTTATAATATGAAACATTTATTTTTTATTGTTTGTTGAAATAATTTTATAATTTAAGTAATGAATAAATCTGAGTTTTATTAAGGCTTTGAAGATTCGTGTTCAAGGATGAAAATGGTATTTTCTTATGGTCAAAGTTCAAAAAGATTTTGGGTGCAATGTGCTAATTATTTAATAACACATGGGCGTCTTTCCTAATTAGAATAACACATGGTTGTTGATAACTCGTATGAAGAATAATTTTATATATTCATAAATTATAACTCATATGGAAAAATAATTATATTTTGATTTTAAACAGAAAAAATTAATATGTTTGCTGATAATCTAATTAAATGTCAAGACACTAACAATATATATATATATATATATATATATATATATATATATATATATATATATATATATATATATATATATATTTATATGTTTGTTGGTTATTTAAAAAGTTATCAATTAAACTTTTAACATTATATATTATTAATTAGCATAAATTTGTCGTGTAATAAGGAATGCTATATCTTGACTTATCTCTTTTATGTAACGCTTATCTTTTAATCTTGGATAAATATTCAGTTGATCTTTTACTTGGGAAAGGTTTGTATATGTAGTCTTGTTTCAGTGAATATTCATCGAGAATATAAGATCATTCATTCATTCGGGGGATTCGGGATAAATGTAAATGGCGGGAGCTGTTACAACAGCTGGAAATAAATTGACCTCTTCTAAGCTTATAAATAGGAGTGCTGATTTATTATATCATACAACCTTTGAGTGAATCACTTTGTATTACGCGAGGAAAGGTTCATAGCTAAGTTTAATGATTGAAAAGGTTTATGCCTTAGTTTATTGAGAGTTTCATATTAAGTGATTGTATTTTAGTTATAGTACTTGGTGGTACTTTAGGAGAGTTCAACGAAGTCGAAGGGAGTTAGTGAACATCTTCATTCAAACGGAGTAGAAGAGCTGAAATACGGTTGTCGAATCGAATTGATCGAATTGGCTTGGATTATTCGATTCTGCTTGTGGAGTGACAACCGAAATAGAATCATTTTAAACGATCCGATTCGATTTAAATCGAGTCGATTTAGATTCAATTTTATTCGATTTTGATTATGAGCCTCTTATTTTTTGTATTTAATTTTCATAAAAAAAGAAAAGCAATATAACGGTTCAAAGCAGCATATCCACAAACAATAGAATGTTATATTCAAATATAACTAAACATAGGAGATGTTAAGTCACACATTAAAATTTGTAACATTCATTATGAAAAGTAAATAATTTTTAAGTGTTATACCTATATTTAAAAAACTAGTTGAAAAATAGTTTTTTTTTTTTTTTTTTTTTTTTTTTTTTTTTTTTTTTTTAATTCGATTCGGAGATCGACCCCTAAATTTCAAAATCAAATCGAAGTGGGTTTCGATTATTTTGTGACAAGTGATAATCGGATCAAAATTTCAATTCGATGTTTAAATCGGATTGTTTGATCGATATCGAAAAGATTCGATCGATTCGATTATATTTGCACCGCCCTAAGCTAAAGTTGTGGCTTACGAGGATTTAGCCATAGAAGGGATTCAGTGGGTTGATATAACATTCTGTAGATATAATTCAATTTAGCACTCCAAAAGAAGTTTGAATTACTAGGCCCGACCTCGTGGAGCAGGACAGTTATCCGAACCACGTAAAAAAACTGGTGTGTTTGTGTATTTTTTGTTTTACTTGTTGCAACTTGTATTCATTACGTCGATGCAAAATGTGTTTTCCAAAGTAAATGAACCAAGTGCTTTAACTGAACAAAATATTAATTGGTTTTATTGGTTTACGGTTCTCATTACGGTACTAACTGAACCAATTGAAGTTACAACTTAACTATTCGAGTGTTGTAACATAACTGAATATGCAAGTATATATCTAACAAACATGTTGAATTGTAAATAGACTAGTTAACATGAGTAATAAATGATTAAGTCTGATGATTATATTTATCAATTAATCAGTTTAACAAACTACCCCTGAAGTATGATAAACTACACAAACTACCCTTTATGTCTGAAAAGTTACACAAACTATCCTTATTTTGCATTAGGGATTACAGTTACCCCTTACGGTGTTAAAAATAACGGAGAAAGATGATATCAACAAAACTTTTACTTGAGATTCTTGAATTGCCATCATACCACCTATTCTTTAATTTTATAACTTATATTTCCAAATTAAAATCAAAAAGAAAAAGAGGTTGAAATTGCACCATACAAATATCATTCCAACTTGGCTGTGGAAATTGGAATGGGAGGAAAATTTATTAGCTATTAATTAACTTCAATCATTATCTCATACCATTATATCTATGATACGAGAGACACGGATGTGTGAACACAAACACAACACAATACAACACATGAAACAAAGTTCAAAAAATTATAGGATGCTATATGGTTGGGTTACAACTTTTAAATTAACATATATACATCATTAAATAATGTGAAAAAATTAATATTTAAATATAGTTAGAAAATAACATTAAAATACTCAAATTGTAATAGATTTATAACCAAAGTTCGAATAAAATTTACTTTATTACAAGAAGTGTTTTCCAAAGTAAATGAACAAATCTTTTTAACTGGATAAAGTTTTTTTTTTTTTTTTGGATCAGAAAATGCATTGATAGGAAGCACAAGGGGTGCTTCAACCCCTTACAAAACATCCACAACACCAGAAAAAATAGAAGCAAATTCAACAAATGCAACAGTATCTAGGACTTTTGTACCAATCGACAAAAGAGTATGTGAAGCTATCCTTTGTTGCCTTAATCCAGTACCAAGATTTGGCCTTTATCAACTCCAGAGCTTGAAGAACGTCTGGTACTTCCCCCTTAAATTGAACTTTGTTCCTGGTGGTCCAAATTGTTCCCGCGACAATACACCACAAACCTTTCGACACTGATTTGCACGACAGATTCGAACTCAACTCTGAATGATGGCGAAAATGAGTAATTGGACTGTTTATAAGCACCGTTGTAACCTTAAATCAGTCATAAAACTGCATCCAAACCCGATGTGAGAACGGACATTCAAACATAATATGCATTGTTGTTTCCGTCGTAGCCTCACAAAAACAACACATCATCTCAGTATTTGAGAGGGTCACACCTCTATTAGCAAGATTGACTTTAGTCGGAATACGATCCATAATCATTTTCCATGCAAATAACGAAGTCTTTGACGGTGCCGAGTGAGCCCAAAACTCTTTGTAAAACTCTGAACCTTCGCCTCTTTGAGTCTGATTAAGTTTATTATAAGCCGACTTAACTGTATATTTCCCGGACGGATCAAGTTTCCATTTCCATGAATCACTAATATTTTCAGCAGGCCTCACTTGTTGAATTGCAGTTAATAAGTCATTAATCTCTTGTTTTTCCCACTCAAAAAAGGACCTTCTCCAAGTAAAATTCCATTCCATGCACCGTCATGCCACCTTCCTAAGGAAGCTACAGACTTTCCTTTATCCCGTGAAACAGAATAAAGTCTTTGGAACCGCACCTTAAGAGCTATTTCCCCGATCCAAACATCTTCCCAGAAAAGAGTGTTTCTGCCATTACCTAAAACCTTCGAAATATCTTGCGAGAACCAATCCTCCTCTCCGTTCTTGGAGGAAATAGAAGCAATGTCTCTCCACCAAATAGAACTTTTGTTGTTACAGAACCAAGTCTGAAGTGTACCATTGCTTGTGCGATCATTGCCGTACTTAGCACAGATAATTCTTTTCCACAGCGCGTCGTCTCCATTGATCAGCCTCCACCTCCATTTACCCAATAAGGCATGATTAAACCACTTCAGATTCTTGACCCCAATACCTCCATCTTCTTTACTTTTACAGATAGTATCCCAACTCACCCAAGCAATCTTACGACTTTCTGCATTCCCACCCCAAACTGGATAAAGTTTTAATCGGTTTTATTCTATTTACTGTTCTCGTTGAGGTATCGATTAAACCATTGAAAGTTACAACTGTGGAGTTTAGTTTGTGTAACTTTACGTATTCTACAAAATAAAATCTAACAGATTAAATGCATTCTACAGAACGATCAGCGCGTTGCCTCAGGGAGCAAAGAATATATGCGCTTATCTAGACCAAAGTTCTAGGGGAGAAGCTCAAGGATTCAAAACTACAGTCGGAATCTCAATTAGGTAAGGAAATATATCATTCACAATTTTAATGATATAGATCAAAACGGTGAAAATAGGATAGAAACTACAATGGATCTTTGTGGTTTAATAACAAAAACATACCTAAAGTTTAAATAATTACACACACCTAAACTTCTAAAAATTAACGAGTCTATTTATAGATTTTCTAACTTTAGATGTATCACAGTAACTATTCAAACCCCATGGAGAACTTATGTAATGTTTATTTTTTCAACTTTGAGGGTTGTTTAAGTAACTATTCAAAAAGGATAGGATATTTCTGTAATGAGACCAAACTTTTGGGGACTCAATGTAATTATCCCTGTAAAACAGTTATACAAGCAGAAGCATGGCACAATTAGCATTTAGCAGCTTTTAACAATCATACTAGCATTTTTTTTAATTGGCAAAAAAGGATTTTATTGAGGTAGTATAAGCGATACTCCTCAATATCAACAAGTACAGTACAAAGGGGAAGTAGACCATTCCGCGAAAGCATAAGTAAAAGCTTTTGATTTAGCTTTGATCCAACACCAAGTTTGAACTCTAATCAACTCGACCGCGTCTTGCACAACCACTTTGCTGCCATTAAAAACAATCTGGTTTCTAAATGTCCAAATAATCCAAGCAGTGAACATCACCAGAGAAATCGTGATTCTTCTTTGATTTTCTTTTTCTGAACAGACCAATAAATTGCAGGAGGTGTGATTTAACATTCCCATTGAGCACAGATTCATAACCCAACCAACGAAGAATACTCATCCAAACTTGATAGGAGAATGAACATCTACAGAACAAATGATCAGAATCCTCTTCACCTGGATTACATAACTGACAGTTCAGATTCCCACGATTCAAATTAATCCCTCTTCGAGCAAGATTGCACATTGATGGTATTCTATCTTGAATTAATCTCCAGGTAAATGCTTTAATCTTGAGTGGTGCATCCACATCCCAACAGATAGTAAAAATACAATCATGTGAAACATTATAATCCATTGCAAGGATTTTATATGCTGATCTGGTTGAAAATGCATTTGTTCCAAGTTCCACCACATGTTCTTGAAACCCCACAACAAACTCACAAAATTATATATATTTTTTTTCATATGTATATTTAAAATATAGGATTTGAGATCAAACAGTGTTGATACAAGATCCTGATATCCAAATGTAGTTAAAAACCATTAACTTTCAAAAATCTAGCAGAATAAATTATGTGTAATAACCAAATTTAGCACACAAGAAAAACATGATTTACTTTGAAAATCAGACACCATCAAGGTCTCCTATTTTAGAGCTCAAGCCATTATCCGCATCAGCTAATGCATGATCTTCTTCATCAGCCTTCTTCCTGGAAGTTCCAGCTTCAGCAACATCGACTTTCAGGTCGGGATTTGGAGCACCAGGTGGTGAAATTCCATCGCCATTGCTTGCTTCCTTTCGGTTGTAAATTCCATCACTCGTGAAAATCGAGATAAGCACAAGGTCGTTTACGTGCAAGCTTAGGAAGCTTTAATAGGACACTTTGAGTATTATGTATGTTTTTATGATTTTACGTGCCTTCAAGGATCATTGTTTAAAGGTTTTGTCTACTCTAATTTTAGGATGTGACTGTGATACACTAAGTGAAAGTTTGAAAGTACTCCCACTTTCATGATGCATAATATTCTAGCTCTTGCTCAAGATATGTATTATTATTTTTATTAAAATAAATGGGGACTTGATTTTTAATAAAAACAAGGGTTAATTGCAGCAAACCCACCAACCTATGGGGTCTGTAGCACTTTGTCCCCTAACCTATGAACATGTGCGAAATGCCCCCCAACCTATTGATTTTTGTGCGATTTTCCCCCTGAGTCGTTAATCAACTGTTCATTTTGGACACGTATCTAAGTTTTTGTCCGTCAGATTTGACATCAGGGGGCAAATCGCACAAAACTCAATAGGTTGGGGGGAATTTTGCACATTCTCATATGTTAGGGGGTAAAGTGCAACAGACTCTATAGATTGGGGGGTTTGCTGCAATTAGCCCTAAAAACAATAAAAAATAAGACACAATGGTGAACAAGAGTTTATTACATCAATAGCATTCCATTAAAGAAAAATATTGATTGCTACAATTATAAACCGTTGGTATGCCATTCTAATTGTTGGAGTATTACTTCAATTTCAGTTTCATTCTCCACTTTCATGTGTAACGGATATATGTTAAACGTATCAATTCGTGCACCATCAATTTTCACATTATAATACTTGTATATAAATAAGTGGTGTTTTGTGTGGGTGAAAAAGAAACATGAGATAGAAGAGAAAAAAAAGAAGAATTATTCTTCGTGTTTTTTGTATAAAATTATACTATATTCCGTACCTAAAAAAAACAAGAGCAAAGTGTCCGGTCAGAGCTTCGTTTCTTTCTAAGATGCAGTTATAAAAGAAACACAACATTGAGAATTAGGCTATTGTATCCTGGAGGCAAGGCGCAAGTGGTAAACCCTAATGCATATGCTTCATCGTGAACTAGGGGTACGAAATTGTCTTGAAGAGAGCAAGACCTAGTCCGCGCCTCAACCATTGGAGAATTGAGGTAACATCTTCTCTATGTTCATTCAGTTAATTATTATTTGTTTCTCTTATCATTTGTGATTTTTGTGAACAGAGGAACAACAGAAGATGATAAAATTACATAACCAACGCTTCAGAAAAATACTTATTTCCGAAAAAACCAAAAACACCCTAAAACCATTATCCTTTTCTTTTTTAAAGTAAAGCAAAAGGATATTTTTCTGAAAAGAAAATAAAACTGAAAAAACCTTTTCTTCAGTTTGCTAATATCAATTCAACATGCATCAACAAAGTAAAATTATAATAAAAAAAAATATTTCTAGTACTGATTAATATGCCCAAAAGTCTATGCGCGTTGTAAAAAACGACTTGCTCTTTTATTTATTTTTTTCCAAAAATCCGTTAGTTGATCAATGGGTGAACTATGTATTCTATCAAGAATTTAGGATAGCCAGTCAGTAGCTGCTATATATAGAGATGGTTGCAAGTTGCAACCAATACTTAGATGTCATGGATGAGTTAATTAATATGACATTTGAAAATATACATGATATAATTACTTAAACTATGAATCTGTGGCAAGGTAATGGTTCTTAGCATTATATGTGAGTCGCAAGACATTGGACAAGTTTTTAGATTGGATTATTTGAAAGATATTAATTGAGTTCACTGAATTATCCCCACATGAGAGTTAATATGAAACTATAAATATCACTCCAGAAGAATGAAAATAAAAAATAGTACATTAAAATTATTTACGTCCTCGAAACTTGAGTGAAAATTATTTTACATTAAATGCATTTGTCACATCTTAACTTATGTTCAAGATGTAGTACATTAAAACATGCTTTGACGCTTCTTTCTATCTTCTTTTTATTTTTCTTTTGATATTCGATATATCGCCATTTCATGGGTAGTTTAACATGAAAAGATATAGCAGTTTAGATAACAACAAGGCAAAACTTAAGAAAGAAAAGTTTTTGAACGCGCTTATTGCATAAAATTTTATTATTGATGGCGTATACGACCTATTGGGCCACACACTACTGTAACTTCCTATCAAACATCCCCCCTCCCCTCAACTCCCCCTCTTCGGCAAACTAGAAGGAACCCTTCGCGAGGTACCACATGTCTAACACACTTCCTACTCTATCTAAATGATTACTACCCTTGGCGTTACATGCAATACACTTGTAAAAAATGCTCCAACATATGTTCAGTAACAACTAGGAGACAAAACTATAAATATGTTAAATAATCACAGCAAAGGCAGAGCTCAACTATCAAGAAGAATGCTGGGAAGCAATACAAACAGGGGCAGATCCAGGGTTTTAGTTTACCCCGGGCTACTAAAGAGTTAAGTATTAAATAAAATTATATTAAAAAACCATAAATGAAAATATATTAAGTAGAATGAGAAATACCCACGTCCGATACAAAATACTAAAGAGCTACATACCATGAAAATAATTAAAAAAAAGTCTAAGATTTTTTTTCAGAATTTATAAACAACATTGGGTCTAATTTCCCACTCCTTTCCAAAGCTCTTGCGTCAAAATTTTTAGAGATTTCGTTAAAGTTCTCACTTTTTTACTTTCTACATTCTAATCTTGACAAAATAAGAATCTAAAAAGTACAAATCAAGAGCATTTTGGTGTCTATTTTGTTAAAATATTTAACATAGTAAATCTAAGAACAAATACAAATTTACAACAACGAATACCAATCCAAAATATGCATATTTTGAAAGTCCTTTTTACCTAAGATTGAGAACAAAGATTAGGGATTTAGACTCCTTAGGCATTCTTCTATTCTCCTTAGATCTTTCTCGTTGCACGTGGTTGTTCTACTGTTCTAAATGGTGCAGATTCTTCTTCTTTTTATTTCAATGGATTTTGTATTTATATAATGGAGATTGTGGGCTAGAACTAATTCAATTAGATCATGAGATGAATTATTTATGTGGCCCATTTGTTTTATGTATATATGTGTGGGCTAAAATCTTATTTTTATGTGACTAAAATATACATACATAATTGCACACCAAAAATTTACCCTGGACTACAGCCCAAGCTAGCCTTTGGCTTGGGTCCGCCCCTGAATACAAATGTCTACTAGCACTTCGTAGTGAAAAGACCAAACAACACGGCAAAACAACCTCAGAGAGAAACTTCCACTCTCCAAATAAGAATTGACCAATACGAGATCCATTTTTACTACACTGCCTGACCAACTTGGTTTGGTTTGGTCCGTTCCTGATATGCGTTTCGACATAAGGTTAAAAGTGGAGGGCTAAATCAAAACAATGTGATTCAACGGATTTAACCTCGTAATAGAAATTTATAATATAGTAACTGTAGACATTAGAATTTTTGGTATTATCTTTGATCTTATCTTCATACTAGCCACATAGCCTAACTAATTGGACCACATCACATTTAACCACTTTTTTTTCATTCAGATATGTGGAGTCATTATAAAAAAATATAGGATATCAACCTAAACCATGACAAATTTTTGTAAAGTAATATAGTCTTTATTTGTTAGAAAAATCTGTGTGCAAGTAATACGGAAGCGCTTTATCCCAAAAAAATTCTAGATAATCTAAGTGGGTATGAGAGAATATGATGCTATGATGCACAAGTACTCTTAAAAATTACGGAATACAGTGTCAGATACTCTTAGGACTTGTGTCTGACACACGATGTGGCATCACCATAAACAAAATAAAAAGAAAAACTAGAACAGGGAGTCAGACACGCCGTGACACGCTAGAAGGGCATTTTGGATAAGTTTCAGACACTTTTGGGTTCAAAATTTTGTTTTCGATAGTCTAGTGGTCAAAACTTATTTTTCTTAAAAGGACAAATATGCATACCAAATTTAGAAAATAGATGGGAAAAAATTTAAAGCTTTTATAAGTTAGAGATAACACTTAAATTAAAAAGCAAAGAAAAGAATTAATGTTCTATTTCTCTTTCTTCGCCCTTCAAAACAAAATGAAAGAACATTTCTATCATTTAACGAATGTTTCTTCAAATATTAAAATATCTAAATTTGTTTCAACAATTTATACTTAGATTAAATAGTTTTCTACCATTTCTCGGCAGTTACATCTTATCTTAGTAATTTTTTATTCAAGGCATCAAATTTTTTTACGGAAATATCTGATTATTATGTAACTCTTTTTGACCATTAACCAAGCCACTTTCTTTTTTTTTTTTTTTTTTTTTTTGTGAACATGCCAAGCCGCTTTTTATTGCTACAGTATGCATCGTTTTCCGGTGATCAAGATCTAGATGTACAATATTAGGGAGTAGGGCCTGTAGCAAAAATAGGCAAATATTTGAACCTTACCATAGTCATCGAGAATTAATAATGTGACACAAATGTACCATAATTAATGGATATTTCTATTGAATGATTGATAAAATATAAAATGGGGTATCGCTATATGTGTAATTATTAGTTATATTATATAACATAATAAGCTCATTAAAAGTTATGTTTTTCGACTTTAAAAATATCTTAAGTAAATGATGGCCACCGTTGGATGCAACACACACTATTTGGTGATGGTGATGGTGATGCAAAATTACATAAGTATCCTTACAAGTCGTTGGTAACCCTAAATAATTTCTATATATATATGGGGCAAGCAATCAAACAATTCTCAACACAGCGTATGTGCCGACCGCACACTTTTTTCCCCGAGTATTTCACTCTACTCGCCTAACTCTCTTCATCTTTAACAAAAAATTTATGAACAAAGTCATGCTTTCCTACATGGATCTCGTCTATGCTCTATCATTTGCAGCCATGGAGTGCAGGACCACGTTTCAGATGGTAAGTCTTTGTCTCTTTGTTTTAGATGTTATTGTTTCTAAACTTCAAGATAAATTTCTGATGTAGCTCTTGTTTGTACTTGAGTAGTGGTACACATTTTAGATTAGAAATAATTGTGGAAAACCCCCAATCTATGGGTGCTTTTTCATTGTGCCCCCTAACCTATGAAAATATGCAATTTGCCCCCAACCTATTGACTTTTGTGTGATTTTTTCCTTGAATCGTTGATCAACCGTTCATTTTGGACACGTGTCTATGTTTATGTCCGTTAGATTTGGCATCAGGGGGCAAATTGCACAAAAATCAATAGGTTGTGGGGCAAATTGCACATTTTCATAGGTTAGGGGGCACAATGCAAAATCACCCATAGATTGGGGGGTTTGCCGCAATTTACCCTTTAGATTATTAAATTAAACTTATGAAATAAATATATGATTGTTTTATTTGTGTTTTGCGAAAGGAGTGGAATTATTTATCTGGACTTCTCTCACTGTCAACTGAGTAGTGGGTTGTCGATAAGATTGGTAAATTAAGGAATCGTCAGAGTAGAAAAGAATCTGTAAAGGCAAGACTTTTGAAAGGTATGCTTCTCATTCTTAGAATGCAATGTTGATTAATGAGGTCTCGTGATATCATGGATGTCCTAATGTATGTTTTCTACATAGTTTAATTGGTAACTTAGCATGTCTTAGATCTAAATTTGTTTGGAGTTAAGATTGTTTCCTAAGGAATGTAGCCTGTGATGCAGAGTTTGAGTGATGGTTCTCCCCATCACAACTTCTTGTGCGCAGAACTTCTGCAACGCACGCTTAGAGGATGCCTTTGCTCGTCAATATTTTCTAAAAGAGAGGACATGAGGAGGGCGTACACTGCGAGCGCACAAGAATGTTATGCAATATTCAACTTGCAATACTAATATATCTGATATCCTTCAGAATCCACAGGTATTTTTCATCCTTTTTGTCGCTCTGTAAAGTATTGCCATAACTTCTTGCGTTGTATGATCAATGTTTATTTAACTAGTTTCGTGTCACGTATCCTTTTAACGGCCATATAGTTACCAAGTCCCTGCCTGCATTATAAACTGCTATTATCCCCTTTACAATTTATAGATTGTGAGAGATTCATCAGCCAGAAAGGAGTTTAAAGGAAAATAAGATTCTTAGACATGATCTTGCGTTAAGGTTAACATGGAATTGATGGATGGTGTTTTGTGGATCCACATTTGTGTTAGTGTTACATAATTTTTTCTATATTTCGTTTCAGACGTGCTGCTTGGCATTTCTTCTAGGACAGCATTTTTTTGTTTTTGTTAATTTTTTTTTTCTATGTAAAATCCGTTAAAATAGTAGATGTCTTGTGTTGGAGAAAATCTTATTTCACTAAATTATAATTTATGGAAACACTGATTTTTTTATTTTTTTTTTTGAAAACTGATGGGATTAATTGTTTAGCATGCAGTCTACTCGACGATTAATGTAGAGCTTGTCTGTACAACGGTTCTGATCATTTGTTTCTCTAGTTATTTTGCTAAAATATTGAAAAACTTGTTCTCGTCAACTGAACTATGACTTGTTGTTCTGTGAATTAAATTTTATAGGAAATAGAAATAAATAATCTCTATCAGTGTGGAAAAAAATGAACACGCTCTGGAGGTTATATCGTTATTTTATTTCCTTTCTTCGTGTTTCAGACACCATGCGGCCACAACTTCTGTTGGCAATGCTTTCAAAGTATTCTGTGGGTGATGACAAGGAAGAGTTGTCCCATTTGCTGCCGAGCGATTCCATCCAAGATGTCGAGGGAGCCTAGAATAAATTGCGCTATTGCAAAGGCTATTCGAATGGCCAAGTCTTCTCACTCAGATCCTTCCAAAGGTGCTCCAAATGACAACCATTTTGTTCACGACCAAGATCGTCCTGACAAAGCATTTACGACTGAGAGAGCTAAAAAGGGCGGGTATGGCTAATGCTAAGAGTAGGATGATCCTCGTCACAGTTCGTTTGTGTCATTTTGGTCCAATTCCGACAGAAAATGATCCAATAAGAAACCAATGTATTTTGGTGGGAGAAACCTGGGCAACAGACTGTGCCCCAAGTGCTGCCCGTCCATTAATGCCCCCGACAGGGTTAAAGTGAGCACCCCACTGCCTGGATTCCTGCCTATTTTTCCAGGTTTCTCCCACCAAAATTCCTTGGTTTCTTATGGGATCATTCCCTGCCGGAATTGGAGCGAAATGATCCAAAGGAACTGTCACGAGGATCCTCCAACTCTTAGCATTACCTTTACCCACCCTTTTAGCTCTCTTAGTCGTAAATGCTTTGTCTGGACGATCCTGATCGTGAACAAAATGGTTGCCAATTGGAACACCTTGGGAAGAATTTGATCGAGCATGCTTGGCCATTCGAATAGCCTTTACAATAGCGCAATTTATTCTAGGCTCCCTCGACATCTCGGATGGAATCTCGCGGCAGCAAATGGGACAACTCTTCCCTGTCATCACCCACGGAATACTTTGAAAGCATTGCAAACAGAAGTTGTGGCTGCATGGTGTGTGAAACAAGAAAAAGGAAATAAAATTTGATAAAACCTCCAGAGCGTGTTTATTTTTTTCCCACACTGATAGTTGACACAAACAAGTTTTTCAATATTTTAGCAGAATGCAAGAAATTACATAAGTAGGAAAAGAAATGATCAGAGACGTTGTACATGCAAGCTTTACAATCGTCGAGCAGACTACATATAAAACAATTTATCCATCAATTTCGAAAAATAATAGTAAAATCCATGTTTCCAAACTCAAAATTTAGTGAAATAACATATTCTCCAACACAAGACATCATCTACTTTAACGGATTTTACACAAAATAAATTAATAATTTAAAAACAAAAAGAAAAAGTATTGTCCTGCAAGAAATTCCTAGCAGCACCTCAAAGTCTGAAAAGAAATCAGAAAACATTATGTAACACTAAAACAAATGTGAATACACAAAATCACATATATCCATCAACTCCTTTTTAATTTGAGCAAAAAACCATGTCTAGGAATCTTGTTCCCTTTAAACACGTTTCTGAGTGATGAATCTCTCAATATGTAAAAATAGTAAGGGCGATAATAGCAGTGCATCATTCTGGACTTGGTAATTATGTAGCCGTTAAAAGGATACGCGATACAACAAATAGCTAAATAAACATTGAGCATACATCACAGGAAGTAACGGCAATAATTTTGGAGGGACAAAAAGGATGAAAAATACCCGTGGATTCTGAAGGATGTTAGATATATCTATATTGCAAGATGGACATTGCATAACATTCTTCTGCACTCGCAGTGTCCGCCCTCCTCCTGTCCTGTCTTTTAGAAAAGATTGACCAGCAAAGGCATCCTCTAAGCATGCCTTGCAGAAGTTATGCGCACAAGGAGTTGTGACGGGATGAACCATCTCTTTTTGACAGAGGCAACAGTCAAAGTCTGCATCACAGGTTACCTTCCTCAAGAAAACAATCTTAACTCAAAACATATTTAGATCTAAGACATGCTAAGTTGCCAGTTGAACTTTGTAGAAGACATACATTAGGACATCCATAATTTTTGCGAAACCTCATTAATAAGCATTGCATTCTAAGAATGAGAAGTATACCTTTAAAAGGTATTGCCTTTACAAATAATAATGTGCTCAGACGATTCCTTGATCTACCGATCCTATCAACAACCCAATGATCAGTAGTTGCTTTTGGGAGAAATTTACATTTTTGGTGCCTTAACTTGGCACAAGTTCTTTTTTGGTGCCTTAACTTGGCACGCCACGATTTTGGTGCCTTAACTTGGTTTTTTTTTTCGATTTTAGTCCCCCGGCGGCTACAATTTCAAATACTCGCCGGAAAATGCCACGCTGGCTGAAATTTGGGGATTTTGACCAGGTCAAAATCCACCTCAGCACAATTTCCTACGTGGCATGCCACGTCGAAATGTTTTGTAAAAAAAAAAAGGAAAAAACCAAATCGCTGAAAAAAACAAAACAAAAAAAAAGAACTGCTGCGATTTACAAAATCGCTGAACAGCAATTAACAAACGGTAAAAAACAAACAAAAAAAGAGAAACCAAATCACACACAAACGATCTTTCTTCCCCAAAATCAATCCCTCTATGAACCCTAATTTTTTTCTTTCAAGCCATCAACAAATCGCTGAGGCGTTCGATTCCGGAGAGAAAATCATCATCAACACACGCACACGGTGAGAAAATCACACACAGAACCCTAAATTTAGCAATTTGATACGTTTTGGTGTCTCTCGATTTTGGGTTTAGCGATTTGAAAATCGCTGAAGCGATTTTGTATTTTCTTTTTTTTTTTTTTTTTTTTTTTTAAGATTGGCCGCCCTTCAATTCAGCGATTTGGTTTTTTCTTTTTTTTTTTAAATTTCGACGTGGCATGCCACGTAGGAAATTGTGCGGAGGTGGATTTTGACCGGGTCAAAATCCCCAAATTTCAACCAGCGTGGCATTTTCCGGCGAGTATTTGAAATTGCCGCCGCCGGGGGACTAAAATCGAAAAAAAAACCAAGTTAAGGCACCAAAATCGTGGCGTGCCAAGTTAAGGCACCAAAAAAGAACTTGTGCCAACTTAAGGCACCAAAAATGTAAATTTCTCTTGCTTTTGGACTTTCTGGTGGAGGTTTTTTCCACGTCCAGCGACCTTGTTCCTCCTGAAGATTATAGATATATAACTCATGTTATCAATAAGAAGAACATAAAAACAGTTACAATTTCCCAAAGATGCATGTATTTCCACGCACTCCATGAAAAAAAAAAAAAAAAACCTACGAACAATTCCGTCAACTTTTTGTTTTTGGATTTTTTTTTTGAAAGACTTTTTTTTACTAGTTTGCCTCTTACTCGTATAGGAATAAAACAAGAAATGGGAATTAGTCCCTAATTCTATTATTTTGCAGCAGTGGTATTTATTAGTCTTGCGAAAGTCCACAATTCTAATCTATTTATTGCAAGAACTTGCAAAAATGATCATTTATCTTTAATATTAACAATTTATATTAGTTTAGCAATCATCACATAAGCAATTCTTTAAACTTTTCTCTTTACTCGTGAAGTGATTTTTGAAATGAAGCTAAGATAAGATAATTCGATGATTGCTTGCATAAAAAGTTGAAACAGACAATAACCCAGAAACTGGAATTGATGATAAAAATGATGTAAATTACCAAAAATAAAAAATAAATTACTATAACCACTATTAAGAAAGAATACGGACAAAAAGTGTAGACTACGCTAAACATGAGTGAGTAAAAATGTCAAGTTGTTATTCAGATTTACTAAGTTCTATAATTTAGTTCAAAATGTTTGACAGTGAGATAAGACCATATCAATAATTCCACTCCTTTCGCAAAAATGCGATTAAAATGATTACATGCTTATTTTATATATTTTAATTTAATAATCTAAAACGTCTAACAATACTCAAGTTCACACAAGAGTTCATAAGAAATTTATCTTGAATTTTAGAAACAATATAACGTAAGGAACATCTAAACCAAAGAGAAGAAAACTTACCATCTGAAACTGGTCCTGGACTCCATGGCTGCAAATGACAGAGAATGGACGGAATCCATGTACGAAAGCATGCAGTGTGTTGAGAACTTTTTGTTCGCTTGCCCCGTTTATATATAAATTAATCAGGGCTAGCAACAACTCATAAGGTTTGTTAGGATCAAAGATCCTAATTGTGTTCTAATTCGAGTTTAGAACAAACTCCTAAGGATTGAAGATGAGAAGAGAGACTTTTAAAACTAAAAGACAATTTTATTTTCTTCTTACTAATTCCACAACGTACAATACATAATTATATAATACATTGGATAACATCAAATAAAGTGATAACGACCCACTACTACAATAACTGCATTACAGATAATTATAATATAATTATAAATAACTATTACACATTATTTTCACACATATACTTAATAATAATAATAATTAGACTCGTATCAATATTTATGTAATTTCGCATCAACATCACCTAGTAGTGCGCATTGCATCTGATGATAACCATTTACTTATTTTATATATTTATAAAGTCGCAAAGCACAGAGGCGCCCCCCCCCCCCCCCCCAAAGTCCAGCCCCACCCGTTTACATATTGCCTTATATTAAATATTAATATACTATAGTATGTATTATGACATATTACTATAGTACATATATATATATATATATATATATATATATATATATATATATATATATATAAAGTTAAACAAGAGTCCACACTATTTTGAAAGTTTAGTTTAATTTCATACCCAACTCTTTTGTCTTCTTTATTTTGTAACTTATTAAATTTCTTAATTTTGTAATAACTTATTTGTAACTTGGTATACTACGTACCAAAATCTATGTAAGATTCTTCTTATTTTTCGATGTAGAAAATAAAATAATGATAGATATCTAATACAACATTTGAGTGCCTATAACTTATTTTAGGATAATTTAATTTATTTATGGACATTTTCGCGATGAAACATGTATTTTTTTAATAAAATAATTTGTGTGGACAAAATTATGGACAAAACTAAAGATATTTTTTTAAATATTGCATTAAAATAATACACATTAAGAAAGAAATTACTTAATGACTTTGATATAAATATTATAGTTATAATATAATATTTTCTTGATTACAACATAATATAAATGTCTACGTTTACATAAATAAAAAAAAGTTTACTTTATTTTAGAGTTAATTTCATAATTTTTAGATATTAAATGTCTAACTCTTGAGATAGTTATGTTCTTAATATAATATTTAATATTTAAATTTCTTTATAAAAAGAGTATCCATATTTGCAAAAAAAAAAAATATCTCACAAATTTCGTGCCCCATAAACCAAATTCCTCTCCGCCCCTGGCAAAGCATAACTCTCAAATAGCTTGTTATGTTCTTTTAATGTAAATGATAATTATATATATATATATATCATTATGCCCCATGTTATATTTTATCAACCTTTCAATAGAAAAATCCAAACATATACTTAGAAACCTAAATAATTGAAAGCAATATATGTTGTTATAAGAAATCGCATTGGAGATAATCTGTGTTGTAGTTTCATAAGATCTCCGTCAAAAGGACTGCTACTACATTCGACATTGTTCGTGACCAAAATATGGAATCGATAGCTCATGTTATGTTTTATCAATAGTCTTCACTCTTCACTATAAATTCCAAACATAAATTAAGAAACATAAATAAGTCAAGCAATGTTATAAGAACTTGTAATTGTGATAAAATATGTGGTTGTTTCGTAAAATCTTAAATTATAGGGATTGCTTCTAACACGAAATAGTTCGCGACCATAATATGGAGGATCAGATGACATTTTTCTATCAAATCTAACCAGTCTAGCTTTAGAGGCCATTGATTAAGTATGGTACATAAGGTTTAGTTGTGTATGATATGAATATGTGTGAACACACTATTATTTCTCAATGACTATGGTATCGCCTATTTTCACATTTTTCGCTATAAGCCCCACTCCCCAATATGATACATCCAGATCTCGAACACCACACAACGATGCCTATTATAGCAATGAAAGTGTCTTGGCATGTTCCAAAAAAAAAAAAAAAAAAGAAAGAAGAAGAAAAGAAAGTGGTTAATGGTCAAAAATGAACATTGTTAGGACCATGTGAATATCCTATGATTTGTTTATCTTGATATTGTCCGTATTATGTTTTTCTATTTAATTAGAAGTGATTTAGTCTTTTAATTATTTGTTGATCTGTGTTATTATTTTAATAGAGTTTAATTTGTTTAGCATGATATGATTTTCCTGTTAAGAGTTTTATTTTTAATATTTTATTAGAATATAAGGTTGAGGAAATATATTATTGATTATAGTTGACTTTCTAAATTACCTTATGATTTTTCTAAAGCATGTTGATTGGATAATCCTATGGAAAAATTATGTGGATCTTTGTAATGTAAGAAAGTTATGCTATGGAAATTTTCTTATTTTCCGTAATTAAATTTTACTATAATATATTCGTGGAAAGAATTATTTATCCTGAAAAGGATAATTTAATCTTTTAAAAATGCAAATTTTGGCCACTAACTTTTCGGGACGTGAACTTGCCCTATATGTATCGCTTTTCGCTACAATTTATGCTCAGGCTCCAGGGCTTTTGGCTGACTTGTATTCATACGTGTGTAGTTGCAATGCATGTGGCAGAAGTGCATCTGACGTGTAAAATGTATCAAAAGTTTTAATCTCGCGGTTTTATTCTATTTACTGTTCTTTGAAACATTTAAAGATATATATAGCTATGTAGTTTAGTTTGTGTAACTTTTCGTATTCTGCGACGTAAAATCTAACAGATCTAATGCAATTTGCAGGACGATCAGTGTGTTGCCTCAAGGAGCAAAGAATATATGCGCTGATCTAGACCAAAGTTCTAGGGGAGAAGCTCATGGATCCAAAACTCTAGTCGGAATCTCAATTAGGTAAGTAAATAATGTATCATTCACAGTTTTAATGATATAGATCAAAACCATGAAAATAGGATAAAAACAACAATGGATTTTTAAGGTTTAATAACAAAAACATACCTAAAGTTTAAATAATTAACACACCTAAAATTCTAAAACATAACGAGTCTATTTATAGATTTTCAAACTTTAGAGGTATCTACGTAACTATTCAAATCCCATGGAGAACTTATGTAATGTTTTTTTTTTTTTGGTAAAATGCATTAAACATCCCAACCTATACATCTTTTTACAAGTTGCCATCTAACCTTTTTTTTACAACTAACCCCCCAACCTAATAAAAATGTGCGAAGAGCCCCCTAAAGTGAAATCCAACGGACAGAACTGCAAAAACGTGGCCAAATTCAACGGTTGGATTTGGGTTCAAGGGGCAGTTTGCACATTTTTCAATAAGTTTAATTGAAAAACAATACGTTAGGTGGTAACTTGTAAAAGAGGTAGGTTGGGGGGTTTAATGGGATTTACCTCTATTTTTTAAACTTTAAGGCTGTATAAGTAACTATTGAAAAAGGATAGGATATATCTGTAATGAGACCAAACTTCTGGGGACTCAATGTAATTATCCCTGTAAATCAGTTATACAAGCAGAAGCATAGCACAATTAGCATTTAGCAGCATTTAACAGTCATACTAGCATAAATGTTAGCAATCAACCAAAATGTATTTGTTCCAAGTTCCACCACATGTTCTTGAAACAAAATTATATTTTTTATCTTTCATATGTATATTTCGAAATATCGGATTTGAGATCAAACAATGCTGATACAAGATCCTGATATCCAAATGTAGTTGAAAACCATTAAATAACTTTCAAAAATCTAGCAGAATAAAATATCTGGAATAACCAGATTTAGCCCACAAGAAAAACATAATTTACATTGAAAATCAGACACCATCAAGGTGTCCTAATATAGAGCTCAAGCCATTATCTGCATCAGCTAATGCATGATCTTCTTCATCAGCCTTCTTCCTGGAAGTTCCAGCATCAGCAGCATCGACTTTCAGGTCGGGATTTGGAGCACCAGGTGGTGAAATTCCATCGCCATTGCTTGCTTCCTTTCGGTTGTAAACTCGTTCAGGTTCCATAGCAGCAATCTTCAGTATTTCAGTTGTAATGCCACATATTACCTTATCTTCAGCAACAACATTGTCATCTGTGATGTCAGACTCTTTAGACAAGTCTTTATCCACACTTTCTTCATTAGCATTTTCACTGAATTGACACCTTCCCCGTCTGCATGGTCATTAATTACTCCATTTGGTTCTGTAGTGATTCAATCACATCCACCAACTGACTGTTAACGTGAGCACACAATCATTTCTAGTGAGTAACAGTTTTCTAATTTAACATAGCATCTGAGAATCTTAATTTCCTTTCTAAATACGTTTTGACCAATGAATCGAACATAATGCAGGAATAGTAAAGGTGATAATCGCTGCAATTTATGCTCAGGCTCCGAACGGGCTTTTGGCTGACTTGTGTTCCTACGTGTGTAGCTGCAATGCATGCGGCAGAAGTGTATCCGACGTGTAAAATGTACCAAAAGTTTTAATTGGGCGGTTTTAGTCTATTGTTGTTCTTGTTCTCTGAAACATTAAAAGATACAGCTATGTAGTTTAGTTTGTGTAACTTTTCGTATTCTGCGACGTAAAATCTAACAGATTAAATGCAATTTGCAGGAAGATCAGTGTGTTGCCTCGAGGAGCAAAGAATATATGCGCTGATCTAGACCAAAGTTCTAGGGGAGAAGCTCAAGGATCCAAAACCCTAGTCGGAATCTCAATTAGGTAAGGAAATATATCATTCACAGTTTTATGATATAGATCAAAACGATGAAAATAGGATAGAGACAACAATGGATCTTTAAGGTTTGATAACAAAAACATACCTAAAGTTTAAATAATTAACACACACCTAAAATTCTCAAAAATAACGAGTCTATTTATAGATTTTCAAACTTTAGAGGTATCTACGTAACTATTCAAACCCATGGAGAACTTATGTAATGTTTTATTTTTTGGTAAAATGCATGAAACCTCCCAATCTATACCTCTTTTTACAAGTTGTCACCTAACCTTTTTTTTACAACTAACCCCCCAACCTATTGAAAAATGTGCAAAGTGCGAAATCCAACGGACAGAAATGCAAAAACGTGGCCAAATTCAACGGCTGGATTTGGGTTCAAGGGGCAGTTCGCAAATTTTTCAATAAGTTTCATTGAAAATCAATACGTTAGGTGGAAACTTGTAAAAGAGGGTATAGGTTGGGGGGTTTAATGGGATTTACCCCTATTTTTTAAACTTTAAGGGCTGTTTAAGTAACTATTCAAATTAAAAGGATATGATATTTCTGTAATGAGACCAAACTTCTGGGGACTCAATGTAATTATCCCTGTAAAACAGTTATACAAGCAGAAGCACAGCACAATTAGCATTTAGCAGCATTTAATAGTCATACTAGCATAAATCTTAGCAATCAACCAAAATGCATTTGTTCCAAGTTTCACCACATGTTCTTGAAACCCCACAACAAACTCACAAAATTATATTTTTTATTTTTCATATGTATATTTCAAAATATAGGATTTGAGACCAAACATAGCTGATACAAACACCAGCATCCTGATATCCAAATGTAGTTAAAAACCATTAAATAACTTTCAAAAATCTAGCAGAATAAATTATCTGTAATAACCAAATTTAGCCCACAAGAAAAACATGATTTACTTTGAAAATCAGACACCATCAAGGTCTCCTAGTTTAGAGCTCAAGCCATTACCCGCATCAGCTAATGCATGATCTTCTTCATCAGCCTTCTTCCTGGAAGTTCCAGCTTCAGCAGCATCGACTTTCAGGTCGTGATTAGGAGCACCAGGTGGTGAAATTCCATCGCCATTGCTTGCTTCCTTTCGGTTGTAAACTCGTTCAGGTTCCATAGCAGCAATCTTCAGTATTTCAGTCGTAATGCCACATATTACCTTATCTTCAGCAACAACATTGTCATCTGTGATGTCAGACTCTTTAGACAAGTCTTTATCCACACTTTCTTCATTAGCATCTTCACTGAATTTGACACCTTCCCCGTCTGCATGGTCATTAATTTCTCCATTTGGTTCTGTAGTGATTCAATCACATCCGAACTCTCTGTTAACGTGAGCACACAACCATTTTTAGTAACAGTTTTCGAATTGAACATAGAATATAAGAAATAGTGAGAATCTTAATTTCCTATTTAAATACGTTTTGAGTTTTGACCAATGAATCGATCATAATGCAGGAATAGTAAAGGTGATAATCGCTGTGCAAAAAAAATCCAGGGAGTTGGTAATTATGTGGCCGTTAAAAGGATGAACAACAAAGAAACTAGTTCAACGAACATTGAGCCTATACCCCAAGAGCTAATGGAAATACTCAGAGGAGCACGCAACAACAAAAAGGATGAAAAATACTCTATGCACATGTGGATTGTGAGCAGTTTCGCAAGTTGGACATTGCATACAATTCTTCTACACACGCGGTTGCCTCCCTCCACGTGTCCTCTCTTCAAACAAATATTTTCCAGCAAGGCACCCTCTAAGCACAGAAGTATGTGCACAGAGAGTAGTGACGGGGAAAACCATCACTTCCCGACAGAGGCAGCAGCTAAATTCTGCACTACAGGTTACCGTACTCTGGAAAATAAACTCTAACTCAAGCATATTTACATCTAGGACTTGCTAAGTTGCTAGTTGAACTATGTAGAGGACATGCATTCTAAAGATGAGAAGCATACCTTTCAACAGCCTTGCCTATACAGAACGTTTCCTTGATTTTGCCAGTCTTATTGACAATAGCTGCTTTTCGACTTTCAGGTGCATGGAGGCTTATGTTTCCTTGATTTACCCATCTTATTGACAATTGCTGCTTTTCGACTTTCAGGTGGAGGTTACGTTTCCTTGATTTACCCATCTTATTGACAATATGATGCTTTTCGACTTTCAGGTGCATGGAGGCTTATGTTTCCTTGATTTACCCATCTTATTGACAATAGCTGCTTTTCAACTTTCAGGTGGAGGCTTTTTCCACATCCAGCGACCTTGTTCCTCCTGAAGATTTAAGATAACTTATGTTATCAATAAGGAGAAAATAAAGAGAGTTACAGTTTGTTAAAAATGCATGTAATTCCTACCCACTCCATAAAAGAACAAGAAGAAAATTGATGAAATTAACGAAATTTTAAACTCTAACTTATATATCTTAATCCAAAGCATCCCTATTTAATATCAAAACATACTATAAATGAATAATGGTGAAGTTAACCTAGTCATAATAAAGTTTCTCACATCATAATCCCATGCAGGATTCCCTTCTCTTTCTGTAATTTCAGTAGCATTCTCCAACTCCTCAACAAAAGGTAGAGGTCTTGGACGGTCACCATGATTCTCACTGCAGTAAGTAATATTAGACGTTAAAAGGGAAACATAACAAATATGTAGGAAGAGGTGGGATTTGAGGATAAGGTAATGACAAACAACTAACCTTGTCCATGGTGCAGGTTCGTTATCACAACGAATTAACAGAAAGCGGCAGACTAATTGTCCCTGTAGTAAGTTAACAAGAACGAAGTGAGACTATATAGTAAGGTAACAAGAATGGAGTGGGACTATATATATAGTAAGTACAGATGCAACTGATAAGTTCTTCTCTTCGAAATTTTCCTACTTGTATTCCAGGCTTGCTCCAACACTTCTCGACCCGGTAAATTCCATCATAGCGTATACCTTCCTGAGGTGCATAGTAGGAGCATTTCTCCTTATGAGACCTGTCCACCAGAACAAAATTAGCATAGCAGTAAGCAACTCAATTGAGAAGCACGGATAAGATGACGCAAACTTTTTAAGTCATAGATGGATTGACAATGGTTGCTCCAAGTTTATTGAATGGTTATTGGATATTAGATTCCACGATATTCACCAAGTTTTTAAGAGTTTGGTAATTTTGTCTCTTCACCATGTGTAGTATTTCAGGGCTGAAAGGAATCATAGCCGCCGGCATAAGCGTATAAATATGGAAAGAATGCATTAAATATGCAGACACTTAAGTGAATGGTCAAGATCCAAAATATACATTAACCAAAGTAATCAAATGTTTCCAAGGACAAATAAAATCATATCAAGATAAGTGTCTCACATGAAAAGCAAGCATGGAAAAATCATTTGAAATAAACATAACACGTGAAACTTGACATTCTAGAAAATTTATTTAACAATCATAAACTGCGTTCAAATGTCTGATAAACGACATGATTCAGAACTAGAAACTGTCCGATCAAAACTTCTCTTTTCTTATTATCAAGAGTTGAACTGAATAGACACTAGTTGGCAGGAAATTCCAATTGTCCCTGTCTTTACCATTTATAACAAAATCAGGAGAGCCACCTAAATAGAAAAAAATCTTATTACTCTACTTGCATAAGTATACCAGCTTACCTCACAACACGAACAGGATAACCTTCAAGGCAACTGACACGCAAGGCTTGATTAACTCCAGTAAATGTCTGGGCAAATGATTGTTTCCCAGCGCTGTCACGTCCACCACTGCAATTAGCAAGCAAGTAAAAATTATGCAATACGAACACCAAGATCGAGAGTAAACCAAGGAGGAACAAATCCAAAAACTAGCACGATTTCAAAACAAGTGACAATTTAGTGCGAGTAACAGTGTGTATGATCCTGACCCTCGACTGATTACTTACAAATCAAAATTTTATCATACCAAGGAAATTCGACATGCATTGGCATTAACTAAAAACTCGGGAGAGGAAGAGTTAAACAGGTACTCAATGATATTAGTTCCCACGCAAGGCTGATTGTAACAACTTCATATGTTCAGCTAATGTCTACTTTAATTTATTTCAACAAAACTTGGTGGAACACAAGAAAAGTAGTACTAGCTAGCTAGAATTACATAAAATTTACTAATCAAGGTCGTCGCAGTGAGTATACCTTCCTGTGTAGAGGAACCAGTCCCCGTGGTCCTCGTCATCTTCATAACCACCAGAAAGCGCAACAGACAGTGCCCCAAGTGCTGCCCGTCCATGAATGCCCCCGACAGGGTTAAAGTGAGCACCCCACTGCCTGGATTCCTGCCTATTTTCCCAGGTTTCTCCCACCAAAATTCCTTGGTTTCTTATGGGATCATTCTCTGCCAGAATTGGACCGAAATGATCCAAAGGAACTGTCACGAGGATCCTCCGACTCTTAGCATTACCCGTTTTAGCTCTCTTAGTCGTAAATGCTTTGTCTGGACAATCCTGATCGTGAACAAAATGGTTGCCGGTTGGAGCACCTTGGGAAGAATTTGATCGAGCATGCCTGGCCATTCGAATAGCCTTTGCAATAGCGCAATTTATTCTAGGCTCCCACTCGGAAGGAATCGGGCAGCAGCAAATGGTACAACTCTTCCCTGACATCACCCACGGAATACTTTGAAAGCATTGCAAACAGAAGTTGTGGCCGCATGGTGTCTGAAACAAGAAAAAGGAAATAAAATAATGATACAAGCCCCAGAGCTAATTCAAAATTGCTTCTTTTTTTCATATCACACTCATAAAAATCATTTATTTTTAGAAAAAATTATTCACAAAATAACAAGTCCGTCAATTACACACCAAAAAAAATAAAAAATTATCAGAAGCGTTGTATAAGCACATCGAGCAGACTACGTTATAACAAATGCACAAATTGAAACATATAGTCCATCAATTTTGAAAAGAAAAAACATTATTCTCCATAATTAAAATTCTTTGAAATAAGATTTTCTACACACAAAAAAAAAAAAAAAAAAAAAACGTATTTGAGAAGCACAAAAAAAAAAAAAAAAAAAAAAAAAAAAAAAAAAGAAAACAAGAAAAACAAGACGTCCTTGAAGAAATGCCTAGTAGTAGCTGAAACGAAATAAAAGTAATTTTTGCTATCAAAATTGAAAATCAAGAAGCACAGATCCACACACACATTCTGGACATGATAAACATTTAAATCAAAGAAAGATCATAAAATAAAAAAAAAATATAAAGAAGAGAGCGATAAAACCATACAGTGACAGGCATATCGAGAGTTTGCATGCAAATAGAGCAGTTAAACTCCTCCCCCAAATTCTCGATGGCACGGCTCGTCTCCACCAGGCCACAGTGAGGGCAGTTCCACTGATCAGCGGCAGGGGTTTGGGAAGTGGTGGTGGTGAGGCAAATGGTGTGCCATTGTTCGTCACATGTGATGCACGTGAGAGTTTCCGATTTCGGCACCCTCCTTTTGCATTTCATGCAAATACCAAGGCAGCAAGGGAGGTCGGAAGTGGTCGCCATTGGATGAATAATAATGCTGTGAACAAATGGTCGCAACAAACACAGACAGTGGGTGAGTGAGTGAGTGAGAGTGAACTTTAGGCTGAGTGTGAGGTGTGTGTCTTTGATGTGTATAGAGTGCTAATATATATACAAGTACGGGCGGAGATTTAGGAGTACATTGGCAAATTACAAAATTAGTCCCTTCACTTTTAGAATAGTCGCGGAAAATGGTCGCTATTTATCTTGAATTAATTAATCAGCAATTTTTTATCGATTTTGTGCAATCGAAAAAATCCTAACATAAAAATTATTGGATAATAGAGTGCTAGAAATATGAAATGTACAAATAAACTAATTAAAGCTAAGATTGGAGAAAGAAAAATATTAAATTACTAATAATTAGATATAAATGACTGTATTCACAATTTTGAAAGAATAAGGAAAAACATTACGTACTGCCCTAAAATAATGGCTATTTTTGTAAGTTAAGAACTCTAAGGACGACTTTTGAGTCCATTATAAAATTGAAGGACTATAATCATAAATGATGGAACGACAGATAATCTTGAAATTGTGGTTTTTATTACAGTGAGAATTCTTTACTAAAAAGCTTGGATTTTGCGTGTGCTAGCTGTGACAAACATAAGTCTACTTCCCAAATAAAAAGAGTATGACATAATTCACTTCCTCACTAGAGACCTTAAGTTGATTCGCCTTTACTAAAATTGAGATAATAATAATGCACCAATTTTATTTCCAAAAAAGTCTTGAAACTTTATCGGAGACGATTTGATATATTTCTAAAAGGGTTTCGGGAATTTATTCATTCTGAAAGCAATTGGGTCAAAATAATGTTGATCTTTTATAACATATAACAACTCACCGTTGTTCATATAGGCTTTGAGCAATATTACTGGCTAGCATTACGACTTTATAAGACGACTTATCATAACGGTAAAAGAAATCGGACTTTAATTACATTGTGAAAATCATGTGATGCTTCATTGGATTTTAGGTAAACCGGATAGATTTTGTAATTTTTCTGCAACAACTGCATTTATTGTACACGAAAGCAATGCGCTCAACTATGTAGTAAAAATTGGGTGGATATAACTTAATCGCCCATACGCAAATGACAAAACTGCAAGACATATATATGAAAATAACCGTGATTAAAAAGATAATTCTACCTTTATTCAGATGATTTTCCTATAATATAGTTCAAGATGTTTACACAATGAGATATATAACTCCATAAAAATAAACTTTGTTCGCCAAAACGTAAATAAAATAATCAAATATTTATTTGATAATATTTTATATAATAATCTAAAATGTCTACCAATACTCAAGAACACACAAAAGTTTCACTCGAAATAACCTATCTTGAAATTAATTAGAAACAATGTAATGTAAGGAACATATAAAACAAAGAGATGAAGGCTTACAATCTGAAAAGTGGTCTTGCAGTCCATCGCTGCAAAAGATAGAGGATGGACGGAATCCATATGGAGAAGGATGACATTCTGTGTGTATTGGTTTGTTCATAAAGTTTTTGTTAAAGATGAAGAGAATTACGCAAGTAGAGTGAACTGCGGAAAACAATGTTTGAGAGTCGGCAGGTATGCCGTGTTGAAAATTGTTTGATCTCTTATCCCGTTTATATAGAAAGATATTAGGGTTACCAACGACTCATAAGGATACTTATGTAACTTTGCATCAGGGTCACCAAATAGTGCGCCTCGCATCATTTAGATATTTTAAATTCGAAAAATGTAACTCTCAAACAGCTTGTTATATTCTACAATAAAGCTAATAATTAGATATGTCGAGATAGCCAATGTTATATTTTATCAATAACCTTTCATTAAAATATACAAACATAAATTTAGAAACCTAAATAATTCAAAGCAATGTTATGTGAAATTGTAATTGTGATAAACTATGTGGTCGTTTCATAAGATGTCAAATAAAAGGGGATTGCTACTACATTCCATTTTTCTACAACTCTTTTTGATATATTCAAACCAAAGTGGATACAGACTACCAAAATAGATAAATTCATAAAAACTTTATTCTGTAAAATTTGTTTTAATTATATATTAAATTATGAATGTTACTTTTAACCTTATAGAGCTTTAGTTTTTTTTTTTTTTTCCTTTCCATTAAAATGAAAATGCCCACCATAATCTAGCGTTCGCCAATGGCTGTTGAACCATAATGGGTCATGGATAATTAGACGCAATTATTAACAATTCATTTATAATGGTTTATCAACAAGTTTGGGTAATTCTGGTAAACTATCAACCTGTTAGCAACTCATTTTATAGCAGAATTATTGTGACCCCCATCTCATCCCATCCCACCCGAACACTACAAGAAAACTAGGCAACACCTACGAAATTATTCCAACAAAAGAAGTCCGTCGCTATTAGCAACAAATCACCAACGGAATACCAACTAAAAACAAGTGAGTGAAATTATGGTACACTTTACCAACGAAAATTCCAACAAATTATTGTTTTGTTGCAATTCCGTTGCTATATCGTTGGAAGAAATTCTGAGACTTGTCGTTTAGAGTAACGATGACGATATTTTTGCAACGATAAAAGATTTGTCGCCGTTAGCAACAAAATAGCCCCCACCCCCAAGATTAATGGATATATATATATATATATATATATATATATATATATATATATATATATATATATATATATATATATATATATATATATATATATATATATATATACATACTCAGATTAATAGTATGCATAGAAAAAATAAGAATAAAAAGAAGTCTAATACTATTACTATATTTTAATTACACTCACAAAGAATAATAAAAAGAAGCCTAATAAAATCATTGAAGTAATTATAAACTCATATCTAAATAAAACATGGTGAGAAAACCCCTAAAATCCCTATTAATTTCAAAACCCAACAACAAAACACATTGTCATAAAAAAAAATTATATACTCAGATTTAGTGAATATTTTGCTTTTATGTAAAAAAACAGATACTCGAATAATGTATGAAAAATGGTATTATATAAATTTATTTTCCTTTTACATGTAGTATTTAGTGATTATTATTAAGCTTACTATGCTTTTACCTTTGCGTTATCATTAACTTTTGTGTTTTATTAGATCCGTTTTATAAGAATTTATTATTATTACTTGTATTGCTTCTATATATTTTAGCCTTAGTTTAATGTAAGCATGAATATTGACTTTTATTTAAATTTAGCAATAAATAATAAATGAAATTAGTTAGGCTAGCTCTCCCCAAACAAAATTCCTGGATACGCCACTGCTTACACCTAATAGACGCACATGACATTTAAATCACCTAAAAAAAGACAGTATACCTAAAAGACACATAAGACCTTTAAGTCGCATAAAACACACACATAATCACCTAAAAGTTTTACACACTACACCTAAAAGACGACACACGACATTCAAGTCACAGAAAAAGACACTTTACTTACACACATTGCACCTAAATCACCTAAATATTTACACTACAACTAAAAAGACATAATAAACCTAAAAGATACAATACACCTAATCATCAAAAAGATACACATTACACCTAATTCACCCAAAAAAAAAAAACTCTACACCTAAAACATATAGACAACTCCTAAATTGCATAAAAACTCACATGACATCTGAAACACACAAAATTAAATTACCTAAAATTTACAAACTACACTAAATTCCCTAAAAACACAATGCACCGAAGCATGTATAAAAACACAATGCACCGAAGCATGTATAAAAAAAAATATATATATATATATGTATGTGTGTGTATATGCTATATTATATATTATATAAAATCTACTATGTTATATTATCTATTAACACATATAGTTGACAAATTCTGAAATTTAAGTTAATTTATATCCGGATCTTTTTGTTTTGCATTTTCCAACTTATCCAATTCTCTTAGTCATAAGGGTTTGTCTCTTGTATTCTTTTCATGTAATAAACAAGATAAATGTTGATCATCAAACATAACATTTGAGCTAATGATTATCTTTGAGAGTATTCTCTCAACTTGTTATCAATGGGATCAGGCTTACTATAGAAAGAGATATATGGACGAAAATATTGACGTTGAGCATAAGTTTCTCTCCGTCCATAAACTGTAATAAGGCCTTCTATTCCAATTTCCTTTTTTGACAGGAAGAAATTCTGCAAATTTTCAGTTGGAACGGAATTTATAATATGAAACATTTATTTTTTATTGTTTGTTGAAATAATTTTATAATTTAAGTAATGAATAAATCTGAGTTTTATTAAGGCTTTGAAGATTCGTGTTCAAGGATGAAAATGGTATTTTCTTATGGTCAAAGTTCAAAAAGATTTTGGGTGCAATGTGCTAATTATTTAATAACACATGGGCGTCTTTCCTAATTAGAATAACACATGGTTGTTGATAACTCGTATGAAGAATAATTTTATATATTCATAAATTATAACTCATATGGAAAAATAATTATATTTTGATTTTAAACAGAAAAAATTAATATGTTTGCTGATAATCTAATTAAATGTCAAGACACTAACAATATATATATATATATATATATATATATATATATATATATTTATATGTTTGTTGGTTATTTAAAAAGTTATCAATTAAACTTTTAACATTATATATTATTAATTAGCATAAATTTGTCGTGTAATAAGGAATGCTATATCTTGACTTATCTCTTTTATGTAACGCTTATCTTTTAATCTTGGATAAATATTCAGTTGATCTTTTACTTGGGAAAGGTTTGTATATGTAGTCTTGTTTCAGTGAATATTCATCGAGAATATAAGATCATTCATTCATTCGGGGGATTCGGGATAAATGTAAATGGCGGGAGCTGTTACAACAGCTGGAAATAAATTGACCTCTTCTAAGCTTATAAATAGGAGTGCTGATTTATTATATCATACAACCTTTGAGTGAATCACTTTGTATTACGCGAGGAAAGGTTCATAGCTAAGTTTAATGATTGAAAAGGTTTATGCCTTAGTTTATTGAGAGTTTCATATTAAGTGATTGTATTTTAGTTATAGTACTTGGTGGTACTTTAGGAGAGTTCAGCGAAGTCGAAGGGAGTTAGTGAACATCTTCATTCAAACGGAGTAGAAGAGCTGAAATACGGTTGTCGAATCGAATTGATCGAATTGGCTTGGATTATTCGATTCTGCTTGTGGAGTGACAACCGAAATAGAATCATTTTAAACGATCCGATTCGATTTAAATCGAGTCGATTTAGATTCAATTTTATTCGATTTTGATTATGAGCCTCTTATTTTTTGTATTTAATTTTCATAAAAAAAGAAAAGCAATATAACGGTTCAAAGCAGCATATCCACAAACAATAGAATGTTATATTCAAATATAACTAAACATAGGAGATGTTAAGTCACACATTAAAATTTGTAACATTCATTATGAAAAGTAAATAATTTTTAAGTGTTATACCTATATTTAAAAAACTAGTTGAAAAATAGTTTTTTTTTTTTTTTTTTTTTTTTTTTTTTTTTTTTTTTTAATTCGATTCGGAGATCGACCCCTAAATTTCAAAATCAAATCGAAGTGGGTTTCGATTATTTTGTGACAAGTGATAATCGGATCAAAATTTCAATTCGATGTTTAAATCGGATTGTTTGATCGATATCGAAAAGATTCGATCGATTCGATTATATTTGCACCGCCCTAAGCTAAAGTTGTGGCTTACGAGGATTTAGCCATAGAAGGGATTCAGTGGGTTGATATAACATTCTGTAGATATAATTCAATTTAGCACTCCAAAAGAAGTTTGAATTACTAGGCCCGACCTCGTGGAGCAGGACAGTTATCCGAACCACGTAAAAAAACTGGTGTGTTTGTGTATTTTTTGTTTTACTTGTTGCAACTTGTATTCATTACGTCGATGCAAAATGTGTTTTCCAAAGTAAATGAACCAAGTGCTTTAACTGAACAAAATATTAATTGGTTTTATTGGTTTACGGTTCTCATTACGGTACTAACTGAACCAATTGAAGTTACAACTTAACTATTCGAGTGTTGTAACATAACTGAATATGCAAGTATATATCTAACAAACATGTTGAATTGTAAATAGACTACTTAACATGAGTAATAAATGATTAAGTCTGATGATTATATTTATCAATTAATCAGTTTAACAAACTACCCCTGAAGTATGATAAACTACACAAACTACCCTTTATGTCTGAAAAGTTACATAAACTATCCTTATTTTGCATTAGGGATTACAGTTACCCCTTACGGTGTTAAAAATAACGGAGAAAGATGATATCAACAAAACTTTTACTTGAGATTCTTGAATTGCCATCATACCACCTATTCTTTAATTTTATAACTTATATTTCCAAATTAAAATCAAAAAGAAAAAGAGGTTGAAATTGCACCATACAAATATCATTCCAACTTGGCTGTGGAAATTGGAATGGGAGGAAAATTTATTAGCTATTAATTAACTTCAATCATTATCTCATACCATTATATCTATGATACGAGAGACACGGATGTGTGAACACAAACACAACACAATACAACACATGAAACAAAGTTCAAAAAATTATAGGATGCTATATGGTTGGGTTACAACTTTTAAATTAACATATATACATCATTAAATAATGTGAAAAAATTAATATTTAAATATAGTTAGAAAATAACATTAAAATACTCAAATTGTAATAGATTTATAACCAAAGTTCGAACAAAATTTACTTTATTACAAGAAGTGTTTTCCAAAGTAAATGAACAAATCTTTTTAACTGGATAAAGTTTTTTTTTTTTTTTGGATCAGAAAATGCATTGATAGGAAGCACAAGGGGTGCTTCAACCCCTTACAAAACATCCACAACACCAGAAAAAATAGAAGCAAATTCAACAAATGCAACAGTATCTAGGACTTTTGTACCAATCGACAAAAGAGTATGTGAAGCTATCCTTTGTTGCCTTAATCCAGTACCAAGATTTGGCCTTTATCAACTCCAGAGCTTGAAGAACGTCTGGTACTTCCCCCTTAAATTGAACTTTGTTCCTGGTGGTCCAAATTGTTCCCGCGACAATACACCACAAACCTTTCGACACTGATTTGCACGACAGATTCGAACTCAACTCTGAATGATGGCGAAAATGAGTAATTGGACTGTTTATAAGCACCGTTGTAACCTTAAATCAGTCATAAAACTGCATCCAAACCCGATGTGAGAACGGACATTCAAACATAATATGCATTGTTGTTTCCGTCGTAGCCTCACAAAAACAACACATCATCTCAGTATTTGAGAGGGTCACACCTCTATTAGCAAGATTGACTTTAGTCGGAATACGATCCATAATCATTTTCCATGCAAATAACGAAGTCTTTGACGGTGCCGAGTGAGCCCAAAACTCTTTGTAAAACTCTGAACCTTCGCCTCTTTGAGTCTGATTAAGTTTATTATAAGCCGACTTAACTGTATATTTCCCGGACGGATCAAGTTTCCATTTCCATGAATCACTAATATTTTCAGCAGGCCTCACTTGTTGAATTGCAGTTAATAAGTCATTAATCTCTTGTTTTTCCCACTCAAAAAAGGACCTTCTCCAAGTAAAATTCCATTCCATGCACCGTCATGCCACCTTCCTAAGGAAGCTACAGACTTTCCTTTATCCCGTGAAACAGAATAAAGTCTTTGGAACCGCACCTTAAGAGCTATTTCCCCGATCCAAACATCTTCCCAGAAAAGAGTGTTTCTGCCATTACCTAAAACCTTCGAAATATCTTGCGAGAACCAATCCTCCTCTCCGTTCTTGGAGGAAATAGAAGCAATGTCTCTCCACCAAATAGAACTTTTGTTGTTACAGAACCAAGTCTGAAGTGTACCATTGCTTGTGCGATCATTGCCGTACTTAGCACAGATAATTCTTTTCCACAGCGCGTCGTCTCCATTGATCAGCCTCCACCTCCATTTACCCAATAAGGCATGATTAAACCACTTCAGATTCTTGACCCCAATACCTCCATCTTCTTTACTTTTACAGATAGTATCCCAACTCACCCAAGCAATCTTACGACTTTCTGCATTCCCACCCCAAACTGGATAAAGTTTTAATCGGTTTTATTCTATTTACTGTTCTCGTTGAGGTATCGATTAAACCATTGAAAGTTACAACTGTGGAGTTTAGTTTGTGTAACTTTACGTATTCTACAAAATAAAATCTAACAGATTAAATGCATTCTACAGAACGATCAGCGCGTTGCCTCAGGGAGCAAAGAATATATGCGCTTATCTAGACCAAAGTTCTAGGGGAGAAGCTCAAGGATTCAAAACTACAGTCGGAATCTCAATTAGGTAAGGAAATATATCATTCACAATTTTAATGATATAGATCAAAACGGTGAAAATAGGATAGAAACTACAATGGATCTTTGTGGTTTAATAACAAAAACATACCTAAAGTTTAAATAATTACACACACCTAAACTTCTAAAAATTAACGAGTCTATTTATAGATTTTCTAACTTTAGATGTATCACAGTAACTATTCAAACCCCATGGAGAACTTATGTAATGTTTATTTTTTCAACTTTGAGGGTTGTTTAAGTAACTATTCAAAAAGGATAGGATATTTCTGTAATGAGACCAAACTTTTGGGGACTCAATGTAATTATCCCTGTAAAACAGTTATACAAGCAGAAGCATGGCACAATTAGCATTTAGCAGCTTTTAACAATCATACTAGCATTTTTTTTAATTGGCAAAAAAGGATTTTATTGAGGTAGTATAAGCGATACTCCTCAATATCAACAAGTACAGTACAAAGGGGAAGTAGACCATTCCGCGAAAGCATAAGTAAAAGCTTTTGATTTAGCTTTGATCCAACACCAAGTTTGAACTCTAATCAACTCGACCGCGTCTTGCACAACCACTTTGCTGCCATTAAAAACAATCTGTTTTCTAAATGTCCAAATAATCCAAGCAGTGAACATCACCAGAGAAATCGTGATTCTTCTTTGATTTTCTTTTTCTGAACAGACCAATAAATTGCAGGAGGTGTGATTTAACATTCCCATTGAGCACAGATTCATAACCCAACCAACGAAGAATACTCATCCAAACTTGATAGGAGAATGAACATCTACAGAACAAATGATCAGAATCCTCTTCACCTGGATTACATAACTGACAGTTCAGATTCCCACGATTCAAATTAATCCCTCTTCGAGCAAGATTGCACATTGATGGTATTCTATCTTGAATTAATCTCCAGGTAAATGCTTTAATCTTGAGTGGTGCATCCACATCCCAACAGGTAGTAAAAATACAATCATGTGAAACATTATAATCCATTGCAAGGATTTTATATGCTGATCTGGTTGAAAACAGTCATACTAGCATAAATCTTACCAATCAACCAAAATGCATTTGTTCCAAGTTCCACCACATGTTCTTGAAACCCCACAACAAACTCACAAAATTATATATATTTTTTTTCATATGTATATTTAAAATATAGGATTTGAGATCAAACAGTGTTGATACAAGATCCTGATATCCAAATGTAGTTAAAAACCATTAACTTTCAAAAATCTAGCAGAATAAATTATGTGTAATAACCAAATTTAGCACACAAGAAAAACATGATTTACTTTGAAAATCAGACACCATCAAGGTCTCCTATTTTAGAGCTCAAGCCATTATCCGCATCAGCTAATGCATGATCTTCTTCATCAGCCTTCTTCCTGGAAGTTCCAGCTTCAGCAACATCGACTTTCAGGTCGGGATTTGGAGCACCAGGTGGTGAAATTCCATCGCCATTGCTTGCTTCCTTTCGGTTGTAAATTCCATCACTCGTGAAAATCGAGATAAGCACAAGGTCGTTTACGTGCAAGCTTAGGAAGCTTTAATAGGACACTTTGAGTATTATGTATGTTTTTATGATTTTACGTGCCTTCAAGGATCATTGTTTAAAGGTTTTGTCTACTCTAATTCTAGGATGTGACTGTGATACACTAAGTGAAAGTTTGAAGGTACTCCCACTTTCATGATGCATAATATTCTAGCTCTTGCTCAAGATATGTATTATTATTTTTATTAAAATAAATGGGGAATTGATTTTTAATAAAAACAAGGGTTAATTGCAGCAAACCCACCAACCTATGGGGTTTGTAGCACTTTGTCCCCTAACCTATGAACATGTGCGAAATGCCCCCCAACCTATTGATTTTTGTGCGATTTTCCCCCTGAGTCGTTAATCAACTGTTCATTTTGGACACGTGTCTAAGTTTTTGTCCGTCAGATTTGACATCAGGGGGCAAATCGCACAAAACTCAATAGGTTGGGGGGAATTTTGCACATTCTCATATGTTAGGGGGTAAAGTGCAACAGACTCTATAGATTGGGGGGTTTGCTGCAATTAGCCCTAAAAACAATAAAAAATAAGACACAATGGTGAACAAGAGTTTATTACATCAATAGCATTCCATTAAAGAAAAATATTGATTGCTACAATTATAAACCGTTGGTATGCCATTCTAATTGTTGGAGTATTACTTCAATTTCAGTTTCATTCTCCACTTTCATGTGTAACGGATATATGTTAAACGTATCAATTCGTGCACCATCAATTTTCACATTATAATACTTGTATATAAATAAGTGGTGTTTTGTGTGGGTGAAAAAGAAACATGAGATAGAAGAGAAAAAAAAAGAAGAATTATTCTTCGTGTTTTTTGTATAAAATTATACTATATTCCGTACCTAAAAAAAACAAGAGCAAAGTGTCCGGTCAGAGCTTCGTTTCTTTCTAAGATGCAGTTATAAAAGAAACACAACATTGAGAATTAGGCTATTGTATCCTGGAGGCAAGGCGCAAGTGGTAAACCCTAATGCATATGCTTCATCGTGAACTAGGGGTACGAAATTGTCTTGAAGAGAGCAAGACCTAGTCCGCGCCTCAACCATTGGAGAATTGAGGTAACATCTTCTCTATGTTCATTCAGTTAATTATTATTTGTTTCTCTTATCATTTGTGATTTTTGTGAACAGAGGAACAACAGAAGATGATAAAATTACATAACCAACGCTTCAGAAAAATACTTATTTCCGAAAAAACCAAAAACACCCTAAAACCATTATCCTTTTCTTTTTTAAAGTAAAGCAAAAGGATATTTTTCTGAAAAGAAAATAAAACTGAAAAAACCTTTTCTTCAGTTTGCTAATATCAATTCAACATGCATCAACAAAGTAAAATTATAATAAAAAAAAATATTTCTAGTACTGATTAATATGCCCAAAAGTCTATGCGCGTTGTAAAAAACGACTTGCTCTTTTATTTATTTTTTTCCAAAAATCCGTTAGTTGATCAATGGGTGAACTATGTATTCTATCAAGAATTTAGGATAGCCAGTCAGTAGCTGCTATATATAGAGATGGTTGCAAGTTGCAACCAATACTTAGATGTCATGGATGAGTTAATTAATATGACATTTGAAAATATACATGATATAATTACTTAAACTATGAATCTGTGGCAAGGTAATGGTTCTTAGCATTATATGTGAGTCGCAAGACATTGGACAAGTTTTTAGATTGGATTATTTGAAAGATATTAATTGAGTTCACTGAATTATCCCCACATGAGAGTTAATATGAAACTATAAATATCACTCCAGAAGAATGAAAATAAAAAATAGTACATTAAAATTATTTACGTCCTCGAAACTTGAGTGAAAATTATTTTACATTAAATGCATTTGTCACATCTTAACTTATGTTCAAGATGTAGTACATTAAAACATGCTTTGACGCTTCTTTCTATCTTCTTTTTATTTTTCTTTTGATATTCGATATATCGCCATTTCATGGGTAGTTTAACATGAAAAGATATAGCAGTTTAGATAACAACAAGGCAAAACTTAAGAAAGAAAAGTTTTTGAACGCGCTTATTGCATAAAATTTTATTATTGATGGCGTATACGACCTATTGGGCCACACACTACTGTAACTTCCTATCAAACATCCCCCCTCCCCTCAACTCCCCCTCTTCGGCAAACTAGAAGGAACCCTTCGCGAGGTACCACGTGTCTAACACACTTCCTACTCTATCTAAATGATTACTACCCTTGGCGTTACATGCAATACACTTGTAAAAAATGCTCCAACATATGTTCAGTAACAACTAGGAGACAAAACTATAAATATGTTAAATAATCACAGCAAAGGCAGAGCTCAACTATCAAGAAGAATGCTGGGAAGCAATACAAACAGGGGCAGATCCAGGGTTTTAGTTTACCCCGGGCTACTAAAGAGTTAAGTATTAAATAAAATTATATTAAAAAACCATAAATGAAAATATATTAAGTAGAATGAGAAATACCCACGTCCGATACAAAATACTAAAGAGCTACATACCATGAAAATAATTAAAAAAACGTCTAAGATTTTTTTTCAGAATTTATAAACAACATTGGGTCTAATTTCCCACTCCTTTCCAAAGCTCTTGCGTCAAAATTTTTAGAGATTTCGTTAAAGTTCTCACTTTTTTACTTTCTACATTCTAATCTTGACAAAATAAGAATCTAAAAAGTACAAATCAAGAGCATTTTGGTGTCTATTTTGTTAAAATATTTAACATAGTAAATCTAAGAACAAATACAAATTTACAACAACGAATACCAATCCAAAATATGCATATTTTGAAAGTCCTTTTTACCTAAGATTGAGAACAAAGATTAGGGATTTAGACTCCTTAGGCATTCTTCTATTCTCCTTAGATCTTTCTCGTTGCACGTGGTTGTTCTACTGTTCTAAATGGTGCAGATTCTTCTTCTTTTTATTTCAATGGATTTTGTATTTATATAATGGAGATTGTGGGCTAGAACTAATTCAATTAGATCATGAGATGAATTATTTATGTGGCCCATTTGTTTTATGTATATATGTGTGGGCTAAAATCTTATTTTTATGTGACTAAAATATACATACATAATTGCACACCAAAAATTTACCCTGGACTACAGCCCAAGCTAGCCTTTGGCTTGGGTCCGCCCCTGAATACAAATGTCTACTAGCACTTCGTAGTGAAAAGACCAAACAACACGGCAAAACAACCTCAGAGAGAAACTTCCACTCTCCAAATAAGAATTGACCAATACGAGATCCATTTTTACTACACTGCCTGACCAACTTGGTTTGGTTTGGTCCGTTCCTGATATGCGTTTCGACATAAGGTTAAAAGTGGAGGGCTAAATCAAAACAATGTGATTCAACGGATTTAACCTCGTAATAGAAATTTATAATATAGTAACTGTAGACATTAGAATTTTTGGTATTATCTTTGATCTTATCTTCATACTAGCCACATAGCCTAACTAATTGGACCACATCACATTTAACCACTTTTTTTTCATTCAGATATGTGGAGTCATTATAAAAAAATATAGGATATCAACCTAAACCATGACAAATTTTTGTAAAGTAATATAGTCTTTATTTGTTAGAAAAATCTGTGTGCAAGTAATACGGAAGCGCTTTATCCCAAAAAAATTCTAGATAATCTAAGTGGGTATGAGAGAATATGATGCTATGATGCACAAGTACTCTTAAAAATTACGGAATACAGTGTCAGATACTCTTAGGACTTGTGTCTGACACACGATGTGGCATCACCATAAACAAAATAAAAAGAAAAACTAGAACAGGGAGTCAGACACGCCGTGACACGCTAGAAGGGCATTTTGGATAAGTTTCAGACACTTTTGGGTTCAAAATTTTGTTTTCGATAGTCTAGTGGTCAAAACTTATTTTTCTTAAAAGGACAAATATGCATACCAAATTTAGAAAATAGATGGGAAAAAATTTAAAGCTTTTATAAGTTAGAGATAACACTTAAATTAAAAAGCAAAGAAAAGAATTAATGTTCTATTTCTCTTTCTTCGCCCTTCAAAACAAAATGAAAGAACATTTCTATCATTTAACGAATGTTTCTTCAAATATTAAAATATCTAAATTTGTTTCAACAATTTATACTTAGATTAAATAGTTTTCTACCATTTCTCGGCAGTTACATCTTATCTTAGTAATTTTTTATTCAAGGCATCAAATTTTTTTACGGAAATATCTGATTATTATGTAACTCTTTTTGACCATTAACCAAGCCACTTTCTTTTTTTTTTTTTTTTTTTTTTTGTGAACATGCCAAGCCGCTTTTTATTGCTACAGTATGCATCGTTTTCCGGTGATCAAGATCTAGATGTACAATATTAGGGAGTAGGGCCTGTAGCAAAAATAGGCAAATATTTGAACCTTACCATAGTCATCGAGAATTAATAATGTGACACAAATGTACCATAATTAATGGATATTTCTATTGAATGATTGATAAAATATAAAATGGGGTATCGCTATATGTGTAATTATTAGTTATATTATATAACATAATAAGCTCATTAAAAGTTATGTTTTTCGACTTTAAAAATATCTTAAGTAAATGATGGCCACCGTTGGATGCAACACACACTATTTGGTGATGGTGATGGTGATGCAAAATTACATAAGTATCCTTACAAGTCGTTGGTAACCCTAAATAATTTCTATATATATATGGGGCAAGCAATCAAACAATTCTCAACACAGCGTATGTGCCGACCGCACACTTTTTTCCCCGAGTATTTCACTCTACTCGCCTAACTCTCTTCATCTTTAACAAAAAATTTATGAACAAAGTCATGCTTTCCTACATGGATCTCGTCTATGCTCTATCATTTGCAGCCATGGAGTGCAGGACCACGTTTCAGATGGTAAGTCTTTGTCTCTTTGTTTTAGATGTTATTGTTTCTAAACTTCAAGATAAATTTCTGATGTAGCTCTTGTTTGTACTTGAGTAGTGGTACACATTTTAGATTAGAAATAATTGTGGAAAACCCCCAATCTATGGGTGCTTTTTCATTGTGCCCCCTAACCTATGAAAATATGCAATTTGCCCCCAACCTATTGACTTTTGTGTGATTTTTTCCTTGAATCGTTGATCAACCGTTCATTTTGGACACGTGTCTATGTTTATGTCCGTTAGATTTGGCATCAGGGGGCAAATTGCACAAAAATCAATAGGTTGTGGGGCAAATTGCACATTTTCATAGGTTAGGGGGCACAATGCAAAATCACCCATAGATTGGGGGGTTTGCCGCAATTTACCCTTTAGATTATTAAATTAAACTTATGAAATAAATATATGATTGTTTTATTTGTGTTTTGCGAAAGGAGTGGAATTATTTATCTGGACTTCTCTCACTGTCAACTGAGTAGTGGGTTGTCGATAAGATTGGTAAATTAAGGAATCGTCAGAGTAGAAAAGAATCTGTAAAGGCAAGACTTTTGAAAGGTATGCTTCTCATTCTTAGAATGCAATGTTGATTAATGAGGTCTCGTGATATCATGGATGTCCTAATGTATGTTTTCTACATAGTTTAATTGGTAACTTAGCATGTCTTAGATCTAAATTTGTTTGGAGTTAAGATTGTTTCCTAAGGAATGTAGCCTGTGATGCAGAGTTTGAGTGATGGTTCTCCCCATCACAACTTCTTGTGCGCAGAACTTCTGCAACGCACGCTTAGAGGATGCCTTTGCTCGTCAATATTTTCTAAAAGAGAGGACATGAGGAGGGCGTACACTGCGAGCGCACAAGAATGTTATGCAATATTCAACTTGCAATACTAATATATCTGATATCCTTCAGAATCCACAGGTATTTTTCATCCTTTTTGTCGCTCTGTAAAGTATTGCCATAACTTCTTGCGTTGTATGATCAATGTTTATTTAACTAGTTTCGTGTCACGTATCCTTTTAACGGCCATATAGTTACCAAGTCCCTGCCTGCATTATAAACTGCTATTATCCCCTTTACAATTTATAGATTGTGAGAGATTCATCAGCCAGAAAGGAGTTTAAAGGAAAATAAGATTCTTAGACATGATCTTGCGTTAAGGTTAACATGGAATTGATGGATGGTGTTTTGTGGATCCACATTTGTGTTAGTGTTACATAATTTTTTCTATATTTCGTTTCAGACGTGCTGCTTGGCATTTCTTCTAGGACAGCATTTTTTTGTTTTTGTTAATTTTTTTTTTCTATGTAAAATCCGTTAAAATAGTAGATGTCTTGTGTTGGAGAAAATCTTATTTCACTAAATTATAATTTATGGAAACACTGATTTTTTTATTTTTTTTTTTGAAAACTGATGGGATTAATTGTTTAGCATGCAGTCTACTCGACGATTAATGTAGAGCTTGTCTGTACAACGGTTCTGATCATTTGTTTCTCTAGTTATTTTGCTAAAATATTGAAAAACTTGTTCTCGTCAACTGAACTATGACTTGTTGTTCTGTGAATTAAATTTTATAGGAAATAGAAATAAATAATCTCTATCAGTGTGGAAAAAAATGAACACGCTCTGGAGGTTATATCGTTATTTTATTTCCTTTCTTCGTGTTTCAGACACCATGCGGCCACAACTTCTGTTGGCAATGCTTTCAAAGTATTCTGTGGGTGATGACAAGGAAGAGTTGTCCCATTTGCTGCCGAGCGATTCCATCCAAGATGTCGAGGGAGCCTAGAATAAATTGCGCTATTGCAAAGGCTATTCGAATGGCCAAGTCTTCTCACTCAGATCCTTCCAAAGGTGCTCCAAATGACAACCATTTTGTTCACGACCAAGATCGTCCTGACAAAGCATTTACGACTGAGAGAGCTAAAAAGGGCGGGTATGGCTAATGCTAAGAGTAGGATGATCCTCGTCACAGTTCGTTTGTGTCATTTTGGTCCAATTCCGACAGAAAATGATCCAATAAGAAACCAATGTATTTTGGTGGGAGAAACCTGGGCAACAGACTGTGCCCCAAGTGCTGCCCGTCCATTAATGCCCCCGACAGGGTTAAAGTGAGCACCCCACTGCCTGGATTCCTGCCTATTTTTCCAGGTTTCTCCCACCAAAATTCCTTGGTTTCTTATGGGATCATTCCCTGCCGGAATTGGAGCGAAATGATCCAAAGGAACTGTCACGAGGATCCTCCAACTCTTAGCATTACCTTTACCCACCCTTTTAGCTCTCTTAGTCGTAAATGCTTTGTCTGGACGATCCTGATCGTGAACAAAATGGTTGCCAATTGGAACACCTTGGGAAGAATTTGATCGAGCATGCTTGGCCATTCGAATAGCCTTTACAATAGCGCAATTTATTCTAGGCTCCCTCGACATCTCGGATGGAATCTCGCGGCAGCAAATGGGACAACTCTTCCCTGTCATCACCCACGGAATACTTTGAAAGCATTGCAAACAGAAGTTGTGGCTGCATGGTGTGTGAAACAAGAAAAAGGAAATAAAATTTGATAAAACCTCCAGAGCGTGTTTATTTTTTTCCCACACTGATAGTTGACACAAACAAGTTTTTCAATATTTTAGCAGAATGCAAGAAATTACATAAGTAGGAAAAGAAATGATCAGAGACGTTGTACATGCAAGCTTTACAATCGTCGAGCAGACTACATATAAAACAATTTATCCATCAATTTCGAAAAATAATAGTAAAATCCATGTTTCCAAACTCAAAATTTAGTGAAATAACATATTCTCCAACACAAGACATCATCTACTTTAACGGATTTTACACAAAATAAATTAATAATTTAAAAACAAAAAGAAAAAGTATTGTCCTGCAAGAAATTCCTAGCAGCACCTCAAAGTCTGAAAAGAAATCAGAAAACATTATGTAACACTAAAACAAATGTGAATACACAAAATCACATATATCCATCAACTCCTTTTTAATTTGAGCAAAAAACCATGTCTAGGAATCTTGTTCCCTTTAAACACGTTTCTGAGTGATGAATCTCTCAATATGTAAAAATAGTAAGGGCGATAATAGCAGTGCATCATTCTGGACTTGGTAATTATGTAGCCGTTAAAAGGATACGCGATACAACAAATAGCTAAATAAACATTGAGCATACATCACAGGAAGTAACGGCAATAATTTTGGAGGGACAAAAAGGATGAAAAATACCCGTGGATTCTGAAGGATGTTAGATATATCTATATTGCAAGATGGACATTGCATAACATTCTTCTGCACTCGCAGTGTCCGCCCTCCTCCTGTCCTGTCTTTTAGAAAAGATTGACCAGCAAAGGCATCCTCTAAGCATGCCTTGCAGAAGTTATGCGCACAAGGAGTTGTGACGGGATGAACCATCTCTTTTTGACAGAGGCAACAGTCAAAGTCTGCATCACAGGTTACCTTCCTCAAGAAAACAATCTTAACTCAAAACATATTTAGATCTAAGACATGCTAAGTTGCCAGTTGAACTTTGTAGAAGACATACATTAGGACATCCATAATTTTTGCGAAACCTCATTAATAAGCATTGCATTCTAAGAATGAGAAGTATACCTTTAAAAGGTATTGCCTTTACAAATAATAATGTGCTCAGACGATTCCTTGATCTACCGATCCTATCAACAACCCAATGATCAGTAGTTGCTTTTGGGAGAAATTTACATTTTTGGTGCCTTAACTTGGCACAAGTTCTTTTTTGGTGCCTTAACTTGGCACGCCACGATTTTGGTGCCTTAACTTGGTTTTTTTTTTCGATTTTAGTCCCCCGGCGGCTACAATTTCAAATACTCGCCGGAAAATGCCACGCTGGCTGAAATTTGGGGATTTTGACCAGGTCAAAATCCACCTCAGCACAATTTCCTACGTGGCATGCCACGTCGAAATGTTTTGTAAAAAAAAAAAGGAAAAAACCAAATCGCTGAAAAAAACAAAACAAAAAAAAAGAACTGCTGCGATTTACAAAATCGCTGAACAGCAATTAACAAACGGTAAAAAACAAACAAAAAAAGAGAAACCAAATCACACACAAACGATCTTTCTTCCCCAAAATCAATCCCTCTATGAACCCTAATTTTTTTCTTTCAAGCCATCAACAAATCGCTGAGGCGTTCGATTCCGGAGAGAAAATCATCATCAACACACGCACACGGTGAGAAAATCACACACAGAACCCTAAATTTAGCAATTTGATACGTTTTGGTCTCTCTCGATTTTGGGTTTAGCGATTTGAAAATCGCTGAAGCGATTTTGTATTTTCTTTTTTTTTTTTTTTTTTTTTTTTAAGATTGGCCGCCCTTCAATTCAGCGATTTGGTTTTTTCTTTTTTTTTTTAAATTTCGACGTGGCATGCCACATAGGAAATTGTGCGGAGGTGGATTTTGACCGGGTCAAAATCCCCAAATTTCAACCAGCGTGGCATTTTCCGGCGAGTATTTGAAATTGCCGCCGCCGGGGGACTAAAATCGAAAAAAAAACCAAGTTAAGGCACCAAAATCGTGGCGTGCCAAGTTAAGGCACCAAAAAAGAACTTGTGCCAACTTAAGGCACCAAAAATGTAAATTTCTCTTGCTTTTGGACTTTCTGGTGGAGGTTTTTTCCACGTCCAGCGACCTTGTTCCTCCTGAAGATTATAGATATATAACTCATGTTATCAATAAGAAGAACATAAAAACAGTTACAATTTCCCAAAGATGCATGTATTTCCACGCACTCCATGAAAAAAAAAAAAAAAAAAAACCTACGAACAATTCCGTCAACTTTTTGTTTTTGGATTTTTTTTTTGAAAGACTTTTTTTTACTAGTTTGCCTCTTACTCGTATAGGAATAAAACAAGAAATGGGAATTAGTCCCTAATTCTATTATTTTGCAGCAGTGGTATTTATTAGTCTTGCGAAAGTCCACAATTCTAATCTATTTATTGCAAGAACTTGCAAAAATGATCATTTATCTTTAATATTAACAATTTATATTAGTTTAGCAATCATCACATAAGCAATTCTTTAAACTTTTCTCTTTACTCGTGAAGTGATTTTTGAAATGAAGCTAAGATAAGATAATTCGATGATTGCTTGCATAAAAAGTTGAAACAGACAATAACCCAGAAACTGGAATTGATGATAAAAATGATGTAAATTACCAAAAATAAAAAATAAATTACTATAACCACTATTAAGAAAGAATACGGACAAAAAGTGTAGACTACGCTAAACATGAGTGAGTAAAAATGTCAAGTTGTTATTCAGATTTACTAAGTTCTATAATTTAGTTCAAAATGTTTGACAGTGAGATAAGACCATATCAATAATTCCACTCCTTTCGCAAAAATGCGATTAAAATGATTACATGCTTATTTTATATATTTTAATTTAATAATCTAAAACGTCTAACAATACTCAAGTTCACACAAGAGTTCATAAGAAATTTATCTTGAATTTTAGAAACAATATAACGTAAGGAACATCTAAACCAAAGAGAAGAAAACTTACCATCTGAAACTGGTCCTGGACTCCATGGCTGCAAATGACAGAGAATGGACGGAATCCATGTACGAAAGCATGCAGTGTGTTGAGAACTTTTTGTTCGCTTGCCCCGTTTATATATAAATTAATCAGGGCTAGCAACAACTCATAAGGTTTGTTAGGATCAAAGATCCTAATTGTGTTCTAATTCGAGTTTAGAACAAACTCCTAAGGATTGAAGATGAGAAGAGAGACTTTTAAAACTAAAAGACAATTTTATTTTCTTCTTACTAATTCCACAACGTACAATACATAATTATATAATACATTGGATAACATCAAATAAAGTGATAACGACCCACTACTACAATAACTGCATTACAGATAATTATAATATAATTATAAATAACTATTACACATTATTTTCACACATATACTTAATAATAATAATAATTAGACTCGTATCAATATTTATGTAATTTCGCATCAACATCACCTAGTAGTGCGCATTGCATCTGATGATAACCATTTACTTATTTTATATATTTATAAAGTCGCAAAGCACAGAGGCGCCCCCCCCCCCCCCCCCCCCCCCAAAGTCCAGCCCCACCCGTTTACATATTGCCTTATATTAAATATTAATATACTATAGTATGTATTATGACATATTACTATAGTACATATATATATATATATATATATATATATATATATATATATATATATATATATATATATATATATATATATATATATATATATATATATATATATATATATATATATATATAAGTTAAACAAGAGTCCACACTATTTTGAAAGTTTAGTTTAATTTCATACCCAACTCTTTTGTCTTCTTTATTTTGTAACTTATTAAATTTCTTAATTTTGTAATAACTTATTTGTAACTTGGTATACTACGTACCAAAATCTATGTAAGATTCTTCTTATTTTTCGATGTAGAAAATAAAATAATGATAGATATCTAATACAACATTTGAGTGCCTATAACTTATTTTAGGATAATTTAATTTATTTATGGACATTTTCGCGATGAAACATGTATTTTTTTAATAAAATAATTTGTGTGGACAAAATTATGGACAAAACTAAAGATATTTTTTTAAATATTGCATTAAAATAATACACATTAAGAAAGAAATTACTTAATGACTTTGATATAAATATTATAGTTATAATATAATATTTTCTTGATTACAACATAATATAAATGTCTACGTTTACATAAATAAAAAAAAGTTTACTTTATTTTAGAGTTAATTTCATAATTTTTAGATATTAAATGTCTAACTCTTGAGATAGTTATGTTCTTAATATAATATTTAATATTTAAATTTCTTTATAAAAAGAGTATCCATATTTGCAAAAAAAAAAAAAAATCTCACAAATTTCGTGCCCCATAAACCAAATTCCTCTCCGCCCCTGGCAAAGCATAACTCTCAAATAGCTTGTTATGTTCTTTTAATGTAAATGATAATTATATATATATATATATCATTATGCCCCATGTTATATTTTATCAACCTTTCAATAGAAAAATCCAAACATATACTTAGAAACCTAAATAATTGAAAGCAATATATGTTGTTATAAGAAATCGCATTGGAGATAATCTGTGTTGTAGTTTCATAAGATCTCCGTCAAAAGGACTGCTACTACATTCGACATTGTTCGTGACCAAAATATGGAATCGATAGCTCATGTTATGTTTTATCAATAGTCTTCACTCTTCACTATAAATTCCAAACATAAATTAAGAAACATAAATAAGTCAAGCAATGTTATAAGAACTTGTAATTGTGATAAAATATGTGGTTGTTTCGTAAAATCTTAAATTATAGGGATTGCTTCTAACACGAAATAGTTCGCGACCATAATATGGAGGATCAGATGACATTTTTCTATCAAATCTAACCAGTCTAGCTTTAGAGGCCATTGATTAAGTATGGTACATAAGGTTTAGTTGTGTATGATATGAATATGTGTGAACACACTATTATTTCTCAATGACTATGGTATCGCCTATTTTCACATTTTTCGCTATAAGCCCCACTCCCCAATATGATACATCCAGATCTCGAACACCACACAACGATGCCTATTATAGCAATGAAAGTGTCTTGGCATGTTCCAAAAAAAAAAAAAAGAAAAGAAAGAAGAAGAAAAGAAAGTGGTTAATGGTCAAAAATGAACATTGTTAGGACCATGTGAATATCCTATGATTTGTTTATCTTGATATTGTCCGTATTATGTTTTTCTATTTAATTAGAAGTGATTTAGTCTTTTAATTATTTGTTGATCTGTGTTATTATTTTAATAGAGTTTAATTTGTTTAGCATGATATGATTTTTCTGTTAAGAGTTTTATTTTTAATATTTTATTAGAATATAAGGTTGAGGAAATATATTATTGATTATAGTTGACTTTCTAAATTACCTTATGATTTTTCTAAAGCATGTTGATTGGATAATCCTATGGAAAAATTATGTGGATCTTTGTAATGTAAGAAAGTTATGCTATGGAAATTTTCTTATTTTCCGTAATTAAATTTTACTATAATATATTCGTGGAAAGAATTATTTATCCTGAAAAGGATAATTTAATCTTTTAAAAATGCAAATTTTGGCCACTAACTTTTCGGGACGTGAACTTGCCCTATATGTATCGCTTTTCGCTACAATTTATGCTCAGGCTCCAGGGCTTTTGGCTGACTTGTATTCATACGTGTGTAGTTGCAATGCATGTGGCAGAAGTGCATCTGACGTGTAAAATGTATCAAAAGTTTTAATCTCGCGGTTTTATTCTATTTACTGTTCTTTGAAACATTTAAAGATATATATAGCTATGTAGTTTAGTTTGTGTAACTTTTCGTATTCTGCGACGTAAAATCTAACAGATCTAATGCAATTTGCAGGACGATCAGTGTGTTGCCTCAAGGAGCAAAGAATATATGCGCTGATCTAGACCAAAGTTCTAGGGGAGAAGCTCATGGATCCAAAACTCTAGTCGGAATCTCAATTAGGTAAGTAAATAATGTATCATTCACAGTTTTAATGATATAGATCAAAACCATGAAAATAGGATAAAAACAACAATGGATTTTTAAGGTTTAATAACAAAAACATACCTAAAGTTTAAATAATTAACACACCTAAAATTCTAAAACATAACGAGTCTATTTATAGATTTTCAAACTTTAGAGGTATCTACGTAACTATTCAAATCCCATGGAGAACTTATGTAATGTTTTTTTTTTTTTGGTAAAATGCATTAAACATCCCAACCTATACATCTTTTTACAAGTTGCCATCTAACCTTTTTTTTACAACTAACCCCCCAACCTAATAAAAATGTGCGAAGAGCCCCCTAAAGTGAAATCCAACGGACAGAACTGCAAAAACGTGGCCAAATTCAACGGTTGGATTTGGGTTCAAGGGGCAGTTTGCACATTTTTCAATAAGTTTAATTGAAAAACAATACGTTAGGTGGTAACTTGTAAAAGAGGTAGGTTGGGGGGTTTAATGGGATTTACCTCTATTTTTTAAACTTTAAGGCTGTATAAGTAACTATTGAAAAAGGATAGGATATATCTGTAATGAGACCAAACTTCTGGGGACTCAATGTAATTATCCCTGTAAATCAGTTATACAAGCAGAAGCATAGCACAATTAGCATTTAGCAGCATTTAACAGTCATACTAGCATAAATGTTAGCAATCAACCAAAATGCATTTGTTCCAAGTTCCACCACATGTTCTTGAAACAAAATTATATTTTTTATCTTTCATATGTATATTTCGAAATATCGGATTTGAGATCAAACAATGCTGATACAAGATCCTGATATCCAAATGTAGTTGAAAACCATTAAATAACTTTCAAAAATCTAGCAGAATAAAATATCTGGAATAACCAGATTTAGCCCACAAGAAAAACATAATTTACATTGAAAATCAGACACCATCAAGGTGTCCTAATATAGAGCTCAAGCCATTATCTGCATCAGCTAATGCATGATCTTCTTCATCAGCCTTCTTCCTGGAAGTTCCAGCTTCAGCAGCATCGACTTTCAGGTCGGGATTTGGAGCACCAGGTGGTGAAATTCCATCGCCATTGCTTGCTTCCTTTCGGTTGTAAACTCGTTCAGGTTCCATAGCAGCAATCTTCAGTATTTCAGTTGTAATGCCACATATTACCTTATCTTCAGCAACAACATTGTCATCTGTGATGTCAGACTCTTTAGACAAGTCTTTATCCACACTTTCTTCATTAGCATTTTCACTGAATTGACACCTTCCCCGTCTGCATGGTCATTAATTACTCCATTTGGTTCTGTAGTGATTCAATCACATCCACCAACTGACTGTTAACGTGAGCACACAATCATTTCTAGTGAGTAACAGTTTTCTAATTTAACATAGCATCTGAGAATCTTAATTTCCTTTCTAAATACGTTTTGACCAATGAATCGAACATAATGCAGGAATAGTAAAGGTGATAATCGCTGCAATTTATGCTCAGGCTCCGAACGGGCTTTTGGCTGACTTGTGTTCCTACGTGTGTAGCTGCAATGCATGCGGCAGAAGTGTATCCGACGTGTAAAATGTACCAAAAGTTTTAATTGGGCGGTTTTAGTCTATTGTTGTTCTTGTTCTCTGAAACATTAAAAGATACAGCTATGTAGTTTAGTTTGTGTAACTTTTCGTATTCTGCGACGTAAAATCTAACAGATTAAATGCAATTTGCAGGAAGATCAGTGTGTTGCCTCGAGGAGCAAAGAATATATGCGCTGATCTAGACCAAAGTTCTAGGGGAGAAGCTCAAGGATCCAAAACCCTAGTCGGAATCTCAATTAGGTAAGGAAATATATCATTCACAGTTTTATGATATAGATCAAAACGATGAAAATAGGATAGAGACAACAATGGATCTTTAAGGTTTGATAACAAAAACATACCTAAAGTTTAAATAATTAACACACACCTAAAATTCTCAAAACTAACGAGTCTATTTATAGATTTTCAAACTTTAGAGGTATCTACGTAACTATTCAAACCCATGGAGAACTTATGTAATGTTTTATTTTTTGGTAAAATGCATGAAACCTCCCAATCTATACCTCTTTTTACAAGTTGTCACCTAACCTTTTTTTTACAACTAACCCCCCAACCTATTGAAAAATGTGCAAAGTGCGAAATCCAACGGACAGAAATGCAAAAACGTGGCCAAATTCAACGGCTGGATTTGGGTTCAAGGGGCAGTTCGCAAATTTTTCAATAAGTTTCATTGAAAATCAATACGTTAGGTGGAAACTTGTAAAAGAGGGTATAGGTTGGGGGGTTTAATGGGATTTACCCCTATTTTTTAAACTTTAAGGGCTGTTTAAGTAACTATTCAAATTAAAAGGATATGATATTTCTGTAATGAGACCAAACTTCTGGGGACTCAATGTAATTATCCCTGTAAAACAGTTATACAAGCAGAAGCACAGCACAATTAGCATTTAGCAGCATTTAATAGTCATACTAGCATAAATCTTAGCAATCAACCAAAATGCATTTGTTCCAAGTTTCACCACATGTTCTTGAAACCCCACAACAAACTCACAAAATTATATTTTTTATTTTTCATATGTATATTTCAAAATATAGGATTTGAGACCAAACATAGCTGATACAAACACCAGCATCCTGATATCCAAATGTAGTTAAAAACCATTAAATAACTTTCAAAAATCTAGCAGAATAAATTATCTGTAATAACCAAATTTAGCCCACAAGAAAAACATGATTTACTTTGAAAATCAGACACCATCAAGGTCTCCTAGTTTAGAGCTCAAGCCATTACCCGCATCAGCTAATGCATGATCTTCTTCATCAGCCTTCTTCCTGGAAGTTCCAGCTTCAGCAGCATCGACTTTCAGGTCGTGATTAGGAGCACCAGGTGGTGAAATTCCATCGCCATTGCTTGCTTCCTTTCGGTTGTAAACTCGTTCAGGTTCCATAGCAGCAATCTTCAGTATTTCAGTCGTAATGCCACATATTACCTTATCTTCAGCAACAACATTGTCATCTGTGATGTCAGACTCTTTAGACAAGTCTTTATCCACACTTTCTTCATTAGCATCTTCACTGAATTTGACACCTTCCCCGTCTGCATGGTCATTAATTTCTCCATTTGGTTCTGTAGTGATTCAATCACATCCGAACTCTCTGTTAACGTGAGCACACAACCATTTTTAGTAACAGTTTTCGAATTGAACATAGAATATAAGAAATAGTGAGAATCTTAATTTCCTATTTAAATACGTTTTGAGTTTTGACCAATGAATCGATCATAATGCAGGAATAGTAAAGGTGATAATCGCTGTGCAAAAAAAATCCAGGGAGTTGGTAATTATGTGGCCGTTAAAAGGATGAACAACAAAGAAACTAGTTCAACGAACATTGAGCCTATACCCCAAGAGCTAATGGAAATACTCAGAGGAGCACGCAACAACAAAAAGGATGAAAAATACTCTATGCACATGTGGATTGTGATCAGTTTCGCAAGTTGGACATTGCATACAATTCTTCTACACACGCGGTTGCCTCCCTCCACGTGTCCTCTCTTCAAACAAATATTTGCCAGCAAGGCACCCTCTAAGCACAGAAGTATGTGCACAGAGAGTAGTGACGGGGAAAACCATCACTTCCCGACAGAGGCAGCAGCTAAATTCTGCACTACAGGTTACCGTACTCTGGAAAATAAACTCTAACTCAAGCATATTTACATCTAGGACTTGCTAAGTTGCTAGTTGAACTATGTAGAGGACATGCATTCTAAAGATGAGAAGCATACCTTTCAACAGCCTTGCCTATACAGAACGTTTCCTTGATTTTGCCAGTCTTATTGACAATAGCTGCTTTTCGACTTTCAGGTGCATGGAGGCTTATGTTTCCTTGATTTACCCATCTTATTGACAATTGCTGCTTTTCGACTTTCAGGTGGAGGTTACGTTTCCTTGATTTACCCATCTTATTGACAATATGATGCTTTTCGACTTTCAGGTGCATGGAGGCTTATGTTTCCTTGATTTACCCATCTTATTGACAATAGCTGCTTTTCAACTTTCAGGTGGAGGCTTTTTCCACATCCAGCGACCTTGTTCCTCCTGAAGATTTAAGATAACTTATGTTATCAATAAGGAGAAAATAAAGAGAGTTACAGTTTGTTAAAAATGCATGTAATTCCTACCCACTCCATAAAAGAACAAGAAGAAAATTGATGAAATTAACGAAATTTTAAACTCTAACTTATATATCTTAATCCAAAGCATCCCTATTTAATATCAAAACATACTATAAATGAATAATGGTGAAGTTAACCTAGTCATAATAAAGTTTCTCACATCATAATCCCATGCAGGATTCCCTTCTCTTTCTGTAATTTCAGTAGCATTCTCCAACTCCTCAACAAAAGGTAGAGGTCTTGGACGGTCACCATGATTCTCACTGCAGTAAGTAATATTAGACGTTAAAAGGGAAACATAACAAATATGTAGGAAGAGGTGGGATTTGAGGATAAGGTAATGACAAACAACTAACCTTGTCCATGGTGCAGGTTCGTTATCACAACGAATTAACAGAAAGCGGCAGACTAATTGTCCCTGTAGTAAGTTAACAAGAACGAAGTGAGACTATATAGTAAGGTAACAAGAATGGAGTGGGACTATATATATAGTAAGTACAGATGCAACTGATAAGTTCTTCTCTTCGAAATTTTCCTACTTGTATTCCAGGCTTGCTCCAACACTTCTCGACCCGGTAAATTCCATCATAGCGTATACCTTCCTGAGGTGCATAGTAGGAGCATTTCTCCTTATGAGACCTGTCCACCAGAACAAAATTAGCATAGCAGTAAGCAACTCAATTGAGAAGCACGGATAAGATGACGCAAACTTTTTAAGTCATAGATGGATTGACAATGGTTGCTCCAAGTTTATTGAATGGTTATTGGATATTAGATTCCACGATATTCACCAAGTTTTTAAGAGTTTGGTAATTTTGTCTCTTCACCATGTGTAGTATTTCAGGGCTGAAAGGAATCATAGCCGCCGGCATAAGCGTATAAATATGGAAAGAATGCATTAAATATGCAGACACTTAAGTGAATGGTCAAGATCCAAAATATACATTAACCAAAGTAATCAAATGTTTCCAAGGACAAATAAAATCATATCAAGATAAGTGTCTCACATGAAAAGCAAGCATGGAAAAATCATTTGAAATAAACATAACACGTGAAACTTGACATTCTAGAAAATTTATTTAACAATCATAAACTGCGTTCAAATGTCTGATAAACGACATGATTCAGAACTAGAAACTGTCCGATCAAAACTTCTCTTTTCTTATTATCAAGAGTTGAACTGAATAGACACTAGTTGGCAGGAAATTCCAATTGTCCCTGTCTTTACCATTTATAACAAAATCAGGAGAGCCACCTAAATAGAAAAAAATCTTATTACTCTACTTGCATAAGTATACCAGCTTACCTCACAACACGAACAGGATAACCTTCAAGGCAACTGACACGCAAGGCTTGATTAACTCCAGTAAATGTCTGGGCAAATGATTGTTTCCCAGCGCTGTCACGTCCACCACTGCAATTAGCAAGCAAGTAAAAATTATGCAATACGAACACCAAGATCGAGAGTAAACCAAGGAGGAACAAATCCAAAAACTAGCACGATTTCAAAACAAGTGACAATTTAGTGCGAGTAACAGTGTGTATGATCCTGACCCTCGACTGATTACTTACAAATCAAAATTTTATCATACCAAGGAAATTCGACATGCATTGGCATTAACTAAAAACTCGGGAGAGGAAGAGTTAAACAGGTACTCAATGATATTAGTTCCCACGCAAGGCTGATTGTAACAACTTCATATGTTCAGCTAATGTCTACTTTAATTTATTTCAACAAAACTTGGTGGAACACAAGAAAAGTAGTACTAGCTAGCTAGAATTACATAAAATTTACTAATCAAGGTCGTCGCAGTGAGTATACCTTCCTGTGTAGAGGAACCAGTCCCCGTGGTCCTCGTCATCTTCATAACCACCAGAAAGCGCAACAGACAGTGCCCCAAGTGCTGCCCGTCCATGAATGCCCCCGACAGGGTTAAAGTGAGCACCCCACTGCCTGGATTCCTGCCTATTTTCCCAGGTTTCTCCCACCAAAATTCCTTGGTTTCTTATGGGATCATTCTCTGCCAGAATTGGACCGAAATGATCCAAAGGAACTGTCACGAGGATCCTCCGACTCTTAGCATTACCCGTTTTAGCTCTCTTAGTCGTAAATGCTTTGTCTGGACAATCCTGATCGTGAACAAAATGGTTGCCGGTTGGAGCACCTTGGGAAGAATTTGATCGAGCATGCCTGGCCATTCGAATAGCCTTTGCAATAGCGCAATTTATTCTAGGCTCCCACTCGGAAGGAATCGGGCAGCAGCAAATGGTACAACTCTTCCCTGACATCACCCACGGAATACTTTGAAAGCATTGCAAACAGAAGTTGTGGCCGCATGGTGTCTGAAACAAGAAAAAGGAAATAAAATAATGATACAAGCCCCAGAGCTAATTCAAAATTGCTTCTTTTTTTCATATCACACTCATAAAAATCATTTATTTTTAGAAAAAATTATTCACAAAATAACAAGTCCGTCAATTACACACCAAAAAAAATAAAAAATTATCAGAAGCGTTGTATAAGCACATCGAGCAGACTACGTTATAACAAATGCACAAATTGAAACATATAGTCCATCAATTTTGAAAAGAAAAAACATTATTCTCCATAATTAAAATTCTTTGAAATAAGATTTTCTACACACAAAAAAAAAAAAAAAAAAAAAACGTATTTGAGAAGCACAAAAAAAAAAAAAAAAAAAAAAAAAAAAAAAAGAAAACAAGAAAAACAAGACGTCCTTGAAGAAATGCCTAGTAGTAGCTGAAACGAAATAAAAGTAATTTTTGCTATCAAAATTGAAAATCAAGAAGCACAGATCCACACACACATTCTGGACATGATAAACATTTAAATCAAAGAAAGATCATAAAATAAAAAAAAAATATAAAGAAGAGAGCGATAAAACCATACAGTGACAGGCATATCGAGAGTTTGCATGCAAATAGAGCAGTTAAACTCCTCCCCCAAATTCTCGATGGCACGGCTCGTCTCCACCAGGCCACAGTGAGGGCAGTTCCACTGATCAGCGGCAGGGGTTTGGGAAGTGGTGGTGGTGAGGCAAATGGTGTGCCATTGTTCGTCACATGTGATGCACGTGAGAGTTTCCGATTTCGGCACCCTCCTTTTGCATTTCATGCAAATACCAAGGCAGCAAGGGAGGTCGGAAGTGGTCGCCATTGGATGAATAATAATGCTGTGAACAAATGGTCGCAACAAACACAGACAGTGGGTGAGTGAGTGAGTGAGAGTGAACTTTAGGCTGAGTGTGAGGTGTGTGTCTTTGATGTGTATAGAGTGCTAATATATATACAAGTACGGGCGGAGATTTAGGAGTACATTGGCAAATTACAAAATTAGTCCCTTCACTTTTAGAATAGTCGCGGAAAATGGTCACTATTTATCTTGAATTAATTAATCAGCAATTTTTTATCGATTTTGTGCAATCGAAAAAATCCTAACATAAAAATTATTGGATAATAGAGTGCTAGAAATATGAAATGTACAAATAAACTAATTAAAGCTAAGATTGGAGAAAGAAAAATATTAAATTACTAATAATTAGATATAAATGACTGTATTCACAATTTTGAAAGAATAAGGAAAAACATTACGTACTGCCCTAAAATAATGGCTATTTTTGTAAGTTAAGAACTCTAAGGACGACTTTTGAGTCCATTATAAAATTGAAGGACTATAATCATAAATGATGGAACGACAGATAATCTTGAAATTGTGGTTTTTATTACAGTGAGAATTCTTTACTAAAAAGCTTGGATTTTGCGTGTGCTAGCTGTGACAAACATAAGTCTACTTCCCAAATAAAAAGAGTATGACATAATTCACTTCCTCACTAGAGACCTTAAGTTGATTCGCCTTTACTAAAATTGAGATAATAATAATGCACCAATTTTATTTCCAAAAAAGTCTTGAAACTTTATCGGAGACGATTTGATATATTTCTAAAAGGGTTTCGGGAATTTATTCATTCTGAAAGCAATTGGGTCAAAATAATGTTGATCTTTTATAACATATAACAACTCACCGTTGTTCATATAGGCTTTGAGCAATATTACTGGCTAGCATTACGACTTTATAAGACGACTTATCATAACGGTAAAAGAAATCGGACTTTAATTACATTGTGAAAATCATGTGATGCTTCATTGGATTTTAGGTAAACCGGATAGATTTTGTAATTTTTCTGCAACAACTGCATTTATTGTACACGAAAGCAATGCGCTCAACTATGTAGTAAAAATTGGGTGGATATAACTTAATCGCCCATACGCAAATGACAAAACTGCAAGACATATATATGAAAATAACCGTGATTAAAAAGATAATTCTACCTTTATACAGATGATTTTCCAAGCTTATACTCATTTATCTAAATCATGAGAAATAATTACTTGGGACGACCAACTCCTATTTTAATTTATATACAGAACAATCATCTCACTTTTAAAAAACAAAAAACAAAAACAAAAAAAAAAAATCATACCCTAAACTTTATTCATAGATATTTAAGTATCTTGCAAAATATATAAATGGAGCACATAAATTTTAAGTTATTTGTTCAAGTTTCTATATCCTATAATATAGTTCAAGATGTTTTCACAATGAGATATATAACTCCATACAAATAAACTTTGTTAGCCAAAACGTTAAATAAAATAATCAAATATTTATGTGATAATAATTTATTTAATAATCTAAAACGTGTACCGATACTCGAGTACACACAAAAGTTTCATAAGAAACAAATCTTGAAATTTAGAAACAATGCAATGTAAGGAACATCTAAAGCAAAGAGATGATGGCTTACAATCTGAAACGTGGTCTTGCAGTCCATCGCTGCAAATGATAGAGGACGGATGGAATCCATATGTGAAAGGATGACATTCTATGTATATTGATTTGTTCATAAATTTTTTGTTAAAGATGAAGAGAATTACGCGAGTAGAGTGAAATGCGGAGAAAAAAATGTTTGAGAGTCGACGGATATGTTGTATTGAAAATCGTTTGATCGCTTATCCCGTTTATAGAGAAACAAATTAGGGTTACTGACGACTCATAAGGATAATTATGCAACTTTGCATCAGCGTCACCAAATAGTGAGCGCCGCATCATTTAGGTATTTTAAATTAGAAAAACGTAACTCTCAAATAGCTTGTTATGTTCTTAAATAAAACTAATAAGTAGATATGTCGTGATGGCCAATGTTATATTTTATCAATAACCTTTCATTAAAATATACAAACATAAATTTAGAAACCTAAATAATTCAAAGCAATGCTATGTGAAATTATAATTGTGATAAACTATGTGGTGGTTTCATAAGATGTCAAATAAAAGGGGATTGCTACTACATTCCATTTTTCTACAACTCTTTTTGATATATTCAAACCAAAGTGGATACAGACTACCAAAATAGATAAATTCACAAAAACTTTATTTTGTAAAATTTGTTTTATATATTAAATTATGAATGTTACTTTTAACCTTATAGAGCTTTAATTTATTTTTCCTTTTCATTAAAATGAAAATAACCGCCATTAATCTAGCGTTCGCCAATGGCTGTTGAACCATAATGGGTCATGGATAATTAGACTCAATTATTAACAATTCATTTATAATGGTTTATCAACAAGTTTGGGTAATTGTGGTAAACTATCAACCTGTTAGCAACTCATTTTATATTGACATACATATTATCCTCCCCACCCCATCTCACCTTGAAACACACACACATGACACGAAAATCACCTAAAAATATATACTTACACCTAATAGACGCACACGACGTCTAAATCACCTAAAAAAAGACAGTATACCTAAAAGACACATAAGATCTTTAAGTCGCATAAAACACACACATAATCACTTAAAAGTGTTACACACTACACCTAAAAGACGACACACGACATTCAAGTCACACAAAAAGACTCTCTACTTAAAACACATTGCACCTAAACCACCTAAATACTTACACTACAACTAAAAAGACATACTAAACCCAAAAAATACAATACACCTAATCATCAAAAAGATACACATGACACCTAATTCACCCAAAAAAAAAAGAAAAACTCTACACCTAAAACATATAGACAACTCCTAATTTGCCTAAAAACTCACATAACATCAGAAACACACAAAATTAAATTACCTAAAAATTACAAACCACACTAAATTCCCTAAAAGCACAATGCCCCGAAGCATGTATAAAAATATGTACACTACGCCTAAAACATACACTAAACATACACTGCATGAAATCACCAAAAAGGTGCACGTTACACCTAAATCACCAAAAAAAAAATATCTAAAATAAATATGACAAATAAATCACCTGTAAATTAAAACTTACACTTAATAACTTATGAAAAAAATCACATTGTGCAAAAACCATACACAAAATAGTGCACCTTGAGGAAAAATTAAGCTAATTAAATGCATGGGCGGTTCACGAGGCTTAACCTTCCTGAGGTGCATGCCTAGTAATTTGGGACGTACGCTCTGAGTACAAAAGGCGTAACTATATCCTAGGGCGTAAAAAGGCATAAGCCTCGACACGAAAAAAAAAAAAAAAAAAAAAAAAAAAAAAAAAAAAAAGGAAAGGAAAGGTTATTCTTGTTAATTTTTTTATGATTGTTCATTCATAAGTGTCTTGTCTGCATATTTCTTTATTTGAAATAATTACAAGTCAATTTAGATTTTTATTTGAAATTTTAAATATGTTTTTTGTTTTGTAAATCTTTTACTTTTAATACTAGGTGTCTAATTCACTATGCATTGTTGTGGATCTCTTTTAATTATGTGGAAATATGTGAGGAATATCACATGAAATATTTATATGAAAAACAAAAATAAAAATATGTTCTGTAATCTCCTAATTTATATTAAGACAATCTTTTGTAATTTATATGGGCCCCTGCACCCCGCCCCCAGCTCCAGCCACCACTAGCTATATATATAGGGATTTTAAATGAGTTTTACATGGTTGAAATATTTGTGATTAACTTTATGTTTTGGCTTTTAGGACTAGAAGGAGTAGAGGGTTTGCATTTGTTAATTTCACCAACACTACAGTTGTTTGGAAGTTCTTCAATGCATTCCATTTGACTCGTTGGGACATCTTTGAGAGGACTTCTTGACCGAAGAAAATTGAGATCGTGTCTGCCAAAACCCAGGTAACAAAATCATGTATTGTATTAAATGTTCTAAGAAAATATGTGTTTGATTTATTCACAATGTTATCGTATTTGTTTTTGCTAATCAAATACTTGCTTGACTTTTTAGCAATGTGATTATATATGTTTTTGCGTTGAGCAAATACTTTCTGGATTTATTCATTTTGCTATATAGTATTTGTATTTGCGAAAAAAAAATACTTTCTTAATTGATTCATATTTCGTATTGTTATAGTATATGTTTTTGCTTAGCAAAGTCTTTCTTGATTTATTCTTAATCTTATAATATATGTTTTTGCCTATCAAATTATCATAATGTTTTAGTATAAGTTTGTGCTAAGAAAATAATTTCTTGATTTGTTATACCATAACGTTACTTGTTAATATATGTAGGGCAAGGAAGCTTTGGTGAGCCATTTTGATGGTTCAACGTTTCAGTGTGAGACAGAGGAGTATCTGTCGGTGTGGTTCGACCTGGCTAAGTGCGGATCCAGGCTCCCCGTGGAGGGGACTGTGATCGGGAAAAGATAAGCCATTTCTCACGGAGCAAGTACACGCAGGGGCCGCAATCATAAAACCCAAAGGCCTAGACTGTTTAAATGATGGGAAAACAGAAAGGCTTTACATAAAATGATTACAACAGTCTCAGTTTCTTCTTCAAGTGTCACTCCTAATATGGCTAGATATGGCCTATTAGAAAGAGAAAAAAAACTAGAGTTGGTATTTTTGAGTTGTTCACATTTGTCAGCTGAGATACAACTCTTAAATACCATAAAATAGTGGGAGTAAGAATAATTTTTGAAAGTGATGGTTTGTTGTGTGAAGAGATGGTCAATGAAACTAATGTGTGATGGTTTTTAGAATTTTAAATATATTATGTTTGTGTGTTGTTTGTTTACATAATTTCGGTAGGGTTTTTTCATTAGGACTCTTGTTTTAGGGTTTTTTGTAGGGTGGGGAATGATAATTAGACGTAGGGTGAATCTGGGCACCTGGATATGATGATGCATGGTGTAGTATCAGGTTTTGGGGTCCACCACTTTGACTTAAAAAATGGGGTTTATTTTTCTTGGTTTGGGTTTCAATATTGAGTTCAATTCAGTGGATGTAGTAGTGTAATATTTGGAGTGTAATGCACTTTTTTTTTAATCTTGACATAGGGATGGAATGTTTTTAAGGCTGCAAAGGAGATTTTCAATTGCAGTTGTTTGTGATCTTCTTCGATATTTTTTGTGTTTCGTGTTTTCTATTCTATGTTTGGATTTGTGTATTGCAGCTTTAGAAGGGTTGTTTGATGTTGGGATAACATTGCTCCTTTCTGCTGTTATATCCATGGCAGGAACAAATATTAATTGTTGGAGATTGACTGCAACTGTCTAAATCAAAAGTTTTCTGCTCGTATGTGATTTGTATGTGTATATATATTTGTGTGTATGTGTGTTTTATATGGGTGAATATATATAGTACATATTAATATATACTCTTTTTGGAATTTTTGTCTTCTGACACGCGAACTGTGTGTTAACACTTTAAAAGTAATTTAAGTTTAGTATGTTGCTTTTAAGTGTTTCAAAGTGAAACTAATTTTTTATTGTAAAATTGTTTTAAAACCTAATTATACAGAATGATTAAAGAATACTTTGAAATATCATAACAAAAACATCAAAATTAAGAGAATTGAAGAATACTTTGAACTCTTGGAGGAGATAAGATAAATTTAAAACAGAGAGAATAGATGAGCGATTTGGAGTTCCAAGTTATTACATAAGTGCTTCCAAACTATTACATTAAAATAAATGAATTTTCTTGTTTGGAACTCTTCTGAAGAAACTGTATAATTTATTATTATTATTGTCTTTATTATATTTATATTATAATATAATAAGTTCTAGTTGTCATCATTATAGACTTTGGATATAATTTTATTCTCTCAGATTGATTTTAGGTTTTGTGATTTTTTATCAAATCTTTAGCATCAAAGTAGTATATAATTCTTTGTCATCATAAATTTATTGGAAATTGGGTGTTAACTTAATTTAGAGGTATTTGAATGTGGGTGAAAATTATTGAAATCACAACGCATTGCTAGAGCACTTGGTGTTTCTTTCTGTGTGTCAAATTTTTATTCACCATCTACGTTGTAAGAACTCATGCATATCATCATCACAATCACAACAGTATAACAAAGGAAGTGGCATAAATAATCTTTCAAAAGACGCGAATAGAGATAATACTACAAACACACGTACAACGTACAACATAACCCTTCACTTCCATCTTTTGTCTCCTCTTCTCTCTCACAAAATGATATGCATGAGTTCTTACAACGTAGATAATACTACAAACACACGTACAACGTACAACATAACCCTTCACTTCCATCTTTTGTCTCCTCTTCTCTCTCACAAAAAAAGCTTCATCTCTCTTCTCATTTATTAAACAGACTGTAATAACTGAGCCCTCCATTAATAAACCATTTTCTATTATGTCACCATCATCATCATCATCAAAAACCCTTCTCAACCGACACGCTCCCGAATAAAAACCCATTCCACCAGTTATCTCACCAAACCCTGTACGCAACTTCTCACTACTCACACTCCTAGAAAACGCAGCCATTTCATCATCGCCTCCACCACCTCTGCCGCCGCCGATGTCTTATTTCTCTACCCACATCTTCACTTACATGGCCCGACCATCACCACACCACCATTTTACGTTGCCAATCAGAGGCTGCCCGTTTTGGTGTCGGGCAGCGCCGAAGAACCGGTATTGGGAAGCGTAGAGGTTCTCGGGTTGGTGGTAGAGGAAGAGGGAGAGAATTGATGATGAATGGGAGACATAGGGTCATTACTAATGTTTGTAATAACAACAATAACACTAATTTAAGCGTGTTTGGATGAAGAAAAAAGAAGAAGAGGAAAAAGAACAAGTGAAACGTGAAGTTGTTGTGTCTCTTAATCGAGACGAAGAAAAAACGACGGTGATGATTATGAACATCCCGTATCATTGCCCGTAATATTTATTATTTATTGTTCTTTTTCTTTTATTGAACGTAATTGTGTTTAAAATTTATAATGTGTTTTTTATGATTTTAACTCGTTTTAACATTAATCTTTTGCAGTCGCTATCAGCTGATAAATATGTTGGATCGGTTTTGTATGACGGAAAATGCTAAGTCCATGAATGAGGGGGTACATCTACCAGGATTTCCGAGGAATTTGCTTATGATTTTTGTATTTGCAAATCGATTTTTGGTTTGTTTAAACTTAAAACCAGTGTTTTCTATATTCAGATCCATGGTTTTGTATTCCTCAAAAATCCCGGTAGATGTACCCCCCTCATTCATGGCCTTAGCATTTTCCTTTATACAAAACCAATCCAACATATTTATCAGCTGATCGCGACTGCAAAAGATTAATGTTAAAACAAGTTAAAAATCATAAAAAAAAAACACATTATAAATTTTGAACACAAACACGTACAATAAAAGAAAAAGAACAATAAATAATAAACATTACGGGCAATGATACAGGATGTTCTTAATCATTACAGTCGTTTTTTCTTTCTGTCGATTAAGAGGCACAACAACTTCACGTTTCACTTGATCTTTTTCCTCATCTTCTTTTTTCTTCATCCAAACACTCTTATAATTAGTGTTGTTGTTATTACAAACATAATCACCCTATGTCTCTCATTCATCGTCAATCCTCTCCCCCTTCCTCTGCCACCGGCCCAAGAACCTCTACGCTGCCCATAACCGGTTCTCTGGCACTGCCCAAAACCAAAACGGGCAGCCTCCAGTTGGCGGTTAACGACATTTGGGCTTTGTTGTTGGGGTAATTAGTGAGAAGTGGTTCGATTAGCAACGTAAAATGGTGGTGGTGGTAATTGTGGGCCATGTAAGCGAAGATGTGGGTAGAGAAACAAGACGCCAGCGGCGGAAGAGGTGGTGGAGGTGATGATGAAATGGCGGCATTTTCAAGGATTGTGAGGAGTGAGAAGTTGCATACTGGGTTTGGTGTGATACCTGGTGCAATGGGTTTGTATTCGGGAGCGTGTGGGTTGAGAAGGGTTTTTGACGATAATGATGACAGTGACATACTGAAAAATGGTTTATTATTGGAGGGCTCAGTTATTACAGTTTGTTTAATAAATGAGAAGAGAGATGAAGCTTTTTTGTGAAGGAGAAGAGGAGACAAAAGATGGAAGTGAAATGAAAATGCGTGCCCCGTTCTGTGTGTCTGTGAGTGAGTGACTCAACATATATATATATATATATATATATATATATATATATATATATATATATATATATATATATGTATATATATATATATGTATATATATATATATATGTATATATATATATATGTATATATATATATATATATATGTATGTATATGTATATGTATGTATGTATATGTATATATATATATATGTATATATGTATGTATGTATATGTATATATATATATATATATGTATGTATGTTTGAATGTATTTATATGTCATTATTAGTACTATACAAAGAAATGGAGATTGAAGAAAATTTAATTAATGTACTACTGGCCTCTTAGGAATCATCGGATAAAGGCAAAAAGTTTAGATTTTTTACTTTTAGGATTTTAATTTTTGCCTGTTTTTGTTTTAGTTCTTTGACTTTGAGTATTGTAACGTTTTTTGTATAGTAAAAAGTAATTGAATTGATAGCCTTTAAAATATATATTTATGGAGGAATCCCTTTGTGTACCTTCTCAAACTATTAAACATGTAAAATTTCTTATATATGTTGAGTTTTAGATTATTCAAACCTTAAATTAGCACATAAGGTAAAAATTATCATTCATTATTATGTGTGGTGCAGTTATGTTAGAATTTAATTCTTTGCAGTTTAGGCTCTGATTGGTTCCACGGAAAATGAAGGAAAAGGAAATAAAATTTGGAAAATGAGGATTTTCAGGAAAACTTCCATGGAAAATAAAATTTTCCTCTCTTTTCCATGTGACAATTCTGTAAGACATATATATATATATATATATATGAAAGTAATAATTCTACCTTTATACAGATGATTTTCCAAGTTTATACTCATTTATCTAAATCATGAGAATAATTACTTGGGACGACCAACTTCTATTCTAATTTATATATAGAACAATCATCTCATTGTTGAAAAACAAAAACAAAATGAAAATCATACGCGAAAATTTCTTCTTAAGTATTTAAGTATATCTTGCTAAATAGAGAAATGGAGCACATAAATGTTAAGTTATTCGTTCAACTTTCTATATCCTATAATATAGTTCAAGATGTTTTCACAATGAGATATATAACTCCATAAAAATAAACTTTGTTAGCCAAAACGTTAATAAAATAATCAAATATTTATGTGATAATAATTTATTTAATAATCTAAAACGTGTACCAATACTCAAGTACACACAAAAGTTTCATAAGAAACAAATCTTGAAATTTAGAAAAAATGCAATGTAAGGAACATCTAAAACAAAGAGATGATGGCTTACAATCTGAAACGTGGTCTTGCAGTCCATCGCTGCAAATGATAGAGGACGGATGGAATCCATATGTGAAAGGATGGCATTCTGTGTGTATTGATTTGTTCATAAATTTTTTATTAAAGATGAAGAGAATTATGCAAGTAGAGTGAAATGCGGAGAAAAAAATGTTTGAGAGCCGGCAGATATGCTGTATTGAAAATTGTTTGATCGCTTATCCCGTTTATATACAAATTAATTAGGGTTACCGACGACTCACAAGGATACTTATGTAACTTTGCATCAGCGTCACCAAAGAGTGAGCGCCGCATCATTTAGGTATTTTAAATTAGAAAACCGTAACTCTCAAATAGCTTGTTATGTTCTACAATAAAACTAATAAGATATGTCGCGATGGCCAATGTTATATTTTATCAATAAACCTTTCATTAAACTATTCAAACATTAATTTAGAAACCTAAATAATTCAAAGCAATGTTATATGAAATTATAATTGTGATAAACTATGTGGTAGTTTCATAAGATCTCAAATAAAAGGGGATTGCTAATACATTCCATTTTTCGACAACTCTTTTTGATATATTCAAACCAAAGTGGATACAGACTACCAAAACAAATAACTTCATAAAAACTTTATTTTGCAAAATTTGTTTTATATATTAAATTATGAATGTTACTTTAACCTTATAGAGCTTTAGTTTTTTTTTGTTTTTTTTTTGTTTCTTATCGTTAAAATGAAAACACCCACCAATCCAGCGTTCGCCAATGGCTGTTGAACCATAATGGGTCATGGATAATTAGACGCAATTATTAACAATTCATTTATAATCGTTTATCAACAAGTTGGGTAAGTAAACTATCCACCTGATAGCAACTCATTTTAAATCACCTAAAAAAAGACAGTATACCTAAAAGACACATAAGACCTTTAAGTCGCATGAAGCACACACATAATCACCTAAAGGTGTTACACACTACACCTAAAAGACGACGCACGACATTCAAGTCACATAAAAAGACAGTATACTTAAAACACATTGCACCTAAATCACCTAAATACTTACACTACAACTAAAAAGACACACTAAACCTAAAAAAAACAATACACCTAATCATCAAAAAGATACAATTACACCTAATTCACCCAAAAAAGGTAAACTCTACACCTAAAACATATAGACAACTCCTAAATTACCTAAAAACTCACATGGCATCTGAAACATGCACACAAAACTAAATTACCTAAAAATTACAAACTACACTAAATTCCCTAAACACAACATGCCCCGAAGCGTGTATGAAAATATGTACACTGCGCCTAAAACATACACTACATGAAATCACCAAAAAGGTGCACGTTACACATAAATCATCAAAAAGATGCACGCTACACCTAAATCACCAAAAAAAGAATTATATCTAAAATAAATATGACACATAAATCACCTATAAATTAAAACTTACACTATACCTTAATAGCTTATGAAAAAAATCACATTGTGCAAAAACCATTCACAAAACAGTGCACCTTGAGGAAAAATTAAGCTAATTAAATGCAAGGGCAGTTCACGAGGCTTAACCTTCCTGAGGTGCATGCCTAGGAATTTGGGACATACGCTTTGACGAAAGGCATAACTATATCCTAGGGCGTAAAAAGGCATAAGCCCCAACACCGAAAAAAAAAAAGGAAAGATTCTTATTAATTTTTTTTGATTGTTCATTCATATGTATCTTGTTTGAAAAAAAAATTATTTGAAATAATTACAAGTCAATTTAGATTTTTATTAGAAATTTTAAATATGTTTTTTGTTTTGTAAATCTTTTACTTTTAATAATAGGTGTCTAATTCACTATGCATTGTTGTGGATCTCTTTTAATTATGTGGAATTATGTGGAAATATGTGAGGAATATCACATGAAATATTTATATGAAAAACAAAAATAAAAATATGTTCTGTATTCTCGTAATTTATATTAAGACAACCTTTTGCAATTTATATGGGGCCCCTGCACCCTTGTGTGTATGTGTGTGTGTGTGTATATGCTGTATTATATATTGCATAATCTACTATGTTATATTATCTATTAACACATATAGTTGACAAATTTTAAATATTCTGAAATTAATTTTAATTTATATCCGGATCTTTTTGTTTTGCATTTTCCAACTTATCCAATTCTCTTAGTCATAAGTGTTTGTCTCTCGTACTCTTTTCATGTAATAAACAAGATAAATGTTGATCATCTAATATAACATTTGAGCTAATAATTATCTTTGAGATTATTCTCTCAACTTTTCTTAGACATCCTAACAATCAAATGTGTATTTTTTTAATAAAAATATTTGTGGTAACAAGTTTATCGATTAAAACTAAATACATTTTCTTATTATTGCAGCATTGGACATTTTTTTACAACTTAATATTCTTTTAAAGCATGCATGCGCAACGCTCTGAATATTATAGTGTACATATACAAAAACTCTCTAGTATATAAAATTTCTATTTTTCTAACATATTTTTTGTATAAGTTTATGTAGTATTACTTGACAAATTTTAGCTAGAAATTGTATCACTTTGGAGTTACTTTTATAGAAAGAATAATCTATACTAGTACTTTTACGATGATTTATTATTTTGAAATAAGTAAAAATAATTAATAATAAGAAAATCCCTAACTTAATTCCCCCCCCCCCCCCCCCCCCACCACCCTAAGTTCCTGACTCTGCCCTGCATGTCAAAACTTATTATTCTTCAATATGGTATATGTGTGCATGTATTTAGGAAGCGTATTCTCTTTCACATTACTTATTTAAATCTGAATAAAATATAAAGAAAATAAATTTTAAATATAATTTCAAAGAAAAAATCGTAAAGTTTTATCTTGGCAAATGAAGTCCGAAAATAAATTATGTTTTACAGCTAATTAATAGAAAACAAAAATTATTGAAATAGAAACTAGTAGAATTATTGTGACCCCCATCCCATCCCATCCCACCCGAACCAGCTCGTTGGATCCCTCACCCACTTGTACGCACCACCAAAGTCCTGTGCTACAACAAGAGGGTTTTCAATATTTTTAACTAAAGCATCTTATTTTTTAATTAAGAAATAAAGTAATCTCAAGATTTAAATAAATATTACGAAGAACCCTGTTTTTTGGTGAGTTCTAAGAATTATGGGGAATGTGATTGTCAAATTGACATAATTATTGTATTCGGGGATGCATATGATGAGGTCCAAATTACAGTATAAATTCACATTGATATAACAAAATGGCACCTAAATTTTTATTTTTTTTTAAAAAAACCTGCTTTTATGAGCGTCTGCAAAGAATTATCAAACACAATAGAAATTGTAGTATAAAGTTTGTGGGAGAGTTACAATAACACCCACAGAGATAAGGGCTAATTATATGGACACTCTCTCATGTTTGGAAAATTATACAGATATCCAATGTAGTATGTGTCTCATTATACAAAAGCATTTTGTAGTGCATATATATCTAATACATAGGCAAGCATACAAAGTGGAAAACATGGAGTGGTACATAATTTATTAAAACTTACGAAATACCTTTTGTTAATATATATATTATTAAACAAAATATCAGAGACTTATTTTTCATTTCTTTTGATTTTAGTCCTTTTTTTTTAATTCATTTACTACACAAATAATAGAGGAGCACAAGTATGTATTCAAGCAAAATTTAGTAGATTTTAAACGAAGGTTAACCACGTGCGAGTTAATTAAAGATGTGAGGGATGTGTCGGCTTGGCATAACACGGCTTGCTTTCGAGACATACCTGATGGGCCCAACAAAATACAAGCCTGGCCCAACAAGACCCAAGCTTGTGGTTGGCCAGCCCACTATTGAGCAGATATGGGCTTTTTAGTATTTTATTAAGCCTAACGACTGTTGAGTCTAATATAAGCCTGGCCCAATAAAAGGTGGGTCAGCTATAGGTGTTGGCTTTTTTCTTCTTTCTTCTCTCCCTTTTTTTCTATATCTATAAATACCTCCGCCTCACCCACTTATTCTGTTTTCTCAATTCATTTACGAAATTTCTCAAGCATGCCAATTCCTCGTCGTAACCTCGTCCCCCTCATCCACAAATGTAGGAATCACTCCACAACATTTCGGGTTTATCCTCATACGACTCATATGTGTGCCATAATTTGAAGGTTAAAATGATTCACTAAATGTCGATATTGATGCTGCAATTACAGAGCAATTTCACGCGAAACTTTGTAACATGCATCAGGATGATGTCAGAGTGGAATACATAGCATGAATGGGATTTTATAGGAATAAACCTTATGAGGCAGATGAGGAAGATGAGGCTGAGGTGGAGGAGCAGGTGGACGAGGACTGTGAGATTCCCGAAACTCCTGTGTGAGCAATTTGCATCATCTTCCTCTTGTACGAAACTCAAAAAAAGACAGTGGTATAAAATGGTTATGTGAAGAACGTGGTACTACATTTTAAGCGTGATTCTAGTGTAGGCAGTCGCATGCTAAAAGAAGCAAGGAATCAATTTAATCAGACCATGTTACGTTATGCATAATTTAGAAGAACATGCTTGACCAACAATATCGAGAAAAAATTTTGCACCCGGTTGAGACGGTTCAATGAATGGAGGAGAGGATAGTGAAGATACAATGGAGTATGATTTTAGTTATTTTCACCTTTAATATCGAAAATTTTGATTGTTTACCTATTATGTTTCTTTTTTGTACTCTAAATGCAAGTACCTTTTTCAATTTTTTTTTTTTCAAATTTCACCTTTTATGTAATTCTTAGTAGTAAATCAGCTTAGTTATCAAATTATTTTTCAAGTTAACCTCTTATGTATATTTTGATAGTTAATCATTTTAGTCCCCAACATTTTATCCTGGGTTAACTTCTTATGTAGTTTTCGGAATTCCTGAAGATGGTATTTTGTATTGCATAGTAACAACGGACTGAATATATGTTTTAATTCTTGGAGTTGTTATATTTCATGTACAATCACATGAAAGTTGGGCCACATCAGGTCCAAAACAGTGATTAACCGAGCTGTGCTGAGATGGTGGGTAAAATTAGCCCGACCAGCTCGACTTTGTAGTGCCAGGCCCAACATGCCGGCACAAAGGCATGTCGGTCTCAGCAAATTGGGGCGGAGCTTGGTTGTTAGTGTAATTTTCCAACATGAAGAGGGTCTTCCGGTAATTATTCCATATCTCTTTGTGTAATTCTCTCTTTTTAGAATGATACTATAAATTATAAAAATCTATAAACTTTTTTAATTACAATTGGGACAAATTAATAATAAAAAATCGTATCATGAGTGTATTAGTAATAATAGCTATATAAGATGAACCTAAATAATTTGTTGTTACAACAAGTAACATCAACATTCAATAAGTAATGCAACATGTCCTTGTGAATCCAATCCAAACTACGTGGTTACAAACTATGAAATTGCTTATTAGTTTAGCCCACTAAACATACGAACTAAAAGCGTGTTTTGCACACACACAATAAAATTTCTCGGCGAATATACGGTGGATAAATTTTCCAAGTATTTACGCTTTTTGGTGTCTTCATTCTCTCTCTCTCTCTCTCACATAAGCCCACATTTTTCCCAATCTCCATCTCTGGAGCTGTGAACCCTAAATCGGATCTTGACAACTTCAAAATTGATTGAAGATGCTTCGTGTAGCAGGGAGGAGATTGACTACTGCTCAATCGTGGAGGTCTGCTCAGGCTTCATCTGCACCATTCGTCTCTAACAACAATCCGTTCATCGCTGCTGATACATCCTCCGATGCTCGCGGTGGATCTATTCCTCAAGGATTTTCACTCACTAATTCGTTCCTCGATCAAATCAGAGGTACTTTTTGATTTATGTGTCTAGGGTTGCGTGTCGATTCGATTTAGATGTATATGCGTTTGTTTTTTCCCTATTTGACGCAGAATTTATTCCTTTGATTGTTGTGATTAAGATCGATTATGTGGAGGAGTTTGAGATTTGAGATTTGGGGCATGGTAAATTTATTATCTGAGAAAAAAAATGAAATTTTCGAATGGCGCGGTAGGGTTAGGTCTGGTATGATGTGGCTGCTGAAGGTGAAATGAGCTGCTTGTTATTCAGGAATCTGAAAAGTACCGTGAGGAGATTATGATTTCGGATGGTGCTTCGTCCTTTTGAATTGATTGGTTCTTTGTTGATTAAAATAGGATCTTTGTGTTTTTGTGGAATTGAACGGTCTGAATGTTGTTTGATGTTGTTTCTCTGTCATGGAGCTATTGGTGTTTAATCTTTTTACCGTCTTTTGGGTTTTCCAATTGTGTTTTAAGATACTTTAATCCTATTTTTTCTTCCCTTAAATTCTTAAGTATATTTGGTTATGGAATATGCATTCTTGTAGAACACTTGATTGTCGAATGTGTTGATTTTCTATATACCGTAGAATCAGCTGGCATGCGACAAATACGATTCACGAATTTCGTGAAGAATACACTCTATTTGCTTACCTGCAGAAAACAATATATCTTGGAAAATACCTATAGTATCATTATGCGCAGTTTGGGGGCTTTTACTCCATCCAATCTGTAGTGTTAATATTCTTGGTTGGTCTTTGTTCTCGAGTTGTTCATTACGGGTTCCTTTCTATTACTTGGCCTCGAGAATCCACCAAATGTTTATTTTCTTATCATCAAGCTCATTGGCATTGGTTTTGTGGATCCAACTATTTTGCTGTTACTTGTTGACCCGGAAGCTCCTATCTTGATATTTATAATCCAATTTTTCATGGAATAAGCCTCCCTCTTATTCTTTACTTATCATATCCTATTATGGTTACTTGTCCCACATGGAAGACGCTGATTAGTACTTGATATCATTCTGTACGTGTGGACCTATTCTGAGGGGTGGGGTGGGGTGGGGGGACCTTACTTGCCAGTACTTGGTCTGTATGGTATAAAGATCTCTTGAATCCAATATTATCATGAAGGAGTAAGTGAGTTTTTTTGCCTGAAGAAACTTCTGTTCTAACCTTTATGTCTTATGCTTGGTGTCTTTGATGTGATGAAGATAATGTGACAAGTTTTGAAATTTCGGAATATTTGGAGAATTTTTGCTTAGAAGATTGTGGTGGTTATTGTTAACTAATTGTTGGCCCTGAATAGGGTAATGATAAATGTTTGGTCAGTGAAATGTCACTACTTTTCTGTGAGTTCTTTTGACTGGACAACTAGATAGACAGTAGAGATTCTTAATGGACACATTAACCCCAGGCATTTTTAGTAATTGTAAGTATTCATCCTTGTATGGATAAGATTTCTCTAATTTCTGCTCATCAAGTTGAAAGATAGGAATCCATATTGCTGATTATCCTATTCCTTCATTCTTACTACATCCGATTATTTCATTTAAAAAGTTATTGTACTTTACCGTCATTTTCTTTTACCTTTTTGGTTTTTGTTGCTTTTCTAGATTGATCCTGTCATCTCAGTAGTTTTATCTTTTTTTTTTTTTTTTTTTTTTTGGCTTTCATTCCCATTTCTCACCAGTTATAGCTTCTTCATGATGAGGTGAGGATTGAATGAAAAATAATAAGTACTTGACTATGTATATTAGCCCCAAAATTTACTTTGATGGTTGTTTTTCTTAATTCTGACTTGTCACTAATGACATGAGTCTGTGGTAGCGTAAAGCTGTTTTCCTGATGTTTTTAGTGGTTTTGTATAGCTGAAAAGATGGAAATAATTTGTCAACTTTTGGTGAACTTCTCCAGGATATTCTTCTAGTGCCCTTGCACCAGGACAAGAAACAGGTCTAATCCCAGATGTTCCTGCCACAGTTGCTGCAATCAAGAATCCGAGTTCAAAGATTGTCTATGACGAGCACAACCATGAGCGTTACCCACCAGGTGATCCTAGCAAGCGTGCATTTGCATACTTTGTTTTGACTGGTGGCAGGTTCGTGTATGCATCATTGGCTCGTCTCCTGGTGCTCAAATTTGTCCTGAGCATGTCTGCCAGTAAAGATGTCCTTGCTCTTGCTTCACTTGAAGTAGATCTATCTAGCATTGAACCTGGAACCACCGTCACCGTAAAGTGGCGTGGTAAGCCAGTTTTTATCAGACATCGAACTGAAGATGATATCAAGTTAGCCAACAGTGTTGAAGTTGCTTCCCTTCGTGATCCACAAGAGGATGCCGTTAGGGTCAAGAACCCTGAATGGCTTGTGGTTGTTGGGGTGTGTACCCATCTGGGGTGCATTCCTTTGCCAAATGCTGGTGATTACGGTGGTTGGTTTTGCCCATGTCATGGTTCGCATTACGACATCTCTGGTAGGATTCGCAAAGGACCTGCACCGTTCAATCTGGAGGTTCCTACTTACACCTTCTTGGAAGACAACAAATTAATGATTGGGTGAGGATATTTACGTTAATAAGGATGTGATACACCTAGAATGGGGAAGCCAGAACTATCACTGAGTTAATCTTTTTAAACTCATTTATAATCTGTGATTTTGTCTTTTGAGGTTCTAGTTATGGTGCATGACCTGAATTTGTATTGGCTCGGCAGTCTGAAGGGCACTGCTGATTTTGAATAATGCTGGCTACTTGTTATTAATTATATTTCTTGAATTTAGATTATGAGTTTAGAATTAAAGTGCACTCAAAGTTTATGATCAGCCGTCAGCCGAGACCTATTATATTTGCTGATAATAACGAAATTCAGTGAAATAGTGATTTATTTTCGGTTGACTACGGGAACTACTTGACAATGCTCGTTCTATTCTGCTGCAAGAATATTCCATAGTTTGTTGTTAATAGAAAAGGGATAGATACTAATACATCTTCTGAAGTTTGGTTTAGCAGGCTGCATAGTTTTTTTCCTTTAAGGTTTACCAAGACGCTTCCATGAGACGCTGGAAATATGAAAACATAAAGCCATTTTTCTTATAATGTTTTACAGTTAACTATTCAAGTTTCAGGAGTAAAAGATCATTTGTCTTACTTTGTGGCTCATTTTGTGCATCATATACTACCTATATTTTATGTTTTCAGATCAAAGCATGCATCATCTATTCACATTTCATGTATTAGTATTGAAGACACATGACATAGTAACAAGAAGTGAGACACAAAAATAGGGCAAATAATTTTTATTTAAGGAGAGTGTGCAATATTTTATTTAAGAGGTTATTGCAAATTAAGTATTGGTTAATTGTAGCAAACACCCAATCTTATTGAGTCTGTTGCAATGTGCCCGCTAACCTTTTAAAATGAGCAAAATCCTCTTGAAATATATGTGAATTGCACTCTTAATCCTTGATCTACCGTTCATTTTGAGTACATTTCTACGTTTTTGGTTCATTAAACTTGGCATTAAGAAGCAAATCACACAAATTTTAAAAGGCTGGGGGGCATTTTGGTCATTTTGAAAAGTTAGTGGACACATTGCAACAGACACCATAGATTGGGCAGCAAATGACTCTTAAATCTTTAGAAGAAATGTAGTAATAGTGTCATAATTTCTATCAATTCACACTACTGAAGTTTAAGATACGTGTTCAAGATGTGTTGGCAACTTGGCTACCAAACATAACAAGTTTTACAATATGATCGTGCCCAAAATTTGCGGGTTACCAATTCGTCAACCGGAGCTGGTGAGATTAAAAATTAAACCATACAGATTGCGGGTGCGGGTTGGGGTTGGGCGGGTTGAGCGGATGGCGGGTTTAAATTGCGAGGAAAAACATAGCAATATGTCGGTATAAAAACAAAAAACATTACCTACTTCGCTTTCTAAGAAACAACAAAAACAAAACCATAACTAAGTGAAAATACTTAAACAACAATATCTTAATTAAAAATAACAATATAAGGATGCAAACAAACATTTTATCCAAATAAAGTATAAAACAATTTAAATCGATTCACAATCCAAAACACAACTATCAAAAGAACTGTCAAAAGAACTATATTAGTTTAAAAACAACCAATGTAACATAGTTCCACTACAACAAATTTAGCATTTGTGTTTTATTAACATAAAAAAAAAAAAAAAAAAAAAAAAAAAAAAAAAAAAAAAACAAACAATAATCAAACATTAATTGATAGTCTTATTTTGAAAAAATCAATATGATTTTCGAAAAAAATTTCAGTCCACCATTCCTCTACAAATATACGAACTAGCGGTGTATGCAGGGGAGATGATTTAGTTGTAATAAAATTTTGACCAAATGCAAATTTTGCGGGTTACCAATTTGTCAACCCGAGCTGTTGAAATAATAAAATAATCCATGACGGATGCGGGTTCGACCGGTCGGGTTTCGACTGGTCAGGCGGATCTTGAACACCCCTAGTTATGATCGTCGTTTTTGGAATTGCTAAAGGTGTGACCATTCAGTGTTCACATTTAACAAATAGATTATATTTCATATATATGAGTCAAGTTACAAGGAAATATTCATTAGGTTGAAATCTCCTACAAGATGCAAAAGGGATACTTAGTAGATCAATACAGTTTACTGGTACAAGTATACAGGTGCATCTGCTAATATGGTATGCTCAAACATTATCATAGCAGTACATAGTCTCCTGAAAACAAACCAATTGTGGGGAAACAAAGCTAATTCTTTCTCAGCAGTCTTGAATAGGAACTAACGATAGTTTTCCGCCAAACGTATCTGGAAGTTGATTCTCATCAATATCTTGGAGCAGGGTCGATTGTAGTTTTTTGTCCTCAACGAAAATAATCTGGAATTGGTAATTGAGAATTAATTTTAGAGATGTGCAATAGTTACGTTCATCACTTTTAAAGTTAAAGTCGTAGCAAATTTACATACAAGAATAATCTTACACCATATTACTCGCATTGAGAAACATATTTTTTGTGAACTCCTGTATATTCTGTAAATACAGAGTAGTAGTAGTAACACAGTAAAAGAAACATTACCTTTTTCTTTGTGTTTTTGTCAATAAACGGGTAAACCATCTTCCACGCCGCCATGAATATGTAAGGGACATGGATAATAAACATCTTGCCCAGTCTCTCAGGGTAGTAGTCCTGTCAATAAATCAATGAGAGGAAAATCACAAGAAATCAAGTTCTCTAGCTTTTCCTTTCTATTATCCAAGGTGATTCTATAGATAAAATATCATACCTGCAAAATCGATAAAGCTGCAAGATACCCTCGAATGTCACTGTTGGTATAACCCCATCCTTCTAAGTCTGCTATGGCAATGAACTTCTCGTGCCCGGTTGGCATTCTGGAGATAGCAATAGCAAAAAGCTAAATACAATGCATTAACACTGTTATGATGGAAATTGAGAAGTTGCTAAATGGACAGTGAGGTGGAAGGATCGGAGGAGCGATGACAAACAGCAGCAAGTTAGAACCTAGTTCGCAAGATGGAGATTGAAGATCCAAATCTTCTTATATCAAACCAATTAAAATCTAGTTCATAAGATGGAGATTGGAGATCATTCAATCTTTTTATATGAAATTTATTCTATTCACAGGGTATCCAACTCCTATGGAAAAAACTAGCACTTGAGTAATGTATCCAGGGACTAATTACCCAGCACAAATTTTGTCGAGGGTGAAAGTGACATAACCTGGCATTGAGGAAACAAGTATTAGTCATAGTAAATACAAGTAAACGTTTGTGAACTACAGATGTTATGTGGATGTACAATGAAGCATACTTTACCAAAAGAATAAAAGAAGATCCAACTGAGAAGCTTTTGATAGAAGAGTAAACAAAATTTTGAAAGAACGGACACAAAGGCTGATTCATAGCAAGACCAGGTCTAAATTCATCATCATTTTTAAATGCATGAAGTAACTATACGTTTCGAATTGTGACAACATCGTCTAACATATGCAAGAGCTTTTCTAGTCAACACATTGTAATTAACAGAGGTGGTTAAAGGTACTTGAAATGTTATTGCATACGTTTAAACTCTTCCACGGAATTGGGCTTGTGTCGGACAGCAAAGACAACTACAATTGGGCGCCCAATCTTGTCATACCCTTGCATAAATAACTTATCATGGGCAAGATTAGTAGCGATTTCAGATGGAGATATGGCACCATTTGGAACAAATTCCTTCCTCCAAGTCAGATACTTGAGGAACATAGAAGATGCCTTTTCGACATCTAGATCACGCGCTCGGAGAAATCGACGAATCATCAAGTCGTCCACATCCTGCAATTACGAATTTCATAATTTCGTATTATATGGATGATAAGCAAACATTATTTCCAAAGACATAGGCTTTGAAACAGAAAATGTAGCTCAAGAGTAGACTATTAGGGAATCAACGTTAGCACCCTTCATCATATGATTTGATACGAAAACATGAAATTCTCAATCTTCTGAATATTCTCATCACAACTTTGGGCAACAAATTATATACATTTAGTCCCTTTAACATTCTACTTCCATCCACATTTTACTCAAGTCTACTGCTTTTTTCATTTTTCAGCCAAGTCTTAAAATTATTGTCCTAAATCAGTGATATTCTATACAAGCAAGGCTCATCTGATAACACAGTCTAATAAATCATCACAAAACACAGCTCAATCATACGATCATCGACTCACAAGCACACAAACACAGGGGTAAATGTGGAAAAAAAAAACAAAACAAGATCAAGGCTTTTTGAGTTGACCTTAGCAGAAGGATCTTGACCCTGGATAATGGCTCTCATAATCCCGATTTTGCTGTGCTCAATCTCTTCTTTCTTCTCTAACTCAAGTTGGTCATCTTCTTCTTCTTCTTGTTCTTCTCTTCTTACATACTCTGTTTCAGCGGACGGTGTCGAACCAATCTGAAAAGCCTGAAGCTTTTGTCGGAGATACGAAGTCATCTCTCTTCTTGTTCCTGTTTTTTTTTTTTTTTTTTTTTTTGTGCCTCAAAATCAAGACAATTGAATAATGAATATACTTAGTAATGAATGTGCAAAAAGTATGTAGGAACGAGCGGTTGAGTTATGGAAAAAAATGAATGAATGTATATAGGTGGTAGTTGGAGTTTTGTGTGTGGTACCAGTTTTTGGTGGTGGGGCTCTTAATTAGTTTTGTGCAATTTTGGAATTAGGCAATAGTGCTCAAATGTTGAATCTCGAGCTCATATTTTGTCCGACTTAGGAATATTTGTAAAGAAAAGACCTTTTTGTTTCAACTTTTTAGTCAAACAGATGGTGTTATTTTCTAAAAAGTTGTTATCCTATGTTGGGGAAAAATACAAGCAAAGAATCTGTGTTTCTTAAATATGTACAAATTCCTTTCTTTTAGCTTTTACTAGAAACGGGGCACAGCGAGTCCCGGCACATTAAATTTTTATATTGCAAAGTACTATATGTTCATATTCAAGTGTGGAAAAAAAAATTGGAAGGAAAAGAAAAGGCAAGAAAAAAATTTTGCTTGATTAACGAGAGAGTGAATAATTATAATTGGAGAGTTTCTACCCTGGTTCTAGGGTTATTTCTACCGCCGACATCAAAGCGGAGGTCTTTTTTCCTTTTCATTGGCCTTTCTTCAAGATCTAGCCTTTTTCCATCTTTCTCCTACTGCAGTTTCCTTAGATTTTCGATTTATAGAATGTCTATGGTCCAATTTTCCTCTTCCCATGTTACTGTACTGCCCAATACTCCACCACCTATGGATTGCCCGTCTCCTTCCACTAAACTTCACGGATTGACAAAGCTACTATGGATTGCTGTTGATTTCATCGAAGGGCCTCTCATTTTCGCCCTATTTGATGCGGGTTGACAAGCTTCGTGCAAGAGGTCAAATGTTTGGTCAACGTTTGACTCGGATTTTGGACCCACCGTGTTTTTGTTCCTTCAAAACATGGTGTTTGTTTATTTTTTTGTGTGTTTCGTTTTGTATTCTTATGTATTATCTGTATGTGTTGTCTTTTGTTGGCTATGGTTGTTTGGTGGAACTCAGGGCGGGGCCAGGAAATTGACTTCGAGGGGGAATATTTCTTTTCCCTTTATAATTTTGAATGTTTTTTTGTTATTTATAATTTTCTTATAAATTCATAAAAGCATAAGTACCTTAAAAAGCTTAAAAAATGTCATGAAAATGGAGATATTGTATACTCTCATAGGAATTTTATGTTATTTATGATCACTTAGACATCTACAATTGTGTCGCATACTTTAAGAGAATATTAAATTGTAACTAAGTTAATATTAAAGTATTGAATAATTTTTTATATGTGTACAACTAATGCAACATTTAAGAGTATATATTTAGTTTTAATCTATAATTTTGTCTCCACAAATACCTGGAACAAAAATACACAACTTTGTAAAGATGCCAAAAAAGAAAAAGTTAAGTTATCTTAAAAATGAAAATGTACACTAAAATGCTATATTTTCTAATCACCCCTGTTTTTTTACTACATGGAAAAAAGTAAAAGAGAATTAAAAAATAATCAGAAGGCAATATAATCAAGAATTACTGTGAAATCAAGGAACATAATTATATGTTTAAAAAAGATAATAAGTAAATTGAAATCAAGATTAAAATCCTAGAATATCTAAAACAATATATATATATATATATATATATATATATATATATATATATATATATATATATATATATATATATATATATATATATATATATACACACACGGGTGGATTACTACTAGAATGTGGGGTGCAATTAAAATCTAAGATAAAAACAAAGAACTAACTATAGTGCTATAGTATAATACATAATATATCATATTATGCATATAAACTACACAGTACACATATATTAAAAAAATTCTATAAGTCTCTAAGGTGTGGGAGCTGGGGGCGAGGGCCCCTAAAGCCCCCCCCCCCCCCCCCCCCCCCCTCCCCCGCGGCTCCACCCCTGGTGGAACTGTTGGTGGAACTTTTGATTGAAGATTTTTGGTGTTTCCGTTGCTATTGGTTCTTATGTTGTTTCTCTGCAACCTGTTGATGTAGGTGAAATGGGATGGGATCTTATTCTTTTCCTTGTGAAAGTGAATGTGGCTTCCTTTGCTTCGTTTATTCCCCGTAATGGGGAACCTCGAGTGAAGTTAGATTGGTTATTCTCCACGTCAGAAGAATTTTCGGTTTACTCAAGCTTCAAGTAGAGAGAATCTCCTATCTTCACCACCGATGTTGTTCTGAATGATTTCTTAGATGTCGGGATCTTTGATTGCTGCTCCGCCTTGTCTCGCTATGCTCTTTGCCTCGTTCATGTTTTTATTGTTTACTTTGTGCTTGTTTTTATGCTTTTAGCTTATTTAGGCTTAATTTGTGTTTTGTTAATTGTTGGATTCCCTCTTGGATACCTCGCGTAGTAACCTTTCTTGAGTTATCAATGAAAGCCTAATTCATAACAAAAAAAATTCATCATAATTGAAGTATAATGAAAAGGAAAGTAATTTCCATTGAAAGAATATGAATTGTAGGGAAACTAATCATCCTTCTTAGTAAATGCTATAAATCAATTTTGTCTAACTTAAATTTTAGGGTTAAATTGAGAATTTAATAATAAGATACTATAGTGAAACATGAATTATAAGGTTAAACTTGGAAATAAAAAATCTGGTGTCACAAGTACCACTTTTTCTATATATTAGTATAGATATAAGATGTTGATGTAGCATATTTCGGTACCGACACGTTACGATACAATACCACGAGCGTATTTTGGAATATATTATGCCTTGTCAGAACCATTATTTTTTAATGCAAAATTACAATTTCAGGCAAAACTCAAAAGCAGGCCCATGCAGGCCCATTTCGAGTTATTTCAGGCCCATTTTGAGTCGTTTAAGGCCCATTTCGAGCTATTTGAGGTCCATTTTGACTTATTTGGGCAGCTATCTCGACTTATAACAAAATAACTCTATTTCGAATTATTCTGAATTATAATCCTACTTGGATAAGACTTCTAGCTAAGGAAGGACTCTTAGTAGTATATAAGGGGGGCCCATACCCATTTTCACGTACGTTTTCTTTATTTTAAGCATCCATTTCGAGTTATATAGATCGAATTCGAGTTGTTTGACATTCATTTCGACTTGACCACATAGCTCTAATTCGAGATATATTTACAAGCATTTCGAGTTGTTTGAAGATCTACATTTCGACTTATTGTGAACTCTTCATTTCGGCTTGTTGCCTCGCACAACAAGATCTCACATTCTGACCCATTTGAGTTGAGCGTCGGAGAGCTTTCTCCGGAAGGCACCGACTTAGTTTACGTGTAGTGTTGAGTGCAGGTTCCTAACTCAAAAGCTGCTTAAGGATCCAGCAAAGACTAAAGCAGTTTAACGTGGAGTGTACAAATGAACACGTATCCAGACGAAAATACCCCACATCAGATGTGTTTTCCTAAATTTGTTATTTTACTGTTAAACGTACTTCACTTACACTGTGCCATGACAGGCTAGTTTGTTTGTTTGTTTATTTTATTTTTTTAAGTTGTTACAACAATTTGATGAAATATCATTCAAATAATTTGGAAAGGGTACCAAATCTTCGCGTCTTCTTGTAATTAAGAGCAAAAGATAAAAAAATCTCTCTCGAAATAAATGGACCAAAGTATGCTTGTTTTATTGATCAACTATTTTTATGCATCATTTAGCTATTCTTTTACTTTACTTTTTCCTTATGCAAAATACTATTGTATTACGAATTAATCATCGTAATTAACTTTCAAAAAGGTAGTCCGCTCTACGCGTAGCAAGTTAGACAGGCTGCCAATAATAAGATTATTACATGACCTGTTGCCAAATTTGTTACTTTTAGTAATTTCCTAGATTCGTTATCAATATTTTAAATTTCTATTTTAGAACCATGCTAACCAAACTCTTACTCTGTTTGGACCCGAAAATCCAGACACTGACCCTACCCTTATCAAAGGGTTGGTCTAGCCAGACCCTTTAATTATTTTTTCTTATTTATTTATTTTTCATAAACTAGCCACGTACCTTCTTAGCTGCTCACTACTGATTCAGAACCTCATTTCTTCATTAATCAAATGTTATTACGATTTAAAATAATTACTGTAGCGCTTCCTAAAGTTTGTTGTAATTAAATAAATACCCCCCACACAATTTAAATAATTGCATAATATCCCCTAAAAATGTCAATAGATGGTGGATTTATTCAGCGGTTTTTTGAACTGGAGTAAAAGCAACTACACAACAAAAGTTGTTGCAAAATGACTATCCAATCCATGATAATTCTCATTAATTTCCTTATTTCCATTACGAATAATTTGAAACCTATAATTCCTTACTTCAATTACAAATAGTCCTTATGAGAAAGAAAGTGTTTCACAAAACAAAATCCGCAGAAAAACTTCCTCCCAAAAGCAATATGACAAGAAAATAATTTACAATATATATATATATATACTAGAAACTTGGGCACGCGGAGTCCCGCGGACATTAATTCTTTTTTTATTGTAAAGTAATATATGTTCATAATTCAAATGTAAAGAAAAAACAAAATTTGGAAGAAAAGAGAGGCAAGAAAAATGAGTAGCCTAGATGGAAAGAGTTTCAATTAATAAGAGACTAAATCAACATAATTGGAGTAGAATGGAAAGAAAGTAATTTCCATTGAATAATATGAATTATATGGAAACTAGATCATCATTCTTAGTAAATGATATAATTAATTTCATCTAACTTAAATTTAGGGTTTAACTGGGAAATTAACAATAAGATGTTATAGTGAAACTTAAATTTATTAGGTTAAACTTGAAAATAAAAAATCCAGTGTTACAAATACCGCTTCTTATATAGTAATGTGACAAAAAATGAATCTCACCAGCTTTGAACACACTCATTTAAAGCATTATATATGTCTCGTCTAATAATTCCATTTAACACAAGAAAAGATGTTTTTTTTTTTTTTTTTTTTTTTGTTATAGACACTAAGTTTTCCACATAGGAGCTATCGTCATTATATACAGTTCATCCTATAATGCTAATGTCTTTTTTTTTTTTGTCAAAAAAGGAAAACATAAATAAATTTAATGCAAACACACTGTTTTAGTACAATGGAATGTGGAACCGGTAGCGCGTATGGCTACAGAGTACATATCATAATACAAAATAAGAACCAGTCATTCCGAGCATATATCCCAAACAACGGAAGTAAGCAAGCTCTAGCTGCGCACAAATTATTTTTAGAGGTTCACATTGTGTGAGTTGAGTGGCGTGGATTTTACTGTGTGCTTGTGTGCAATTATTTACGCTTATAAGGGCCTGGTCTTTGTGGGTTTTCATGGTTGTAGGTTGTTGGGTACACAGTACGTCACCACAGCTTGTCGAAATTTCGACCGACAAAAATATTACCTGGGTGAAGAGACCTCGTAGCTTGTGTTGGAGATGTAAAGAGGGTTTTTTCGGGTGCAGCTGGTGTACGATTGCATGCGTTTGTGTTGGTTGCGGACGTGACACGTAGGGGGGCTGTGGGGGCTTGGTTGGTTGATTGGTGAGAGGGAAGGTTGGTTAAGTTGCATGGCTAATTTTCTAACAAGTAAGAATTCGACGCATGTGGAGTTAGGGTATTGTGATCCGCTATAGCGGCTTCATGCACCAATGAATCTTATTGGTGGGTGAAATACCACTTGGATGGTGAGATTGGCTTTGGAGGGATAGTGTATATGGGCCTCAGACTAATTGGTAGGAGTGGTTTCGAGACTGATTGGTGGGTATGTTTGTCGTGGATCCTGATCTAGGGGAGTGGCGACAACTCATTTGAGAAGGTTGAATCAGGTATATCTGGTGTCTGTGAGCAAACTTTTTGTGCTAGTGGTAAAGGCGTGTTTGGAGCATTTTTTAGGCAAGTTTGAGTGGGGAATTGCAATCTTTCCAATTTCTTGAAGTCATACCTTGATTATCACGGGCAGTAGGTTTTCGCGGATGACGGGACACGGTTTGCCACAATTACATATGTGTTCGGGGCTTGAGCCTTTTGTGCGAGGATCTCATTTTGTGCCCAAATTGGAAATCGTGTCCTAATGTACTGTAAGAGGTAATGTAACAAAGTTGTTGTAGGAGAAGAAAAAAAAAAACAAAGAGGAAGAGTGCGGGGCTTGAGACTCAAGATCAATGAGTTTTAGTGAAACTCTTGACATTTCTCAAGATATTATTAGGAGCATCATTTGAATATACAAAGAATAAGAGAACTCTATGAAGTATATGAGGTTTTTCAAGAACTTTATTCAGAAGTGTAGAAACTCATTCATAGCCATTAAATCAAGTTGATCTCCTATGTATATCGAGAATGTAGACTTGTATAAATATGAGTAGAATCTCGTTTGTATACCACCCTAGAGAGCGTGACCAATACAATTTTTCTACCTAAAATATCATTTCTTTTCTTGAGATGGGTCAGTTGCTATATGAGTAAAAGCAGAGTTGCAAATTGGACGATAGCCCAGTTTATGATAACCATTTGGTTCAGAATGAATCTCCAGTAAAGTAGGCATCTTCAATATGTATTTAAAAGATGATTCATAAATGAAACAACACCTCAATAAATCGATAACAAACAAAGTTGGTTCTTCAAAAGATATCCTAGAAGCTACAAAAGGTACCATTGAGGAACTACTTGTAGAAGACAAAATATAGGAGAAGATTCTAGGAAGTTACTGATTGATTTAATATGGAGAAAAGATTCATACAGTTTTCCAACTCTACCATACTTTGGTTTAAAGATTCATACAGTTTTCCAATCTATTCCGTGGTTTTGAATGATTCACGAAGGTAGTGTCAATCAGTTTACAGACTTCTTGAATAAAACTCTCAGATATCAACGGCAATGAACCCTCATGGGTTGGCTTAGGCTGCCTCTCCTCTGTAACAGGTTCATCATGTTGAGTAACCTGTCTGATGACCCTGTGACAGTAGCCTCATTCCTGAGCAGTATCTCCAAAGTAAAATAAGTGAACCAAGAAATTTCAGCCATTTAGTACAAATTTAATTGAGTCTTAAAGCTTAAGTGAGACACCTGACCGATGAGAAAGATCCTTCTAAATTTCTTATTGTGAGTCTTCAAGATGATATCCATAAACTGAAAGATGAGTTTGGGATTCGACTATTTAATATCGAAACAATGGCTAAAAGCTCAAGAAGAGTGTAAAATTCTTAAAACAAGGACTCCTCAATTGCGGGTTTCTAATCAAGAAATGCTTGAGTACTGTTTAGAACTATAATCTTAAAACCAATCAAATAATAGTTTGTTTAATTGTAATAAAAAGGTTGAGTTTTTGGATAACCATCTCCCTTCAATGCTCAAAGATTTTGCCTTCAGACAACAATGTCGTATCAAAGTTAGATGCACTTGTTCAAGAGAACACAAGCCAAAAACAGAATCTCGATCTAGCTAACTTCAGAGAAAAAAATAGAGTTTGAGAGCTCATCAAAAAAAGGTAGATCATCTTAAGAGACAAATTGTTGACGCTAACAAGAAAAAGGAAAATAATTTGTTTCGAAATAGCCGATGAAGTTTTTAGATAATAGCGGAAAGAAAAAAACTTCTTTGATACTTCATAAAACATAGCGTCATCAAACGAGATAGATTGTGAACTAGGACGACAATGAAGATTTTGTCAACGTAACATCAAAATGTTTTGTTAATCGTCATATATAATTTATAATTACATATCTCTTATTCTTTAAGTTATAATGGCAGGCGCACAATATAATATTTGAGTTTAAGTTCTAACCCCTTTTTTGTAGGATGTCATGCTAAGAGGTAATGTATTACGTAATTCATATGCTTCTACTTTATCTATAAAAAAAATATGCATTAAGTGAATATTTCCTAATTAACAAATAATTTGTTGGCAAATATTTGTTGAAAAATATTTCTTGGAAAAATTATTTTCCGTAGTAGTTGCATGCTACAATGGCTGCTAGAAGTAATTCATCTATTTTTGTTATCAAAAGAAAAATAATAATCTATTTGTTGGGAAACAAATTCAATTAATCATATATTACCGATTGGGTGATTATATACGTAGCTCCAGAGTCCATGCAAAGGCCAACTCTCTTTTTTCTAGTGAGTAATACGCAATCAACAAAGGCTTTGAAATATTATTCATCAAAAGAAAGGCATTGGAATATTTGTTTAAGCAACAAAAGAAATAAGAGCTGCTTGTGTCATACATCAATAAGAAATCACGGTCAGATCAAACTAAAGCAAAAGAAACATGACCAGTAGTAGTAGTACAAGATTCAGTAAATGCCTCCTTTTCTGTGTACTATATGACATTATGTAGCATCTATTGAGCATAAACAATTTATATAATCTCGGATTACTTGTTCGGTTCACTTGTTTAGTTGACAGGTTTAAACACTTTATATATAGAGAAAAGAAATTTCGATCCTGCATACTCCTATACCTAGCCTTGTATTCATTACACAAGAAAATTCTTAACTTATAACAAAGATTATTCGTTTAATACCCATAATTTTACTACATATATTAAAGTCAATATATATCACAACGTCTCGTTTAACTAGTGTATTTGTAGTGTGTCGGAGACACGGAGTACATCAAATAAGCCTCAAACACCTTGCTCCGTTTTTTTCCGTATACATAAACATGCGTTAAGTTTTTAATGGATTAAACCATGGAAGAAAAGCCACCTTGGGTAACCAATGAATAATTAATAACTATATATGGACGATGCATTTTTCAATTTTAAACACATGAAACACAACGTCACAACCCCCAAAAACAACTCACGTGTACTACTACTACTTAACATACTATTGCTAATATTATTCAAAAGTATTGTACGGAAGCAGAAATTGATCTAATGGACCACAAGCGACATGATGAAGTTCAATTTCTTTTTTATGTCTTGGATCTAAGTGAGAGATCTATGTGCGATGTGAAGCATTGAAGATGCCAATGGCATATCCTTTGGAAGATGCTTCACATGCCACCTCACATTTCACCTTTTTTGCACTTCCTTTTTTACCAAAAAGTGACCACAAACTACTATTTGTTTGAAATCACCTCACTCTCTCAATATGCCCTCATGACCCGAAACATCTTCTCTATTTATATATCTCACCAATTCTTTTAATCAATTGCCTAGTGCAGATTTTCGAATAACATGGAGGAGATTGCACCAACAGATGAAGCCTGTTGCATGGGTGGTCATGGGGCTGGATAAGAGGTGCTGATCAATTATATATGTTGTTATAGGGCAACTTCTATCCTTTGGCAAATTAAATTTCACTTATGTAAACTACTCTGTCTCATTAAAAGGCAGATTATGATTATGATGGTCTGATATATCGATCTATTATTTTTGAAGTTTGTACCGCGTGTTTCGAATACTATTATTAATATATTGGGTTGACTTTCAAATATAGTACTTTCTAATGAGTGTGGAGTTTTAACTGCAGTTTAGTTTTCTTTCGTGTATTTATGTATGTGTATGTGTTTAGTTTGCAAAAAAAAAAAAAAAAAAAAAAAAAAAAACAGGAAAATGCCTCCTTCCCAAGAAATTTACATTAATATCAACACCGTGACTGCTGCTAGGTATTGAAATCTAAATATATAGATCAATTGATTAATTGTTCCTATGACCTTTGCGAAAAGATTTCAATGTAACTTAATTAATGCTTAGTTACTTACTAATGACTTATCCATGAATACGTTTTCTCAAAAATAAATACTAAGTTACGCATGCACAACCCCATGGAGTTGCCCCCAAAACCCCCAGACGGCCAACTTCGGAAGGAATGACGTGGGGTATGGGGTAGGGCCTTGGGTTGGGGTACTTATACTTTTTAATGACATACTTATTGTATAACATATATATAATATTAAATTACCGACAAAATAATTTCACTTTGGCAATTTGTTTCGCATAAATTTGGTAATTTGGGATTTATATCTAAAACAATAATATTTAATTAAATTAAGATTAGATATTCGATATTTGTTTCATTGGTAAGATGGGAAAATGAAACTAATTAATACAAATAAACAACCAAATTCCTGATCTCGATTAATCACGTGTAAAAAACGAGAATCACGTTGTTTCACATACATTGTCTTTGTCCAATTATATTCTCAATTAAAAATGTAGACTACTATGTTACAAAATATATACCATTTTAAATGAAATTCCAACCAAAATGCAATGCTTAGTCAAAAATAATCTAAAATAAAGACTTTACCTATACGAAAATGCCAAATAGCAAGAATTTTATATGAAGTTGATGAGCGAACGTAGTAGCTATTTTTAAAACATACAAAGAGCCAAACATTACTTTTTTTAGGGTCGCGTGCTATTGTTCCCATTTCAAATCCTGTATTCCATCATTGAGAAATTGCTCGCGTTTCCAACGTGATTGTTTTCGCTGGGACCGACGAGGAACTATCAAAACGGACTGATGAGTTACGTTTTATTTATTCTTTCCATACAAATAATTTTGAAGGGTTGAGGTTTATAATATAATAGTTGCAAATTAATTAGTTTTAAACGAATGGCTTCATGTCTTCTACGCCTGGCAACAATGGTTGCAAATGCTAGTGGGTGGGATCTATATATGTTCTTTTTTTGATATAATATAATTACACCGTTTTGATTAGATAATTTTTTAATGTTATTGCCCATTCTTCAGCAAAGGCTATAAGGATGTGAGTTGTGTATATGTTAGCAAACTACTATCAACATATATCTATCTTTGCAAGAAAAAGAACTATGAACAGGATATATTTGACCGTACTTTATCATTTTTAAAAGAAATATTTGACCGCACTCTTACATGTATTGCTGTATCAATGTATATGTGCAATATAACTTCTCTAAATATAGCGCTATTATGAAAAATCCGCCGCCCTTCCTCCTTTGAATTAATCGTCAAGCCCCAACTCTTAAGGAAACACGCACCAAAATTTTATTTAATCTAATGAAAAATATATTTATGTCTAGATGGCTTAGCGTGTGATTTATTCAAACAACAAATGCTTCCCATATCTTTTCTTTGTGTTCCATGATTACTACAAAACGTAATCATCCCCTTTTCCATTCACACAATATAGACATATTACTCAATGACCAAATCGCATTGCTTTTCTTTCCTCCTACGTCAAACAAGACCTCTTCCTCTAATAAAACAAGAAATGTTACTACAAACTGGACATAACTCAAAACACCATAAAACATATACCTACTACTCTACCTAAACCATGAAAACAAGAACTACCACCTTCTTTTGGCTCACCACCTTTGGCATTGTCCTTATTTCCATCATAATCTGCTCCTATTCTTCTCCGTCTTCTACTAATGGTTCTCGAGTTAACACATTTTTCAACATTCGTCGAGCTTTTGAACTTAAGTTTTTCGCGAAGTTAGTCAATAACTATGGAATAGATGACTTGGTTTTTCCCATTTTACAAAGATTTGTGTATAAAAAACACCATCATCATCATAGAAAGCAGCCTACGAATTCGTGCAACGGTTGCCAATGGAAGTCTAATCTCGTATCGTTGTACAACATTAGTCGTGTATTTACTGTTGATTCAAAGGGTTGTGGGAATTTTAGCAGTGTACAAAAGGCGGTAGATGCTCTGCCTGATTTTAGTCACACTAAGTCACTTATTATAATTGATACAGGAACGTATAGGTGCATCTTATTCTCCATATTGTCAATTTCGTTTTCATGCATACGGTTGCATAACTGAAATTATTACAAAACAATACAGTAATACTGATTGTATTTCGTACAATGATTCACGCTTCATGGACGGAAGTGTTTAATTTGTGTCTGTTGGTAAAGTCCAAACTTTTGTTGGAAATATATAACCTTCTTTGTTGCTTGGATTTTTTTGGAGTTATTTCGTATATATGACATTTTTGCACTAATTAAAGAAACAATTTGCTTACTCATGTGGCTGCAGGGAAAAGGTTGTAATAAGTTCCAACAAGACAAATTTGATAATTGAAGGTCAAGGCTACCTCAACACTACCATAACATGGAATGACACAGCTAATTCCACTGGAGGGACAGCCTATAGCTCCACAGTTTCCATATTCGCTCCCAATTTCACAGCTTATAATATCAGTTTCATGGTACTTTTGCCTATGAAATATAGTGTTCAATATGTTTTTCATTCTTTTATCATTGAAAACTTAGATTTTTTATGGTTTTAATTTTATGGCAAAAGAACACGGCTCCAGCCCCTGATCCTGGAGAAACTGGAGGACAGGCCGTGGCGTTGAGGGTTACAGGTGATCAATCGGCATTTTACGGCTGTGGATTTTACGGTGCACAAGACACGCTAAATGATGATCAGGGGAGGCATTATTTCAAAGAATGTTTCATCCAGGGATCCATTGATTTCATCTTTGGAAATGGCAGATCACTCTATGAGGTATAATGATAAAACTGAATCGTTTCTATGGACCTCACATGGTTGTAGTTAAGAACTCATCTATTAAAGTTCATTTGTTTCCCCTCTAACAGGGCCTTATTAAAGGAATTAATGTAGCTTCTTTATAAAAATCGGCTTCAACTATTTTGGCACAATTTTCTAATTAGCATGTGTGAACGCGAACTCATCGATACTACTTTGGATGCTCTGATACCATATAGAACTAAAACTCTCCAGATTTGAATACGGCTTGAGAGACATTTTCACTTCATTCGCGTTCAATATGAAATGGTTAATATATTGTCATGTAGATTTGCATTAGCCAGAGCAACAGAAAATCAAGTTGCCTTCAAATTTTCCTTAGTGCATGTGCTATAAACTTATAGGCAAGTAACTTGAGTACTAACATTGCAGGATTGCACGATTAATTCGACCGCGAAAGAAGTATCGTCCGGTGGAATTAGTGGCTCCATAACAGCTCATGGAAGAGATTCAGAGAACGAGAAAAGTGGTTTCGCTTTTGTGAATTGCAGCATTGGTGGCAGCGGGAAAGTGTTGCTGGGGCGAGCTTGGGGGCACTACGCCACTGTCGTTTTCGCAAAAACGTACATGTCGGATGTGGTTGCTGATGAGGGTTGGAACGACTGGAGGGACTCTTCAAGAGATCAGTATGTGGTTTGTCACTACTATAAATATTTTCGATTTTTCTTATTTAAATCAAGTGTACAAATCTTGAGTCTGTTATTCTGTTACATCATTTAAAAAGTTCCAAACGCATGATATAATTATGTTTGGAATTAGGATCATAATTATAAAGCCTCCATAAGTAGCCTAGGTAATGAATTTTCTCATATCTTGAGTGCAAATAGACCACTTTCTATCAATATCGAGTGCTCAAGATATATATATATATATATATATATATATATAATAATACTAATAATAAAAATCTTTATAACGCACCGCTAAATTCAACAAAACCATGTTGAGTCGTGTTGTCAAAAGTTTGAATTGCTGATAATAACGAAATATAATATATGGTTTTATTTATTTATTTTAGGACAGTGTCATTTGGTGAGTATGAGTGCTACGGACCGGGAGCAAACTCAACATATAGAGTGGCATATGGAAAGCAGCTGAAGAAGTCTGAAGCATATCCTTATCTTGATATTTCATTCATAGATGGAGATGATTGGCTTCTTTCTTCCACCGTAAATGACGCAATTGATGTTCTTGACATCACTGGACAACCAGATTTGATCCAATTCTACTAATCAAAACTAGCTATATGAGCTTTTCAGTTCCCCCCTTTACAATATTAATTGTTGATTGGTAAAAAAGTTCATATGTTTGGCTGGAAGTATAACTAATTGGTTCATAGAAAAATTTCATTCCTTACATTAACTCTTAATTTTGTTGTTAGGAAAATAATTCAGAAAACAAATTTTCAATATATTAACATAATCTAATTACCAGAGAAAAATTACATGTTAAAATACATAAACAATTCTATAAGTGTAGTTCCTTTAGTACTTTGAAAGAGGTTTGTATTGAATGCCGTTCTCACTAAAAGCTCAAGCTTGTAGAGAGGATTGACATTTATATATTTATGTATATAATCTCCAACACGCCCCCTCACGTGCAGGCCGTAAATCTTTTGTTACGCCTGACACGTGCTATTTTTTGTTAAGTGGGTGGCGGTGGGATTCGAACCCAGGACCTCCTCTTTTCCTGAGCTCTGATACCATATTAGAATTTGAAGCCCATTTATTTCTCCCCTTAAAAGGCCTTATTAAGTGGAGATGGAACTTCTCTTTATAAATATAAGCCCAGGCTCTATCTTAAGCGATGTGGGACAATTCTTAACACGCCCCCTCACGTGTGGGCCGGTATTAACTTCGGTCCCATCACGTGGGTAGGTCGCAAGCCGATCATACGTCTTGAGTAGGCTCTGATACCATATTAAATGCCGTTCTCACTAAAAGCTCAAGCTTGTAGAGAGGATTGACATTTATATATTTATGTATATAATCTCCAACAGTTTGAATAATTAACGTCCAAGCCTCGTGCAGTAAGGCATTTGTTCGAACCACGTAAAAATCTTGATGTATTTGTTTATTTATTGTTTTACTTATCTGATGCAACAAGGATTCAGTACTAATTCAATGCAAAACTGTTTTACAAAATAAATATACTAGTCTTATATGCTTAAACTTTAAAGTTAAAACGGTGCTATTCTGTTTAATGCTCTTACTGTTGTTCCAAAGAACCACTGGAAGTTAAAACTCTATTGTTTCGTTATTGTAACATCACTTATTCTGCCAAATAAATATCTAACCAAGGGTAAATATGAAGATTCGTCTGGAATTGGCTCTAAAGGTTTTAAGAACTTCATCGAAATTTTTTTATGAAAAAAAAACACCATTCCATTTTAGAGATAAAATATATCATATGATCGTACTTTATTTCAATAATATAAATAGATTCAGCAAATTTTATTAATTAAATAAAGATTTTCCGACAGATATTTCCTGGAATCAATAATTGAAAAAGATTAAAATGGAAATCAAGTTTGCAATGAATAAATCATGCTAACGATTTGGTTAAGTGTACGTAGCTCCCGAGTCAATTCAAAAGCCAACTCTCTTTTTTATAGTGAGGAATAAGCAATCAACAAAGGCATTAAAATTATGTTTAAGGGGGATATCTCAGTCAGATGAAACTAAAGCAAAGGAAAGAGTAGTTCCTAACTTCCTATACCCAGCCACATACCTAGCTAGCCTCCTTCATTAAACACAAAATATTTAACTTAAAAGGATTATTTGCACTAGTAGGCATAATTTTATTACATATTATTACATTAAGATCTATATATATTTAACAGCATGTGCTTTATCTATTTCATTTGTGGTGTCTCTGAAATTTATTCTTAGGAGAACCCGCAATCATATTGTGCTGTGTGCATCAGACATATATCAAATAAACCCTAAATGTCTTAGCTCCGTTTATTATGAACATACATGCGTTATTTTGAATTAAAAACCCAAGAAACGTATACTTGATAAATAATTAGCGAATCACTGATAATAGTAAAATTTGTAAAGCTTCATTCTTTTAATAGTTTTAGCATAAACGACATGTATTTAGTTTGAAGCTATATACAAAAAAGTAAATTTCTTCTAGAGAACAAATGATATATATCAAGTACGTATGGTAGAGAAGGCTAATTTTCAAATGAAAACACGATTAACCATAAATATTCATCTCGTATTAAGAAATTGTACAATGGAAGACCACTCCTCATCGCTTGGAGCTGAAATCATCGGAATTAAGATTGAGGTCATCTTGTCGTATTTTAATTCCATCTTGTGCACAGTGCACCAAACACGCAACAAGCACCGAAATCGGCCAGCTGAAAACATTTCTGCTTAACATACTAATATTATTAAACAAAAAAGGTGTTGTACGGAACCAGAAATTTGATCTAATGGACAAAAAGTGGGGTTTAATTAATTTTTGATCCTTCCAAATGGCTTCATTTCACTTTTGATCTTTTAAAATGTTACAATCCTATTTTGGTCTCTTAGTTTAGAAAAATTGTAACTTTAGTCTATGTACATACAATTGGCTCAATGTCGCCTAGTTTCACCGTGCGACGCGCATATATATGACCACTTAAAGTGAGGGTTTTTCATTCACCTTCCGTGAGGTTTCATACATATATTGACATTTGTACACTCAAGAGGTATGATATGTTGCTATATACCATTTTAAAGTTTCGATTCTTTTGCATATACCCCGTTCATATCCATTAATCCTCAGTCAATTATTAAAAGTGAGGGTAGATATATAATTTTTTACACATAAACATGATCTATTTATTCTCATAGTTTTAACATCCAAATGAAGAATCATTTATTTTGAATCACATTGGTTCCTTAACAACTGTTTACAAATATAACTTTTATACAAAATTTAATTAGTTAAAAGTTGACAAGTTTATGAAAATACAACAACTTATAGTCATTTGCTTATTTTTAATATTTATAGGATATTTTACATCATTTTTACTAGTAATTTGAAGATTTTATTCCTAACGGGCTTGTTAATGACTATATTTTATTAAAATATTGATTTTATTACTTTGTTACTTACTTATATAATATAGAATAAAATCATAGAAAATAAGATATAAAACAAAAAGATTATGCCTCTAAATATTGTTTGTTAGAGAAAAATATTAATATGCATATGATGATATAATGTTAATATAATTGTTTTTTTCTATTTAACTCATTTAGATTATACATTAATTATATAATATAAGAATTATGTTATGATTGTACAATATATGTCTAACATTAATTTATCTTGTGAGTTTCTATCAAAAAAAAGATATTATCTTGAGAGTGAGTTGTCAAAAGTTAATGCAACACGTTTATAACTATATTTGTTTTTAAACTTACAATGCACTGGTTGAAACAAAAAGCTAATAAAATAGGCATATTGATATCTTTCTCTCGCAAACAGTAATGTAATTTAGAGACATACTCTATTAGTTTTGTAATTTATTTTGTATGATTTTATTTTATTTTACATATGTAACTGAGTAATAAGATCAATATTATATCAACAAGCACGCATAGAAATAAAATGTTCAAAATCACTAGTAAAAATGATGCAAAGTATCCTATAAATTAAATATAAAAAATGAGCAAATAATTATTAATTGTCGTATTTTCATGATCTTATCAACTTTTAAATAATTAAAATATTTGTTAAAAAAAAATAATTTGTAAATATAATGTCCCTAAATGAACCAATAAGATTAAAAATAAATTATGCTTAGTTTGAATATTAAACCTGAGGATAAATTGGTCATATTTTAAGTTAATTAATTAAATGAATTCATAACGTAGAATAAGTTTTCATATGTTTAAGTAAAAAAATTATATATTTATCCTCACTTTTAATAGCTGATTAAAGGTCAATGGAGAGAGGCGGTATATGCAAAAGAATTGAAATCTTAAGAGGGTATTTGCCAACATATCATATCTCATGAGATATATGACACGTATAGCCAATGTATAAAATCTCAGGGGAGGCGGATGAAAAATACCCCTTAAATTGCCGTTATTTTACAAGTTCAACTTAACATACCATTCACAAACAAGAATTCGGGTCGAAAATTTGAGCTAAGGTTAAGTTTCTAAAACATTTCTGGAGTAGGATTTGCATAAATTCTCAATTAAAAAAGGTCACATACTCAGCACGTGCTAAATCCTGCAAAATTCAATCAAAGCCTGTGATAACCGACGAAAATTGAAAATTTTCGACACCAAAACTAAATGGTGGCACTTGAAAAGGCCAAAAGTAAAATGAGACGTCATTGGAGGATCAAAAATGAAATAAACTCCCAAAAGTGACATGAAGTTGAATGAGATGTGTGATGTGGAGCAATGGAGATGCCAATGGCATATCCCTTGGAAGATGCTTCACAGTTCAGATGCCACCTCCGATTCCACTTTTTTTTAACCAAAAGTGACCACAAACTACTCTCTTTTGAAATCACTTCACTAGATCTCATTGCCCTCGTGACTTTAAACATCTTCTCTATATATATAGATGATGATCACATCTCACCAAATTTCTCCATCAAACCCTCTCAATATTAATTTCAAACACTTGCAAATTTTCGGCAAAGCAGCGGTGGCGGCGATGGAGGAGACTGCACCAACTGACGCGGTGGCGACGGTGGGGTTGAAATATTGCTGCATGGTTGCTCATGGGGCTTGATAAGAGGTGGTGGAATTATGTTGTTATAGGGCAACTTCTATCCTTTGGCAAAATTTTACTTATGTGTAAACTCTATCTAAGTATTCGATCTCAAGAGCATTTTAGGCAGATTATGATAATCATGCGTGTCTAATTGATTTCACTTTTCTTTGAGGTTTGTAATGCGTGTTTCCAATAATATTAATGTATTGTTTGCTTCTTATTAGCTAGTATTTAATGAGAGTGGAGTTTTAACTGCAAAAGAATGCATGCAATTTTGATTTCTTTTCTATTGCGTTAGAAAATAAGTAAGTACTATATATGTATGTTTTGAATGTACTTATTTTGCAATGATATGTCTCGTTTTTGTTCATAATTGAAGCCCCGGCAAATTTACATTGTCAACAGCCGTCACTTCTGCTTTGTAACCTAATAACTTTTTTTTTGGTTAATTGGAATTCAATGCTTACCATAATATATAAGTTTTTTGATCAAACAACCATAATATATAAGTTATTCGTGTAAAATATGAAGACAAAACAATATGTGAAATCGGACCTTATGTTGATAAAGGTAAAAAGATCAAGAATATTTCACCACCTCTTTCGCAATCCCGTCGAGTTGCCCCCCAGACCCCTAGGCTCGAAACAAGGAAGGCGCAAGCCAGGGCGAATGACGTGGGTCCAGTGGTTGGGGTAGGGCGGAGGGGTGAAATGGGGTTGTACTTTTTTACTACATGTTTAATTGTAATTTGTATATTAGAAAATAATCTTTACTAACAAAATATTTTGGACTAATTTGGAGTCTATAACTAGAAAAATTATATTCTCACAAAAAATTAGGTATTGATACTTGTTTCGTGGTACAAAAAGTACCATGAAACTAGTTTTGGACTTTTAATCAAACAATGATCACGTCAAGTCTAATATATTAATTATATTTTATATTAGATCTTATTTATCGTATTCTTAACGTAATGCGAGTTATACAATAAAATGAATTATAACATGTGTGACTTATAAGTAAAACATAACAACAAGACTCACTCTCGTTTTAGAGTTGTCCTAATCCACAAGGCGCTACGCTCAACTACAATTGAACTTTTTTGCACTTTATTTGAAAAACTTACAAGGGCAATCAAACAACAAGACTACCTCTCATTTTCACTTCTTACGTAATTTCTTTGTTTCTCTGCTTAATGTTCTTCACTCTTAGTCTAGAAATCCTTCTAACTAAATGCTCTCAACTTTTCTTTTAATTGGATTTTACAAATAAAAACTCTTGGAAAAACATGGCTCTCGGCACAAATACAGAACACTTGTTATTTTCGAGATAATTGAATCTTCAACTTGCTCCAGAATTTATACAAATCTTAAGCAATCGTTATTTTGGAAAGATTGCTTCTCAATAACTCTCAGTCAGATCTTTGACCTGTGCGAGACTTTTTGCACTCCATGTTTGATTACTTCGTCAATCATAGCTTGATTATTGTCGAAAATTTGATTTTTGCAAAATTATTGAAAAAAGATTCCTACAAAAGTAATGATCGTCAATTTACTTCACATAAATTAACATGAGATCAATTAAACAGTAATGTAAAATCTGGTTCGGATACTTTCCTTAAGTGTATAGATCCTGATTTCAGTATAATATTATGCATCGAAATATGTGGTTATTTTTCATAAAAGAGATATTTATTGACGATAATTAATGGCATCAATTAAACATAAAATAATGAGCCGAATAATTAATGTATGACTAGGACTAGTCTTCACAATCTCTCCCTTTAACTTGTTAGGCAAAAACAAATCTGCATCCACAATCGTTAATTAAACAGAATAATTAAAGATAGACGAAAAATAATGCTGCAAATGAGCATAGTGCAAAATACTAGAAACCAACTGAACTGAAAAAACTAAAATTAAAAATTGTTTATAAAAGCACTAAAAACATAAAAACCCCCGAAGACATCCCTGCAGTCAGCATTACTCCCCCATTTTCACAACTTCGGTACTTCCCCTTTTTTGTCGGAACGAGGAGACTCTCCATCTCGGGAAGTATAAAAGTCTAAAAACATGAGAATTATCTACGATATTTTTTTAATTTTCCGATGTTTTTTACAGTTATTCAAAACACTAGAAAGTCTATCTTTTGTGTTCCTTTAAATTTGAAGGGTATTTATGTTTACTCAAAACAACTAGAGTTTAAGTTTTATAATTAGATCAATTTGGAGGTGTAGTTATAAATTTTCAATGAAATAATGTTCTGAATCTGGATGTTAATTAATACAAATTATTCTTATTTATAATGCTCCGCGTAATTGTAATTGACTTTAGCGAATTGACCAATTAATTCCCGAAAAGGAAGGAAGACAGAAAATTTCTAACATTAGTCCTTTACGTGTATCTAGTATAGAATTAGCTCTCTAATGTACATTTTTAACTTTTTAGTCCCTTATTGTACATAAAATCCAAAATTAGTTCTTTTCTATTGGAACTCACTATTTCTCGCCAAAAAAAGCACGTGATGGGCACGTGGCTGCCCGGAACCTCCTTCGCACGTGAGAAAGAACAACAACGCACTCCCTAAATTGTTTGTATCCGAGTCAATATTTTCCCGTAAATAGTTTAATAATATTTTATATAATTTATTTGTAAAATTATATATACTCTCTTCACTCATTCAATAATAAGATTTTTTTTTGTTAAACATTCAATAATAAGATTTGATAATTGATTATTATCATATATATATATACCTCATCAAACTAATCAAAAAGGTCTACAGACAAGACCAGCCATAGACAAAACTGGCCCTTGTAGCATATAACTCGGCCCGGTTATCTTTTAGCGTTTTATTGGGCTTAAGATGCATTGTGAGGCCCAATACAATTACCCGACCCGACCCGACCCGGCGCCATAAGGAGTTTGTTAATGAACGAATACATAAAGAAATAAATTGTTGAAGCATTTGGTTTCTGAAATGGACACAACATCAAACTGGCAGACAGACAAAAATGCGTGTTTCATCTTCAACTGAAGCTAACGAGACAATGAAAGTTCATCCACAAACACACAACCGCCATATATTATTATTAATATTAATAATATTATGTCTATATGCAAATTACAGAACGTGTTTGTGCGTACTTAAATCCGAGCATTCAAATAGTTTCCTTGTTCAATTACAATCTTAAATGGCAATAAAATTGCATAAAGAACCCGTCACGATCGAACATCAACACTTCACCTAAAACCTTTACGACTCTCGAACTAAACATTCGCTTCAAAAACAGAACTTATATGATCTGAAATTTGGTGTTTGAGAGGAGAAAAAATGGGGATAATTAATTGCATGTGGATTAGTTATCCGCTTTTGCTTTTATTTTTAGTTGTGAATGTTGGTGTGGACGGGCTGGTTCGCGGTACTGCTCGTACCGAGAGGATTTCAGGTATATTAGTTATTTTGCTCATTTGGTTTTAGCCGACTAATGTTACGCAGCAATCAGGACGTTAAGAAACATACACACGAGAAAGCGATAAAACATCCATAACTCGTATGTCGTCAATTTTATTTTATTTGGACCTTTACATTTTGAAGAGGTATTGATGTGATCTCATGAGTTTTGTAGATTGAGATTTTGTGATTTGTATGTGATATGAGTGACATATAATTATTTGCTTTAGACTAACAAAGATTGTGAATTTTGGTCTTTAGAAGTGCTTGTAAAATGGTTTGGTTTGGTGAGTGGTGCTAAGCAGGTGTATTAGTTATTTTGCTCATTTGGTTTTTAGTTGATTAATATGTCCATGATTTTATTTCATTTTGAAGATTTACATTTTGACGAGGTGTTGATGTGATCAACATGAGTTTTGTGGATTGAGAATTTCCGATTTGTATGTGCTGTTAGTGACATATAATTAGTTGCTAAGAGTTGAAACTTTGATTAGCTGAGCAATGAGTATCCGCTTTATGAGTGCTGTGTTTGTTTGATCACGTAGTGAATCGTAAAGAGATTAATCGGAATTTATAATCTCATCTTGCTTAACATGTGCATGAGCTCCTTTTTAAATTTTATTGAAGGATCAACAGATTGTGAAAATCGAAATAAATTGCCTGGACTGGTTACTGAATTTCGACATTGTGGTGTTGGTTGCAGTTAAAACTGTCTCAAATGAATGAAGCTTAGTGCCTGATCTAAAAATAAGAATATAGACGACATTCAAAACCATAATGATGCTTGAGTTTTGTATTCGAATTTTTGCAACAATTATGAAAAGATATATTGAGTTGTTTCTGATTTTATGATCTGGAACCTGAATAACTGAATGTACATGTATGGAGTTCTATTTTCTTCATTGGTGCCTTGCCCTGGTAGGACTAATATTATTAGGACCACTTATGAATGAACATTTGGTCTATTTCCTGCACGAGAAAATCATGTATAAACCTCCTTAAAAGGATATGTTTGGTCGAGAGATTTATATCCTAACTTGGTAAAGTTCTTTAGTTTGCATCCAATTAAGTTACTTGTTTAAAGTGCACTAAACAGAAAAAACGTGGGCATTTGAAATTAATTTATCGCGTTGTGTAACAATTTTCTTGTACGTATGTATAGGAAGTGCTGGTGATGTCCTTGAGGATAATCCTGTGGGAAGATTAAAAGTTTATGTATATGAACTTCCAAGCAAATACAACAGGAAGATCCTTCAGAAAGATCCACGTTGTCTAACACACATGTTTGCTGCTGAGATATTTATGCACAAGTTTCTATTATCCAGCCCTGTTCGGACCCTCAATCCGGAGGAAGCTGATTGGTTCTATACACCTGTGTACCAAACCTGCGACCTTGCCCCTAATGGCTTGCCACTGCCTTTCAAGTCTCCAAGAATGATACGAAGTGCAATACAACTCATTGCGGCTAAGTGGCCTTACTGGAATCGAACAGAAGGAGCTGATCATTTCTTTGTAACTCCTCATGATTTTGGAGCTTGCTTCCATTATTTAGTAAGATCTTCACTTCAAGTTTCTTGCTTTTTTTTCCAACGTTCCGTGAAATATGGCTACTGGCCTTAAACTGAACAGAAGCATTTGTTGGTTTCTCCTTTTTGAATGCTCGACTCTTTTTCAAGCTAACTGAATGAAACTGGTAGTTGTGGAACTACTTTGTGTAGATATGGCTAGTTCTTTATAATATGTAAGCAATTATATATGAATGTGTACTATATATGATACAAAGGTCTGTTAATCCTGCCATGATTGCTATTATGATTTATTTAATCCAGCATATGTAGTTATATTAATTTCCTAAATACATGACATTTAAGTGTTTTATGCTCTTGTAGGAGGAGATGGCTATAAAAAGGGGCATTCTTCCTTTACTTCAGCGTTCTACCCTAGTGCAGACTTTTGGACAGCGCAACCACGTATGTTTAAATGAAGGTTCGATAACAATACCTCCGTATGCACCTCCAGAGAAAATGAACTCTCACTTGATTCCTCCTGACACCCCAAGATCCATCTTTGTTTATTTCCGTGGTTTGTTTTATGATGTATTCAATGACCCTGAAGGCGGTTACTATGCCAGGTACATAAACAGTCAGAGTCAAGAGTACACTTGCTTTCTTTTGGCAGTATTTTAAAATCGATGTCTCTTATTACACACTCAAACGAAATAAGTTAACATCGTATACTTGATATGCAGAGGTGCAAGAGCGGCAATATGGGAGAACTTCAAGAACAATCCGCTCTTTGACATCTCCACCGATCATCCAACCACATACTACGAAGATATGCAGCGTGCTATATTTTGTTTGTGCCCTCTGGGTTGGGCCCCTTGGAGTCCGAGACTTGTGGAAGCCGTAATCTTTGGCTGCATTCCCGTGATCATAGCAGACGACATAGTTTTACCATTTGCTGACGCCATTCCATGGGAAGAAATCGGTGTTTTTGTAGCAGAAAAGGATGTCCCTCACCTGGATACTATCCTTACTTCTATTCCTGTTGATGTAATCTTAAGGAAGCAAAGATTACTCGCGAACCCTTCGATGAAAAAGGCTATGCTATTCCCTCAGCCAGCACAATCTGGAGATGCTTTTCACCAAATTCTAAATGGATTGGCGCGTAAACTACCACATGATAGGAGTATATATTTGAAGAGAGGTGAGAAGGTTTTAAATTGGACTGCAGGACCGGTTGCGGACTTGAAGCCTTGGTAAAAGAGTTTAAGAAGCATAGTATAGGTTCTTGCTAAAATGTTGTATTTTGCTTTCAAGTTTTGTTACTTCAAGAACCTAAAAGCTTTTATCCACGGATACAAATAGTAGTATTCAACAGACATTGAGAATAAGATAATCCCTTACTGCTTGTACAATGTTGTATTGCAGTTTTGTGGGTTAGTATTTGCAACAAATGTTGTCTTATCCTGCTTCTGGACTCAAGAATAGTGCAGTCAAGGAATGTCTTGGTGACCTTGGGATAGAGATATCTCAATCCCAAATGTTAAACGGGCAAAAACATTGAATGTAAGCGTAGGTTACTGTACAATTGCCGTTCTTTTCAAAATATTGAAATGAAAATATTGACTTTATGTGTCTCTCATTGACCTTGAGATAGTGATATCGTATATCTATCCGAAATGTAAAATTGGGTAGAGAAATGGAAAGTAAGGCTACGATTTTATAAAATAAAAAAAATAAAAAAAAAAAGAAAGGCTACGGTTGATAAAAAAAAAATATATATATATATATATATATAGCGGAAAATGGGGATTTTCTGGAAAGATTTTATGGAAAATAAGTATTTTCTCTCTTTTTCTTGTGATTGGTATTCTATTAATTTTTCAAAAAATATTATACTTAATTTGCTACTAAGTATCATTTTTAACATTGTAAAAGTTGTTATTATACTTTAAAACTTAAAGTATACACCATCATTTAAATTTAATTTTTTCCTTGAAAACAGTTTGTGTTTTATTTTTATCTTTATTTCTTTTGAAGAAAAATCTCTACAACTTCTTGAAGAAAAATCCTCTTAAACTAAGAAATGTAATGCTAATTTATTTAAATATATATTAAAATTTACAAATGCTATTAATGTATTTGAAATAAAAGAACGGTCACGAGAAGATTAGATTAAAGTAGTAATACATTATTGAAGAAGATAAATAGCTAGAATAGGAAATACAAATTAAATTAAGAAGTAACCTTGAAATTCAAGAAGATGTGCAAAATAAAAATATTAATCTTAGAAGTCTTTATATAGTTATAAGTTGGTGGGAATAAAAAAAATAATTAGAGATTTTTAAAAAATATTGAATTTTCCAATTTGTTGTATTTGAAGAAAAAAAATATTCTTTAATTACATTTCCATTATCAGATTACGCCAGTAAATTTAGAAGTTCCATAAATATTAGTTATAAAGTGTTAGATAAAGTTTGGAGAAAAATCAAAAGAATAAAAAATTGTGAAAGATTTGGATAAAGATTTACAAATGAGTTTCCTACCTATTTCCATCTTTTCTATCTTTTTCTGTCTTATCCAAAACTTATTGGTTACCAATCACATGGAAAATAAAACTTTTCGCTACTTTTTTTTTCCTCCATTTTTCGTGAAATCAATCATAGCCTAAGCGATATATTTCTATTAAAATTTTCGTTTTCTCGAAATATTGAAATCATCTTTTTTCCTTTTTCATATGTTATGTATCTAACGACAGTAATTCTTTTACATAGTTCTTGGATATAACATGCATCTCTATCAAGAGTAATTTTTTACGCAGCCGTAGTAGATAATATAGATATAGTGACCCAAATTACTATACCACGATTTTTTTTTTTTATCAATTTGCAATACGGAAAATGTGTGCAACGACCCCATAAATACTTTTCCTCTATTCAAAGTATAATTACTGAAAAAACCACGGAAGAATTAGAATGGAAAATAATAGAAGTATTGCTCATGAGCTCACAGCCTAGCATATATACTTTCTTATGTATCTCTTAAAATGTACTTCTCTTTCATATATACGAACGACTTATTCAAAAAAAAATATATACATTGTAGATGTGTGTGCATTTATCATAAATGCAAGCTCTCACTATCTTTCGTATTTTATACAAAGACTACACATGATTTAACACACACAAAATAGACCGCAAAGCAAGCTCATGAACTAAGTAGAAAGTAATCTTATTTTACTGGAATGTGTCCATTTTAATTCATTGACCAAAAGATATAAATTTCATACATACTTATTGGTACATATTAACGTCACCCTTATTTCTTTCTTTTTTATTAAAATGGCTTTTAAGCAACAAAAGCGGTGGGTGAGAGAAAATCACCTACCACACCCACAGATACATATTATATATATATATATATATATATATATATCCAAAATAATTCCAGTTTTACCCTTTTCTGTGCTGCCCTTTTCATAGCACCTACAGTCAAATAGAAAAACAACCTTTCATCGATTTGTTTAATTAATTGAACCCCCAAAACTCCTCCTGGCTTTTATATACTATTAATAATAACCCTAAATTAAAGCCGTAAGCATCTATTTCGTTTCTATCTAGCTTGCTTGCACAAAAGAAAGAGGCAGCTGCTCACCAAATTAATTGACTATGGCTTCCATTTCAAAGCTTACAACCGCTAATTCAACGGCTCAATTTAGGTCAAACAGCAGCAGCAGCAGATCTTCAAATCAGCTGCCTATGTGCTCTGTTGATCTTCGCAAATTAACCTCCGATAAGACTCTTTCGTCTTCTAAGCTGACTGTGCAACTCAACCACCCGATCAGGGCCTCTTTGGTGTAAGTTTATAACCATTTTTATTTGTTCTTCATTTCTGTGATTGTAGTATTGTTTGTTGTTTGTGTTTGTGTTTGTTTCGCTGAGGTTGATTTGAATGGAAGATGATCTGTGTGTGTGTGTGTGTGTGTGTGTTATTTAATATAATTAATTAAGACGGGTTTAATTAGCTTTGTAACGAGTTGCTGTGTCGAATTTTTTAAGTCTATAAAATACTCGTTTGAAGGTCTGATATCAGAAAATTGTTGCACAGGGTGAGATGCTCACAAGCTGGTGGCAATGGAAGCGCTCTCAAGAAAACCACGCTTCATGATCTTTACGAGAAGGAAGGTCAGAGTCCTTGGTATGATAATCTATGCAGGCCAGTTACGGATCTTATTCCGTTGATCGAAAATGGCGTTAGAGGTGTAACCAGCAACCCAGCGGTAAATTACCCTTTTCCCCCGTTTTTCGGTATATTTTGAGCTTGCATATTTGTTAGTAGATACTCCTTTATTCGTGTTATTTGCCCCCTAACTGGATGTTTTAGAAATTCTAGAGAACCGCTGTACATACCAATTTATATTTAGCCTAACACTCTTAGCGTGCATAATTGCAGATTTTCCAGAAAGCAATATCAACTTCAAGTGCCTACAATGACCAATTCAGGTAAAGGTGACGCTTTGATTTTGAGGTTAAATATTGTTTTTGTTGTCTTGGTACATTGCTTCAATGTGTTTGCCTTTAGGCAATTGGCTTAAATGTTTTTTATTTTTATTTGTGATCTTCGAATAAATACCTGGAATGTTAAATCAAGGGAGAGATGGAATGGGGTTGACCAGCCATGTTTGAGAATACTTAATCTAGAATCACATCATGACACTAATTTGGTGTTACTAGAATTACGATTTTTAGTTGGAGCATTAATATTTGGGATAATATCAAGTGACACTCTTTGGGATAATATCAAGTGACACTCCGTGTGGTTTGACATAACATGACTCACGTCCCTCGGAGTTTCAATAGTATCAATGACACCCCTATGTCTAAACCGTTAACCGAAATGTGAGTATGCAATATGACATTTTTACTCTTTTAAGTAATATACAAGGTTTTTGCCGCCTTTCTTTGCACAACAACCAATACTCTTTTTCTTCTATTTAAGTTTTTGATTAAAAAATTATTGTTAGATTAGAATTTTTCATTTTCAATAATTAATATATAAAAAACAGTGAAAATATACACTAACAAAGTTCATTAATTTCTTATTTTTAATTAGCTTATTATAAAAATAACATTTAAAACAAATGTTTTTTATTTGAATTAAATTTAAGTATTTGAAAATGTTGTATAAACACTCCCTAAGGTCTGACATGATATGTGTGACACTCCTTGTAAGCAGAGGGGCAGTTTATTCCTAAAATCTCAGTCAAAGTTTTCCGGGGTTCAATAAAGATTTAAATTACTAAAAAGTCGCTGTCATGTCTAAATTTGTTAAGTTATACCTATTTGATATGTGACATCAAACACCAAAGGGCATTGTTGGTATTGTTAAAATTTCAGGACAGGTTTGCGTTATTAAGCCAAATCTCTTCATCTGTAGTATCAAATAACTATCATGGTGCACACTCACATTGCTCCAGCGGTGGCTGTTCTGTCATTGTTTTTTCTAAAAGATACCACTTCACCTAATGTTGTTATGTTCTGTACCTAGAATATCCTTTAGTAACTTTGGTATGGACTTCCGTTTCTTCTTCCTTTTTTTTTAATATATCCTATGATCAACTTACCTTGTAGTTTTTTGGTTTTTAAAACAATTCCTATATAGTACCTCCACCTAAATAACAGTTATTCACTTTGTCCTGCAGGGAACTTGTGCAATCTGGAAAAGACATAGAAAGCGCATACTGGGAACTTGTGGTGAAGGACATCCAAGATGCATGCAAACTTTTTGAGTCAATCTATGATCAAACAGATGGGGGTGATGGATATGTCTCTGTTGAAGTTTCACCTAGACTTGCTGATGATACTGAAAACACTATAGAGGCTGCTAAATGGCTCCATAAGTGGGTTGATCGTTCTAATGTCTACATAAAAATTCCCGCTACAGCTGCGTGCATCCCTTCAATTAAGGAAGTCATTGCACTAGGAATAAGCGTTAATGTAACGGTATGTCAGTTCTCTTTAAATGCGCCCACAAATAAAAATAAAAAGCCCGAAAAAGTATGAGGTAGAAATGATCAATGCATGTCTTTTTTTACTTAGAAGCTCATAACCGAAATTATTAAAAAGTATTGTGTCATACTTGTCTATGTCATCTACTGACTTCTGCAGTTGATTGATGGATGAAGTTTGGAATTTTAATTTGCTACAAAATGAACATAGTTTTTCATTGTTTTTTAAACACTTAAGTACTGCAAAAATCCTTGTGCAGACACATGCCAAAAGTTTTCAAAAATTAAGCTCTTAGCAATTTCGACTTTAGATTCTGAGTCTCTGACCCTTTGGTCATGTGCAGCTCATATTCTCTATTGCAAGATATGAAGCAGTGATTGATGCTTACCTGGATGGTCTTGAGGCCTCTGGACTTAGCGATCTTTCCCGAGTCACAAGTGTTGCGTCTTTCTTTGTTAGTCGTGTAGACACCCTCGTCGACAAGATGCTTGAGAAAATTGGAACACCAGAGGCGCTTGATCTTCGGGGAAAGGTATGGAAGCTCTAAATCGAACAAGCTAAGAGAATCCCTGCCTATAACTCCTCTTAATAGGTCTTATGTTTCTGAACAGGCTGCAAATGCTCAAGCAGCTTTGGCTTACCAGCTGTACCAGAAGAAATTCTCTGGTCCGAGATGGGAGGCTCTGGTGAAGAAAGGAGCAAAGAAGCAAAGACTTCTGTGGGCATCAACTAGTGTCAAGAATCCAGCTTATCCAGACACTCTATATGTGGCTCCTCTTATTGGACCTGACACGGTGACCCATCTTATCTTCCACTTTGTCTTGTTTGATATTCTAAAATCCTTGAGCTTTGCTCTAATAATAAAAACACTCCAAAGGTTTGATAATTGAAAAAGACACCCTCTGAAGTTTTGAAAACACTAAAACAAGGGGCCTCCTACGTAATTATTCAACGCTGGGGAATATCTTTTAAACTTTCGAGGTGTGTTATTGGAATTACTCAAATAGTAGGTGAATGTTTGTGATTAGGCCAAACCTCATAGGGTGTAATGTAATTGTCCGTCAATATTTTGTCGCCCAGATTTGTCATTTAGACTGAGCCGGAATAATTCTCCAGTTCACTTAATGTAAATGACACTTATGCTGTAGGTTTCCACCATGCCTGATCAAGCACTCCTAGCATTTATCGACCATGGTTCCGTGGCAAGGACAATCGACGCTAATGTGTCGGAAGCTGAAGGAATTTACAGTGCCCTTGAGAAGTTGGGCATCGACTGGGGGTACGTGGGCGAACAACTTGAGGCAGAAGGAGTGGACTCCTTCAAGAAGAGTTTCGATAGCTTGCTTGACAGTCTGCAAGAGAAGGCAAATTCTCTTAAGCTAGTCAACCTGTAATAAAACTATGTGAGGTCTGTTTTGGTTGGTAGGGTTATGATGTGGTTAATAAAGTGACTGGGTTCCTTCCAGTCTTTGGTGTAAAGCCAGTTGGTGACTGTTGTGTAAGAATATTGTGGTGTGTGTGTGATTAAGAGATCGAAAACGTTCAAATATTAACTTTTTTTCTCCAGTGAAGTTTAGTATGGTTGTGAGAAAGTTGTTTTCATAATATGAATTCATCTTAGGTAATTAATAAACAAGCAAACTTAATTCAATCAATTGTGATACTCTGTGTCCTAACTTGTAGCTGAGAATCATGAATTATCGTTCTTTACTCATTTAATATGAACAAACATATTCATTAGTTACATTATTTTTGTTTGGTCCTTCATTGGTATTTTACTTCCAAATTATTTTCGTTGGCATTTTCTTTAGTCGTTTCAGACTCTTTAAGTTTTTGTCTTAAATTTGGATTTTCAATGTGGTATAACTTAGCCTTTATGAAATTGCGTATTACATAATTATCAAAACCAGACTTGCGCGAATTCCCATAGCGCGTTATATAACCGAATTGTAATGAATGCAATATTTATCATATATGATTCGTGCCAAAGGCACCTGAATAAGCAGTGAAGATCAACTGTGAATAGTTGTCAATTGGTACTACAACGATCGAAAATAGCCTAGATAGATCGTGAAATGAGGAAACAAATAAAAACCCGACCCACACAAAATAAAATAAAATAAAATAGAATGGGGCCGAATTTAATTTAATTTACTTTTTTGATGAATGAATTTTTTATTTTTATTTTTGAGTAAAATGTATAAAATATCAATGATAAATGATAATATGTCCTAGTACTAGAAGGAAAAGGTGAGGCCGTTATCTTCCCGCGTAACATTTCCTATTTTGTAACCATGGCCACCATCTCAGCCGTTGCTTCTCTTCCAAAGCTTTTTCCGTCGAACCCACCCGCCGTAACTCCGCCGCTTTTTTCGTCTCCTCCAACTCCCTCTTCATCATTGAGATCTTCAAGCTCTTTGGGTCAGTCCATTTTTCTTTATTAGTTAAATTGTCCTTTTCATCAGTGTTTTTTTTTTGCTTTATACTTGTAAGTTTTGTGTTTTTGTTTCTCTGTAGATGATGGGAATGGGAGGCTGGAGCACCGGACAATAATTGATCGGAGACAGATTGTGATGTCGTCGTCCATAGCATTACTGGCAGCCGCAATTTCCACTTGTCAACCTGCCCTTTCCTCTCAATATGCTGACAGTAATCTTCTTATTGCCTGCTTCTCTACTTCATTAGTTCGCGTTCTTTTCCCCCACGCTGTTTTGTCTCGCGGTGTAAATTCTACTGTTTCCAATATGAATGTACTCATAGAACTAGCACAAAGTTAAAGGCTATAGGGTGGTCGTGGTCGTGTTCGATTCTCATTATTGTTGGAAAATGTATTTAATTATATAGGAGTCTTATTTCCAACAAGACTTTACAGTTATTTTTTTAGTGGAGAATAATCTTCTACTTATAGTTCACTTCTCTTATTTATTTATCTCGCGGTGTTTATGCTACTGTGCCGACCCAATATGAATGTACTGATAGAACTAGCTCAAAGTTAAGGCTATGTACAAATACATGAATGCTCGGTCTCTCAACAAGCTTAGGTGCTTAGATGAGACGACAATTCAATGTGGTATTTGAGTCAGACTGAGATTGAGGCCTGTTGTTCGAATTCCACAGTCACCCATCTACGTCAAGTATCAGGTGTAACACAAAAAAAAAAAAAAAAAAAATTATATCGTGCACGTGATGTATTGGAAAATTATACAAAAACATAAATGCCTAATCTTTCTACAAGTTTAGGCTTTTAGATGAGACGGCAATTCAATAGAGCATAAGGTTTGATTCCACAGTCACCCATCTATGTCAAGTATCAGGTGTAACATGAAAAAAGTTATATCCTGTACGTGATGTATTGGAAAATTATACAAAGACACAAATACCTAATCTTTCTACAATTTTAGGCTTTTAGATGAGACGGCAAATCCAACAGCGCAAAATGATTGATTCTTATTTGGATGAGAAGTAAAATTAGATTCTGGTTCTTTGATAATTATCTCATTATAAGTGTAGCCTAGTAGCTTTGGAGACTAATTGTAGGCTCACTGTTTTAGCATACAGTGCCAGCGTTGAGGGGTAAGGATTATGGCAAGACAAAGATGCGATATCCTGATTACGTTGAAACAAATTCAGGTCTTCAGTATAAGGTGATTTGTTCGGAAGCTTCTTTTGTTGACATTTTCTTTGTTTTTCCTGCCTTCAGAACTGAATTTTTATTTGTAAAATTGCAGGACTTGCGAGTTGGAAGTGGCCCAACTCCAAAGAAAGGAGAAATGGTGGTGGTAAGCTTATCTATCTGTCTTCATCCTTAATGGCTGACTAGCAATTTGACGTTACTCCTTCAGTAGACCAGTGGCGGGCATTTTCTCAAAAGTTTCGTTATAGATGACCCTTTGTTTAGCTTAGGGAATCCATTCTCTTTAAGCAGGATTTGTTTAATTAGATACTGTTGGTTCCTTAATTGAGTGTTTATATATCCGACAGAAGGCATTTTGTAGAATGGTATAGAACTATAGATATAGACAGAGATTTTTTACGTTGTGAGTAACTACTTAGACCAGCCTGACAGTAAATGCCTTCAGGTTGACTGGGATGGTTACACAATTGGATACTATGGTCGAATATTTGAAGCTCGTAACAAGACAAAAGGTGGCTCCTTCGAGGTACTACACTTTGATATACTGATTATCGTTGTATGCTTGGTTGAGTTTTTCTTTCCTTATATTCTTCATGTTTCTTCTATCTGCTTTTCTACTGCAGGGTGATGATAAAGACTTCTACAAGTTCAGATTAGGATCGCAAGAGGTGAGAAATCGTTGCTGAATAAGATTTTGAGTTTCTTAATGACGTTTCAGATTTCATCATCAATAAGTTTTTGTATAGTATCCTGTTTCCGTAAATCATCTTCATGAGTTAATCGCTGTACCAGCTTTAATTCCCTCTTCATATATCTATTATTCCGCAAAAAAGTTTCCAGGACATTCTAGTACAGCCACACAGTTTAGGCTACTACGCTTTTTAGCTTTCAAAGTATAACTGTAAAAGCACAGGAGTAGTGTGTATGATAATTTTACATCTAAGATTAAGACTTCTTTTCTGGAGTTTCTTTATAATCCATTATCCTTGATCAGTCAAGCTCATTGACTTTTTTAATGCTTCAAGATTTTGAAGAAAAATCAAATGGCCTTACCTTGTTAGTCCTATAGTAAATTTTGGTGGGTATAGCTTGTTTGTTTCTTATGAGAACTCAGTCAGTTTCCCTGTTCCGCTCCTTGTTTCCTCACGTTCGCTCGGTCAAAATGGTGTGATGCTGACTCTGTAAGTTCTTGTAAGGTGTCTGTAGAGGCATGTGACCTCACATATGGTTTTGTGGATATGTTCAGGTCATACCTGCATTTGAGGAAGCGGTATCCGGCATGGCTCTTGGTGGTATCAGAAGGTGACACCCCCTCCCCGTCACACACGATCTTTCACGATCTGATCAGAACATGAATCTTGACAATATTGTAAAATGATGGTAGAACTAATGAAATTATGTTATGAATAATCTTAATGTATATATTCCTTGAATATACTATTTCAATAGAATAGAACATGGTCAGAGGTTAATGTTCTTCGTTTGACGCTCCATAAATAGTACTTCAACATGTTTTGAACAATATTGCAGGATTGTAGTTCCCCCAGAACTGGGATATCCTGATAATGACTATAACAAGAAAGGTCCAAGGCCAACAACATTCTCGGTACTTATCCTTGCTTCAGTTAAGTTGTAGATGTATTAGAAGGCTATCTTATTTGAGTCTTCCTTACAGGGTCAAAGAGCTCTGGATTTTGTCTTGAGGAATCAAGGACTGATTGACAAAACCCTTTTGTTTGATATCGAGCTCCTCAAAATCGTGCCCAGTGGAAGGGGTTGAGTTGCTGTTCGCCTATGACCCAGGATCCAGCTTAAACACATCAAATTCTTGTAGCTACTACATTTAATTGATTCAAGCTTAATAGACGAAACAAATCCAAGTCATTCTGTGAGCAATGTCTCATTCGTGACTACTTGCATTATATTCACTCCTCTTCAGTTTTTCTTTCAGAACGTATACTTTATTTATATAGGTTCCACACATTACTTCCGGATAGCAGCGGCAATTGGGTGGGTCGAGTTGTAAATGAATGAGCAATAAACTGGTAATTGTTTGAATGGTATATTTTCGCCATTTATCTATTAGCAACATATTTATCGACGAATAGTTGATCAGATAATTAACAGATCTAGATGAACTGAGTGTTCTGAATTTAAAATTATCACTCTACTTCGAGAGTCGAGACGAACAAAGATTGCAGTCCACGGTTATCAAATAATATTTATTCAACAAAAATCTGATTTCAGATCTTTTATATATTGAGCCACCACGTTCTGCTGATTGTGATTCTCACATCTATGATCCAATCTGATCATATTCTGAGTTCTTCATCGAAGAAGGCATCTATTGCAAATATATGAAAAGCATTGGTTTTTACATATATTCTGCAAAACTATAATCTTGGCTGTGATTAAAATTAGAAATGCTGGTGTATGTCTAGTACATACTCTTCACTGTTGGTGATCATCACCATGAAATATTAGAGATGCTAAGAAGAAAAGTAAAATTTGAACAAAAATATCAACAATAGAACAAAAACAAATCACTGCACATCCCAAAACCTTCGATGACAAACTGCAATAATCTTAAGCACAACAACAAAATTTTAAAAAAGTTCTACAAGAGAAGAACAGAGTAGCGGCGTCTGATAAACTCAAACACATAAAAACCATGCAGCATAACCAACCTACAGATTAAAGATGCCATTACAAGCAGAGAACTCACTACTACTGTCATCCAATTTAGTTAAGAGGAATCTCTCTGCGTTTGTACCGCACCATAACATTCCCTTTCACCCCAACAACCATCGCATTCCAATCAATCTCTGGAAACGGTGAAATAAGCTCCATTTCAAAATTCCTCAACAAGTGGCTCCATATTGCTTTAATTTGTAAATAGGCAAACGGCTCCCCTAAGCAACCGTGCCTGCCACCACCAAACGATATATAGGAGAAAGCCCCAGCTGCCTTGTCCTCATCCCTTCCCGGAGCAAACCTATCAGGATCATAAGTCTCGGGATCTTTATAAATATGCGGCAGCCGGTTTGCAAAGGCCGGTGATGTGGCAACAATGTGGCCCTTAGGAATGTCGTATTCTTTTTCTTCTTTAGTCTTCACGGTAAAATCGCTGTGCGAGCTTCGAAGAAGCATTATCAATGGAGGGTGGAGTCTCAAAGATTCTTTTATGCATCGATAGAGGACTTCCATCTCGGACAAAGTGTCATAATCAACCTTATTTCCGTGCTTTTGCATCAAATTCTTCTGCTCATCCACAACCTGCGACATGTATTTACCGTTGCAGAGGAGGTAAGCTCCTGTCCAAGTGGAGGTAATGGAACTCGTGTGCTGGCCAGCAAAAAGAGCGGCAATGAGGAGACCGGTAATCTCTGACTCGGTTGTTTGACGACCATCTTTGTACTTAGAATCTATGAAGCATTGCAACAAATCATTTTCTGATTTGCCTGTTTGTTTGCGAGAGCGAATGATGTTTGCAAAAATTTCAGCCAACTTCTTGCGAGCTTGGTCACGGCGTCGGTGGGCTGGGATTGGGAGGTATGGGAATATAACACTGATTGGGAGCATTCCATTATCAAGGTCATGGAAGAGAGCAGAGACGTCTTCAAAGAGCTTATTACGGACTTCTTCACCCAACAGGCATCGACTGGCTGTCAATATAATTAGATGTTCCAATTCATATTTTAGGTCCACTTCACCACTGTCACCCCATTTAGAGAAATACTCCTGCCAAGTTACAGACAGAAAAGGTTTAAATTTCTTAAGAGGTGAGTAAGAAAGTTGAGGGACTAGATTGGATAAAAGAAAACAAGTCTTTATCTCGGAAAGTAGAAAACTGAAAGTTGCATTTCTTATTTATCAAACAAACATAGAAGGATATGAAGGTCAGACTCAAGCCTTCTAAGAATTCTGCCAAGTGCTAATTTTCCTATTTGAATAAAATATAAATCAAATAGAGAATAAAGATGTCCAGAGAATAAAGATGTCCATTTGTTCCCAATTACAGGTTCCAAAATATATATAACCTGGAAAATTCCTTATGAAAAAATAAAATGAAAACAAAATGAAGATGGAGAGAATCTATTTTTGATCCTATAATGCAAAACATCCAGCGATCTTTCACATTAAAGCTGGAATGCAAAATAAACAAAAGAAGATGCATTAACACTACTCCAGTGTAATCACAACAAGTTTTCATGTTCCTAAACATCTATATTGCAAACGCATCTGTATGATGAAGCCAAAACTCAATGGAACGTGTGATTTCAGATTACCCAGTTTCTTCTCTACTCTAGGTTTGTATTTCTTAATAAGATCAAAATATAATCTATGAGGTGTTCTGCTATGAATTGTCAAAAGAAGTAACGGAAACCGATTTCTTCAGGAGTCAAAAGAAATTGATGAGAAATTCTGATTCGATTCAAGCATTGAATAAAGAACACAAACTCCACTCACTGAGAACACAACAGTCCAATGAAACTCTCCAACTTAACTACAGCATTCCTTATAGCAACAATGCCCTTAGGTCCATAACAGCACACAAGATATACTTCAGCACAAATAAAAAACCAGGTAACAAATTATTTTTTTACTATGGCATATGATCCTCATCTCTCTCAAGTGAATCAAGATTCATATGAGGTTTCACATCATTCAAAATCATAAAACAAACAAATCAAGAGCAACAGAATTCAATATACCTCAGCTTCAGAAACCATCATCTCAACATAACCTTTGAGCTTAGTAACTCTAAGCGCCTCAGTAAAGAACCTGAACTGCTCCTGCCTAATAGTATAGTCCACATCAAACACCACACCAGGCCCAAAAGTAGGCACATTGAACTGGTACACCTCCTGCTGGCTCAGATCAGACTCAGAGGCCTTAAAGAAATGGGCCGACACCTCAGGCCCGATCAAGAAAGTGATGTTCTTGTTCAGCAGCTTCAGAGTGAACACACTCCCAAGCTTAGGGTACTCCTCCCTCAGCATCACAACTGGGCCCTTCATGAACCTCAACAGGCCCCCCAAAACGGGCCAGGCCCTCACAGTTGGAGGCAAACGCTTGCGAGATCTGGGCATAATCAGTGCTGAGATCAGCTTTGCCACCACGAGAGTGGCTACTAATAAAAGACCCACATTCAAGATTTTGTTGTTTGATTCGGACGATGAGTCCAATGTCACCATTGTTGGTGAATATGATCTGGGGTCTCTGCAATTCGAACAAAAAGTGGAAAAAGATTAGATCTTTATCTCAAAAAAAAAACAAAAAAAAAGATTAGATCTTTACGACAATTTGGGCTTTAAACACGAGATCTGATGTGGGTTTATCATTTAATACGAGAATGTATGTGGGATTATTGAAAAAGATGGCGAATTGAATTGAAAATGTACCTGATAGATGAGACGGATGATTTAGTTGGGAGGATGAATCAGAAGAGCGACAACATTGGATGTGACGGAGGAGGAGTTAGTGGGATTAAGGTTAAGCACTAATACTAATTATATATAGATTAGTACTACGTAGGATCTAGAGTGAGATTAGAGAGTGTGATTTTAAGGAGGTTTTGTGAGGAAGCCGAGCCGAGCCGCCTAGCCGATACATGTGGTTATAAAAAATCGGGTTAAAGATCTGGCTTAGATGAGCCGATCCAATAATAAAAGTTGGAAAAAGGGTTTTGTTTTTTTTTTCCACACACGGAAAAAAGAAAAGTATGAGAAGTTGAGCTGGGATGATCTGTAATTTTGGACTGTTTTTGTGAGTGAAACAGTGGGCCTACGGCTTTCGAGAGCATGGTTTTGTCGTCTCTTTTGTAGCGAGGGTTTTCGACAAAAATGTCCGGTCAATAATATTATTTGTTATTTTGATTTGATAATTTCTATATTAATGTTAATTAAAATGTCTGCATAAACTTTAATTTACAGTTTAGATTTGTTGTTTGAGATTGACTTGGTAGTTTTAAGATGACGACTCAATTCTTAATATGTTCATCTATACTAATATATAAAGGAACGGAATAGGACACATTGTGACGTCAAATTTTTTATTTTCAAATTTAATCTTATAATTATGTTCCACTTAACCTTACAATTTAAGCTAGACAAATTCACTATACAATTAACTAATAATGATGATTTAGTTTTTCCATAGTTTATGTTCTTTCAATGCTTATTACTTTTCTTTCCATTCTACTCAAATGATGATTCACTCTCCCACTAATTCAAACTTTTGTTCATTTAGGCAAAAAAAACAAATCTTGCTTTTTCTTTTCCAAATTTTATTTTTTTCCTCGTATTTGAATATGAGCATATACTATATAGTACTTTACATTATAAAAAATAAATGTACGTTGGGCTCCCCATGCCCCTGGTTCTAGTTTTATATATTAAAGAAGCAACATTATGATGATATTTTTCGTCCACTATTCTGATACTACATTAAATACCAAAAATAAGTCTCCTTAAAGTCATATAATCGGTTGTGTTCGATAAACTTTCACTCAAAAACTACACGTGAGTTTGGCATGTGGACCCTGAGTAGGCATTTTAATCTTAAATGTAAACATTTGAAAAGATGTAAACAACCATAAATGATCGAATTTGAAAAAGAAAGATCAATTTTCGGGAAAACGTGGAACTGAAAAAAACGATTGAATAATTAACTTTCAAAATACATCTGACAATCGAATGACCGAAGTCGTTGAGTTGTAAAATAATCATAATGGTCGATCTCTCAAGTTGTGTGTAAAAACAATATATCTGTTATCAACCTCGGATAGTGTGTTTATAAGGTGTCGTCCCAGCTCTATTGAGATCCAAACGCAGACACTTAGGATGACATGGGTCATCCAAAATTATTTTTTTTGGGATTCATCGTGTCAGAATTGAAGTGCGAATCGATTATTCAAGGACCATGAACAGTAGATGACGATAGAACGATATGTCATTATTATTTTTAACGTAGTACCCTCCAAAAAGTGGATAACGTTACACTTTTTTTTCCCTTAAAAAGAATTCGGATGATAATACTCTTGAGAAATTCACATACTAGGCAAATTTTTACTTTTGTTGTGTTAAAGAAATTGCTGAAAATTAATTGGGGATCAAAGTGCTTAGTGATTAATTTTGATTTCTAGGTGTAAAATTTCAAAAGAAAAATCAATTTTGGGAAACGGGTGTTATGCTCGAATCTCATCCGTGATTTCTATAATTTAGTCTTAAATCGTTTTCAACTTCATAGATATTTATTTTACTAGTTATCTTTCTACTATGCTAGTTTCTGCAGTGATAAAAATTATTTTTGATGCACTTATACGATCCCGATACAACTATGATTAGCATCAGATGCGGCAAATGGAGTATCTCTAAATTAAATCCAATAAAAGAAAATCCAAGACAACTTCAATATGCAGCTTCAATACGGTTTTGACACGACTCCAATATGACTTTGATGCTTTGATATCACTCTCACACGTTGAAGATGTAGGATTAGAGTCCTCTCATATTTTCTTCTAAAAAATCGTATTAGAGGGAGAGAGGAAGATCATTAATACACAGAAAGACAACATTGCTTCTAAGAGATGTGAAGTAGATTTCAATACCCCCTCACGTGTAGGTCCGAATGAGCGATCAGATCCTAAATGTGAATTTTTAGGTAATTTCACCATTGACTTGATATAGAGATTCTAATACCATGTAAAATTATAGCCCCCTCATATTTCTTCTTAAAATGCCTTATTAGATGAAGAGAGGAGATCATCATTAATATATAAAAGTTCAATATAGTTCAGAAGTGATGTGAGATAGATTTCAACTCATGATATGATAATGGTTTATTTTGTAAAAAGTTACCTTATGAAATAATTAAAAAAAAATAAAGATTAAAAGTTCTAAGGTAAACTAAGAAAAATAATAATCTATGTAACTAAGTAATACAAAATATTTTCTACTCATTCATATATTTTTCTACATTTATAAACTAATGAAGACTCGTCATTTAGGCTCACTTATCTTTTCCATTTTCATTTATGAGTCCTCAAGCCTTGGAGATTTATTAAACACATAGTCACCATGCTTTCTATCATCAGTTCTTTTTGTTTTATTTATATATGGATTATCTACAATTTAATTCTTATTTTTATCCACTGCTAATCTAAAAGAACTAAAATGTTTAATTTGTGCACAAGAGAAAAGAACTTTGTCTTATGATATATTTCTCAAATTCATTTTAAGTTTTACTTTTTTTAGGTTATGTGTTTGAAATATGAAGGTATTTCTATATTATATTTTTACAGATAGTAGATGATTTTCTAACTTCAGTTTTAAAGAAATATTAATATAAATATATATAGTCGTATCTCAAAACATGCATGTTGTTATTATACCCTATCGTTGCAATATAACTGAGACTTTACATAATGTAATATTTAAGTTTATAAATTTCAAATTAGTGCGCTAAAAATTGATAACACCTTTGCGCACATTACCTGAAAAGTTTAAAGCATAAAAGTAAGCATCTTAAGTTTTAATAGATCAATATCGCAAGAATATGCACTTTGGAGAACCAAAATCACAAAAAGAGACGTTACGTGGTGGAATCAAGATATAAAGTATGTTTTATATCTAAAAAAGAAAAAGTTATCTATTCTTGATGGCATGAAGATACACAATGGATTCCATATCTAGAAAAGTTTAAATATTTCGAATGTCTTACACTTAAAAGATAGTTTATGCAGCAACGACTCTCACATGTTAGTCAGTCACATGTGAACGACACTTGACTGCAGCATCTTAATTCTTAATAAAAAGAACAGGCAGCAGTTACAAAACATCAAGCTGAGTTTTTATTCTTTTTTAAAGGAAAAAAGAAAACATTTATTGGGTTGGCGATGTTGGGCCCTGCTGGACTTCAGTGCCTCACCAGTTTACTTTTACTATGAATCTTAACAGGAGAAAGGAAGGGCCAGTGGCCCAAGAAAGTGAACGAGTCCAACGGATAAACAAAGTAGGCTGCATTCTTTAACAAGTAAGGCAAAATGGGCTTTTAATTAATCGCCCGGCAGCATTATACAAGTTATGGCCCATAGTAATAATTACAAATACTTTATCTTCTCGCGTGCAACCCAACCAATTATCAACACGGTCAACAAATACTTATTTTTCTGATAAAAATACTAAACACTGTATTAAATACCCAATAAAAAGGAAAAGGGAAAAGAAGAGGTAAAGCATAAATATTGGTGACTTGGTGTTATATTGAACAGCCAAAATGCCCACTTGAAACAAAACCCGTGATTTTTAAAAGGTAGCTCATTGCCTTATAATTATATATTTGTCTTTTCTTAAATTCTAATTAAGGCCCTAATTGACTATATTTCTAGTTTTACTACTTTATGGTGCAAAAAAAAAAAAAAAAACACATGTACATTAAGAGAAAGTGATATAGGCATCCCTTTTTACGCAAAAATCCAATCTTAATTTAATTTTTCTTTTTTTGCAGTACAACACAATTTCGTATATGTGGAATATTTTGCCGTGTACAGTAATAGCCAGTGAGAATTATTTGCTACTCTTTTCACATGAAAGTAAATGCCAAAGCTTGCAAAAATCCCTAAAGGAATGGTCAGCACAGTGTCATTAAACGTTTGAAAAAAGGAAGCAACCATTTTTGGTGACAAATTCAGAAGTACATTAAATTTTTGTGGGTTGGAAAACCAGCAAAGAGATGGGCGCGGCCATATTAGGTGGTCACAACCACCACCCTCTCCAACATTAAATGATACCATTTTCTTGTGTATTATGTAATAACTATATATTGCATGAATATTTTGAAAAATTATGTGAATTGTATCCAATACTTTAGTATTAATATTCGATAATCCGATACTTTTATATATGTTATATGAGTAACTTTTTGGTGAATGGTGACATAAATTGTGTCTTTAAACCTTACTAATGTATTATAGATAATTTTTTGATATATTATAGATCAAATCTTAACATATGCTATAAATTAAGTTATTTATATTAATGCAAAATACTAGTATCAATATAAATAGTTATATACATGCGATACCGTATTTATCATTTCGAAAAAAAGATAGTGTCACCTTTATATGTATCCTTATTAATAATGTATATCAATACAACATAGTATCGCTTGCTTGACAAATTTACGTGATGCTAATTAATTGGATCTTCTCTACATTGTACGTATCGTGCATTTATTGCAACATCTCATTAGCGTTGTGGGTTGGCATTGACATCATTCATCTTTTGAAGCACTTTCTCTCTTTTCATACTATAATCTTTGCAGTCTAGCTCAAGATTCATGATTCAAAGTCAAAACTTTCTTCTCCATTTTCTTCAAGTAAAGCTCAAAATCAATCATCATTCATGTGACCATTTGATTCTCTAGTAGTTAGTTGGTTTACTATATACCTAACCATCACTTACAGCATTAATGTTAAATATTTATGGTGCTGCATTCCACTAGTATAATGTCCAACAATTTCTAATGTCATAAAGTTTTATTAGTCACTATCTAACTAACTAAATATATTTGCTATATATTACTCATGTTGTGATCAACTGTGTGTGTTCATGAGCAGCAAGGGATAAACAGATATGGATGGTATAGAACTCAAGTCTCCTAGACTTACTCCTCAGACTCCGGTGGCAAGTTCGGATACTCCGAGGAGGAAAAGGCTGGGGCTCTATTTCTTGGAATCCGACGACAGACGAACGGCTCTCGGAGGCGGATACTCCGCGGGAGCGACACCGGTTAACATCCATGGGAAGCCTCTTTCTGAGTTTAATATGTCCAAGACTGGTGGTTGGATTGCTGCTTTCTTCATTTTTGGTACATTTTTCAATATATCTAATGGTTTTTTTTTCCTCCTGATGTTTTGATGTACTTAAGATGTTATATGATAATGGATTATAAATTTAAATTCAGGGAATGAAATGGCTGAGAGAATGGCTTACTTTGGACTGTCTGTGAACATGGTGGCGTTCATGTTCTACGTCATGCACCGGCCTTTCTCAAGCTCTGCCAATGCAGTTAACAATTTTCTGGGAATATCGCAAGCATCGTCTGTCATTGGTGGTTTCGTTGCTGATGCATATCTCGGTAGATATTGGACAATAGCCATTTTTACGACGATCTACCTTGTGGTAAATTCACTTTTCAATACTAGCCAAAGGCAGCAATCTTATTTTCGTCTTCAAATATAGTCTAATAACTTCTTTTTACCGTGAATTTTGGTCTAACTACCATGATTAGTTAGACCAAATCTAAAGAATGTGAATGTAATTATCCATTGATCTTATTAATCTACAGTTTCCAGTGAGTATATTCAAACTGAATTAGTAAAATTTATTTCTTGGAGGGTCTAACAGGAATTACCTTGGCTGCAACCCTGAATGGTCTTTCACCAAACCAAGACAAATGTGATCAGATTGCCCTTCTTTTAGGCAACTGCGAACCTGCAAAACCATGGCAGATGCTTTATCTCAACACAGTCCTCTACGTGACTGGCTTTGGAGCTGCCGGCATTAGGCCTTGCGTTTCTTCCTTTGGCGCAGATCAATTTGACGAGAGAAGTAGGAACTACAAGGAGCATCTCGACAGGTTTTTCAACTTCTTCTACCTCTCAGTCACAGTCGGGGCAATTATAGCGTTCACAGCAATAGTTTACATTCAAATAAAGCACGGATGGGGTGCTGCCTTTGGTTCACTGGCTGTTGCAATGGGCATATCCAACCTAGTTTTCTTTCTTGGTACTCCTCTTTATCGGCATAGGTTGCCCGGAGGTAGTCCCCTCACTCGAGTGGCACAAGTCCTAGTTGCTGCCTTCCGAAAGAGAAATGTTTCTTTTGAGAGCAGTGAGTTCGTCGGCTTGTATGAGTTGCCCGGCAGAAGATCCGCCATCAAAGGCAGTAGCAAGATTGCCCATACTGATGATTTCAGGTAGTTTTCCTTCCATAGTTTGTAGAATACATCAAATTACATTTCCTCATTATGAAATATTGAACATGTAGATGTTTAGACAAAGCCGCTTTGATGCTGAAAGAAGATGGCATTAATCCAAGCCCTTGGAGACTTTGCACTGTGACGCAAGTTGAAGAAGTCAAAATTCTTGTGAAACTTGTCCCGATCCCAGCTTGCACCATTATGCTCAATCTAATCTTGACCGAGTTTTTGACTCTCTCAGTACAGCAAGCATACACATTAAACACTCACATTGGTCGTTTGAAACTCCCAGTCACCTGCATGCCTGTCTTTCCAGGACTAAGTATTTTCCTATTCCTCTCACTGTATTATTCCGTGTTTGTTCCAATATCTAAGCGCATCACGGGTCATCCACGTGGGGCTTCTCAACTGCAAAGGGTAGGCATCGGTTTGGCAGTTTCGACCGTTTCTGTTGCATGGTCTGGAGTGTTTGAGAGGTACAGAAGACATTATGCATTAGATAATGGCTATGAGGCGAGTTTCCTGACTCCTATGCCAGATCTGAGTGCATACTGGTTGTTAATACAGTACTGCCTCATAGGAATTGCGGAAGTTTTCTGCATAGTGGGGCTACTTGAATTTCTGTACGAAGAGGCTCCGGATGCCATGAGAAGCGTAGGATCGGCATATGCTGCAGTAGCCGGTGGGTTGGGTTGCTTCGGAGCGACAATACTCAACAACATTGTGAAATCTTTATCGGGAGACGAAGAGAAAAGAAAACCCTCCTGGCTTTCCCAGAATATCAACACTGGCCGCTTTGATTACTTGTACTGGCTTCTCACAGTCATGAGTGTGATCAATTTCTGTGTGTTCCTGTATGCGGCGCGTAGGTATCAGTACAGAGGAAAACAGGAGATTGAGATGAGTAAACAAGCAAATTTGCAACCGAGCATCAAAGAAGAGGTGTTGCCTTGATGAATTTAGACTATACCAGTATCGGTTTTGTAGTTTTTATCTTTTAAAGTTTTGTTACTTTGATAATCAGGCAGTAAGTGTGTATAGTTTTCTCTTGAGCACCACAACTTTAAAAGTTGATGCTCAATATGTAGTGGTTTGTCATTCTATGGCTCTTTCTAAACCTTCTGCTTTTCTTTTTAAAAATTATTATTATGGATTAGAGTTTCTACACTTTGTTCCCAAAAACATGGAACGTTTCTCCACTCTGTCGAAACGAAACATATAAGTATCCTCCAGCGGTTAGAAACAATATAACTTATCTAACAAGAGGTTCAACCAATTCAAAAATAATCCGAAAAGCCAACTTCCTTGAGCAACTTTGATATCCCACAAATTCTGTATCTTTCATATAAGTCATGAAACATTCAGACTGAAAGCAATTGAGTGCGAACTTCTGTTCTAAATGAAGTTAACATGTTAATACATAATCCATTTGTGCTAATTGATCTGTGGTGGGGGGGTATTGCTCTAAGATTTATCTAAACTCTGTTTGTGTTTATGAGAAAACATGTTCTCGTGGCGGTTTTTGCACAATTTGAAATGAAATGAAATGAAATAACACGAAACTCTTATCAAATTATTTGCTAGACGGAGAATCAGATGAGTTTTGGCAACAGAAGGAATCTGCAAAACGCAGCAAAACCTAATGATTCCAAAGGAATTCACAGCTGAACACCCTCTTCTCGTAGCATTTACTAAGAGGTTTGAGAACAGATTTGGTACAATTCTTCTCAAGGGGCCTGCCATGTGCATCTTCAAACGTCAACGTCATGGATTGGCGTTCAATGGACCCTTGTCTTGATCGGAAAGTACTCGAGTGAATTGAGAGTCAATGTCATGGAATAGCAAAAAATGGAGTCTTTTTAATGTTCTTGATATGCTTGACGATTTTTCAAGAAATATATATTATATAACAAAATAAAGAATAATTACACTTTTCTTAAAGCTCAATCTAATTTTTATGAATTTCTATCAACTACCATTTGAGTACTTCAAAATCCCTACTTTAAGAGAACATTGCAAATAAACATTCTTAAATTTAGTAATTACATAAGCAACAAACTTGAATATACTATGATAAACTATTTTTTTAGTGTTTCAAGGTTTGCTTTGGAATTCATTCAAAACTTATTAAAAACATAAAATACAATTAGATGGTCCAACCTCTGTAGAACACAAATTTCAATGAGATGAAACTTAAAAAGTGCACATGTATTTATCCATATGGCATTTCAGACTTCAAGAAACTCTCTTTCGTAGAATACGCATCACCCGTTTATATTTTTCCTCAATGTCGTCCTCTAGCCTTTCCCTGTCTTAGCCACCGGCCACACGCAGCACACAAACAAAACCAAACTACAATGCAGAAAAACTAAGAGAAAGAACAAGTGTTCTACAACATTTTACACCCTTAAAAATGTCTCTTTCTGTTATTACCTTCATTTCACGTATGAATTTGTCCAGCTTTCATCAACAATATGTACATGAGTTGGTCAGTCATATATTAGGAAAACTAGAAATACAAACAAGAAGCACCTAAATGTACTGTTCTAGCTCGTTCCCAACACCTTCCATCCCTCAACCCAGCTCATGCGACCCAAGCATTCACCAAAAACTGTCTCAATTAATCAACAAAAAGAGGAAAACTTATCCTCAAACTTGTTCTTTCCCTCACATCACAACTTTGATGACAATATGTTACAATAGTTTGTATAGCTCTCTAAATATATTTCAACCCTGACAAATAATGTTGTCTGGAAATTAGATACTGAGCAATCGAATACATAACACCAAGAAGCCCCAAAATCTTAATCTTGATGATATCCGTCATGATGACCGAAGGAAGATTGAGGGGTATAGTAAGCAATGGCTTTGAGTCGGCCTGTTTTGTGAAACTCCAAACAAAACGATTGAAAAGGATTTGGCTCGGAAATGTTAAAATAAGGAGGGCAACATTCTTAATGGCAAAGATCCAATCTGGTCCCCCGATATCGATACCCCACCCTGCATTACCATGCCATACATCTTCCCATATACTGTACAAGGCAGTCGTAACCAAATAGGCCGAGATAGCCATTGTAACAGGAAAGTACCTTTGCTTATCCCCAAAACCAGCGAAAAAATCTGAGTCCTGGTTCAGAAGCAATAGGATTGGTGCCAAGAAAAATATAGCACTATTTGAGCCACCCGTGAGATGCACATTCAAGATCAGGCATATTGCAAAGCACATAACAGTGGCAACATTACCAACTGCAGGCATCCAGGCTCCCTCTGCAGCCATTCTCTTGATGGTGAAGGTTGGCACAGTAGAGGCCCGTCGCTGCTGCATAAATCTTAATCTTGGAGGAACAACAGCCGAGCTGCTCTGAGTAGACTGACTATGTCTAAGTCCACCCTTTTCAGCAAATTTTTCACGCATAAGTGAAGCCAACTCAAATTTTATCTCAAGTGCTATAAGCATGAAAATTGCAGCATATAAACCAAGAAGCGACGTCTTTGCACCCTCAATAGCTAGTAAAGTTGCTACCTTGTTGTCTTCTTCTGCCATATCTTCAATTCCATTTCCTCCTAGGATGCTCTTGTTAATTCTCACCTGGCCCTCTAGTAAATACGTCACTGGAAAAAGGGCCACAATCAGCGCGAAAACCCATGGAAGAATTTTTGTGCTTGAGGCAGATGGTAAATGAGTGAAGACGACGAAGACAGAAGTACAGACCATGGTGACAATGATAAGGGCGTGTAAAACTGCTGCTTGAAGAAAGTACTCTGCAGATATATAAATTCCAAGAGCGACTCCAAGGGCAATGGAGTAAGATGTTCTCAGTTCAACAATGTATTTGATTGGAATAACTGAGGTGACAGCAGCAAGAGTGAGCAAGATAGCTGTAATAAGTAACCATGATGGCCACGTAGGCTTCACTGCCATGAAGCCATATATGGAAATGTCATCAGCAGACTGACGGGCAGATCTGATTAGGTCAGAATGATAGGTCCATGATAATGGAATGGGTGGCTGCATCAGGATGAAAAGCAGACCAGTTGCTACAACCAATACCAAGGATCTCTTGGCGGACTGTAAAGCAAAAGGAAAATAGCTTGAATTAGTGATACTAACAATTAATGTCTTGAATTAATATTCAACGGTAATCAACCACAGATTATCAAAAGTGAAGAGCATAATAGTGTGGCATAGCCACCATATATTTTTAGATCACTCAAGGATGTTTCAGATGATATTTGTGGGGTTAAGTGCCATCAGCAATCTAGAGTGGATACCACATTATCTCAACATGAAACTCACAAAATTGAAGGAGAAAAAAATTTACATTTCCCCCAACAATACCAGCCAGCTCATGGGGATTAATGGAAGTTATGTTGTTCCCATTAATCGTACATGTATTCATATCTGATATTTGACAATTGGCGAGCATATTTTACTCTTTTTCCTTTCTTTTCTTTTCTTTTCTTTTCTTTTCTTTTGTTTTGGTTGGGGGAGGAGGGGATTGAATGCCAAAAAATGGTAGCGTAAGGGCTAATTAGAACGAAAATAACATTAGCACATGTGAATTTTGATCTTAATGAAAATGCACATAAGAAATGATACCATGACATGGGAAAAGTGCAGGGCAACAATCGGGAGACAAGCCAATCCAGTCAAAAAGATGCAAGACCCTAAAAGCAAACCATCGGACGGGGGCCTCCCATGCCACCACTGAAGGGCTTCAAAGATTGTTTCACGACAAAACCAGACAGATAAAGTAACAACAGCAGCATGAGCATAACCTTGCCAAGGTTTCATCTTTGATGCTGTTTTAGATTTATCCCTGCAAATTAAAGAAATTAAAGAGAGAAATAAGTTTAAGCAAAATGGATATAATATTCACAGTGAAAATAATGTGGGTGTCAGTACTTGTAAAGCAGCAGTGGAGGAGAGACCGCCAGTAACAGAACAGCTGATACCCACAAAACAGTATTTGATGCTACAAAAAGCAAAGATAGCTTTGATGAATAAAGGCAAATCAGAATCCAAACTGCCTTTGATCCAATTCTCTGATCCACCAAAAGCCTCCTCACAATGGCCAAACCAGCAACAGTAGTGATGACAACCATATAACTTGGATACATCACATCATCATCCATTCCATAGTAATACACATTTGAGTAGTTAAAAAATTTATTCTCAATGTAGCACAACAAAAGTGTGTGGCCAATCAACCCCGCTTCAGTAAGGAGACGATGTTTTGGTGGCAGCACAGCTAAACCAGGAACAGCCATTGCCAAAATTGCACTGCCAACTATAAGCTTACAGAAGGATTTCAATGACATGCCTGCTATCCAGATGTTGAGGTCCCAATAGTTATGCATCACAAACCATGTTACCATCAAACTCCCTAGCACAACAAAGGCCGAGTATGATGACAAACTCTTCTTTGTGAAAAAGCGAGCCAAATAAAACCCAGCTACTGATGGGAGTGGAAGGAACTGCAAGACAAAGAATAGTGACTTTTAGTTGTACGCCTTAATAAGATATACAAGAACTCTTACACAGTTTCGTGTGTATAGCTCTCCGAATTTATAGTATCTTTTCCTCGTTTAAATATCTATAGCGTGATATATTTTCTCCACAGTGTGACAAGTAGTTGATTCATACGGACAGGTTGATGAAAGCCACAAATAAATGAATAAGGAAATAAACTTCAATCCATATATCGTTAGCAAATAACATTTCTGATATTATTTTGACCGATCAGCGTACACGAGGCAAAGTTTCCTTTGATGCATTTATAATTTTTACAGATAAATCAGTGTCTGCTCATTATTACTTGTTCCAGAAATATATGGGACCATAAAATTTGAATATCCCCTCTGCCATTCTTAAGTATATAGATGGTGAGGCAGTGACATCCTGGATTGTTTATAAACTTGCATCCACAACCAGACAATGTGGTGTGACAATGTAAGGAATGAACAGCAAATCATACTGTGAAAGCAAGCAACGCATGCATCAGTCAATCACTAGTCCAACTCTTTCTAACTTTTCAGAGTTCTTGCATCCACATCAGGGTTCACAAAGTATATGAAAACATATAAATTACTTAAGTTATGTAACACTGTGAAGAGAGGTTGCCAACGGTAGTCATTATCCATAAACATTCAGAACGAAAATGAAAGCATATCCAATTTTGAACTTGGAGATATTAACCATCACTGGTCCCCTTAACATAAATAAACATGCATCTTTCTTTCAGTTATCAGTTTCAGAATTCTCTAGATCACGTCCTTGCTAGCAAAGTTTGATTAATAAAAACTCTAGCATCTACTTTTTCCCTAGGATACGCCGAAAAGGGCGGAACACCATAGGCAAGGAAAAAATCCATATTGTGGTGCGGCTAAGTATGCATCCCTTGAACAAATGTACATGGCAAAAAGCATACCAGGATAGGAAATCCCACTACTATTGCTCCAGCAGCACTGACAATGACAGCCAGCACGGTGAAAATCAGGGAGCTGAAAGCATCCGAAACCATACCAACAGCATAAGTACCAGCAGCAGCTGCACCTCCAAACATTGTAATAGTGACAAGCAGATAATTCAGTGGCGGTGGGGCATGAATGTAGCGCCCAAAGGAATGGAAAACAACTCTGACCTCCAAGCATAGAACAACAACAGCCAACGCAATAGCACCATTAACAATTCGAATGCTATGCACCTCATTCTCGTTCTTAGTAACCCACCACAACGCCCCTCTAGTAGAGGCATAGAGTTGAAACAGGAAGGGAACGAAAAACAGGAGTAACAAATCACAAATAGCAGCACCCGACGAAAACATCCCCGAATAGTGCGAGGCTACGTGGAACGCTAGTGGATAAAACAAGAGATGCAACGTGTGCACGCAGCTCTCGAGCTGCCCCAGAATAAAACTGTCTTCCTGAATCTGACCTCCGTGATAGCTCCCTTCTTGATTCGACTTAAACGACGATACCCGAGGAATGGAGTACAGCCAGTAGAAAACGCAATTAAACACCATGAGATAGTAAGCCGCGTTGACCATACCTACCGCGGAAACAGTCGCCCAGGTGAAAATCGCGGAACCAATCAGAGGAGTGCAAGCAAACAAAAGCCGCTCGAGCACCAGCACAATCGCGGGATACTCAATCTGCATCCACTTGAACTGAAGCGAAACCCAAACTCCGATCAAAAAATTGGCGAGCGCACACGTAAAAGCCGCAAGTAGAGCAAGCGAAATGTAGTTATTAAACGTGCTGTAGAGCGACGAGCTGAAGAAAAACGAGATCTGAGCTGCGATCAGAGAGAACCAAAGGGCGAAGAACGAGCCTGACTTGAAATTGAGCGAATCGAGAATATACGCAACCATTAGACCTACGACGAGCGTTGCTACGACCGGAGTTCCGCCTAGGTCGAGGAGAAATGCGGCGGAGGGGACTAAAGCGACGGCGATTCTGGCGTTGTGGACGAACGACGAAGGGGCAAATCGGGAATTTTTCATGGAGGATGAGCTGGAGCGGCGGGTTCTGGTGGTGGTGGCGGCTCCGCCGTAGTAGAATGAGGAGGTGCTAGGGTTAGGGTTAGGGTTAGGGTTTTGGTCGCCGCCATTGAATGAGGATTGGAAAGAGGGGGCGCTGGCGGAGGAGGAGATGTACGGGCGGAAGGCGCGTGACTGAAGCTCCGGCGGAATCATTGTCGCCGTCGTCGGCGGTGACTGATTTTGATCCGATCGGATCGGAGTGATGATGATGAGAGTGTGAAAAGGGGAAAAAGAAATGGGCGAGTCAAAGACTGAGCTGCAGCCGTTAGGGATTTTCAAGGAGGGGTTAATGGTAATTTCTTGATTTGCGTTAAAACACCAAATCAAGTCATTTGCTCGGAGGTGTGAAGTGTGAAGGTTGGGATTTAGTTTCTAACTTTCTTTCATCATCTTATAAACCTATTGTTATTTATTTGTTACTAGTTATTACTTTTGTTATTTGAGCAAAACTAAAAATATACAAATATAAAGTAAAGTAAAAGAAGTAGTTTAATACCCGAGAACATGGAGCAAGAGTGACAAATGACAATCGATGATTCATTATTGGGGGGAAAAACGAAAAAAGGCAATACGGATAAGCGTCCTAAAAGCGAACCGAGTCGTGATGAGATACAAAATGAGTCTCTCGCCCTCTATGGACCGATAATAAAGCATCAAGTTTTGCAAGAAAATATGTCGCTTAATTCGACTGTTTATAGCAAAATAGTCAAGTGGCCATGCTAAAGGTAGTGAGGCATGGAATCGATATTTGATGAATCTATGTCTCTTCATATTTTAGTTTACTTGCAACACTACTTGAACGATTTCTAATTCCAGAAATTTGAGACATCTTATACTTGGAAAGGAAAAGCAACTGATACCATACATTTGTACAAGAGAAAGCAAGCATGTTGACATACCAATCACAATTTATTATCCAAAGTTAATGCTCATATTTTGATTTTAAAGGACATTACTCAAAAACTATTTCGCAGCTAAATTCAGACTAATTTAAGCATTATTACATCTACAAAAGCTAATATAAAATCATAAATTTATCATCAAGCAAAGAAAGAATTGTGGTTTTCTTGGTTCTCAAGCTTCACATCGATGCATACATTACAAGCAATCTTAATAATCCAATATCTTCAATAGTAATCCACGATAATTCATTAATTTGAAACACTTTGAACAGAGAAAACCGGATTAATCGTAATGCACAAAGCTAACATTCTACGAGAACAATCACAATCGTAACACAAAAGTAAAACAAAGCAAAATCAATGATATTTCTTAACACAAGCAAGCTTGCCATTTACACATTTTTATCACGATTACAAATGGAAATCTTACTTCGTAATCAGAATTCAAATAAACATAAAGACTACAAGTCTACAACTCAGCCAAAGAGTCAATCAATCAAACAAACAAACAATGCATGTCAACACTACAACTCCGCCAAAGTAAATTAAACACTGGGGTCCTCAAAAGTAGCTAAATTGCACATCACACATCCATCAACACCAAAATTTAACAAGAGGGGCGGCAAAACAAACACCTTAGCAACGTCAAGAGGGTTAACGATGATGGCAGAGATAAAAGTGGCACACACAGCAGAAAACACTCTCTCCCGAAAACTCAAATCCACGTAAAAAAAAATTGTCAAAAAAGAACAAGTAAGAGAGAAACAAGGAGGGTGAGTTTTCAAAAGGAAGAGAGAGTAGCTAGGCAAAAAATAAATGAAAATGGGAGAATGAAGAGTGTTTTAGTTTTGAGCAATGTGCGTAAAGAATTACAGACGAGAGAAGAATTGATGGAGAGAGAAAAATGTTGCAAAAATAATTACCAGCTTAGTTAATTTAACCATGGTTGAGATAGTTGTCTAGTACTTCCACGTGGCAGCGTTTGGTTGGTGCAATTTTTTTTTAAAAAAAAACGACAATAACAACTCTGAATTTTTTTCATTAGCCTTCTGCAAGAAGAGAGAAATAAGATGAAAATTGATTTGGAATTTGTCATTATGAAATTGTGTATTTATAGAGCAAAAATAGTTGCTTGTAGTCTTTATATAGCCTTTAGAAAAAATATTTTATTTTCGATCTTTGAATTATATTACTTAAATTCCAGCCCAAGTCGTTTATTATTAATATTATGTGTGTGTTTATTTGTAATTATTTTCTGAATATGTAACTAGTTATATTAGGAAATAGATAGTGGGTGGTTGTGCAGTTTATTTCCAGCAGTTATTAACGTATAACTATGTAAATCTAAAACTTGATGCATATGTTATGAAGTATTATGTTTAAACCTCTTACCTTTCTCGACCACACGCTCGACTACCCATGTCCACCAACCATCACAGTATAACGCATCGACAACGTCGTTGGGCTCGAAACCATCTTTGCAAAGCTCCTGCGGTGGCATTAACCACGAAATGTCCACAAGTTCTGTATTACGTGCTGAACCTTCTTCCTCACTATCCGACAAATTATGGTACTCAATAAACAGTTTCCCCTTTTTTATTCTTTGTTTGAAAATTGAAGGAGGAGGAGAAATGATGGTGGCCAAAAAATATACATCGGAGTTTCGACCTTCGACTAAGGATCCAATAGTGAAGTGCTCGCCCATAATTTACTAAAAAGGGTAAAAAAAGCTTATAGTGTAAGTGTGTAACCCAAAAGTTGCAACTAATATAGTATAGAAGATAATTTGCAATTGAGAAATTCAAAAGTCATGCCCCATCTATTAATTGCATCTCTAGAAAAGTTTAGAAGGTTGTGGCAGTTCCGAAGCTACAATTAAAGGTGATGTTTGATTATCAATATATGTAATTATAGTTTCACACAATTAGTGGTATGTTGTTGCATCGTCTCATCAATGGTTTTAGTGAGACATTCGCTTTGAGGTACAAGTTTGATTATCAATATATGAAATTATTTTTGCTAACTTGGAGGACAAAAAATTATACTTATGAAAGACACGGTGATATCTTTATAATATTAGACATTTTTCTAGCGGTATAAAAATTATAAGCATGATTATAATGGGAACATTTTATTTAATATGCAATAACTGCAACGACACAACATAACTACTCAAGGGAGTCAAAAAAGAAAAGCGTTATTTGGTTATGCGAAATGAAGAAACAAAATAATAGAAAATTAATTTTTTCAATAACTACCAAGTGAAAAAAAAAAAAAAACGACAATAACAACTCTGAATTTTTTTAATTAGGCTTCTGCAAGAAGAGAGAAATAAGATGAAAATTGATGTGAGATTTATTCTTATGAAATCGTGTATTTATAGAGCAAAAATAGTTGATTGTAGTCTTTATATAGCCTTTAGAAAAAATATTTTTTTTTCGATCTTTGAACTATATTACTTAAACTCTAGCCCAAGTCGTTTATTATTAATATTATGTGTGTGCTTATTTGTTATTATTTTCTGAATATGTAACTAGTAATATTAGGAAATAGATAGTGGGTGGTTGTGCAATTTATTTCCAACAGTTATTGACGTATAACTATGTAAATCTGAAACTTGATGCATATGTTACCAAGTACTATGTTTAAAATTTTCCTTTTCTTTCTTTTCTCACTTTCTGGAGAGTGGTTCTTCTCGACTTGAACCGAAATTACCTTGATATCTATCATTGATCTTGGCTCAGAAGGAACACTAGCTTTCTACCTCATGAGAAGAAGTTCGTACCTACATGACTCGTATCTATTTTTGCCCCTAACTTTCATGCAATAGTATAAGTGTCAAGGAATTTGTATTTCGAGGATACAAATCGCTAAAAATTGGACTTTATATATAACAACATTAAGTTGTAATAAACAACATTTGTTACATTATACCATGTTCAGGGCCGCGTCCAACTCCCATCAACCCAATTCCAATGAACCCTAAGATGGTAGATCCCAAGCTCGAGCTTGCACTGCAGGTTTTGAAATGTCACGACGAACCTCTTACCTCTCTTGACCACACGCTCGACTACCCCTGTCCACCAACCATCACAGTACAACACATCGACAACGTCGTTGGGCTCGAAACCATCTTTGCAAAGCTCCTGCGGTGGTGGTGCGGACCTTAACCACTAAATGTGCACAAGTTCTGTATTACGTGCCGAACCTTCTTCCTCACTATCTGACAAGTTATGGTACTCAACAAACAGTTTCCCCTTTTTGATTCTTTGTTTGAAAATTGAAGGAGGAGGAGAAATGATGGTGGCTAAAAAGTATACATCGGAGTTTCGAACTTCGACTAAGGATCCAATGGTGAAGTTCTCACTCATAATTCACTGAAAAAAGCTTATAGTGTAAGTGTGTAACCCAAAAGTTGCAACTAATATAATGTAGAAGATAATTTGCAATTGAGAAATTCAAAAACCATGCCCCACATATTAATTGCCTCTCTAGAAAAGTTTAGAAGGTTGCGGCAGTTCCGAGGCTACAATTAAGAGTGTTGTTTGATTATCAATATATGTAATTACAGTTTCACACTATTATTGGTATGATGTTTCATCGTCTCATCAATGGTTTTAGTGAGACGTTCGCTTTGAGGTACAAGTTTGATTATCAATATATGTAATTATTTTTGCTAACTTGGAGGACAAAAAATTATACTTGTGAAAAACACGGTGATATCTTTATAATGTTAGACATTTTCCTAGTGATATAATAATTATAAGCATAGTTATAACGGAAACATTTTATTTAATATGCAATAACTGCAATGACACATTATAACTACTCAAGGGAGTCGAAAAGAAAAGCGTTATTTGGTTCTGCGAAATGAAGAAACAAAATAGCAGAAATTTAATTTTTTCAATAACTAGCAAGTTAAAAAAAAAAACGACAATAACAACTCTGAATTTGTTTCATTAGGCTTCTGCGAGAAGAGAGAAATAAGATGAAAATTGATGTGGAATTTGTCCTTATGAAATTGTGTAAAAATAGTTGCTTGTAGTCTTTATATGGCCTTTAGAAATTATTATTTTTCGATCATTGAATTAGGATGGTGTATATAGTAAAATAACTTCAATAATTAATCAATGCAATTAATGATAAACTAGTTACAATGAATTATGGGATAAATTACACAAACCACACCTCACGTTTGAGAAACTACACAAATTACCCATGTAGTTAACTTTTGTTAAAAAAAAAACCTAACATAATGAGTAAAAGCCGTCTATGCCCTTGTAATCAAAAGATAATTTTTTTTACAACTACATTGAAAATAAAAAAAAAAAAAAAAAAAAGAAAAAAAAGAAATATTAAACGAAACCCAACACCGTCTCACCACTTCCGCCGCCATCGCCACTACTTCTGTTGACTATGCGACCTGTGCCATCGCATCCGTGGAGGCTCGCGAGTTGCTTAGAAGATTCGACCAACTGTGCGGCCGGAGTACTAGCACCAAAGGGCGAATCTGCTATTGCATCGTGGTGCTAGTGAAATTAGTGTTGGTGGGTTGCTTAGGCTGTGCGACCCACTATTCGTGCAATGGCCCGACCTTCCCAAAGTCAGGCCGCTGCGTGATTCAGATGGAGAGCAATCGGGGAAGTACTTCCCCGATCTTATTTTGTAATTTCTTTTTGTTTTGTTTTTGCTCTCAATGTTAAAATAGAAAAATACAATTTTCTGAAATTTAAACAATCCTCCGATACTTTGAAGTAATAACTTAAACAATAATAAATTCTGATATTTTTATAAAATTTGTTGACCCACGAAAATATTTCAGATTTTATAAAAACAAAGTTTCCTATTTTTTGCCTTTGCCTTTGCCTTTTCTTTTTATTTTTTACTTTTAACTTCAAAATACAATTTTAAAAATTAAAGATTAGATTGTATGAGGGCAATTTTGGAATTTTAAGTAAAAATTTTGTTGACCTCATAATTTTCTGTTTTAGGAGGTAACTGTAATCCAAAAAACAAAATAAGGTTTGTTTGTGTAATTTCCTAAATATAAAGGGTGGTTTATATAATTTTCCCATAGTTTATGGGTAGCTTGTGTAATTCTCTCATAAATAAATGCAAAAATAATTTATGCGACATTACTCAATAAAGCATTTCTTGGACATATGGAACAATATTAACAAGTAAACAATTGTAATAACTAAGGGCATAAATATTTTCTGAACATTACTCAATAAAATCTTTCATGAGCATATCAACAATATTTACGAGTTCATAGTTGCAATAATTAATAACAAAAATTTAAAACTTCTAAGGGCTGATAAAATGACATAAGTAACATAAAGTCAGAAGCAAAATCTTTTGTAAACGTGTCAATAATTCTTTTAGCTTGGGTTAATGCCATGCAAGCATCAACAAGAAAATAAATAGAATTACTGTCACATAAAACTAAAAGTAAATATATAAAAAAGTACTCGTCTAGTTGTAAAATTATAGAACGGTGAGTATGCCTCATTGCCTATAACAATGGAGATAAATGAATGGATAAAAAGACTTCTACCTTTTAAGTTAAATATTATTTTGAGTGATACGAGGGTATTATATGTGGGCTAAAAATTCTTATTGATTTTATGAATTTGTAACTCTCGACTCTTGAAATAATTGTAAAATTCTGAATCTAGATGAAATATTAAAAATAGATTAGTGGAGAATATTAAGGGTCTGTTTGAAACAAATTTTTATTGCACCTCTCTCTCTCCTCATTAAATATAATTTTATCTCATTAATTAACAACATCTCTTCTATTTTTACACACTTATAATATCGAAGGGTTTTGTATTATAAATATGTATTAATTATTAAGAAAAGTTACATATCAGATTATAAAAATTACAAGACAATATTTTAGATTTATCAATTTAAGTCGGCAACCACTTCCATAAGTTTATGATAAATATATATACATGAATAAATAGAAAACGTATTATTACACATTTCTAAAATAACAATATACTAGTACTTTTACAATATAAAATACAATAGTTAGCATTGTAAATATATTTGTCTAAATGTCATCAAATAATAAATATAAACAATTCTTAATTATTAAACAATTTTTAGCTATTAATATATTATTTATCGTTCACCTATTTGCATCGATTTGACATCTACATACCGATTTGTCTCCCTATAACTCCAACACTCAAACTACATGCAAATCATTTTAGAAGTACATCCAAACTATATTTCAAATATTTTACTCATTTTCCAGAGAAATATTCATAACATTCAAACAAAGTTGAGACTAACCAAACATGTGAAACTATGTTCAAACGGGCCGAGCTAAGATTTTTCTCCAAAAAAATACTTACCCTATAATCTATTACTGCTAAAAAAAACCCTCTTTTGTGTCACAAGTAGCAGTTTTTTTGGGTAATTTTACAGAATGTACCCTTTGAAAAATTGACCATATATTACTACTAAAAAAAAACCATTTTTTGTGCCAGAGGTAGCAGTTTTTTTGGGTAATTTAACAGAATGTACCCTTTGAAAAATTGACCAAATTTTGAAATTAGTTGCAAAGGAAGGGTAAAAACGGAAATTACAGCACATTTGACAGTTCTCGGTCCATATGTTTGATTCTCTTATTTGCCCCTGTAAAAAGCTGACCAACAATTACAAAAATTTTAATTTCTGAACCAATTAGGGCAAAAGAGACCATATCCAGCTCCAGATCAATTTTGCTCTTCTTTCTCTCTCTCAAAATTCTAAACACCAAGTTCTCTAACTTACATCCACGTTGTCCTGTTCACTCCTTTTATCAGTTTGAAGATTAGTTTTTGAAATTGGTAAGTACCACCAAATTTTACCGGCTCTCTAAATTGCTTGATGAAAGAAGAAAGTCATGCTATTTCCTATACATATATTTTGCTTTACTGCTGCTTTTTCCCTTTTAAGTACTGCAATATATTGTGTATTTCTTTTTTGGTGAAGGTTTTCGTTTTACGTAATCTTCTTCTGTTCAAGAGATTTTGTACAAGGAATTTGACGTGCATGTGGCTTGCGTCTTCAATTGTAAAACCTCGGGTACTACAAGAAATTCGTAACTTCTGTATGATTTTGTTGGGCTTGCCTGTTCTGTTCACCTATATACTGCCAATTGTTTAGATTATAGTTCTACTTGCTTAGATCTATTTGGCATTGCGAATGATTTATACACTTTTACCGTGAATCAAGTTAAGATATAAATGGTTTGAATTGGTTGTGTCAACTGTGAATCTTGCTTAATCTAAAACATTTATTTATTTGAAACTCAAGCCGATTGATATGTGGTATAAGCTTTGTGATTTGTTCATTTCCTAAAATGTTTTGTTTATCATGTGTTGGTTTTGGATGTCAACGTAGGTATAGCATGGTTTCTATCATATCAGGCTATTCATTTTCAGACGTATGGTTTTTCTTTTTGGGCTTAATGCATATACTGTAAGTACTTTTTCCTTGCAGCTCACAATTTGAGGATGAACTCTTTGCTAATGGTGACAAAATCTTTCCATTTGGTTGTTTTAGTTGGATCAAAAATGTTTTTGTCTATACTCAGTATGAATTTGTTTTAATGAAGCTAAAGTATATTTTCTTTAGTGTTGATAGTTGTTTTGATCGAAGATGTTATGAGTGGATATGGCTCATGAGTATTGATGAATCGGAGTTATGAAGCTGGAAATTTTAATTGATACGTGCTTCTACTTAAAATGCTAGAGACCTGAATCTTATAAAAAGATATATGTTCTAACTATGGAAGTTTCACACCGAAACCTCAGGAAAAAACTATTGCTTGATACAATTTTGCGTTCATAATTAAACTATATGTGGTTTTGTCTGTCACTGTGCCTTCCACGTATTTTGGTCTTTAACTGAAACATATGTTTGATTTTGCAGGTAGAAAGTTCAAAAATGAAATGAGACAATCTCCGTAGAAAAAGGTCACTGTATTTAACTCACCATAATTTTATTTAACATCAATATTGTGTTGCTGCTATTTTCAAGTTTTTACACAATTCTTTTGTAAATATATAATTATAAATGTCTCTAACATTTGGGATTATCTGACCTTAATTAGGTGGTTTCTTGGAGGCAAAATTACCTTATAACCCATTCAACTGTGGTAATAATTACTCAATTTTTTATCTACCTTTGTTTTTCTCTATACAATTTGTAATTCACGTGAATATTTGAATTATTCTTTGAATGAATTTGTTTTTTTGGTTTCGTTGCTACAGATTGACTTGGATTGTTACGCAACTTAATAAATTGGTGCAAACGGTTAAGGGTAAAAAGTAATTATCCTCACGGTAAACTATCTCATCATACTATGTTTCCTTTCCATCTTGGATTTCTAAGAGCAATTAGTGCGCGCTCATATTCTTTTTCTTCCTCACTTGATTTTGTGATGAGAGGAAAAGATCCAGTTCATTGAAGTTTAGAGCAAAGAATTAATTAAGCTTACTTGATATTAGATGTAAGTATAGTTTATGAGTTGTCGTTGCAATTTAGTTGAATGTCCTTAACAATTTGGTACTCAATTATGTTTTATACTTATGATTTTTCTTGATTTTGAATTTTGAAGTTTTTCCTTTCTAAACTGTAAGAGTTGCTTTATTTTGGCGAACCAACTTTTTTCTTTTCTTTCGTCCATGCTTTCTATATATATCATGTTTTGTGCATCAATTATCTAATTTGTTTTTTTTTTTTTGAAGGAGAATGATCTAATAATTTGTTTTATGAGTAGTGAAATTATTCTTTTGGTGACGATTTGATTATATACGCATATGAGTTTATTTTCACCTAAAATAGTAATTTTAGACTGTTTATGTAGACAACTTTTTGATAAAATTGCAATTATTATCTTTAAGTTTAAAAAAGTAGTTCATGCCCTATCAGTTGATACAAAAAATAAATAAAAATTAGTTAATCATATTTATGTAGTCAAATGTGTAATATGCAGACAATATAATAGCCTCTATAAACATTATTTTTTGTATGCATTAATTTTTACGTTCTTTCATTGGAACTCCGCATCAATTTATACCAATATAATTGAAGATGAAGTGTCTATGAAAATATTATTACATAAATACAAAAAATGTCACAAGATCAATATAGATTCTTTAAACTAGCTATACTGAGAAATGGGTATGGGTCATTTTAATGTATTTGAAAATTAATATGGATATCAACAAATAGTGGAAAGAAGAAGAAAATAAAGTGGAGATATTTTTGTTATTTGGATTGTTTTCCTGGATGATGATTTTGAAAGTGACAAACCATAGATAATAAGGAATGAACCGCAGTACAGTCCAATAGTACTCGAGACAATGCACAATTTTCAATCGTACTTCATTAGCAAATTAGTTCGGATATTGTTATATATTTGAAAGAATTAATTAATTTATAAAAGTATATGCTACATGTACAAATTACTTCACATCAAAGAGAACTTTGTATACTACAAATCTAAATAATTACTCAATTTTTGATAAAGAGAAATTTGCAGGCGTGTGCCGGTTTACTAGTATCAGTAGTGGAAAAGACAAGGATTGGACTTGGAGATAGGGAGAATAACAAAAATACCCTCAAGCCCTAGACAGCTAAATCAACGGCGGAGATGCGATACCTATCATCCAACGGACACGATCTATCCTTGGCTACTACATAAGAAATCTCCAAAACCTAGAAAGCATTCTCTTTCTCTTTGCCCAATTCTGCCTTCGCTCTTCTGCGGCTTTTGCTCAGCGCCCCAAATCTCCTAATCAAAGATGGTGAGTTCATCGGTTAATTGAGTTTGCTATTTCGAATTATCTGATTCGTTCGCTAATTTGTTCGATTTTTTTTTATTTTAATTATGGTACTAGGTTTTGTCGAATGATTACGATTTGCTTAACCCACCGCCAGAGCTCGAGAAGAGGAAGCACAAGCTCAAGCGTCTCGTACAATCCCCTAATTCATTCTTCATGGTACTAATTTTGATTGTCATTGTAATAATCATGAATTTGATTATTTATCGTTAGTTTTTGATGTGGTGTTTGTATTGTTTTTGTGATTGTAGGATGTTAAATGTCAGGGTTGCTTCAACATGTAAGTTTCCTTTTGTTACGTTATGTTTCGATCTGTTTCGATGATTTAAGTGTGTCGATTTTGAAGTTTGATGATTAAAGTTCACATTTTTTGATTGATTTGTTCATTGATATATGTTCGTGGGTCTATTTGTTGCAGTACCACCGTGTTTAGCCACTCGCAGACAGTGGTGATGTGCGGAAACTGCCAGACGGTGTTGTGCCAACCGACCGGAGGGCGTGCCAGGCTCACGGAGGGATGCTCCTTCCGGAAGAAGGGAGATTAAGTCTTGAATTTTCATTGATGATTGATGCATATTGTCGAAACGTTTAGTCAGTCGGGGTCTGTTTTCCTGAGTGAGAATAGGAGGCCTGAATATTTTGGTTTAGATTGTCTTTTTTGTTTCTTTAGGTTTATTGGCAGAGTTGGATAATGACTTTTGTTTATGGTATTCTATCTAAATTTTCCTATGGAGTGTCACACTTCATGACGTTTTCATGTGTTATCTTTATTAATTAAATGTTTTTGCTTAACTATCTACTACTGGTGTTTGTTTATCAGTTAATTGTTGGTAATATTTATTCTTTTAAATTATTCTCTTTACTGCTTAGTGCTTACAGACTAATGTGTGAGCGACGATCAAAACTGTGACTTGAGTGGAATTTGATCTATTTATTCTTTGAATCAATTCCGTTGAATACTTCTTTAGTTGCTGTTTAGTCTAAGTATTCAGACAGTTTAGTCTAAGACAACTGGGGCATGTTTGAAAACACTTTATAGTCTATATTAGGGGTGTTTGCATAATATTAATCCAACTTAATATGTTTGATATTCTTGTTCCAATCCAGCGTCTGGCCTATTGAAACCATCCGACTCTGGATTATTTCCTTTTATAATCCTCCAAAGATGGGCTAAGATGCCCATCTGATAATATGAATATGATTTTATTTACTTATAATAGGAGTTAATCTTGAGTTTCAATCTAGCAAACAAACAACTAACAGTAGATTGAATCCGGTCTATTTCATCATCTCATATTCTAATCTATTCTAATTCGATCCAAGGTTTTCAAACATGCCCCTGGTGTTTTATCAAGTTGAGTTTGGAGGTACGTGTTAAGCTTCAAAGAAATGCTGGTAGGGATTAGTTAAGTTGATCATATGACTAGTGGAGCTTGTATGTATGATGCGCTGCAATTATTCGATATTGTCGATGTTATGTGAAATACTGCTATAAGCAAGCAGCCCAGGTCCTGTTTTGCTGTTTAAATAAGTGATGTGAACCTTGTCTTACGTTCATATTGGTCTGAAAATGTGGTTCTATGTTTACTTGGAATATAGAAGATGTGCTAGTATGTGTATTTTTATTTACTGATTGATGATTGATGTAATATTGTACTGGGATAGTAGATTTTTTCTTTTTTTATGATCCCAACTGTATATAGTGCTATATCTTGTATTAGCAATCAGGAGTTGTGTTTTGCTTAAAGTTCCCTGTAAGTCTGTTGATGCAAAAATATATAGCTTTGCTGTGTCTGATACTACTTAATGAAGTATAAAATTTGTGCTAAAGTGTTGTACTTCTATGGTCGTCATATCATGAAATTAGTGCACTTTAGTCACGAGGTGATTGGGGAAAAATAGTTTATGTAGCTTAGTTTATGTGATTCTTGTTTGATTTCTATGAACTTTACTCCTTTTAGTTGGATAAACAGTTTATTGATTGTTTGTTTGCGTAGTTTTGTCTGCACAAGTGGATAGAAGTGTAACCTTTATTGATTGGTGGCATGTTTTGGGTTAAATGAAAAGAACAAAATTTTGTTCCTGCTATTTGGTTCTCTTATTGTGTCTGTGAGTAAGAATTACCGAGATTCTTAGTTTTGCGCTGCTCATGTGGATAAAAGTATATGCTTTGTTAATTGGCGTTATGTCTTGGGTTAAACGAACAAAGTTATATTACTGCTATTCAATTCTTGGATTGTGTCTGAGTAAGAATTACTCAGATTCTAACAATAAAAATGACCGAGAATGACTTAATACCCTGGATGTTTCTTTATAATTCATGTTTAATCAAAGTGGCGTAAACTACAAATACCACATCCTCAAGAGTTTAGATGTAGGTTCAACCTTTATGAGAATCCTGTATCAAAGCTCTTTTACTAGGTTGGAGCTATGAGGCTTACCTTAATATCATTTTTCTTAAAAAGGGGAAGGGCTTTTTCAGCTGGTGCGGAGGAGTGCACTTACGTTTTCCTGTTACTGATATATAATTTGAAGTTGGAGTTTCCAAAGTTAGCTCGTATAGAATATGAAATAAGAACTTGAATATTCTGAAGGAATCACCTAAGTAGAGTTTACTTCACTTTTGTTGCCAGACTTGTGATATCCTGCACCATTTGCTAAAGACTGAATTGACCTCAGATCACTTTTCAAATCTAGAATTTGGGGGGTGGGGTAGGATTTGGGTTTAATCAGCTCGCGTTCCGAGCAGGCAGACCTTCTTTTATGCCATTTGGCTTGAAGAGGAATCAACTACCCTGGAAGTTGATGGGTGACTAAGGGTAAAGCATATGAAATTCGTCTTTCCACCATATCATGCCACTCTTGTTACAATAGATGATCTTGAGAAATTGCAATTGTTTCTATGAGTGGACCAGAATGAGGTTGTACTAGTGATCTAGTATTTGGCTGAGATTGAAAGGACAACGTAAGAACAAAGTTTGTTGTTTGTGCTATTTATCTCTTTGAACGAGTTGTTATAATAATCTCTGCAACTGCTATGTTTGTATATGTTAGATCAGTACGTAGTCAGTAGAAGGAGCATTTTATTGGGAAAATTTGCACGACACACTGTGACTTGAAGTATGAAGAGGAGTCAAGTGTGTTGCAGATTGAACTGCTCTTTTCACTTTTGTAATAAGTGTGTTGTTGCTCTATTTGATCCTACGCTGATGAAAAATACATGCATACGCCACTAGTGGAGGGATTATCCGTTAAGACTGTGTGAAGCTACTTACTACTACCTTTGTACCTCTATAATTGTTGTAGACTTCTCCTTCTCACGTGCACTCAATTTACTATGAGTTGCACCTTTTAACTGTTCCGCTCTTCTTTTGGTCTAAAGATAGTCAAATAACCATGATCGTTTTGTGTGCCATTTGATCGCTGCAAACTTTTTTGGTCTAGGCTTATTATAATATAATCTAAAAGCAAAAAAGGGCATTTTAGTAGGTGCGACTTTCACATTCCGCCTTTTAACAACAGATCTTTTCCCTACGTAGCTCTTCTACTTGTTCAAAAAACATGCATTCTTTCTCTAAATCACTACATGTACATATCTTTCAGAATATTATATATTTTTAAATATATTGATTGTGATGTGTAAGTATTTTTATCTTAAGCTCCGGTCAAGAAATACACAGTCACAAGTCCATTTGATTCTAAGAAGTAGGTAACTAGGTGCATCTTCCTAGTTAATGGTCGAACACGTTCGACTTTTGGTGGTAAACTTGGGAAGCACATGCTCATAATTTGAAAAGTGATTAGTCAATTTAGACATTCAAGAAATCCTTTAATTAGATTTTAGTGCTAAAGTTGGATGGACAGTGATCCTAAATTTCAAGATTGGAGGTGACATGAAAATTTAAATATTCTCTCACTTCGATGTAAGACGATGTGTTGAATTGATGAGATGATGCATGGTGTTAATGGTGAAATTTCTTATTTGTGGCTTGTAAGTCATAGTTTAGTAATAACAATTAATCATGTAATTTTAATTAGTTAGAATAAGTCATATGAATCAAATGAGAATTACATCGAGTTGAACATGAATTCTCTCTTCATCTCGTTCCGGTCGAATAAAATAATTTTATTAATTAGATTTCTAAACCTAATATCGCGGTATATGACTATTGTGACATATACCTACATCTTGCTCGGTCGTTCTTGTGCTCCATACATTATAATCATAGATAGGGACATCAAAATCTTTCGTGTTGCTGGTGACATTAGGATCATACTAAGTTCTTAATTCACCACTTGAACTAATTTCTTCCGTTCAAGTGGTGGAGCCTAATGCTCTTTGCTCGAAAAAAATTCAAAGCTCAACTTTTCACATGTTCCAAATTCAGCGATATTAGGTCACTGTTATCCCATTCTTAACAGTAAAGTTATGTGAAACAAAAAAAAGAATATTTCTTGTTTGTTCACAGATTTCAATTAATGAAGACTCATAATTAGGTACGCTGGACAGCAATGAAACATTTGTCCCCAAATTTGGGACTTCATTTTAAATATAACATTCAAATGACTCAACTTTTTGAGCATTTTTGGGCGATTAAGTTTTCACTTTTATGACCACATGTTGGTGAATTTTTTAAGTAATGTTCTGGGCCTCAAGTGCTTTGACTAGTGATTAATTGATGCCTAGAGCTCAAAAACCAAAGAATCGAAAAAATAAATAAGACCTAGTTGAAAAGATTTTCTGTCTTCGACATTATCTACTACATGATGTCATGAGATTCCTTTTTATGTCATTGAGCTTCGGTTATTTGTTTCAAATGGGATTATGTAAATTCGCCGTTTTTTTTTTCTTCTTAAGAATCTCAAATTGCATGTTCTTAATTAAATACATAAATCAACATAGCTTAATCAGCAAGGTTCTTCCCTTTGCTCAAACAAAACATGCTAATTTTTTTATTTATTTATAATGTCGTGGGAACTCGCAACCACTATTCTTAGTTAGAGCCCACATTAGTGAACATCTGAATTAGACCTAGTAGCTTGCAAATAACACGAGCCGAACAAAGCACAACATGTAAAACTTGGCAAGACCGACACAAACTTGAAGACTTAAAATTAAATTGCTTTTTCGTCGAAATCGAACTTAAAACTAAGGATAAGAATTTCATTTCTTTTTAGGTGACTCCTGCTAGAACAAAGCATGCTTAATTGTCACTTGAGTCTTATGGTGAGTAGATGAAAGTGTGAATACTGATATGTTGCATACATATGTTTAATAAGTAACCCATTGAAATTAAAGTGAGTGATTGCGTGTGTCTGGGCTAGCTAAATGTTAGGTAGTAATTTGATTAATTACACTTCTTTTTTGCGCAAAAGACAATGCAAAGGTGTCCCCGCTCACATGGAACCCAATTTGGGTTTCATGTTTCTCTTGTTTTATGTTTTGGTCTCATTAAAACCAAAATTGATGCTTCCAAATTCAACCTCACATACATACACACATACATAAACAAAATCAAAAAGTAACTCACCAATACCATGTATTTGGATTTGGAAGAAAAGGTTGTGGAACATGCCATTTTAATTAATTAAATATATTTTTGAACTTGGGATAAAATTGGAAGGCACATGGTTGAGACTATCATATTCCTCACAATTCCCACTATTGCTACAAGGCCCCAGTTTCACTCTAAATTGTTCTTGAACATGCAGGTTTCTTGTTATTAATTATAACATAAAGATTTCATCTTTACACGTGTGATCTTCTCATTTTTTACCCTGCGATGATACAAATTACAACATAATCTTGGTATTAATTTTGACTCACTTGTCATAATTCTCTGTCTGCACATTAAGTAAAAGAGCAAAAGAAATATTGTTGTTGTGAGGCCGTTTAGTAGTTTATTGTGAATTCTTATGAAGAGAATTTTAGTTGGCTCGATCCTTCTGCAATTATGTTTGGTAAAATTGCTATAAATATGGAATGAACGGATGTAATATGTACATATATATAGCCCAACTGAAAGTTAGTTAAAATGGAGAAACTTGGAATAGTAAATACATGTCAACATTTTTCAGTCCAATTAACAAATAAAAATTTTTCAATTAAAAAAATCATTTCTTACTCTTTAATTAACCAATTGTAGTCCAATATTTAATTCTCCTTCACCACCAACACACGAAAATAGGCAACTCAACAACATTTTTTCTTATTTTTTCACTTTTTATGCAAGCGAAATCTCATTTCAATGTAGAAACGTCTTTATTTTGTTGAATATTCAATTTGAATTTTTATTCTTGCTACAAAGTTTGAACAAGATAAACATATTCTGAAGATAAAATATAATGGTGTAATGAATCATAAAGACAAACTTTTCTGAAAATTGATCTTGTTAGTGTAGAAATACCCTTCATTCCTTTTAAGTTTTTCTAAAGAAGAATATGGAAAAATGATGGATTTGTTTTGGTGAGTGTGTTTCTTCACTTTATAAAATTTTGGTGAAACATATATAAAAAGATTAACAATTGAACACGTAAGAAATTGAGAATACCTTTATCTTTCAATATTCGATAAGAAAGATTATTGACATGTATGAGGATCTAAGTGCTAAAGTGGGCATTATGGTTCACACAATAAGAAAATACTTATGTACATTTTTTCATAATTTCCTCATAAAGAATCTTACATGTTGGCTACAAAGTTCGTTAAAACAGTGACTCCTTAAGAATTTTTTTTTTGTTTTTTTTTTTTTTTTTGCAGCAGATTCTTTGGTTATATACGATATAAGGGACTTAGTATGAAATGATGGTGGTATTTTAATTTATGTGGCTCGATGATATACAATTTTTATTTTATCATGTTTATTGTATTTATATTATAACAAATATATATATATATATATATATATATATATATATATATATATATATATATATATATATATATATATATATATATATATATATATTGTAGTAGTCCAGGTAAAAAAAATTAATCTGGATCCGCCTCTGCATATAACTAAATTTTATGAGCAGAGAGGTTTACGTAATCTGCTTATCCGGCAACATATTTGCATACCAAACAACCTAATTAATTCTTGCAGCAGTCAAATTATAAATTTATAATGTATATCCAAATATAAGTACTTATTATGTATCAAACGGGTTAATTATAAGATCTTCTGTTGAGAAATAAAATGCCACTGAAGCACATCGTGATAATAAGAGAGAACCTTGTGTCCGAGTATGGGAACCTCATATGGTAATGATTAGGCCAATGAGTCCAATGATTGAAATCAATTTGATTTGAGATCATGATTTGAATCACGTAACATTGAATTTAAGCAATCATGTACAATTAGCAGACTTCTTTAGATTAGATGTGCAAAAAGTTGTAATCTCAGAAGAGAATTGGCATAATTACTTGTAATATTGAAACAATGATACATAATACTTAACCTTCTTTTTCTGGTACGGCATATGATTAGTTTCAGTGATCTAGTTTCTTTAAATGCACATGCCAAGAAAGATCGTCCCCGCAGTTGTGTGTAATGAGTATAGCAGTATGTGCACTTTGTATTTTTATCAATGCAGAGATTTCATCACTCAATATTAAATGCTTGTAGAATGAAAAATAGGCTATGTGCCATATTTGGTCATTCTCTTGACGGGACTTAAGTGGGCCACGACTAGAAAAAGAGGACCCCGACCTTACTAGTTTTGACCATGAATCTCCGATTGACAGATCGACCTCTCATTTGTGGCTCTCATTTTAATCAACTTTCCAATTGTATGTGACATGCGAATCGCATAATTAGGAGTATTATGATAAACTGTTAGTAACTTTTGAACTAATCATTCATTTATAAATACCCTGTATTGTATACTAAACATAATACGTTATTTTGACTTAACAAAATGGAGCTTGATTAATCGATCCATCTACTCCCATTTTGACCACTTAATCGTGCTCTACCCACCTCAGTTTGATCGTGCCTTTCTATACTTCTACCTTAGTAACTCAAGTATTGGAAGAGTTAACACCGAATCAATTTCGACTTAATCTCATGTGCAATATTATAGTGGAGGTTATTTCTAGCTTAAATTAGACTTTAAGTGGACTAGCGAAGATATCCTGCATTAAGAGGATTGTCATTGCGATTGATAAGTGATCCGTTCCTAAAACTCTCAACCACATATGTAAACAATTAAGTGGAAAATAAAACCGCAGAAGCTATATATATATTCTTTACTGCATCTTATTAATGTTTCATTACATAAGTTAATAAGAGCAGTATTTTAGTATTGGAGCAGTTTGAAACGTCCGAAACCGGTGGTTAGTTGATTCATCTAATAATTGAAGGAATAATTTTTAATTTAATGAGTACAAAATGAATATATATAAGCAATGAGCATACATAATGGCATAGGATTGAGAAGTGCATATGGGTATAATGATGCATGTGATGCATGATCAACTCAATTTGTTTTAGGCCCCTGACCTTTTAGAGCTCCATGTTCCATTACTCCTTTTTCAAATACATGCTTATATATTACTATATCCTAATCAACCCCATTCCAAATACTTTATGATTAATTAATCAACCAAAGCTAAAACTCACCTCCTTATTTAAACACACCATATGCAACTGCCAAAAATCACCAACAACAACAACAACAGCTTCTAAAACTTCAATACTTGAGCCTCTTTCTTCTATTTCCCCTGTCAGAAAATCTAACTTTTTGATCTATACATACCCACTGAGCATTGCAGTATCTTTGTCAGCCTATCTATCCATTTATCTCATCTCAGCTTCATAATTAATAACATATGGATCCCAAAAAGGCCCCCTCACCTTCAAAAACCAAAAGAAATAAACAACAACAACAACAAAACCAACAAGAACCATCGTCGTCGACAAACCGGTACCTCGGGGTGAGGCGTAGGCCATGGGGCCGATACGCTGCCGAGATAAGGGACCCGACGACAAAAGAACGACACTGGTTGGGCACATTCGACACTGCGGAGGAGGCCGCCTTGGCCTACGACAGGGCCGCGAGGTCCATGCGGGGCTCAAAAGCCCGCACGAACTTCGTCTACTCGGACATGCCACCCGGCTCGTCCGTCACGTCCATCGTATCGCCCGACGAGTCGCACAATGACTTTTCCTCGATCCTCTTCGCGCCCAACGATAACACGGGGCATTACTCTAACAACCATTCGTCTCAACTGTGGTACTTTGGGCAGACCAATAACAACGAAAACGACACGAACCCCGCCACGGGGGGATATAATGGTGTTGTTAATGGAGATCATTGCTGGAACCAGACCGCTGAGCTGCCGCCTCTGCCACCGGACATTACGACCAGCTGCTACTCGGGAGAGCCGCCGGTGCTGTCGGAAATGGGACACGGGATATTGAATGACATGAGGTTTCTTGAGTTGTCGGAGCAGATTAATGGAGCTCCGTATGAGATGTCGGCCGGGTACAATTTGGGGTACGAGGATTCAACCAATATGGATGGAGCAAGAAACAGTTTCTCCGGGTTTGGCTGGTTTTGATTTATTCACTCCTTTTTTTTTTTTAATTATACTTCTTCATATATATTATATGTTTTATATATATATATATATAGTAGTGTACTATTTTTAATTAAGGTTGGATGCTGCCGGTGCTTCTGCATGTTGGCGAATTTGTGTCGGTTTGTTTTCTTTTATAAGATGTTTTTTCTTTTTTTCTTTGTTTAATTTGAGTTCTTATATTAATTAATTAGATTCCATCTATGTTCTTCTTTTTTTTTTTTTTTTTTTTTAAATTAACCCTCAGGTTATTGTATTATAGAATATTATATGTAATGGCCTGGGCGGTTGCATGTTCTTGTAATGCATGGAGTCGACGTTGTAAACATTTTCAGTTTTTCTGATACCATATGGATTCTTCGTGGTTATGACTTATTCGTAATCGACAAATATAATAATAATATATTATGATACAGAAAGAGTAATAACAATTTTAAGTTTTTAAAAAATAGTATATGATCATTATTTTAGGGGTTCCTTGTATTCATGACTTATGACTACATGATATTTAGGCAATATTTTGTTGATTAGAGACAATAAAACATATATTTGTTGTATTATATATACTTGTTCTGTACATATGTACACAATACACGGTATATACACAAACGTTGAGTATATAAAATTGACCATTGGAATGAGTGAAATGTGGGCGAAAGATCAATTGGCGATAATAATTTAAGCCTGAAATGCTTGAATTCCATAATGTGCACATCACTTGAATAAAATCAAATGATTTTTGTTGACTACTCGATTTAGTTGACTGAATAATAATGTTTACAATTAATTTCCTGGTTTTGAGGATGACGGTCATCCAGGAGCTTTTCATGAGTTCCACCTAAGGTTTCTCAAACGGAGAAAATTCACCGGTTGCCAATATATATATATATATGAAGTGTTGTTAGAAAGAAAAACAAAAAACCAAATTCATTCTATGTTTCTTATAAATATATAGTTGCTCAAAATTAAAAGTGATCTTTTGTGCCGTTACATATTTGTCCAATATTGCTCTTTTATTTGCATACAGATTAATTGCCACAATCAATTAATATGTGAATTGATTTCCTCATGAGGCGTGCTCTTTGCAACTTGTTATAATGTACTAATACTAATAATGCAGGCAATACTTTTGGTGCCTTTGATCTTCGGGCATTTGACGATAACACTTTGAAGAACAATTATTTTATGCAATAATTGTATTGACTATATGGTGCAATCAATGGTAAAATGATAATATCTTCTTAAATTGTAAGTACTAATCATTCTACAATCTCATCTACCATTTATCTACCAATAACCAATTTCTTGTGCCTACTCATCATGCATGGGTCGAAGAAGTTTGTTTACTACTTTCGCTTAAAGCCATTTAAAGTAACCTTCGATAAAAAAAATTAAAAAAAAAAAGAACAGAAGTTTGTGCAAATCTTTATAAAATTTATTAAATCATTTTTCTGTATTTCCAATAACTAATGAGTTGACCTTTGCTTTTAAAAAAGTGTTCAAAATACAATGTTTTCAAAAACTGCATAAGAAGCATCTTAAACTTCTTTTGTAACTAGCGCTTTTCTTGACTTTTTTACTTTTAAAGACAAGTAGTCAGAAAAGCCTGTATTCTAAGCACTAAAAAAATATATTTATATAAGCCCATAAATTAATTAGCTCTTAATAAGTATTTGTAAACACCACCTAAAAATAACGTCTTTAAAGTAGGTCTCTTAGAAGCATCACAAGTGCACTACCAAATTAAGTACAAGATGATTTTTGATAAATTATCAATTGCAAATAATCTCATGTGAAAAAAGAATAATAAGAAAGATACCTCACATGATCTCAAAAAGTAGTACAATGCTTCATATTCAATTTTGTATTGTATTTGTTATATTTAATCACAGAAGTACTTGTGATACTTAAATATTTATTTTTGTGTAATTTCAAGTTTAACTGTGTTATTTTTTTAAAATATTAATAATATAAATATTTATTGAGAAATTATGGTATAGTTTAAATCTACTTCTTACATTGTATTGTTTTTCTAATTTAATGTACAAAAGTACGATATATATATATATATATATATATATATATATATATATATATATATATATATATATATATATATATATATATTTAAAAATAGCACATTACCCCCATATATGCTTTTAGTCCACTCATCGATATTTTAAAGTGGACTAAAAGCATATATGGGGGTAATGTGCTATTTTTAAATATGTATATATATATATGTTTATGGTATAAATACTTTTTCATGAAAAATCACCTTCACTTAAAATATCGATGAGTGGACTAAAAGCATATATGGGGGTAATGTGCTATTTTTTAAAAAACTATATAAAAGTAATTTCTAATTATTTTTCATGGAGAAGTAGTTTATTAAATCTGCGTAACACGTGAGGAAATTCGCCAAAATCTCAATATAAATAGTTGATAAGGGTCATCTTCAATACATAACAGAAAATGCCAACTTAAAGCAGTAATTTCTTTGCCAATAAGAAGTTGATATTTTGTAAGGGTGGTCTTTTAAGTTACAATTATAATGCAAGATAGTCAACTTAAAGTAGATCTTATTAAAGACAAATTAATTTGTTTAAAAGAAAGTTTTGAAACATACATTTCCTCAATGGGCCTTATCCTCAAGTGAACTGGCCCTGCCCTATCAGTCAAGGGCATGTAATCTCTGTAATATGCCCCTATGCGGAGGTCAACCGAAATTAGCCAAGATAATTTGTAAGTTGTAACCACTATATTAACATTTTACTTAAGGATTAAAACAATAAAACAAATCTAAATACAGTTCCAGAGAACCATTCAAAAGTCAAAACCGGGAACTAACTGCACGAGTTAATCTTGGGTGGAGGAGAACAAACCCCACCTCCATCGCCTACGAATTTGATACCCTTTAGTCATATTATCTGTCTTATGAAAATTCAAATTCAACCCCAAGATGGAAACTATATTACTCAACAATCAATCGATTTATTTGCTACATTTTGTTCGACTAAACCGTACGTTGTAACTCAGTCCAGCCACGTGTCAGGACCTCTTTCCTAGCTAACTAATTGACTTCCTTGTTTGTGCATCTCAATATAAATAGCAGTGCCACTGTTAACTTCGTTTACAAAAACAAAATCCCAACATATAAACTTCAAGCTACACTGTTACTAAATTGGTCATTCAAAAATGACACTGAAAGCATTCGCCTCTCTGGTTAGCTCATGCATATTATCTCCAACTATCTTTATCAATTCAGACTAAATCTACCTACCCGTCCGACTTATATCGTTTACTACATTGGTTTATCATTTGTTAGGTTGTTTACACGTATTAATGGCTGTTTGTCTTTTCAGAAACAATGTGGATCACCGGTGCTGCAGAACGCATTATTGAAATCGCGGAGGAATATGGCAACAACCGCTGCTTTTGAGGATCAACCTCCGCGCAGCAGATCCGTGAGTGGCGGAGGGTTGATTCCGGCGTTCGGACCCATGTGGTTCGTGTTTGGAATATTAGGAGGGATGACAGGCGTGGCGGGAATGATTGGCTTTCACACTGCCAAACAACAACTGCTTCACAACCCTTCAGTTCAGGTCACCAAGAAGAAAAGACAGAGCATTCCAGAGGTTGATTACCCTGATGCAGTCATGAGATCTGCGGACAAATTCAATAACAAATCGTTCCTCAGGAAAGTTGGTCATATTCAGGATAACAAGCATGCTCACAATGATCCAACCCGCCCAAATCCATTCAATCGGTGAGTCTACTGACCTGAATATTTATTGTACGGATGCAATTCTTACTCTTTTGACACTTACTTTGTTGCTGGTGCCTGAAATATGGAGCAGGTCTGGAGACATTGAGACTTTAAAATCTGTTGGAGTCCACCGCTGATAAAGCGTACCACAAGATTCATGCCAATGACGATTCATGTTTGCAGATCAACGGCCACAACATTTGTCTAATTCTATTTGTTAATAAATCGCTCATTCTAATACTCAGCGTAATTTCTATTAGGTTATGTTAGTGTTCCTAGTACATAATCCCACCCCACCTAGAATGCATTGCATAGATTAGGTGTGAGGTCCTCGGGTTTTAATTCGAGTAGTTTGTTTTTCTTCAGTTAATAATATTCGTAAACTTGCCTATTTTGGTATCTTCACCTGTTAAAGAGATTCAGACAGTTGTGATTTGTGCATCAGTAGTAGGTTGGTATCACAAGACACGAAAATTGCAAGTCTAATAGGAAACTGCACCGATTACTACATCAGTTACAACTTACAAGCCAAACAGGTTAAATATTCACAGGTGACTTTATCTTACACGTACGTAAGAAAAAGTGCAGAACTAATAACCACAATCGCCCACTGCAAACAGAACTAACTCAACACATCTAATCCAACATTGTGTGAGAAAAGGGAGGATAGTAGGCCCTTTGTCATTCACAGAGGCTGATGAAATCTTTACATCAAACTTCCACTCCATGAACATATTCTGGTTGAAGGAAAAAAAAAAAGAAGATGGCGATTAAAATATGCAATCAAGTCTGTTATTATATCCTAGCAGCAAAAGAGTTAAAAGAAGAGAAACTACAAACTCTAATAGATAAACCAGCCCACAGTAGAAATTTCTTTAACAAAAGAAGGAGAGAGAATCGTATTAGTAAAAATGATGAGAGGTCCGAACTCCAGTGGCGATACCAAAGCAGCAAACTGTTGCCAACCACACCCAGAATAACACTTGAGATTAAACCACGGCTTAAATCAACAAGCACAGACAGTGGAAGAAAAACAGCAACAGTAATAATAGAGATCCATAATGCTTCAAGCATGAAGGAGACCAGACCACTATGTTTCTTCGTTGATAAGCTCCTAATTCCAGTGAATTTCATACAGTGCAGCATCATTCTTATAAGATGGTTAATCTATATCGTCAAAAGCTATAGAAGCTTTCCTAGCACTAAAAGATCAGTTGCTAATTGCTATAGTCGTAAAATACTGATGATGGAACATAAGCAACGCAATTGCTCGCATGCAGCAGATATGACACTTTCCCGTGAGTTCAATTGCAAGATGCTCCTTAAAGATACCTGTTACATATTTTGTTTTCATCACCAACACAATGGTATGTGTAACCATGATTTTAATCAATGAAATTTCACTAGGAACCTCCTCACTCACTCACCTTGGGAACACTTCGTAATTGTTGAAGATCAAGAATCCAAGAATGAAAACCATTACCCAACTAATCAGTCAGACCACTCGAAAAAATCAATGAAACTGCGGTGTCATAGCAACCTCAAAAAGTAGGATTTCACTTTTTAATTTTTTGTTAATAGGTTCATGGGCATAAAGGATCACATTATCCAATTATACAAATTTAAACATTCAAACAAGTGGACAGCTTTTCAATCCTCGTTGAAAGAGTTTAGTGGAGTTCAATCAGTAGGCTGGGGATTTTATTTTTATTTTTTATCTGTTTGTTCAAAAAAAGATAATAATAATAATAACAGTAGGTTGGGTTAAAGAAAAAAGGTACCATCTAACCAAATTTTAGTCGGAGTTTATGTTTATTTTCTTGGTTTTATGTTATGTGTGTAGAGCAGAGGGGTTGTGGTGACACGGCCAATTATTGTATACTTAGCTGCTTCAATTAGCTAGATATATATTGGTACACAAATGGCAACTGAAATAACGACAAGGACCAACAAACTCCAATTTCTAACAATGAATAGATCTCGTTGGTAGTCTACGACCAAAACAGAAAAAGGTGCACGAAAAGTGTTCTTATCTAATTTTTTTTGGGGGGGGGGGCGGCCTCAAAACCAACACCAAGGCAGCAAAATAAGTAGCATATATGTCAGATGAAGCAAAATTACAGACAAGCCATCTTGCACAGGCCTCCAGGCAGAAAATACAAAGACAAACCACTCCTGTTAGGAGCCAGCCTTAGATACCTTAGCAAAAGAATTACAGTCACTATAGTAATCGGTAGCATGAGACTCCTCACATCTATTGGAAAGCAAAAAAACAGAATCATATATCTATCTCGGCAATTGGGGACCATATAAAACTGCACCAGACTCCTCAAATCTATCTAGTTGTTAGTAGGACTATGATAAAAGTGGTTGCATAACCCAGATAAAAATGATGCAACTGTATGATTCATATTTCACATGCTTGTGCTAATCCTCACCCTGCAAAAACAACTTTTTTGTGAATCTTACACGAAACATATGATAACTAGTAATATCATGTTGGAAACATTACGAAGAGAAAAAAAGAAACAAATCCAGCAATAACCTGCTCAAGACACCGGTCATCCATGACATTCACCAGAATTCAATATCCATCTAAATAAAACATGTAATACGTGCAAGCAACAAAAAGGAATACGGTAAGTTCAAATTACATATCTTCCCAACAGAAAACAGAAGTTCGTAGATAACGTACCATCATGAGATCACAAATGCAATACTAAATGTCACTGGTACCAAAGTTAGATCCCTATCCTCTTGATGCTTATATCCTCAACACGTTGCCACGAAGAATACTCAAAATGCCTGTGTTAATGAGCAAACACTGTGTCATTTCTCCTGGGTGGTCTGTCTGGAACTGATCCAGGCTTAAACTTTGAGGCCTCGTGTCTTGCGAGCTCGGGAGGAACAGGACTGTTGTTCTGAATTAGCATTTGCTTGAGATCATAAAAGACGTCCGTGTCATGCATAGTTAAGAACGTCGTAGCTATACCAGTCTTCCCAGCACGACCTGTTCTTCCAATACGATGAGTGTAAGCTTCAATATTACCAGGCATGTCATGGTTTATCACATGTGCCACATCAGGTATATCAATACCACGTCCTGCCACATCAGTCGCAACCAATACATTGTATCTCTTGGTCCTAAAACCTTCGAGACTTATTTCTCTCTGTTCTTGCGACTTCCCACCATGCAATGTTGTCACTCGATAATTCTCTTTATCCAAGATTTTGGCAACATTGTCAGCAACCTTCTTCGTATTGACAAATACAATAGCTGTCTTATCGTGAAGCTCATCCAGCAATCTTTTCAATTTATTCATTTTATCATTCTCCTTTGTCATGATAACATGTTGAGTAATGAGGTCAGTTGCCTTTCCTGCAGTTCCAATATTGACGACAACGGGATTTCTCAAGTATTTCCTTGCCAAACGCTCCACAGCAGGCGGCATGGTGGCACTAAACATGTATGTGGTTCGGTAAATCCTTTTGTCATCGAGCTCTTCATCCTCATTCTCAGGTTTCAAGTTACTTGAAGGCATTGCATCCAGTACGCCAACAACTTGTGGCTCAAAACCCATGTCAATCATACGGTCAGCCTCGTCAAGCACCACGTAATTACACTGGTTCAGAACTGCATATCGCCTCTCCAAACAATCAAGAAGACGCCCAGGCGTAGCAATCACAACTTCACATCCTTGCCTAATCTTAAAGCCTTGCTCTTCAATAGACTGCCCACCAACAATAGAAACAACCTTTATTCCCAAGTAATGAGCGAATTTCACAGTCTCATCCTCAATTTGCTGGGCGAGCTCTCTAGTAGGTGCCATGACAACAGCATAAGGCCCCTCGGCCTCGTTCTCCTCACTAATAGGAGGAAGCCTAGTAATGTAAGTGAGCATAGGAAGAACAAAAGCAGCAGTTTTACCGGAACCAGTCTCGGCAATACCAATGACATCACGTTGCTGCATACCAAGAGGAATAGCGGCCATCTGAATGGGGGATGGAGTCTTGTAGCCAGCCCTCTCGACCGCCTTAAGCAACTCAGCACCCAACTTGCTCTCTTGCCAACTCCTCATAGGACGAGGAATCCTGGAACCCTTATAAGAGATGTTAAAATCTTCCCTGAAGATCCTCCAGTCCCTCTCAGTCATCTCCTCAAGCTTCTTATCCGACCAATGACGATCCACCCTCATATCGAAAGTGTCATACAGCTCCGCAGCCTGTTCCTTCCTCTTCTGAGCAGCAGCTTCCTCCCGAGTCTCTATGACACCATCCTTCTTACGAATCTCGTCTCGAACATCCTTCTCGTTCTTGGCAGCGAGCTTTTTCTGCTCCCTGCGATCCATCCCAGCGCGGAACCCACGACCAAAGAGCAGCCTCGCCTCGTGAGGGTTCTGATAGAGCACATTCATGTCCCGAGACGTGTCCTCCGTGTTCTCCCAGTCGAACGAGAATCTGAACTTCTCACTAGGCTTAATCACCCGCTTCTTAGGCTTCTTCGACCCGAGATACTGCTCCTTTATCGCGGCAAGCTCCGTCTCGCGCTCCCTCTCGGCCAATTTCTCGAGTCGAGCCTGCTCTCGCGCCCTCTGCTCCTCCTCGCGCTCCCTGTCGCGATTACGGCGCTCGGAGTTCCTCCGCTCCTCGCGCTCTCTATCACGATCTCTCTCGCGATCCCTTTCGCGATCACGGTGACTCCTATCGTCCGAGCGAGACGACGGCTTGGAGCTAGAATCATCGCCGTTGTTGTTCGGTTGTTGGAGAAGCTCTGAGCGGCGTTTTTGTTCGGCGTCGAATTGTTCCTGGCGGCGTTTGATGGCGAGCTGCTCGCGCTCGGCCTTGGTGAGGAAGACCGGCTTCTTTGCGCCGCCGTCTAATCCGTCGTCGAATGCTCTCTTCATTGTGTCGCGATGAAGTTGATTTGGGGATTTAGGGTTAGGGTTTCGGATTTGGGGTTCTTAGATTGGGATTAAACCTTTTTGTTGTAATGTAGATTAGATTCTAACTATATATATAGTTTCATTATCACCGCCATTTTGGAAATTTATATAATAATAACAAAATAGGAAATAACTACTGGGCTGGATCGTTGTTTGGAGAGTTAATGGCATAAATGCAACCGGATTGATAGGCTCAAAAGGGTTTTCAACTTTTTCTTTCTATTGGATTTTGATTTATCAAAATAGAGTACATTTATTATCTCATTCCAAGTGAAAATTATCAAAAATATGAATTATTCTAGTTATGTGCTGATGAACCGTGTTCTTATTTATTTATTTATTTGAAGACTGCAATTTCTGTGTGTGTTCCATGACCGGTAATTGGTCGGACGCCATTTTGAAAAAAGGAACAAACATCATATACAGTAAATTGGGTAAAATAAAATAAAATAAAAAATACAATTGGATAACACTACACTCCTTTTACAACACAAACACAAGTCATATAGTTTAGAAACAATAACAAACACAAGTCATCAAAAATAATAACAAACAAACACACAATTAATATTCCCAACACGGCTACACTAGTTGAAGACGACTTTTTCAAGGTTTGCTTCGGTCCCTGTTATCATCACTCCCGCTAATATTGTTACCTCCTTCCTCCTCATTGGGCTCCTCTTCTGGATCCTCCTCTTCTTCTTCCTCCTCATGTCCTCTTCTGGATCCTCCTCTTCAGGGTCCTCTTCTTCAGGGTTGTTATTGGACAACGAAGAGGAGGATCCAGAAGAGGAGAGGAGGAGGAAGAAGAAGAAGAGGATCCAGAAGAGGAGCCCAGGGAGGAGGAAGAAGAGGATCCAAATCTCTAATCCTTGCGAATTTGAAGTTTGTAATTTTTCGTGCGTACATTATGCTCAAAGCTTTAGCATATGGATTCGAACTCTCAACATTTTTTTACATATAGGTTGTAAATTGTAATTCTTGTAAAGTCTAACTCGTGACAATTTTTCGATAAGTGAGTTACAGTAAAACTCAAGTACATACCTAACTTTGATATGAGATTAACAAAAAAATATACATTGCACTAGCTTATTTATTTGAAGACTACAATTTCTGTGTTCCGTGACAGGTAATTGGTCGGGACGCCATTTTAGAAAAAGGAACAAACATCATAGACAGTAAACTGAGTAAAATAAAATAAAAACACAGTTGGATAACACTACACTCCTTTTACAACACAATATTCATAAGATACTGAAAAGACATATAGTTTAGAAACAATAACAAACACAAATCATCAAAAATAATAACAAATAAACACACAATTAATATTCCCAACACGGCTACACTAGTTGAAGACGACTTTTTCAAGGTTTGCTTCAATCCCTATTACCATCACTCCCGCTAATATTGTTACCTCCTTCTTTCTCCTCCTCCTCATTGGGCTCCTCTTCTGGATCCTCTTCTTCTTCCTCTTCCTGCATGGGCTCCTCTTCTGGATTGTCCTCTTCAGGGTCCTCTTCTTCCTCCTCTGCTTCAGTATTCCCATCCCTCACACCTGCTTCATTACCCAATTGCATCCTAACTTCCTCACGATTGCGGTTTCCCGCCTCGCTCAAATCATTTAAACCGGAAACAACATCTGAAGCTTTTCTACTTAGTTCTCTCAAATATTCTTCGTAAAAGTCGATTGTTTTTATTATGTCCTTTCTAAACTCTTCATTTGTCTTCTCTGCTCTTTCAATTCGACCTCTTTGAGCTTCCACTTCTTCTTGTAACTCTTTTACCGTTTGTAGATTTGGACCCTAAAGACGAGATTTGGAGATTGTTCTTGAACGACGAGAACAAACGGTAAAGGAGTTACAAGAAGAAGTGGAAGCTCAAAGAGGCCAAATTGCTATTAGAGATAAATAGATTTATTGTAATTTATTTTATTATCTTTAGTTTAGGTTTCGTACATACCGCGTACATACACTATACATACTGCGCGTACATACGCTGTACATACCGCTCGTACATACCTAGGTTTAGTTTTTTGTATAAGTACTATCTTTTCATTCATTGAGAATTAACACTTCCCATATTATTTCAAATTCTTATATGGTATCAAGAGACCTAGAAGCAGTTTGGTTTGGGGATAAATTTATCTCTAAAACTTTGGTATAGATTATAAATAGGATTAGTTATCTTAAAAAGGTAAAACAATTTTTTTTTTTTTTTGCATTTGGTTGAGCTAATGAACTATCTCAGAAAGTCGCAATATGTTACAAAGATAAAATCCTAATTAGTTGTCGAATACCTATTATACCCCCTAATATTAATTAAAATTGGGGATATTTTATCATCTGTCATCGTCCTCTTCCTCTGGAATTCTGCCTTCATATACAACACATAATATTTTTCTTTCTTTCTAATTTTTGATTTGTAAGATGTTATAGCTTTGGAACTTGTTAGATCTTGCTATTGTGAATAAGAAATATACTAAACCCCTGAACCCTAACATCCGTGCCATGTTTTTGCAATCAAAGAATTATAGAAGAAACAACAAATGGAAAACAGAGAAATCTCTCGCTCCAATCCCTCCACCGGTGATATCTGGGCTACAACAATGAAGTTCGATCTAATTAGGTCTAATAGTTGTTAATTACAGAACCTAAATTGACAGCTTATGATAAGGTTAAATTTTTCTAGGAATTGATAATTCAAAAACCTAAATTAATAGATTGGGATAAAGTTTCAATTGTGGGATGAAATCTTGTTCGAACTTCCACCGCACAAGTTTTTTGTAGATTTTGTTTATGAGAAGGTTAGTATGGTAATGTCACGGAACAATTACAATCATTGAAAAGGGGATTACTTAGTGGGAGGGTGGGGATTAATTATCTGAATAATTACGGTTAAATCTAGAAAATCCGGGCATATCTAAAATCTGCCCGAAAAACTTATCTTACCAACCAAACGAATGATAAGGTAAGATAAGGTGATTTATCTCACCTTATCTTAGCAACCAAACTCCTCCCTAAAATCTCTCTAGAGATTCTTGATCCTCACCTATGGCCGACGATTTACTCAACTCCCCCGACTCCTCCAACGATGAATCGAACTTGGGAAATACCCCCTCACCTCTCGCCTGTCATCTGGGAATGGTCCGATCGGGCCTGGCGGGGAACCTCTGATTCCCATTAACGCCCACCACCACCTTTCGCTTCATCTCAATGGTAGCAATTTCGCTTCTTGGCGATCTCAAGTGCGCCATCTCTTCCATGGCATCGGCTTATTTGAATTTTTGGACGGCACGTTCCCATGCCCTCCTCAAGGTTCCACGTCTGAATCCATTGCCGCTCATGTCCACTGGACACGGCAAGATTCACTCATCTTGACCGCCCTTTTGGGATCAGTTTCGGCCGAGATTGTCCCTTTAATCTCATCCGCCGCTACCTCTTCCCATGCGTGGTTTACCCTTCAACGATTGTATGCCAATCGCTCGCGCTCTCGTGTGATGCAGTTGAAAGATGACCTCAACACCATGAAACTCGGCTCGCGTTCTGTTTCCGAGTTCTTACAGGCCGTGAAGGCCAAAGCCGATGAACTTGCTGTAATCGATCATCCTCTCCATGATGATGATCTCACTCTTTATATTCTCAATGGGCTTGGTCTGACGTATCGTGATTTGGCAGGTCCTATCCGTGCTCGCGAGAATCCATTCGTTTTGATGAACTCCATGATTTGCTACTTGCTCAAGAGGCGTTTCTTCGCATTGCTGACACAAAAGCCACTAATTTGGTTGCCACATCCAATTATGGCGCTGCTTCTAATCTAAATCGCAACAACAAACAAGGGGGTAACCAACAGCAATCTGGACAATCCCGGGGCTCAAACAATGGCCGCAATCGATCCTGAAACAACAATAATAATGGAGAAAATCAGCAACCTTTTCAACAGCACCAAAATCAGCGCAATCAGGCGCGTTATCCGGCAAATCCGCCCCCTCCAGAACGTCCACCCGCCATCTGCCAATTGTGTGGCAATCAAGGACACGGTGCTCGCAATTGTCGGCTATTCACCGCACCTACAGCCAACTTGGCGGCATCCCCGACATCTCCTGCACATTCTCCGAATAATTGGTTGGTTGATTCCGGTGCCTCTCATAATCTAACGTCCGATCTTCAGAATTTATCGGTTCATTCGGAATATGAGGGTCCGGATGAAGTGGCTCTGGCAGATGGTACAGGTTTGAACATCTCTCACATTGGCTCTTCCAACTTTATTTGTTCGGATCGCCGTTTCTCCATAGATAATATTTTATGTGTTCCCAAATCAAGTCGCAACCTTTTATCTGTCCATCAATTCACGAAATCTAACAACGTGATCATTGAATTTTATTCTTCTTATTTTGTTGTTAAGGATCGCAATACGGGGGCTAGTTTATTGAGATGACCTTGCATTGGTGGCGTTTATCAGTTGCGGCTTCCCCAGGTGTCTCGCTCAAAGTTTAGTGCTTTTGTTGGTGAACGGACGCATCGAGTTTGTTGGCATGATCGCTTGGGTCATCCTTCTGATAAAATTAGTTCTTTTATTTTTCGCAAGTTTAATTTACCTTGTGATAGTCGAACAATTTTGAACAATGAGTATTGTGAACCTTGTTTTTTGAATAAAAGTCACCAATTGCCGTTTACTATATCTTCTTTAGTTTCTGAGCATGCTTTACACTATATTTATGGTGATGTTTGGGGACCAGCTCCTGTGTCGTCGATTAATGGTTTTCGCTACTACTTGTTGCTAGTTGATCATTATTCAAAGTATATTTGGCTTTATCCGTTGCGTGCAAAATCTGAAGTTGTTGTGATTTTTCCTCAATTTCTTGTACTTGTTAAGAAACAATTTGGTTCTTGTGTGAAGAATTTTTATACAGACAATGGTGGTGAGTTCTTGACTCACCGTCCATACCTTCTCTCTCGTTGTATTAGTTGGCTTACCATGGCTCCTCATACGCCACAACAGAATGGCACAGCAGAGCATCGTTATCGACAAGTTGTTTGTCTTGGTCGCACTTTATTGTCCCGTGCGCATCTCCCTCCCGAATATTGGGAATTTGCCTTTGCCACAGCTGTTTCCCTCACAAACCGACTCCCGACTCCGGTTCTTCGGAATGAGTCGTCATTCTTGGTTTTATAGGGGCGTCCTCCTAATTATTTACGGCTTCGGGTATTTGGGTGCTTGTGTTTTCCTCACCTCCGCCCTTATATCCGGGGTAAGCTTGATCCGTCGTCTCGTTCTTGTATTTTTCTGGGCTATTCTACATCTCAAGCAGCCTATCAATGTCTTGATCCTGCTTCTGGACGTGTCTATGTGTCTCGGCATGTTCGATTTGTGGAAAATGTTTTTCCTGGAATTCCCTCGACTCCTGTCCCGACACCGTCTGTTCTCCAGCCTGCTCCTGACTTATTTATTCTGTTACCGTCGCCATCTTTCACTCCTTCACCGCATGTTGCCGCAGCTCCGCCTGCTTCTCCCCCGCGGGCTGCCTCGCCTTTACCGCTTTAACATTCGGCTTATCCTCCATATTCTCCTGCTGCTCCACCTGATCGGGTTCACCCTATGATCACACGATCACGCAACAATGTGTTCAAGTCGAAGCAACTCAATCTTGTTACCAAACATCCTTTAGTTGGTCCGATTGAACCCACTTGTGTTAGTCAGGCGATGAAAGATCCCAAATGGCGTGCGGCAATGGCGGAAGAGTATACCGCCCTTATTAAGCATGTTACTTGGTCCTTGGTTCGTCCCCCACCAAATAGAAGTATCATTGGCTCAAAATGGGTATTTCGTATTAACCGGCGTCCGAATGGCTCCATTGAAAAATATAAGACGCGACTTGTTGCAAAAGAGTTTCATCAACGCCCTGGCATTGATTTCAAGGAGACTTTTAGTCCAGTGGTAAAACCCACAACAATTCACACGGTTGTTACACTTGCCGTCACTCATGGTTGGTCCCTTCGGCAATTAGACATCAGCAATGCTTTTCTCCATGGCACTCTCACTGAAAGTGTCTTCATGAGCCAACCTCCGGGTTTTATTGATCCCTCTCTGCCTGATCATGTTTGTCACCTTCATAAATCTTTATACGACCTCAAGCAAGCTCCTCGTGCGTGGTACTTGGCGCTTAGCTCTGCACTTATCTCTTTTGGTTTTGTTCAAAGTAAGTCCGACACTTTCTTGTTCATTTACTCTCGGGATAAAGTGCTTTGTTTTATGCTTGTTTATGTTGATGACATTATAGTCACTGGAAATTGCTCGGCTTTGCTGTCCTCTCTCATTTCTCAACTCAGTGATCGCTTTGCCGTTAAAGATTTAGGTGCTTTGACATGTTTTCTTGGTATTGAGGTTGTGCGTTGTCGCGAAGGTTTATTCCTTTGTCAACATAAGTATCTTGCTGATGTTCTCGCCCGTCATAAAATGGATGGTGCTAAGCCGTTACACACTCTTATGGCCACAAATCCACCGTGTCCATCCTCTCAACCGACGGTTGATCCGACGCTTTATCGTCAAATAATTGGGGCTCTTCAATATTTATCCTTCACTCGTCCGGATGTTGCTTTTGCCGTCAATCGCCTTGCACAACGTATGGCGTCTCCGGATGAGTTAAATTGGGCTGCTATAAAACGAGTTCTACGTTACTTGAAAGGGACTTTATCTCATGGTCTTCTTCTTTGGCGTTCGCCGTCTCTCTCCCTTACGGATTTTTCGGATTCTAATTGGACGGGTGACACTTTACATGGTACTTCCACCTCTGCCTATGTCGTGTTTCTCGGTCCAAATCCTATCTCATGGACGTCTCGCAAACAGGAGGTTGTTTCTCGCTCATCTACTGAAGCCGAGTACCGTGCCATTGCCAACACGTCTGCTGAAGTTCGTTGGCTCCAACATCTTTTTGGTGAACTGGGTTTCTCATTGTCGGCTGCTCCTCATATTCTTTGTGACAATATGGGGGCTATTCGTCTTTCTCTTTATCCCGTTCAACACTCTCGGATGAAACACATCTCTGTGGACTTACACTTTGTTCGTGATCTTGTGAACAAAGGGTTTCTTCATGTTTCTTATGTCAATACTCTCAACCAACTTGCTGATATTCTTACCAAACCGTTGGCGCGCTCTCGTTTTCAACTTATGCGTTCCAAACTCTCCGTTGCTGATGGAACGTCGATTTTGCAGGGGCGTATTAGAGATAAATAGATTTATTGTAATTTATTTTATTATCTTTAGTTTAGGTTTCGTACATACCGCGTACATACGCTGTACATTCTGCGCGTACATATGTTGTACATACCGCTCGTACATACATAGGTTTAGTTTTTTGTATAAGTACTCTCTTTTCATTCAATGTGAATTAACACTTCCCATATTACTTCAAACTCTTATAATTGCAAGAGCAGAGAAAACAAATGAAGAGCTTAGAAAGGACAGAATAAAAACAATCGACTTTTACAAAGAATATTTGAGAGAACTAAGTAGAAAAGCTTCAGATGTTGTTTCCGGTTTAAATGATTTGAGCGAGGCGGGAAACCGCACTCGTGAGGAAGTTAGAATGTAGTTGGGTAATGAAGCAGATGCGAGGGATGGGGATACTGAAGCAGAGGAGGAAGAAGAGATCCCTGAAGAGGGCGATCCAGAAGAGGAGCCCATGCAGGAGGAGGAAGAAGAAGAAGAGGATCCAGAAGAGGAGCCCATGGAGGATGAAGAAGAGGATCCAGAAGAGGAGCCCAATGAGGAGGAGGAGGAAGGAGGTAACAATATTAGCAGGAGTGATGGTAACAGGGACTGAAGCAAACCTTGAAAAAGTCGTCTTCAACTAGTGTAGCTGTGTTGGGAATATTAATTGTGTGTTTGTTTGTTATTTATTTTTATGATTGGTGTTTGTTATTGTTTCTAAACTATATGTTTTTTCAGTATTTTATGAATATTGTGTTGTAAAAGGAGTGTAGTGTTATCCAACTGTGTTTTTTATTTTATTTTACCCAGTTTACTGTCTATGATGTTTGTTCCTTTTTCTAAAATGGCGTCCCGACCAATTACCTGTCACGGAACACAGAAATTGTAGTCTTCAAATAAATAAACTAGTGCAATGTATATTTTTTGTTAATCTCATATCAAAGTTAGGTATGTACTTGAGTTTTACTATAACTCACTTATCGAAAAATTGTCACGAGTTAGACTTTACAAGAATTACAATTTACAACCTATATGTAAAAAAGTGTTGAGAGTTCAATCCATATGATAAAGCTTTGAGCACAATGTACGCACGAAAAATTACAAACTTCAAATTCTTAAAACTTGTCTAAGCTAATGATGAGGTTCCATAACCTCCTAATTCTACCAGTTAAAAAAAAAAACAAGAATACCAACATGCAATAAATTTTTACAACACCATAATCAACTAATGTGGGGAGTATACTAATTTCTTCTATCCAAATGTGATTTTCTTGTTTTAGGCATGCGGAGAATCTTATGGATCTGCGTGCGATGAAATTAGAAACCTGATGAGTAAAGAGCAGTAAATTTTCTTTGCCACTTCCCAAGATTTAACAAGAAAGCTGATGGTGGTTGCGTATTTTCTCCAAGTATCCATCAATTCGTTCTCATTCCCCCTCTCATGTCTAAGCTGTAAGTATTTTGTCTAATTACTCCATGGAGAAACGATAATTATACATCTGTTTGACAAATCAATCTTTAGAGTCCTCGTTGATTTTCTCGATATCCTTTACATAAGGCTCTTTTTCGAATTCAGAATCCAAGACATGTATATCAAGTGCTATCTCCATATCGCTTTTGTTGTCTAGTTCAGTGTGTCTCGATTGAGTCCGAGAACTTTCCAAAGAACTCTGAACTTCGTTTCGTATATCCTCTAATTCACATTCGTCAACAGGCTCCCTTTTCCCCATCTCAATGTCAAGGCTCTTCTTTGGTATCTCCGCACTCATGCTTTGGCTCAAGTATGAAGAGATACTACCGCCAGCTGATGGATCACTTTTAACTATTGCCCTGAAGTTGTTTCGTGACTTGGGTATCGTAGAGCAGAATATTTCTTTAAAATTGCGAGCACGTCCGAGGTTATAAGGATTCATCTTGTGATCATATCTATATCGGAAATTCTCATATGTTGTCTGTTTTAAATGAGAAAAAAAAAAGGAGAGATTTAAAGTTGAATGTATATGTTAGGACATGAAATTAAGTGAACCTGTTAATAAGAACATAGAAAACCTGATTGGTGGCAATTAAGTATATGTGAAACGAGGTAAGACCTCCAACGAACCAAGAAACCACAAATGTGTATACTATGAGAACTCCTGAAATAGGTGACTTTCCAAAAGCTTCCCATACGCTAGAGTTGTTATTTTCCATCACCTTCTTGATGTTTATCCAGCAGCAAGTAAAAACATACAGGCATAAAAGGGTTGTAGAGGATACAAACACAAAAAAGTACCTGTAATTCCTCTGTACCAAACAAAACGAGTTAATAAACAAACGAGAATAGAGTAAAAGATAATCTCATAATAGTTCAAGATATTAATCTAAGAGAGCTAAATGATGGGCAATCATATAACTTACACAGAAAATGCTATAAACTGCATAAAAATACCAGAAAATGACCAAGTTAAGTTTTAAATAGAGGCGTTCAACATGGGAGCAAGAGAGAAATTCCATAATAATGAGACAACATAATCCACCTACGATATGAAACTAGAAAAATTGTACCAGAGTATAGTTTTACGGATACAAATCTTTTGGAAAACAGAAGAAAACAAACAAATAACAAGTAAGTCGTAGTTGATTCCTTCGTAATCCAACAACATGTATATTCAGTGTCCCACAACATAATCCAACATAGATATTGAATACACATGCATGTTTTACGAGAAACTCAAGACAATATCCTAAAATAAATATAAAGCAAAAGGCGAAAAAACAATTTTCTAACCTTTCCAATACATTGTCCCACCCATGGACAATGGTGATCAAAGCGCTCCACACAATTATTACATATCGAGCAATGAGAGCAGCGTGGTGGGCGATATAGCATGCATGTTTGACAATACTTAACCTTCACGATTATCCCATTAACTTTTACATTTTTGGTTAGAGGTATACTAGGTACACCACTCTGACTTCCCGTCCAGTCTGTGGATAAGCTAGAGCTATCACCTTCATCATCAGGTTCTGGTGGGCGAGTATTTCTAGGGATAATTCCAGGGTCTCTTCCAGAAGTGAGGAATAAAAGGGTAATAATCTGCAACAAGGTTAAAATAAGAAAGTATATCTATAATCTCTTTTATGTCAATATGTACATGTAAATACTGAAAGGTATCTTTTATGCCAATATGTACATGTAAATACTGAAAGGTATCTTTTATGCAATAAAAGAAAAGGTTTATTCATCTACATAAAACTGTGCCTTCTACATGATTTATTGTAATACCCCATACAATCAAGAAATATATGATTAAGTTATAAAACAACGCATAAATATCCGACTATTTTTGTGCAATTGGAAGTAACATGCTTCAAATATGAATGATTATAGAATAGATGCAAACTAAAAAATGAATAAAGTTATCTTTCTCTGGCCGCATTTCAAACAAACTGAATAAGATTGACATAAAACATGGATAGAAGTCGAAATGGTAAAACAAGATAGCAAAGAAAACTTATAGGCGAGTGCATCAACATATTCTAACTCCAGAAAAATGCCAATGCCTATGTGTTGGTTACATGATAAACGCGTTATTCTAAAATATCAAGCATATATGTATGGCTCTAAACTAATTAAAATTGAATCCTTATCATTCATAGATAAAAAAACATGCCATTTTAGTGAAGATCATAATATGATCTAAATTGTATTAAGTATACTCAATGGATGTGATTAAGATAATTAATTAAGAGAATCTAACATCGTCTAGACAATCAATACTTATTTTTGCATGCATTAAACCTGTTTTCTTTAAACACTATTTTATAAAGAACCATAAGGTTCTTTTCCATTGAATCATAGTTTTAAAGTAACAAAAGAAAATAAAACTCACACATATAGTGAATATAATAGAGAAAACTATCAGAATAAGTCCCACTCCATGTGAAAGTGCATTGACAAGGCCTTTGGCGATAAAACCCCAAAACAAGACTAATGGAGCCAGGATAAGAAGCAATGTGAAAAATAGCGACCTCACATCCGGACCAAATACAAATCTACCACCAAAGATGAATTTCTGCAAGACAATGAGAAAAGTAAGTTTGTACTTTGTACTAGCTTCGTAACGAAAGAACAACTTGTAAATATGTAATTAAATTTAATTTCGTAAAGTAGTTAATGAGTTTAATAAAAAGTAATAGGGGCGATCGATGGTAATAGTTAGTAGTATATAATTATAATATTAACAGAACAACATTTAGAATCGATAAGGGAGAAGAATAACGTACATTTCTTCCTTTCCAACTTTGATATAGACGTAGAGGAGGGCCATCAGAATCAATAATCTTCGAGTCGACGGAGACCTGGTGGCAAGGATGTGGAGTCGAATGCATGGTTAATAATTGATGGCCTCCTTGTAACTCATTTCTTACCAAAGTCTAGATATCAATCAACACGCTTTGGGGTTGATGTCCATCTGCAAAGTTGTAGATAAATCAAATCTATTTGCGACCCGCAGAGATAAATTGAGGTAAAATAGGTAATAATAGATTCTATCAAATTGACATGTATCAAAATATTACCTACTTTTGAGGTAAGAAGGAAGAAAACCCTATAATGTTTTTTGATTTGGATTATTTAGTGCAATACAAATGAGAAAATTGGTGTTTTAATGTTATTGGAATAATGTTGGATGAGAGCTATGCCGGTCTGCTATTAATCTCCAGTCCGGCGCTCTAATATTTGTGCAGAAAGATGAAATCTTATTTTTAATGTAAATTTTGTTTGGTGATTGGAACAACAAAGAATGGGCGGTGGATAAGCGCGTGAATGGCAGAGAGAGAAAGAGAAAATGATACATGAAGAAGAAAGGGGAAGAAGGTGAAACAAATGTGCCATTAGTCTTATTGGTTATTTTTAGCGATAATTATATTGCACTCTTGAACTTTGGTCCATTAATTGTAAAAAAGCAACATGTTTTTATTATAAAAATGCACTTACATAGATTGCAAATATATAAAAATAATACTTAAACTTTTAAATACAGAATATTTAACCTTACATGTGGTCATTATCGAAGTTTAATCTTTTACTTTCACTCGTGAAGGTTATGCTTATGATTTATAAATATATTAAATGTGCTATTTAAAAGGTAGGGTTAAAAAAGGCTGGCAATTTAAAGTCGCCATCAAGAATTTTATATTAGGAAAATAAACAATGCTTCACTTTTACAAGGCCATGCCAGTGTCGAGACGAATTCATTAATCATAAAACAAGATGCAAGCAACTCATATGTTTAATGCAATAAATTCCATGTTATATTTTGGCTAATACAATTGTATTTTAGTAACATACTATTTCAATGTGTTATTCCCCTCTTTACAAAAAAAAAAAAAAAAAAGACTATGTCTGAAGTGCATACGGTAATACAATCTCGAAGATGATAATTAGGCAATTATTAGCAATGATAAAATAAATGGTAAAGGTAAGGTGCATATTGTGTGACGTCTAGTTTGCACCTAGTTCTTGATGAATATGTAATCAAATTTAACATTTTCACCATAGTTTAACATGTTTACCTAAAAAATACATCCGTCCAACCACAATGTTCTATTTCGTTTCTGACTACACATAAATATAGAAACAAAGCTCTATCTCGACACTTGAGGTCATTACATAAATATCTTGAGGTCATCTAATAATTTTACCATGTATTTTGTTTGTAATGAAACATTCTGACCTTCAATATGCTTTGCCAACTTAATCAATAGTCTCGAGATAAACTAGTCTTTTGGACTCAGTTTAACAATTATGGCCATAATTAAGGTTGCAAATTATCTCCATTGATGCACTTTTTCTTTTCTTTATAATCATGGTTGGTATAACCTACTAAAAAACATGTATAATTTGTAATCTATGGAGCTTCTCTTATGACTAATAGTTTTTGCATCTACTTGAGCCATTTACTCAACAACTCAACCGCCATAAATTTAATAGATTAATAATGACATAAAAATAACACCTTAGTCTGATTTTAATATGCTACAAAAGTTGAGAATGTTTCGTCACAGTATATGCGTGATTAAACTCTCATATTTCTAGCATATTACTTAATAGACAGTGAAGTATTTTAAAAAAATCTTCGATTAAAGTACAAAGTCTAAATTACTCTGACATTTTTACTATTTAGCATTACATAGGTTAGCTGGATTTTCTTTATTTTATTTTTGGCAATTAAGATACACGATTTTTGTTTAAAATACGTATGACAGGAAACAAAATAAGTTTTTTTTTTTTTTTTTTTTTTATCATAAACTAAAGACAAATGTATGAATACAAATACCAATATTCACGGCCGATTAAAGGTGTGATTTTCTATCTCAAAAGTAGCTAATGTCAAAAGAACCTCCATGTTCTATGAAATTCATATGCAACAATTGTTATTTTTTTTAATATCTGCTCAGGAATTCTATCATTAATTTGTTGTTCTTTGTATACTATGTTGCTTAAATTTTATTTGATTTTATATCATTTGTTTAAAATTGTAATCTTAAGATGAATGGGTAAACATAATAATGGTTTTAGCATTTTTATTGAAAAACCAGCGGGTGGTGGTGGTAGCGTTGTGTATCAAATCTTGAATTTTATTTTTCTCATTATTTAGTATCTTAATTTGATATTATCTAAATTCTTGATAATTTAAAGTGAAAAAAAAAAAGATAACTGATTTTATAAAGAGAAGGGTAAAACTGTTATTTTAAGACTGAAATTTGTTCCATACTCTCGGGGTGTTGGCAAGTGAGTTACACCTCCTTATGTAATAGCCTAATAGGTATTCTGCACATTTTTTAAATCATGGGTAATATGCCTATTAATTTTTTTATAGGGAGTCTAATTACAATAACACGAGAGGGGTGTTATACAAAAATCCTAGAACTGAAACATGAAATTCTGAAAGTTTTTGGTATAGGGTTCTTTACGTCGAACAAAATGGAGAGAAGAGTTTAATTGGTGAGATTTGTGTGAAGGAGCATATATTTTTTTTTTTTTTAAAAGACTTGGGGAGTATTTTCTCTGATCTATGAAGGTCAGATTGGGCTTATCTCATAACATACTGTAACATAGATAACGACAATCAACAACTCTTAAGTCTTAATTAAGGGAAATCTGTTTCTTTGTGAAACTTGTTTATTCCAAAACATCCAAGTAATCAAATATTTATATTCAAAGCTCAGTTTTAATTTGACAAAATTTTAATATAATTATAAAAGACTCATGTTTATGTCTGAAGATAACATTTCACAAGTAAAAAATATTGTAATAAAGAAATTCATTGTGCTTTTTAAAAGTTTGTTTAACACAAAAAGAAAAAAAACTTATTTTCTCCGTGTATTTAGCCGATAAAGATGAAAAAAATCCATATAGTACGAACTTCTCACCGATTAAAAACATTTTACTTGCTACATTTTCTCACAAATAATTTGCCTAATAAGCTCGTTCTTTCTGAAGAAAAAAGGGTGTTACATTTTCTGATAGCTCATGTTTTTCTTGTTCTGAATGATAGAGTAGTCTAAATATCTCTGCTTAAGATTTTGAAACAGTAGGAATAGATACATATTTGGAAATTTTAACCAAAGTTGGTTATGATTTGAAATGCCTGACCAACAAAAATGATGAAATTTACAACATAACAAGTCATATTTCAAAGCAAGACTATTGCTATATGCGGAGAGTCTTCACCGCAAAGTAGTGACTTAGTAAAAGAATAATAAAGAAAATGTATATTTATATTCGTAAATGAATGCCCACATGATTAAAGTCAGACGTACTTTCCCGGATGGACAATATTCTCTGCTGGATCAGCTTTGCGTAGATTTTGATTAGTAGTCGAAATACATACATACATACAATGGACCCTCTAAGGCTACACCTTTAGCAATCAGTGTAAAAGATTCTACTACTACATGCCAGTTTTCTTAATCTCTAAGCAACTGGCGCAGGTTCAATGAAACAAAACTAATCATACACAAATGATCTTAGTTTTGATACACTTAATTTAATTAATATAGCTTTCTGATCATCATTTAAAAGGGCAGAGTTATTAGTCATGGAGTAAATAATACTTAATGCCTATGTGATTCTGGGCTTTATATTTGAGTTTGAATATATGGTGCAAAACGAATTAAATCCTTTTTCTGAAAGCATAATATGCACACCATAGTAATATAACTCATCTATGTAAATATGATGCACAATTGTTTTATGATTATTGGTGCAATGCAAAAGTTGCATGAGTATGACTAATCACCGACCCAACGGCAGATAATGTCGCAACGTATGACATCGGTAAACAAATATTGAGATTCCTCGCAATCACTTTAAAGCTTCGGCGGTGTTTTAAATTATTTTGTGAGAATGCATGCAAGGTGAGCTAACTAAACCATGTCATGTGTTTTTGTGTACGTTAATCTTTTGAATATGCCTCGTGAAAGAGTTCAATTTTTGCCATACAAATAACAAGTATCAAATGTATCACTGAGTAGCACTGAACAGCTAGCCTCCCTTAGTATTGAGTTGTATGCATCATTTCTAATATATTTCTCAATTTCATGAAAAAAACTTGTACCTGAAAATAGAAAACTAAATATGCATACATGTTGATGTGGAACATATTTGTCTGTTTTATGGATCCATTTACGTCAAAATGAATTAGGTATCCCAAAGTCATGCCTCATCTTAAGTTACAATTTACTTGCACGGAAGACTAAGTCGAGGTTGTTCTAGTGTAGACCTTTTGTTGCCTAAGTTCTCGAGGTTGATTTGTAGCTGAGCACGATCACGTGTCATGAAACTCATGACCAATTATGTCAAAATTGTGTTTTACCTTCAAAGAGGCAAGAAGAAAAATAATAATAAGAGAAACCTATTGGAATTTACATTCATAATTGGTACATGAACTATACTCCTTAACATTAATTTCGTTATTTAATTTAGACATTATTTGCAACGGAAAGCAAAAGGCACACAAAAAAAAATAAATTGTTTTTTTACTTTTTACCACTTTGGTTCATAATGTGGCAGGAAGGACACTCGAAGTTTCAAAATATAGGCTGACGACGTTAAAGCTAGATGACATTGGTGTTGCTTTTCACTTTTGTTGTTGCATATTTGCAACCCCCACCCACTCATAAAGTAGATCAAAAGAATCTAGAGCCTATAATTTATGCCCTTCTCTTGTTGTCTTTTTATGATGCATTACGTTAGTCAATCTCGTTTATATATATTTGATGCAATTGTACGCATTTATGAGTTTCTGATAAAATTTGTTAAGGTCCTTTTTCTTGTTGATATATACACAATTAGAGTGAAGTTAATTAAGAGTTCAAATTATGAAGGGAGGAGATGCAAAACTAGTCGTGAAGCAAATGATATCCGTTGTAAAAAGTTGCTTGGCGAAAGCCAAATTCATGGCGATGGTGAGAAACAAGACCGACGCCTTTAAAGCGACGGTTATGGTCACCAGGCTAACAGTTATGTCGAAGAAAAAAAAGTTTCGCGTGAGTGCAATCTCGGACAAGATTAATGATGCAATAGATGGGATCTTTTCCAAACACAGAGAAGACGACGACAACAACGTGGACAGCGCCCTCGTGCTCTACGAGAATAGTTATAAATGCAACGATATTCAGCTTTCGACAGTTGATCATGACGACGACCAGTATCCAGATCTTAGGCATTCGTTGTTCGAGGAGGAGGGGGAGACGAAGGAGAAATTAGAGGAGGAGCTACAAGATCTATTGGCGAGTGGTGTTGATCCACGAGGAAACGCGGAATCGGTGATAGAATTGGTGAAGAATTCGAAGGAGAATTTTAACTTGGAAGAGGAGATTGATGAGGTGGCGGACTTGTTCATCACTAAGTTCCATAGAAGGATGCGGCTGCAGAAGCTTCTTTCTTTCAAGAGAAATCAGCAAATGCTAGAGAGAAGTGCCTGATCGATGATCCATTCACATACAGTGCGCATGTTTTTGAATATTTTCAATATCGAATTATAAGTATGACTAATGTTTTTTATTTTACTTTTGTAATTTCTTTGGGCATGGCTAGCTGTATGCGCATGTTTGTATATGCATGGCCATCCTATAATCGGTGTACCAGTCTTGTAAAACTTTGGATGTTTACTTACTCTTGAATCTGGAAAAGAAATCAACTCCAATTATATAGGTGACAATGATCTTAATTATATCTCGACGACAAACATTTAATCGCAATATTCATGCCCTAAAGTTGATTAATAACTCGTCACAGTTAAAAGGGACTTTCAATATGGCAATCAAGCACTTTACTCTATTTCTATATAAAAAGTAACAAAAAACTTCATTTTTGTTTTTAATTCGGGAGAAAATATAATTATTTTACAACAATGAAGCTCACTAATAAAGTTTACAAGGTTTGATATCTTTTTCGCTTCTATTAAATGACCTTTATATCTGTATACTTCAAAAGTACATATCTTTTAATTTTACCCCTAATAATATGAAACAAACAAATAAAGTTAAGACATAGAACTTACAAAACTTAGCAAAATCTAACAGCACGAACCAATAATTGATAGAAAAAAGTATCTTATGTTTTCTTTACGAATATTTATCTTGGGGCATTTTGAGAAAAATATTATATTACTCATTTTACTCATGAGATGACATCTTGAAGATGAATCTCTTTTACCTATAAAAAATAAATAAAAGAAGATGAGTCTTTTTTATTTTAGAAAGTAAGGCAGAACCAGTGGCATAATGGGCTCTCCGGAGTCCTCCTGACAATAGCACATGAGCTATTGGACTGGCCCAATACATAATGGGCCCAACTTGACATGTAGGTAATCTCCCATTTTTGGCGCGAAATATTCCCGCCAAAACCAACGCCCTCAGTGGAACAATAGCACGGAACCACATTCCCGCCCTAATTCGTAGCTCTTCACTTCCGGCGCACGATTTCATCAAATTCCTAGAGAGAGAGAGCGCCAATTGATCGATTGATTTATGGCGAGGGACGACGATTCGAACAGATCGGTGGACGCAAATGGAGATCCAGATTCCTCACCGGATTCTCCGACGTCGGTCGGATTCAACACCGATCAGCTTCCGTTCAACACCAGTCAAAATTACTCCGACGACGACGACGAGGCCTCCGTGGACCCTCAGATCATCAGAGACGAAGAAGGCGTCGACGTAATTCAAGATGAAGAAGAAGAAGAAGGAGAAGACCTTTTCAATGACAATTATATGGAGTCAGTATATCCTTAATTTGTTCTGCTAGGGCAATATTCTTCTTGTGATTCTAATGATTGTATTGTTGTTTCAGCGATTATCGAGGCTTGGGGGAGCAGGACAAGTATGAATCGTTAGGGCTTGACGATTCGTTGGAGGATGAGAGAGATTTGGATCAGATTATGGCTGATCGTAGAGCTGCTGAGATTGAACTTGAAGGCAGAGAAGCTCGCGCCACTCAGCGCAGGCTTCCGCAGCTTCTTCACGATCAAGGTCGACAACATTTTATTTTTAAATTTTTGATTCAGTTAATAATGTAGTGGAGGAGTTGGCAAAAATATGAATTCTCAGCATAATAAGACCTTTTGGAGTTTGTTTTCTTATTTCGTTCATTTTGTAGATCATCGTGTTAATGCTTTGTTTTACCCTCTATTTCCTACCTAATTATCTGCATTAAACTCTGATAGGTTCCAAATTAAATGTCTTGGTTTGGTCTGGTTCTATGAAATCATTTCAATACTTGTGTAATCTAGTTAACAAGTTTTCCGTAGCTTGGAAAAATGTCGAACCAGCATCATGCTGCTAAAGACTGCTTTTCTTGTCATATTTTTAAGCATGCTATAGACTGGTGAAGTTAAATTGTTGCAATTTCTGGTTGCAGACACTGATGACGACAGCTATAGGCCGTCGAAAAGGAACAGAGGTGAACATAGGGGTCCATCTACACCAAGAAGCATGGATGATACCGATGGAATGCCAAGTTCGCCTGGTAGATCGCAGCGAGCAAACTCCAGGGAAGATGTCCCCATGACTGATCAGACTGATGATGATCCTTATGATGTATGTAGTTTCCTTTCCCTCTAGTTTGACTTCTCTCAACACTAAGTTTTGCCACAAATTTAATTGCTGACGTTATAAGCATCAAATTTATTGACTGAGTGGTTATGATTGTAGGATGATGAAAATGATGAAGGTGAATATGAGATGTACAAGGTTCAGGGAACCCTCAGAGAATGGGTTACTAGAGATGAAGTTAGGCGATTCATTGCCAAGAAATTCAAGGAGTTCTTGCTCACGTATGTGAACCCGAAGCATGAGCATGGGGACTTTGAATATCTAAGGCAGATCAATGATATGGTTTCTGGTACAAACCTACCTGTTAACATCAGCTTTTACTTACTGCTTTAATTTGCTTTGCTAATCTAGTGGATGCTGTAGAATGCTGGTTTCAATCATTAAGAGATCAAGGAGTTAAAATATATCTGTAATAACATATTAATTTCACCTGCAGTTAACAAGTGTAGCCTTGAGATTGATTATAAACAATTCATCTATATCCATCCAAACATTGCCATCTGGCTGGCCGATGCTCCTCAGTCGGTCCTCGAGGTTATGGAAGAAGTTGCCAATAAAGTTGTTTTTGACCTGCATCCAAATTACAGGAAAATTCATCAAAAGATATATGTCCGTATTACAAATCTTCCAGTGTATGATCAGATACGGAACATCAGGTACCTGTTTAGTTCTGGTAATGATTGCTCTAAGGAATTCCTCTATTATTTGCTGCAGTTTACTTATTGTTTACACTCTGCAGGCAGATACATTTAAACACTATGATCCGTATTGGTGGAGTTGTTACTCGGCGTTCTGGTGTCTTTCCCCAGTTGCAGCAAGTCAAATATGATTGTAATAAATGTGGAACAATTTTGGGGCCATTTTTTCAGAATTCATATTCAGAGGTGAAGGTTGGTTCTTGTCCAGAGTGCCAGTCCAAAGGACCATTCACTGTTAACATTGAACAGGTAAACAGCTCTCCTCTCATTCTTTAACTATTTTCAACTTAAAAGTGTGCTAATTATGGAATCCGCTTCTCTCTTGCAGACAATATACAGAAACTACCAGAAACTCACTCTCCAAGAAAGCCCCGGAATTGTTCCTGCTGGTCGACTTCCAAGATACAAGGAAGTGATTCTGTTGAATGATCTCATTGATTGTGCCAGACCTGGAGAAGAGATTGTAATCACTTTTGACCTTATTCTTCCATGATAATTGTGCTTAGCACTCATGATACTCAGATCAATTTAATTTTTCATTTTTGAAATGCAGGAGGTTACTGGCATATATACCAACAATTTCGATCTGTCCCTGAACACAAAGAATGGATTTCCTGTCTTTGCCACTGTCATTGAAGCAAATTTTGTCACCAAGAAACATGACCTCTTTTCAGCATACAAGCTTACCCAAGAGGACAAAGAAGAAATTGAAAAGTTGGCCAAAGACCCAAGAATTGGAGAACGAGTGCGTCCAGATCTTTAAGTGGCTGCCTTTTAAATTAACACGTTTCCTTTCACTTTTTTTCTGATTTTTTTTCTGAATATGTTAGATCGTCAAATCCATAGCCCCATCAATCTATGGTCATGAGGATATAAAGACTGCAATAGCTCTTGCTATGTTTGGTGGCCAAGAAAAAAATGTTGAAGGAAAACATCGTCTACGTGGGGATATTAATGTACTCCTCATGGGTGATCCAGGCACAGCCAAGTCCCAGTTCCTCAAGTAAGGACTTTCTCCCAATTAATATGATTTGTTTGTGAAGCTTGGCTAACATGGTCAAACAAATAATCAGGTATGTTGAAAAGACCGGACAAAGGGCTGTCTACACTACTGGAAAAGGAGCCTCTGCAGTAGGTCTCACTGCAGCTGTCCACAAGGATCCTGTAACACGGGAATGGACTCTCGAAGGAGGGGCTCTTGTTTTGGCTGATAGAGGAATATGTCTTATTGATGAATTTGATAAAATGAATGACCAGGACAGGTGAGAAAGAGCATTGAAGATGCATATCTGCTTCATTTCTAAATTATTCTGCTAATTTATGATTCTTTATTTTTCAGGGTAAGTATTCATGAAGCCATGGAGCAGCAGAGTATTAGCATATCAAAGGCTGGAATAGTTACATCTCTTCAGGCCCGTTGTTCTGTTATTGCTGCTGCCAATCCAATTGGAGGAAGGTATACTGAAGTCAAATTTATTCGTAAAGTTTGAAATGATGTTAGTCAGCAACCAACACCTTATGGTGTTCTTCATTTTTCTCTAGAAACTACTGATAGTCTAATGGAGCATTTGCTTTTCCAGTATCTGTTCTTAGCTTATATAGTAAGAGTATGTTTTTAGAGTTACTAACTGATGGCCGCCAAATTTAAGCATGAATTAGGTTTCATATAGACTAAAATCATGCAAGGATGGAGATGAACTAGGTTTCATTTTGACCCCTTCAAATAATGTGAAGGATTGCATAAATTATATTTCATTTAGACCATTTTATTCTCATTTGTACATGCTTTCTTTTTTGTCGACTCATAATTCTTAGTTCCATTTGGATCTTGGAGTATAGCGAGATGAACTATTGATAGAGCTCTCTTTTAATAAGAGTTAAGTTATAGGACCACAATTCAAATGTAGTTTTGTGTAAGTGGTAAGTATGCATAAGATCAAAAATCACAATTGAGTTTTAACCAATAAATAAAGTTGACGGGGGTGCTGCTTCATGTTTCTAATGGTAATTGGAGCCTTATGTTGATTACCCAAGTTTTGCAATGTTTTATCTGTTCTAGATATCATATTTTGTATTTATTCGGCAATTGTTCTCTTGCAGATATGATTCGTCAAAGACATTTTCACAGAATGTGGAATTAACTGATCCCATTGTTTCCCGTTTTGATATTCTCTGTGTCGTAAAGGTAATCTTTCCTAACTTCCATTTTATAACTTGGTCTTCAATTAAAATCATTCTGAGTGGTTCTTTACCTTAAAAATATATTACATATGCAGGATGTTGTCGACCCAGTAACAGATGAAATGCTGGCACAGTTTGTGGTTGACAGTCACTGCAAATCACAGGCTAAAGGAGCGAATCTTGATGATAGGTCCACAGCCAATTCGCAAGATGGTGTCCAAGCTTCCGCAAGACAAGATGATGCTGAGGTCCTAAAACAAGCTCTGATTGCTTCCCTTCTTAATCCAAATAGAGATTTACACATTTATTCCTTTGTTCTTGTTTGGATTAATGCTATTTCCTCTGCAGATAATACCTCAAGTGTTACTGAAGAAATACTTAACGTATGCAAAACTGAATGTATTTCCAAGGTTACATGATGCGGATTTAGACAAGCTTACGCAAGTTTATGCTGAGTTACGAAGAGAATCATCGGTGAGAATCAGCTTTAGACAAAGTTTACCTCCATAAAGTAAAACTTCAATGATAATCATGAGCATGGATAAACTTGTTTTTTTGTAGCATGGGCAAGGAGTTCCTATTGCTGTGAGACACATAGAATCAATGATTAGGATGTCTGAAGCCCATGCGAGAATGCACCTCAGACAACATGTCACTCAAGAGGACGTGGACAAGGCTATCCATGTTTTACTGGAATCCTTCATCTCAACCCAAAAGTTTGGTGTGCAGAAAGCATTGCAAAAGGTACTGCTTCTTGATCGAGGAATTTACCTCTTAACATGCTTCTTCAAATTTCCCCAAATTTTATCAATATTGCCTCCACAGTACTTGTAATTGATGACTACATTCAAGGAAATGGAGAAACATATAACACTATACCTTTATGCCTCTTCTCTTATGTCTCCTCATAATCTATTTAGGAAAGATCAAATGTCTGCATTTAGGTGCATAATGTTATTGTATGTACGACTAATTTTGGTCCATGTTACCTGAATTCTTTTCCATCATACTTTATTCTTCATAAAAGCCAAAGCTATGTCGTTTTTCCATATCAAAAGTTGGAAGTAAAAATGACGTATAAATTTGTTGCAGAGCTTCAAAAGATACATGACATTCAAAAAGGACTTCAATCGCATTGTTCTACACCTTCTCCAAGAACTTGTGAGAAATGCCCTGCACTTTGAGGAAATCGTGTCCGGTTCTACTGCTAATTTTTCTCACATTGATGTGAAAGTGGAAGAGCTGCAAAGCAAGGTAGCTTAGATTCTGCATTTTATGAGTTTTTACCATTCTTGATAAAAAGTGTCAATGGACTGCAATTTATGATCATTTTGTTTTCTTTGCAGGCACTTGATTATGGAATCAGTGACCTGAAACCTTTCTTCAACAGTGCCGAATTTTCTAGTGCCAGGTTCGAGTTGGATGAAGGTAGAGGTATAATAAGGCATCGCCTTGCTCACTAGCATTCTGATAAATTATCATAATATGAGCGAGGATAAATTGAGGAGCAGGTTTGTATCAGATTATCTGAAAAATTTGCCAGCTATGGGATCATGTTATTTATTTACATAGCAATAGATTACCAAGGATTGTACTCTGCTTTGCGGCATGGAACTCAATTAAATTTATATATTGACCTGTTAAACAATTTTGTAAGTTTTTGTATTAATATATTGACCTGTTAAACGATTTTGTAAGTTTTTGTCTATGCGGTTGCCCTTTAAGGTCTCACTCTAGCTTAAGTTCTTCAGTGTTTTTGAACTGCCAGCGCGCGCTAATGAGTCAGGCTATAGATACCATGTTTTGAAATCTAGTATATGGATCCGAAATATTTTTGCTCATGTGCACATAATTCTCAGTGTTAGAGTGATCTACTTAATTCTTTTTTTATTCGATTTGATATAAGATTAGTTCAAACTATAAGTAAAATAAATTGATATATTTGTATCTCTTGTTAGACGGGTGCAATTTGAAACTAAGATTCAAAAGAACAGAAATAATTTTAAAACATGACAAGTGGCCATTAGTTCAGTTGTGTAGTTAAATGCCAAAAACTAGTAAACTACCATCTAGTATCTCTAATTGGCAAAAAAAAATAGTGCTGTTTTACACTTACAACCGGTATTTGCTGGCTAATTAACTGGGGCTATAAGTTTTCAAAAAGTAAATTGCACTTTAAGCATAATAGTTCATGTTCAAATTATGATTCTCAACCAATCTTTGTAATAATATTTAGCATTTAGGTCCAGCAAAATTCCCACCACAAATATAAAAATAATTTTCAAAATTAAAAATTGTATACAAATTAACCTTTGTAAAAATACTTTACGCCATTATAGTCCAACAAAGTTTCCGCCTCTGATTGTAAAAAATATATTATTCAGAATGGAATTTAAAACTTGATCATATTTAATGATAGTTGTTGTATCATGACTATAAAACCACCAGCTATTTTCTTACATGTCTGATTAGAACATGAGTGCAACTGTCAAATATACTTGAGATCGATGAATTTTCGTTTCAAGATGAAGAACATATGAAAATCCAAGTTCTGACCAAAATTTTAGTAGGAATTAATTATGTTGATAAATTTACTCATCTTAACTTATACAGGGAGATATTCAAGTCATGCACAAGCGTTTTCGTAATGAAGTTTATAGTCTGATTTCTAAATCCATTATTGTGTTTAATCATGGTTAATACTACTTTTTTTCTTTTTAGGTAAGTACAGTTGAGTGATTTATGTTAATGGAAAAAGAATCTTCTAAGTTCATGTTATTTTTCATAAAATCTTCTAAGTTCATGTTATGGAAAAACAGGGCTCGAAGTTCGGTATGTACTGAATGTATCTGGCTGGACATTCGGCATAAAAAACATTATGATCAGATTCCGACGCGGGCTAACTGATCCGCAACTCGATTCATCTCCCGGTGGGCAAAAGACAATCACACCTCTTCGAGTCTAGGCAAGCTCGTCCATACGTCGTGCCATAAAGTTCTCAGTAGTATAAATTTATTGATATATAGATATGTAATAAAGATAATGCCCTGTCTCATAGCCCAAAGTTCAGTTTTGTTATTGGTTGCAAGTCCAATCGGTGTCAAAAAAGCACCTAGAACTATGCCCTCGTTATTTCGAAGCAAGACACCAATTCCCGAGGGACTAGGATTACCGAGAGATGAGCCGGTGTTAAGTTTAATAAAATATTCTTAATTTGAAGAAATATAGGGAATGTTTTATGCTCATAAAACAATTAGACTTTCAATAACAACAAGCAATAGAAGTGATCTTTAGTACCAATTTTCATTTGTGGGTGGAGCGTGGAGAGGTTATATGATATATCAAAATCTCGGGGCATATATATCTATATTACCTGAGGATTGAGTTTTGGATAACAACGAAAATGCTCAAATCAAATTTATCTTTGGCTAGGAAAATATTTTTGTCATCATATTGTTTATCAACATTAGACAATATTGTTCAACTTGCTATTAAACTAATGAAAAATAATAAAAGATTTCGAGAACATTTAGTAGACAATTTACATTTGAATAGAGGTGATATAAGGAAAAGTAGAGAACAAGGTGAGTAGATGAAAAACTGGAAACGCATAGAACAAAGTGAATTAATCAAAATGATATTAGGCGAAGAAATTATAAGTTGTTGACGAAAGTGCAATTGTATATATGTAGCAAAAGTTATGGAAGAATTATATAAACAACCCATAAACTATGAATAAATTACACAGTCCATCTCTCATATTTGGGAAATTACACAAATTATCCCAGTACCTATGCTAAAATAGTGATATGCAACGTACCAGTTGATTTTTCTCAGTTCTTTTTATAAGTTTAGCATATGTGATATTATTGCACCAACTTAAAGAGGATTCTTAAGATTTACACAATCTCTATCTTCAAATATTGGTCATGAGTCAAGACTTGCAGGTGAATAGTAGATTAGAAATTTGATATCCTTATCCCGTCTTATACTGTAATATCTGTAATTTTCCACGTGTATAATGTAATATATATATATATATATATAATAACACAAACATTGCATACTATAATATTCCCTCTTCTTATATTTTAAACCAACCTATCCTACAGTTGAAATCGAAATACACGAACTGAAAAAACTGCATCTGGATCGGTCAAAAAACTTTAAAGAAGGAGCATAATGTATTATTACTAGTATGAAAGACTAGTAGCTGGTACTTGTCATGATAAATATGTCTGAATGCATTTGAAAAAAAGTTAATTTAGAAACTAAATACATATACTTAATTTAAGAGCACATTTGGTGGGGGCAGATATATACATGGGAAAAGTAGAATATGAAGGTCTGAGTTGGCAGCGCACGTGAGTAAAAAATATGGTCGGAGACTGGTCACTGATTGCAATTGTACAACTACACACACACATGACAGTAGTTGTAGTTGGATTTATTCAGACCCATTAATTCCAGAACCAGCGGGAACGCAACGTTTGACTAAGACTACTATCTTGTTTTCTTCTTACGTATCATAATTTTGACCACAAAGCCATATTACGTACATACTCCCAACTGCTATGATTTGAATCAAAATTGAAAATTGAATCCATCCATCAAATCTCACTACTATACTAATCATACAAATTGATATATTTTATGTAACTATGCATTTAAAATTCAAATTTTCAACATCTTTATCCATCTCATGTGCAAGTTACATCGATATGCATGCACATATTTAAATATATACATTGAAGATATAGAGCCAATAAGAACTGAATTCAACAACCTGCCATAGAACATCCATCTGCTATGTAATGTGGCAGAATTAACAGAAACTTGTTAAAATCATATCGAGAAGTTTATTATAGTTAGGGAAACATGCTTTAATTAATCAACTAATTTACGCGCGCGAAAGTCGATATAATTCACATAAACTTTCAAAGCTATCTCAATTCGTTAAGAATCACAAATCTAAGTATTTATAAGATGGAACAGTGAACTAAACTAATCACATAAAATACAAAAGTACTAAACTTTGGTTCTTCTTAATCTTATCAATTTTCTACTTCTTCCTGATAATCGACATCCTCCATTGCTCTTCTTCTCCGGTATTACGTCGAGCTTAGGCTTCCACCGCCGCAACGCAACCATCTGGTCGTAATCTTTACGCAACTTCGGTGTCGTGATCACCCTCGTAGCCGCCACCACCTGATCATCTTCTTTACCCTTAGCAATAATATTCCCAAATGACTCTTCCGATATCTTTATTCGCAAACTCCCCGTCGTAGTCTTTTCAACTTCAAACAACGGTAGCTGAATCCCCGTGGTCCCCAGAGCTGATCGGCATTTGATGAAGGACGCAAATGAGAGAACATTCTGAAAGAAATTCGATGGTAATAGGAAATAGTTGTGTCCGGGCTTGAGGCGGTCTTTTTCCGACAGCGCCGGGGTGATCTGGCCGATGTAGAAGCTGTCGGAACGACATACCATGTGTTTTGGATATTCCTCCATCAACTCCGAGGCTTTGATTGGTCGCTTGTAGATTCTCACGTTGCCGTCGCATTTTATTAGGCGGATAATTTTTTTCTTGCTGCTGCTGCTTCGGAGGGTTTGCTTTGAATGATGAAAATTGTCGTAGGCCAGTTCCGATAATGGGAGTTTTAGGCAGGAGATTGGTTTGCCCACCACGCCAAAGTATCGTAGCAACATCAAGATCTTGCAGCTCTTCTCCATGTTAGATGAATGAATGAGTTATAATAGGTGATTTGGGTATAGTTATGTTTGATGCTCTAGCTACTTCATCTTATATGGATTGGATGTATTTGAAATAAAAATGAACCCATTCAACGTTGGTTGTAACTGCATATATATATTATTAAAAGTGTTGGTGAGAAGTCGTATATGTTCTAGTATCATGATTTTTTAATGTGTTTAATAAATTAATAGAGGAGAAAATTGAACCGATTAAAGTATTGAGTGGTCAATGCATGATGAGATTAGTATATAATAGATGTGGTTTAGGCAGAGGCGTGAGACCCGTGTTGAAAAGTATTTTCTCAGTCAAATCAATAATAACACACAAATTTAGTTGAGTAGTACTAGTACCATACAGTTCTGTACAAGTTCAAAATTAGACGCTAGCTATTATAGCTAGCTTTATCTTTGACCACAGTCCATATGGCCCCCCCCATCTAATTAGAAAATCCGCAAATCACCTTATCTTCCCATTTGTTAGAACTATACACTAAAATAGACTAAATGTAGCTTTGAATGCGTACTATGTTGTTGAACAAAAGCGATAAAAAGATGCAACTTTTGGCAAGAAGAAAAAGGCGACCCACCTTGTCATTATTCTAAATCGGTGAATCACATGATATGGAGTGTGGTGTACCTATATGTATCCAAAAGTACCCATTGATTAAGATCCAACAAGCTAGAACCACCCCATGTTAATCAAAACAAAGAGTGTTGATGAGACAATCAACTGCCTTAAACTTAACAAATATGATAAGTGATCATTGGAATTTGTACAACAAACTATTGCGGTGGATAGGAACAACATATATATGGTGCTAAGAACAATCAGCTTAACAACCACTATACATTCTCATGGAGAAAATCAATCAGAAGAATGAGCAACTCTCTAAAGAGGCATCTGATTCCATCAAAAGTGGGTATCTGTTATCATAATCCAATTCAAGTTTTCAAGTTGCCAACGCAATATCATTTAAATATTGTCACGTCACATTAATTTTATAAGTTTCTGGCATTCTTGTCATGTGATGGGTTATTATTTTATTTTTCACGCACCTCACCACGCATCTAATTTGATAAGGTGTAAAATTTTCAGTTTTGTTCGCACTTTGAGATCAACGTACACTTAAAATTAGAGAAAGTTGCTGATTTAAAATAAATGATTTCAAGTTCTAACGTTTCTTCGGGGCTAAATGCCTAATGAAGGTTCTGTAAATAATTTTTAAAACCACCCATTATAGTACTGTTACTGCGTACTCCTAATGATAAAGATAGATAATATACACAGAGCAAGATTCTTCAATACAGAGCAATTTATTGATGTTTACTAGGGGTGGGCAAATGATTTGGGTACCCATACCCAAACCCGTCCCAATCGGGTATTTCCCATTCGGGACGGGAAATATGGGTATGGGTACCCAAATGTCGGGTACCCGCCTCGAAAGAGTCGGGTTCGGGGTCGGGTTCGGGTATTGCTAACCAAATTCCCGAACTCAATCGGGTACCCACCTATATATATATATATATATATATATATATATATATATATATATATATATATATATATATATATAGTTATACTATTAGTCTTTGTGCTTAACAATTAAAGAAGAAAAAATTATACTTATATTAGAGTAGTTGGGGTTAAAATAAAGAAAAAAAGACTAACAACTAAGAGTCCAAAAAGGGATATTCACTAAGCTACGAATATCACACACAAAATAGATAAGTCATCTTTCTAATTTGTAATTATTCAAGAAATTTTCACCATAGTACCAAAAAACGTAAGATCGCATTGTGTGGAAGATTAAAAATTGAAAAACATCAACTTTTTTCACCACAAAAGCTAAAAACAATGAGATATTTGGGTACCCGCTACCCGCCTTCGGGTACCCGCATATTTCGGGATCGGGATCGGGAAATGAATTTTTACTACTCAACATGTCGGGTACCCGCTGCGGGTACCCATTCGGGACGGGTACCCGCCAATGCCCACCCCTAATGTTTACTACTATACTCCTCTTCATATTAGTTATTCATTCATTTTTCCTTTAATACATCTTATTGATTGATAGAATATTTGGAAACATAATTAAAGCATTTATCTTTCTAAATTATAAATAGAACAATTATCTTTCTTTGTTTAACAATAGATAATAACTCATGTAAATAAGTTACATAGTTAAAATATATTTAAGTACATTCATATCCATTCGTGTTTTAAAATTTTGTATATTACAATTTAAGAACAAGACAAAGTTTAATATTATAATTTTAATATGTCTACTAGTTTATTCATTAATTATACAAAAAGAGTGAAAGTATTTTTAAGTTCATGTTTATGTAAAAAGTCTTACACCCGAAAGAAAATATTCTTAACAACAATACTTATGACAATTTAGTTAGAAACAAGACCAGAAACAACTTTTATTCATCAAAGCCATAATTTTGCATATCAAAATTAAATAAATAAATAAATAAATTAGACCTCACCTGTTTTCTTTGCAAAAAAAAGTTGCTGAAAAAAACTTCTTAAATAATTTGGTCATAATAGCAGCAAAGGCAAAAGTTTGGAGTAATATATAAAAAATTAGAGTAATTAAGTGCATTAGTATTAGGTAATTTATTAACTTTGTTAAACAAAGCAAGATGATATTTTCACTTTATAATCTGAAAAGATAAATATTTTTTTATTATATTTCCAAAGATTGTGCTAATCATTGACATGTTTAAAAGGAAATGAATGAATGACTAATATAAAGGGGTATAATAGTAAACATTATAAGATTGCTCCGTAAAGAGGGATTTTCTTCTGTATATATCATCTCCCAATGATAAAGGAGATTTAAATTTCATATGTTATCTAACTCAAACTATGCTAACTTGATTGCAAATTAAAACTTGCTAATTAAGCTACTTCAAGTCCGATAGTGACGGGCCCAAGTTGCTATGTGTTGGTTCCTGATGGGGTTTTGGTGTTGGGTTGGTTGAGCGTTTGTAACGATGCCCTCGTGTGGAGACGGGCTTTATCCTCAAGGCGATTGGGTTGTCGGAAGGAATCGACATGCCCTTTTGTTGGAAAGTACGCGTTGACGAAATCCAGACCGTGGAGATTATGGTGGATTTTCATCAATGGTGTAGAGTTCTCCACAAGAGGAATCCTTAGTCTAGTTAGTCCATTGCCAATTGATTGAGAAACGAGTGTACTTATCCTCCAAATATATCAAGTGACCAAAATTGCAGCTGCGATCTGTGTGATTTCCCGTTGCCTTCAATTGATAGCATAATGAGTGAGGTTTCAAGTGGTTGTCCATGGTAGTGGCAGAGTAAGGACGCACGAAAGACGAGTCATATTCTCAACCGCAAGTGCAATTCTACTATAGTGTTTGATGCAAAATGGGCCATAATACGGATGACCTAACTTGTGCAAAAGGCCGCGGGTTTAGAGCGACAATTAATGGAAGTCCTTACCCCCCCCCCCCCCCCCCCCACCTCTTTATATGATGACCCTTGCCTATGTTTGTTAGAGCCTGCCTTCATTTCCTGTTTGGTTGCATAGAGGTTATGGACCGAAAGTACAATTGCAAGTGTATGAATCAAGTAATATTGAGATTTTGTTAAGCCTAAGAGTACCCCACAAATAAATATTTAACAATAAATACTGAGCTAAGCTCTCTATTTCTAAGTTGGAAAGTAAACTTTTTTGTATACTTGAATTAAAATAAATAAAGAAAATAAACATTTATATGTATCTATCTACCATGCGGTGCCATCTTAGCTAACATCAATGTTAGCATCCACCCCTCTCACATTGATGTGGATCTTTCAACTGAATTTCTTAGTGTTAAAAGATTTCAATTAACGCACGTCACCGAATGGGTGGGCCTAAATAACTGGGCCGATTCAATCAAACCGAACCATTCACTTACAAAAACACTCAAAATGGGCTAAACCATTGAAAAAAACAGAACAGTCATCATCGTCTGAAGAATGGGCCGGCGATGGGGTACGGTGGCGGCGGTGGCCGTGGTGGCCGGACTAGTGGCAGTTTCAAAGAATCAGCAAATGGGCGACAGTCTGATGCGGTGGCTGAGACAAACATCTGCTCGATTAGGTTATTGGGCTATCCCTGCTTACGTGGCGGTCCACACCATAACCCTAGCTCTGTGCCTGCCGTACGCCATCTTCTTCGAGGCCGGAGCTTCTGTGCTCTTCGGGTTCTTGCCGGCGCTCTGCTGCGTCTTCTCCGCCAAGATCCTCGCCGCTTCTCTCTCCTTCTGGATCGGCAGGTGGGCCCCACACTCTCTGTGCTTTAATTCATTCTTGACATTATCTTAAGTTATAATATTGACATACTAGTTTGACATGATTATTATCGTCGCCAGTTTGTTTATATATGTGTTAGTGAAAGATAATGATTGGCATTTTTAGGTAATTGGCAGATTGGTTTGATTTGATTTGATTCGGGACTTGTAGTCGTACTTACGTTATAGAGAGCGTCGTGAAGGTTGCGAGGACGACACTACGTGAATATGAGGTTGAAGACTTTTGTGAACCAATGTAGAAAGAGTTGATGTATGATTGAACAAAAAACCAAAATGTGACATAACTGAATCATATGATCTAGTGGGAAGCATTTAAATAACTTTTTGAAAGCATGACCTTCTGTAGTGGATCCTATCGAATCCAAAATCAACATTGCGGCCGCTGGGGCCTAATCAGTTTTCCTTTGTAAACGTGACAGCCCCTTAGGCACTTTTTTTCTGAATAACCCTCTGGTTTGTCATACATTTTTGCGGATGAAATTGAAGGAAAAAAACCCGGTCTTTTTCCTACCTCTATTCAGTACCATCTTCTCCACATATCTTCACACATTTACTTGCTCTATCAGCACAAGTCTTTCTACTCAAGTTTAGTTGTGAATCCATGTTCTGTTTTGGTTTCTATTACTTGATCAAGGATCTAGGAGAGAAGTTAGTAACATATGTGAATTTTGTAGTTTATAGAAGCTTGCCTCATCTATTTTTCCAGCCAAATAATGAATTTAAGCGCAATTGAAGAGCACTGTAGCTGTTAAGAGTACTTATATCATCATTCTTGGCTAAATTTGTTATTCTGGTCTTCTTCATACGAAGCAGAAGGATTTAAATCTACAAAGTCTCACCTAAGATAATATTCTTTTCCATTTTTAAGTTTTTCATTTGATATCCAAGTTTACATTTCTGAATGGGCTAAGAATGTTAGGTCACAGAAGTCCCTTCAAGGTAATAGCTTGCATACATTGACCACTTAGAATTGTTTGTTTATCGACACATTTCTTGTTTTTCAGCATCAGAAGTGCTATGTTTTCAGGTGTATGTAGATTTCCTCTACAGCTACTAGTTCTTCTTCCAATTTCATAAGTTCTCTTTTTTTTTTTTTTTTTGAATAGCAAATAATATTGCTTTTTTGCTGCCTTAATTTCTTGATTATTTTTGTCCTTTGGATGAACTTCGTTCTTCATGTAGTGGGGGTTCTCTTTCTTCTTAAGAAATAATTACTTGAGTTGGCAAGAATGATTACGAAAAAATGTTTTCCTGCCATTGATAATACCTTCTTGTTTCCTATGCAAAACTCGACTTTTGGGCCCCCTATCCACTTGGCAGTCTATCTGAATTTTTTCCTCTTGTTTCCTGACAGAGTTGTCTTCAGAAGTTATGGATCTGCGGCTCAATGGGTGCAGAAAAATAAGTACTTTCACCAGCTCTCGAGGGGAGTTGAGCGTGATGGATGGAAATTTGTTCTTCTTGCGCGCTTCTCACCTATACCGTCCTATGTTATAAATTATGCATTGGCTGCTACGGAGGTTAGGTTCCTAGTGGATTTTTTGTTTCCAACAGTAATTGGCTGCCTACCTATGATCTTGCAGAACACTTCAATTGGCAGCCTCGCCAGCGTTGCTGTTAATTCTTCGTCCGAGTCTCAGAAATCTCAAATTTGGTCATACATCTTTCCTCTTCTTGGGATCTTATCGAGCGTTGTTATTTCTTTAAGAATCAAAAAGTACTCCACTGATATCTCCATTTCTGATAATTCTGCAACTAGAGTAAAACATGACGGTAGTCAGGCTGTGAAATCAACTCAAAGGTTGTCCAATGGAAAAAGAAGCAAGGGTGGGAAGAAAAATTAACTACATTGCTGAACCTTTTGCTTTATTGTTGATGTAGCAAACTTTGATCAATATGGCTTCGCCGGGTTCCTCAGTGTCGTGATTTATGGCTTTTTTTCCCCTTATGTATTCGGCATTCAGTATACTAATATCATAGAAACTAGATCACTTAGTTTGGTCGTTGTAGGCTTGTAGCCACCGCCATATTACCATGTTGGGGTTCAATTCTTTTGCTCCTCACTCTTCCTCCTTCCACAGTTCTGAGCAAAATGCTTCTCTATTTCAAAATTGAACATGAAATTTTCTAGACTTGGAAGACATTCAAAATGTGCACCTCATGTGGAAGAGAAATGGTCAAGGTGAAAACTTGGGGCGCGTTTGAAACTCTGGTTGGGATTAGGCTTGTTTTAGAACTTGTCCTGGATTACATAAACCTAACAGAAATGAATTAACTTCCCCTTGACACTAATGGCCATTAAGAAAGTGACGAAATTGATAAAATGGCATTAATTACCCATGCTGACTTAAAAATCAGTACATTTCAAATAAAATTAGCAAGATAGAATTACCCTATGTAATTGGTTTGACCATATTAATGGGTTAAGGTACAGGTTAAAAAGTTTTTTGAATTATTAAATGAATTTTCTACCTAATCATGCAACTGCTTCACCTATCAAGTTTGCATGAGTGGTCAAACAAGTCGCTTGAGAATGGTGTGACTGGGGCGATAGGCGTTGTTGCACGACTTTGGTTGTGTACTAGCAATTGTGCGATCACGCAATTCAGAAGAAACAACGCCTTTAATCATAATCGACTAAATTGTATCATTATACTACGAAAGAATTTAGGGGTGGCAATTTGGATCTGGGTCAATGGATCTACCCAATCCAACTTAGATCCATTGGGTTGAATCTGCCATGGAACCATGGCAGATTCAATCAAGTTGTGAATCAGAGGTTTTGAGGCAGATGCAGATCTGCTTAAGAGCCATGATAAATCAGGCAAAATTTGAATTAAGAAAAACATTTCTTCTTAGGATCCATGGACTGTATCACTCCAACCCAAATTAAGTTGAATCTGTTGTAGATCTAAGGAGTCAAATCCACTTTCAACTTGAATTAATCAAAACCAGAATCATTTTAGTTGGATCCAAACTCAACTTCAATGAGCCATTTGCCACCCCTACGAAAGATCAATCTCTCTTTGATCTCGATACTAATCCAACCAACGGTGTGAGGCTTGGGTCACAGGTGGTGATTTTGACCTCTAAATTGGTAGAGGGCAATTGGGGGGTTATAAGGGTAGGAATAGAGGGGAGAGACACTATTGTTTATTTCCTTTTACTTTCTATTTTTCAACCGAAGTTTAAATCTTATAAACTAAGAGCATATAATTTTTAAAAACAAGAAATTAAATTTACAAATTAATTTTTATCTTAAATATATTAATATGTGAAATAACAAATAATATGCGAGATTAAGAATCAACAAAATCTTAATTCATATCAAGTTACACAATGATATTTTATTCATTTGATAATAATTTCGAGCTATTAAATACTAGTGTATATATTGTAAGACATTGCATATACATTGAGAAGCTAATAAATACATACATATTGTCCACCTTATCAAAGGTAATTTGGTCAGGATTTTAATTTAAAGTCTAAAAGATCGGGAGAAATTAGAAGATTGGAGAATGATTAAACTAGAGTCCTAAACAAACTCCACGGTAAGCTCCAAACTAACTATATGCACTTTCGAGTCCTTTGTTTGCGTACTAGCAATTGTGCTATACCTTGCCCAAACATTTTCGGCCCCTTTTCTTTAGTAGTTTATGATTTTAATTAAGAAGAATACAAATAACTCAAATGAATTTATATTCATAATAAATAGTTCCTTTAAGAGATCAAATAATTTATACGATATTAATATGAAGAGTTATATGTAAACCAGTCTATTCACTTATTTTATTGTGGTGTTGGTACTTGATATTTATTTAAAAAAATTAACACTCTAAATGTCATTGTTTAATTTGTTTATTGTCTTATATGAGACTTCTTAGTTCTTAGTAAATATCTTCCATCATTACTTTTTACAAATTATTAGTTGATCCGATCATTAATTTTTTAATAAGCTATTTCTGCTAATTTATTTGATGTTAAACAATTTATATAGATTCTTTAATATCTTATTTGATAATTAAATGTTAAGAAAATAAGCCTAAAGTTACTCATTCTGAATTTGTTTATAGTTCTTTAACAATCTAGATCTCTCCAACCCAAACTTATGAATACGCCCCAAGTTAACTATAGATAGCATTCTTCAGCCTGGGCAATTATGGCCATGCGAACATCAATAGTAGCACCATCGACCACCACCGTCGTCGTCGCAATCATCATGACGGCCACCTTTATATATGGTATCAACCGCGTTCGAGGCGACGAATCTGATCAAGTACTTGATGAAGAGAGGGTGAAGTGGTGGCTTTCTTGCTTGACCGGACCACATCCTTGGCTTTCTGATTTATCTCATTTATCGATACGCGAGGAATTGGAAGCCAATATATGCTGGACCGCAATGCGTAATGGCGCTCCATGGCTTTACGTAATGACTGGAAAGTTATCACCCGAATACTTACAAGCCTTGAAACTGTATCACAACAACAACCAAACTCTTGTAGATCTTTATGTTTGTGGCTTAGATTTCACGCGTTGTTCTAACGCAACAAGGGCACGGTACTGGGAGTGGGTTAATGAATCTCATCAGCGTTGAGACTTTTTTGTCAAATAATGAATAACTATCAGATCTATGTTACATTATTGTCATCCGTTTTCCGCCCTGTCAAGTTTCCAAAAAATAATGAATATTTTCTATTGTTCTTTGGTGTTTGATTTCTTGAAAGGCATGACAGCCGAGTCACATTACATACGTACAATGATCCCTTTCTTATATACAATGTATAAATATGTCGAATTGGGTGCCAACATTGCTGTCTGAGGTTAGAGTGGCAATGAGATCAGGTAGATAAGACTTAAAACTTTAGTTTAATCTATCCATGTATGGTTTCAATGAATGCAAAAGAGAACTTAATTAACTAGTTCAATCTATTCAATTTCTTGGAAAGTTGAAACCAACAAGCTAGTTTTTTTTTGTGGTTCTTAACTAACGGTCAGTGTTGCATATACGTTCCATCATGGTTCACAATTGACTCAGATCAATTACTTACTATTTCAGTGTTTTTTTACTTTATCCTAGATATTGGTGCCACATACAAAACTTGATGTTGTTTGATGAATATTAACAAGGAAGCTAGAAAAACAAAACCTTGCTATCTGCAGATATTGATATAGTATACTGTGTATTTACTTGGTTATTAATATCAACTTGTCCAGAAATATTGTTGCTGGATCTTTGGTTTATAAAATACCTGTTTATTTGTTTTTTCAAGAGACACTGTCGACATACCTAGCGACTTGCTCATGATATATAATTCTGTGATTTGCACCTTATCATATTGAAGAAAAATGAAGCAGTGTATATGTTCCGTCTCCCTTGTTACAGAACCAGTTTGAGAAGTCTCCTTGTTTCTGATAAACCCAATGACAGTATGTTAACAAGGAAGCTTGGGAGTGCAGAACTTGTACAATGTGGTAATTTTATGGGATTGTAAAGAATTTTCGACATGGAATGCTTTTTCAGGAAACTTTATCTTAAGTGAGCCTATCATACTGTATACTTGTTTTTTTGGTGGCCATAAGTTGGACATGTACATGTTATAGAGGACAACGATGCCTATTTTGGATAGGACAGAGTTGTAAAAGATGATCATTTAAAAAAGACAGGTTTTGCTTCCAAATCCTCAATCTTGAACGCATGATGAACTGAAATGGATCAGGAGTGTTGCTTCTGCTTGTTAGAGTTGTTTGTCTGATGAAGATGCAGAAGATTGGTTCCATTATCTTTGCAGCAACAAAAGATATCTCCGTTTCTTTGGAATTAGTGGCTGCTACGGAGGTTTGGTTTCTAGTCGATTTCTTGTTTCCAGCAGTAATTGGCTGCCTACCAATGATCTTGCAGAACACTTCAATTGACAGCCTCGCCTGCGCTGCTGTTAATTCTTCGTCGAGTCTACTGATATCTCCATTTCTGATAATTCTCAATTCTGCAACTAGAGTAAAACATGATGGTAGCAGGCTGTGAAATCAACTCAAAGGTTGTCCAATGGAAAAAGAAGTAAGGGTGGGAAGAAAAATTAATTACAACATTACTGTAAGAATTTTAGGTGTAAGATTAGAGTTTTGATAAAATCAAGTGTTTGGCAACATATGATTGGCCCTTCTAGTCTTCAAGATAAGTATGAATTTAATTAATTTATATTTATCAAAAGGCACGCACTTTGATTGGTCATAACATGCTATCTTTCTCATGTGTTCTATTTTAATTGGTCAAACACTTGAACTTGAATTGATTGGCTCGAACACCTCACTTTGACACTTGGCATAATTTCATTGGCTATCAAAAGTCTAGTAGAAAATTAACTTTCCAAATTGATTTCTAATTAATAACCCATATCTTTACTTAAATAGGCATAAAATTTACGTGCCTACATATATACACATAAAGTAATAAATTATAAGATTGGAGAATACTTTCAATAGAATTGTTCCTCCAAAAACTTACTTTCTAATACTTGGCTTCAACTATAGATTACCATGCTTCAGCCATGACAACTACGGGCAGGCGTACATCAATGGTAGCACCATCGACCACCACCACCGTCGTCGTCACAATCATCATGACGGCCACCTTTATATATGGTATCAACGGCGTTCGGGTCGGCAAATCTGATCAAGTACTTAATGAGCAGGGGGTCAAGATGTGGCTTTCTTGCTTGAACGCACCACATTGGCTTTCTGATTTATCTCATTTGTCGGAACATGAGCAATTGGAAGCCGAACTATGTTGGACCGCTATGCGTCATGGCGCTCCATCGATTTACGAGATGACTGGAAAATTATCCCCCGAATACTTACAAGCCGTGAAACTGCATCACAACAACAACCGAACTCTCATAGATTTTCATATTTGTGGCCTGGATCTCGCGCGTTGCCCTGAAGCGAGAAGGGCACGGTTTTGGGACTGGTATATTGAAACTAATGGACTGCAGGAGTACGTTTGAAGACTTTTTTTTTCAGTAATGTTCAATAACTATCAGGTTTATGTTACATTGTTGTTATGAACATTTTCTATTTTTCTTCGGTGTGTTTCTTATCATTTTTCTTTATTTATTTTTAATGTTGAGTTAATTCAGGAGATCGTTAACATCTGCCGAGGTACAAAAAAACTCGTTACTTAATTTGATTCTTACTAATGTAATTTTGGTAATTACCATGTGAACCCTCAAGAAGTTTATAAGAAAATACCAAATCAAGGTGCTATAGATTAATCGTGTCTAAATAAGTGACGATCAAGGGTAGCACACAGTTTTTTTTTTCGTTCGAATATGTAACGATTTTACGTCCCCGTGATTTTTTTTTATTTTATTTCGGACGCACACAAATATCATGTTAAACATGATGTTGAGAGGAAAAATACAAAGCACCCACTTGTGTGTAGTTAGTGGTTAATTAAAAAGCTTTCTTTTTGGTCCAGTTATATATGTAATACTCTCGTAGTCTTTAATTCTTATTTTCTCCCTCGCATTAGCATCTGATTGCAAGTGTTGCCAAAATAATGTTTTTTTTTTGTTCTTTCATAAACAAAACAGCTTTACACGTTTATGCATTGTGCTTTTCCACATTCTCCCTTTCCAATTTTCTATGTTGGTTCCTTAACATTATATGAATCAACTGGATAATTATGTTTAAGGTAACACTAGACATTATTGTTGGCAAACTACTTCATCTACCTCACTAATGAGCTAGTTGATGTCAAGGAAATTTCGCTAAATCAAATGCAAGATAAGTACCGAATCACCAGTATTATTGAAATTCCGTTGGCACTATAGCTAGATTAATCCTACTCGTTTCTCTACCATATATAGCACGGATAAGGTCTCTAATTACAATTGGAAAAATAGTTGAAATTTGATTATGACACTAATTAAACTAGAGTCCTAAACAAACTCCACAGCTGATATAAGCTCCAAACTGTATATAAGATTGGAGAATGATTTGAATTGGCTCGTTTTCTGCAAAGAGTTAGTTTCTAACACTTGGCTATAACTCTATATAAATTAGCATTCTTCAGCCATGGCAATAATGCGCAGGTGAACATCATCGACCACCACCACCATCATATCGTCGTCATAACCATCATCATGGCCACCTTTATATTTGGTACTATATATTAACGGCAGCGAATCTGACCAAGTAGTAGATTGAATGAAGACATTGTGAAGTTGTGGTGGTTTTCGTGTCTGACAGTAATGTAGGACCAAACCCCACGAATATTGAATATTTTCGTAAACTAAAAAGGTCTCAACAAAAACCGTCATAACTTTTGATCCAGTGCTCCATTTTGGGCCCATGAAATATCAAATCGAACGTCTTTGAGTTTCCAAAAACCTAGCGTGGGATTCAGGCCCAAAATGATGTTTAGAGCAGTCGAGAAGTATTACAATTTTATCTCGTCTTAATTAGAACTTTTACTTTTATTAGAATTCTATTTCCTTATTTCGTTTTTAGGGTTTCAGAGACTATAAATACTTTGTTTCTTATTATTTTGCAGTATCTTTTGATCAATTATTAATAAAATAGGAACTTTATTCCAATTTCTGGTGGATTCCAGATTATTCCTGGTGGATTCAAGTGTTTTTTTGTCGATTACATGTGCAATCGACACACCAACGTGTAATCGACGGAAAAACACTAGAATCCACCAGGAATAAACTGAAATCCACCAGAAATTGGAATAAAATTCCTATTTTATTCTTAATTGACCAAAATTACTGCAAAATAATAAGAAATAAAGCATTTATAGCCTCCAAAACCCTAAAAACTAAATAAGTAAATAGAGTTATAATAAAAGTAAAAGTCCTAATTAAAATGACATAAAATTGTAATGATTCTCGACTGCTCTAAACATCCGATTTTAGGCATCAATCTCTCATCAGATACTTGGAAACTCAAAGACGTTCGATTTGATATATTATGGGCCCAAAATGGAGCTCTGGATCAAAAGTTATAGCGGTTTTTGTCGAGGCATTTTAGTCTACGAAAATATCCAATACTCAGGGATTCTTGTCCTACATCAGAGAGCACCACCTCGTTTTTCTGATTTATCTCATCTACCGGAAGAGGAGAAATTTCATGTTGTGATATGTTGGGATGCCATGCATGGTGCTCAATGGGGCTACGAGGCGATCCGAAAATTATCGCCCCGACTTCTTAGAAGCCTTCAAAGTGTTTCACAACAACAACCAAACTCTTGTAGATTTTCATGTTTGTGGCTTTGATCTCACGCGTTGCCCTCCTGCAACAAAGGCACGGTATTGGGACTGGGTTAATGAATCTGATCAGGGTTGTGAGTTGTGACTGTTGAAATATTTCTTAAGTATTAATCTAATTTTATTTCGATAATAGTAATTGTAAGATTTATGTTAGAATATTGTTGTTATACGTTCCCCCTAGGGGTGTATTAACCTTAAGGTATAGCCCCAAAGCTTTTTGGGCCCTTTTATATATAGTTTATGAATTATAATTAGAAAGAATAAGAATAATTGAAGTAAATTTGTGATGAATTACATCTATTTAACTATATTGAGTATCGTGCGATGAGTTGTGATACTTTATAAGTATTTTAGATAAATAACTTTTTTTTTGGGATCACAAGGTGTACACAAATTCACATAGTTTAAGGATGAGTTTTATGTAAATCAACATATGCTATTATTTTACTTGATAGTTGACCAACTATTACCAGAAACTAATAATTTTAATGGTTATCTTAGCATTTTTAGTTTATCGTCTTATATGACCACTTTTTCTTTATTTTATTTTTTGAATAATTACTTGCTTATTAAAAAAACTATTAGTTCATATGACATTATTTTTTAATAACCAATTTATACTACTTTATCTCATGTTAAATAATTTATATAGATCTTTAATTCTTATGTATGATTAAATGCCTTGAAAATAATTTTATAATTATTTATTAAATATTTGTTTTTACTTGTGCATTTTTACTTTAGTCTTCTCCGAGTTAAATTCCTCGATATATAAGCCCTGGTCTCCCCAACCCCCATCCAGTTTCAAAACAAAATGATGAGTTTTCTTTTTTCGGGTGTTTGTTTTCTTTGAAAGGCATATATAGCAGCCAAGTCACATTATTGTCGATTTCCTTTCATTTTCAATATTAGGTTTAATATTATATTTGTGTTGCTCTTGATCTTAAGGCTTTTCGGGAGAAAAAATAATAGGTGCTAGTTTAATGAAATGATTTAAACACACACACACACACACACACACATATATATACATATATATATATATATATATATATATATATATATATATATATATATATATATATGAGAAAGGCTCCATTGGGCCTTGCTTTATTGGAACCTATAGCGCAATCCAATCCGGATATTATTCATCCATCCAGTCAGTCATTGTTATGAACATTTTCTATTTTTCTTGGGTGTGTTTGATCTTTCTTATCATTTTTCTTTGTTTTTTAATGTTGAGTTAATTCAGGAGATCATTAACATCTAGCCGAGTAAAAGAATTCGTTATTTGATTCTTACTAAAGTAATTTTGGTAATTACCATGTGAACCCTCAAGAAGTTTATATATTTTAAGAAAATAACAAATCAAGGTGCTATAGATTAATCTTATCTAAAAATACGTGACGATGAAGAGTAGCACACATTTTTTTTAAGAATATGTAACGATTTTACATCCCCGTGCTTTTTTTTTTCGGACGCACACAAGTATCATGTTAAACATGATGTTGAGAGGAAAAATACAAAGCACCCACTTGTGTGTGGTTAGTGGTTAAAAAGCTTTCTTTTGGTCCAATTATATATGCAGTACTCTCGTAATCTTTAATTCTTATTTTGGCCATTGCATTAGCATCTGATTGCAAGTGTTGCAAAATAATATTTTTTTGTTCTTTCATAAACAAAACAACTTTAAAATTTTATATATTGTGTTTTTCCACATTCTCCCTTTTTTATTGGTTCCTTAAAATTATATGAATAAACTGGATAATTTAAAATCCCTAATTAAAACTAAGTTTAAGGTAACACTAGACATTATTGTTGGCAAACTACTTCATCTACCTCACTAATGAGCTAGTTGATGTCAAGTAATTTTCGCTAAATCAAATGCAAGAACTAGTCTAACTGTTTGTGTGAAAAATATATTCCAATAAGAAAACTCATACATAGTGTTACGTGTAATTTTACTTTTAAATAAACAACATCAATTGAAGAAGTCCCGAGACGTGCCATTCAGACACCTGTTTTCTTTTTATGCACCAGAACACTTGTTTTGATTCACAATACAATAATCTCGTATGAAGAAATTCGATACGCTTTCTTTCAACATTTCTTACATACATTGATAAAAAAAAGCATTTCTTACATACACAAGTCTTGATAGCAACTCTTCTTACGTAGTGATATAAAACTATAACAAGCAAGAATTGCTCGTTATAATTTTCTTCTGTTTTCCACATGGCACCCTTGTTTATTTTTCTTTTATTTTTTTTATTTTTGTTATGAATTGAACTTTGTCTTAGAAGCGACAGCTCATTCAAACAATTAAGAGAAATGCCAAGGTTGAACTGACGGAAGAGAATCACTTTCTAATTTTAGAAAGTATTGGAGGATCCCCGAAAATATGGTTCATCATGCATGGAACGGACATAAAATTAAAAATCCAATGTAACTAGCTGTTCAGCATATTGTTGTATGTTAGAGATGAGATAAGAATATTAATTAATAGCAAAGAAGAGGGGTCAATATCATTGTATGATTCCGAAATACTATATGGTAAGCTAACTAACTACTGCTGCAACAGAAAAAACATCATCAATATGCATGATTTATTTGGATCAAATAATTGTGTTATTGTAGGTGTACGCTTTGAGTAAAGATGAATGGTCGAATTCAATTTCGTGAGCTCATTTCTTAGCTGGTGGAGGATGAATTGCGGGTTCCATTTATTGGAGCCAGCTAGCTCAATCGAGTTGCATAAATAATACACCAATTAATGCTAGGAATTCAAGTCATGATTGTGATTGAGATAATAATACTACTGTATTCAATGAAGTAATAACTACATCTACACCCCTTGAATGTTGAGCTAATTATAAACATATCCCTCTAGATATTAACAATCGTATGAACACCACTCAATGTTTTTTTTTTTGTAACAAAACAATAGTCATTTAATTGATGTAGACAAATAGTTTAGTGCACACGACAAAAAACAATAGAATTAGAAGTTTAGCTAGCGCTTCTAAAATATGAAGAAGTTAAAATACGGATCCATTTATAATATTTCATAAACTTACGTATGTGTCCTGTAACTATAAAAAATTAAAAAATTCTATATAAATGTTTCCTTAAGTTTCAAAGGGGTGTTTTTGAAATAATGGAGGAGGTTTATGTAATTAAACCAAATATTAGACAATGTAAGTTTAATTATCTCTTAAATGAATGAGATCAGGCATGGGGGGTGGGGGTTGTTAAAGCTTAAAGGACGAATTATTAATTGGGCTCCTAACGGCGCACATGAACACATGATATTGCTTGATTTTATAGTATTACATGTCAAAATCTGTCAAACAATTAAATCTTCCACATGAACGATTCTCTAAACACTTGAGGAGAACCAGGTCAGCTAGCTGGTCCATTTCAAAATCTCCTACCCAAACACAATTAATTCTTCATATTTTATATGTGCAAGGCAGCTGTTTTTGATTTCACTACTGCCTCTAAATTGGGACGTCGTGGGTTTGACCTGACGCATAATAAATTTAATTAACAAGTTTAGCTTATAAGCAGTTAGCATACAGATTAATCGTAAAAATATTATAACAAGTAGTTAATCCATTGAATACATGAGTCTTATGTTAATGAACCAAGTTGAGACCTTACATTAATTCTACGCATTTTCGACGAGAAAAAAAAAAGGGTCAAGATTAGCTAATGATATTCACCTGTGATGTCATGAATGATATATGTATAGAAGAAAAGTGAGATTTAATTATCTTAAACTTTTTATTTGTCATGTCTTCTAGTTGTGTATTATGATGTAGTGCAGAGATATGGAGATTTTATAATGATCCAAAAGTAGTTCAGAGTTAAAACTAGACTAACTAATTTGATTAGAAAGTCAATATAGTCTGATTTCGACCAACGATGCCACTCTTCAAAAGGAAACGACCACTTTAACATGACACAAACATCTACATCGATCTTTACCCTGACATGATTTCAGACAAACTCCAAGATTTTGGAGGTCAAAATGACAATTTTAAATATTTTGCAAGAATGGAGCTTTTTATTTTATTTTAAGATTTGTTAAGAACAACTTTTTATTAGGATTCTATTTCCTTTTCTAGTTAGTTTATCTGTAAAATCTATAAATAGCTTGCTCTACATTATTATTGCAATTTTTTGATTAAATAATATAGTCTCGAGATTGTCTAAATTTTTATCAATTTTTTCGGTATGTTTTACGAGGTAAGGAGTTCTTAATTTTCAAGTTCTTGTTATTTTGCGAATCGAAAATTTTATGATTTTGTGTATTGATCATCTTTGTCTGTTGTATCCGCTCGTTGAAAAAGTCACCAAAGTGGAAAAAAATTAAAGAAGAAGAGTAGAAGTAAGAACTTTTAGACCAGGTGTCACTAAGAAAATCATGATAATGGAGCAACTAAATCTAATAATAGAGTGGTCAATTGCATTCATAATGGTCTTAGTAGATAGGGGCTCATGTGCGCGTATTATGTGAATAAACCGTGAGCAGACTAGGGCACATGCCATGTGAAACTCTTCAACCATTTATTCATTTATCGAACTTTTGGAATTTTATAAGATGGTCCTCGATTTTCTAGTTAATTCAGAAACCCCCCAACTCACTTTCGGCCTGTTTAGTTTCTTTTTGTTTTGTTGATGGAAATTGGATAGCAATTGGGAAACGGCAATTGGGGGTCAAGTGGTAAATCTTTTTTTAGCACAAGAGGGACGTCAGAAGAAAGTGTCAGGCACCGACATGTGTATACATATTTATATGTATATACGTATTTTTTATATTATTGTCAATTGGAAAAGCAAGCTAGGCCTTATGTTGTTTTTGGGGGTACCAAATCTGCAAATGCACGAAAATTGGCGTTGTTGTGTTGCTCTCAGCGTATAGTAAGACAACACTTGTTAACTTCATTCCCACTTTCCTACGTATAAAGTTACGAAATACATTTAGACGTATGTTTTGTAATTCATGATAGTTTTACTATAACTTTTGTTATATTTACATTATTGTAAGTTGTCTATCTTCTTAAACCCGATTTACTAAAGATATTATACATTTTAAATATTTACAAAATACATTCTTAAAGATAATGACATCATCTTCAAAACACTAATTCTTAGTGATAACTTAACCCACTTACGACAAGTCACCTTGGACTTTGAACAACTATTCCTAACCTCAAACTCCCTTACAAAAAGAGTCTTGTGAATCGTTAAGTGAACTTGACTCCATAGTCACTACATGATATATATCTACAGGTTGAAGTTCCCATAGTATGTGGCATGGTGCATCAAACAACATATTGAAGATCTGCTCGTCCATTAGTTACTCGGTAACTTTGGAGACAATAACATTCTTGTGGTTCATGGATAGCCGGCTCTTTAATCCAATGACCTAATGTAATATTAAATTCTCTTAAATATCTTGATCATGTGTGGGTCATTGTTGAGGCATAATTGTGTCATCGTGACTCACTCGTGAGGTCGTGTGTTATGTTATAACTTATTAATTGAATTCTAACATTTTAATATATCTATATATCGTCAATTAAAAATTAAAATATAACATACAACCATCTAGGTGAATTTTGACCCAGCTTTTATTTATTCTCAGTCATATTTTGGTTATTAAATAGAAACATAAATAGTCAAAGTTCAAGCAAGTATACTTTTTTTTGAATAAAATGCTTTAAGGATAAAATGCTATGTCTATTAGGAAAATATATATGTTGATTTTAATCGTAGGGAGTTAATAGTCAAGAAAAAACTTATTGGCAATTTTTTTTTTACAATTATTCACTAAATACTTATCAAGCAACAAATAAATTTCCTGGAACGATATATTTTTTCTGCAACAATCAAGCAATTTGGTAGTATTCGATATTATACTCAAATTTGACCATGATTTTTTTTTTGCGCACTAATAGTAATCAGAAAGAAATAGAAAAGAAAAGAAGGACATGTAGTGGGTTTAGTTAATTAGTGTTTGACCCTGTTTAACTTCTAATTGTATATAAATTATGTTTTAAGTTTGGGTTTTCTTAAAAAAAAATGCATTAACCCTTGATTTAATTTATCACGTACTTATCCTATAAATTTTGTTCTACGAAAAATGATGCCAAGAGTTGGTTCAATTAATCACGTCACTCCTATAATTGAAATCAAATAAGTTCTTTAATTTACACGTTGCCTCCAAACAATTTGAATTGTAGCATAATGTTTTCTGACTAAAAATATCCCGAATCTTTTTTAGTTTTAGCAGACAGAATGCTTATTTTCTAAAGGTGCTAAAATTTATGTTGTTGAAAGGTGAAATGCCATTATCCCTACATTTAAATTGTGTTTTTTTAACTTTTACTAGCTTCTTCAAAGAAAAAGAAAATGAGATTTTATAAGTTGCGTAGCTTAGCGTGACTGGTCCATGACAGACTCCACCCAATCCAAGGCAGAGCAGACAAATAAAACATGGGATTGGCTACACACGACTGCCGGGCGGACCACTCGGCTCGTCTTTTCATGCCGCTCTAAATAAATATCTCAGCTCTTTCTTCGGCTCACCAATTTAATACCAGAAAGTATTTGTTTTCATAATATATAAATAAAACTTATAAAGTAGATTGAATTATCAAAAACCGAGATGTATAACGTATACATAACCCACTACCATAACGATATTCTCAAGTCACGTTCGACTTACTCTTTCCCAATATGCAACTATAGGAAAGTGTTCTGCACGTGTGTCACGTAATTTTTGAGGTAAAGGATAATTTACTTTTGGAGGTGTATATCTAATACTCTATCAATAATTGCATAATTATATTTAATAACGTATATCATATAACTCCTCCGGTTGTACTAATACGATGGACATTAGACAATCATTTCATGGCTAGGTCTCTCAACGGCATAGGTGATGACATTCAGAGAATTTATTGCTACACCAAACTAATGCATTAAGGGATATCCTTAAGAATTTATGAAAACAATCGAGTTTTTTTCTACTATTGCATAAAAGTAGTTATGTTACTTTTGTTAAAAGTCAAATTTTAAAAGAAAAAAGCAAAGATGTTCTCCTTCTACTGCCAACAAGATACGTTCTAAGGAACAGTTCTTGATGTCATAAATAAAGTGTTTGAACATTTGAGTAATTTGTCAGTGTGTAGTGTGTGTCCACGTGTCGATCTCAGAGCTTCCAACAAATTTTTACAATGCATGTGTTCCTCGGCCTGCATTCTCAAGAATTCGCAATCTAATAATTTTTCTATGTCTAGTGTATCTACTCAAACTCAATCCAGAGCTTTGATACCAATTGGTATGCGACGATACCAAGACATAAAACTATATAGGAAAATCAATGCATATATTTGTTATCCGATTCGCCGAATTGACTATGCATGAGAGCACGTGAAGCCATGCTTTTCACTATTTTTAATGTTACATATATGTGAATTATTTATATTGGAATGCAATATATAATTTTACTTAAACTCTGCTATTCTCAAATAATTTGGATCTCTGTTATTCTCAATTGAGTCTCTGCAATTTCTAAGTAATTGAGACTCCACAATCCAACACTTATTTATAAGTAAGAGATGTGTTGCATTTAGCATTTTGTTGTGTCAAATTATGCAAGCAGTTAACCTTTTAAGTCAAAAATCCCTAAACTTGGATGAGTGTCCTCGGATTGTCTCGTATATTAAGTTGCATTTTATTTGGTAATTAATGAACTTGAGAATTACTCTTCAACAAGAAAAATTAACTTGAGAAACTGTGGCTGGCTGCTGATACCCGATTGAAGTAAAATTCATTTAAGTAGAAGACAATATATAATTGCAAGATGAGGGAGGAAAATCGTTAAATGAAGCTAAGGAAACATGGAGACCCAGGCTCCATCAAGTGTTGCGATAATTGCAGTGCAAAAATTGGCATTACTCTCACTACTGTCCGAGTTGTGTTCATCCCCCTTTGGACATGATAACATTGAGTAAATAATTTTGACATTAACTGGTCAGAAAATTAAAGAATGCATGCCCAAATTCAAAAGAAGTACAAAAATAAAAAAGACAGAAAAGGCTCCATGTCCAAATTTAATATTCCTTGCATTTTGATCTAGCCAAGTAACAAAATTGCATTTTTTGGCCGAAAATTATATCGAGTAAGATACTAAGATGTTGAATGTCGTAGAGAAATGGACTTTCATTATGTAGTTTAAGTGTCGGAATTGAGATAAATTAATTAGTAGTTGATCGTGTGTGGTGCTCATATAATTCATTATGGATATAGTTTTAACATGGCATTGTCGCCTACGTGTATGTAGTTCTATCTTCTATAATAAGAAAATCACTTAATTTACTTCTCAAAAAAATACATTTTTGGCACTTTGTCTCAAATATTCGAAAAATAAACATTTTCAGTATAAATCTAGTAATTGCATCAGACATAATGATCGAAGAGTGTTTACATTACCTTTCTACGGAAAGAGTCAACAATTCAACATAGAAGAGCTAATTTGTGGAGATACAATGATATAAGATTCTAAAAGTAGGCGTAACTCTAACTTACTTAAAAATGTCAAAAAAACGTAACATGTTGGCCTTAAAAAAATGTTTTCTAATCAAAATGCAGTTTTTCCCCTTTAAATTTCAAACACTTTGACCCTCAAAACCATGAATTAAAGTTTTTTTTCTTTTCCACGAAAAATATAAAAATGTTTCCATTTTTGACTCTTTTGAAAAAAACATGCAATATTTTCTACATCTTTTGCAACATTAATTTTTACGAATTTTATGAAACATACAGTAAAAATGAAGCTTTGATCCATGCTCTAATCTACATACAAACAGAAGTCCCAAAATTAATGTAAAAGGTGGCTTAAATTTATCCGAAAACCATAACTTGGCTAACTTTCTCACCAATTTTACGGTGATCTTTTTAATTTATTTTTTAATGCGCAAGACTACATTATCAAAAATAAAACTTATTCATTTGTTCCTTAAGGGCTAGTGTAGGGCATAGCTTCTGTTGCACCGACCTCAAATTTGATACACATAATTTAAAAAATTGCAAAATCCTCCATCTATTACTCAAACCTGGATAAACCAAAAGGCCTATAAAAAGACCTATACCCTCCCCTACTTCTCCTCATCTCTTCACTACCTCATTCTCTGAGGCAACTTCTTCTCATTCATTCGCTAACTGGTGCACATTTTCACCAAAAATGGCCATCTCACCTTCGCACTTATGGACACTCTCACTCATTGTCTTAATGCTGGTCTCAGGGGCAGTGGCTGCTACCCCTAAAAAAGCAGTAGATGTGCCCTTTGGCCGCAACTACGCTCCCACTTGGGCTTTTGACCACATCAAGTACTTCAATGGTGGCTCTGAGATCCAGCTCCTTCTTGACAACTACACTGGTAATAATAAAAAAGATTGCATTTTTATGTCAAAAGAAGCTAAAATATTTCTGGGTTTGGATTGGTTTTAGCTCATTGTTGCTAATATTTGTTCTTTTTAATGTTTGGGTTTATTTAGGAACTGGGTTCCAGTCGAAGGGCTCTTATTTGTTTGGACATTTTAGTATGCACATTAAGATGGTTGCTGGTGATTCTGCTGGAACAGTCACTGCTTTCTATGTAAGTGTTTCGAAAATGAGATGAAGCTTTAGTTGTTTACGTGCAAGATTTGATCTTTGTTGTTAATTTTTATTGCAGTTGTCTTCCCAAAACTCGGAGCATGATGAAATAGATTTTGAGTTCTTGGGGAACAGATCTGGTCAGCCATACATTTTGCAGACAAATGTGTACACTGGTGGAAAAGGTGACAAAGAGCAGAGGATTTATCTTTGGTTTGATCCTACAGCAAATTACCACACGTACTCTATCTTGTGGAATCTCTACCAGATTGTGTAAGTTTGTTTATTGATGCTTTTTTCAGCTATTTTTTTGAATGTTAAAAGTGATATTTAGTACTGTTGCTGATAAAGGTAATTGATATTGATGCGTGTGCAGGTCCTGTACTACTTAGACAGCTGTTTTATTTGTGCCAAATTTGAGTCCTTCGTTTCTTTGAAATTTCCTTCGATAAACAATTAGCTATCAAATGAACTTTTGACATATATGCAACAACTTTTTTGACTTAAGTTGAAATTAAGAGGGACCGACAAAGAATTTATAGTAGGAATTAAATAATATTAATTACGATTTGTTTATAGTTGGTTGCCATCTATATGTTCCTCATTTAACGAGTTACTATTGTTAGCTTTGCAGAGACATGTGCGGCTTTTGACTTTCTAAGCATATTTTTTCTCTAATTGCCGCAGATTCAGGGGATAAAAAACAGTTTTAAACTTAAAAAATTTAGAAAACCAACAAAACTGAATTATTACTCATCTCATAGATAAGCTAATACCGTCGTGGTCTAGTCTGTTGAGTTTAAATATTCTATTAGACTGTCACGCTAATTAACCTCTTTAATGAGTATCTTTCGTTTATATTAACTTAAACTTTTAGACGAGCCAACAATTCAATATTAAAGTCTGATTGAGAAACAAACATATGTCATACCTCACATCCACCACTTATAAAAAATGTTATGAAACATAAACTTTTATATGAGACGACAATTCATTACTCTTAACATTCGATAGTTTTGTGGTACAGATTCTTGGTGGACGATGTGCCGATCAGGGTGTTCAAGAACAGCAAGGACTTAGGAGTGAAATTTCCATTTAACCAGCCAATGAAGCTATACTCCAGCTTGTGGAATGCCGATGATTGGGCCACGAGGGGTGGGCTCGAGAAGACCGACTGGTCGAAGGCCCCATTCGTTGCCTCGTACAGAGGCTTCCACATCGACGGTTGTGAGGCCTCGGTCCAGGCAAAGTTCTGCGACACTCAGGGCAAGAGGTGGTGGGATCAAAAGGAGTTCCAAGACCTCGATCAAGCCCAATGGCGCCGCGTTAGATGGGTTCGCAGTAGCTACACTATTTACAACTACTGCACTGATAGGAAAAGGTATCCCACCGTGCCACCGGAGTGCAAGAGGAACAGAGACATATGATGATATTATTAAGGACCATATGATGACATAAAGATATAACTTATTCATTTTCGTATGAGTTATTATTGTGTTACTACTTCACATGTATTTGTATCAATAAATATTTATAGAGAGTGTGTGTGTGAGAGAGAGAGAGAGAGAAGCTATGTCATGTGAAGTCCAGCAGCAGATCTCACTTTGGGGCTCTTGTTGTTGCTCATTCAATTCCCTGTCTTGGAGAATTATGTATCTTATGTTTCTATGATTTGTATTTTATGAAATTTAATTTTAATCTTATTGGCGCTTATAATTCTGTGGGCACGTATATTTTTTAAATGATTACGTCTACAAGCTTAAAATATTGTTTAACTACAAATATTAATAGTAGTAGAGGCACTTGCATCTTTAAGAAATCAGAAAAGAAAAAATACACACTTGCATCTTCAAAAATAAGTACAGTTGTTATGGACATGTCAAGTTTTCTATGCTTGTTAATAGTAATCTCCATATTTATTTAAATTTCAATGGAACTTTATATAGCTCGAAGAAGTATAAATATAATTAATTATCTCTATATTATGTATTAGATCTCTCAACTTACATAATTCTCCAATTAGCTTTAGAAATATTAGTATAAATTATGCCAACTTAACACGATTATCGGACAAATCCCAAAAGATAATGATTTTTCGTTTATGTGTTTTAGTAACTTCGTTATGTGCGCTTTCCTCGTTATCTTTTTCCAACTCTAGAGATTATTTGCGTCTTTTATTTCTTGAGTTGTTCACAATTTTGTCATTTCTACTATATAATATAGTAATACGGCTCAAACGTGAATAGTTTCATACAATGTACATTTCATTTTCATTATTGCCGTTTCAGTAAAATAAGTACATTTGTGCGAGTATGGCTCTCTACTCCGGGTCACGAGGACAATTAAGTATAATTTGTTTAAAAGTTAACGAGTTCGTCCTCGAGATTTCCTCTCAAGCATCTGTCTATCAATTACTCAATAATCCAGTATTAAATAATCATAAGCTTGAAAGTTAGTTAGAGCACGCTTGGGAATCGTCCATTTTGCATCATACTAGAAGCAACAGATACCTAGAAAAATATTAAATCTATAATAAGATACCTAAGAAAATATTAAATCTATAATATTGTAAGAAATATTAAGGTATTAAAATTTATAGCAGAATTTATCTCAGGTATTCAACATATGGCGTAACAAATGCTTTAAAAGGCGTTGGGAGTAAGACAATGAGTTTCATGGATTAGAAGCGATGCTTAAGCCCTGAGGCATAGGGCGTAAGCCCCTGAAATTTGAATATTTAATTTTCTAAAATATATACCTATGATTAACAAAATTAAAAATAATAACAACAAACTAAAATATTCAGAAAATATATTATAAGGAAATATTTGTGTCAATAGTATGTTATAAAAAGCAATTTTTTTTATATATTGTACTTTACATATCATATAAATTGCATATAGATATTCCCATGACTATATTCCTAATATGATAAAATTAATTGATAAACTAACTATATAAGTTGGAACACAAAATACTAAATAAATAACTAAAAGAAAAACGATAAAATAATCATCATAAATTCGATTTATGAGATCAAGACATATAAAAAGTAATGATGAATTTCAAATTTATTAACATCTACTAGGAATATCAATTATCACTCAATATACATATAATAGTAGAGTACTAGTTTTTAGGCAAAATTAGAATGAAAATTAGAATTAGACATGCAAAACAAACCTTGTTTTTTTGGGGCTAAGTTCAACTGGTTAAGGCGCAAAAGGCGAGCCTTTTGTATCTAGGTGTAGGCTTTAAATTAAAGGGACGTAAACACATGAAGGTTTAGTCTCATCAAGCAGTCTTAAGATGTTTTAGCGTCAAAACGCCATAAGGCGAGCCTCGAATGAATCCTGGAGCAAGTGTTTTTTTTATAACAGAGGGTGTAACAAGATATAACAAGAAGATTTATAGATTTAAACAAATAAAAGTTACATAGCTACAAGATCAGTAGACAACAAATCAAATCGCCTTTATTTATATTTGGGCTAACCCTTACCATGTTATTATGGGTATTCTTTAATCTATTTCTCGTGAAGTTTCATTGTTTAGGAAATTTTGAAATTTTGAATTTCGGTATATATTCTCTTACATACGTGGATCGTTAGGCAACAATAAATTTCAAGGGTAATCACAAGACTGCCTATTTAAAATTATTCTTTCGTTCAAAAAAAAATGTACAGAAATTATTTTTTTTCCTGGTGTAAATATTAAATTAAGAGTGAATATTTTATATTTCTAGTAATGTTAGTTTATATATTTCCAAGAAAGGTTGTTAGTTTATAAGATTAATTGCAAATTAATAATTCTACAATTTTTTAAATTAGTCCAAGTTTTTTGTTAACATGTTAAATTATATCATAAGATCATATTTACTTATTTTATTGATTGCAAAAATATTTAACATTTCATTTCTAATCTTGAACATTATGCTTCACTTATGCAGCATTTGCTGCTTGTTAATTATACTGATCATCGAATGATAATTTAATTATACCAATTGTATCGTGTTATAATATTAGTTATTAAAATAAAATAAAATAATCTTACACAATAGAATAATTAAGAATGAGAAAAATTAATGTGTCTGAAAAACATATTGATTAAAATTATTAATATGCCTATTTCTTCAATGTTTTGATCAATTGGCTAAATGGGTTATTCTGTTAAAAATTAAATATGTTTATAAAAAATTTGCATCTAACCACTATATAATTCTTATTTTAAATAATTTTAATATCATCTTAAATGAGTTAAAGTGAGGATTAATTGAAGTTTATAGAATAAAAAAGCGATGTTCTCATTTCTAGATTGATAGTACTTAAAAAAAAATCAAACAAGTTTTTGAAAAAGAAAGATAAATTAATATTACATGTAATTTATTGTCATCACATTTATACGTTAACAGAAGTCAAGAGGTATACATAAAAATTCTTAACTATGGAACCTCAAGAGAGGTGAATGAACATTACCCTCTTATTTTCTATTGACAAAATGAAATTGAGAAAGAAAAAAAAAACCTCCTCCAACTCCACCGGACCACCAATGCATTGTGCTGCCCGGGAGAAAACTGCTGCTACTAAGCCTCTCTTCCAATTGCTATAAATAGGAAAAATGGGCCGTGTTTTTATATGTGGAGAAAACAAAAAAATTCCAACTAAATATCATGATTTTCATCGAATCTTCCGTGCTAAATTAATAATGTTGTTACGAGGATCCCTCCAATAGAATCCTTGTAGAATGAGAGGGAGAACATTGCAGGCTAAGAGTATGTACATCAGCAATGCATGCATTCCCATCCATTCAAGCACAACAGCAAATCGCCTAAACGTATACACATCCACCTGCATAAACCACCCCACACTCAGCATCCTTCCATGTCCACTGTTATTTATTTGTTTGTTCAAATTCAAGTTAAGGAAAAATACTGAATAAAATGTTAATAGGATAAACGGGTTCACGAATCCATTTATCACCGATCCATTTAATAACGTAGTACCTATAAATCGTTTTAAAAACCATCCGTTAACAACTCAATTCATCAGTTTGACACTCTAATTAGGATTATTGGTTAAGAGTACGCAGAGGTTTCTAACAGTTGATCACAATTTCTAGGAGGTAGAGAAGTAAAAGATTTGCGGAAAAAGAGTTCTGACCACTAGATAAATGGCAGCAAACAGAATCCCGGCAACACCAGTAGTAACACAGGTGTAGCTGACCGAGTATAGAGCCTTGTTTATATGCATACCTACAACAAGGAGATGCTCAATTACACCAAACAGAAAACGAAAAGAATACTATTCAAGAGCGGCCCTTTGATTGATAAGTATAGGAAATGAAATAAAATCTTACCACAGACGTTGCAAAGAATACCAAAAACTACAAAGGCAGTCGACGAGACTAACCACATCATCATTCTAATCCTGTGCTCCTGCAGAAAATGAAAGTAAATGAAAATAATCAGGTACTATTCACTCCCCAACAATTATTAGAGCACAGTAAATACTTTATTAATGCCAAATAAAACTTCTTTTCACCTTGAAGTAAACAATAGTGTGTCCATACTGTAAACCGATCAAGCAAGTGACAATCGCCATCACAGTACTGCAAAATGACGGGAGGTTTTAGTAAACTGGGAGCAACCAAGGCAGAATATTGTATAGTCATCTTGATCCATTCACTAAAATAGTTTTTACTGAGCATTCACCTCAAGCATGGTTTTCATAACATCTAAAAGACTTGCATGCCTTCCCATCTAACACTTACTTTACATAGTACAATATACCAATTTCTTTTTTTTTTTTTTTTTTCCATCTTCAGTGTCAAATAAAGGTCAATATGCGGAAGATCAGAGACATGAAAAAAATAGCCTTAAGATTCTAAGAGTCCCTGTGTGAATCCATCCTTAAAAGTCCTGATCTCTGTTTAATACTTATAAAATAGATTCTACCTGACTATAAAATCAACCAGTAACTTAATATAGGAAGCTACAAGCAGTGCCCATATAGTGGTAAGAATGTAGAACTCTGTCCAATTATGGCTTTATTACATCACAACTGCTGCTCTCAGTTCCACTATGCATACCACCCTACCAAACCAACAACCTTCATCAATCAACAGCATTCGCTGTTAGGAACTTCTGAACAATAAGCTCGCTTACCTTTGTACCTTCTATTTCATTAATTAGTGTTCTTTTCCACCAGTATGTCTATGCAAGAAACTGTGTGTGTATCACTTTCCACTTTCCTCTTACAATATGATTAAATAATAACAAGTGACTGAGATATGTAAGACAAGGAAAACAATGCAAAGAACCTTAAAAGTCCTTCAGGGTCGAAAGGGGCTTGGCACCATGAAGGAGCATCAGCTGGAAGGGGACCGTAATCTGGTGAGTTGATACTACATTGCTGTCAAACAACAGTGGTATTTAGAATTATAAGCACGCCAAATAAGGGTGTAAACAATGCATATTTTAACTTAATCAAAGTAGAAACTTACTTCTGTCCGTGCATATATTGGCTTTCGATATAAATGTTGAATACCCAGAAGAGCACGATCAATCATACCAGCAGCATTACAAGCTGGACCAGTGTCTCCACGCACACCACATATCACCTTCAATGGAAATAAAAGATGTTAACATAATCTGCACCAATGCATGAAAAGTATGTTCTAGTCACATGCACTGTTTATAATAATGATTCACTCTAGGAACATACAGTGTATGTCTTTGCCTCAGAAGTTGCTTCATTTTGGAGCTGATACTTCCAGTCAGGAACGCGTAAACCATATAAGAATAGAAGATATAAGGAAGTAAGCATCAATACCACGACCCTGAAATCATCAAAAGAAGAAGCATAGATTATACATCAATGAATATAATTCAGAAAACAAAGAAAATACACCTTGGCAATAATGAGAGGAAACGGTAAGTCAATGAACCAGTGATCAACAGAAAAAATAAACGAGTGATTTACCAGCTCTCTATCTTGCAGCAACCTTTTGTTCTAATTCATCTCATGTCATGCTGCTCTTTCCTTTTTTTCAAATTTCTTTTTTGTGTGTTTTTAAAAAATGAAGTACTACTTGACTGAAAGAAAATTTTCAAGGATTCATATATTAAAAAGAAACAAAGAGAGCAAGTAGACCAAATTTCTTATGTCGCACTTTTCTCCACAGATAATGCTGCTTGCAGTGCACTTTCGCAAACAACAATTCAAAGTGATCAAAGGGCAAATAGATAATAGTCACTGGCCAGGCTAACAAACTTGACTATAAACATTGATGCGTTAGATCAGCAATTGGAAACTTGTTTCACTGGTTCGATATCATTTAGTTATCTTCCATAATTTTAACAGCAATACAGCAACATTTCACACTTTCGACGGTTAAAAAGCTATTAGTTTTTTGAATAAATGTGAATTCCATTATTAAAAGGAAAGGCTAGATACAGAGCCGGTCTTTGTACTATACTCTCATTTCCCTTACAGAATACCAAGGTTTTTTTCTTTTTTTTTTTCATATTATAAAGGCTAGGAAGAAGATTTACTGCCTATGGATGTCATTCTCACTAATGCAAAATATTAATCGCTTAATCCTTCTATCCATCAATAGGTGTCTATCTCACAAGACAAATTGAGAAGCACCTCTATTCCAGAAAAGTAACTTCCAACTTCCAAATATTGCAAGATCCAAGAAACCTCAGGCCCACAAACTCAAGCCATCTTACTAATTTTTATATCAGACTACTAACTGCTTTAGCGAGTACTTCATTTTCTTAATAGCCATATTATGTCGTTGCAAGTCCTAAAGCATGCAACACCCATGAAGAGTTTCAGGCCAACAAATTTTCCAGAATACAAATTAGAAGTGAAGATGTTGTTTAGTACCAAACGAATTAACGACAGTATGAGCCATATGACATCATTTTCTAGGTCACCACATTTTTCCTGTCCTTAAAATGCATGTCACAACGGTACAGACATCATAACAGCTGCTTAATGAATGACATCAAAAGATGCAACAGGATCCAAAGCTTGAGAATTTGCGTCTGGAGCTCTTATCCTTACCACGTGACTGACATATAAGCAAAATGACAGTACATGCAATTTCTTCAACATTTTAATTCACTAGATATCATTCCCACCAGAGAAAAGTTGAGATATACGCATATCCTTGGATCACGGAACAAGATGACTATGTTTTAAGCTATAGACTCCACATACCTGAGGGATCAATTAACCCAAAGAAGTAATATCTGATCTTAATGTCATTAACATTTCCAGCTGACTATTTGGTCATTTTACGCAAGAATAAAGCTAGATAAATCAATTCTAATGAAGCTTCATTGCATTATCAAAGTGCACGAACTTGAAGCATGTATTAGGACTTACCAATGGCGTTTGTACTTCCTCAGCAAACAATAGCCTGTACGAACTTTTTCATCGTTCCTAAGCCAAATCTCGCATAGAGCTGCAAGCAAATATGCTGCTGCAATTCTCTGAAGGAGAAAAATGAACAAAATTTAAAGATGGTTTGTGAACTTAAAAGCAGAATAAATCACAAACTATAACGACCATTGTTGGCATTATCAAAATAATCCATGGCAACTTCTTTAACAACTTGGGACAAACATAACAGACCTGCAATATACCCATCCACCTAATCTGGTCCATGTCCACACCAAAAGTTAGATCATTAATCTTATGGAAATAGCCACCTGAGACAATAAATGAAATGAATAACTACATGAGAACATTCGGAGGTAGAGCAGTGATACCTGGCTAAATACCGAGTAACTTTAAAATAAAATGATTGTTTAAAAAGTTGAATATGATAAGAGTTTAAGTAAAACTATAACATGATGAAACCAATTCCAAATAGAGGTGAACATATCTTGTGAACGACCAAAGTCATGACTTAAAGCCTCAAGCCGAAGAACATTCTTCCGTGGAAATGTTCAAAAGTTAACATAGGATTATTCGATATACTACTCCATGTTCGTAGGCTACGCATATGGAACAAATTTGGCAATTATGACCCTGAATCTATAACATGCATACTATATGCATTCGACAACTTTATTTTAAACATAATATTAACTGAAACAGTACATGAAAGAATGACTTTGACTTCTGGTTGAACTAATAAATTCAGAAATTAAGCCAAACCAAAATTTTGTTTACATGATCTGGTGGAATTCTCCTACTTGTGAATTTTTTACTCTATTCATCACCCATGGAGAACATTTTTCAAAGATATCGAAAGTTGTAGAAGAGCACCTTGGAGAAAAATCCCTAGTATTAAGAGTTTTACTGCTCGCAGAAATGCTTTTTTAGATGCGGCAACTTTGGAAGGTATATCCTAGAAAACAACAAAATTGTTAGTCCATATAAGAACATTTACACCCTTAAAGTAGCAATCAATAACAAATGTCAAATATCATTTGAGCTGGTAACATGGAATATGTTCGTCGACCACTAGTATGTCGCAAATCAGATAAAAGGAATATGGCACTACACCCTTCAATTCAGTAGATTTTATTTAGGCTTGGGGTCAACGAAGATGAATCACACAAACTTGTGGTCGAGTTTCTAAGACGAATTTTACGGACTTTACAACCCATCAGTTTCTAAGCTGAGTAAGTACCTTGTATGCAAGTCCAAGTGACAGACCAACCATGAAGAGGAAAAATGGCATAACAAAATCTGCCAGGGTTAAACCATTCCACGGTGAATGATTGATAGATGGCATGATTCCACCCGCGTGATCAACAAGAATCATTAACTGCAAGAAGTAAAAGCGATGATAAAAGTTAATAGACAGAGAAAAGAAAACATCGTTTCGTGCTCCTTCAGAGATAACCAACCAGTCCACCATACTTTTACTATTAGTTACACAGAATAAGCACAGTGAAATTAATTCGATTCAGTAATCCTTCCAAAAGAGCTTTCGCCACAAACGAGATTATTACTTTAAAATAATTCACTTAAATTTCCTTAAGCTGCTAACTTCTTCACATAAAAGATCCAAATTTTATTTGGATGAAGAATTTTTTCTTTACATTAAAGCATATAGCAGCATGAAGAAAAGTTTTCCACTTCTCAGTTGGGTAGTTAAACAAGTTCGAGTTTCAACTTCCTTCAGAAGTCCATGTAAAGTCATTAGGGAGGGAAAATGTAATCATGCAGCTATATAAGGTCCCACATTTCTCATTGGTTTCCTATTTTGCAGCTCACACATATCCTCTTCCTTAAACTTCGCACAATGCGAACAGTTCTCAATTGCTACTATAGTTCCTTAAATGTGAAATTTTCAGGCAGTTTCTCAATAATTTCGCCGTGTTTCCAACTCTGTACCGATGAAATCTATGCTTTAAAGGCAGAGAACGTGACAACGGAAGTAAACTCCTACTGAACCATAAGGAATCAATCACACTGTTAGCAAATGATATTAGCCCGACAACTTTAGTAAACGTTGAAGTAACATCCACACACTTCAAAATCCCTACTATACATGTTAATTTATCCTGTTTCTTGTTCAGTTGAAAAAACACAACAAAAACAATTAACCGAATTGCCATATGTCGTTACATAGATTCTAGTAACATAAACTACAATTCTCACGACGAACAGAACAAACAACAGTTGATCACTGCATGTAGGAGCTATAATATAACGAGAACACATAAACGTTACCGCAACAGTTAGTCCACGGAACACGTCTAACGACACGAGACGAGCAGATGAGGCTGTGCGTTTGGCTGGCGCACCGGTATTGAAAGTGGCCACCGGTCTTGATCGTGGAGAAGACGCACTGTGCTTCTGAAACGAAGACTCGACATCGCCAACACGGTCGCTCTCAATACGCAGACAGCAACTATTGTTGTTCCCTTGCAAATCAGATATCTCTTCTCGACCAGGCTCTGTAATGAGTTGATAAGACGCCATTGATGCACAAAATATCACAAACTGTTGTATTATTAATATTATTATTATTTGTTCTCATTCATTCATTCATTGACCGCTCAATCCTCAACTGTGTATAATCTCTCTCTCTATCTCTAACTTTCTCTCTCTAGAGTAACTCAATTCGATCTGATTTACTATCCACAGTCACAAATTAATTCGCTTGCTTGCGTAATCAATTACACAATATTCAAACGGAACATTAAATTCGATGGATCGATTAAAAGCAAAAGGGAAAAAGAATGCTTGTGTGAGGAGGATATTAAGAGAGGCAAATCAATGCTGAAACGTATCAAATTGAAGATGGAGAAACGTATACTACTAGTTGGAGAAGAGAGAGAAAGTAAAGGCGAGTGATTGATTGTTTGTGCTTTTTTTGTTCTGGTATTTGTGTGAGAGAGGTCGAAAAAAGCAGGGGAGGGGAATATAGTTTTATTTTTAGTGAGTGAATCATACTCCAACTAGTATAGTAATTCATTCATGACATGGACACTGCTGATTCTCTCTCTCTCTCTCTAAACTCTAAACATAGTTGTTGTTGTGTTGTTACCATTTAATACTCATCATCCCTTACCATTTATTTAACCGACACACAACATGCCAAAAAGAACGAACATAGTTTTTTTCTGAGATAATTAGATTTTCGTTCCTGAAGTTTGGTCTAATTATAAGTTGGGTGCATGGGGATCACTCCCTATCGTTTGGATTTTTTTTTAAGTGTCCCCTAAGATTTCTAGAAGAGCACTTTGGCCCTTACGTTTGTGATTTGCCCCTTGAGTCCTTGATCTATCGTTCAATTTTTGCCACGTGCCTACATTTCCATCCATTAGATTTGGCATTATGAGGCAAATCGCACATTTTAACGAATATTAGGGGGTACTCTGCAAAATAGGTCAAACATTAAGGGCAAAACCCAATTGACCCTTATAAGTTGATTCCTAAATTACTAAAGATTTTAAAATTTGAATCACATACATATATATATATATATATATATATATATATATATATATATATTTTTGTGAAGTTGTTAATATGGATATAAAATAATATCAACATGCCTAGGAAAAAAAATGAAGAGAAGATCTTTAGATAATTCGAATACTAACTAATTATGGTTTGTACGGAATGAGAGTCAATAAGTGAATAATGGAATATCCTAATGAAAGTACACATGCCATAAAAGATGATCAAACGGTAATTAGTTTTTCTAAAAGAATAGATGGGAATTTAATCTTTTTGAGATGTTACTTTGCCAAATTCACTCTACTACTTAATCAAGCTCCCTTATCTTCACCAACTATATATCTTATTAGATAAGATCTCAAAGAATCCATAAGCAAAAAGTATCTAAAATTAATGGATTAGAATGATATTAGAAATTAACTAATTGATTAGCATAATCTTGGAAGATATTTGTTGGATGAACATGATCTTTGAAAGTGACGTCTATCGGCGTTCAAATAAGGACCGGCCGGCTTTTTTGGAAGAAAAAAAAAAACTTGTATTTTACGTGAAAAAAGGCAAAAATATCCCATATAAAATAAAGTAAGAAACTATCTCAGTATCTTACTTCTGTATAAGCAAAAAACTCGCCATATGTGAATGAAATGATGGATACGCAAGAAAACCTTTTGCATGTGTAAATGAGGAGTTTTGGCCTCTCTTTTCTAGAAAAAACTATGGGGTTGCTTGCTTGTTCATCTTTTATAGTTTTTCGCCTCTCCTTTTCCACCGGCGGACAACAATTTGGGAATTTTCACTATATGCTAAATAAGGAATTCCAAATTTTAGCATATCAATTATCACCCACATAAGAATTTATCACCCACATAAGAATTTTGACTTAAATTACACAAACTACCTCTAAAGGGTAGGTAAATTGCAAAAACCACCTATCATGTTTGAGACCGTAGACACTACTACCAATTCGCTTATTAAAGACCAACTATTACAAGAGGAAATTACCGGTCAGTAAAAATTCGCTAATTAGAGACAGACATCGTGTATGTAAGGTCATTGTACTTTTACAAATGCGCAGTCCGTCTTTGAAAATATCATTACAAGTAGAAGATTCGTTATGTCACTTACATTTCTTGTCGCCTTTGACAGTCCTTCGCGCCATTTGACATTCACACTACTAGAGACAGAACATCAATTTGTAACAGCTTCTGTCTCCAATAGTTGGCGCCAAACATTAGTATTGGCGGACAAACCGTCACTAATAACCTAAACTTATTAAAAATTGATAGTGCGTTTGTAATATTTGTAAAAATATTATTAGATACAAAAATTTTGTTTGTGAAAATATTATACATTAGAATTAAACTAAGTATAACTAAGTATAACTAATCTTGCTTTTTAATAAATTAATTGAACTTATTTGAAATATTTGAATGGATAACTCCTAATTACATAAAAAAATGAACTGAATAGATCTGATCTTGTCTTTTGTCAAATTAATTGAACTTAATTGAATAAATTTACATAAGAATTGAACTATATAGATCTAATCTTAATTTTTTTTAAACTATTAGATGTTATTTGAATGAATAACTCCTAATTACATAAGACTTGAACTAAATAGAACTAATCTTATTTTTTGTTAAACTAATAGAACTTACATAAGAATTAAACTAAATAGAATTAATCTTGATTTTCGTTAAATTAATTACAATTATTCGAACTAGTATACATTTCAATTATTTATAAATTATTATTCCTATTACAATCTTAATTAAGATTTGGCAGAAATATTTATGGCATTGTTTTTATTATTATCATCGAAGGTTATTACAAATGAAATCATGGTATGTAACATGCAGACACCATTACAAACCACTTGTCTATCTCTAGTAGTTGGAAAACCTTTACATACGGATCTATTGTCTCTAATACTTTTAGTTTTCTACAACCGAAAACCCCCTCTCTAACAGTTTGTAATTATTACAAATGGACATTTACTGGATACCAAAAACATGTTCGATTGCAAATGGACATTTACTAGATACCAAAAAACCTAAGAACAATTATGTAACTCTCTAATACTAGATACGGCTCTGCAGTCGATATAATGCAAAGGTAATTTGGGTAGTACTCTTTTACAAACAGACTTCCCATTTGTGAAGAGTCTTGTTTACTAGAGAAGGATTGCCCGTAATTAAAAGTAGTTAGTTATTAGAGAGGGTCTGGTCGTTTGCAATAGTTGTGGGCTTTCGCAAACTACATGTCAGTCACTAAAAGTGGACACATATCGCTTTTTGCGTATCTAATACTCATTAGGGATGCGAGCAGTAGTGACCTTCCCCTGTGTTGTAGTCATTACAATCAGATTTTGCAGCCTTTACAAACAAAATCTTCCCTCGCTAATAACCCTTTTTCTAGTAGTGCTAAAGGTTTAGAAATTACCCTCAAATAATCTCTTCTTTAATCTCAAAAATTACATTTCCAATTGAGAATTTAATAGAGAAGAAGAAAAAAATCTTTTTTATTTATTTATGGGTTTTTGGCAATTTACCTCCATGTGTTATGTTAAATTGGCAAATTGTTTCCCTGTGAAAAATAAATAGGCAAATTACCTCCATGTGATTTTAAAAATTGGCACACCACCTCCCTGTAATTTTTTTAGTGCATTTTTTATACATAATGACCAAAATACCCTTGTTATTTCTAATATTTTATTTTCTGTAATTTCAAATTTGATTATAACCTTTCTTTAAAAGATTATAAGTAAAAGTATGAAAAATATTATAAAACAAACATATTACGAAATTATAACTTATTTTTAAATTTTAGTTTTAATTTTTGTATTTTTTTAACAAGTTAAAATATTAAACCAAAAAATTACATAATTTTTTTATAATAAAGGGTATAATTGTCTTTTTAGCCTAAAAACCCATTGCCACTCTCAAACTTGAGCAAATGAACTACACCTCCCTATATAAGGAGGTAATTTGCCAAATCTTGAAATCACAGGAGGGTAATTTGCTAATTTATTTTTCACACTGAGGTAATTTGCCAAATTAACATAACACAGGGAGGTAAATTGCCAAATCCTCTTTATTTATTACTTGACATTATTGTAACTTTAGTGTAAAATTTGATAAAATTTGAAAAGGTTTATATATTTCTAAATCATTTTTTTTTAATGTTAATAGAGAAACAAAGCATAAAAAAGAAAAAGAAATTGGGGAAGTCTTCTTCCCTGATTCAAACCGCTACCCACACACCGAAGTCCTTCATCCAAACTCTAGTACCTTGTGCCAGAGTTTCGTTGATAGGGAAGGTCAAGCAGTGCAGGACCAGAGGCGAGTGGCCTAGGTGCAAGCAGTAGGTTATTGCTCGCACCATTTGCAATTGCTTAGCGATTTGCATGTGACTTCAAGCCGCACGGGACTTGACCATGTCGTGCAACATTGATGCTTCGTTGTGACCAAGTGGCAACAATACTACAATTGGAGCAAGGCGGGGAAGGGGTGGGTTTTTTATTCTATTTTTTGGTACATTTCGTTTTTGATAAAAAAAAATGATAAACAAGTTTACGCTAAAATATTAATTGAGAAAGGAAAAACAATTTTAAAAGACAGAATTTTTTATAATGTGGATATGAATGGAATTTGACAAACTCTATTATGATTTACTAACACAAGTTAATTTTAGAGATAATATGTATAATCTTACAAACATAAGGGGTGGTAGGTGTAGTTCTTTCAAAGAAAAAAGATATATATTTGTTAGAGAGACACTGCACTGTTCGAGGTTCTCCGTTAATATACATCAAAAATCCGAAGTACGACAATGTAAGCAACACAAATAACCACTCAGAAATGAAGAAAAATTCTAAAATCCCGAATAAAATCAACATACCTTTCAACGATCTCTCCGTTAATGTGAGAAAACCACGACTTCCTTAGTTTCAAAAAGACTTTTCTTTCCCCAAGTCTCAACTTTATCCGTCAATCTCTTCATTTTGGTTTGGTTTTGGAAAGAGTTGATATTTTATAGAGTCATGCTTATCTCACATAATCTTACAACTGGTCTTGCAAGCTGGGCACAGTAGAAATGCTCTTGAATTAAATGAAAAAGAAATCGATCAAATCTCAACTTTATCCTTATATCTTTTCATTTCAAAGCTCGTACCTTTTTTTTTTTCTTATTGGTTTTTGTTCTGGAAGAGCTGGTATGATATTTTATAGAGTCATGTTTATCTCAGAATCTTAAAGTCAGTCTTGCAAGCTAGGCTCAGTAAAAATGCTTTTAAATTAAATGAAAACGAAATCAATCAATCATTTTTCTCATAATAACATCCCATCCCAATTAAAGTTTTAATTCATGATAATGACTAAATATTGATTATTTAAAGGTAATTTTGACTAAATTATTTTATTAGTAGTATATATTACCATGCACACTATGTTATGCCTATAAATCACAATTTCCTACTAATTACAATTCGGCATCTCACTTCTATTTGGAGCAAGAAACGGTGTACCACATGCAGTAAAGAGTTGGTCACTCCGAGTGGAGTCCCCGTGCTCATCATCATCTTTTCGGTTAGTCTAAATTCATTATTTAATCATATCTGCAAAATCAATTTTCTCAGCAACTAAAGAACCAAACTCCGTCACAAATTCATTAATAGGGGCAATCTTCTTTCTCAATTACTAAAAAAGCACACCCAATTTCAAAATCTACGAAGATGCATAGTGCACTATTTTTAAAACTTCGTCGGACCGCCCGGTCTGGCCGGTTAAACCGCTGACTATCCTTGGCGTCGGTCCTCAAAGACCTCATGACTCGTTTTCTTTGAGAAATTATAAACTTTGCGACCTCAAGACAAAATCATATATGATGTATATATAAGGGTTTAGGGTTGTCCACCGAATCAAACATGGATGTTATATTCGGTATGAGTCAAGTACGAATCATGTGCATCGATCGATTTAGTAATTTTTTAGACAAACCTAAATATATTTTACCCTTCTTAAATTGTTTTTTTTTTTTTTACTAAAAAGTAAAAACTAAACACACCCAAATAAATGGTTATTTTTAAACAATACAATAGTAATAATTACCGTTGATAGTCGCCTCTTGACTCTAGTAATTAGTAAGTGACTATCACTGGAAATTTAATTAAAAGCTGATATTAGTTAGAAGTTAGAACTCAAAGAGAAACTAGAGAGTGAGAGTGCCCTAGCCGTGTTCCAGAGATTAATTTGCAGACAGATGAAGCGATCCGGCCGAATATCATCATCATCATCATCGCCAGTGGCAGTGGCGCTGTTAATGTTATTGTCGTCGTTAGTGTTAGCGACGGGAATGGCGGCGGAGGAGGTCGAGAACAGGTCGTCGTCGTCGTATTGGTCGGCAAGAGAGGCTGCTCTGAAATTAGACGATGAGTTCGATGATCACGACCAACTCGACGGCGGATTCTCTTCTCTGGAGGGGATGCTGCAGTGGGCTGTTGGTTGGTATCTTTTCAATTTAATATCCCCTTTTTCCATTCTAGTCAACTAATTGATTGATTAAATGATTGGGTTTTTATTCAGTTTTATTATCTGTGTATTATTGTTTGTTTGAATTTGTTGCAGACTAAGTATCTAATCTCAATAAATTAGGGTTAAAGTCGAGCTATTGAATCTGAGTTACTGTTTATGTTTAAATTGGGAATCTTGGGTACAGATGATGCTCTTGTATACTAGAGTAATTGATCCCTCAACCCTTTCAGTTTTAGAGTTGATTATTATATAAGTTAGTAGACATTTCCTTTCAAAAAGGGTATCTATGTATGTAGGTTGGAACTCTGATAATATCACTTGAGGATTTTCACGTGTATGGATTAACGTGACTAGGTGTGGCAATGACGCCTTGCGACCTCAGATATTTCTAGTTCTTGAGTAATGAAGACATCTCAACGAAAAGTTGACTCATTTGTTTATCTGATGCATAGACCAACTCCAGTTTACATTTGGCTATACTCAATATCGCAGTAGATCGTTCAGAGGTTTAGTGCTTATGAAATGCCTATATCAAATAGACTGGGGTCATTCAACTGGAGTCGCATTTATTTACAACGATGAAGGGTGGTGATTTTTATCCTCGATCTCGGTTGACTTTATTGACAAAAGGTCGGATACTACGTGACAAACAACAGGAAACATACCTTTTTGTCCTGGTAATCAGGATAAAGCTGGTGGATTCCTGTCTTTTCCACTTTCAGAAAGTACCAACTTCTGTTACATGACATTTATTTACATTTCTAAACCTGATCAATATACCTAACTTCTTTCGACCGCCTTAAGCACAAGTCAGTCCAGAAATCAGCGCCCTAGTGTGTCCTGATTACTGGTTGGGTCCCTCACAAAGTTGAAGGAGTTCCCAGGATGACTAGGTGGACAAAATAGCTACCTATTACTTGAGTGGATAAGGAGCTTTATCACCAAGCACTTCATGTTTGAGGCAACAGTGATGTAGATTGGGTGATAGAAAGAGGATATTATGCTAGTCAGTCACGAGGTCAGGTGAATGGCCTGATCAGCCTCGTGCTTAAGCCTTTGGGAAATACTTATTTATAGTTGGCCCGCTTACGTTTCCAAACCATACACAGTGTATTCCATTCAGTTTAGTCTAGTTAAGCTTAAACTACATACAATACCTAAGTCCTCTTAGCAGTTTTAGGGTCAATTCATAACCCAAAGCATATTTTGGTCTTGAAACAAAAGAGAGACTAGCATGTTTTTCAAATATTGTTAGTGACTGAAATATAGTCGGTATAGATTTTGTCAGTAGGAGGTTTAATGATTTTCAGTTGAATTTTAATTCGTGGATCTGGCTATCTATTTCATTGGATTAGGAAAGAAATGGTAGAACATCGAAATGATGCACCGAACATTGAATGTACATACTCAAGTAGCAGGCATGTTAAGTAGCAATTTTAGTGGGTATGTTTTATCCACCTCCCTTGAGGTTTTATAGTTTTTCAAATGCTTCCCCAAAGCTTTATTTTAAGTACCCCATTTTATTCATTGACTGTCAATCAATAATATATATTTCTAGGGTAATTATAATTTTGTTCTGTAAAGTTCATTTGAATAATTCCTCATTCAACAATATTTGTAAAAATCCATCCAATTCTAGAAATATGCTTGATTTTTATATATTTCTAATAATTATGTTTCAGTGCAGCTTTAATTACAAATTAAGCTTTTTATGAACTCCCTTAATCTGTTAAAAATCTTTAGGAAATTACTATATGTTTTGATTTGTATGACGCAACAATTTAGAACGTGTGCGAACACGCGCGCCCGCACACACACATATATATAATATTTGTATCACTAGTTGAAGTTTCAGCTCCATTAACTCCTTATATTTAGCATTTATGACATATCTGTGTAGGTTTTGCCACCGAGCTTGGACATTCCATCACTCTACATGCTTGATGTTAGTTATATCTTATTTGACGTTGACCTTTGTTGTTTTATACTTTTGCATACCTTATATATAAGTAATAAAAGTTGAAAAAATGAATAAACACTCATGCCCCTAAATTTGCAGTTTTATAAATAATAAGCATATTGCGTCAACTTTTTATTCCAAGTAGCAAACAAGCAAAATTACTGAAACGTCCTCCCTTTATATAATTATTGTACTATATAGTTCTTACTTAAGCTGGAATTAGCTAAACATAGACATATATTTGTATTTTTACAGTGACCCTAGTAAAATAATCAAACGATCTTTTGAAAGAGAAATTTTGTAGATAAACTAATATCACATATATTCATATTATTGTCCTCAGATTCAACTGTTTGACTGAAGATCAACGGATGGACAGGGGCACATGCTAAAAATTTAAACTATAGGGTGTATTTGCCTAATGATCAAACCTCAAGAGACGTTTGACATATGAAAGATACCCAAATCTAGCGAATCTCACAAAGATGGACAATATAAACATGCACACACATATACTTATACATTATTCATTTTTAATAATTTTCACTCTGTGGTAACTAATAAAGTATTATTGTAATGCAATAAGACTCTGGACATTTGTTAAATTCAATTTCTAATTATCAAAACAAAGTATGAACTACCTATATGCTATAGAAATTGAAACTCGTTATCCAGTTCCCTAAAATCCTTATTAAGAGGGGAGAAGAAGTTTATTAATATATAACAGCCCAGATTCATTCTCAAGCCATATTGGACAATTCTCAACATGCCCTCTCAGATGTGGTGGGTATTAACTATTATCCCACCATGTGGGTAAGTTGCATACCATCATTGATATTAGGTTGGCTCTGACCCGTGTAGAAGTTTGAATTCATTTACCCATCCCTGTAAAAGGTCTTAATAAGAGGAGAGATGAACTTTGTCTATATGCAAAAGTTTAGATTCATTCGCAAGTCATGTGGGACAATTTTCAGCACCAACTTTCATTTCGTGTTAAATATTAACAATTAGCACTGTAATTATTTAGATAATAATTGTGGATAAGTAACATTTGTACAATTTTTTTCCCTTATAAAGGACATTAGTGTTCAAAATTACCCATGTCGAAGCAGTCACTCATGCGCACATTCCCAAATTACCTAAGAAAGAAATTGATTATACATGATGATCCTAGTCAACGTTTTTTAGTGATTCCATCCAAATGTTTGTCTTTTTAATATTGATGTAGGTCACTCAGATCCAGAGAAATTGAAAGATACTGCAGACAGTGTCCAGCGTCGCTCTCCTGAGGAGCTGAAGCAAGGTCAGATGGAAATAAAGGTACGGTAGCTTGGCCAAATGAACATCCGAAATGTTCTCTTTTTTATTATTGAGTTACAGAGATATTTCAGAGTATGCTTGTAGGATGACCTTTTGATATTCTTGCCAAGAGGTAGGTCCTTTCCACGACATGTTTCTCTCCTGTTCTGGCATTACCTTTTATGTGTCCTTTTGCAGCCTTAATCAATATCGGGTGCAGATGTGATATTTTTGGGTGATGGTTGCAAAAATTTAAAGGAACATATTCTTTCGTGCGCTTGTTTAATCTTGCTTTGAGTTGGTTAAAAGTAAAAGTTGATAATGTTTGAACAGTTTAATAAAAAACTACTTGAAGTGGGAAGAATGTGTTTGAACTATTCAATTATTTTTTCAGAATTTACTTTTTGGGCAATTATAATTGTCTTGAATTAATTAAGGCTATAAGACTTCTGGAAGTTCAATGTTAAGAAGCACCCAGAACATAACTTTTTGGACGTTTCCTTTGTCTTGCTTTTTCTAAGACAAGCAAGGGAATAAACAAGTTATGCAAACATTTAAAAAATGCTTATATGGGCGCCCATGATGCACCAACAATTATAAAAATTATCTAATGCAGTGTCGAACAATGACACGTGTCGGAGATGCCACATGACGTGTCTGTAAAATAAGAAGGAAAAATAATAGACACGGTGTTGGACATGTATGAATGGCGGGTCTGATACGCTTGGCTGTGTTTTTATGATTTTCAATTATTTTGTGGCTGGAACTTAATTTTTTTCCAAAATAAAAGAGGTTACAAATAAAAAACTAAAAAATTAAAGATATCAAATATCATTTTCTTTAAAATTTAACAACTAACTAAAGTAACGAAACAAAAAAGAACTCTAACTCTGTTATCATTTCGGTTTCACGATTGCTTTCTGCCACTTCCTCTCTTGGCCGTGTGGAAAAAAAATTAAAATTGGTTATCTGCTTTTCAATTCCTGCAACTTTAATCTGATAAAATGCATGAGTTTGTTTCTATAACTTCTTCTCACTTTTATGTTATTTATTTACTATTATATTTTGGTTTGTAAATACTTAAAACTAATTTCTTTTTCTTGTTACTTTCAATTAAGAATTGGACGTACAAATGTTAATTGTGGAGGTTTTAATGTTGTTTAATATATTGTAAATTATAAAATATGGCCGTGTCCTAGCTATGTTTTGTCTTCTAATTCTCAAAAATCCGTGTACTCGTATTAGCAAATTCTACCTTAAGTTTTTAACCCAAAGTAATAGGTAGTTGACCAGAAAGGAGTTTCTTTTCAATAATCAATCACAAAGTTGCTTAATGGTTAGTTGGTTACTTATGTTTTCTCTTGACATCGAGTGTTTTCATCAGAAGCATTCCTCGCCAAACTTTCTTCCCTCTGGTCCCATCATGTTCTTGCAACAGACTCGTAGAGTATCGGATCAATTTACAGATACGACTTTCTATAATTGTCCACTAGATTTGAAAGCTTACCTGTGTCCTCTTGAGGATAAAGGTTTAATGTTTTGATATATGACTTCCTGATTTGTGCATCTCTGTTTGACTGTGCTAATCAGTCAGATTTATTTTATCAATCTTTCCATTTATCTGATACCTTATTGACCTTAGTTTCCAATCAGCATAAATAAAACTTGTTTTAAGGTAAATATGATTTTTTTAATTCTTATAGGTATCTGATATAGTATGCTTTTTACATGCTGGTACAGGAGCTGATGGAGAAGTTAAAGACGCCATCAGATGCCCAAATGATGCAAATTGCTATAGATGATTTGAATAACTCGTCTCTACCTGTGGAGGATCATTGTCGTGCACTTCAGGAGCTTCTAGTACTTGTTGAGCCAATTGATAACGCTAATGGTACGTGTAGTTTATAGCTTCTGCTGACAATTTATCCTGTTATTCTTGCCACTACACTGTTGTCAAAATTCAGTCAACATTCATATGCCGAAAATATTTTATATGATGGTGAGTTATTTGGAATTTCAATGTTAAATAAATGAAATATGGCTTCCTTTGGTAAGTTAAGTAATGAGGAGAAGGCTGATAAAGCCTAAAATCTCATTAAGGCCTTAATTTAGTGTTGCTCATGCAGCCAATACGGGTCTATTAATGCAGTATAACACATGGTAAAATCGAGAGAGCTGAAGAACGTATTAATTGGACCGTCTTGGTGTTGAGATCAGAATGCTTGTTGATAATTCTTAGAAGTATCCTTAGAACATGGGTTGCTCACAGGTTGTTACATGTGAAGATACTGCTAACATGACTTAGGTTATGTAGGTCCCACAAATGGCTTAATTTCTTTTGCAGAACAGAAGTCAGCTTGGTTTGAGTCAAATCAAGGAGTTCCGAAATATCACTTGAGAAATCTAGGATTCAATAACCGTGCTTCATAAATCACGCCCGCAGATCAATTTCATCAGGCAATCTCAAGGATGTTATGAACTTTTTGAAGCTCAATAGTTAACATCCTCGACTTCTCAAACATATTTCCTTTTGTCCTTCAATACAAAGCATGAGACGTAAGAAACATATGACTAATCCTTGGTTAATATTCACTTTAATATGACTTAACAATGTAACAAACTAACAGTGGTCCTCTAATTTAAATTATGATAGCCTTCACACCCGCTAGGTAAGCAGTGATATCCCAAATTACCATTCAGGTGGCAGTTAGCGTGGGGCATCCTCCAGTGATATTAACCTTTATATATGAGTTAATTTTTTGGTGAGAAATACATTTGCCCTTTATTATTCTAACAATGTAAACTTTCAGAAAGTGAATATTGGAAACACCCTTTGATGAGGCAACCAAGTTACTTTATGGTCAAATCATTTTTTGTGCCTTTTCCCGCGCTATGCCTTCTGCTCCACTGCTCGTTGTTTCTTTGCAGGTGTTCGCCACCTCAGCCCCTTCCCCTTTTCCTATGTCACAAAGGCACCAGATTTTTTTTTTTGTTGAGGTGGGCTGTGGGTGGTGGTTGTGTGTTGGTAGTACTTGTTCTTCCACCCTCTGATTTTAGGGGTGGGGCAAACTTTGTCATCCGGGCCATCCCGCCCAGATAGGAATGCTGCCAGGTTCTTAGGTTGGGGGTAGGGAAGTGCATGTAGGGAATAGGGATACTTTTTTCTCTGGATATTTTAATTACTCTTTTGCAACTCAAGTTGATAGAAAGCCATAATTCGCGCCCAAACACTCTGAAAATAGGCTTCCTTATTTCTTAAAGTCATCAGAATCAGAACGTTGCTATACTATAAATTAACATCTATTACTCGATGCCGATACAAAAAAACATGTAACAATCAATGTTTTAAAAAACACCCTGGCAAAATTAGGCCTAAAAACGCCAAGAGGCGATTCTTGGGCATAACTTTCCTGGGGCTTATGCCCTGGCCGCAAAAGGCAAAAAATGGATAGTTATTTTGTTTATGTTTTATGATAATTCATAAAATCCAGCCTATAAAATTTATTATTTGGTATCAAATTGTGTTTGAAAATACTTTGCATTCTTTCACATATGGTTGTTTTATTTTTGAAATTCATCTTTCCTTTCTATGAATTTTAATAATATATATATATATATATATATATATATATATATATATATATATATATATATGATTCATTATCCTTTTGGTGTGTGAATAATATTTGACCCTATATTCTCTTGTAATTATTAAATTCTTTTTCTTTATGCCATATGTAATATTTTTTTGTTCTGAATTTTTATTCATTATTTTCCCAAAATATTTGAACTCTTCTTGTTTTTTAAATTCTTATGTGTTTTTATTTATTTATTTATATATATCTTAACGTAATACGTCTGCTTACGCTCCACGCCTTTTAAAACATAGCTAATGATATAGACTTTCTCTAGATTTTCAAAATACCTAAAATAAATAGTTTAGTGTATCACGATTAAACGCTCAATAGTAATAAAAAGAATGTTAGTTCTTTTAAAAGGAATACCATACATTTTCTGAAAAGGTATATCTGAAACAAGACATAAAGTGCTTCATAGTACGAATCACATGGGAGAGTATCTCAATTCCTTTTAGTGTTATCTATAATTTTCTCTTTTCTTCACCCTTAAGTTAGCTAAAGCCGACATGAGGAAAATGTGATTTTAATTAAAATTTTCATAAACACCACTGAGACCACTGCTGTGTCCGACGTTGCTTTAAATGGGATAACACCCAGCATTGTTTTGAAATCTTTGTGGTAGCAGTAAAATGACTGAATTTCACAGTAACTATAGAGTTTAAGATAATTCCACGACTCAATTTCACTAAACTATTCCTCTGAGAAGGCTTGAACAGAAAATAAGATTAAAGAACAAAGCATTTACCATCAACCGTCTACTTTGTAGATTAGAGAGAGCAAATGGCTGTGGAGGATGATGAAAAAGCAACAAGTACAATTATCTGTGCAAAGTAAAAAAGAACCAAAAAAGAAAGTAAAAGGAAACTGGCAAGGGAGAAGATGTAGAGTGAAAGCATAAAAAGAAAAAAAGGAAAAGAGAAATAAGGGAAAAGAGGGAAGGTAAGATAAGAGAGAAAAATACTATTATACAAAAGAAAAAGAAAAAAAAATGATCGGTATTTTTAAAAATTTATAAATGTTTAGTTTGACTTTTTAAATATGTGATCACTGTACTATGTATATATATACACATATATATAATGCTTTAACACATTTCTATTATAATGTTTTAGCAACACGATATAAAAGCTGATGATTATATAATAAACTTGAACCGTGTGCCTTACATGTCGTGTCATGTAATTTTCGAAAAAACCATGTTGACGTGTTTGTGTTGTGTCCATGTCCATGTCCTTGCAACATAGCTTAAGGAGTATCCCTCATATTATTGAAAATTCAAGGATACTTTCTGATATTACAGGAAAGCTCAGGGAATAGAAATGACTAAATTTCCCGGCACATCCTACTTTGATTACTCAAAGCTGCAAAAATTGACCCCACAAATGTTACAATTTATGAAATAATGCCACAGCTCAAAGGGAAGGTAGCTCAGAATATAAAGGCCTCAAAGAGTTAGTGGCTCAACTTCTTGTCTTTCATTTAGGAATTATCCGTCTGAGCAATTAATGAAAATAGGTTGAGAAGCTGTCTGGGCTTCATGCTTATACTTTTGGTGATCATCCAGTGAAGGAAAACAAAGATACAACAGTCATGCCTAAGTTGTTCCGTTAATGCTAGCAGTGTTGATTTTGGCTGAGATCTTATCCCATACACAAATCAGTTGATTTTTGTACCAAGTCTGGTTTCTGATCCTCATCTAGGTTCCAAGCAATATGTTCTGTAACCAGTTTGTTGATCGGAGTTTCTACCTACTCTATCAAGGTAGGTCTGACTTGGAATCATGAGGTTCCTGTGAGAAATTACCACAAAATGTTAATATGATGGGGTTTTTGAGCCTTAATTTCTATTTCTTAAATGTGTTAATAGTATCGGTAAAAATTATATCAAACTAAAGTACAATGGTTTGGCTGATAATTTGAAGCCATTCACTGTTCACTTACTGTGGGCTTTATGATCTCTTTTTATTGTTTACAAGGCTAAAAGTGAGTCCTCGTGATCCTTTTTTTGTCAGACTTGCATAAACTTGGAGGGATTGTTGCAGTCAGGAGATTACTTTATAATCCAAACCCAGAAATAAGGAGTAGTTCTGCATGGGTACTTGGCAAAGCCAGTCAGAATAATCCTGTTGTTCAGAACCAGGTATCTCATTAGCATGCCTAGTCAATGTGAAAAACCTGTTGTATCCTGTACTTACCCCACTCCCGCCTCCCCGGCTGTGGTGGTGGTGGTATATCAACCAGACTGCTCTTAAAATGTTGGAATTTGCCTGCTACCAGATATTGGATCTTGGGACACTGAGAAAGTTAATTGAGATGACGTACTCCAATTTTACTGAAGAAGCCACAAAAGCATTGTTTGCTATTTCAGCCTTGGTTAGAAATAATATCGCTGGACAAGATCTATTCTATGCGGAAGCTGGAGATGCGATGCTTGAGGTGATCTCATGAATACTGAACGTTTGATGTGGAACTTGTAGCACCTATCTTAGTTCTATATGTCACAGTTTAACTTGGTATTATCTTGCAGTACATTCTAAGTAACTCAAGCATTGATATAAGACTACGGAGAAAATCTGTGTTTCTATTGGCTGATCTGGTTGAGTGTCAATTGGTCCGCCAAGATAAGGCAGAACCCCCTCTCTTCAGCAACCATGATTTCTTGAAGTCTCTGGTCCATCTAATGTCACCAGCTGATCTTGATCTCCAGGAAAAGGTACATGATGTTTCTTAACCTTACGTATTGAATCAGTCAATGGGTTCTGGAATTCCTGATGCTGGTGCTTGATAACATTTTTGGTTCATTGATCTGGGTGTTTCAGTAACTAATAGCTTAAGACATTATATTTTCTTGAAGAAGTCATTGGTTCTGCAGGCAACATGTTTATGGCATGTTCAACTAATATATGATGTGAATTTGCGTCAATCAAACATATTACATGTTGGCATTTGGAATTTGGGATCCTTCCTCATGTATTCGGCTGCTTAAACTTATTGTAGGTACTATATGCAGTTAAGAACTTATTGCTGCTGAGATCTACCAATGCTCTTGTCTTCAAGGAAGTTTGTAAATTGGATGTGGTGTTAGAGAAGATGAGGCAACAGTTACAGCAACTAACTTTTGATGATGATTTTAAAGAGTATGCTCTGGATATGGAAAGCCTTCGTAGAGAAGTTGAGCTAATTTTCCTTGAAAAGCTCGATCATGTTAAGGTAAGAGGTGGTGTAAATATTGTTCCGAGACCCGCGTTATTATAAATAGATTTTGAATGTAGTTTGAGACGTGGCAGGTTATACCAGTTCCTACATGATAATTGGTTTTGTTGCTGCTTCAGCACTCTAGCATCACAAGCCAATCAGGGTCAAATGTTGGGGCATCTTGACAAGGATATCTGGCCTTCTTGTTGTTAGGTCTATATATGTCTAAATTAGTCTTTCTGTCTTTTTTTTTTGGGCAAAAGTAACTAGGCAAGTGCGAGATATTAGTTGGAGGTCCAAGAACATCATGCAGAAAGTGTATTTTATCGATGGAGTTGTGTTATACAGTATCAATATAAAAAGAATTACAGGTGAAACTTGAAGTATACTGTCTGCAAGTGGTGCAGCTTGATCTCAACACCCCTCATGAACTGCTCATTAGATTGTTAAGTTAAACGGTATGTGCAGTACTTTCATGTTGTTCATGCTTTGGTCATCCTCCCAAAGACATTCGAGAAAGCAACCTCGACTCGCAACTTTGGCTCTATTGCAAACTTTGTTGCACTCGACATTGCTATCGAAAGCCACCCAGTGAGTATCATACTTAATTTTCATAATGTGAATGTGGAGTTTCCATAATTTTCCTAAGGTGAACCTAGTTTGGTTCATGTATCATACTTAATTTTATAAAACTTTGCCCGTCTAATTAGTACATGATTACCCAAAAAACACGTGCATGTAGTGTCATTATATATATATTAATTGTTCGTGCACTTCATGTTAGAAAGAAAGCAATAGAAAAAAATCTGGCGTATGGCTAAAAGGCAAAATTTCCCTATTATGAAATTGCAGTAAGAAATAAACCTACAAGATACAATACAAGGATTCAAATTTCGTTTGAGACAAAAGCTGAAAATAGAATTAATAACAATTTGTCCCTTAGCATATATTTGTAAAGCAAGAAGAGAGACTATTCAGAAATTGAGCAACTTATTCCAGCAGGTGCAACTATTTAAAAGTCCCATTTGTTCATTTACGAATATTTAGATTTATTCAAATTTAAATAGCAAAAATAAATTTGACATTTTTACGAACTTATCAAAGTTATACATAATCATATATTTTCTGGGTGGGAAACTATACATGTCAAACCATTTCATGTTTAAGATCTCATTTATTTGTAAGTGTTCCTCGAAGGAAGAATTGGATCAACCGAAAAGAAGCCTATAGTCACAGTTCCACGAACAGAAGACTGGAATTGATGCTATTATGATCTCAAAAGAGAAGGTGATTTTGTGTACAAACTATGTTAATGTTTCATCTTGAATTGCATTACTTTTTCAATATACTGAAATATGATTCGAAACTATTGCTACAATGCTTGCTAAATAGGTTATTCTGCGACCATACTTGTGTTGGTCAAATCACATCATTTCTTATTAATCCCCAGCCTAGTTATTATCATCCATCCTGATATGATATTAGGTCTTGTAGATTAGAACTTAGCCTTCGCAGTACCCTACGCCATTATGTGCTGTATATGTTGAGAAATAATTATCTACATACTTTTTTATAGAAAGTTGTCCATTGATTATCAATAACTTATGTGCTTTCATATTCTAGCAAGAATTTGTTCTTATGTACCCTTAGTTGCAGGCTTCTTCATGAATGGAGATATCGAATCTCCCCTTATTCGTTCCATGAATGTAACTCCATTTATATATATACACACACGCTTCCGTTTCATGCGTTGCATTGGAGCTTGCTTATCTTACAGTTAGAAAATGAAACCTCATCTTCAATATGATCGAATATGAACCTCTAATTATTCTTGATGGCACAAAACACTCATAATTTTGAGCATTCACACAAGATATATGAAGATGTGCTTAAGCCTAGATAGGGATAGTTATATTCCCTTGTATGACTAGATGAAAAACCTCTATTGGATATCAGGAAAGTTAAGTAAATTAATTACGTAATATAGTCTATAAAGTTCTTAGACTCCTTTATAAGAAATCATGTCCATGTTGGTGTAAAGTTTGGGGATCATCGTTGATATAGAGTCGTTGTGGGGATAACAAAAGGCCAAGACGAAGATGGTGCGAAGATGTGATTGAGTTAATCAAATCTTCAAGGTGGAGATTGTTGGCAGTCAAATGCCATTAATTGATGGATGTGGCATTATTTGAGTGGATGGGCTGTTTTGGTTGGTAGGGGTCAAATGGAATTCAACGGGTCAAGAGGTGAATAATTACATTTAGGGGCCTAGTTGCAATTTGCATATAGGTCCCTCAAGTTATGCTAAATAGAATTTTGCCCCCCCCCCCCCCCCCCAAAAAAAAAAAAAATCATCCTATAAATAGTGGCATGAGTTCATTGTTTCAATCACACCAAAAACAAAGCAAGCCTATTATAGTCTCTCTATTCATTTTGTAGTGTGGTCATACACGAGTGTAAGGTGCGAATTAGGGAGTGTTATTAGTGAAGGTTTTGTGAGGGTGTCGTTGAGAGTGACGGAAAATTATATAGTTGTAATAATTTTCTTTATAGTGAATTCCCGCTCTTATCTCGTGGTTTTTTCTCCGGTTTGGGAGTTTCCATGTAAATCCTTGTGTTGTTACTATTACAGTGTTTATTTGTTTTGCTTCATAATTCCATAATGGGTAAATCCTGAGGGCGCGTATTTGTGGGATCAAATACCTAATAGTAATAACTGTTATTATCCATGGTTGTCTTTGGAAAATTTGTTGGACTAATGTAAAGTATATATTAAATTGACCTCTTTGGAAAATTTGTTGGACTAGTGTAAAGTATATATTAAATTGACCTTCGCGAACGCAGCGTAAGATTCCATCAGGTGAATTGCCACTTCATATAAGTGCTTTGAAACAGTATCTGAGAAGCTGTACAAAGTCCGAAGGAAATTGTATTCAAGTAACTTTCTTTTTATATATCTACTTTTTTCTTCTCAAAGGGTATTCTAAAAAACTTTGGTATATTTATGTTATACGATGAAGAATTATTGTGTGTGGTAATAGAATATATAAACATGCAAGTCTTATATGGTGTGTATTTAAGCATGTAATCACGCTTTGTGAGCGTCTGTGCGTGTATGTATTTGGAGAGAAAAACACCAGTAGGATTGCTATGTCAACCGGTTTGCAGTGGACCAAAACTGAATTTAGTCAAAATCCAAAAGAACACAACTTGGTATCACAAACAGAGTACACATAAATTGTAAGCTTATAACTGCTAACACCAATAAATACTAAAATGCAACAATATAGTCCTCAACAGCCAAACTGCATAAATTAGACTTGGGCGGTGCCTTGAGTAAATTTAGGATCTTCACATCTGTACTTTCCATCAGGTCCAATTCCAAATCCCCTGGGATCTGCAAACACGTTCTCAAGCAGCTGGCTGCGATCTGGAACAGGACTTTTATCAGCAAATTCAACGGCTTCTTCGACCTCCTCGTCAATCTTCTTCTCTATGGCCTTCAAATCTGCTTCACTCGCCAGTTTGTTTTCGAGGATGTAAGTTTTCAATGCAGTGATGGGATCTCTTGTGGCATAGTGAGCCTTCTCAGCTACAAAAGCAGAACATTGTTTGTTATAACATGGGCATCATCAATTTCCGTAAGCAATGAGAATGGTAAAGGCAGATGTTATACAAGCAAAGACTATCCAAGATTAGGATGTCCATCGAACAGTGGGAGAGCAATATATTGCTTTTAAGAACTAAACTTAAAATCTCAATCATATTAGGCTAGGCCTCAGTTATTAGTTCACAGTATAAAAGGCATTATCGTAGTTCGACAAAAGACTACATTTCAAGAGATAGAAATTAAGATCATTAAATATAGCCATATGGAGAAAATCGACTCTACAAACACAAACTGTGACTTCTCCTGGACTATCTTTAGAAAGCACATAAATAGTTCTTCCAAATTACTACCACAAGTAATTATCAATGGATGCAGAGAACTTATACAACAATCTAACATTTAGTTCATATCAGTTGATAAGATCCGAATTCTAAATATTACTTCATAAAAAAACGGAAAGGAATCCACCAAAAACTTAATGCAATGGTAGGAATGCTCAGTTAAAGGTAATTTCTACTGCCACTGTGAAGGAAGCTGAAAAAGTTAAATGTGATTCAAACATCTTACCAGGGTCACGTAGCTCATCGGGATCAGCCAAAGAGTGTCCTCTGAACCTGTAGGTCTCACATTCAACCAAAGTCGGCCCTTCACCTCTTCTCGCCCTGCCAACAGCCTCCTTCGCGACCTCCCTTACCTTCAACACATCCATACCATCAACGTGAACCCCAGGCATCCCAAATGCAGGTCCTTTCTTCCAAATCTGAGGATCAGATGTGGACCTCAAATGGGACATCCCGATCGCCCACAAATTGTTCTCAACAACAAACACAATGGGAAGCTTCCACAACGCAGCCATGTTCAAGCACTCAAAGAACTGTCCGTTGTTGCAAGTCCCGTCACCGAAAAACGCCAAAGTCACCTCATCACAGTCCTCCTTCAGAACCTCCCTCTTGTACTTGCTAGTGAACGCAGCCCCCGTCGCAACAGGAATACCCTCACCGATAAACGCGAATCCACCAAGCACATTGTGCTCTTTCGAGAACATATGCATCGAACCACCCTGTCCCCTGCAGCAACCAGTAGTCTTCCCAAAGAGCTCGCTCATGACCTGGCGAGCGGGCACCCCTTTGCTCAACGCATGAACATGGTCACGATAAGTACTCACCACACAATCCTCCTTCTTCAAGAGCTTGATGAACCCAGTGGACACAGCCTCTTGTCCATTGTACAAGTGAACAAATCCAAACATTTTACCCCTGTAATACATCTGAGCACACATGTCCTCAAAGTACCGCCCCAAAATCATGTCCTCGTACAAAACCAACCCCTCTTCCTTCGTAATCAACTGCAAAGATACAAAATTTAAAATCTCATCACATCACAATTGCTCAAAAAACTCTTAGATCCCATCTAATTAGCATTTTAAATAAAACCCACATCGATTAATCGTAAAACATACCAAATCCGATTTGGGTTTGAGCTTTGTGCCCTTGATCACATCGGAGGACACAGCGGACACGGCGGTGGATCGACGGCTGAGATTCGACGACACGGAGGTGTTAACAGAAACCAGCTTCTTGGGCGTGGATCCGAGAAAAGAAGAGTGGGCGATTAATTTGTTAGTGCGAGATTCAGATTTAATTGAAAAGGGCTGGATGATCTTTGCAGCGGCTGAACACGCCATGATTTTGTTGTTGTTGATAATGAACAAGTTTGTTTTGTTTTGTGTTTTTAAATAGATGAAATTTTTTTGGTGTGAGAGAAAAAGAATACAATGTTGGGGGCGGAGAAAACAAGAGAGAGAAAGAGAAAATTGATTTTATGAATGTACTGAAGAAGAAGAAGAAGAAGAGAGAGATAAAAAGAAGTGAAGGGGCGGAGAACACAAGAGAGTGTCGAAATAATCGTCAAGTGTGTGTGTGTGAGTTTGAGTTTTTGTTATTTGATTTGATGTGTCCTTTTGTCCTTTTTAGACTTTTATTATTTGTAATTTTCATAGATATAATAATATTATCCACCACGAATTATCTGGCAGCGTAAACTAGAGTAGTTCTATAAATTCATTATTAATCTTCAATTGCAAATGAGAATGTTCAACAAAAAAAATTGCAAATGAGAACAAAAAATTATTCACGTTTTAATTGTTTCTTGCAATTGAAACTGTTTTACGTCTCTAAATTTCTCGATTTATTAAATTAGTTTACATCAGTGTTCTTGAATTGAAATGTGTACGTCATAATTCAGACCTTCCCACCTAATTTTATTGGCTTTTAATTGTAAGAAATTAATTAATTACGCACTGCCTCAACGGTTGAGGTTCAACCCCACGAAAATTTGGGCCAGTCTTACGTTTTGGGTTCAAGCTTTCAAACTATTTTTGCCTTGTTGTTTGAATATCACAAACGCAAATTGTAAAATTCCAATCTCTCCTCGAGATCATTGAGCAATTATAACCAGTATAATGGGCAAAGAAGCTTTTAAGTACATAGTTTTTGAATGATTTTCTTTCTTGTGTTCATAAATATGAAGCTACTCCCCCTTAATATATTTTCATTGTGTTCACAACGAATAATAAAGTTCGGGGCTCAACAATTTATTTTTTATACAAGTTCCTAATTACAACTTGAACTTCTTGTTCTAGCTGACCAAATTACTTTTCTTGAAACACACGAAAACTGTGAGAGTAAACCAAAATGAAGATGAACAATACTCAACTCAATTATTTAAATATCGTTAAGGAAATGGTGCATGTTCTCTTAGTATCCCAGAAAGAGTTAAATAAAAACCAATACTGTATTATATTTATTGGCAAAAAAACCTTGTATTATATTAGTTAACGAAGCCCCCCTCATGCTAGGAAATCAAACACAAAAAGATTCTCCTCGTGTAAAGTATGTAATGCACTTGTCATAAGTAAAACTGGGTATTGGCTCTTGCAATACGAAAAAAAAAAAATACTAAATCGTCCATAAGCTTTTGAAATTCCAAATCTAAGTGTATTAAGGAATATAATTTTCAAATGGTAAAAGGAAAATGAATGTTCCTGGTAAGTATAAGTCTAAGTCTATTCTTTTTTATACAACTTCAAGCATTGTTTTGCAAAATTTTCCGTGAGCTTTTTTAAAATTATATTCAAGTTTTGCCATACGTTAAAAATCTAATTGAAGAAAATATTTTACGCAATTACAGAGCTGCTCTTTTGAGTTAATTTATCAACCCAGTGTCCGTCTAAGACAAAACTAGACAAAACTTATAGGTCAATTGAATGTATGGATTAATTTCATTTAGCCCCAAGCTAAGCTTTTCATGAATTATTTGTTCACAAATTTAAATTAGCTAAAATTAGAGATTAAAGTTAATAAATAACTTAATTTGTAAGGGCATTTAGACATTTTAGAATTGATCAAAGGAAATAAGTTCAACGGGACAAGTGCTCTAAAATGTTAACACCACAAGGGTATTTGCTAATTAAAATGACACCGAGGTGTCTGGAAGACATGCCTGGTTTTAGCATATAAGTATATAACTCATTTGAGAAACCTTAGCATCATCCGACTGACAGCAATGGTTTAGAATTACAAAGGCTGTGTAACTATTATTTACATAATATTACAATCAGGAACAATAGAAAATCACAAATATGTACACCAACTTACAGCAAAATTTCACTAACAGAAAAAACCTGATTAGTATTAGTATTTGGGGACTCCTCTATAACGAATTAGTTCCGATGTGGCAATTGATCCATTCAGCATATGTATACCACACAATCACTGTATCATCATCTCCTGCTGATTTTCTCTTTACCTTCAAAATGAAAGATAAACATTTGATCACATGAGTTTGTCAGTGTCGGAAACCGTAACTATTTTTGCATGGAACCGGTGATGTAACAACTTACCGAATATACTTGATTTCAAGGGGAATCGGATTGATGATCCTTTCAGTTTCACGTCCCTCAACGTTTGCCGTCTACTACTTGGTTTTTCTGCGTTGGAGACTCGGCTGCTACCTTCTCCTCCTAACATATCAATTCTTTTGTTCACCTTTTCGTGGTAAACTGCAGGTGGTGCTAGCCTCAAATGAGGCATGCTTTCTATTCCTGCCAATTTCTGGTCTCTTTGAAGGTTATTCAACAGCTCAAACTGGTGCAAACAAAGTTCAGGCATCAAAAAAGTGTTTGGTAATGCCGAGGCCATTTCACCATGAATAAAGAACAGAAAAGATGATACAAACACACAAACCAATAAAAAAGCGGACATAATGAAGAAGGTAAGAGTATACCCTGGGAGCTGGCTGAGAAGTGTATGAGTTGTCTAAGTTGTCATGATCAAATGGTGGCCCTCCACGTACTTGTGTTCTGGATGAGGAATTGGTTACTAATCCCACAGATTTGCCTCTTGAACTCTGGGTTTGCTTCCTGGGAGTACAAATAGGACATCCAGTTAAAGTGCTCCTAGATGATGCTGTGTTTTCCTGAACTTCACAATGGAGATGCATCGTATGACCACAACTGAAGACTCGAATGCTAAAATCCGAAGAAATCTTAGCGATGGAAGAATTACATATACAGCAGATAAGGTTCCGAGGTGCATAACCATGAGAAGCCCCTTTAGCAAGTAAACTCATAGTATAATATGTATCATCTTCGATCAAACTTTTTGCAGTGTCCTACAAAATAGAAAGCGAGGTGAGAGGGGGGCTGCTGGATATATCCTTCCTACTGAAATAAAGAGTTCAAAGATGGTGAAAACACTAAATCTGTGAAAGTAACAAAACAGTTAAATTGATTCCTAGCACCCTACTTTTTATAGCATGATATTGCCACGTATCACAATGAAGCAGATTAGATGCCCAAATGCAAGGAAAAGACTCGACTGTGGAAGAAGCATAAAAAACAGGCACAAATTATGTTTCCCCTTTTACCGTAACATATTTCTTCTCTAAGGAAAAAAATGAGTATCTCAATGATTTGCAGTTATATTGCCCGACCAAACATTGACGACCAACAACACCCAAAAGTTCAAGACTTAAAAACAGAACTATTAGCACAATTAAGTTGAACAACAATCATACAACAGAAAATAGGATACAAGATCAAGAAGGCGTACCAGAATTCTTCTCTCAAAATCATATGTTCCAAGCATTCCCAGTATTGTATGTTTAAAATCACCAAATTCTTGTTTGCCATTATCAGAAAGAAGTTTCAACATGATTCTTGGAAGCCGGACATATCCAATCATCCCCTCAACAATTTCCTTAATGAATATGGACAACAGTTTTCGCATTGTCTGAGCACCTTTACGAGACTTGGAAAATTTCCATTTAACTTTCCGCCCCTCTTCATCATCCAACTCTCTTAATGATCCATCAAAAGTGTCCTTGAGAGCTTTCCTTCTGGAATCTGTACTAGCATTACCTGAATCCATCAAGGGTTCACAAAACCTATAGCAAAATTAGAGCAGAAATGAGTCAGAATGAACATGTTAAGAACTACTAAAGGTACCTAATCCACCAAGTACAAACATTCATTATATTTAGTGCTAAAATCAACTCTGAGATTACAGAAAAGAAGGAAGAATTTGCCAAATCAACTTTAATAAAAATGGCTCGAGATTTCATTTGAAGAACATTACAAGACATGCTGGGTTCACTCAAAGTTAAGTTTCAGTATTCGTATAATAAGTATCTAAACAATTTAAACAGTATATTATTACAGCTCCAGCTACTAAGCTCCTCTGCAACAAAATTATGAATACATGATCAGTACTTCAAGACTTTAAACACAGTCGATAGGGAGATAGTTTTAAGAATGCAACTTTTTTTTTTTTTTCACAGCGGAACAGAAACATGAAGTACAATTCTAAGATAATGAACCCCGAAAAGGAAAAAGACAAAGTAAACATATATGCGGTAGTGATTGGCTCACGATTCAAGTAATTGGAACCAGAGGTACTCAGACTCATCCTCTTCCAGTTGGGGACTATTTCTCTGACACAATCCTACACAAGCTCGCACAATATCAAGTATCTCAGCAACCTGTGATAGCATAGTCAAAACTGAGATTACTATGGAAATCTATTTAAGTCAGCTAGGGTAGAATGAACATCAGGAGTGAACGTGCCTCTTTTTTCTTCACGATGGTATTGAGATTATCCAGACTAGTAGCAAAACATCCTTTCTGGATTGCAGCATCAAGCATTAAAAATTTATCACTAAGATTGGAAAGAACCAGTAGAAGGGCGCTTCCAACATTCCCAACCCTTTCTAACAAGAATGAAGCAGCATCAACTATTCCATATTCTTGGCATAAACGTAAACAATGCTCCACTCTATAGCTTTCAGATGTTTCCAGGAATCTGAGAACTGATTTACGATCATATTGACATAACAGCTGCAACAGTAAAACAAATAAACTCAATCCATGTCAGTATCCATAACATATTATCATATAGGCATTGTCACAAACCAACTTACCACTTTCCAAGATATTTTCATTCTTTCAAGGGATAATCTACCCAGAAAATAATTAGTATAGCAAAAAATTTGAAGTTGCTGCAATTAGAAGTGTCCAGATCAACATTCATCAACAGATATAAATAAATCCAATTTCCACTTTAAACAATTCCTAATTTGTGCAACCACCCAGCAAACAAACTCTAAAACTTCACCCTCTGGCTAGTCAACCAAAAGATCTTAAGCTGGGACAGGGATATCATAAATTCTCAGCACTAGAAACATATGCTATCATGTTTTGCCTTTTTGTTATTGTTTCTTTTCGCTATTTATTTATCTATTAGTAGCCAACTAGGAACACGCAGCAACCAGTTAACAATAAAGTAAACAAACTGATATGTGCAAAGCTATTTAGGGAAATAACAAAGAGAAGTATGGTCCTCAACTGGAAAGATCTAATGGAAGATATTGCTAACTCTAGTTGAATGATATGCACACACAAGGAGAATTTAGGGTGTCTGTTTCACATAAACAACTAATATCCATGCAAGATTCTGGTCTTTTACACTAAAGTTGAACAAATCAAAATCAAAGAACGAGATATGCCATATAATTCATGCAATGAAGGCTGGGGAGCATAAAAACACCAGTAGTAATTTCCATCCACTGCTGTGGTAGGAGGACACTCAAATAGGTTGCACCTAACTCAGCCTCCACAAAGAAGGTTTAGCTATATTTGCATTGAACTAGCGGCGGTGCCGTGGAGCCCTTCTGTGCAACAGTAACAGGCTTGCCAAAAACTTCCCCATAAGTAAAACCAAGCCTATCACGAACCCCACAATTCTAAGAAGTTACACAAATTTTAAACAATAAAGATGCACACCCCAACAGAACATAGCTATCATTTTGACAAAGCATCACGCATAGTTGAGAAATAACCTCAAAATACAGCTCCGTCATTTCATCAGTAACATGAACTGGATGACTGCGGACAAGTTTCAGGAAGCCAGATAATGCTTCCAGATAAGTTTGAACACCAGTCAACTGCTGCTGAGCCCTTACTGCGCTAGGAAAATCTAAAAAGTCGGCTTTTTCTAAAGAAGAGAGGTTCAGGGTACCAGTCTTGTGAACCTCAATCACAGTCTTCAGATAAAGGAAAAGGCTTTCTGGGTGAGAACGAAGTTCAGAGACAATAAATTGAGTTCTCTCCAGAAAATGGTCAACAATGAGAAAGTAAGTTCCTTCTCTGCAAAATGGCAAAAAAAGGAAAAAGAAAAAAGGAATATTTGGTAAAAAGATTCAGTACTATCCAATATATTATATTCCTTAATAATTAATGCATAAAAAGAAATGAAAAACCCTACACATAGACCATTACCTGCTCAGTTTAACAAGACCTGGCATGCTGGAAATAACAACTGATTCAAAATCATCAGATTCTTCTTTGTTTGTCCGTTTCAACATATTGTGGATGAAAGAGAACACATATATTGGCTCATTTGTCACTTTCATGTAACTCTCCATAGCGCTAACATACTGATGTCTAATGGCATGTATATAGCCACAAACCTACATAAAAATGACGATATTACATTGTCATGCTGCATGTAATGATAACATAAGCTGATCTATATTCTGCTCCAAAGAAAGTATATAGCAAAATCTATTAGATGGTTTTTGATAACAAGAGAGAAAGGATATCGGAAAGGCAATTAATACTACCATAGCATGCTTTCCTAAGTCTTCTCAATTCTTTATCTCCCTCTTTTAAAATTTGAGATAGAGATGAGAAACAATCATGAGCGACTCATACACTGCACCATATCTCTCCTCCCTCTCCCGTTCCTTATTAATATATGCATGAAGAGGGAGAACTATGCTGCCTTTGCTCTTGCCCTCCCACTTCTAGTTTAAACTAATTGAATGTCAAGCAGTATTAACGGACAGGGTACAATACCTTGTGAAACTGAACCTTCTCACATAAAAGTAACAGATTAAGCACATCCCAGTGAGTTTCAGGCACTGCTTCCAGTAATGAAAGCAGTTGTTGTTCTCTCCTCTTTTTTATCTGAATCAGCTCCGCAGGCAAGTTATCAGAAATATAGACCTCCGACGTCAAGTACTCCAAGATTTGACTCAGGATACTTCTTGAGATATTAGCTCGTTTACTTGCCACATAATGGGCTATAAAATCATAAATCTGGTTGACATTTTCCTTTGAAGGCCAAACTTCGGTTGAATTATCGGTGCATATAGGACTGCCCTTTTGGAAGCAACCAGCATCAAGTACATCAGCAAGAATATCCACAATTTTTTGAATCAATCTCTGAATCTCACCTGATTCCACGGTGGAATCGGCTGATTCCTCCGAGTGGGTCAATTTAGGAATTTCATCTTCCATTAATGCACATTTTAAAACATCTAGAGTGGCTTCAGTATCCAATTCTAACAGATGAAGCAGATTTGCATAGCTTCCACCACATGTTAAACTTGTAACAGCTGATGCATTTGCAGCACTAGAATCCTCCAACAGAAAATGCAAAAGCTCTTTTCTAAGCGAGGGCAGACGTGTAGAAGATATAATGCCACGTCCTACAAATTAGAGATATATTAGTACCAATTTTTATTTCTTAACTGCCATCTAGCTAAATAAAATAAAACAGTAGTTCAATTAGATCTTCAATACAGGAAGTTGTCATAACATATCTGTCTTACCAAGTCTTTTAACTCAACTGCTCCCACATCCCACCTCACCTATTTGTTTTTATTATATCATTTTCATTTGAAACATTTACTATGTAACATGGATCAAAATTTCATTTCGGGTGTTCAATTTTAGAAACATTCCGAAAGTTTTGGAAACGTTTCGGAAGTAGCATAATGTTTCAAAAAAGACACTACAAAGATTGCAAAAAAGAATAAAATTGAATTAACGTTACATGAAGATTATTTTTTATTCTTTGTTGTTATAGACTCAATAATTTTGCTTAGAATGTGTAAAATGAAAATATTAATCAATTAAAACTGTGGTTTAAGCATCATGGAAAGAGTAAAACATTGTGATATGATTGCGCCTTAAATTCTAACAACTTTATATCATATAAATCATATGGTGGAAATATCATATTTTGTCATTACAAAATAATATTTTTTTTTATGTTATTTCGAGTTGTTCTGCTTTGAGAGCACTCAAATCTCAAATTTTCTAGTTATGAAAAAAAACTTAAATTCAAATCTTTTTAAGACTACGCAACATTTGATCTCTTTAAACTTATTTTCTTACTTTTCATGTGGGTCCCCCTCCCTTCATAGTAATAATGTAAGTAATATCATCCTCAAGCACCACCGCTTTTAACAACTATCTCCGTTAAAGATGGGGGAAGGAAGAAGAGCATAAATAGCATGAATCAGGAATGAGCATTAGTTTTGAATTATTTTTTCCTTCGGTATATTTATTATCCCAACTGAGGTGAAAACTGAGAATCAAGACTATATTTATGAGAAGGAAGACGTCATGTTCCCTTACAGATTTGAGAGAAACTAACATAAACAGTCGAAACTAACTGGAAACTATGTAATTTCAAATATCCAAGCTGTTTCTGATTCCATAACTATGAAAACTGAAAAATTTCGGACGTTTCGGCCGAAACTTCTCAAAGTTTCAATCCATGATTCGTAAGGCCTAGTTAAAAACATTTCAGAACCACCCAAAAAACAAAGCTTCCCGGTAAAGCCGAAATGAAAAGAAGTACTAAGGAATCAGTTTGAAGCCAAACCTGGAGGGAAAGCAAGACCCTGGAAGCAATACTTCAAGTAAACAAGGATCCTATACCTGGTTTCATGTGCTAAGATGTGATTATATTGACATGGTACTAAAATAAAAAGGAAGGATATTTTAAAGTATATCAGAATATTTTCCCAGGTAAAATTTGTTAATCTTTTACCTGGCAATGTACAAAGATGACAAGTTCAAGTTGTCAGATTTCTCAATATTTCTAGAGGTAAACAGATATCAAAGATTATTTACCCGAGGGAAGCAGCTATTTCTCCCCTGCTAGTTCGTAATACAGCTAGAAGTTCCTCGAGAGGGGTCCTAAAATCATTTAGACCTTTGTTAAACAAATATATCAAAGCACCATGCAACCTGTGTTCCCTGCATAGCCGGACAACCTACAATAAAAGTATAAGAAAGCAACAGAATGCCAAAAAAGAGTTGAATGAATTAGATAAATAAAACAAAAAGTTTGAAACACGGAAGATTGCCTAACTAGAAGTTGTAAAGATAGATTATAAATATTACATCACAATTGAAAAAGTAACAACGTCTTCAAGTACCTATGCAAATTACCTGATTAAAATCCAAGGACAACATGTCCATGTGGAGCACACACTGCTCAATTTGCAGCAACCAACCCCTCTTGCTATAATGCTCCACTAATGCTTGCATGATCTTCAAAGCAATAAAAGAGGTTAATAAATGACAGGAATAGCTCAGAAGAGAATGGATGGTAAAATGTGAATATATTCTTTAAAGAAATATTTACCACTGGTGGTAGCAAGCCCAGCATATCTTTTAAAATGTATGGCTCTAGAAGCTCCAAGAACGTCTCTGCATAGACAAAAACAAATACTTCCAATGGTGAATTTCAAACATCAATTCCACCAGACAAAGCACAAAATAAGGCAAAAGTCCAGAAAACTTGGCATTAGATTGCAGCTCTAGCAGAATCAACAAATAACAAGACCTAATTGAGTGCTTTAACTACAAAGGTATGTACCCGAGTAGAGCAATTACTAATGCCATTTCTTCCGAGTTACTGAACAGAAGGAAGCTCGAGGTACAACAAAGGTAACCAATAAGCCATTTTTCCAGCTTATGAGGAAGAAGAGTCAAAATTGTGTCACTGTGATTAGCTGAAGGTTCTGCCAGCTTCTAGCTAGTGGTACAAATACGTGAGACCTGGTTCCTTTCTATTTCCTTGTGAGTTAATAATAGCCCATTGAATCCAATTAACCTCGTATTTGTGGCTCACATCATTTACTTGTAATTTTAAGATCACAAAAATAAAAATAAAATAAAATAAAATAAAAAGAACAAACATTTGAAAGTGAAGCACCTTTCTGATGAGCTTCATCGAATTTTGCAAGAACATCATCAAAGAGGATGTCAGTTCTTCTGATATGCACACAAAATTCAACTGCAACGCCACCAACACGGATGTATTGCTCTTTAGTCTCATCAGATTGCTCTAACTTTCCATTTTGGTTGTAACATGCAACAGATATATAGGAAAATACTTCGTTGACATATGATAGTAGCAACTCAACCAGATACGGCATAAGAGTCTTTTGTATATCATCCAGATTTTTGGGGAGGTCAATAACACCATGTGTTTTGCCATCATAAAGTGTAATCGCCATGTTCAGGGCACCCATCCAGTCGCCCGCTATCCTCAGAACTTCAATCCTCTCCTTCCAGGAAAGAAAGCGGGAAACAACAAGATGCTCTGTGCCAAGTATGTATATAGTAGCGCCCCTAACAGCAACGCTATTTTGATAAGATCTCTCAGGATTTCCAAAAGTATTGGTGAAAAATACATGGTATGACATGAGATCATCCCCTTGAAATCCATTCACAGAAAAGCTCGTCTGATGAATCACATTTCCATCTTTTGTGAACAAATAGAACTGTGCTGTTAAAGTGAGTACAACCAACATCTGGGAAATACAAAAACAACAAATAAATAAAAGCGATGTTATTTCATAATCCAACAATACAAGGAAATTATACTTCCAATTTTCTTAGGAAAAATACAAGCAGAGCAATGATCGAAATCAGATTATGTTTTGTATAAAAAGAAAGTGGTGGCTTTATAAATCAAACCTGATCATCCAACCATGTTACGCCTATAGCTGGGTTTTCAAGAGTCCAGCTCTGAATTACTTTTAGCTCTGACTTCACCAGCTTAGCAATCTGAATTTTCTTATCCCAAGCAATGGCAAGCATTGAAACGTTATCTGATGTCTCAACAGGAGCACTTTCTGAGAGAAAAATAGTGAAATCCACATTCTCAAATACATCTGTAAATAGCAACAACTACAATATCATAAATAGTATCCTTACATACCAGAGGAAGAAACACGGGACATTGACATACATTTCCATGCAGCATATGGCATGGCACCCTCCCTGACACCATCAGGTTTTGGAATTTGGCCATATACTTTGACAGTGGGAATAACTTTTGCCTATCAAGAGATGTAATATCAGCAAGGAACAAGCAATATAAAACTGTTACGTAAGAGAACACTTACCACCAGAGCAGATTGATGTGTGATGAATATGACAACACCTTCATCAACCATGCCTCCTGTCATGCTACCGCTACCGCTAGAAACTGCACTGCTACTCTGGTTGGACATCATCAAACCTTCAAGGCTTTCACCATAGAGTAATGGAGAAGCGCATACTACTCTGCTAGTAGTTTCATCAAAAAGTATCTGTCAAAATAGGAAATAGAAAATTTTAGTTTTATGAAAAGATTGCTAATCGACAATTTCCTCATCAAGAACTGATCTCTACCATTGGTTTGGTGTATGAGATCCTATTCAGCCATGGTACAACTGAAAACCGAATCAACTTGACCACACCCTTGCTATCACCACTGAGCACATTAAACTGACGAGTAACCTGAGTATCCTGCCCCAGGTACAGCATGTGAACTACTGGAGCTCTATGTTCAGTGATGACTTTCAATGCAGAGGATTTCTGCACATCCCAAACAGTGTAATGTCCATCACCATATCCTGCAAAGAGTAAGTCTCCTTGCTGATTAAAGCACATGGAAGTTACAGGGACAAAAGATCTATCCCCTTGTAATCCAAGCAACGTCATCTGGCATTTATATGAATCATTCAGTAGTCAACATAAGCTATTTCAGTAATTACTGACATGAAGAAATAGATGTGTTTATGTATAAGTTCCATTATTGGTAACGTCAACTACCCTTCAGAAGGAAGTAGTGCTAAAGTTTTGATGTTAGCAAATCAAAGTGTAAATTTATGAGCACCCTCTGTAACATAACTTTACAAATAACTGACAAAGAAACAGATGAATACTGAACCTTTGCATCCATGCTGTCAGCATGATGGGCAGTGTACTTGCTGGGCACAACAAATATTGATCCTTTCGTCGTCCCTATTGCAATATAGTTGATATGTACAGAAACAACCTGAGCGGAGCCATGATCCCGCTGGAAATGTTGTGATGAGATGGTCCGAGAAACAGCATTGTTGGAATTAACATCAAAGTAACCTAACACAGTAGAGTCCTTCCTCAAACCTTCAAGCCTCATTGGTTGCGCAGCTGCACCCTCTTCATAGTGCAAAGCTGTAAACGCTTGCTTTTTCTCAATTTCTTCAGCCAAATCAAGCGGCTTTAAGGAAGAATCAGATAGCTTCTGTGACTTTGTACCATCACTATTTGTCTCGAACTTTGGATCCGAGTCTTCAACTAAATCTGCAACATCACTTTGTGAAAGAACATCATCTTCATCCCTAGATTCAGAGATTACACTCCCAATATCACTCTTTTCTTCTCCTACATCTTTATCATCAGACGTGGGAGTCGAAACACTTAGCCTATAATTATCACCAGATTCATCAAGGACTTGAGGAATTACATTATTCTGTTCATTTACAGAGGGAGACAATGCTTGCTCATTCGCATTCACATCGTCCAAGACTGAATCTTTTTCATTTTCAACAGAAGAACCACTCTGTGTCTCAAAAATCGACTCTTTACGTTCTTCTTCCAAATTATTTGTTCCATCTTCAACTGCCTCAGTACCAGTAATCGTTCCGGTCATCACTTCAGCAGCCCCTTCCACAACACTGTCTTGCTCCAAACCCACTTTTTCAGCTTCAGAATCAAACTGCTCTGAGTTAAATTGATCCAATTTATCGTCTTCTTCTTCTTTAGTTACTTCTGGCTGAGACTCGGGATCAAGACGAACCCCAACATCCGACCCACTATCTGAAGCTCTAGAATCCACAGCCGAGTTCGACAACAATGCCGAATCATCATCATGATCAGCAGCAGCACTAGCAACTTTCGCAATGCCACCAGAATTAGCCGTTCTTCTCAATTTGATGGCGGCAGCGTGAGGCGTGGGAATCGAGCGCGAGGCGGCAAAAGCAGCGGCCAATGCGGCACCAGGCCTGGAATTGGATCTCATCACACCACCAGTAAACAATTGGGGCAAAACCCTAGCATCCTGATTAGTTCTTCTACTGCCGTTAACATTACCAGCAGGAGCTGAATTATTAGTTGATGAGAATCTAGGGTTTTGAGAGGTCGTTGGAACGACGTCGTCTCGGCCTAAGTAGGAAGTAGTGGAGGGTGAAGAAGGCGGAGAAGGAGAGTGGTGGTTGAGGAGAATTTGATCGACAGTTGTCCGGTTTTGATCATCATCATCATCATCGTTATCGGATTCAGTATCGGCGTGCAATTGGAGAAGCGAGTCGAGATCCAAAGCTTCCATCAGCAGCACAAGCGGAGATAATTTTTACTAGACTGGAGCCAAACTGTAGGAATAGTTCTCTCTTTCGTTTTAAGAGAACAAGGCCAAAACCATCATCACTTTTAATTTTTTTTTTTTTTGATAATTTTATCACTTTTAAGTTTTAAGGGTTATAAATAATTAAATATATTATATATTAGCCATCCAATTTGGAACGAATAGTTGAAGAGCACATGATTTAGTGTGACGGAGAATTTGTAATATTATAATTGTATAATTTTCCTATAAATAGGTGTTCAATTCATTTGTAAATTACACTTGAAAATATATTGAAGAAGCAAATATTCTCTCTTTGTATCATTCTCTCAAAATTAAGTTGAGTTTATTTTAGCTTTAATCGCATTATTCACGACACGTTATCAGCACGATCACTCTCGATCGAGTCAAGCTTACGCAACATGGAGCATATTGGTGATTTTTGCATACGGGACACCGGTACAACTCATACAATTCTTACAAGTAAGAAATATTTTATAAATTTAAAACCAACAAAGGTAAAAATCAATACAATATCAAGTCTCACTGATCTGATAGAAGGAATTGGTAAAGCCCGATTCAATTTACCAAATGGAACAAATTTTCTCATAAATGATGTCTTATTTGCTCCAAAATCCAGGAGAAATTTATTAAGTTTTAATGATATATATCGTCATGAATTTGATATTGAATCAATGACAGTGAAAAACAAAAAATATCTTTATATTACCAATTATATATCAGGAAAGAAACATATATTGGAAAAACTACCAAAACTTTTTTCAGGATTGCATTATACACATATACATGCAATTGAATAAAATATGGTAGTTAAAGAAAATCCTGAATTATTAACTCTTTGGCATGATCGTCTTGGATATCCTGGTTTAACAATGATGCGAAGAATAATTGAAACAAAACATGGACATTCTTTAAAAGAATTTAAGATCCCACAAAATATCAGTCCATGTGAAGCATGTTCTTTGGGAAAATTAATCATAAAGCCATCACACCAGCTAAAATTAAGACAGAACTACCCACATTTCTTTAACGAATTCAATGTGATATATGTGGACAAATTCAGACATCATGTGGACCATTTTTATATTTTATTGTAACACCCCTAAAAATATTTTTATTTGGTAACTCAAAATGGTATTTGAGTATATTTTAATTTAGTCCTTCAACTTTTAGAAATCTTATAATTGACCTCAAGTATTTTCTTTTAGATCAATTGAGTCCTTAAAACTTTCAAAATGGTCCTTTATAATTTTTAAATATCCAAAAATTCCTTTATAATGGTAAATCTTCACATTTACTCCTAGATATTTATATCTTATAATAGTTAAAAGTAGAATAAGGTAAAAGTAATTTCTTGTTTTGTCTTCATTCATTCAATAATAGTAGATATTTCTTATGTTTAATATTATAAAATTCAAATCAGAGATAAGGGGTAAGATTTCTGGAAAATTCATCATAAATAGGGGTGGTCAAGTTAAAATAAAATAACATTTGGGTAGGGACTCAATTTAATTCCTTGTCTCCCATTTTCACCTATAAAAGGAGGGCTTCCTTCAACAATTTTTCTCACACCTCAAAGTTCTGAATCTCTCTTCACTCTCTTCACGAAAAATCTTCCTTTCTATGTCTTCTAGCTAAGAAAAATATTTCCAGAAATTGTCTAGTTCAAAATTTCTGAGAAAAATCCCTAGTCCCGAAACTGCACAGAAATTACAGTTTCAACCCGAAACTTGCAAGCCCCAAAATAAATATCAAACCTTCATCTTTTGAGCTGATGTTTGGAACAGAGACTCTTGATCGTGTCTTTAACAAAACCCCTCAATCAATTTCATATTTTAACCAGTTCTAGACGTTCGATTTAAGGTAACTCTCGGACTGCTAAAGCTTTCAGCCCTAACTGTGTGCATTCATTTTGTTTCTTAAATTAATACTAAAATCCGGATGATAAATATCAATTTGATAATACATACGTGTTGCTAACATCCTAAGGAATGTTAAAAGTCATTTTTTGTTAATTTTAATCTAGTGTTAGTTTCTGTTATGAATTTAATAACATATTAATAGTTTATGTGACACATTTTCATATTTATTTTCTTGCTTACTTTAGTTTCCTATAAGTTACTTTAGTCACTTCATGATCTAGTCATATAACTTGATTTTTATATTATACTTAAGTTGTACAATGATTTATTTTGATGATTTTAATAACCTTGTGACTTTTATGATTATATTAATCTTACGAACACTAATTTATAATTTATGATAACAATTAGAACATGTTATATGACAAAAGTGATACTTGTATGTTAATTCCATATCTTCATGAAACATTTGCTTGGTTAGTGAATTATGGTGATGATGTAAGAATTAGTAAATTATCTTAAAGATAATTTAGAGAAAAAAATATATTTATTATTTGAAAGATTGTTAACGCCTTAAAATTTATTTAGGAGATGATCGACTTTTGCCAGAAAACCAAGGACTAGAAGGAGGTGAGATTCATGTGGTTTATTCCAGCCCTTTTGGCATTTGGCCCTGAGATTTTTGGATAGAACAATCGTGATTATTTATTTCAATCACGATCAACCTTTATCACGTTTCTCGTTTCACACCTGTTATCTCATTTCATAATTCACTTGCTAAAGTACTGTTAAACTAAACCTATTCTTAATCCATTATCACATTCTTATAAAAATGTATTAACAAATCCGAGATTAAACAATTAATTCTTGAACTGTGCAACGAGCAACGAACTATGTTCGGCCTATGTAGCTCAAAACGAGCAACGGATTTTATCCGGCTTACTAGCTCATCTGATATTTCTGTTTTACCCATTGGGACGCCTTTGGGAAGTTGGGCCCAGGGATTGAGATAATTTACTGCTGGGCAACACGGGTTGTCGGTTAGTAATTTAAATTAATACACATTCTGTCTAAGCGCCGCTTGCAGTCAGGAGTTGGCTGTAACCCGCGTGTTAGACTGACATGTACTCGAGCATGTCTTCTGTTCTGTTACGAGGTCACTCCTCGTAGGGAGGTATACGGTTAAATTTTCGGTGTTATGGTTGGATATGTTATAAGTAATTGCACAAGTTCATCATTCCATATTAATCTTGTTGTTATTGATTCCTTTCGTTCTAATACCTTGCTGATAACCTGAATAGATTTTCGTTGCAATAAATCTGTCATTATTGTTAAAAATCTCACTAAGTCCTCTAAGACTTACATCTCTCTTATTTTTCTGTCCATTCTCAGAACAAGAGTGATATTACCTTGCTGGATCGACTATCTTTGGATTACTGCAATTTTATTTAAAGCTTTATGAATTTTAATAAGCATATTTAGTCTCTCAAACCAAAATATGTCCGAGATATCGTTTGCTTGTGTGTTTGAATAATTATGTCTTAAGATTTGTGGTTTGTAATAATTAACTACTATTGTAACTTTGAAATTTTTTCCGCTGCAATAAATAAGTTTGTTTGGCTTTATTCGATTTCGTTCAGTGGGACCCTCTACGGTATTATTGAGGTTTGAAATCACATATCGATTTTGGACTTCAATAAGACTTTAGATTTTTGGGCCTCACATTTATGGTCTTGATTGATGCATCAAGTCGATGGTCACATGTCTGTCTATTATCTACTCGCAATATGGCATTCGCGAGATTATTAGCTCAAAATATCAAATTAAGAGCACAATTTCCTGATTATACAATCAAGAAAATTAGACTTGATAATGCTAGTGAATTTACATCCAAAGCTTTTAATGATTATTGCATGTCAACTGGAATTACAGTTGAACATAGTGTTGCACATGTACATACACAAAATGGTTTAGCTGAATCGTTGATTAAACGTATTCAGCTAATTGCTAGACCATTAATAATGAAGGCAAAATTACCAACTACTATATAGGGTCATGCCATTTTACATGTTGTAGCACTAATTCGCATCTGACCAAGTTTTTATCATGAATATTCTCCATTACAACTTGCTTTTGGCAATGAACCAAATATTTCCCATAAAAGATTTTTTTGGTTGTGCGGTTTATGTACCGATTGCACCACCACAACGAACAAAAATGAGACCTCAACGAAGGTTGGGAATATATGTTGGATATGACTCACCATCAATAATTCGATATCTTGAACCTCAAACAAGTGATGTCTTACGGCAATATTTGCCGATTGTCATTTTAATGAACAAATCTTTCCTCCCTTAGGGGGAGAAAATAAACAATTCGAAAAAGAATTATCACGGTATACTCCACATTTATCAAAGTATGATATTCTATCAAAACAATGTGATTTTGAAGTAATGAAAATTCTATATTTACAAGATATTGCAAATCAATTAGATGATGCATTCAATGACACAAAAAGGGTGACAAAGTCACAAATACTAGCTGCAAATGCTCCAGCTTGAATTAAAATTTTGAAAGAAATATCCAAAAATGATAACACTAACATATTCAAAAAGCGTGGTCGCCCTACAGGTGCAAAAGATAAAAATCCTCGAAAAAGAAAAGGGGCAGAAAAAATCAATAACCCCATCGAGGAATCTACTCCTGATAAAACAGAAAATGTAACAAATGAGACAATTCAAGAGCTTGATGAATCAATTTCTAAAGATACATGAAATATTGAAGTCTCTATTAATTATGTCAATTCAGGAGTATATGAGATCGAAACAAGACAGAAAATATAAATGAAATATTTCCATATTCAGTCTCTTGTGACATTATGAATGAAAATGATGATCCCGAACCAAAGTTTGTAAGTGAATGTCAAAATAGGGATGATTGGATCAAATGGAGAGATGCTATGCAGACTGAATTAAATTCGCTTAATAAGCGAAATGTATTTGGTCCTATTGGTCTCTCACCTGAAAATGTGAAACCTGTAGGATATAAATGGATCTTCATTCGGAAACAAAATAAAAAAAATGAAATTGTAAGATACAAAGCTCGCCTAGTTGCACAAGGTTTTTATCAAAGACCTAGAATCGATTATGAAGAAACATATTCACCAGTAATGGATGCAATTACATTTTGATTCTTAATCAGCCTTGCAGTTTATGAAAATTTAAAAATGCATCTCATCGATGTTGTTACAGCTTATCTTTATGGATCACTTGATAGTGACATTTATATGAAAATTCCTGAAGGATTTAAAATGCCTGAATCAATAAGTTCTAAACCTAAAGGAATGTATTCAATTAAATTGCAAAGATTATTATATGGATTAAAACAATCAGGACGCATGTGGTACAATCGCTTAAGCGAATATTTGCTGGAAAAATGGATATATTAATAATCCTTTATGTCCATGTGTTTTTATTAAGAAAACAACATCTGGTTTTGCAATCATTGCGGTTTATGTAGATGATTTAAATATCATCGGTACTGAAAACGAAATTCAAGAAACGATGAATTATTTAAAAAATGAATTTGAAATGAAAGATCTTGGTAGAACTAAATATTGTCTTGGTTTACAAATTGAGCATACCAAAAATAGAATATTAGTTCATCAATCCAACTATACCACTAAGATCTTAAAACGTTTTAACATGGATAAAGCAAATTCTTTGAATAACCCAGTGATTTGCAGGTCACTAAATGTTGACAAAGATCCATTTCGCCCTAGTGAAGAAAATGAAGAAATTCTCGGTCCTGAAATTCCATATTTAAGTGCTATTGGTGCTTTGATATATCTTGCAAATTGTACTAGACCTGGTATAGCATTTACTGTGAACTTACTTGCCAGGTTTAACTCATCCCCCACGAAGAGGCACGAGAATGGAATTAAACATTTATTTCGTTATCTTCGAGAAACTAATGATCATGGTTTATTTTATCCTAAAAATGCAGAACAAGAATTGGTTGGTTATGCAGATGCAGGTTATCTTTCAGATCCGCATAAAGCCAGATCTCAAACAGGATATGTATTCATATATGGAGGTACTGCTATTTCATGGCGTTCACAGAAACAGACATTGGTTGCCACATCTTCAAATCATGCTGAAATTATTGCACTTCATGAAGCAAGCAGAGAATGTGTATGGTTACGATCAATGACACATCATATCAAAACAACATTTGATTTAACAATTGAGAAAGGTCCAACAATATTATACGAAGACAATTCTGCATGTGTTACTCAGATGAAAGAAGGCTACGTCAAAAGTGACAGGACAAAACATATACCACCAAAGTTCTTCTCATTCACTCAGAAACTTGAAAAGAACAAAGATATTGATATTCAAAATGTTCGATCCTGTGACAACAAGGCAGATCTTTTTACAAAAGCTCTACCAACAACAACTTTCAGAAAGCATGTTCATAGTATCAGGATGCGGCGATTGCAAGATTTATAAAGAAGGACCACATATGTCTACTTGAGGGGGAGCACACACAGCTGTACTCTTTTCCTTACTATGGTTTTTATCCCACATAATTTTTCCTAGTAAAGTTTTTAACGAGGCAGCATGGAACATGTGTGCAAGGCTGATGTACTCTTTTTCCTTCACTATGGATTTTATCCCAATGGGTTTTTCCTAGTAAGGTTTTAACGAGGCATCACGAAAGTTTGGACGGCTAAAGGGGGAGTGTTATAAATAATTAAATATATTATATATATATTAGCCATCCAACTTGAAATGGATAGTTGAAGAGCACATGATTTGACCAACTTGTTGTATAATTGTCTTGGAAAATAATTCATCCATTTAGTGTGATGGAGAATTTGTAATATTATAATTGTATAATTTTCCTATAAATAGGTGTTCAATTCATTTGTAAATTACACTTGAAAATATATTGAATAAGCAAATATTCTCTCACTTTGTATCGTTCTCTCAAAATTAAGTTGAGTTTATTTTACCTTTAATCGCATTATTCAAGACATCAAGGGAGATTTTCAGTGACATAATTTATTGACGTTTTGGGTTCTAATTTTCTTAAAAGTTTTCAAGTCCGAATATGAACATACTCGAATAGTTCTATAGTTGGAAGTTTGTGAGATGGACTGAATTCATAAAATATTTGAATTGGTCCAATTTATTAGGTTGGCCCGGCCCATCTTGGATTCAAAAGACCAAATGAATCATGGAGCAGGAATTCATAATTGTTTACTTTTTTCTTTTCATGCTACAGACGGTAATACAAATCATTAAAAAAGTAACAAATACACATATACTACACTCCACAAACATGACGCAAGTTTATTATATGTAGTAGAAAAACATGAGCTATCATCCTTTTTTCAATAGAGGAATTCATCATTCATCAACATTTAAACATTAAAAACCTTAAAATTCAAAAAATAAATAACCTATATTCAATAATTAAACACTTATAGTTTCTATTGCTCTGTATACTTTTATGCATGGCATTTTTTACTTGTAAATGGATGACTACTTGAGAAAGGCTATCATATCTTGTGTATTTGATTTATTTTGGTTTCTAAACATGAGCTTATTAAGTGCCACTACAAGAAAACATGGCAAAAGCATGTAGAAAATAGCAAGTAAGCAATTTACAGTAAATAATGTGTTCTTGATTGGCAAAAACAATAAATTTCTGTAAGATTATTATCGTCCTTACAGGCTTAAAGGCATGAAAGAAATTATATAAGAGATATATAGTAAGTGCTTTCTAAGAAGCATCCTGAATTATTTCATTAATTGTTACAATTTTTTTTTGGCTGGCGATATTGCCAAAGCACAAAATATTGTTGCCAAAGCAATTTTTTGAAACTCTCTAATATGCCCTTGTCAATCTAACTCTATAAAAATTAAGCGATTCACAGACCATATCTTCTTAATTAATTAGTCTAACATTATGGAAGCTTAATTTTCTCTACCATTAATACTCCATCTAATAACTTCCTAGCTCCAATTAACAAAATTGTTTTTTTTTTTTTGTTTTCAATTGTGGAGAAGCATGATTTATTTAATGAAAAAATAAAATCTAGCAGAATATATAAGTCTTCAAACTAAAAAATAAACTAGTACAAAAAAGTCTTTAGACTACAAATTAAACTAGTTCCTGGATTATGTTATTAAATTATGAATAATAAATATAAATATAAATATGCTAATATTCAATAATCCAAAGAAAACGAAATGGCATTGGTAAGTATTACAGATGACATATTAATGATAAAGTATTATATGATATCAATTCTGTAAATAAATAGAAAATGATATATCACACTTGTTATAGCCGTGGTTTAACCTTTTGAAAGATTAAAAAATACTATAATTTAAAAATCAACATGAAAATATCAATTCAAAGTTTAAGACATCATTTTATGAAAAAAGCTATTGAAATAATTAAACTTCTTGTTGATAAGTTGATATCACATGTACATGAGCACCTTGTAAATCGTGGATGTAAAAAAAAAAGAAGGATTCAGGGAGCAAATAAAATAAAAATTGTTATGAATGATTATTACTCTTACCCTTGGGAATTGATTCTGCATTTTCGTTTTCTTTTTAAAGTTCAATTTGTCATCTAATTTATTCGTGTGTATGTATATATATATATATATATATATATATATATATATATATATATATATATATATATATATATATATATATATATATATCGTTTTACATTTAATATATAGTTAAGTTTATATAAAAATATAGTAAAATTTGTAAGTTGGATTGATAAATATATATATATATCATTCTTGTCCAAGTATTGCTTATAATTTAAAGAGCCTCAGATAAGATATTTTTGGATTTAATTAACAGGTAAATATTTATTTATAAAAGAACTAATTTTTCATCCTATATCTAAATCTTTTATTAATCTTGAGAAGCTCTTTTGGAGTGAGAAAATAATTAGATTGTGTATTAATGATAGAGAGAATTTTGTTTCCATAATGTGAGAGTGATTAGTTGAGATAATATGGAAATTAAGAGAATTAACTGTTTTAGCATTGATTGAGAAGGACAAATTAGAGAATTTTAAAAAATTGCTTTGACAACAACATTTTGTGCTTTGGCAATATCGCTAGCCATTTTTTTTTCATGGTTGTGTTTGTAAGCATAACACATGTAATTTAGTATCAATTAGATCTTTTTCAAGTGAAATAGATATTTAATCGATTTAATTAACCTTAAACTTGTACTGACATGTGCTAGTTCGGAAATAAATGATTAATGATGTTTTTCACTATTTTTTTCTCTATGGTGCAACGAACTAATTGTTTAAGATTACGTTGAGATTATTTTTTGAAAGTGATAAATTCACAAATTAAGGACAAAAATAATCAATCTGCTATCAGTTTTCTAATCTCTTATAAAAGAAAGAGAGTTTCTTGGATCTGTGTTTCAAACGAACTAGTTTTGAAAATAATATATACACGAGTACTATAAGGACCGTCCTTTTCTCTTAATCAATAGGAAAATGCTTTCCTCACAGGGCTGTAAGCATACAGCCCTATTTTAATTCCTTACGCAGTTAATTGTAAAGTGAAAAACTGCCAAGTGTAGGTTTTCTTCATTTTTTTTAATAGATTTACATATTGTACTTTTTCTTTATTTATTTTCATGCTAAAAATGGTAACAAAAACACAATAATAACATTCGATCCATAAATATGAGTTTAAAAAAATTGTTAATGAAGAAAAATTCAAGTTATCATTCTTTTGTCAATAAGGTAAATTATCATTCACCGAGCATTAAACATAACAATTTTAGAAATTAATAGAGAAAAACAACATTCTATAATTCAATATTCAAGAAACGCTTTGGGTTTTTATTTTGTTACATAATGAAAGTGCACACAATCACGAGAACTGAAAGAAAATTTCTGCAAAAGCTACTATACCTTTAATTATTATTTTTTCTGAAAAATGAGTGTATTAGGTGCATTTGACTTGTTAAATAAAGTAGCAAATAATGTATTCTGATCAATAAAGTTTTTATTTTTATGCGAGGTTCTCTCATCTTTATGGAATGAGATACACTATGAAGTTAAGGATCATAGAGTATGTTGTTTATAAGATGTACATCGCATTATGTATTATTAGATTCTTTTTTTAGATTTAAATTTTGTTTGACAAATTACTATTTAATCAATTTAATAAACCTTGAACTTGAAATGAGACACTATTTTGAGAAGCATATGATTGATAAAATCTTCTTCAGGACTTGTATTTATATATATCATAAATAGCATCCTAAACCGGCTGTCAGATTTCATCTCACAGCCGGCTGTTATATTAGCGGGACTCTAATCAATAAATCTCATTATCAATGATAACTACAAGTCTACAACCAGCTGTAAGTTTAGCTGGCTGTAAGATGAGCATGACCCTTTTATATAGTATTGAATGAGTTAATTGCAAGAAGACCCTCTGTCGTATTTCTAATTTGTAAAATACTTCCTGTTTATAGAGTAAAATTCTCATGTGTTGCTTTTAGTTGTACACTACACTCAAATTCGTTTTTACTTTTGACCCAATCAAAAACACCACTTTAACCTTGTACATAAATCTCCAACTTTCAAAAAAAGTCAATTTTATTCATTACTTAACTTCTAAAAAGTTTTAATTTAAATAAAAAACGTACAACTATTGTTTAAAAATTGTAAACTTCTTGTTTACATTACATAAGAAAAATATTTTGTTTTTTTTCTTCTTCTTGAATTTTAGGAAAAAAGAGAGAGAATTTGGTCATCCTCGTCCTCTCCCTCCTTCACCCAAGCAGCGCAAACATGTTTGGTTTATGGATGAACGGTTATGTGTATTCTTTATAACATTTGTTAGCATTTGTAGTTAGGCTTGTTGAGTTTTTTAGCTCCTTTTTAATATTTATAGGTGTTGTATAATTTTCTTTTTGAATACTTAACATAATTTAGAAAAATTATATATTTGGTAATTGTTTAGGTGCTAGGTAACAATGTTCATTGTATATGAGAATAAAAAGAGATACTTTTTGGCCGTTGCTATCAATTATATATTTTATTTATTAACCATTTTCGTAATTATTTTTTGATCGCTAAAAATATTAATTCCTGTTTTTCTTTGCAGCCGTCTACGAATTATTTTATAGTTATAATTTTCCAGTTGTCATTTATTTAGCCACTAATAATTATTCTATTTTCGCATGATTCTAAATAAGGTTTTTGCTATCGCACTTAACTTTCTTGCAATGGCTTTTGCGGACAGATAGACTCGAATTTCTGATTGTCACTTCCTGGATGAATATATTTGGGTCTATATAGATGTCCGTGATCATTAAACGTATATTTTTGTAACTTTAAAAACATGCTCATTCATGAGGTATTAACTATATATCACATAGAATGTCACTGTAATTCACTTTTAAAGTATTTAGTGCATAGGAATTATTGGGAAGTTCCTTCCATAAACTTGGAAAGTGCAACCTCTGTCATTATTAATTATTTTTAATCAAGTTTTTCAGAAACTATAAACTATTAAAACATGTATTGCATTTTCTAACTGGCGTCAGTTGTTATATAACTGTTAGTCTTCCAGTTCGCAGTTTGCAGCTATTACGTGTGATATTTTCATATCTCCATATTTCCTTCTTATCTTGGATTGCTTAGGATCTTTCCTTCTTATCTTCGATTATTTCTTTCTCTCCAAGTTTCACTATTGTATATATTTACTTTGTACGTTCATTGTAAATTATCAGTTTATACATAATACAAATTCTTTTATCATGATTTCTTATACTAATTATCATGGTACCAGAGCCAAAATCCGGAAATCTTAAATTCTAAATTTTGTTCTCTCTCGATGACTAACGGTAGCAGTTCCGATGGTGGCGCTAGCCCCGTGGTTATTGATTCCATGTCACCTTACTTTATTCAATCCGGTGATAAGCCCGGAGATGTATTCGTCACGTCACTTTTACGCGATGGAAACTATGGCGATTGGCTCGATGAGATGAGCAATGCCCTTTATGCCAAAAATAAATTTGGTTTTGTCAACGGCGATATTCCAATGCTGAAATATGATTCGCCATATCTTCCTTATTGGCAACGAACTAATGCCATGGTGAAAGCTTGGCTCAATAGTAGTATGGAAATTGAGTTGAGGCAAAGCGTTAAGTTCAAGACTGCACACGAGATATGGATCGATCTCGAAGAAAGATTTGGGAAAGAGAGTGCTCCACGTGCCTATGAACTACGATGTTCTTTGGGCATCATACGACAGGAAGGACAATCTGTCTCCGCATATTACAGCCGACTTCGCCGAATTTGGGATGAGATGACATCTATCGCCAACGCACCGGCATGCTCTTGTGGTAAATGTTCTTGCAACATAAATAAGCAGGTTAATGAGTCTCGTGATCGTGATCGTTTGTATGATTTTTTGATGGGGTTGGACGATGTGTATGGGCATCTCAAAACTCAAATTTTGGCAACCCGTCCGATTCCTAGTTTGACGACACCCTATCATCTTGTTTCTGAGGGAGAACAACATCGTTCCATTGCTTCCGCACGAAGGCCTGGAGTTGATACTACTGCTTTTCAGGCCCAACAAAAACGTGAACCCGACACTTATCGTCGACCCCAAGTGAAGGAGAATAGACTCTGCTCGCACTGTGGCAAAACAAACCACACCATCGATACATGTTTCGAAATAATTGGGTATCCTGCCAATTGGAATATTCGAAACAAGGATGGGAAAAATCATGGTGGTCGTTCCGGTGATCGTGGAACAGGAAATAAAAGGCAAGGACAACCGCGAGCTGCTCATGTTGATGTTGAACCATCTCCTGTTGCTGGACTGTCAAATGAAAAACTTCAACGCTTGGCACAATTCATGCGGACTGAACTAGACACTCCCACGTCTACCTATGGGGCACAAGTTAATATGGCAGGTAAATTGCCGTACAAGAAAACTTGGATCATTGACTCTGGAGCGACAGAACACATCACTTGTGATGAGACATCTTTAATCAATATTGTGCCTAATTCATCCGAGCCACCGGTTCGCATCCCGAATGGCGCTGTTGTCCCAATTCACTCGATTGGCAGTTTACACCTGCCTAATGGACTGCATTTATCACGAGTTCTTTTTATTCCACAATTTCATTGCAATCTATTATCTGTTAGTCGTCTCACTAGCGACCTAAATTGCGAACTCACCTTTTCCCGGACTTCTTGTGTCTTACAGGACTTACCCTCGAGGAAGCTGATTGGAGTGGGTAACCGTCGTGCGGGTCTTTACTACTTGGAACCTTTGACCAGCGAAGGGGTGGCAATGTCGGTCTCACGTGTTCCTGACAATTGGCATCAACGTCTAGGTCATGCGTCCGATGGAAAGCTTCACCAAATTGCTAGTCTTAAGGGTTTCAAGCGGCATAATGATTTTTGTGATTCATGCATACGAGCTAAGCAAACTCGTGTGCCCTTTCCTACTAGTTCTATTAAGACGAAACGTTGTTTTGAGTTGATTCATTGTGATATTTGGGGTAGTTACCGATGTGACTCTTTTTCTAGGCCACGATATTTTCTTTCTATTGTTGATGACTTTACTAGAGGTGTTTGGGTTTTTCTTTTGCGCAATAAATCTGAGGTGGGTCAATTTTTAATCCAATTTTGCATATGATTTGCACACAGTTTGATCACAATGTTAAAAGAATTCGTGCCGATAATGGAGTAGAATTTCAATCACACACCTTGCTTGATTATTATGCTTCTCATGGAATTGTTTTAGAAACTTCTTGCACGGATACGCCACAACAAAATGGCGTTGTGGAACGTAAACACCGCCATATTTTAGAAGTTTGCTAGAGCCATTCGTTTTGAATCCGGATTACCGATTGAATTTTGGGGAGAGTGTATACTTACTGCTGTTTACATTATAAACCGTTTACCTTCTCCAATTATTTTAAATAAAATCCCTTATGAAATGTTATTTGGTAAAATCCCGGACTATAGCCAATTGCGTGTGTTTGGTTGTCTCGTTTATGCACACAACAATAAACGGAAGGATAAGTTTGGTGAAAGGGGGAGTCCTTGCATTTTTGTGGGTTACCCATCAGGTCAAAAGGCGTATCGAGTCTTTGATTTGCAAAGTCACAAAATATATAGCTCTCGTGATGTTACTTTTTTCGAGCACGTTTTTCCTTTCAAGGCTGTCGTTGGACCAAATATTGATCTGGATTCAGCAATTGATAATGCATACCGCCGAATATTAGATGCAAATCTTTGTACAGACCCATCTCATTCATCTCGCCCGGTCATTCGGCACTCAGTTCACCCGCAAGCCGACTTGCATACAGATAATTCGGAGGTCCAAACACCAGCCCTTTCTGACGATGTACTCGAGCCTTCGCCTATCATGGAACCTGATGCATCTTCGACACTTGTGCGCAAAAGTGATCGTGCTCGCACACGTTCGAAACATCTTGCTGATTTTGAGACCGATTTGCCCCCTTCACTAGACCCGTCACGCCCCACTACCAATTCAGCCAACTCGACGGTACATCCTCTCTCTCAATTCATTACATATGATAAGTTTACCAGTACACATCGTGCTTTCTTGGCGGCCATCACTTCTCGTGATGAGCCAAAATATTTTTCCAGGCTATCCAAGTTCCTCAATGGCGTGAGGCGATGCAACGAGAGATACAGGCACTTGAAGCAAATAACACACGGACTTTGGTTCCTTTACCGTCAGGCAAGAAGGTTGTTGATTCCAAATGGGTTTACAAGATTAAGTACCAACCTAACGGCGAAGTGGAACGCTATAAAGCCCGACTTGTTGCCAAAGGCTTCACGCAAGTTGAAGGTGTGGACTTTCATGAAACGTTTGCCCCGGTTGCTAAACTTGTCATAGTGCGTTGTTTGCTTGCCATTGCTGCAAAGCGTGACTGGGAAGTGCACCAATTAGACGTAAATAATGCGTTCTTACATGGCGATCTTCATGAGGATGTGTACATGCGTGTCCCACAAGGTTTCGCCAAGAAAGGCGACACTCGCGTTTGTAAGTTGCAAAAGTCGTTATATGGTCTCCGCCAAGTTTCTCGCAATTGGTATCATAAGTTGACGGAGGCCCTCACTCAGATTGGTTTTCGTCAATCTCGCGCCGAGTATTCTCTTTTCATTTTCAGCAAAGGGAATACTTATGTCGCTGCTCTTATTTATGTGGATGATGTTCTTTTATCCGGGAATGATCCTGCCCACATCACTGAAGTCAAGGACTATTTGGATGCAAAGTTCAGCATAAAAAATCTCGGCCCTCTCAAATATTTTCTGGGAATTGAAGTCGCACGCTCACGTGAGGGTTTTGTCTTGAGCCAGCGCAAATATACGCTGGATATTTTGGAAGAGAGCGGTTTACAGGGCTGCCGACCGAGCTCCTTCCCGATGGAACAAAATCTGGAATTATGGCTCGATGATGACAGTCCCACTGTTGATGCTCCTGCCTATCGCCGTCTCATTGGGCGTTTGCTATATCTTACTGTGACGCACCCCGATATTGTTTTCTCTGTTAATTATTTGAGTCAGTTCCTTGCTCAACCACGCCAAAATCATCTAGAGGCTGCCCATCGTGTTCTTCGATATTTAAAATCTAAAGCCTGGCCAAGGAATTTTCCTTCCTTCCACTGGTGGTTTTGATTTACAAGGCTTTTGTGACGCTGATTGTGAGGACCGCGCCCCACGAGTCACAATCCGATCCGAGTTGGTCCGGTGTTGGCCACCTAACAAACTCAACTCAAACCGAATTGTAGCTCATAGGAAGGGGTCTCACTGACCAGGATCAAAACCGTAGCACTATAAAATATCTTTACTTTAAATACAGCGGAAGTCTTTGGAATACAAATACATTTTACAATTTTAAAATGATGTAAATACAAAATCAAACACTTAACAATTTTTGCAAAGTTTCCAAAAGCGGACTTGTCGATCATTCGTTCCATCCGTGCTGCTATACCAATCTTACTCTGAGAAAGAGACATATAGAACAAAAGAAGAGTAAGTCTTTAATGACTTAGTGAGATTCTTAGAACATGGCAATAATCAAACAGTGATCAGAACAAAACGAACAAGAATGACCAGAATAGTTACATCTGCATCACTGAACTGAAATTATCGGTTTTAACGATAATACCGGAGTATTCAGAAGAACGAGAAAATGAACTTGTGCAATTACATATAACAGATCCAACCTTAGCTCCGAAATTCAACCGTATACCTCCCTACGAGGAGCTACCTCGCAACAGAACAGAAGACATGCTCGAGTACATGCCAGTCTAACACGCGGGTCACAACCAACTCCTGACTGCAAGCGGCGCTTAGACAGAATGGGTATTAATCAGAATTACTTAAACCGACAGCCCTTTGCTGCCCAGCAGTAAATCCTTTCAATCCCTGGGCCCAACTTCCCAAAGGCGTCCCAATGGGTGAAACAGAATTATCAGATGAGCTAGTAATCCGGACAATATCCGTTGCTCGTTTTTGAGCTACATAGGCCGAACATAGTTCGTTGCTCGTTGCACAATTCAAGAATTGATTGGGTGATCATGATATCAGGTTAATTATGATTATGAAGAAATTCTCGATTATGATTTAAATGAGATTTGATTTAACAATAGGCAAGAAAACTGATTATGTAAATAATTAACAATTTTAAATAAAAGCATTAAAATAGTGATAGAATGTTGCTCGTGATTCGAAACAAAGAATCACAATTGTTATGTCCAAGTTTCTCAGGGCCGGATGCCAAACAGGGTTTTGAACAAATCAGAAATCAAACCTCACCTTTTACCGTACGGGAAATTCTTGATTAACGTCGATAATTGCAGAATCCTTACATAAATCAAAAAGATATAATCAATTGTTTACTCATAAATTTACAACAATAATATATACTTTCAATATTTATCATATTTAAAGAAGTTCAATTAAATATCTAATTCTTGTTAATTTTGGATAAATCCAACATTTACCTATTTTAACCATGACGTAAAATTATAAATAATGAGATTTACCATTTCAAAGTAACAAGTTGAAGACTAAATCAATTTACAAAATTATTATTAGATTCTCAATTTCTAATTTATTAATAACATATTTCATATTAACAAACATATATATTTTCAATGCATACTTAACCCTTTTTAAAACAATTATTCTTAACAAAATTCATGTAAATTACTTATTACATAATAATATTAAATCAAAAGTTTTACCATGATATTAACATTGAACAAATATCTCAGTATGCTCTTGAATAAAATTACATCACATATATAACTTTGGTAAAAACTATTTTTCTTATAATTATTAGTATTAAATAACATAATATTGCATATATCAATATTAACAATTAAAATAAATTGTAAACATGTAGATCTAATTAAAATTAACATTTCCAGAATACTTATTATTCTAGTATACTAGATTAGAAGGTTAGATCACAAGATAAACACAATACTTTACTTAAAGTTAAAGATATTGAAAGATCAACCGTAAAATAAACTATATGTCATCTTAATATTGCAAAATCCATGAAAAGTATTAAACACGATTCTAAATTATGATAAACTGATCTAACATCATTATTAGTATGGAATGCGTCCATATTAATGATCAATTTCATGATTTGTGTAGCTTTTGCAACATATATTGGTTAATCAAAATGTTTATGCAAAATATAAGGCAGAAAACTGTAGCAATCTTAGATTCACCTTCAATCGGACTTTCAAACGATATGGTAATCTGAAATTGGTTGAGGGGTTCAATCTTAAACATCATGGAGAGTATGTAGTTTAAAAATCAGATCCATAGGACAAGGTTTGGTATTTTAAATAAATCATGAAAGCTAGGAGCTGTTTTCGGATTTTCTGGACAGTGGTACATATTTCTAATTTTTAGACCCCTCAAACGACTTCTTTTGAAGAAGATTTCTGAACATGAAAGTTAGCTTACACAATAATCAGTATGTGGTAAAAATTGCAGAAAAAGACTCGAAGTTTTGATATGGTTTTCGGACTTCTAAAGTTTCTGTACCAAAACTGGAAGTTTTGACCAAACTCGGTTTTGAGGATTTTCAAGGACTATAAGGAAGGCTTAAAGGACTGAAACAATTTTTCTAAGAAACTAAACATCAAGAGGAAGAACTTTGCAGAAGAAAAGAAGAGAAGATTCGGAGAAGAGAGGTGTGAGAAAATTGTTGAAGAGAGCCTCCCTTTTATAGGTGAAAATTGGGAGACAAGGATTAATTACCATACCCTACTCATTTTTATTTTAATCCAAGCTAGGCCACCCTAATTATGAAGATGTTTCCAGGCCTTATCTGATAGGATTTTATAAGAATAAAATATTAGAAATATCTAGCATAAAAGACAAAGCAAAATTACCTTTTTACAAATGTAAATGTAAATATGTGAAGATTTACCATTGTAAATGAATGCTTGGATATTTTGAAACTACAAGGGACCACTTTGAAAGTTTTATGACTCATTTGGTCTTAAAGAAAATATTTGTGGTCAATCATAATTTTTTTTCAAAAGGAGTAGGACTAAATTGTAACTTTTTCAAAACTTTTGTGGTCAAAATCATATTTTCAAAAAGTTCAAGGACTAAAATGAAAATTCGAAAATACTTTTATTTTCTTCCAAATTTCAGGGGCGTTACACTGATTGGGCCGGTTGTTCTTTTACTCGTCGTTCACGATCCGGTTATTTTATCACTTTGGGTGGCTCGCCAATTTCGTGGCGCACTAAGAAACAAAGTGTCGTTTCTCGTTCTTCGGCAGAAGCCGAATATCGCGCAATGGCTGTTACCGTTAGTGAACTCCTTTGGCTTCGTTGGTTGCTTCGTGATTTCGATATCCATTCTTCTCAGGCGACTCCTTTGTTTTGTGATAATCAGGCCGCTCGTCATATTGCCGCCAACCCGGTTTTTCATGAACGCACCAAACACGTTGAAATGGATTGTTTCTTTGTTCGTGAACGTATCACTAGTGGTGATATTCAACCGAAGCCCATTTCTACTACTCAACAAGTTGCGGATATTTTTACGAAGGCCCTCGGCACTGATCGTTTCCAATTCCTTCGCAGCAAGTTGGGTGTTCGAAATCTTCACTCCACCTTGAGGGGGAGTATTACGTGTGATATTTTCATATCTCCATATTTGGATATTTCCTTCTTATCTTGGATTGCTTAGGATCTTTCCTTCTTATCTTGGATTATTTCTTTCTCTCCAAGTTTCACTATTGTATATATTTACTTTGTACGTTAATTGTAAATTATCAGTTTATACACAATACAAATTCTTTTATCATGATTTCTTATACTAATTATCAGCAGCCGCCCTACATATGTAGTAATTTAATATGCAAGTAGGTATATGAGAATATGTTTACCAGGTCTTTCTTATGCTAGCTATGTGATACATTAATGGACAAGACGTGCTATTGTTTAATGATAATTGCGTGTTAGATTTATTATTTCTTGAGAAAGTATATAGAACGTGAAGTCATTGTAAAGATTTTTTAAGAGGAGAAATTCATGGAATTTGAATTTTTTTTTACATGTTATATTAGTCTATATATAAGACTAATAACGAGTTTCCAGCAAGTTATGGTTGAGTATTTTAGGGAGTTATTTCGGTCTCGACAACCATCTGATGAGGAAATCGAAGATGTTACGCGCGTGATACAACCTAAAGTTTGTGCTCAAACCAATCAGCAACTTCTCCAACCATATACTTCCATTGAGGTAACGCAAGCTCTTTTCGATATGTACCCTTATAAATCCCCGGGCCCTGATGGCTTTTCTGTTGTGTTTTACCAAAAATATTGGAAAATTGTTGGTTCGGCTGTCATTGATTTCTGTCTTGCTTTTCTTAATCATAAGGTTCTTCACCCTGACATGAATTTCACGCATATTATTTTGCTTCCTAAATGTGCCAAACCAGAGTCCATGAAACAATTTCGACCTATTAGTCTTAGTAATGTCTGTTTCAAAATTGCTTCAAAGGCGATTGCAAATAGACTCAAGCCTTTTTTATCCTCTATTATCTCTCAGTCTCAATCCGCTTTTGTTCCTGGTAGACTGATCACAGATAATATTCTTGTGGCTTTTGAGATCAATCATTACTTGAAAAATAAACGAACCGGTAAAAAGGGACAATTAACTTTGAAACTTGACATGAGTAAAGCGTATGATAGAGTCGAGTGGTCCTTCCTGGAAAAGGTAATGATTAGATTGGGTTTTTCGAGTGAGTTTGTCGATTTGGTCATGTTATGCATTCGTTCTGTTTCTTACTCACTCGTTGTCAATGGTTGTGAGTTTGGTTCTATCATTCCGGAGAGAGGTATTCGTCAAGGCGATCCTCTTTCCCCATATCTCTTTTTGTTTTGCTCTGAAGCTTTTTCAGCTTTGATTGCGGAGGCAGAATGTAGAGGCGTGATTCATGGGGTTGCGGTATGTCGCGGGGCTCCAGTGGTGTCACACCTTTTATTTGCCGATGACACTCTTATTTTTTGTGAAGCTTCGGTCCAGGTTGCCCAGGAAATTCGAAATATTCTGCACAGGTACGAACATGCTTCAGGACAGGTTATCAACTTTGAAAAATCTGTCGCCGTTTTCAGCAAGAATACTTCACCAGAGTTGATCCAAAATTTCAGCGACATTTTGGGAGTTGCAGTTGAGGATAGGCACGAAAAATATCTGGGTCTTCCATCTATTGTGGGTAAAACAAAGGCTGAGATTTTTGCATATATTCGGGATCGTTTTTGGAGCAGGTTTCAAGGGTGGAAAGAGCAGAATCTCTCGAGCGCCGGCAAAGAAACTCTGATTAAAGCAGTGATTCAATCAATTCCAACCTACGCCATGAGCTGCTTTAAACTTCCAGACTCTCTGATCCGTGAGCTTGAATCTATGACCAGCAACTATTGGTGGGGTAACGGGGAAAGAAGTAAAATTCATTGGACATCATGGAGGAAATTGTGTGCGAGTAAAAGGGATGGAGGAATGGGTTTTCGGGATTTGAAGGCTTTTAATCTTGCCTTGCTTGCTAAACAGGTCTGGAGGATTCTTCAACACCCGGACAGCTTAGTGGGGCGTTTGTTGAAGGCGAAATACTTCCCCAACCAATCAATTCTTGATGCTCGTTTGGGTAATGCACCATCCTTTTCATGGCGCTGTCTGTTTGAAGCGTCTTCTGTGGTGGCTAAAGGGATTAGATGGCGGGTGGGGAATGGTGAAACAATCTCTGTTTGGGATGATGGGTGGATTCCAAGACCGTTCTCATTTCGTCTCATTACACCTCGGAATGAGAACTTTACATCCATGAAAGTGGCTGCCCTTATCGATCATGATTTAGGAGCTTGGAATGTTGATCTTCTTCGGCAATTATTCTGGAATGAGGACGTCGATATCATTCTTTCAATACCACTCGGCAGTAGTTCTAATATTGATAAGATTATCTGGCACTACAATAGTAATGGTGTCTTCTCCGTTAAAAGTGCTTATCATCTTATCCAAAGTGCTGGTTTAGTTCGAGGCAGAGGTTCGGTTGTGGGGGGAACTAGTTCGTCACGAAACTGGAGTTTTGTTTGGAAAGTGCGATGCCCGAAGAAAATCAATATCTTTTTGTGGCGATTGTGTCAGAATTTTCTGCCGACCAAACAAAACTTGCTTAAAAGGAGGGTTGTTGCGGATGATGTGTGCGGAGTCTGTGGTGTTGGTAAGGAAGACTTGTTCCATTGCTTTATTTCTTGTGGAGTCCCACGCCAGGTGTGGGCGTTGTCCAATTTTCCGATGAGTTATTTGCCACAACCGTCTGAAGAAATTGATGGATGGCTGGAGAGGAGTTCTAAGGAACGGGGTGCGGATTTGTTTCTGAAAATGGTTGTCATATGCTGGGCAGTGTGGAATAATCGGAATAGGATTAACGCCGGGGAAAAGGCCAGTGCACCAGATGAGATTGTTAACTTTGTGAGTACATTTATCCAATCTTGGCTTGAGAGCAATGGTATTGGTTTATTAAAAATCCAGGAGTCAGAGGGTATTTGTTGGGTTCCACCACCAAATCAGTGGGTGAAAGTCAATTTCGATGGAGCTACGCTTGAGGAGGTTAGAGGAGCGGGTATTGGCATTATTGCAAGAGATTCAGCAGGTCGATGCCTTGCTCGGGTTCAGAAGCGGATTGTGGGTAATGTCGGAGCACAGAATGTTGAAGCTTGTGCGGCTCAACTTGCTGTGGAAACAGCGGTGCGTTTGGGGTGGTCTCGAGTTATTTTTGAAGGCGATTGTAGTGTCGTTATCCACGATATTATTCGTAATGGTTCTTGTGAAGCTAGTTACGGCAGTTTGATTTCGGACATTCGTAGAAGATTGACAGAATTTCCTTCTTTTGTTTTTCAATGGATTTGTCGTGAGGCTAACGGTGAAGCTCATAATCTTGCTCGGTCGGCTGATAGAGATCTGATGTGGGATGCAGTTCATGACGATGGGGGTTGATTTCCTTCTTTTGTTGATCTGTTTTTTATGCGCTTTCATTTTGTCTGTTGATGCAAACTTTTGTATCTTTGCTGCTACTTTTGGCACTTGGTTATTTCTGGCTTGTTTTGGAGCTGGTGTTGGTTATGAAATTTCATCCTTTTCAAAAAAAAAAAAAAAAACCTATTCATGTGATGATACCAATAAAATTAATGTAGGTCATATGTAATAAACAGTGTAAAGTAATCTATACAAATAATTTTTCTCTCCCTCCATTAAAATCTCAAATTGATTTCTTTCATTTCTGCAAAAGTAAACTCCAGAGCCACACAAAACACCTAATTAAAGAGAAGGTACAACGAAATATATTCACGACTTAGTTTATGAATATTTTTTTTTTGAAACTAGTTTATGAAAAAATCATGATTTAATTAGTTGATGAAGATCAAAATTCAAAAGTACTTATATATATGCACACATAAATGTAAAAGTCAAAAATCAGATGACATAAAAGATCTGCAAATCAAGGATAGTGTACTTTATGATCTTACAAAGAAATGTTAGGCCAATTCTTCTTGAACCAATTATAAATGGCAGGATTCAACTATATGATGCTCGTGCACGTTCAAATATTATTATTAAAAATAGAGTTAACAGCCAGAAAAAAGTCATGTTAGGCCAAGAAACCCAAAGATCCCATTTTTGTGTAACTCACAAAAAGTCTCCGCTACTGGTCCCCATTATAATAAAATAAAAAAAAAAAAAAAACATCTGGGGGGAATTCGGGTTTCATTTTTACAATTATGTAAATTATGAGATTCTTTTTTTTTTTAATAATAATTTTGGTCTTTAACCTGTTAGGGTTTTTTTGCCCGAATCTTAATAGAGAAATCAAGTCCAGCTCATACAACTTTCTGAATTTTAAGAAAGTGGAAGAGTACACGTATAACAAAACCTTGTTATGTTTTTACAGAGAATTGTCCTATATATACATCGAGATCCCATTGGAGACATTTGATAAAACTGGATGGATAGCGACAAGATAAGCATGATTCTTGCAAAAAGATAACATACGAACACAAATTGACATGTGATTATTTATATACATCAAAACTCAATACGAGCCTCTTTGCACACACAATAGATTGTTCCCCCTTCAACAAAAACCTTTATTTGAGTAGTCCGTGGTTAAGAGCTTTTTCATAGTACAGGACCTAATCATATAATAAATATTAAACAATGGAATTTAAAATATTTAATTGTGGATATTTGGTTAAATAGTTAGTTATATTGTTAGGCTTTAGTTAGACTTCTTATTACTATACTTTGTACATAAAGACAACGTGCACACACACATATATTACATATATTATAACCATTTTCTCCATTATCAGTATTTATGTCCATCTTTCTTTTGTTTTTCTCTCTAAATTTCCATATTGTAATATTCAACACTCAAGACCAGTACAGTGGTAGGATATTTAACAACCTCGTATTAATAATACCAACTATACGAAGTCGTGCTCGATAGTAATGTCTCAGATAATATCATTTATAAGATTGCGACTTGCGTCAGTATCTTTACAAAGACGGTTTCCGTATCTGCTTGAGAAGTCCGTTTGGACTCGAGAATAAATAGAGGTTTTCACATGTTTAGAAATTGTGCTAGCTCATTAAATTTCGAAGCTACCAAGCTAGCTAAGAAATTCTATATATAAGCTAGCTAGTAAAGTTTTTCTCTAACAAATATTCTCAAACAAACAACAACAATGTTTCAATACCAAAGAAATACATTTTCGTGGTGTATGATCATGAAGATATGTTTGATCTTCTCAATGACAATGGTGAGCATGGTGAACTGCATCCCACCCGAAGATCCCATAAAGTGCACGGGACAACTCGAGAACACCGACTGCACCATCAAAAACTCTTACGGTATGTTCCCCGACAGAAGCATTTGCCACGTGGCACGAGTCGTGTACCCGAAAACCGAAGCCGAGCTCATATCAGCCGTAGCGAAAGCCACAATGGCAAAGAGAAAAATCAAAGTCGCAACGATCCACTCCCACAGCGTTCCCAAGTTGGTTTGTCCTGACGGGGACGAGGGGCTTTTGATAAGCACTAAGTACCTTAACCGCTTGGTGAGCCTGGATGGTTCGGCCATTACCGTGGAGAGCGGGATGTTGCTGAGGGAGCTGATTGTTGAGGCGACAAAGGCAAAATTGGCGCTGCCTAATAGCCCGTATTGGTGGGGGTTGACAATTGGCGGGATGATGAGCACTGGGGCGCACGGGAGCTCGTTGTGGGGTTTGGGGAGTCAAGTTCACGATTACGTTGTACGCCTCAGGATCGTGTCGCCGGCTGGACCTGATGAGGGTTATGCTAAAGTTCGGACGCTGGAATTGGGAAATCCGGAGCTGGATGCAGTAAAAGTCTCCCTTGGAGTTCTTGGAGTTATTTCCCAGGTATACATTTTAAAACAAGCTTTTTAGTATAAATTCCTATATCGTAAAACAATGATCGTTTAGCATCAAAGACTTTAATCAATCATAATGGAAAGTATACACAAGATAAAAGAAACATAAAGGGTTAAGTCAAAGAGAGAACGTTCCTTCTATTTCACATTTTTAATTAGGACTTAATTATTTATTGTTCTCCTAAATCGGATCACTTTCGTCTACCCGGCTTCTTGATGATCAGGTACGTGCAATTAGTAGCTTTAGCAGAGTAAATTGCGAAAGCCATGGATGTTTGTGTGTTGGTAACTTGGTATAGATACGCTATCTGTATAAGTTTTATTATTTACCTAAACTTAAACAATTTCAAGTAAAAAATTAATCTCGCTCATTCTTGTGGTTGACTTGACAGTGATGTCATGTTAGAATTTGAGCGATCACTATGTATTTTTATAACCTACAAAATATGAAATTTATAAAATTTAAAGAAATTCTTTGAAATAATGTAAACAACTTTATTAGAATATTGAGGTTACAATTTAAGAGGTCTTTGAAACATTTAAAAAGCATTACGAAAGTATAGCTATATATGACGATGTTCTTCTTATATTAAAATGAGTACGACAAAGAATTGCGTTTTATTCTGAGTTTTAGTACATGGAAAAGTATAATCTAACTAATCATCCTATCTCCCGCCAGTTGACGAGGCATTAAAAATCTTGTAGTATTTGAGAATGAAGATAAATAAGATAATATTATAACTGAAAAAGACAATAGAAACTTTAGTAGGCCTCACCCAAACAATCACTCGAATAAATTACTCTGAGTCTTCCCTAAAAAGTCCTAAAAAAGATTTACATCACTAGTTACATTTCTCGGCTACGGCAAGTTAAGCACGTTAAGAGAAATTAACACACGCCTAATAGACTTGGAGTAATTTAATTTGCATACTCAAATTTCACTAAAAATGTGAGATATCACGCAGTGCACGTAGGTCCCTATACTTGTTGAATTACCATCACTATCTAGCATTCTAATTACATTTTTTGAGCAATTAAAATTAAATGAAGAAGCAAAAGCATATATGAAAAAAAAAATCTGATCATTTGAGTACTTGCAGGTGACACTAGTTCTACAACCCCTGTTCAAACGCTCTGTTACATTTGTAACAAAGGATGATTCCGACTTTGAGGATCAAGCTGTGAGCTTCGGCAGGAAGCACGAGTTTGCGGATTTTATGTGGTACCCGAGTCAAAAACAGGTCGTGTACCGAATTGATGATCGCGTCTCATCCAACACACCAGGCAATGGTCTCCTGGATTTTATTGGATTTCGCCCCACTCCATCAGCTGCTTTAGCAACTTTAAGAACAACGGGTTCGTACATTAAATAAATAAACACTTTGCTTAATAACTCGTTACCAATTTCATTAGATTTATACCTGATTTGTTATCTATAACTCTCCTTCATGTATATATTTTAACAGAAGAAACTCAGGAATTAACGGGTGATATTAACGGAAAATGCATTACTGGCGTAGCTTCTACGACTATCTTGAGGACTACAAATTTTGGAATCACAAATAACGGTATGTTAAAGTTGCATGGACTTCGAAATAATTAATTAGTACACTAGCTAGAAATTCGTTGCTTATATTTATAGTTTTTAAAAATTCTCGATTCCAGGACTTGTGTTTACGGGCTATCCAGTCATTGGGTACCAGAATCGGATTCAATCATCTGGGTCGTGCCTCGACGGCATTCAGGATTTAGGCGCAACAGCGTGTCCATGGGACCCTCAGATCAATGGCCTATTCTTTCACCAATCGACGTTTACCATTGGGCTTTCACATGTCAAAGATTTCATCTTGGACGTTAAAAAGCTCATGGAATTGGTTCCTAAGTCATTGTGTGGTTTGGATTCGTACAATGGGATTCTCGCAAGATACGTTACTGCTTCGACTGCCTACTTAGGTAAACAAGAAGATGGTGTAGACTTCGACTTCACCTATTATAGAAGCAAGGACCCTTTAACTCCTAGGCTGTTTGAGGACATCTACGAAGAAATAGAGCAAATTGGGCTATTCAAGTACAACGCACTTCCGCATTGGGGGAAGAACAGGGTTGTGGGTTTTGAAAGGGTGATCAACAAGTACAAAAATGCTGACAAATTCCTTAAGATTAAACAAATGTATGACCCATTGGGTCTGTTCTCGAGCAGTTGGACAAATCAAATTTTAGGATTAACAGAAAATGGAGTGAGCATAGTGAAAAAGGGATGTGCTTTGGATGGGTTGTGCATTTGTTCCCAAGATGTTCATTGTGCTCCAGAGAAGGGATATTTTTGTCGACCAGGAAAAGTTTACGAAGAAGCAAGAGTTTGTACCAAGGTGCACGTGTAAACTTAACTTCAATTAACAACGTCTAAAGACGAGTAACATGAGTGTAGTGTTTTTTTATGCATAGGACATCATCATGCTCATGTACCCAAGTGTTTGATTTTTTTGTCATTGTTCTACAAAGTTTTTCAGTATATTCCTTTTGAAGATTGTGACAATTTGTACCATGTGCAATAAATTTTGATGATTTCTATCAGTTCGGTCGGTTAAGATCCTCTCCTACATAATATCCAACATCTCCTCCTACACTATTTGGATGATTGTCACGTGTCATTTTTAGCATACACCAATAACACACAATTAAACTTCAATCTCTTTTCTCTCCAAAATTACAGCTCCCTTTCCATTACCAATTTTCTTCCTTTTTACCAAAATTACAGCACCCAATTAAATCAAATTTCTCACTAAGAAAATATCCAAAAAAATTGTTCCATTTCCTTTTATTTATTCAGTTATTGATTTTCATAATAATTCATTCATAATTTGTTATACTAATTTTAAATTTTACTTAATCTTCTCTTACTCTTTCCGTGGAGTAAAATTAAATGACGGAAAATCATCTAATATTTCATTTTATTATCCTTTTAGTATAATTAGAAGTGGCTAAATGATTAGTGACTTAAGTGGATATAAATAATAGAAAATATTTAGGAGCGTATATAATATTTTTATGACATATTTTTTGTGTACATCTAATTTCGATTAAATTTGAAATATTTAATAAATTTTAGCTATATTTGTGTTACTATAGATTTAGTTTTTTATTTTTATATTATGTATGTATATATATATATATATATATATATGCTTCTTAAGCTACTTACGTTTTCATGATTTTTATAATGTTAGAAACACGGTGAAAAACTAAAAAAAAATCATATTTGATAATGGAAAAAAATCTTCTCGTGAGAAAAGGGAAAAAGAAAATTAGAGGATAAGGCAATGTTGAAAATCTTTAATATGAATAACTATGAAAAGAAAATATTTTACAAATTAGAGGATAAAAGAAAATATTCAGGTGATAAAAGAAAATATTCATATTTGATAATGAAAAAAAAATCATATGATAAAAGGATAAAATCTTCACGTGATTTAAGGAATTAGATTTGGTAAAAAGGAAAAAAAATGGTAAAGGAAAGGGAGCCGTAATTTTGGAGAGAGAAAAGAGATTGAAGTTTAATTGTATGTTAATTGTGTATGTTAAAAATGACACATGACAATCATCCGAATAGTGTATGAGAAGATGTTGGATATTATGGAAGAGAGGATCCTAACCGCAATTCGGTGTATGCTATTGCTAGGTACACGGGAAAAATGAGTTAGATCCAGAGTCAGACTATCATAACAAATCCTAATTTTTTTCTTTCAAAAAACCTCATATAGGTGGTAACAAAGTTGTTACTGATATTATTTGATACATGCACTAAATAAATAGGGAGCGAGAAACTATTAACTACAACTTATATAGGATCTTCAATAATCATTATCGTCATGATCAATTTCATGGTCCCTATTAGCGTTAATTTAGTTTTCCTTAATCTTTTGATTACTATTTCTTTGAAAAAGTAAAAAAAATAAAATATTATTGGATAACTTTAGATAGTTTGTTGAGTATTAGGGACGTCAGTTATGTCCTTAAAAATAAGTAGTTCTTCGTAGGTTTGTAGTATTAATTAATTAGTAGTTATCTTCTATTACTATATTAAAGAAATCTATTTTTGTGTCTAACAAGGCAGCTATTTGTGAGTTTTTACTTTAAATACCCTTAATTCGTTGGGCTATTTCTTATTTCAAAAAACAGATTAAGGTTACATTTGTAATAGCACAGGGATTTAGGTAGTTGTCGGTCCATTTTTTCACTTTTCAGAATTGTCCTCAACTACTAATCAAACACACCACCAAATCTGTAGGATAGAAGTGTAATTTTGACCCTCCCCACAAACCCACGTTCTCCATCTTCTTCAAAAACAACCACCGCCGGTTCCCCAACAAATTATTGATACAGATGGGATTTTATTGTAAATTTTCTTTTGTTGGGATTTATCCCACATTGCTTGAGAATGAACTTGGGCTTCTGTTTATAAAGGATTTCCCCCTCTCCCTCTAATAAGGCCTTTTAGGGAAAAAATATGAGGGCCCTAATTTCTACACCTTTTCATCTCATAAAACCTCCACTTTCCCCATTTCCTCATTCCTTATTTTTTTTTTTTTGTTAAGAATCCAATACTTTTTTTTTATCACGCTTTTTTATATTTTATTAGTGTATAGTCTAATTGTTTTCGGAGTTAAATTGCAGTTACATTGGTAAATTGGGAGATGATGTGCATTGCCATCCCTTACGTTACTTTCTGTTTTTGCAGGTGCAAAGGAAGATCAGCAAAAAAGAAGAAATTAAAGAGACTCACACCAATTGGTTTTATTGTGGAAAGTCTGGCCATGGTTGGGTAATCTCGAACCTGCATTCTCTTTCCATTAATTGAGTGAACTGAATAAATAACTGCATGCATAGCAAGTATTTGTTTCGTTCCAGAAGTTGTCGGATTTAGAAGAAATAACTTTCATTTCTGTTCTGAAAGTTTGCTTTGGCTGGATCTCCCAACAATCAGGGATTTCAGGTATGGATTTTATTTTTATGGAATTAATTTCATCCGTGATTAGAACTCTTACTTTTTGTTTTATTCTCTTTCTTACTCAATAGTCACATTTTGAAATGTACTCAATTTCTTTTATTTAATATCCCCTTTTTCTGGTTATTTTTCTAAATTGCAATTGTTATACTCATAAATTAAATCTCATAAGTTTTTTTTTTTTTTTTGCTGCGGTTTTGTGCCATTTACGCGTATACACGCTACTTCAATCATGTACATGTCTATATAGTACTGCTGCGGTTTTGTGCCATTCGTTTTTTCGCATAACATGCTAATCCTTTTATGTGAAACTCAAAATGATCCTTAAATTGCTATGCTGATCTCTGTATCATACATTCATCTAATCTGGATAAAACAGGTTTTGACGTTTGTTTTATAAAAAGTTCCACTTCTCAGCTCAAATAAGAATTCACTGCTCTTGCTCCTGCTCATTGGCGTAGATGATGGAATTGGGAAGTTATCAGTTACAGGTAATATGAGATGTCCATATCTTCATTGATGAATATATATTGCGCTAACATAATTATTGCGTCATTGACTAAGTTGATGTTTCCTGAATTGGGTATATAGAAAACTCAGGAGATGTGGATATCAGATTGCTAAGGGCACTATAAGTGTAGAAACATTACATCAGTACCTTGCCACCAATCAAGAGTAACATCCAGCCTGTTTTGTCCCTACAGTGGTTTGGACACTGCCTTTTCAATCAACAATTAGACTGATTTAAGAATTTATTTTGAGCATGTTCTTATTCATCATAGTTGAGGAATGCCTGATTAACCTTTTTTGAGACAAGGTGCATATGTACTTTTTAAGTAGTGACTGGCGAACTTCAAGACCTAAGTTATAAATAAAGTTGATGCCTGTTGAGCTTTCAGAGTGTAATTTTAGTATGGAGGTTATCTTAATGGTGTTGTTAACAAATATAATTCAATCATTTTTTATTGAATAAAACTATTAAGCTATTCATATGAATCTGTTATAATATAAATTCATTTTAGTATAATCTCATATTCTCATTGCATTATGAAGTCAAATACCATCCTGATTGCATTATGAATTCAAATACAGTGGTCTTTTAGTATTTGTATTTAAACTTGAGTTTATCTATTCTTGATTTACTTTTATACTCTTATTGTTGTATGTGTTTAAAGTTAAGTATGTGTATTATAATTGAGTAAATAAGTACTGTTTCTTACAAGTGTCTAAAATCCCTAAAAAATATTTCTTGGTAGTGTGCAGAATTCTTCCGCAAAGTGGGAGTAGAGAGGAATTTAATGAGTACTCATGTTCTCAGTTTACTTTCATTGACCTTGGAGGTCTTTTGAGAAACGGATTTAACTATTTAAGTATTGCTTTCTTATGTGTGTTTGGATCATGGTTAGCGAAAAATTAACTACTTGCAATTGGGACTTGATTGTAGTTTTTGCTTTATTAGTTTAGTTTTGTCTAGCTAGGTTTAGGGCCTCTGTACATTTTGGTCACTTTGATTTAAAAGTATATGCTAATTGACACAAAAAACATTGTTACTTGACATTCCGACTTTACTTTTTATTGCTGTTTACATTTAATTTGGCTATCATGTACCAGATTAACACGGGAAAAACGTTGTTTGATGAACAATATGATGCATCAAACGAATTTTTTTGTTCATTTTGTGAAGGAAGATCCGTCTACCAATCACAAAGAAGTTTAAGAAAAGTTGAGTTTGCGCGAACGATTGAGACTTCTGGTTGCAACTCCCATAACAACATATATGTACGTATAGATTGATGTTTTATTAACACTTGAACTGATGTATAGAATCACAGTGCATCTGAAGTGAGTTCAGTTCATGAGCAACGTAATGCTTTTATTATCTTTTTGGTTTAAATGAGATCCCATAGGCTCATTTGCTAAAAAATGTTATGAGGTCATTTCATTATACTAACTTACACTACAACAAAAATTACTTATAGTGGCATTTGAAAATGTTATTAAAAGTGTAATATAATGACATTTTGACATCTAGTGGCATTTTTTTAAAATGTCACCTGTAGCGATGTAGCTAAAAGTATTAATGTCACTAATTTATCATTAAGTGACAAAAACTAAAATGTCACAATAAGTGAATAGCATGATATTATGAAATGTCATAAAAAATACATTATTTGGCATGTAAAAATGTCACTGTATATCATTTTACTAACACTTTAAAATAACACAATAACTAGGTATAATGACATTATGAAATGCATTTAGTGACATTTGGCACTAACATAATAAGTATAAATAGTGTCACAGAAAAATGTCACCAAATATAACTAATGACACTCCCAAAATATCACAATTAGTTTTAATCTTGATACTTTTTAATGCCACTATAAACAAAAGAATCTAATAAGAAATCGGGCAACCAAAACCATGTTGGTTGCCAAAATTATAATAATGCATATCATTATAATAAAAATTTCTAGAACCAAAAAATACACCATTCCATAAACAAACAAAAAGTAGGAGAAACTAACTTTATTGATTTTCAATATCTCGAACATGAATTAGAAAATGTACAATTGTTTTACAAAAGAAAATGTACAATTGTTTTACAAAAGAAAATGTACTACTCAACTATTAATAATTTATCAAAATACAAAATTAAAATCATTAAAAACTAATTGCATTGTCGACATCATCTGAATCTCAAAGGTTCGTCGCCATCACGTCTACTCCAAAATCCACTTTTAGATCGCCGGGGCTATCCATGTATACAACGTAGTTCACACTCTTCATCTTCATTCGGACGAAATTGCGTATTAAGCTAAGGGTCGGAGTTCATTGTCCTTTGAGTTTTGTATTTGCTGAACCACAAAGAAAAACCAAATCAAGGTTACGACTGAACGTGTTTCAGTTCACCAAGCAAAACAAAAACTATAAAAATCAATAAAAATTGAAAGCAGAAGATGATCAAACATTTCTAACGATTAATAAACATAAAATTAAGACAACTCTACGTCAAGTTTATCTATATATATATATATAACAAAAGTTCATCAACAATCTAAAAAAAAAAAAATATATTTTTACATACCATAATTCAATTTGCAAAAGAGAACTTCTCCAAAGTGTGTGCTTCACGTGGGAATGCGCTTGAGAATGAAGAAACAATTTGATACTCACTATAATCTTTATAAGTTTTTGTTATCCCGCCCAAATTTTAATAGTACTCTTTCTCTGTGAATTTTAGATTTTGGAGAGTGGGAAAAGTAAGACATAGTAATCTCCTCCAAGAATCAAGTTTTAAAAATTGAGAATGATTTTTTGAAGTAATCTTACCCAAAACAAAAGATATGACAAATACTAAGTGATAAGGTTGAGAAAGTTATGGCAACATAATAAACAATTACCAAATTTATCTCCATTATTATCTTGTGCTACCAAGATTACCTCCATTCCATTCTTAAATTGATTATTGATAGATATAAAAATTGGTGATAATAGTTTTATTCGTGAAAGTGTAAATATCAGTTTTCTAAATATGGTTAGTTTTTATAACTAACACTCCTTAATTATAGCAATTAAACAACCTATCTCCCATCTCTTTCATTTATAATGTTATTCTCCATATAGATTCATATGGTAAGATCTTTTCAAACCACCACATGTAATTAATTACTTAACCATATCGTTCTTTATATAGTAGTTTAATACAATGTAAAAAATTGACTCATGAAGCACAGTTCAATTTTGTATATCCAACTTAGCATAAACAAATAAAAGTATAAATTTTTTAAACAAAGACTGCTTAATTTGCTGTAATATTTAAAATTGGAACTTCATAATTCAATAATATTAATTAATGAATAGATTAAAACTTTCATATAATATGTTAGTTTAGACAAAAGTGAAAATAAACAAAAAGAAAAACTTAAGTTAGGTATTGAATAAATCAATGTTTCAATTTGATGATAATGATCGACTAATTAAAGTATGACAAACTATCACCGAAATAACCAACAAGTACTTATATTATTTGTGCATTTCCTAATTATATATCATACGATGTCATCATATTAGTTTATATAAATAATCTAAGATTAAATGTCATTAGTTATTATAAATTAATGTCACTAATGAATTATTATTTGTGGCATTTCTAAAAAAGCCATTCAATTAAACTATTGTGGCATTAAAAAAGATGGCATTAACATAATGTCACTATATGTTGTTGAGTAATGTGGCATTTCTTAAAAATGTCATTATAATATTTTACAGTGACATTCTAAGAGCAATGTCACTAATTATTGTAAGTTAATGTCACTATTGTGTAAATTATTGTGGCAATTTTAATAGTGTCAATAAAGTAATTTATAATGACATTTAGAAATAAATGTCAGTAACATAGGTGGTGTTTGCAAATGCTTATAAAAGGAGCTTGTTCATTACTTTTACTTAAAGTCACTTTAAGTGACTTCTAATAAAAAGTCGGGAGTGTTTGTAATTTATTTTAAAAAGCTACTTAAATCATTAATTAGGTGTTTGCAAAAATTAAGGAGAAGTAACTTTTCTATTTAAAGACCTTTCAAAAATAACATAATTCCATAAGCAGTTGGGGAAGCACCCCGCGGCATGCTTTTGCGGCTTGTGCTTTTTCTGACTTTTTTTTAGACAAACAGAAGCAAAAGTCAGTATTCCAAACACTAAAAATGTGCTTTTGCGGCTGCAAAAGCCAACAAGCTCCTTTTATAAGCATTTGCAAACACCACCATAGTGTCACTATAAGCCATTTTTGTTGTAGCGTTAGCTGCCCAAGTTTTTTGAATCTTTTTCCTTAAATTTTTTGTCTTTCGATTTACTCACACCATATCTTTTTTGAACTCCAGGGTAACACACGGGGCATGCTATAGACCAGTTGCAGGCTTGCAGTAGAAATTGTCAATACCCTTTATTTTTGTGGTGATTAATTTCTGTGAGTCGCACAAAATATATAAACACATCAGGCGAACACTTCCAATTATGCTTTTTTTTTTGCACAAAGCCGGGCCGTGGCATAACATACCACTCATTGTGCTCATTATTTGTTTATCAGAAGTTTTCCATGTGGATTTGAAATACAAATTATACCTCAGATAACTCATTTTATTGCAGTTGATGTGTAGTAAGAAAATTTAAATCCAATTTTTTACGAGAATTTGATAGTGAATGCGGTAAAAAATACAATCAGACTTGAAGCATGCATAAAAAGCATGCCATTTTCATGTTTTATTGAATGACCATAGTCATCTATATGCGGTACCACGCATTAATTATACTTTGACAACCAATTAACATGCTTGCTACTCAGGAAAAATAATAGATATAGCTGATTACATCTTCAACTGGATTATATTCAATCATAATGATGTGGAAATGTATATTTATAAACTAGGCCAACTGTTGCACTTTGTTCACACTTTAGGATTCATATATATCAACAGTGTGGATATTATTCAAATAGAAATTACTCAAATACTCTCACCTATATAATATTATATTTCCCTTTTGAGCACCACTAAGAACTATATATATGGGATTTCTTTTTTACGGTTAGCATTTTTTTGGTGAAAGATATTTATCTATAAGCAATAACTTCGGTGCTCCCTCCAACACTTTTTTATTTGGTATTTCAAATTTTAATGTTTTGAATTTTGGATCTATTAGAACAACATTCTACGATAAAACAATTGAGAATCTAAATACTTAAGAATTTGATACATACACCAAAAGTTTAGTTTTCAAATTCGTTCAAACAATTAAACATGTACACATAGACTTTAAAAAATTATATGCTAAATTTTATAAAAGTATAACGCGTTAAAATTGAGTTATTTTTACGCTAAAGAGAAATTTGCACGCGGTCCCCCGCCTGTGCAGGGTTACTAGTTCAAATATTAAATACTCCATTTGGAGATTTTACGGTTGCTCATTTGGGGGTTTCATAGGCAGAAAGCGTTAAGTAGTTTTCGAGAAATTAAAGGTCGTTTGGTGGTTCTACCGGAATTAAAATATTCAATCAATTTATTTAGTTACAATACATTTATATTATTGTGTTCTTCCAATTTTTATTGTGTGCTAAAAAAACTCTTCTGGAAATATTTTGTAGTCTAGTTATGATATTCTAATATAGAATAACTATAGTGTTACAGTGCCGTAATTGTGGGCATATTCATTTTTAATAAAATGCTTCTAAAATTCTAGCCATACTGAGGATCAAAACTGAGTGGAGATTTTTTTCCCAACATAGTTCCAAAATAAGTATTGTAAACTCTGGAATATAATATAGATATATTTATTTTTTCACGTGTTTGTCAATAAAATCACCATTAATAAAAAAATGAACACTTTATATTATTGCATCTACTTTCTAATTGTGTAAATGTAGAATTCTATGTATATTATGAGAAAGAATCCATAAAACAAAAAGGTAATTAACCAACGTTGTTCCGAGCTCCAAAATATTTACGTACACTATATCTAATTAATGTTAGAGCTGACTAATTATGATGGTGAAACCATAATTTCAACAATTGTTATATCTTCTGATTACTTACACCTTGTTAGATCTGTCACATTTCTTTCCTTTGTTTGTCATAATTATTTATTTTAGCGAGGAATATTGTTAATATTATCACTAATTAACAAGCATAAACATAAAATTCTCAAATAAAGTTAGTCTTTCAGTCTTAACAATTAATTATTTATTCCTGATGGAATCAAAAGCTCTACTTATCACATTATTCTTGTTGTGACTTCGAACACTTTCGAACTTGCATACTAAGTTTTAACGGTTGTTGTTGGGGACTAAATTAATTCATATCAAATTATCAATACATATTAATTGTCATTTTAAATTGAGATTTTATACTTTACTACATGTTAGATTATTTTGCTCTGTAAAGAAATTATTTTTCTTTTTATAAAATCTACGTACTTTACGCGTACTACAATGGTTCTGTCCAAGAAAACCAATTTTTAAGTGGAACCATTGGGACCCATCAATTTTTTTAGGAACCTTAGAATTCTTATAGAAAATATTGAGTATCTCTTTTAGGAGCTTTCTTAGTGGCACTCTTCTTATATAATGGATTAAGTTGTTCGCTTTCTACTAAAAATATTTCTTTTTCCTTTTCTGTAATTTGGTGTTGGTAAAAATGTTTTCATTTTTATTTATTTAAAACCTTGCTTTGTATTATGTCGAATATGACACTCTACTTCTTCAAACCTCAAACTTGTTATATTGTCCCATTTTGTGACTTTAAACTTCATTTAAACCCATCTTTCATTTTAAAATTCCTGGAAACATCAGTCATGACATGAATTTGACTTTCTGCCCTGAGTCATATATATTAGTAGTGCAGTTTGCTACACCGCTGAAAATATAATATGTTAGACCAATCAGCAACTTAATTGCCGTTAAAGATCTAGTTGCCCATATGATGATATGATTGATCCACCATCACAAGAAGATAGTCGAAGCAACAAAGATGTAAACAAAGACTCAACATTGAAACAGAGCAGACGCACCCGGATGACAAATTAAGAGAAAATATTGTTGAAAATAATAATTTGTCAGATTTTCTTTCTATTCGAGTTATAACATGAATTTAGTATTTAGATAAGGGGGAAAAAACCCTACGGCAGCCTTACTTCTACGGAGATCTTCGTTGCCGGTGAATCTCCATGGATTGTGATTTGCTCTTTCCAGAGATCACCAGACACCCTTCTCCCCCCACAACGCTCCCTTCAATCCCCAAATCCTCATACGCAGCAATTATCAACCATGATCGTGATCAGATTTTCCAACAGCCGAATATCGTGGCGGACATCGGTGGATATTACGCAGTGAAGATTTCGCAACAGGCGTATCTGCGACGATTGGAAACATGCAAATTTTCCCTAATTGGTAGGGTTACACTTTCAAAGGGCGAAACTCCATGGAAACAAAAGGAACTAAAAACAAAGTTGAATTCTTTTTAGGGGTTTAAACATGGATTGGCGTTTAATTTCATTGGGCAGAGGCTTCTATCATATTGTTCTCGAATCGGAAAACGCCATACGGTGCATCTGGAGTCGAGGTGCGACGAATTTAAACCCTGGCATTCTGCGATTAATGCCTTGGACCCCTGGATTTGATCCAACAGCCCATAAGTCAACGTCAACGCAGGTTTGGGTTCGAATTTACAATCTTCCCTGGGAGTTTTGGGATAAGAGAATTTTGTCGGATATTGCGAGAGGCGTCGGAGTGCCGCTGAAAGTTGACAAAAACACTCTTGAGGGTGAACTTGGTCACTTTGCGCGCATACTAGTTGACATTGATCTTCAAAAGCCGATTCAAGAAACCCTTAGGGTTGACACTGGTACTACAAAGTTTGGGTCCATCTTGAATATGAAGGGCTGCCAGACCTTTGTGCCACATACAATTCAATTGGGCATACAACTATCAACTGTCGGCGTAACGTGCGGAAGGAGGAGTTGAATGACAAAGTTGATCCGAGACCTATTCCACATGCACAAAGGGCTACCTCACGGGGTAGATCACGCAACCGAAAGGTTTGGCGACGTAATAGCATAGACAAGAATACACCAGTTACTGTTGCAGAGCCGGCGGATGAGGGGATGCATGCACCCGAGAATCACTTGGAACTGCAGGTTACAGAAGATGTAACAGCTCAACCTGGAGCTCCTATGAATTTACTTTGCATTGCGGAGCCTAAAGCCTCCCTTTGCCTCGCTTCCTGCACGTTTTTGGGAGTCTATGGGTTTAACTTTGATTGGTACGTCTGCTACGGCTTAACCTTCTCTTTGGGTGTTCCGTAAAAACATTATAGATGCTCCTCAAAATGTTTCTGTTGGTACTCAGCATGTTAGTTTCTCTTAAATATTCAAGGCTCGATGCATGCTTATTCTTGTATATATGCAAGCACTGACTCGGCTACAAGGCGAACCATATTTCTCGAGTTACAACAACTTTCATTTGTGACTGGACTACCGTGGATTGCGATTGGTGATTTCAATGCAATTAAAGGTGCGCATGAGAAGACAGGAAGAGCACCAGCTAACACTCCATGTCGCGAGTTTCGCCAATTTTCGGACGACTGTGAATTCGTGGATGTTCCACTTCAGAGAGCTTCTTACACGTGGTGCAATGGCAATCGGAATGGCGGTAGAGTGGAATGTTGGCTTGACAGAGCCATGATTAATCCTCTTTGTTTGAACCAGTGGCATTCAGTGAATTGTGTGGCATTGCCAAGACATGGCTCGGATCATTGTCCCATTGTGTTGTCCTGCCTTTCGGCTTCTCTTCGCAATGGCTCGCGGTTCCGTTTTCAAGGTATGTGGTTGACACATCCTGATCTTCGGAAATTCATCAAGGACAATTGGCCGACATTCACTAGCATGCATCCGATGCATGCTTTACAACTTAAACTTAAAGTGCTTTGCACGACGCTTCGAGGTTGGAACAAAAACGTCTTGGGTTCTTAGGAAATAGGATATCAGAGGCGGAGACGATTTTGGGTGATATTCAGCTAGATATTTCTGAGAATGGAGCAACTGACCAAAAGATAGCACTGGAGGTGCAAGCGCGCGCATGCAGACTTGGAGATGGCTTTACAACGTCAGGAGATATTTTATAAAGAAAAGAGCCGAAACTCTTGGCTTGCAGCAGGTGACAGAAATTCAACCTTCTTTCATCGCTCGACAACCATTAAAAACTCTCGGGCTGGAATCCATTGCATGATGATCAATGATGAGATATCACTGGATAGTGAGGAAATTGCTAACTTCATAACGACATATTATGAGGGTTTGTTCAGTGCTTCTAATCACACTAACATGGATACTGGACTTATTTAGGAGGTTATTCCCTCATTAGTTGATAACTTGTATAATGCAGCACTTACAGATTTGCCTTCAGATGAGGAGATTTATGAAACAATGATGGGAATGGATGGAAGTAGTGCCCCGGGTCCGGATGGTTTCACAGGCAAATTCTTCCAAGCGTTCTGGGATATCGTCGGCGAGGACACATGTCGTTGTGTGCGGTATTTATTTTTGCACGGTAAGGTGACGACAGGCCTAAACTCAAGCTTTATGATTCTTATCCCGAAAATCAAAAATGCAATACAGATTGAGAACTTCAGACCTGTTGTGCTCAATAATTTTTGCTTCAAAATTATTACTAAGATTTTGGCAAATCGTCTGTCAAAAATTGTTGCTAGAATTATCTCTGTAAACCAATTTGGCTTCGTTAAGGGGAGGGATATTTCACATTGCATTGCAGCTGCATCTGAAGGTGTTAATACGATTGATAGGAAGGTTTTCGGTGGCACATGGCGCTTAAGATTGATATTCGAAAGGCGTTTGATACAATGGACTGGGGGTTTATTAATGCGGTTCTGCAGGCGTTTGGATTTGATGAAAAATTTCGGGAATGGATTCAAGAATTATTTTCTTCATCTCGGCTTTCAATTTTGCATAATGGCACGGCTATAGGATACTTTAGCTGCACTCGGGGGGTCCGCCAGGGAGACCCGCTCTCCCCGCTTCTTTTCGTTCTTGCTGAGGAATTTCTGAGTCGGCTCATTACCAAATTTGAGGTTGAGGGAAAACTGCAGCCCATGAGATACACGGCGAGTACTTATTTTCCGACGCATCTGGTTTACGCAGATGACGTCCTTTTGTTTGCTTCAGCTACAAATCGCAATATTAAAGCTGTCAAAAAAATCTTTGATACGTATGCAGAGCTATCGGGGCAGCAAGTGAACTGGCAGAAATTCGGAATTTGCATTAGTAAATACATCACGGAGCAGAGACACCATCGCATTGTTACTTCCCTGAATCTGAAGTCTATTCATTGTCCGTTTAACTACTTGGGTGTGCCACTTTTCAAGGGAAGTCCGAGGAAAAGGTGGTTACAGCCAATTGCCAACAAAATAATCAGTAAATTTGCTAATTGGAAGGGCACATCTCTTTCAATGCCAGGTAGAGTTACTTTTGTTAATTCTGTTATTCAAGGCTCATTTATCCACTCTTTCTCTGTTTACGCTTGGCCGGTGAGTCTTATTAGACGAATGGAATGTGCAATTCGTAATTTCATTTGGACGGGGTCCATTGATACGCGAAAATTAGTGACAGTGCCGTGGAAGATGTGTTGCTCACCAATTGCTGCTGGAGGTCTCGGACTAACGGACCTGTCAATCCTCAACAAAGCTCTCATGGCTAAGGTTTTTTGGAATTTTTTTTAAGCAGAATCATATCCACTTAACTTACTTAAGTCTCGGATTTTTTGTAATAAATGCACGCTCAAGGATACATATTTAACCTCGTCTGTTTGGTGTTCACTTCGAAGTTGTAAGGTTTTGATGTCTGAATCGATTCGTTGGTTGGTTGGGAAGGATTCCATGTGCAATTTCTGGAATGACAACTGGATATTTCCATGTGTTGCTGATCAGTTAGAGCTCCCTCTTGCTGATAGGTTGCTCTTGAGAGACAGAATTTCAGACCTCTACATTAATGATCGGTGGAATTTTCCAAATAATATCACTCCTGCTATAGCTGCTGAAATTTGCAACCTTCAGTTTTTAGAAGGGGAAGATATATGCGTCTGGGGTTTGACATCTGACGGGAATTTTCAGGTAAGAAGCGCCTACACAACTCTTTGCAATGTTACTCTCTTAAACAGTAGCTGGCAGACGTTTTTGTGGAAAGAATTTTTACCACCTTCACGCTCAATGGTTTGTTGGCGAGTGGCTTTGGGATACTTGCCGACTGAAGATGTTCTAAGGCGCAAGGTTTCCAATTTCCATCGATCTGTAGATTGTGCAGGATACACGAGGAGTCTATTGATCATTTGCTGGTTCGGTGCAAATTTGTTGCTACAGCTTGGACAGCGATTTCTGGGCTGTTTCGAAAAAAGATTTCTACGCATAGCTCTTTTGTGCTTTTGCTAACTGCCTCCGCTTAAGCAAAATTTATCTCCCAAATCCAGCCGCTATGGACGACGGCGGTGGCTTCATGTGTTTGGTTGATATGGAAAACTCGAATGTATTTTTGAGGGGGAGGTCCCAGAAATTCATTCCTTCTTAAGCCAGCTTTGGAAACACATCAAAGAAGTGGAGTTTTTCAACATTGGATGTGCGTCCTCTGTCGATGACCTTCTTATTCTCAAAATGTTTAACATGACAATGTGGCCGAGACGAGCGCCAAAGATCACTTCGGTATTTTGGTACCCGCCAATTCATAACTGGATAAAGTGTAATACCGATGGGTCCTCCCTTGGCGCTCCGGGTAAGGGTGGTGCATGGGGTATTTTTTGTAATGCTAGAGGATTCACGTTAGGCGCTTTCACTTTTCATCTTGACTCTGTTTTTGCATTTGAAGCAGAGATATGGGCTGTGATTTTTGCTATGGACAAAGCACGGGAGTTTAACTGGAAATATATTTGGTTAGAAAGCGATTCTACATATGTGGTTAACCTCATTCGCTCTAATTCCGATAAGGTGCCATGGAAACTTCGGAGCAGATGGTTAAGGTCACTAAAATTTATTAGCTCAATCCACTTTCAAGTCTCTCACAAATACAGAGAAGGAAACAAAGCGGCGGATGCATTGGCAAATTTCGGGACGCATCACAATGGAAGCTCGTGGTGGTCGTCGCATCCTCAATTCATTAGTAGTATTGTTTCTAATGATTTATGTAATAGGGAAAACTTTCGGTTCAGTTAATTTCCCGTAACTCTCTTTCTTTTTAATAAAATTTCCGAGTCTCGGAGAGCTTCTCCCCGGTCTCGATTTCACTCAAAAAATAATAATTTGTCATTTTGAAGGTCACACTGAAATTATGTTCATCTCGTAATTCTTAGGAGTCCATCTAGTAACTCCCAATAGTTACCTAGTAGTTGATGATTAGTCTAAGCGAATGAATCTATTTCTTTTTGTATTTAATTTATGCTCTAGGATGCACTATAAATTAGTATCCATGACTTGTTTTGTAATTCAATTCAGAAATGAATGTAATATCAAGTTTTCTCTTATAAAATATTTGTAGGTGCACTAGCACTACAAGTCTACAATTGCTAAATTCAAATATTTATATCAATATTCCAACGAAGCCAATATAATGGGAGAGCAAACAGTTCTTTTTTTAATATGTATATGTATATGATGAATATATGTTTACTGAAGGTGTTACGCATGTGATACATTGATGGACAAGACGTGCTAGATAATTGTTTGTAATATTTATTATTTCTTGATCAGAAAGTATATAGAACTTATTGAAGTCATTGTAAAGATTTTTGAAGAGGAGAGTGCTCCTTTGATTTTAAAAATATTATATGTTATTTCAGACTATATATTAAGACTAATATATAGATATAGCTAGCTCATATGTAACAGACTTATTGCATTGTCATACATGAGTTATTAAGTCAAAGATTTGATCAATATAAAAATATGCAAAATAATGATACCATACTCTAGGATTCTATATACATGAAATTGCCAATTCTTCTTGAACCAATTGTGAATGGATGCAGGACTCAAATAATGATGGTTGTGCACGTTGAAATATTATTATTCAAGAGTCAATAGCCAAAAAATAAGGTCTTCTCAGGCCAGAAATTAGCCCCTTTTTTAAAAAAAAAAAAATAATTTAAAGACCTATGCTCGCCTAATTCATAATAAAGTTGCGGTAAAAGAAATATAGGCAAAACAGCCACTGTAATTTAAAAAAAAAAAAAAAAAGCAAAAGAACTTCTCTTACTTTTGCAAAGAAGACTTTTTTGTTACTTTTATTACCAATTATCAAGTCTAGGTCATAAAAAATTTCTAAATTTTCATAAAAATTGAAACGATACTTGAAAGATATTAGCATGATTATCTGCATAAGGATAACTCGTGCATGTATCGAATTAAAAATAGTCCTTTATTCATCAAGACTCAACTCAAGCCTCTTTCGACACAGAATACATTGTTTTTCCTTCAACAAAAGAGCTTTTTCATTTTACACACACCTACTTATAATGAATATCAAACATTGGAGTATAGAATATTTAATTGTTGGGTAATTCGATATTTGGTTACATATATAATATATTGTTAGGATTTAGTTAGGTTTCTTATTACGTTACTTTGTACATTAAGATAACTTGTCATTAATTGTATCTCACACAAAATGTAACCATTTTCTCCATTTTCAACATATATGTCCATATTCTTTCTGTTGTTTTTCTCTCTGCATTTCCATATTATAATATTCAACAATTTAGACCAATGGTAGTATTTTTAACAATCACATATGTGGTCGATCGAAATAACTAATACCAACTATTCAAATTCGTGCTCAGTAGTATTGTCTCAGATAATATAATTTATAAGATTGCGACTTCTGTCACTATCTTTGTAAAGACGCTTTCCTATCTGCTTGAGAAGTCGAGAATAAATAGAGGTTTTCACATGTTTAGAAATTGTGCTAGCTCATTAAATTTCGAAGCTACCAAGCTAGCTAAGAAATTCTATATATAAGCTAGCTAGTAAAGTTTTTCTCTAACAAATATTCTCAAACAAACAACAACAATGTTTCTATACGAAAGAAGTACATATTCATGGCGCATAATCATGAATATCTCTTTGATCTTCTCAATGACAATGGTTGGCATGGTGAACTGCATCCCGCCCGAAGATCCCATAAAGTGCACGGGACAACTCGAGAACACCGACTGCACCATCAAAAACTCTTACGGTATGTTCCCCGACAGAAGCATTTGCCACGTGGCACAAGTCGTGTACCCGAAAACCGAAGCCGAGCTCATATCAGCCGTAGCGAAAGCCACAATGGCAAAGAGAAAAATCAAAGTCGCAACGATCCACTCCCACAGCGTTCCCAAGTTGGTTTGTCCTGACGGAGACGAGGGGCTTTTGATAAGCACTAAGTACCTTAACCGCTTGGTGAGCCTGGATGGTTCGGCCATTACCGTGGAGAGCGGGATGTTGCTGAGGGAGCTGATTGTTGAGGCGACAAAGGCAAAATTGGCGCTGCCTAATAGCCCGTATTGGTGGGGGTTGACAATTGGCGGGATGATGAGCACTGGGGCGCACGGGAGCTCGTTGTGGGGTTTGGGGAGTCAAGTTCACGATTACGTTGTACGCCTCAGGATCGTGTCGCCGGCTGGACCTGATGAGGGTTATGCTAAAGTTCGGACGCTGGAATTGGGAAATCCGGAGCTGGATGCAGTAAAAGTCTCCCTTGGAGTTCTTGGAGTTATTTCCCAGGTATACATTTTAAAACAAGCTTTTTAGTATAAATTCCTATATCGTAAAACAATGATCGTTTAGCATCAAAGACTTTAATCAATCATAATGGAAAGTATACACAAGATAAAAGAAACATAAAGGGTTAAGTCAAAGAGAGAACGTTCCTTCTATTTCACATTTTTAATTAGGACTTAATTATTTATTGTTCTCCTAAATCGGATCACTTTCGTCTACCCGGCTTCTTGATGATCAGGTACGTGCAATTAGTAGCTTTAGCAGAGTAAATTGCGAAAGCCATGGATGTTTGTGTGTTGGTAACTTGGTATAGATACGCTATCTGTATAAGTTTTATTATTTACCTAAACTTAAACAATTTCAAGTAAAAAAGTCTTATCCATCTCTATTGTAATTTGTATAAAAAAAAAATGGATGAACTCGTACTGTAGTAGCCATTTCAAATTTGGGTCTCATTTAATAAGTCAAATTCTCTCCCCCATATTTTCTTTTGAAATTTTCCCTTTTCCACATTTTTTTGGCAAAGTGGCTGCACCGAAACTCACGCGATGCGCGTTTCTTGAAGATTTAAATTAATTGTTACATTTCTCAGCTACGGCAAGTTAAGCACGTTACGAGAAATTAACACATGCCTAGCTAATAGACTTGGAGATATCATGGAGTGTACGTAGGTCACTCACTATACTTCTTGAATTACCATCACTATCTAGCGTTCTAATTAAATTAAAATTAAATGAAGAAGCAAAAGCCTATATGAAAAAAAAAAAAAAAAAACTGACCATTTGAGTACTCGCAGGTGACACTAATTTTACAACCCCTATTCAAACGCTCTGTAACATTTGTAACGAAGGATGATTCTGACTTTGAGGATCAAGCCGTGACCTTTGGCAAGAAGCACGAGTTTGCGGATTTGATGTGGTACCCGAGTCAAAAACAGGTCGTGTACCGAATTGATGATCGGGTCTCATCCAACACACCAGGCAATGGTCTCCTGGATTTTATTGGATTTCGCCCCACTCCTTCAGCTGCTTTATCAACTTTAAGAACAACGGGTTCGTACATTAAATAAATAAACACTTTGCTTAATAACTCGTTACCAATTTCATTAGATTTATACCTGATTTGTTATCTATAAACTCTCCTTCATGTATATATTTTAACAGAAGAAACTCAGGAATTAACGGGTGATATTAACGGAAAATGCATTACTGGTGTAGCTTCTACGACTATCTTGAGGACTACAAATTTTGGAATCACAAATAACGGTATGTTAAAGTTGCATGGATATCGAAATAATTATTTAGTACACTAGCTAGAAATTCGTTGCTTATATTTATAGTTTTTCAAAAAAATTTCAATTCCAGGACTTGTGTTTACGGGCTATCCAGTCATTGGGTACCAGAATCGGATTCAATCATCTGGGTCGTGCCTCGATGGCATTCAGGATTTAGGCACGACAGCGTGTCCATGGGACCCTCAGATCAATGGCCTATTCTTTCACCAATCGACGTTTACCATTGGGCTTTCACACGTCAAAGATTTCATCTTGGACGTTAAAAAGCTCATGGAATTGGTTCCTAAGTCGTTGTGTGGTTTGGATTCGTACAACGGAATTCTCGCAAGATACGTTACTGCCTCGAGTGCATACTTGGGGAAACAAGAAGATGGTGTAGACTTCGACTTCACCTATTATAGAAGCAAGGACCCTTTAACTCCAAGGCTGTTTGAGGACATCTTCGAAGAAATAGAGCAAATCGGGCTATTCAAGTACAATGCTCTGCCGCATTGGGGGAAGAACAGGGTTGTGGGTTTTGAAAGGGTGATCAACAAGTACAAAAATGCTGACAAATTCCTTAAGATTAAACAAATGTATGACCCATTGGGTCTGTTCTCGAGCAGTTGGACTGATCAAATTTTAGGATTAACAGAAAATGGAGCGAGCATAGTGAAAAAGGGATGTGCTTTGGATGGGTTGTGCATTTGTTCCCAAGATGCTCATTGTGCTCCAGAGAAGGGATATTTTTGTCGACCAGGAAAAGTTTACGAAGAAGCAAGAGTTTGTACCAAGGTCTATGTCTAAGATAATCCTTTAACGACGTATTTACATGAGTGGAGTGTTTTATGCATAGGACATCATCATGCTCATGTACTCAAGTGTTTGATTTTTTTTTTCTTCATTGTTTTACAAATTCAAAGTTTTTCAGTATATTCCTTTTGAAGATTGTGACAATTTGTACCATGTGCAATAAATTTTGATGATTTGAACCAATTCAGTGTATGCTAGGTACAAAAAAATGAGTTAGATCCAGAGTCAGACTACCATAGACAAATCCTTTTTTTTTTCAAAAACCTCATATCGGTGATTACAAAGTTTTCTTTGATACTGTTTGATGCTAAGGATACATACGCCAAATAAAAAGGGAGCGAGAAACTATTAACTACAACTTATATAGTTCTCTTCAATATCGTCATGGTCAATTTAATGGTACCTATTAGCGTTAATTTAGGTTTCGTTAATCTTTTCATTACTATTTCTATGAAAATCTATTACTACTAAAAAAAAACCTGTTTTGTGTCACAAGTAACAGTTTTTTTTGGCAATTTTACAGAATGTACCCTTTGAAAAATTGACTGAATTTCGAAATTAGTTGCATAGGAAGGGTAAAAACGGAAATAACAGTACATTTGACAGTTCTCGGTCCATATTTTTGATTCTCTTATTTACCCCTGTTAATAAATGAAAAATAGTTACAAATTTAGGATAAAAATGTACTTTTATTGCCCCTCCCAACACACCCACGTTCTCCTCTCACAGCTCCATCCTTTCAAAAATAACCACCGTCGGTCTTCTCTAAATCAAACTGTCTCGCAGAAAAATTCCTAAATTCAGAATTTGGTCGGTTTTCTTCTTCTTTCAGCGTTCAGTCGAGGTTTGATTTATGGGTTGTCTTCTTCTTTGCATGGACCGGTTAGCTTTTTTCAATTACGTGTTTATATATATTTAAGGGTTTAATTTGATTATGTTTTTCTTTTTCTGTAGCAATTCTTTAATTTCAATTTATCAGATTCTTCTCCACCATTGCATTACATTCCATTAATCGATTTTCATAGTTTGAGGAATAGCATCGGCTGCGTGCAGACCAAATCTAAGGTGAGAATTATATGGGCTTCATTCTCTTAAGTATATGCACGTTAGTATGCGATATTACTTAAGTTTCGATGTAATTTTTGATTCATTTATCACTCCCTTAATATTGTTCTTTTATTCTCTTCTTTCTTTCTCTTTTGTAGTCCTCCACTCATTTTGGTTTGTGGAAGAAAAGTCTTGGTTGCTTCCTACGTGGCACATTTCACTCAGACTTTGTGGTGAAATCCAGATGATGCTTGGAAGAACTATACATGACTATATGGATTGTCACCATATGGCCTTATCATCAGGTTAGTCAACAAACTGAACTCAATGAGTATTCGGAATGAAATGATTTATATAAGTATAAAAAGGAATTAGATGACAAGTAAATTATTGCATCTTTATATATATATATGTCTTCATTTTATTCCTCAACTCTTTCATGAGAAAAATCTTTGCATAAAATTCTTCCTATATAAATAAGCTTGGCAAATTGCTCTGAATCCACTTGCTTGCCGTTAAGGATTTAACTTATTGATTAGCCTAAAAATATAACGCTCAAAAACTTATATTGATGTATTTTGAAACATACATCTGTACTCAGAAATGGAAGGCAATAAAAAAGAATTGCACAATTATATGCCAATTCTATTAGCCAAAGTCTGGCACATATGAAACCCAAATTTCACGTTTCCTTCTTACCTCTGCAGCAGCTTTCTTTTGATATATTAGTGAGTTTTTTTTTTTTTCAACTTTTTAAATCATTCATTTTAGGCCAAATCACTTTACTTTTGCTTTACTCGCTTCAGAATAAGCTGTAAAATGTGAAGGGACATAAATTCAGGGCTGATGTTCGTCAAAGGTGGCACTCGAAAAAAAAAGTGGAACAAGGAATGTTGTACTCTTTAATTTCATTCACACCACTATATCTTAATTTTTTTTATTACAAGTATATTTTCATTGATCAGAGGAGTTGTATCTTTACTGCTATTTGCCATCTTTGTGGGGGTAATGAGGCCGATTAGTACGAATCAGTAGTGCAATAATTGTCAGTTCATTCTTTAATGAATGGTCATACTCTCAATGTATTTGCATTTTCATGTATTTTTTATGCATTTGCAACCTACTAACATGCTTGCTAATGGGAAAAAATAACAAGTGAACTGAGAAGTGTTGATTTTATTTTTTTTATTGAAGATGTTACGAGTGCATAATAGAGGCTTCAGATCTGGCACCTGAGTTTTCATGAATAGGTATGAAGTTTCAATAGCATTACAAAATCTCGATACATGTGCTTCAGTATTCATGTCCAGAATATTGTTATTGGTGAGGCTTTACTATATAACTAGCATCAAACTATAGTTACTTCACATCATAAGTACAATAATTAGTTTAATTTCGTTATCATTTGGGATCGGAGAGCATGAACTAAAAGCCTCTCTGAATTGCTTCATACAGTAGGCAAAGACATTTTTTTCATTTGTCGGATGAAATGTATACCTCCTAAGAAAATCCTTATGTAGGTGGGTATAGACTAGAGTGCATTTCTTTTACAATTAAGTTTACCTTAATTAGTCTATTGAAGCATAGAAGTGGCCACGGGATTTTTAGTGGTATAATTGTTTCATAAGGTGCTTATTTTTCCTAAACCATTACAGAAACAAAATTCAGATCGTATGCATCATATTTTTACCAGTTACATGTTGCTGGGTGTTTCAAGTTATAAGTGAAGCATGACTAAAGTAGTGGGAATTTGCGAGGACAACTGTATTAAGGTGAAATTCATCTACCTCTCATTAACGAGGACAATTTTCACACCAACTTTCTTCTACTTTACGACTATATAAAATATCTGGTCAAGCTTTCATGGATGTTAAGAAAATGAACTTAACTATAGAAAGAGACTTTGATTGTTTAGATGGCTGATTTACAACAGTATTAATTGCACAATTTTTAAGCTTATTTCAAAAGCAAATTAGGTTTGTCTATACTTATTTTAGTTGATAGCATTGATATATAACTGTAATACTTCCAACATAAAAGAATTTCATTGTTTCAAAGAAAACATTATACGTCGGAAACACCAAATTAATTATAAAAAAGAAATTTGCATGCGGTCCCGCGTGCGCAGGGTTACTAGTATTAATTAATTATAACACTACAAGAAAAAAATGTATTTGCCTACAATATTCTTCCAACGAACTAGGCCCACGTTGGAAAAGAAAAAAAAAGGTCGTTTTAAACATCGATTCTATAAAACGTTTCTATTTTCGGTGCTAGGAATATTAGTAATTAAATTAGAAATAATATATTTTTTGAGATTTTTTTGTAATGTGTTTAGTGACGAGGCATGTTTTATTTAGAATATATATTATTTTAACCAATTTATGTTAATGAAACTTATGTCTATTTAAATAGAAAATATAGATGTTCTGATTTATGTAATTATTCACATTTATTGATATTCAGTTGACCAATTACTTATTTATATCATTGATTTTAGTGACATAAATAGTTTATTTATTTCATTTATGTAATTAGTTTGAAACACAACTTTATATTTTATACAAAAAGCAGGAAAAGTTTTTTTCAAGGAAGAAGAATGACAACACTTTTATATATCATTCTTTCGGTGAATCAGTGTCATTTTTTCAGAAACAATCATACCACTCTATGACATGTCATCCACGTAAATTGGATTTTCATAAAGCAATTACGCGTTCACTGATACTCAAATTTTTTGTTGTCACACTCCATGCGTAATAAAATAGGCAAAAAAACATTCTTCTAAAAAATGAAGAAAAAACAAAACCTTGTGTGTTGTTGTAAGTTGCAAGAATGATCATGTGAAGGAAAAGCCATATTTTCGCATAATGACAAAAACCACTCATAGTCATATGAAAGCTAAATTCGCATAAGACAGCCTTACGTGAACATACAAAAGCCCATATTTTTGAAATTCTAGGAACTTTTCTACCATTTACATAAAACGCATAGGGTTCATTGCTTTTTGTTTTACATGGACTTGTTTTTTTCTTTTCGCCTATTCCTCATAACACTTGTGGTTTGTTGTTAACTTTAAAACATATATACCCTTTTCAACAAAGTGTGCGCCAAATTGATCCATGTATGATAAACCAAGTGGTGATTCTGTGAATATATGTGCGGTAGAACCTTCCTACAAAAAAAAATGATAGAATTTACTTAGACGGGTCTATACACCATGCCGCTATGATTTTATCACATCATTAAAAAATATTACGCCACACCTTTAAATGCATGAAGTACTTGTGGCCATAAGGTCTAGCATTGCCCTGGGCCGGGGGGGGGGGGGGGGGGAGGCGGAGGGTTTGCATTTTTGAAAGACTTAATTTAAGTTAAACTTGTAGAAACAAGAATCAACCAAAAACTCCCTTGTGATTTTGAAAACCTGCACGAAACCCCTTATAGTTTGTTAATTGTCTAAAAATCCCTTGTGGTTTCATAAACTCTGCACAAAATCCCCTTTTCATGAAACCACAAGGTAGGGGTGTACAAGACCCGCCCGAACCCGACCCGCCAAACCTGCACCCGCCATGATTTATTTTATAACTTCATCAGCACGGTTGATAAAATGGCAACCCGCAAAATTTAAGCATGGTCATAATTTTAAATACAACCCCCCGAACCCGCATATACCCTTAATTTATATATTTGTATAGGTATGAAGAGAGCAAAGAAAGCTTTGAAAATCATATAATTATATGTGCATAATGTTGCTATAATATATATTTTTTTTTTTGTTAATTTGGTGTTGTTTGATAGTTGTATTTTGGATTGTGGATCGATTTAAATTATAATTTTATAATTTATGCGGATAAAATATTCGTTTACATCCTTATATTGTTATTTTATTTAAGTTATGTTGTGGTTTAAGTGAGATGTTAAGTTATTATATTATTTTTGTTGTTTTTCAAACTCAAAGAATGTTATGTTTTTGTTTTTGTATCAGAATATACTATATTTTGTCTCACAATCTAAATCCGCCACCTGCCTGCAACCCGCATGGTTTCATTATTAACTTGATCCGCACGGGTTGAAAAGTTGGTAAACCGCTAACTTTGAGTATAGTCATTTTTTTGTGTCAACCCGCCCAAATCCGCCCGCGTACACCCCTACACAAGGGGGTTCTGTGCAAAACTTTTTGAAACCACAAGGGGGTTTTGTGCAAGTTTGGAAATAATTTTGTGCAGGGTTTATGAAACCACAAGGGGATTTTAGACAATTAACAATCTACAAGAGGGTTTCGTGCAAGTTTTCAAAACCACATGGAAGTTTTATGCATTTTCCCCAAAAACATATTTAACTTAAAGTTGAGGGTTCTCGTAAAAAAAAACCAACTAATCGTAAAAAATATGCGCTATAACGTTCGCAAGCAAAAGTGGTTTTCTTAATTTTCCTATAATTAATCACACTACCCAGTCTATCCTCATTTAGTGCATTGTCCTATGTTCAATCATAATCACCAAGAAATTATGAATAGATAAAATTAATAGAGATAAATGATAAATTATTACCAAAAAAATATTTATAGTTATAAATAAGCTGGAATTTGGTTTTTGCTTCATTTGTGAATGATTGGCCTCTCCATTTAATCGTACTGAAGTTTTTGATGATACTAAGATTCTTTCTTAGAAAATAGATTTTGTTTATGGTTAATATGTATAGCAAATTAATAGATCTAAGAAATTGTTTGAGAAATACTAGAAAGGTGAAGTACCAAATCCTAATATGTATAGCAAATTAATATGTCATTACAGAGAAATGTCAAATGGCTAATATGTAATAATATCTGCATTGTAGGAAAATTTAGAATAACGAGAAAATATGCCAAACTCTTCGATGAGAAGTACGTAATAAGAATAAAAGACGGGGGAAAATAGAAGGAACCATTCCGGTTCATGGCTAGAGAGATGTGAGAGGCATTGGTTCTTTATGAATATATATGGAGATAATTGTGCCGTATTTTTTGTGCTTCCTGAGTCTAGAGCGCACGGCATGAGAAATGACGCAGAACGTCTGCTTACAGACATCAAGGGTTTTGATGAGGACAAAATTGTTAAAACAGATTTTAATTTATTTATTAAAAATCCGCAATATGCTTAAAGCTTATAGAACTACCAACTTCAATAATAATGAACAAAAGACCCCGAATTTTGAAGAAAAACTTTACAAAAAAATGATTCATTAAAATAATCATAACTTTTGAACTCTATTCTTCGATCGAAGCCCTTAATATATTAAACGGACGTCTTTTATGTGCTTTACATTTGTTAGTTGAGTTTAACCGCACATACGGCCGAGTTCAAGCTTGATAAACATTGTTTAAGGCACTTTCAGTGAGGAATAGTTTTACTACGCATTCAGATTTTCTAGATTAGGTATTCTTCGAACTTCTTTCTACTCTATTTTCAGTATCGATCTATGTTATTTACTAAGCTACATATAGCTTGGTCATAATTATTTTTGGTTGATTTTTTGACATTCTATTAATAAATTATTTAATCCTGCTGGATTCCAATTACATTTTCCGAGAACATGTTTGTGTTTTCGATTGTTACGTTTGCATTATTGTAGAACAGTAGCTTAAAGACAATACTTTTTCACAATTGTAGTTTGCTAATTAAGTACTACATAAGTATATTATTATTTGATTGAATAGTACTACAAAAGTATATGTTGAATAAAAGTTTGACTTCACTTTTTAAAGAATTTCCTAACATTACTTAGATAAGTATTTTACGTGAACTACTTATGCGGGAGAGGGTGGAATCTTGTCAAACAATATTAAAACCGAAAGCTCTCATCCAAAAAATCCAAAATTAAAAAGTCAAAGAAGAGTAGAAAAAACGGATTTTGGTAAATCAAATGCCTCAAGAAAAGAGCAAAGCCCGTATTGGTTAAATCAAATCCCCCAAGAAAAGAAGAAAGTCCATGTGTTCAGAATTTTACGCATCCCACTTAACCTGATTTCCTCCAACATAGCTGTCATACATGGACAAAACGTCATTTGTTACTAAAATCTGAAGTTTTGCAATTCCAACTTTTCAAATTGTACCTTAGCTTTAACCTTGTATAGCACTTAATTTATTGAGCGCTCAACATTCTTCTCGTCTTCTATTTGTTATGTTAGGCCACATTTGCCAATGCATGAGCGATGGCGTTAACCTTTTCTAAATTCTTGCAAGTAGTCAAGGAAACTTGTGATAAGGGTTAAATACTTTTGAGGGTTTATTAACTCCTCCACGCTTGCTAATTCAGATTTAGTCTCTCGTGTCTCAATCTTAAAGGCATCAAATATTTGTTGTCCATCAATTCTCAAATTATCTCAAAGAAGTCCATTTTAATTAGAGAAGCATTTTAGGAGAGTTTTATACTCACGTGGTCTTATAGAACATGTTTATCAGTTAATTAGACCTACACCAAACCAAATCAAATGAATCAAAAGAAACATGAATTCTAGTAAGAAACGCGAGAACTTTAAAGTTTAAATCACATTGCGATACTACAATACTTAGTTAAATCCATAATTATTCAAGAATTAAAATTGACTGACAAATATTTTTGAGTCATATTAAAACAATTTCGTTATTTGATCAATTTGATAGATATTCCCAGAGATGGAACAAGCCTTTTTTTTTTTTTTTTTGGAAGCTTCATTATAAGGGGAATTTGATAGAAGGCAAACAGAAGTCTACATATGATGTGGGAACCACCGTGACAAAACAAAGAGATAATCAAATCAAAGGACCATAACAATTAATATTTACACGTGCCCCCACTTTATTTTCTTTATTCTCTAAATTACTTAATTTGTAGTTTCAAACCTTAACTAGTACTATTTGTATCCCAAATTCTTAATTTTGTCTATTCCTAATTATAATATTCCACTACTTAATTTCATTTGCAAGTGCATATCTAACCATATTTTTATTCACTAATTTTATATAGTTAAAAGAGAAAACGATCTTTAATAACAAATATATTTTCTTGTATTGTACGATTTAACTTCTCTTATTAATCACTTGTATTTGCTTTCTAACATGAAGATTAATGGATAAATATATGTTACACACTGAAGAAAAAGATAATGGTTTTTGTATCACATTTATAAATGATCTTTAAACTCTAATACATTTAAAGATGTTTAAATAAAAATAAAAACCTAAATATATAGTTTCTCTATCTATGTATTATATCTCTATTTATTGTGACACTATTTGTATTTATTTATGTAATCTAAGAGAGTTATCTTTCAATGTTTCTATCACAATATCAAAAATTTATGCTGAGTATACTTTCTTTTGGTAGATTATATATAGTTTTTGTGAGAAAGTTTTCTTTATCATGAAAATTATTCGCATTTATGAGTAAAAAGTAACTAAATACTCAACATTATTTTACACCCCATTCAATTTCTGGGTACGACTCTGAATATACCAAACGAATGTCTATATAGAATTATAGATTAATACAGCGTTGCATATAAAGTTTTATGTATAACGCATTGATTTTACGTATGATGATGGATTGAAGTGCACGAAGATAAATAGAGAAATTTCATCGTATTGTAATAATTGGTACACATGTATAGAGATTTCAACATCTTTCACCGACTCAGAACTATTTCATCTTCCTCCCATTAATCCCATTGAATCAAATAACATGAAAGACTTATTCGTATTAGGCCTTTTGAATCGACACTTGTTCTTCTATCCAGTACGAACCACAACCGGATACTTATCAATACAACCATACCACGGATTGCCCTCACAATCTTTCGCCGAGATTGGCTTCAATGCCTTCCACACCGCGCTGTTACACTTAAAACCCGACCCGAACGCAATCTGCCAAACCCGATCACCTCTCGAAACGCGACCCTTCGCTTCAGTGTACGCCAACTCGTACCACAACGAACTGCTCGACGTGTTCCCAAACCGGTGCAGCGTCATACGCGAAGGCTCCATGTGCCAATCAGTTAGCTCTAAGTTCTTCTGCATAGCATCAAGGACCGCCCTGCCTCCCGCGTGAATGCAAAAATGCTCGAACGCAAGCTTGAAATCGGGTATATAAGGCCTCACATTAGCCTTCAACAACTTTTTCTTCATGAGTGTGAAAAGAAACATTAGCTGTTCCGAAAACGGGAGTACTAAAGGCCCCAACGTCGTTATATTCGTTTTCAATGCGTCCCCTGCCACAGCCATTAATTCGCGAGCCAATGAAACTCCGACTATGCCCTTATCGTCTTCCCTTTGGTACACGCAGTTGTAGCTATTATCATCTGCGCCTTTGTGCGTACGAACCGTGTGAACGAGTTGATACTTGGACCGGCCCTTGTCTTTGCGTTTGTTGGACAGAAGGACCGCTCCAGCCCCCATTCGAAAGATGCAGTTGCACAGCAACATCGAACGGTCATTTCCGAAATACCAATTCAGGGTTATGTTCTCCGTGCTCACGACAACTGCATACGTGTTGGGGTTGGCCTGTAGTAGGTTCTTCGCTAGGTCTATTGATATTAAACCAGCGCTGCACCCCATTCCGCCAAGATTGAAGCTTTGGATATCGGTCCTGAGCTTGTAGTGGTTGACGATCATGGATGACAGAGACGGGGTGGGATTGAACAAACTGCAGTTCACAATCAGGATCCCGATCTCTCTGGGATTCACGCCTGTATTTTTGAATAGAAGGTCCAGTGCACCAAACATGACAGTTTCTGCCTCCAGTCTGGCTTCTTTCATGGACAAACTTGGTGGGTGGGATGTTATCCCTTTTGCGAAATAGGTCTCGTCCCCTAGACCAGAGCGAGACGCTATTTTCTTCTGGAAGTTAATCGACTCTTCGTCAAACGCTTTGTTTTCCTCTGTCATCTTCAAGAATCCATCTATGGACATCTTCCTTTCGTCCTCCGGTTTGTAACATGCGAAATCAACTAGGTAAACCGGCCTTGGTCGCGTTGTCCAATAGACAACCAACATGAACGTTATTACAGTTGCCGCAATTATAAGGCTGGCAATGTCGGAAAGAAGTGCCCGAATCATCCATAAATCCGAGAAGAGGCTCAATTTAAGGCCCGTCAATTGAACGCCCGTGGCTACCGATAAAGGCAAGAGTACAACGAGTAGTAGCAGAGTAGCCGGATTGCAAGAATATCCATAGCCTAATTTGACATACTTGAGCTTCACAGATTGCAAAAAATCGGGCAAGTTTCGCTTGATTTTTATGACAATCGACGACGAATCTTTGAATGCAACCTCGGCCATCAGCCTCTCCTCGTTCATTTCTATGCTATTATTCGTTTCGCCACCGCTACTAGCCATGACTATAAGGTGGAAAAGGACTTACTAAGATTTTCGGAGGAGTCTATGTTAAGATGAACTAATTAAAACCAATCCCTCCAAGAAAAATAATTGGCGGGGGTGTTATTTTATGAAAGAAATAAACCCAATGTAACACGCTTGCTCCAACTTAGTTGGAATTTGGAGAGAAAATGAGGGAGGATACAAAACAAGTTGATATTTTTTTTTTTTGGTTTTGTTTCTTTTTTTGATGAAGTGGATACAAGTTGATATTGTAGATATGGAAAGAAGAGTATATATAGAAGAGAAAGAAGCCTACGGATTATAGAAATTAAGTGCAAGAAAACTATGAAAACAGGTGAGTGGTTCTCAAGGAATGCTATACAGATAGCTCAACTACCCGAACCGTGAGTCAATGAGTAAAGGCTTTCTTATTTTAAAGAATAAGATAATAATATTAGTATACATTTACACCGACGGCCGACCCTATCCTATGTGTATGAACATCGTCTAATTTTGCATGCCAACCAAAATTATAGGTAATGTTGTTGATCAGTGTGTTGCCATGTGAGATTGCGAGATTTCTTTCACGCAATAATTTTTTTTTTCACGGTATACTATTTATCTTATTTACTTTTTTTTTTTTCTTATGTGAGTTCTTTAATTGTCAAAGTTCTATGGATGATAGTATATAGGTCCTCTAATTGCTCTTTCATTTTCAATAATGATGATTCATGTCTAACTCTCGATGTTGATGGGTACCAACTAAAGCTGCACGTTGTTTTCTTGTATTTTCAACTTTTTTTTATGGCAATTTGGTTTTATGTTGGGATGTTTTTTGTTTTTCTATTTTAGTTTATGAACGTTTTGATAGGTAACATGTTATAGGGCTAATTGCAGTAAATTCCCCAATTCACAGGGTCTATCGTACTATATCCCTTATCCTATGAAAATTGTGATAGGTCCCTGAACACGTGTTCAAAATGAACAGTTAATAAATGACTCATGAAAAAAATAACACAAAAATGAATAAATTAAGGAGCATATCGCACATATTTATAGGTTAGGAATATTCTATAGGCTGAGAGTTTACTGCAATTAACCTATTTTTGTAAGACTAAAACAATACATGAATGTAGCTTTATGTACTTGTGTATATATCCATTAACTTAATTGTACCGCATTCGTTTGGTCATAAACGGGAGGATAATCAAGACGGAAGTGATTCTGTACGTATTCAAAGAAATGACAAACTACAAACACAATGAGAAAGTATTTATTTATCCAAAATAAGAAAGCCGACAATAGGAAAGTCAAACTGCTACACCCGACCAACCTAAAAAGTTCGGAGTGCAGTTATAACAAGACTTTGACGAAGTTGATTCTGAGACCTCATTACGTAATATATACATGTGATGCGTGATGTTGGGTCAAAATTTGAAAAAATAAGCAAAACTGTCGCTACTCTAATTTCGGGAATACGTCTATTTTGGATTTGTTATCATAGTAACATCATACATTGAAAAAAAAAACTCATAGTTTATAGCTAATGCCATTTTACACGTTTCATGTAAATATGTTATCTAATGAAAAAAAAAAAAGAAATAAGCAAACTACACTATGTGTTATGTAAATATGACATATTACTACTATTTATAAAAAAAATAAACAAATTAACCTCTCTGGTTTTAAAAAGTTGCACACAACTCCTATCATTTAAGTATAAAAGTGAGTAATTTGTAACATATAAATTAAAAATACACATGAATCTAAAATGTGTCTATTTAACGTAATGCATGATGGTAATTTATCTACTTATTTTTCATAGAGGAAACGTGCCAATTTTAACATAACATGTGGATAATTTACCTACTTTTTACAGGGTTGTGTGGGTATATATGCCAAATAACACACAGGGTGTTGTGCAAAAATCTCTATACTTTTATCAATCAAACTTTTGATTGATCAAGTCTGAACTAGTATTCTAAGTCCTATGAAGAATGGATTGGTTAAGAATGAATTAATTGGCGCTACAGAGAAGAAGGACGTGTAGAAGACTAGAAGCCAATCCAACTTCCAACTGTCGATGACAGATCTTGTATTAATGTTAGTTCATACAGGCCGATCAGTCGTGTATGACCCCATAAATGAACACTATTATGTATTCTTAAAAACTCGATACAACTCATTTGGAAGTTAGCAAAGCGTCTCTATGTCTAGAAGATTTCATCTACGTACTTCCAAATTTATGTTCATGGACCGGGGCGGCATAAAGATAGACCCAAACATAATTAGTTAGTACATGCATGCATGCATTTATACCTTTACATTAATTTATAAGTTACTATATATTGGGCAAGTTCCAAGAAAAGTGTGTAGAGTTCGTTTTCCTCTGGCTGGTGCAAAACTGTTATTTCTTTTATTACAATGCCTAATTCTCTCCAATTAAGAAATGTGTAGGGCTTGGTCCATACTAGACACTTAAATTTCGTGCTTCGTAGAGTTTCGTAGACATTTAAATTTGCGCCTAATTAACTAAAAGCATGTTTTCGCAATCAGAAATTAATTTCATTTTTATTATCTAAATTTGGAATTTTACGAAATTAAGTTTCAAAAGCAAATAGTAAGTTGATTAACTTTCTAATATATTATGTTGGTCAATTAAATAGAGGCAAGAGGCAAAACGAGGTGTTCTTTGTGGCCAATCAAATCATTACACGTGTGAAGGATGGTGTGTTTTGACCAATCAAAATGCTTCGTAATAAATATAAATTGACTAAATTTGTATTTATCTTGAAGAGTTGAGTATTTATTTTGAAGTGATAATAAACAATTCATATATAAGAACAGGTGATAAACAATTCATATTTCATATATAAGCATGATCTCAAACATATACAATCAAACTATAAATAAATATTTCCACGAATCGTATTCAATGGAACGAGGTAATTTATCAATCATCAATCACAATAACACAAACGTATTCCATCAATCACAATAACACTCAATGAAACAATACAAAATAACCAAATTAATATATATACATAATAGTTGAGTTCAGTATGCGGTTACGCATATATGGTTTACCGGATTAAATGGGGTTTCATTAATTTGGTGTTTACCCATTACCAAATCCTCTATAGTAAATATCGTTTGACTCGATAATTCGTCAGTTCAATCAATACAGTAATTATTTTCTGGCCTATATCCAACACAAATTCTTAATTACACTCGGATACCACGTAGCATATCAAGTAGTTGGGAAGAGTCCTTGATTAAATGAAGATATTTAAATGTTAATCTCAATTCTGAAGGGTGAGGCAGAAAAGACTATGAAAAAGATTAGGCAAACTACTTGCCAAACGTATTAAACATTGTCTCTTTATCCATAACAGCATCACTTTCGAGCTTAATTTGGCATTTAAGAAACAACCACCAACGCCTATCTACAAACGGAACTCATGAGGCCCATTCATGATCAGTTCTTTTCGAATGGGATGGACTGCTTGATGTACACATTAGACTAATTAAGGCTATTTGCAACATATATAGAATTGTACATTTGTAAAGTCAAGTGACTTTCACCAAAAAAATAAAAGGACTAAAAGCATCAAACCTCCTATAATATACTTTTCTTGCATTTGGTCTTCTATACTTGTTTTTTGCAACTTACCCCTTGTACTATGAATAAATAATCACTTTGCCTCTTAGTCGGATTTCCAGCGAATTTCGCCGAAACTTGAATATAGGGGTTCATCGTGATTTAACCTCAAGTTCAATAGACTGCCATCTTTTTCCTTCAATTTATTTGTACATTGCTTAATTTTCAAGTCCAAGTTTAATTGTCATTATTTAGAGTTTGAAAATTAAGAAAATATAACGAAAATTGAAGTGAAAAGAGGGCATTTTATTGAATATGTGGTTAAATCGTTATGAAACCCCATGTTCACGTTTCAAATTCCGGCAAAAATTCGTCGGAAATTCGTGGGCAGTTTTTTTTTTAGCAGTCAATAGATCAGTGGAATTTTTTTTTATACCAGTACAAGGGACAAGTGCAAAAAAAAAAAAAAAAAAAAAGAAGATAGAAGGCAAAGTGCAACAAGAGGAATAGTATAGAAGGTTTAATACTTTTATCCCGAATTAAATAAGAACAAAGTGACAACTATCTTTCAGTGTACTCGTGCGGAAGAGCTAGAAAATGAATATCTCCCATACCACAAATAAATATTTACCGAATCACTTAAAAAAGACTAGAGCAAGGCTAGGTTGAGAGCTTCCCCTAATTTTCACTGGACGCATAAAAAATCTAATGGGAATCTTTCTAATCTCTAACTCTTTTAATTACAAAGGGAGAGCAAAAACACATTGATCGTTAAACCACCAGAAACATCAGTTTTGCTCCTCTAGTCTTACAATATACATAGGTATACAACAGTAGTATATATTATTGTTCACAACAGAGAATATATATTCAACAGGCAACCTATCTAGTTTATTTGTGCCCACATATTTACATATCCTTGACTGCTTCGCTGCATATCAAATAGGATAAAACGGAGTCAGATAAATGAAAATAATTAATTAATGATCTATACATGCTGCAGGGTGCAGTATGGCCATAATATTGTTTCACATAAGTTTTGCCAAGTGTAACTTTTTAATATTATTTATACTAATCAGGCTGGAATAGGTGGCCGAATGTTCTTAAACTATCCAAATATTATTTAGTATGATGGGATCAGTGACAGAAGGGTGATTTATCATTAAATAAATAAAAAGAGCATGATATGAAACATAAAATAGTGTAAAGGATCTTTTAATATAAGATTTACAAAATCACATTTAATTTTCAGCTAGAGACACATGGCCATAGTGTCATAACAAGAAACCATAAAACTAATTCCAGAAGATTGTTAAAATCACTAGCTGAAAGATCAAAATATTCTCAAAGTTTTGATGTTCCATCTAACTTTTGCCATGCATGCAAACACTAGAGGCGAGTAAAATACCTTGTTTCTTCTGGTATTGCATCAGACGTCCATACAATATCTTTTAACCCGGATGAAAATGTTTTGTAGAACTGCCATATAACATTTATAAATAAAGTTAAGTTTGTGGTTGGTGCTTGTCCAGATATATAATTAAAACATATATATTTAGGGTGTTTAAAAGGTTAAATTTGACACATGCCTTGTGAAACTCCAGTGTGTCACCGCCAGTTTTTCTTAGCTCCACCATGTGCAATGAAGGGGCCACCTCAAAAACCTGAAGGGAACAGCAGCTATTGTGACCAACTATGAACCAGAGACAAAAATATAATACAGACCAAAAGAAAGAGCACATTATGGCTATCTGAGAAATGCATTAATTAGTATATAACCACCTTGTTATCCTGCCAATTGTTGCATGTATACATGAGACAAGTTGATTATTTCATTGTGTTCAACATGCCAATTTGTTTGTCTCTAGATTCTTTACTGGAGTATGAATTGTTAAACTACTTTATAGTACATTCATCAAAAAATCAGAAACTATTTTACAGTAACAATTCTCTCAATTCCATTTATGTAGCAACTACATGATTTATCATTTGTTTCTTCTGTTTGCTCTTTTTACTACATTCACAAATTGAAAATCATATTTAAGGCGCGTCTGAGGTACGAGGCTCCATTCTATCCCGATTAAAAAGAGATGAACATGAAAAAAAAGTTCTGACTTATAGGGCCTATCTCAGCTTATAAGTTGAATCCTGAAATTATCTAGGATGTTATCTTTTGCACACAAGAAAAAGGAAGAAAAAGAAGTTCACATCATATTGAGTTATACGCCTTAATGTGTTATGGCATGAGACTACTCTACAGAAACTCTGAAGAGTGTTAAACAACTCAAATGTACAAGACAGATTATCTTAAACACTCTGTTTTCCATGGTCAACCAATGAAAGGTTTTGGACTGTCAAAAGGGAGGTCTCGAAGTCCACATAATTAGTACTTAGAAGTAGCAATAGAGTGGCCAATTGCCATTTACGTAATCACGGCACATCCATTGTAGCGGTCGCCAGGAAATTCATTTGTTAGCCAAAGTTTTCAACCTTCTGAAAACTGAAAACTATCTCGAAACTCAACCATGAAAGTGCAATAACACCAGTGAAAGTCAATCTAAATTAATCCCTTAGTGATCAGGACAGATGATTGCAGATGAAAGATCAAGCCTCGGAAGCATCGTGGCCAGACCATTAATTATCTTAGGAATTAGGCAAGTTTTCATGCAAAATGATGTGAAAGATAAAAGTACCTCTGTAGCTACAGCAAGATGGCCTTTTCTTCCTGTTTTATCGCCTTGTAACTTCATCTGCGATAATAGAAACAACAGTAGTAAAAAAGCCCCATATATCTCCGAGAAATTGTCGTGGATGATTAAGATGATGACTCCATGTGAAAGAAAATTGGCAAAGGCGATAGCCATAGAATTTCCGAGGAATTGTATTTGTACCTTATAATTTCTTTTGTGAACATTAAAACCCAGAGGTTTAGCAGCTTCTTCAATTTTGGACATTATCTCATTAGGAGGACGCTTGGATGTAAAGCTAGTTTCTCTCTTCACCGGAGCCTGCAGTGAACAAGGAAAAGATATAAACACAAAGCAAGTTGGTGACCAGTGAAGCATGAAATAGCAGTAAAAGTGATTATTGATAACAAATTCAGCTATCAATTTTAAGCTTCATATCCTAGCAAATGTATAGCTAGACTGAGAACAGAAACAGTTTTGCGCGAGCGGAGACAACCTAAAGAAAGTAGCGATCCCCGCGAATATCAATTGAGATTCAGATTGACATGATTTCATTTTGATGATTCTTTTAGTTTTTAACTTATATTATATGTGTTCACCTTGCCAAAATAATGAAGAGAAATGAAGATAGTTGAACAGAGAGACGTACAATCTGCTTATCAAACAGGTTTTCAAGACTGAAGCCTTGCGACCTAGAGATGAGCTCAAACGCGTTCATGGATGATGGTTTCTCTTTCCTCTCTGTAACAAGATGTTCCTGCCAAAATTATGTGTCAAGACCAATTTAGATTTGCTACTGTATAAGCACCCCCAAACAGAATTTAACACGAATAAATAGCTTACCTCAGAAACATTGAACGCAGCATCAATATCATCAAGATTGACATCCTCGTCTTGCTCAAAACGTGGCGGTTTATAATCTTTCTTGAACCATTCATTATCCAGAATTTCAGGAATAGTCATTCTCTGCAACATAAAACAGAGTTTTACTTGCTAAACAAACATCTCAGCGGAACATGTCAACGAGAATACTTCATAAAAAGAAGAAGTTATTATATTTACTAGTTGTAAACAAGAAAAGTATAGAAATTACCAAAAAGAATCTGCGTAGGATGTGAAAATAAAAATAACTCAAATGGAAACGAAGAAAATAAGGTGTTCAGGAGCTCACGGTGAGTGGATTAGGATCCAAAATACGCTTAATCAGCTTTTTTGCACCGGATGAAAACCATGACGGATATGAGAAATCAGCCTTTTGAATCTGAGAAAAGGATTGGTCATTAAACATACCAAACACAAATCAAACTAGCAAATTAAGAGGAATGCTCTTGAGACTTACTCTTCTATACAAGGCCATGAGATTTGGCTCGTCGAAAGGCAAATATCCAGCCATCAGAACAAATAAAATAACCCCACAAGACCATACATCTGAAGATGTACCATCATAGCCTTTGTCAGCAAGCACCTGGTGGGAACAAAAAGAAAATGTCAAATGCTGAAAAATGAAACGAGTATTTGAAGCAACCGAAAGTTTGTTACCTCAGGTGCTACATAATTTGGTGTACCACAGGCGGTGTGAAGCAACCCGTCTTCCTGCAGGCAGAAGAATCATCATTAGATATCCCTTTTCCTTGAGGTGTCACCCAGAAAAGGTACACTTTCTATACGAATATTTATGATAGTAGTATGACGAAAAAAGAAATACTTGAATAATTACCATATGAATTAGATCATAGATAAGTTATCTGTTTTATTTAGTACATAATGCTAGAATTGTGTCAAGACAAGTGAAACTATAAACAAGCAACTAACAGAAAATCTCCATCAAATCTATCCCAAGCTGAACCAACTTTTTCGAAACAGATGCAAATGATGGCTAAGATAGATTTGAAGTTTTTATAACTAGGGTGCAACGACAGAGACTAAAAAAAGCAAAAGGCGGATTTAGAGTCAAATATCTCCGGTTAAAGAATATTTGTAAACAATATTACACAAATCAAACTTATGCAATACAAGAAGTTGCGTGAACGATGCTGGAAATTCTAACAATAGAGATCATATTAACTCACCCTCACTTGCTTTGAAAATGCACTCAATCCAAAATCTGAAACTTTAAGAACGCCGTAGGAGTCCAGCAACAGATTCTCTGGCTGCCAAGTTTAGAGATTGTGATAGATGTTAAACAGGCCTAAGTATACTACATACAGAGAGATGTTGAGTTTTTAGAATAAAGAACAAAGAACCATATACGCTACCTTCAAATCTCTATGAAAAACACCTCTACTGTGGCAGAAGTCCACAGCATTGATTAGCTGCTGAAAGTATTTTCTAGCTGCAGCTTCTTTAAGTTTTCCATATTTAGCCTATAGATCAAGAGAAGTTATCACTATTGTTGCAAAAGACTGTCAAGGACATGAATGTTGCGAAAGAGCATGTATTCATAGGTAAAAGAATTTGAGAGTACAAAAACTTACTATCTTATCAAAAAGTTCGCCTCCATCAACGAATTCAAGAACAATATAAATCTTTGTTCTGCTCGCCATAACCTATTGTTGACACAAAACAAGAATTTAAATAACTTGATTAATCACTACAGAAATAGTTTGTGTCGCTAATCTTATCTTACATCCGTATGAGGCATTCTACCTTTAAACGGGAAATGAGAAGATAATTATAAATGAATTCTTAGCAAACTTTTACCTTCACTTAATTTACAAAGATTACTTGTCTATAATAAAAGGAAAACAGATAAATGCTAAATACCTCAATCAGATGCAGGACATTCGGATGTTTGATCATCTTCATCGTTGAAATCTCTCTTTTGATCTGCAAAACACACATAAATAGAACATAAATATGAGTAACCTCAAACTCTTATTGAAGAAAACCGAATTCATGATCAATGTAGAAAGCACGTGTATGCATCAAGGCATGAACGCATGGAAGCATGTATGCATGAATTAAAGTTTGGGAGTATATTTCAATTTGTTGAATATTAGAAACTTTTCGTAATACTTCAAAAATACTTTCGCGTTTCATTTCCACAAGTTTCAAAACTTGTCGAGAAAATGCTTAGAAACCTTGATCCATCCATGCATGCATACTATATAAACAAACCTGCTCAATCATCTTGTGACGGAGGACTCGATCGCGGTCGATGATTTTAATGGCAACGCAGTCACCGGTTTGCGTGTTCCTGGCAAATTTAACCTTGGCAAAACTGCCTTCTCCGAGAGTCCTTCCCACCTCATACTTCCCCACACGCACACGACTAATTCCCTCCATTTTCTCCAAATAACAAATCCAAATCCTCTAAAACAAAATTTTACTTGTCTTTTAATACAACTAAAGACTCATAACAATAATGCAAGTAAAATAGAACACAAACACCACACATATTTCATCCATTTCAGTCAGTCAAAATGGAATTAGGAAGGAAGGACGGACGATGACGGATGAAGTGTGGGGTCCACATAAAATGTCGACGAGTAATATTTTTAGTTTTGTTTGATAGAATTATTCGAACAATAAATATCAAATCCCGTGTTTTACTAAAATATGATTGCTGTTTTTCATACATTTATTTATCTATGTCATGAGTCTCACTCGCTCTCCGCTTCATTTTCTTGTTTTATTATATGTCGACTAATGATAGCCATTACATGTTCACATTCATCTCTCAACCTTTAATTGGTCTCCTAAATTTGCTTAGCTTCGATTGCCTTACATCTATTACAGGATAATTTGTTTTTTTTTTTCTTCAATATTTTTAAATTTGTTTTTTCATCGTCATCACTTGGAATAACAACTTACAAGGACTACTTTCTTTATCAAGATAAAAGACAAATGAGACGTTCAATAATTGTATAGGGCTGATGGTTACTGGCCGTATAGTTTGTTATACCTAGCAACTTCTCCAATTGTTGTACCTATCCACAAAGTGTTAAAGTCTAACGATACTTATATTTATGCAAATGATATTTGGCCTAATTGTATTTTTTTTCTTAAAATAATAAGCTTTAAAAGTATTAGAGAGAAGGTATATATTTTACTGTTTTTTCAAACTCCAACGAGTGACTCCGTGGCTAGTAAGAGTTTATAGTAGTCTCTTTGTAATATACGGTTAAATATCAAATAAAAATGCTTACATAGTTATTAAAAAATAATGTGGATATAATTATGCCTAAATTTTTGTATCCATGCTCAAAAGTGGATAGTTTATAGTCCGACGTTAAAACAAATGTATGAATTACATATAATTTTTGGAGCTTTCGTAAAATTTAAATGACGGAATTTTGAAATTAATTTCATGAGGAATAAGCTAAAAACGTGTGAGCGCCTTTGGAAGCATAATAGAGTACGACACTATTAGTTGAACTATTATAAAATGGCACGCGTTTGTGACACTGATTGGACCTTGTGATTTTTGAGCCGTAGAAGATACAGAAACGTGTCATAGAATGAGTTTCAAGTTGGTTGGAATTATTAAGTATTTAGGCCCAGTAAACCGTTTACATTGGAATGACCCAATAAACTATTTCGTTGAAATGATCTAGATAATATACAGACCAATCTCTCTTCATCGGGCCCGTCCGCTAGTTAGGTCCGGATTTTTTGGTTTTGAGGTTTCAGACTTTTGTTTGGAGCTATTGATATATTTTACGTGCAATAGATCGTCTATTCCATTTTCGGTCATGCTAGCATGACAGCCTTGCTATAAGACTGTCATACAGTCCTATTGTTATCCGATTGCCACAAGGTGTTTAAACTTATTAGAGTTTTACTCTTAACCTCTCTAATTTCAAGTATTCACAGAGAACCCCATGTAAATAAATCAAGCTCATATTCGTGATGTCCCCTGATTTTCGGAGCAAAAATACAAATTTTTAGTCTCTTGTTGCAGTTCTTTCTTAAGAAAAAGAATTGCACCTAGGCTACAAATATTATGGAGGATCAGAACATACTATAAAATAAAATAAAGAAGTTATTTTGATTTTTTTCTTTTTCAAAATAATTGTATGCAATATTATATGTGTAAATTAAAAATGAATTTTTTTTACTTATATATAATTATCTTAATGGATAATGCAATACTCAGACATACATATTCAGAAAATCTATTTTTAAAAGATTATGAACATATAGATGTTTGTTTTTCAACTATATTATAATCTTGATATTAGGAAATACATAAGTATATGAAAATAATTAAGTATTTTGAATATTGTGTTTTGCAAAAAGTTTATAAAATTGTCTCTTTCTTCTCTCTTTTTTTTGGTTAAAAGCTCTTTAAAATAATCTTTAATTAATATCAAGAAAACACAATTTAAATTTTATAATGTGTTTAAAATGTGTATATCATCATATCAGCAAATTACAAACTTCACCCATTTATAATTGATAGTGTAAATTTTAGCACTAAATAGTAAAATTTCAATATTAGCATACTGCGTACAATTATAAATTGATCTATATCATAAAAAGATAGCAAATTTTGATTTTTTTTTGTAATTATTTGATGCACAATTGAGTAACATTATTTAAATCGGCATTTTTTATATACTTACTAAAAAACATTAGATCTATAGAAACGAAGTGTGATACAGATTATTCACAATGCTTTAATTTGAAAAGAATAAAAAAAATGAAGAATAAGTATAATCTGTCGTTCGACATACACATAATTTCTATAAACTACATAAAAAATCTATAATATTGACCTAGTCAACTAAAAATTTCATATCAGAATATTACTTGCTAATTTTTGTATTTTATAAGGTGTAATCGCTAATAAAAGTTAAGAAATGGCTATCTTTTAATGAAAATAACAACAAGTCAGTTTTTACAATTTACCACAATAAGATGTTAATAGAGAGAAAAGGAAAAGTATAAAATGGGGAATATATGCTTTTGCGAGAAAAGTTTGAGTCACAATTTAAATACTGGACAATTGAAGTAGAAGTAGAAGCAGAAGTAACATATCCTTCCGGTTGCCCACTCATAATTTAAGTTTATAGGTAATAAAATTGGACTGTAAGTATACAGTCCTGTTAGGCTACCATTTTCCTTCCATTTTGTATTCTATTTTACGGACAATAAATCTTCTATCCCACTTTTATTTTTCATTCTATGTCCCATTCAATTTCCACCTTCCATGTTTTAAAATGAAGAACATGTGTCGTCCACTCACCTCCCATGTATTAATATTGAGAACACATGTCATTACCACAATTAGTGGAGCATGGAATGGAACACAAAATTGGAACAAATAATCCTCTCCCATTTTTACAGTTTTGTCATTTGTGGCGGGAGATTTGAAAGAAAAAAAAATTTGTCAAACCAAGATGAAAGTATATTTTTAAGTTCCCAAAATAATAAAGTAAGTTAGAAAAATAGGATAACATTTAAGTATCATTCTGTGAAGAAAAGAAAAAAGGACATGTTCTTTGTGTTTTGCACTTAATTACCATATAATTGAAGACACGAATTTTGTTATTGTAACTGATTTCCTCTTTGAATGTTATCAATCATATGCCAAGTGAATGTGCGCGTCTGCGAAGTTTATTACCAAAAAATTAACATTAAATCAATTACTAATAACCCAATTCACATCTAATTTCTTTTCTTAATTAATTATCGGGATTTTGATGCACGCACGTTAATTATAAAGATATCAAGAGCCTCCACGTATACCTTCGACCATAAAATACTAGAGCTGCTATACAATACTACAATATCACAATAGTATTCCGCCAGAGAGCATCCAGTCTCCTAATTAATTCTTAAGTACCCACTCGTCAGCCGAAAACTTTTAATAAACAAGTGTAGTCATTAATTAAACACAATAAATCTGCCCCAGATAACTCAATCAATAATACGCCAACCATCCTCTTTAGGTTCTTTATGCATAGAGTTGCTTTTCTTTCTATTTTATTTATTTTTCCTAAAGAGAACTTTAAGGAAAAAGACACTTGACATAAGCGACGCTAGTACACCCTATACACTCACACATTTACATATTATTAATTTTATGTACATATGTAATATATAGTTTAGAACTTAAGATTAAGTATAGGCCAATCTGCAAGTCAATTTTTTCAAGGGGCCTTATATAACCTAAATAATCGACCATGAGCTTAGGGTGTATAGATTGGTCCTGGGCCTTTGCCATATCTACCTTCCCCACCAATTCATGTGCATGACCTATATACATATTTTCTAGTAATAGTGGTAGTGTTCTTCCATACTTCTCTACTACATATTCTAACTTGAAAAATAGATTTTTCTTGTTAGTTTCCTTCTGAGACATATTTTACTAGCTCAGCTGTTTCCACGTGAACTTCGAAGCAACCTTGCGTCATTACATATTTAGCGACTATATATACATTCATACGTGAAGTAGTTTTACATGGCATCAGCAGAAGAAAAGGAAGATGAAGAGGAGTACATAAAATTTGAGAGTATAATAAAGCCATGGATGGTTTGGTTGGGATCAATCACATTGAGCATGATGGGTGCAGTGATTTTGACGTGGTGGGCGTTGAAGTACCATCCGACCAACGAACAGCAGTGGATGGTGCCTCTTGGTCTCATCTTCTTTCTCACCCCAATCATAGTTTTCTTAGCAACCTTCGTGACATCACATTCCGGCAACTCATGACTTCCGCAAAGAGCCACTTCACGACCCACCAATGAGAATCGGCAGATGATCGTGAGTTCAAAAATAAGTGCATGTATATAGCTAGACTGACAGTTTGATTGAATTTGTGTGTAATATTCTGAAATTTTTTAGTTCTTGATGGCTAGCTACAAGCCTACAATTGTGAAGCCTGTAAGAATCATCAGGAACAATTTGGGATGTAGATGGACAAGCTGTTCTTAGTTTGCTCGCGTATTGGAGTGCAAGGATGCAGGACAACTGATGTAAACACAGTTTCCTACAAGATTTTTGTGCTCATGGCAGATGTGAATCCCAAATATAAAAACACTTGCATTTCTTACATTGTACGTATATTGTTTTGGTCCAAACTACTAATGAACGGACAGTTTATTGTGTTGGTTCCTAGTGATTCGTTAACTGTTTAAACTTCAAAGTACGTACGTGATCACGCACCCAGTTTAATCGTCTGAGACGGAATGGGGTGGCTACTTCGACTGAGAAGACGGTTTAGCAAATATATGAGACCTAGCCAAGAATTCAAGCTGTTTCTCTATTTATTAAATATGAGATTGAGTTTGTATAATTGTGTCGATGATGAATGAGTGCTAGTATCAAAAGAGACACCATACATAAAGTCAAGGTGGCAATAAACATTTGACAATCAAAGAAGGGAACGGCCTGAATGATACCTTCCCCAGTACTACTAGTAGATCTTTCTAGTTTGATTGCAGGATAGTAATTGAATCCTTAAAAGATGGTTATTCACTTGATTCGTTCTATTTTATAATATATAATACAAGCGGCTGTCACCTATAAAATATACAGCTCGAGGAGAACCTTGCTTAGAGTTATCTTTTCAAACTTTATGGACACCTCTATGATTTTTTAACTTAGAAGAGCCTATCCTTAATTTTGTTCCAACATCAAAAGAACCCTCGTATTATTTAATGATTAGAGGAGATTTATATAGTGAAGTGGTATAAATTTAATAATTCTGTTAGACTGTGTTTTTAAATTTAGTAAATGGAATATAAAAAGTACAAAACACCCTTCAACCTACTACCAACGCCATAGGAAGCCTAATTAATATACTTTATAATGACAAGTTTGTTCAGGTTCAGATCAACTGCATGTATCAAAACATGTACATTAGCCGGAGTTGGATTAGAAAACACAGTCTTACTCTATTTGTAGGAAGCATATTAATTATTCTAGCCGGAGTTGGATCAAAGTTTGGATTAGTTTGAGCAAAACATCAAATTCAAACACATTCTGGAGCAAACGCTCAACTTGAATGATGGCTAGCAAACTGAAGCTGTTGTTCTAAAGAAAAAGAAGCTTGAGGGGCCGTCTCGGAAATCATGGGACGACGAGTTCAAGAATGTTGATTAAGCAACAGGAGTTGACGCGCCATAATCAAAATGTGACAACAGTTTCCATCCATTCGCGGTTCAACTTATGCAAACAAACAATTGCATGGTAGCTTTAGTGAGAGGCCAACTTAAGATTCGGAAATTTAAAAAAAATAAACTTGATATGGTCGAAAATGCCACCATTATAGTACACACAAACAAGTCACTGCTGCTTTTGGTTGACAGCAAGTTCTAATATGCCTCCAATTCAAATGTTTAACCTATACATATGTTACAACAATGATAAGATTTTCACCAATATGCTTTTGGTCATACACACACACTCCTATATTTATATTAGTGGGAAAAACATAAACTTATAAACACACCTGCTGAAATATCTAATAATACACATAATCTGAAGTTCTGAACAAAGAGATTCTTCTGTTAATCGACTATTGTGAGCACCTCATACTTCAGAATCTGAGCAAGTTGGGAAATCTAGACCATGAAGGGCAGGTACCTTCTCCATGTCTTCCTTCGAGAAAAGTGGGACGAGCCACAGCAACTTTCTTGTGCCAAAGACCTTATATGAATAAAGAATACAAGATTTAGCAGTTTCAGAAAGTGAGAATTGCAGATGGACACCAGAAGGACATATCAAGAAATATGAGGTGGCAATGCAGGTATTTCGTAATAGATATATTACTCAATATATTAAGATAATCATATTTGGAATTGTTAGGCGATGATTCAACTGCAAATTCTTTTTTTTTTTTTTTCAATTCAAAATCAACAAGGCCAATATATAGCGAGGCTTCAAAAAATCAAAGCGATGTTTACAATTTTCAGCCACTTTGGGTAACAAATAGTAATTGATTATGTGCCACAGTTGAATTATAAGAAAATATCTATACTGTTTGACCTGCTCAATGTTCCTTTTCCACCCCAAGTCATACTTCCATCTTACAGATTTTTTCTTCTCATGGACCTGGAAAAGAAGACAGCCGAGATAGTCAATAATTGAACGCAGTTTTGACTGCTTAATTCTGCACTCCAGACCAATGTATTTGCACAATTAACCAAAACCAAGTTTAGCATCCGATGACTAAAACATTTAGATTTACTCTACAGAATCGACCAGAAATATATATTGTGATAAAAATACGACTTGCATGACCATATCTCCATCAATATGAGAAGAACTATCTCCGGTAAACTCATTATAATGAAAATTTATCATATAAGTAGGGTGCAGATGTAAATACAGTAATTACCTCCACCGAAGTAGTGTTCCTCAATACCAGTGATGCATGCATAACCACGAAGCAAAGAAGACTCAGCGCAAAAGCTAGATTCAAAACTGCATCAAGGTATGGGATCTGTAAGAAACAGTACAGGGATGAGAAAACGAAATAGCATGGAATACCATAAGATACCATGGGAAACTTACCAAAGGCCAAAAAAGTGATAGCCAGTTTGCCTGGTGAGCTGGAAAGATGCTCAGTAGCTTGTTGGAAAAAATTTATGAAACTGGGAAGCAGTACAAGAGTATCCATCAATGTCTCCAGAAACGTGTAGAGCTATAAAAACATTTCTTGTGGTCAATTTACATAGAATAAAGACGAAAGAGGAAAAGGTAATTCAAGTATGCCACTAGCGTAAATAAAGTGAAAAATAAGAAATAATTTATTCGGCTCGTTTTGTTGTCATCTTGGTGCATTACATTATGTCAAGCAACCCAAAATGGAAGAAGCATTCTGCAGGCAGTGGAACATAGTGAAGTGGTAGCAATAATTAATGTTAAACTTCAAGTAGTACATAAGTTAGATTGGCCAGAGCCAAAAAGTATATGGAGGGAGGGATATGCACAATCTAATAGATTATAGACATGGTAATGCCAGATAAAGTATAATTAAATTTTAGTGAAGTGCTAAGAAACTCTGTCTTGTCCAAAAATTAAGAACAAGTGAGGCCCTTATACTAAAGTGCAAATAGTATGGATAACAACTCCATGGTTGTAAACCTTTATAGAACCCAATCCAGAAATGGGCGATTTGGAGCCTATGACAGAGTTGCTAATAGATCTTAACCATGCCACTTATCCCTCTCTCATAGATGATAAACTTCAGGACAGAGCTAGTAATAGCATGAACACGCAGGGGGGCGGAAGACCAGAACTCAGAAGCCTTCATTTTGTAAATTTGTAAATGAAGTCTCTCAAACAAATAAAGGAGATGTGGTTTGGAAATAATTCTTTTAAGTGATCAGGAAATAATTAATCTCACCACAAACAAGAGAAAAAATTTGTAGTTGCGAGCTCCAACACAGTTCACGACCCATATGCAATGGTGATCCATCTTAAGAACACACCTTTGACCTGCAAGAACATATTTGAAATATAGCAAGATATTGACAAGATAATTTACTATCAAGTGGAACTTGAGAGAATATCATCATAATTACATGCTATCACTATGAAAATTATGCCAAAAGATATGTCAGCTAAAACACACGTGTGTTACTGCAATCAAAGTACCATGACCACCAAAATAAGGAGGTCGCCATGCTTCTCAGATTTCATCAAGTACCCAAAAAGGTTGCAGGATGAGAATAAGAGGTGACTAGAGCTAATCAAAATGAATGCATCAACAGCAATTTTGAAATGCAATGATATGAATCATAAGTTTTGACAAAGGAGTAATTCCAAAGAGATTCACAAGGACAAAGACAATCAGCATCTCCTAATAGTGTGATCTGGGACAAATGAGATAGCCGACATTCAATTTTTGTTATTTTATTTCCCTTGAAACAAAAAAAGAGGCTTACAGACGGAGCAATGATGACACCTTGGTGGCTTTCCATTTTGGCATCGACTGCAATAGCCTATTTCAGGTCTTCTTTCTGTCCCATCTGAAGATGATAGCATGGTTGTTGAGTTAGGTGCTACAGAACTGGAAGATGTTGAATTAGACTCCACATTCTGCACCAATGGCATTTTCCAGTTTGGAGGAACAGCACCAGGGTCCCGAAAGACAGCCATAAAATAGCTCCATGTCAATAGTACAAGCTGCACATTTATCATCATTCTTAGTGGATGTCGTATAAGTAATTGGCCAAGATATCATTTAAGAAAAAATTCATAAAGAGCCTTTAATACATAGTCCCAAGTATGGCTGTTCACCACATCAACAAATAGAGTGGTGACACAATATTAATTGATTAATGGAAACATAAGCAAAAGGTATCCCAAATGATATAACTATTGATATTTCCATTGCAAGAAGTCAAATCCATCTTGCGTGGTTTCTCAAAGAATTGTGATTAATTGATTGGTGATAAAAATCCATCAGTTTCAAAGACGGGTCAAAGGTGGATGCTGTTCAAGCATCGTCAGACTAAATTGGAAATTTATCCCGTCCAGTAACAACATACACCAATAAAGATCCGTTGACGATCCATTATTTCCTTTTCCATTCCCAATGTGATGGTAAAGGAACATCCACTTGGGTGCGCTACGAACCGGATGACACAAAATTCCAAACAATCATTTGAATATACTGTGAGAGCATGCAAACTTCACGAAATTCTGAAACCTTACGGTACAATAAAAATACGCTCAACATTCTTTTGCATCCCATATCATTTATATTCAGAGCACACACTCTATCCTAAAATCACACTACACCTAATTATCTCCCCCTGTAAACTTGAGAGGAGAAAGTTATAATCTGCATGAATTCATTCACGAATAACGTGCTCACAAGGTCATGTCCGAAGTCGAGCTGCACGTCACCAAATCCCTACATCTTAAATATCACAAATACATACTAAAGTTGTTGAATTGTGCAAAATTATAGCATACAGATGTTTTTAAGGAACTGATCCAATTAGTCTTGGTCTACAAAAATTCTTCTAACTTAAAGAACACACCTTTTTGGAACATTGATCCAAAATAAACTAACTCAAATCTAATAACAAATTTATCATTTACACTCAACTCATAAATAAACCAATTTCGACAGTACCAAAAGAAGAAAAGATCCAATTTTTTTTTTACCAGGATATGGAAAAGAGCGACGATGAGGAAAGAGAAGAACGAATTTATGCCACCGTCGAAGAGGTGCGGGCCCCACGTGATAACCACGACGGCGTCGTATGAGACCGCAATTATACCGAACACGATGAGGATCATCAAGTATCCGAGGAACTTGAGCCCGGAGCAGATCCTGAACGGGTTCAGATCCATTCTGGAGTAGGGCAGACCCGACCCGATTGAAGGAAGAGCTAATCGGGCTGATCTTCGGGCCGTACGAGGTGGGAAGAGGCGTTTGAGTATATGTGGAGCCAGCTCGACGGAGTTTGTTCGACAGTTGTAATAAGTCGTGCTCCTCTTTTCACGGTATCTAAGTTTGTTGACCCAAGACCAATTAAAACTCGGCCCATTTCTTAAAGAGATGCAAGCCCAAAGAACAATGCATGTCAGTCTATCAATTGATACACTACATGGTCCAAAAGTATCCAATAAGTATTACTATTATATACTCGTATAGTTCATAACTTGCTTCTACTTGTCTTAAAAGAAGTTAGAAAAATCACAAGCCGCAAAAATAATGTTTGGAGTGCTTCTCCAATTACTTTTAAGAATGTGTTATTGTATAAAAGTGTTTAGAAGGAAAAGTCACTTTTCATTAATTATTTCAAATATTTAATTATTACTTTAAGTAGTTTTTTTGAAAAATTTGCAAACAGTTATAATTTTTAATCAAAAAGTTATTTAAAGTGACTTTAACCAAGAGAATCGAACAAGCTCTTTTCATAAGCTCTTTCAAACACCCTAACAAGTATAGCACCTAAGAAGCATTTCGATAATTAGTGGATAAGCATATACCACGTTTCTTTTTTACATAACTTTGATTTCTGATCATGATTATTTAATATAATTATTGAAGCTAGAGAAAGAAAAATAAAAGTGTAGCACCTGACTTATTTATGTGTAATGTAATATGACGTGTTGGGTATCGTACGCCATTTATTTCCGATGCTAAACTCGCTACAGAGCTGACGGTTAACATTTTTTTTCACTCACTAATGTGCGATATTGTTGTAAAATGTGCGCCGATTTGTACCATGACTCTTACACTTAATAATTTTGCTTCGAGTTTGAGAAATATCAGATCAACAATTATTATCTCAATTTAAAATATGAGTCTCTTTTCGGTGCTTATTAAAATTGAGAGAGTACCAATATATTTAAAAACTGCAGCGAGATCATAGAAAATTTCTGTTATCTTGTGATATTAAGACAATTATATATCTTTCGTACGTTCCTTCTGCCGCGCAGGTGACAAACTAAACAGATTTCGAAGATATTAAGGTGATGAAAACAATTATCAAGGACGTGTTTTCTATAATGAATTTCAATGAGAATATAAATAATACATCTCAACACAAACATTATTCATTAGTATGACGTACGTATGTTCTCACGCTTGAGGTACTAAAGAAGTCTTTTCCGTTTAACAGATGGATTTCACCAATATTGAAATGGTTATTCTTTGATAGATTAATTACTCTCTGGTATTTATTATTTGTTTGTTAATAATGGTCAATTGTTTCTTAATCATGCCTTATGGCATTATTAGGGGTCTTGTGACGGTCTACTTCATTGTCCTTAATTTTCTTTTGATAGAAAAGATAGATTGAAACACGGCATCTATGTTTTGGGCGTTTGTAGTGAACTATATTGAATGGCAATTGTCAAGAATTTATTCCCTTGAAAGTGAATTGCAAGACTCCAAGAAAGAAAAAGAGGAGAGAAAAGTTAAGAAAGAGGAAAAAGATAAAGAGAAAAGTAATGTGGAAGCCCCCTCATAATTTAGTTTCTAGATGAGTCTTCCCGCTGAAACGATTGGCTTTAGCAAAAACAAAAAACATTTAGTTGTTTTGTTAAGTGTAAAAACAAAAATAAAAGTGTTTTGCAAAAACATTAGACAACCTAAAATATGTTGCAATAGTGTAATTTTAATTCTTAATTACATATATTAAACTTATTAACTAGATAATATATATTAAGAATTAAAATTAATCAATTTTACAATTTTTTGGGGATTTAAAGTATTAAGTAAAGTCTTCAAGGATTCAGTTGCAAAATCCATTATATGCTGCCCGCACAGCAGCATGGTATGGTAATTTTCATCCACCTCCCCTGAAGTTTCATACTTTGGCATGTAGCCCCCTGAGATTTCATATTTTGGCATATAGTCCCCTAAGTTTTACTCATTGGCGTATACTCCCCCTAAGGTTTCAATTCTTTTGCATATACCCCCCTGAGGTTTCAATTCTTTTGCATGTACCTCCCTTCCATCCATTCACCCTTAGTCAACTATCAAAAGTGAGGGTAAATATGTAATTTTCTGAGACTTTAAAATATTAAAACTTATTTATGGTTATTAATTTTCTAATTAACTTAAAAATAATCCATATATTCAAATTTGGTCTAAATATTCAAATTAAGCATGTTTTATTTTTAATCATATTGGTCCATTAATAGGCATTATTTTCTCTGGCAAAAAATAATAAAATTTAGAAACATATTCTTTTTATTCTATATTTTATTTTACATATGTAGCATATTAATAAGATCGATATTTAATAAAAATATCATTTAATCAATATAATCATCGACAATAGCGCATAGAAATAAAATATTCAGAATTTCTAGTAAAAATGCTGCAAAATTTTCTCTAAATATTAAAAATAAGCAAATGACCATAAAGTATAAAATTCCTAATCATGTCAAATTTTAACTACTTAAAAACTTCTAAAAAATTTAAATTTGCAAATCCAAATTGCTAATGAACTAATATAATTTAAAATAAATCATGCTTAATTTAGATAATAGAACAAATGGATTATGTTTAAGTTAATTAACATAATAATAATTATAAATAAGTTTTTATATTTTAAAGTATAAGAAAATGACATATTTACCCTCACTTTTAATAGTTAATTAAGGGTCAATGGATGGAAGGGAGGTATAAGCAAAATAACTGAAACCTCAGGAGAGGTATATGCAAAAGAATTGAAACCTCAGGGGGGTATATGCCAATAGGTGAAACCTTAGGGGGCTATATGCCAAAATATGAAATCTCAGGGGCTATATGATTGAAATTGCAAAAAAGGATCCAAATTACAAGTCCGAAAATGGTAAGTGACAAAAATGGCACACTCGCTAAACATAAAGGACAAAAGATAAGCTTGCAATTACATCCAAGTTGTAAGTTACCAAAGAAAAAAAAAGGACAAATATTAGTATATTACGAGAACGTCAAAATTAATAGATCAAAATTGCTTTTTCCCCTACAATATCTTTTTAATTAAATCAGCGTTCTATAAATCTAAGAATATTATATTTCTAATTGATAGCGGTATTTGTAATTTACGATCCTCGGACTATAATACGATGGTCGAGTATTGGTGGTCAACTATAACTTACGATGTATAACCGTTGGATGTCTGTTGAGCATCGGGTGCCTAACCGAGTTTCCCACACACCGTATGCACAATGCTACATCACGATGAGTCTAACAATCAACTGCTAAACGACAAAGCCATTGTAGACAGAGTTTACTATGTAACTTACATGACTTCTGAAACGCACATTAATAAGGCTTAGTGCCTTGGGATCAACGACTGTATCCCACTAACGGTCTGACATTTACGTTCGACCCTCGATGCAAGCAGCTCGTAAATATGGCCTTAATTACCTCTGACAGATAAAACATTTACTAGACTGTCCTCAACGTTCTATTAAATTGGTGTCAAACAAGACATTTGTCATCGAGGGATAGCCACGTGTCTAATTTCGGCGACCTCCAAATACCACGGTTGTTCGAACCAATTCACCAGGAAACGAAAAACTACGACCCCTATAGAGAGAAAAAAATTGCACATGAGCTCGTTTAGTTCCAATCGAGGTACGCTTCTTAAGGACACTTGAGGTCGGAAAAAATAGCGTTCACACTATAAAGTCATCACGTAAATCATCGTAATCACCCCTTCGGTGAAACGATTATCGCTAATAATTTGTTGCGATCCGCCATACTTCGGGGTAAGGGTGTTCGCAGGCGGTTTTAGGCGGGTTGTCGTTAAAAATGTGACCATACCCAAAACTTGCGTGTTACCAATTTGTCAACCCGAGCAGGTAAAGTTTAAAACTAAACCATGCGGGTTGCACGCGGGTGGCGGGTTTAAATTGTGAGAAAAAATATAGTAATATTTCGTGATAAAAACAAAAACTAATATATTTTGAGTTCTAAAAAACAACAAAAATAATACCATAACTTAATAAAAATATTTAAACCACAACTTAATTAAAAAAACAATATAAGGATGCAAACGGACATTTTATCCATGTACATATAAAAAAAACAATTTAAATTGATTCACAAACCAAAATACAACTATCAAACAACATAAAATAACAAAAAAAGAATTATGTTATAACAATATTATGAACATACAACTATATGATTTCCGCAAATTTTGCTTGCTCCCTTCATTCCTCTACAAATATACAAATTAAGGGTGTATGCGGCGGGTTTTGGCGGGTTGTCATTAAAAATGTGACATACCCAAAATTTGCGGGTTACCAATTTATCAACCCGTGTGAATTAAGTTAAAAACTAAACCATGCGGGTTGCGAATTCGACGGGTCGAGCTTTGACGGATCATGAACACCCCTACTTCGGTGTGATTCTAAGAATAATTTTATAATTAACTACTTCACCTATGATTTTGCCGCGAAAATGTTATAAATAAATTAATACCTAAAAGTATTAATTACTCATCTTTCATTATCCAAAAGTCCACTCTACCAATTCACTGTCATAAATAAGTAATACCTAAAAAATTTATTACTCACCTATTTTACCGACTATTATAGTCCCGAAGTAAAAAAAGAACTGTCCATTATAACAGGTAGGCAGTAGCTTAATCACAAAAGAATGGGTCTAGAATTAGATAAGTTCTGTTGATTAAAAGATTTGCCGACGTTTGCCGATCGTCCTCATCAATCTCATACATTCTTTTCATCACCCCTTTATGTTCTAACTTGCCAAATTAACTATAGGATCATAAAACCATGAAACAATTAACGTTTTCTCCGGTCAACAAGTTCACCAAATTTGCTACTTATTTCATATTCGGTCTATGTTGCTATCTCCTCGGTTCTCTCTCAAACAAACCACAACAACCAAATTCTTCAACTCATCAAACAACATTATACATTCCGCAAAATATTACCGTCTCGGAACTGGACCACAACCGGTTCTCGACTAAGTGTGCTAGCCCTATCGCTTCGGACCACGTACGTCAAACAGTTCTCGACCGAGTCTTCGACGGCATTTCTCCATGGCGAAACTTCCCCCCGGCGCACGTTAAGACCCTCCTCCGTCCGCACAGGATTAAGGGGTGGGGCTCAAGTGGCGCCGTCTTTGAGAACCTCATACGCAGAGTGCGGCCCAAGACCATAATCGAAGTCGGAACTTTTCTCGGCGCTTCTACGCTCCACATGGCTGGCTTGACTCAGAAGTTGGGACTCCACGAAACTCAGATACTCTGCGTCGACGATTTTCGTGGGTGGCCCGGGTTCCAGGCAAGTACCAACACACTCTTTACACTTTTTTGAATTAATTAAATTGCAAACCACGTATTATTTTTAATTTAGATATTTATATGAATTTTATATGTTTGAATTTTTACTATTATAAATATTATGTATCAAAATGAATATTATAAGTTTTTTTACATATAATTTTTGAGAGTTTTTTAATTTTTGAAAAATATAATAAAATCAACTAGTTTCATATTTTTTAGTTTTTGGCCACATTATTTCTTATATAAATGTATTCAGATTTCGGTTTCAAAAATATTAATCTTTGCATCATGAAAAAATAAAATTTTGTATATTGCTATAACTTTACTATGAAACTACTTCATAATAGTAAGTAACGGTATTTATTAAAAAATCTAAATTTAGTAAATAGTATTTGAGAATTTATTAGAATCGGGTTTCTATACCTAATTTTATCCATTATCAATTCTTTATGTTATCATAGTCCAAATTTAGTCGAATAGTTGTATTTTGTTCAACTTCGGTCATTTTAAAAAATGTTTTGGCTGATATTTGGGTGCTATTTAGTTGGAGGACTAATTGTTAAGGAATTACAAAAAGGTAGGACTAAATTCGGATTATGGCAACATAAAAGACCCAAAATGGTCATGATACAACTTACATAATTAAATTGTTAATTAAGCACAAAATAATTAGTCCATTAAGTCTGCCGTCTCCGTTGTAAATCATTTGTGTTCTAGTCGGCAAATGATCCTCTATCACACTTTGTGTTTCATTCCATGTTCTATTTAACCATTCACCTACCTTTATGAACACTTGTTATTCACCTACCTCTTATGTATTAAGATCAAGGACACTTGTCATGATCCTACGTACAGTGAGACACAAAGTGGAACACAAAAATTGGACAGAAGATCCTCATTGGTTCTAGTCTAATTTTGGTTCTATAGTTTAAAATTTTCAATTTAGTCTTCCGACCAAATATTATTTGCTATTAAAAACTACAAACGCTTATATGTCAATTAAAAGTTTATACAAGATGATTTTTGAAATTTACTCTTTTTGAACATCATCCATTATACAATACTTCACAAGACACATAACATATAACCCCATCAATAAAATTCGTGTCTACAGGCAAAGTTCAAGAACATGGGAATGATAAACGGCGACGTGACGTTGATGTATCAATTCATGCAAAACATAATTCACATGAATGCCACCGAGTCGATCATGTTCATGCCTTTCGCAACGACTTCAGCTTTGGACAAACTTTGCGAGTGGGGCGTATATGGCGACTTAATCGAAGTGGACGCGGGGCACGATTTTCACTCGGCGTGGTCGGATATTAACAAAGCTTACAAGATTTTGAGACGTGGTGGAGTCATATTTGGGCATGATTACTTTGCTTCAGCTGATAATAAAGGTGTTCAAAGAGCAGTTAATTTGTTTGCTCGGCTAAATAACCTCCGAGTTCAAGCAGATGGTCAACACTGGGTCATCCATCCCAACACCTAGTTTTCCTAAAGTCAAAAAGTTCACTATAACAAAATTGCTTATTAGTGATGTTTGGGCGTTGGCCTTTTTTTTCAAATTCTTTAATATTTTACTTTTTGTGTTAGTTTGGATTATAGTCCCTTAATAACTAACCTATAATATGACCCTATAAAATCCGGAATTCATTAAGTTACTTAACTAGCCTAAGCTTTCAGCAACTGGTAAATTCAATTTACGTTCAACCAAACGTATATTAAATAAATTCTTTTTATTACAGTTCTTAAGCATATAGAAAATGGGCTTAAAAGATTTCGTGAGCCGACTTCGCTTAATTTCCTCTTAAAGCAGTGGACATGCTATTGTGATTGATTATTCTTATCTACTTTCCGTTGATCACTTTAACAAATACTGCTAGTTTTGTCCGACAACACGTAAATCACGAATTGCTTCAATTTGTGCTATTTAGATTGCTGGTGGAAAAATAGTTTGGATTTTCAGTCAATAACTTTTATTCTGACAATGTGAGTATGTGGCTCAACGTTATTATTTCCATGACAATATGATTAGTTGGTTGACAATTGCAACTATACCATGCAGCAGAATAGCACGACTGAACGCCGACAGCAACAAGTCTCTTCTCTTGGCCAGGTACTTTTGCATCAAGCGTCTATTCCTCCTCAGGTCTGAGATCTTGCCTTTCAAACTACACTTTACCTCACGAATCAGCTCATTCATTAGTTCTTCAATCCGGGTCTTCGTTCTTTGCTCTGTTTGGCAGACACCCAAATTACTTAAAACTTCGAATTTTTGGTTGCATGTGTTTTTTCTAGTTGCGCCCTTAATTTGTCGAGAAACTTGACACTCCTTCTCGAGAATGTATCTTTGTGGATTATTCATCCTCTCTGAGTGCTTACTGTTGCCTTGATCGTCTCACTCTCCATATTTCTAACTATTGTCTTGATCGCCTCACTGGCCATAATTATATCTTTTTCCTTGTTTGGTTTGTGAAGAATCTATTTTTGGGATTCTCCTATTTGCAACCCTCTTCTCCATAGCTAGCTCCACGGTTTGTGTCGTTCCTGCTAGATCCGGTGCACCCACTTCCAATCGTGCAAACCCCTACCTTTGTTGTCTTGCGAGCGCCCTAGGCTCCGCCGCCAAGCCAATTTGTCTACACTTTGCATGCGGGCTCACTAATTATGTTTGTTTGATGCCTCATTTTCTAGCATTGATTCCTTATCTTCAGTGCCTCTTTTGTTCACTCATCAAATGATCACTCGGGTTATGAATAACATCTTCAAGTCTAAGCATGCTAATAATGCTACAACACATCACGTTGTAGGCGCTATTGAGTTATCTTGTGTCTCTCATGCTCTTAAAGATCTCTTATGGTGTTTGGGGATGGCGTATGAGTATACTGTCCTCATCAAACATGAAACTTAGAATCTGGTTTCCTTGCCTCCTAATAAGAATATCGTGGACCGCAAATGGGTTTTCCGTAAGAAGAGTCATCCTAATGGTTCTCTTGATAAGTATAAAGTTTGCCTGGTTGCAGAGGGCTTCCACTAGCAAACAGGCCTTTACTACAAGGAGACCTTCAAACATGTACTTAAGTGGACCACTATTTGACTATTTTTTAACTTGCTACCATACATGATTGGCACATGCACCAACTTCGTGTGAGTAACCTTTTTTTGCATGGCCATCTGCTTGAGGACATTTTTATGGCTCAAACTCAGGGTTTCATGGATTCTTCCCATCTGGACCATGTCTTTCAGCTGAGGCAAGTCCCTAATTACCTTAAGCAAGCCCCTCGGGCATGCTATCTAGCACTCAACGATTCCTTGATTTCATTTGTTTTTTCTCAAACTAAGTTTGACACACTTTCCTGTTTGTCAAATGGCATGTCAGGGTCTTTGTTTATATCTTGGTATATCTTGACAACATTATTTTCATCGATAATGATCTCTCTTTCTGTTGCTCGAGTCATTACTTTTCTTAGCACAAATTTATAGTTAATGATCTGGGAGTGCATACTTATTTTCTTGGTGTGGAGGTATTTCATTGTCGTGATGGTCTACTATTTATCCCAGCACAAATATATTTGTGATGTTCATTCACGTCATTGCATGGATGGTGTCAAGTCGCTCTCCATGCCTATGTCCTCCAATCCTTCGACAATGGGCGCTACTTCAATGATTGACTCCTCTATGTATTGGCAAGTCATTGGTGCTTAATACCTTACACTCACTCGTCCGTACATTGTCTTCTCTGTCAATCGTCTAGCTTAAGGATCTGCGTGAAGCCGGCTGGATTACCTTATTGGCAAGTCATTGGTTCTTTGTTACTTGAAAGGTTTTATAAATTATGGCATCCTTTTGTGTCATTATGGTTAACGTAATCTCACAGCCTTTTCATATGCCGATTGGCATGTTATTTTCTTCGGTTCTAATATCGTCTCTTGGTCCTCTAAGAAACAACGAGAAGTCCCCTCTCTCCTCTAAGAAGTCTGAGTATCGTGCCTTCACAAACGTTCGTGTTGACATTGGTTGCTCCCACATCTGTTTGGTGAGAATAGACGAAGTAACAATTTTTGTCTTATATATTAAGTTATAAATGAAAAATAAATCTTATGTGTTGCGTGTAATTAATGAAAGGACATTCAAAAGGAAAGCATACCAAAAAGTGAGAAAACTTGTCTAGACTCTCAACTTACGTAAAAACAATTACAAAAAAGTTAAAAAAAAAAATTACAATTCACCTTCCCATCATTACAACATGCATTATATCAGGATATCGTACAACTGGCAACTGTCGACTTTCGCCTTGTCACGGTGATGATCACACTGATCAATTGAGGGCTTATCAGAGGAGGCCATGTCCGATCTCTCTAATGAGGTTATGAGGTAGGAGGTTGGGTTGGCAACTCAAATAGAATAATTAGAGGGACACACCTAATGTCGTCATCTATGCAAAAGCTGACTATCCCTCTTTTGTGTCGAGGAAGGGATCCGTCACAATGTCTATAGTGTTGATATCATTGTCGATTATCGTCTTTTGGTGAGAAAAAAAAAGAAGAGAAACAGTCACTCCACATAAATTTGGAAGGATTAATAAAATTTGAGTTCTCGACTATAAATCACTGTGACTAATTGACAACAGCACAGAATACCAGGACAAAAGAAAGTGCAATGTGAAGAATAATATTTCCCGTAAAAAAGTACTAAAACCGTGAAAAGGACTGAATTGCAAGTTGCCAAATTAAAGGACTAAAATTGCGAGTATGTCAATATTAATAATTTAAAATGGTAAGTTAAAAAGGGACTATTGCTTCAAAAAAAAAAAAAATAGTTAAGAAGGGACTAATTATGAATATGTCAAAATTACGTTTTACACTACGATTTTATTACAAGAAAATTTGTGGCAATGCGTCATACTGTAGTGAATCTTTTTTTTTTTGTGGTAACTAGCTAGAAACTGTGGCACGCGGAGCCCCGCGCAAATTAATGTTTAATATTGTAAGTATAATGATCATAGTCAAGTCTGAAAAAAAATATCTGGAAGAAAAGAAAATGCAAGAAAAAAGATTTGCTTAGATGGAAAGAGTTTGAATTAATGGGAGAGTGAATCAACATAATTATAGTAGAATGGAAAGAAAGGTAATTTCCATTAAAAGAATATGAATTATAGGGAACTAAATCATCATTCTTAGTAAATAGTATACTTAATTTTGTTTAACTTAAACTGTAGGGTTAAATTGAGAAATTAATAATAAAATGCTATAGTTGAACATAAATTATAAGATTAAACTTGGAAATCAAAAGTTTGGTGTCACAAGTATCTCTTCCTTTATATATTAGTATAGATATAGATTATAAAGTAGTGAGTCTTGTGAGCTGTGACAGTCTAATTAGAATGACCTTTACTTCACCTATGATCAAACCGCAAAACAATGTTAATCTTTTATTATCCAAAAGTCAACTCTATCAGTCACTTTTCATAAATAATTAATACCTAAATTATTCATTACTCAATTCTGGGATCGGCGAAAGATTTTTCTGACTATTATAGTGCCAAAATGAAAAACAAAAACTGTCCATTATAACAGGGTTGCAGTAGCTTAAGCACAAAAGAATGGGTTTAGATGTAAATTAAAAGATTTGCTGTCTTCATTAATCATTGTTGCAAGCACGCAACCCACCTTATTCAGAAATAAATAAATAAATAAATAAATTAAAACACGCAACCCACAACCATATATTATTTTCATAATTTCATCACCCTTTTACGTTATATAACTTACCAAATCAGGAAAACCAAGACTCGGGTGCATAATTGAACCATGAAACAAGAATCATCCACTACTCCGCCACCACACCACCGTAAGAGACCGTTAACTTCGATCCCGATCAACAAGTTGACCAGATTTGGTACCTATTTCATATTCGGTCTCTCTTGCTATCTCCTAGGTTATTATCTCTCAAACAAACAACAACCTAATATTCCACAAAACACAATCCTCGCCGAACTCGATCACAACCGCTTCTCGACTAAGTGTGCTAGCCCTATAGCTTCGGACAACGTACGTCAAACAGTTCTCGACCGAGTCTTCGACGGCGTTTCTCCGTGGCGAAACTTCCCCCCGGCGCACGTAAAGTCCCTCCTCCGTCCGCAAAGGATTAAGGGGTGGGGCTCAAATGGCGCCGTCTTTGGGAACCTCATACGTAGAGTGCGACCCAAGACCATAATCGAAGTCGGAACGTTTCTAGGCGCATCGGCACTGCACATGGCTGGGTTGACTCAGGAATTGGGACTCCACGACGCTCAGATACTCTGCGTCGACGACTTTCGTGGATGGCCCGGATTTCAGGCATAGTAACAAACTTGTTTTACATATTTTTAGATTGATATAATTCAAACGTAAATTAACACGTATAAGTTAATTAGATAACTAATAAGTTTTGTATGTTAAAATTATATCTTAAACGTTATTTATCCAATTAAATTACAGGTTTTTTCTATATATAATTTCTGGGAGATTTTAGTTTAATTTTCTTTTTGAAAATGTTTCAAAATTAACCAGTTTCATCATTTTTTTCTTTTGTTTTCTAGATATAAGAAATTTCCTTTTTTGATACAAATTATACAAATTTCGATTTCAATACTATCAACCTTTGCATTATAAATACAATAAAAACTGAGTGTTGCTATCAATTTGACTATCAAATTATTTCATAGTAGCAGGGGTATCTATCAAAATTCCTCCTCTAAGTTTGTATTTTGCTTATTTTTTATCCTTTATGTTGTTATTGTCCAATTATAGTTCTACATTTGTACCTTTGTTTGTCTTTTCTTTTATAATTTTAGTCATTCGGCCAATTTTTTCTTGTGGTGATTTTAGTCCTTCAAAGGATCAAAATTGAAAAAAAAAAAAAAAAAAAAAAAACTTTGACTCGTATGACATTGGACTAGCACAAGATACAAAAAACTAGACACGATACAACTGGAGGACCATATTTTACGAAAGTCAGGCATTTTAGCACATGGAAGTATGAAGAATTTATCAAAATTGATCATCTAAGTTTGTTCTATCAATTTTAGGTCATGTAAATTGTCTTAGTTTATTTATTTTATTTTTCTCCTTTAATTGTCTGACTAAATTAATTAACCCCATTTCCCAATTCCCATCGTATTCTTTTGCAATTTACTCCTGCATATCTCAACACATCAGATAAAACTTTACAACATCGACGAACATATATGATAAATAACTCATCAAGAATCTTTGTTTGCATGCAGGCGAAGTTGAAGAACATGAGAATGATGAACGGCGACGTTACGTTGATGTATCAGTTCATGCAGAATGCACATCACATGAATGCCACCGGGTCGATCATGTTCATGCCTTTCTCAACAAGTTCAGCTCTGGAGAAGCTTTGCGAGTGGGGCGTGTATGGCGACTTAATCGAAGTGGATGCGGGGCACGATTTTCATTCGGCTTGGTCAGATATTAACAAAGCTTATAAGATTTTAAAACCCGGTGGAATTATATTTGGGCATGATTATTTTACTTCAGCTGATAACAAAGGTGTTCGAAGAGCAGTTAATTTGTTTGCTCGGCTCAATAATCTCCAAGTTAAAGTAGATGGTCAGCACTGGGTCATCCAACCCAGTATTTAGTTTTCTCATACAACAAAAAGTCAGCTTTCATTGTCGTTTTTTTTTTTATTCTTAATTGTATAGTATACTTTGTGATATACACAACGTTGACAATACAAATGTGTATGCAACTATACATAGATGGATAAACGCGAAATGTTGAGGACGCGTTAATGATCATACCATGTGACGACTTCGTCGAATTGAATAAACTATTGATTCAATTGGTGTAATACCGCAGTACTTGCATTAATTTCAGTTTATTATGTCTAGGATAGTTTTTAAATTTTCGATCTTTTTTGCATAATTCTAAAATTCACAAGTCTACTTGGCAAGGTTATATGCATCAGTGTTATGGAGTTGTATTAATTTAAGCTTCTATTTGACAATTTAAGCCAATTTTGTTGATGATCCGTCGGAGTTTGTAGAGTCCAAAATGTTTCCCCGTGCCTTTTACGCTAATAATGGAATTAATATGACACTATTACATTCATGCACAGGACTAGGGTTCGGCGATCAATTTCGGGAGAAGCTGTGTAGGCACTTAAATTTTGTGTCTAATCAAATAAATATATTAGAGATTAATTGGGATTTTAACTATATTTAATTTCAATAAAAAATAATTAGATTAATGAATTTTCTAATATATTCGCATTGGCCAATTAAACGGTGCCAAGCGTCAAAGTGAAATCTTCAAACCAATCGAATTCAAGTTGAAGTTTGACCAATATCAAATCAAGACACGTGGAAGGACGATGTGTTTTGACCAATCAAAAATACATTTTTTGATAAATACAATTTTTTATTTATCTTGAAGAGTTGAAGAACCAATCACATGTTGTCATCTGAGCAATTATCAAAACTATACTTCTACACCTATAAATAGGGTCTGCGCATTGAAAGAAAATTTATAACATATATCATATTTTTAAAGAGAAGAAGCTATAGAAAATTCTCCCTCAAGTTCATCATTTTTGAGGCATTCTTTGCGAGGATTAAGATTGTTCTTCACGAGAATTAAATAAAAGCTCCATTTGATTCAACATCAAGCTGCAAAACCGTTAAAAAAAATATTTCCGAGGATCGCACTTCTGCTGAAGAAGACCGAGCTTCTATATATTCAACAAATTCAAGTATTCAAGACGAAGATGCAGTTGTTCGTCTCAAATATCAAGTCCAGTTGATTGTTGATTCAAGATCAAACTCAAACGCCCTTGTATTGACATTTAAATTAAAGTCATATGGAAGAGATCAAAATCAACTCCACCCTCAACTCTACCAAGTTTTTCTCAAGTCCATATGTTGTAGAAAAGAATCAGAAGATTATTGAGATTGTAATTCAAATTCTTTTTGAATAAATATAAATCTTATTTATTCTAATTACTTTTCTTGTCATTTATTTTAAGAACTAGAAATTCAAATAGCTACAAAGAGCAAGGGCCCAAACCCTTATTCTGTGAAATATGATGTCATGATATTCACAGGTTTGAATAAGAGTAGGGTAAGATCATGTCCATTGAAAAGAGTAGGGCAAGACCATGCTACTAACATGCCACTTTTCAATGGACATGGTCTTACCCTACTCTTACCCTAAAATTGGACATGGTCTTACCCTACTCTTACCCTAAAATATGAACCAGGGCCTAAACATTTACCTTGTCTTAAACATAAGGGTCTAGACCCTTATCCTGTGATGTTAGAGAATTCACATGGTTCGGGTAAGACTCTACCCATTGTCAGGCCGACCTGCACATAACCATTAATATAATAATATTTTTCATGAGATATAAAAAAATTATATAATTTTATTTATGAAAAAATAATGTTAATCTAAGATCATCATGTGGAATACCATTGTGAACTAAAAATAACAAATCTAATTGTTGCAGGCATAATATAAGCCTATAAAACCCAAAATTCATTAAATTAACTAGCCTAATTAAGCTTTTAGCAGCCGGTAATTAACTCCAATCCGTGTGCAACAAAACGTATGGGCCAAAGAGGATATAGTGGGCCGAGTTTGCTTAATTTCCTCTTAAGCAACGAATGATATTGCGGGAATTTTGATTATTTCATGAACACACATTTGTTATACGTAATAATCGAATATAAATCAGATTGTTGGCATGTAAACAAGTGAACCACTTGACTTTTTCTAAACAGCGATTGTCTTTATATTTGTACAAGTATTGGTAGTTGATCGTAATCCCAAGATAAAAATCTCATTTCCCACATTTCTTCTACCATGAGCATGAACAAGGATGATATTCTCGAGTGCCGAAAACACTACGATGTCATCATATGAATTAGTATCTTTCTCATTCTTGTATATTGTATATTTTCTTCATAAGCATATGAACCCCTGCCACATGTGATTGTACTTAACTTACACCTTGCGTCTGAAACACAAGGAGATATGCGGTATCATTTTAAATAGTTAATTAGAACATTTAATCATCTTTAATTGGATTGATTTCATTTAAATGATTATCAAATAACTATTTGTTCACTATTGGTCGCATGCTACTTATCAGTGAGTTGAAGAGGATGATGCCCATATTAGGCATCTTTGCACTTCAGCCTACATGGACCGAATTACATGCGATAAACCAAAGAAATGAGAAATGACCACTATTTGAAGAGCCTCAAGGACTCCACCGTGGATGGCACGCCACAAATAGCGAATTAGTGATGAGTCACTACCATACTATATGGCCTACTGGAATACTAAGGCTACCTAGAAAAAATCACGTCACGGGCCAAGGTACATAAGGTGACTCATTTTGGGGGTTCGATTAGCTTCGACGAGCACATGCATAACGATTCATTTTCGGGAGCCATTCAAAACTTGAACTCTACTTACATTGAAATACAATTTCAATATTTCACTAGGGTACGAACTGTAACTTATGAGCTCGTTGAAAGGCAAACAAGCCATTTCATGAGCCATTTAAAGAGGGAGGCCTGAGATTATTTTCTCACAATTACCAAGGAAATGTTTGCTCGTGTGTCATTTTTTTCTCTCTCTCTCTAGTAATGAACTAGATTTAAGTGAAACAAGGCTTTCGAACAAAACGTGTAATTTTGAGTGTCATATATCAATCGAAGCTCTAGTACTAAAGAGAGGAAAAGAGAAATAAGGCTCTCAAATCGAATGCATATAATCACAGAATGATTTATATCTATCGATGGCATAAAGATTTACGTAGTATTTTGGCACATAAAATTTATCGCATTTGTAAGCTCCCGAAGTGATAGAGACCAATGAAAAGTATCTATCCGGCCATTTATTATAAGTTACTGATTCAAGTTTGACAATCGTAATTTGGATGATGATCGGAACATTAGAAGTTATCATTTATGAAGTTATTTGTAACTTTGAGTTTAGAAAATTTAATGCATAGCGTAATCAAGCAACTTAATGTTGACATCGATTAGTTATGCAGACCATTAATTCAACTAGTATGTTACTATATAAGATAACCTTTTATCGTTATCACTTGTTCAAGAAGCAAAATGTCCGTGGACATTTCAAATTGATCTAATTTTTCTTTTTCCGAGTAGTCACACTGCATGTCATTCAAAGAAGAAATGATGGCAGTACTATATTCTTCTTTAATTTGCTTTTACCTGAGATCTCACCGTGGACAATATTAGAAAATTATGCCATCATTGGCTGGGCGTGTAAAGGAGATGTGCAATTGATACATAAATGTGAAATAGAAGAAAGAACAATGGAATTCATCTGAAATTAGAATAAAATTTCAAATTTTATTAACAATGGATAAAAAATGTTGGAAGATAATAAGAAATTAACAAAGTACTTATAGTAATGAAAGGAAACCATAATATGAAAAGAAAATAGAGTTCTAATCAAAGTAAAATTTCTAATTAAAGCGACAGAAACACTGTAATGATGCACAACTTTTTTAAACGTCTGATGTTGAGCCTAAGATACGCAACTTATGTTATAATTTAGCCTTATACATAAAAGTGTAAGTTAAAAAAACAATTAAATACACCACATAATTAGAATATAAGTAATAATTTAGCCTTATACATAAAAGTGTAAATGAAAAGCCAATCTTATGGATTGCGTTTAATTAATTCGAGAGGGAGATTCAAAGAAAAGTCTATATAATAACTTTCTTCAGAAGTGATATTTTTTTTCGTTTCAACTTAGATTAAAAGAATTAAATCTAATATAGAAAAATCATAATTTGCCTCTCTTTTTTTTATTTATAGTTTTTGGTTATTTTTTTGTTGTCAAATTTGATAGATGATTATAAAAATAAAAAGATTGATACAGATATTATGAATTTGGTGGGCATTTATGTGGTTTTAAAAACTAAAATATCCCCATGCAAGCCACCTAGCATAATTCTGCAAACTACAAGGAGATTCGTGGCAGCGGTTGTCACGAGGTGAATGGCGATGGCTTCCCCCATGTTACACGATACAAACCAATGGCCGACTGCAGGCTTCCACGGCTGCCGTCTGTCATGGAACAACCTCCAACCTATACTGAATTTGTTTACTATTTTTCATGAAAATTTACCATAGGGTGTCATCGTCCTTTTTTTTAATATATAGTTATTTAATTCTAACCATGTACACAGAAACTATACCGCAACACTTTTTAACAAAACATAAAAAAATCATTAATTCCAAAGTATCGAAAAATAACAATATTGTTTTTTACATTCCCTCTTAATTTGTCTATATCTACGAATATACAGGAACAATGTTATAGGACCAATCGGAGTTGTAATAAATTTAATATTAATTCGTATAGTCATTCTTAGTTAATAAGGAAAAGTGATTCTCAGAGAACGAAAATATAACCGTTAATAAAATAATAAACTAACATATTATGTGTACTTCTTATTTTAATTTAAATAGTCTGACCCACACTATCACCAGCTCATGAATCTAAGTTGAGAATCAGGTAACTGCCGAAAATTGTTAACTAGTTAGTAGTTACATAAGCCTGTTAAGGAACTCTATTCGGGATGCGATTCGTGGCAACTGGCACGTACCACAATTTTCTTACAAACTGATTATTCAAAAAACAAAAGTCAAAAAGCAAATTGAAAACAAAAAGAAACTAAAGTAATTAATTATAGTAAAAACAAAAAGATACCACAACTGAACTATCACATTTTCCAGATTAACATATCATCATCTCATCCAACGAAATCCACAACTAATCATTTCTGTCCACTACTAAATTTAGATTTACACACACATACTTAAACTCAATTCTCTCTTCACCCGGTAAAAACTCAACTAGCCAGCTTGTGTCCTAACCAACCCAACTTAACCAAAATATCCTCCAGAAAAAAACACAAAACAAAACAAAAACAAAAGAACACCACTAGCATTTAGCAACAACACAAAACATGAAACTAGACGATCTACAACCATTATCACCACCACACCACCCCTTCCACCGGCACACGCAACACCGCGGCCTCTTCTCCCTCGCCCAAAAGACACTCTCCAAACCCGTCGTCTTCTTCGCCCTCCTCATCCTATCCTTCATCCTCGGCTACCTCTCACACACCCTACCACCCCCACCCCCACCCCCACCAAAACCGGACCCGAAACACCTACAAATCCTCCAAGATCTCTCCCAACACAAGAACTTCACAACCCAATGCTCCGATCCCATCCCCCGCAACAAGATCCGACAAAGGATCCTCGACCAGGTCTTCAACGGCACCTCCCCCTGGAAAAACTTCCCCCCCAAGCACGTTAGCCCCCTCCTCATGAAACAATGGACACGTGGCTGGGGCTCCACCACGCCCGTTTTCGAGCACCTGATCAAGCAGGCCCGTCCCAAGATCATAATCGAGGTCGGCACGTTCCTCGGGGCCTCAGCCACGCACATGGCGGGTCTAACCAAATCAATGGGCCTGAATTCGTTGATCGTGTGCGTCGACGACTTCCGGGGCTGGCCCGGATACTACGACGACGAGAACAGCCTGAAGATGGTGAATGGGGACAGTTTGTTGCTGTATCAGTTCATGCAGAACGTTCAGCAGGCCAACGCCACGGAGAATATCGTGTTCCTGCCGTTCTCCGCGGGCACGGCCCTGACGGGGCTGTGCGACTGGGGTGTGTTGGGCGACCTGGTGGAGATAGACGCGGCGCATGATTTTCATTCGGCCTGGAGGGACATTAACAACGCGTTTAAGGTGTTGAGGCCTGGCGGGGTCATGTTCGGACACGATTATGCGTGGGAGGGTGTTCGGACAGCGGTGCACATGTTTGCGAGGTTCAACGGCTTTCGTATCAGGATCGACGGGGAGCATTGGGTTCTCTACTGACCCGACCCGGTTACTATGTTACTATTTATAACACTGACACGAGCATGAATTTATATTGCCGGTCAATGATGCGATATATATAGATCACAGGATTTAGATTAGATCAATGCACTGGTTTTTTTTTTTTCGAAATACAACTTGGTTTAATTTGGCGTTGTTCTTGGTATTGTTGGAATTGGGAGATTCTTCCGTTTGAGCAAATTGTACGAGGGGAGTGAGATTGATTCTTGTACGCTAGATTTGTATTTGGAAGTATGTATTTATATACTTCAGGTGATAATTAAATAAATGGATTTTGTAGAAGTGTTCAATTTGCTGTGATATTATTACAAAGAAAATTCCACAGCACAAGTTCGTGGTACGTTCGTGAAATAATATAAAATCGCTATCCATTCTTTTAATATCTTTTTGCTCTAGATATTTTGTCATGTGGAATCTCAATACGCGTCTTCAGCTTGGTCCTATCACATAGAAAGTTGAAAATTCATTATTATATGTCTTGGGATAGCCACTGTTCCCTTTGATCCACATAGATACCTTTTTATAGCTCTTCTCAGGACAACTTAGTTGAGACCAATAGCCAATTCAAAGAAACTCAAATTGAATTAGATGTTCAAATATCTGGTTATTAAGAGACACTTTTTATGCTATTCTGCCATTTAGTTGTTATGATAGCGAGTGTCATTGTGAACTATAATATATATATATATAGTTCTCGTTATGTACGCAAAGTATGTGCGCAAAGGAGGAAAATGATATTTTCTTAATATATTAGAATGACCGATGTACACTAAATAAGTATACAAAGAGATCTCTAAAATTAGGAAATTAAACAGCTATTTACAAAGAAACAATAACTACAGGAAAATAAACAAATCTACACATCTCTTTTGAAGTTACCCGTGAGAGGGAGAGTTCGTAAAACAACCCTGCAAAATAGCCGTGCCATTGGCAATGGCAATTTTGGATCACAGTAGTTGAAATCGTGACCGATGAAGAGGTCTTCGGAGTAAGTTCGCTAGTTGATCCTTGGTCCTAATTATATGAGAAACATCAAGGAGACCCTTAGCTACAATGTCGGGAACAAAATGGATGTTCAACGAATGTGCTTCATGCGAGAGTAAAGAACGGAATGAAGAGACAAATGGGTAGCGCCAATGTTGTTACAAAAAAGGATCGGTTTGCGACAAAGTGGAAGAAGTAACTCACGAAGAAGATTTTGAATCCACCTAACCTCCGAGGTGGTAGCGGCGAGAGTGCGATACTCGGCTTCAGTGGAAGAGCGAGCCACAACTCATTGCTTCCGAGAACTCCATGAGATGAGATTATCTCCAAGAAAAATGAGAAAAGCTGAGGACCGATCAGCGGGGTGACCACCCCAATCCAATACAAGTCGAGGTTAGGGTTTGTTTTTGCAAATTGGGTTTGGGGATTTAACGATTAGGGTTTGTCGTTTTCATTTAGCGGAGAAAAGTTTTCTGATTCTAAGTGTTAGGGTAAGAGTGTATGTAATGTTTTGTGTGTGTGTGTGTGTGTGTGTGTGTTTTTTTAATTGTGTTTTGTGCTTTGTGCTTTGTGCTTTAAGTATCAAGAAGTCCCTTTTGCAACTTACGTTTTTTCTATCACGTGATAACTAATGTATAAGGTCTAAAATATCCACGTTTAAGCATCATTTGCTGGTCAAGTGACATTTCTCGACAAATATTAGAATATTTTGTCATCGGAGGACATAAATTGTAAATGGTGCGTAGTTAGGGGATGAGTTTTGCGATTAAAATTATTAGATTACAAACTTTGCAAAAGGAAAAAGTTAGGGGACTATTTTTGCAAAAAAACCCTAGAAATGTCGGCTATTAAATCAAGCGTAACAAATGTTTATATGCTTGAACATATAATTCATTTGTCCACCAAACGACAATTTAGCCAATTTTTGATCTTTTTACGACAACATGGTATATATGAGATCAAACTAACCTTCAAAAGTCATAAACGGAAAAAATTGTCAATAGAAAATAAAAATCCACATGTTTCACCAAAAATCACAAAAAATCTCTCTTCTTTTTCATCCTTCAAAGTTCGAACCATAATTTCGAGATTTTTACCAAGGTTTATTAAGTTTTATTTTTATTTTTATTCCTCTAACAAAGAAATAGATGATGGCTATTGTTCATTTGATAATTTTTATATACTCACGAAAATCAAGTTTTATTTTTTTGAAAAATATCAAGTTATTCTAATAGAAATTGTTATGGAAGCTTGAAAGTGAGACTCATAAGGTATTTTCTATATATATAGTTAGACAAAAAAATTCAATAGTTTAGATGCTTGGTGAACAATAGACAAATAAAGTAATATATGCATATGCATAAGGTTGACAGGTCAGTGTATTAGCCTAGTAGAAAACTGAAAGCTTGAAGTCTAAACAATCTAATATTTTTATAAATTTATATTTAAATTAACTTTGAAGGATTATAGTCATGATCTTGATGTTTACGACTACGAATAAAGAGTTTGATTGAAATCCTTGAATTCTGGAAATTCTCCAATAGTCATTTCATTGTTTCTGTTTAATGTTATGGTACTTGTAGTTTAAATAGAATAAGATACATTTCTCATTTTACTTTACACATTTGATATCTTAGTTGTTCGTATTTATTTTTATTTGACTTTACTTAAGTAATTCGTAGCCAAGGTAAAGAAATCCCCCATGGTTGTGGTGGTTGGGTGGAAATAGGTCGTCTCGATGGTGATATAAAAAAAAGTACTTAAATACTTTGAGACAAAAGATTAAATTCCTAAAATTGTTTGGCAATTCCAAACTCTTGTATAAGTTTGAGATGATTTTGTAAATATGTTTCTTAAAATAAAATATTATAAATTGCACTTGAGTTTCTAGAGTTATGTTTATTTTCTAAGAATTGTATAGACTCATTCTATACATGTTAGATCATACTGATTCACATTGTTCATTAAAGAATAGGTCATATAAAAAGTAAAGAGTTTGCTTGTATAAAACATAGAAACTTTCGTTGACTCATAATTGAGCACATACTAACAACATGTTTCAAATAATATGTAAAATATTAAAATATATTAAGAGGATGAAATATTAATCGGCTTTACTCTCACTCTCATCATTCCATCTACTCTACCTTAGCCCAGGGTAAAAAAAACATTATGGTTCCCCGCTGGATATTGAGAGTTTTGAGAAATTTACATCTTCTTGTGTGCATATTTTCTTTGAGTCCTCATTTTACTTCCCTTAAAATCAGAATAAAAGCTTTGCAGAAACCCATCTTACAAGTAGTCAAAAAAAATTCTTATAAAAGATGTTTTAACGTAACTATACACTTTTTGCGGGGTGTATTGAGCTGGTCAGTTTTCGTACGACGGTATTAGGCGGCAGTTCATGCAGGATAGTTTACATAACATACATTGTTTTTTGGTGATATTGGTAGGAAAATTCCTAAAAGAGGCAAGACTAGTCTCGGGAAAAATAGCATGTGGTCAAAAGATTAAGGGATTTAATGTTTTTTACCTTAAGTTTTGATAAATGCATCTATATTGCACTAAATAATTTCAAGAGAAATTAAGTCTTATGCATAAAAAATACCTGTTAAGTGTCAATCTTTAACGTAACTACTGGGAAATTGGAGGCTTTTGATCTCTCAGTTTGAGACTCCAACCTGTTACGATTCGAACCTTGACTTTGGTTGTATCGTAGAAATTATTTCTGACAAATGCGTTAAAAGAAAGTATTTTGAGATGTATAGAATGTACTGGGACTAAGTGTTCCTATTTTACATAACACAAGGCCATAATCTGCCTGTTTAACTTTGTTAAATCGTAATCTGCCTATTCTACGAGGAATTCACCTATTAAAACAAACCTCTCTCAAAGTGTCAAAGTGAATTAATCTTACAAGACTTGATTTTAACTCAGTGAATCCCTTCTATAGTTAAAATCTATAAGACACCCATTTCTGACTTTTAATGCGTATGAGTGAAGATGTCATGTCTTATTCGAACTCCCTTCAGTCTTGCCGGATTCTCCTTACAAAGTTTTAACTTGACTGAAAACAGAGACACTCTCGGGGACTAGTGCTAAAAATATAAACTCAAGATTACTTAAAAAATAACAACTAAACTCGATACTTACACACCTAAACTGTGACCCCTATTTATATTAGTCTTCATAGCTTTAGAATGAGAACGATCTTCAAATGACAGAAACAATCTTTTCCCTGCAAAACAAAGTTATCGAGAAAATGAATGATAAAATCAAGCAATCAATTATATCGAAGAATAGTTATTAATTCAATTTATAAAATATTAACTCCATAAATAATTAACCTAATAAAACGTGTAAGACTAGATAGATCGAAAATAGACTAATCTTTAACATAAATTTGGCATCACTGAATTTTGTTAATTTTTTTTAACAATTGGAGCTATTTGATTGGTGAATCAAAATTCAAGTGGTATGATTAATATTACTGAAAACTTTAGAGGTTTGCGATATTAAACCAAACTTTATGGACCAAGTCAATGTGAATGCAAAAGAAGTGGATAACATGTAGGGTTGTACGATATGATATTACCGTATATACTATTATCTCTAGATCGCTTGTCAAACCAAACTCCTTTACTATTCTGCTAGGTTGCACCGATACTGATACAACACGATACAGACACAGATATTTTAAAAATTACAAGATACGATAAGTGCGGGATACGTTCAATATTTTATACTAATAATTATATTAATATAACAACATAAAAATAAAATAACTGTCAATAATATTTTGAATTCACTCACAAACAAATATACCTACATTCTCAATTTCAAACATCACGAAGTTATGCAAGCAAAAATGAAAAGATCCATAATCCATCTAAACTCAGAGTACCACAATGTAAATTCAGAAATTACACAACATAAAGAGTTATATAATAACAATAAGGCTCCGATTGGTTCCACGGAAAATGAAGGAAAAGCAAAAACATATTGGAAATGAGGATTTTTAGGAAAACTTCCATGGAATAAAAGTTTCCTCTCTTTTCCATGTGATTGGCATGCCATTAGTTTTTCGTCAAAATTTTATACTTAATTTGCTTACTCACCATATTAAACAATGTAAAAATTGTTATTATTCTTTAAAACTTAAATTTCTTAATAAAACTCGTATTAAGTTTATTTTTTTTATTAAAATTAATTTATGTTTTGTTTTTTTTATTTTAAAAAATCCTTTATAACTTCTTGAAGAGTAATGTTAGTTTATTTTAATAATGCAAGTACTATTAATATATTTGAAACGAAACAACACAAACAAAAAAAAATTAATCAAGAGAAACTTCAAATATAACTATTATTCAAATGCAATTGAATTACAAATAATTAGAAATATGAAATACATAAAATGCTTGATTTAAAAAACATGTGAAACAAAATTTATTCACAACTCTCCCACACTAAGTCAGCTTCATATTGAAACTTTTGCAACCAACGTTGTCTTCCCCCCGGATTTTTCACAAGAAATGACCTTGCAACCTTACCATTTTCGTTCAAATAATCAAAAAATATTAAAGATGATAATAATAATTTATTAAAGATGATAATAACTAGAATAAAAAATATAAAATAAATAAAGAAGTATTACCTGATAGTTGAAGACGATGTGTTGGTGGAAAACATTGATCTTACAAGTGTTTATATAGATTCTAAATTGGTGGGAATATGAAATTTCTCAAACTAGAAATTTCTTCAAAAATGATTGAATTCTCCCACCTTTTGTATTGGAGGGAAATCTGAAAATTTTGAGGATGATACTCTTAATTACATTTGCTTCCACAAAGAAATCCGTACGTGAATTAGAGTAAGTTTTAAATAATTTGTAGAGGGAAATCAAAGTTTGTGAGTTGTGAAAATGTTAGATAAAAATCACAAAAGATTATCCTATCTTTTCCCATATTTTCCAAAAAATTTCTGGGTACCAAGCACTTGGAAAATAAAATTTTCCAATATTTTTTCTTTTTCCCTCATTTTTTCTTAGAACCAAGCGGAGCCTAAAGTGAATCTTCAATTCAAGCTCTAATAACATCATGATAACTTCTTCATTGTTCAGCTACTTCATCGATCCCTCTTTTATTTGTCTCAACAAAACACAAGCTCCCTTTTTTTTTTCTCAGGGAGACACCAATCAAAGTGGTTCCCCAACTCCAATTTCACTAATGTCGTGCAACCATTCAGGCTATCGAACAAGCCCCATGAATGATTCATATGCGACATGAGCCGAAGGTGTCGACGTTAAGCCTCAAAGAAGCACAAACCCACGAAACAATCTTGTAATCACCGTATTTTTTATCGCAATTAAGAACCACTTTCTTCACAATCGGAACATCACGTAAAGCTACACTCAGCAATTTATCCACAAAATCTATGAATTTACGAGATGAAGAGCTGGAATTACGCTCTTGTGACTTGTGTGAATCATCAAAATCAAGTTGAGTGAGTAGCAATGAATTAGGGATTAGGGTTTTCCACCTGGTGGAGAGAATTGAGGTGGCGATCACATCTTTTATAGGCAAGTGAGATAAAATGTGACCTAGAATATGGTCTGGCAAATTGCTGATTATATCATCACTACTACACTCATTCTGTGAGCGCTTTTCCAAGGGACTTGGGTCCATTTTCATGAGTTTACAGTAGCTAATGAGAATGAATAAGTTGCATTTACGTGGGTTTTGAAATATAGATGTGTGGAGGAAGAAGAAAGAGATTCTGACCATCAAAACAATGTCGTTTCGACTCCTAGGTCATTAAAATTTTGTAATTTACCTTCTCTTAAAGTGAATGTCAATTTATTTTTAAAATAGATGATTACTTTTTCTCATTCTCTCATAAGACAAAAAAAATGAAAAAACCCTCTAAAGTCTGCAAATTGATGTGTTGCGCTAATTTATTAGTAGTAATAATAATAATAAAAACTTTACCAATCACCAAACGTAATATAGAATTCTATTTCTATTTTGTGCTTCACAATTTGAAATCAACTTATTTTTATGAGATGATCAACAAATCACTTGTTTCTTGTAAACATTTTACCATATATTATGAACTTTTGAATGATTTTGCAAACACCACTAAGTCATGATGTAATGTTACTTTCAAATTATATATATATATATATATATATATATATATATATATATATATATATATAGAGAGAGAGAGAGAGAGAGAGAGAGAGAGAGAGAGCGAGAGAGAGAGAGAGAGAGAGAGAGAGAACGTATTACAAACAACACATTATTTACTTATTAGTGTTGCTCGATAACTTAGGTGATGTCTGCAATTGCTTATTAGAAGGGCTTATTGACTTTTGTCATCCAAAAAAGCACAATTTTAGTATTGGCAACACGACTTTTGCTTTTGTTTCTCTTAATAGAAGTCAGAAAAAGTACAAGTCACAAAAGCATGATTTGGTGGATGCTTCTCCAAATGCTTTTAGAAATACGTTGTTTAAAAAAATGAACAAACATAATTTTCTATTCGTTATTGGAAAAACTAAAAAAAAAATTGATAGTTGAAGAAACTTATCGCAAAACATGTTACATGACCAATAACCATGGAAGTCTTTATTCTGATATTGGCAATTTACCCATGTGCTATGCCAATTTGGTACATTATCTCTCTGTAAAAAATAAATAAGTAAATTACCTCTCTGTGATTTCAAAAAATTGCACACCACCCTCTGTGATTCTTTTAGTGTAATTTTTTATACTTAATGACCAAATACCCTTGATATCTCTCATATTTTCTTTTGTGTAATTTCAAATTTAGTTATAGCCTTTCTCAAAAAAAAAAAAAAGTAAAAGTATAAAAAAAAATATTATAAACACATATACTTTGGAACCATAACTTATTTTTAAATATTGGTTCATATTTTGTATTTTTTAATAATTAAAGTATTCAACAATAACAATATCAGCTCACACAATACATATGTACTATAGTTCAGACAAATCCAAAAACCAAAAGAACATGGAACTCACATGTAAACTGCCGAGAAATCAACTATTCAACATGTATATATATTATACATACATACATACATACATAAATCATTTCATAAAAATCATAGATTCTACACTTCCCTTCAATCCACAAAGAATCAATTGTAATTTAGAATCAACTAAAGCCATAATTGCATGCTAACAAACTTGAGCCCTGATTAAAAAATAAGCACAATGAAGCAGAATGAGAAATTGCCATAGTCATTGAAGTTTTGGATGTTGAGATCAGGTGGAAGAAACTCCGGCGAGTACACGGCGATGCTACGCTATATGCCGATAGTTTTGGTGTTGTATGATGATCGACAATGATTGAAATCCGGTGCGCGGGTTTGTGTAATTGTGGGGTAAATTTTACAATCATCCTGAAGTTGGGGGTCGTTTGTCAATTATCGCGAAGTGGAGGTCAATTTTCCAACTTTTTGGCATGAAATACACCATCGCTACCACTGCGGCAACCGCAACCAAGAGAGAGATAATGAACGCAAAAATTGTGAACCACCAAGAACAATGCATTTCTACAAAGTTGCTTTTTAGTGAAATATGATAGTGTATAAATTATTGTTTTATTAAGGAACCAAAATAGAATGAGTTACAAAGATAGCATGGTTGTCGCACTCAGTATTTTACAAAACTCGCCACAGGGCTCGCTCGGGGCTCTCCTCGAGACAGTTTGACCCTAGAGCGCCCTGAGGCGGCTCGTTGGGCTTAACTTTCATGAGGCTTATGCCTAGTACTTTAGGGCATACGCCCAGATGCATAATGCTTGCCTTTTGCGCCTTAAGTCCTATCACATGCTAAGGATTTTCTTCTAGAAGTTAGCAAGTGCGGCCTTACTATACCTCACGTTCCTAGCAAGTTAGCCTGATTCTCACAAACTCAAAGGTTGTTAAAAGTAAAAGAAGACAATGAAGTGTGGGTAAAAGCTTGTATGTATTGGTGATAATTGATTTCTTGTTGTTTACAATGACTCCAAACACCACTACATATACAAAACCTCATCATCATTGAACGGTGAAGATCAATTCAAACTAACGTCTACTATTTCGCATCTATAGGGTTTCTAAACTCTTCTAACCGGTTTTACAAATACCAGGTCCTTCTAAGGTTCTCTAAACTGCCCTACAAGCTACTAGAAACGCGTATTTACAAGAAAGTCGTTAAAAAGATAGAAAACTCTAAAACTAGCCCATGCAGCATGCGTGGGCAGCCTGTGCGCTCAGAACGCGCGGGTTGTGCATACCGTGCCCATTGGCACACGCGACACCTAGCATAGGTTTTTTTTGTTATTCAATGCATGTAGCCGATGTGCTAGCCTGACCTTTTTCCTATGCGCGAGGTCGGGTTGGTTGTGTGCCTTGCTCATGTGTGCCATCCTTGCTTCCCGATGCACCAACTTGCGCGGTATTTTGTGCACGAGACGTTTTGCGCAGAATAAGGATTACTTTGTCTATTTCATTCTAAGTTTCATCTGTAATTTTGCATGAAAAAAACATAAATTACAAGTATATTGAGAGCTATTTGATATTCATAGTCGATATTTAATAAATTTTAAATTCATCTTCTTCTTATTATATAGGTTTTAATCATAATAATTAAGATGATGACTATTCTTTTCAGTTTTTCTTATAGTTATTAGTATTTTATATTTCATTTCCATATATAGGTATCAATTAATTTACCATATGTTGAATATATTGAGGGTCTATAGAGATATATTTATGCAACTTATATAATATGTAAAGTAAAATATATTCATAATCTTTTTGTGTTTCTTAAACCTAATATAGACACACATAGTTCTTTATAATTTTTATCTTAGTCTTTCATCATAAATATATATTAAAAAAAAAATATTCAAATGTTGTGGGGCTTATGTCTCGCCCTAAGTCCATGACAATGCCTCGTCTTACGCCCAACGCTTTTTAAAACACGGTTGTGTATATATACATTAAATTGAACTAATATTATTATATAATGCAATTATTTGAAAATAGATATGTTAGATATATCTATATATATAGGAATAACTTGAAAATATCGAAAACACATATATGCATGTCTTAGAAGATTTAATATAAAATAAAAAATATATTATAATGACTTCAATTTCGGTTCAAACCAGCGGTTCGACCGGTTCAACTGATCAAACATGTAACCAGTAAGTCCAACGATTCTATGACCGATCCAGTTTTGAAAGCACTACTATTTTCATACTTACAAATTTTAATTGCATCATAGAAAGGGAATTCTTACCTTCCCCTGGGGTATAGCCCTATGCCACAAATAGCTACACGTGCATGTTACATCGCAATATTTCACTCATATGAACCCCCTTATTCGGATTCTACGCCATCTCTCTTGACATCAATTATCTCAAATTACTAAAATGGTGTATCACTCTAGCTTCGTGCCACTCTTAGATTTACGACGTGAAACATTTAAAAGGTCTGAAGTTCTTATTTCTCTAACCACCCACCACGTACATTAGAATGGATAGCATCGACAACATACATAAACACACAAAATCTCGATCTAATTAATTAGCGATTACCGTATCTCATCTTCATCTGTCCCATGATCCTCTGTTGAAATGCCATCAACGCTCCATGTTGAAGAAAACGAATTCTTCAACCTCGTATTCGGGCGAAAATAACACACTCTTTCCAAGATATTGTCCAATATTTCCCCTAAGCTGATCATCGTGTGATATTATACACATAGGAAAAAACTTAAGAAAATTCGCTGCTTGCGTAACGCATTAAATCAGCATTTGCCAAGTCCAACTCTTTCTGAAGTTGAAGAACAGAAATGGCTCATGCACAGCCGTACACCAGATCTTTTACTCGTGTCTCAGCTTCGTAAGCCAATGAATTCACTGCATCCTCTCTCTGATGAAGGGGAATATCGCTTGCTAACGTTTTCGGTCCAAAGATTTTGTGCACGTTGGCTATTTTGTGGGATCTTCTGGAGGGAAACAGGGAGCAAAACTGCAGCCGGGTAAGCGTTTTTGTGTAAGGGACTTGCATGGAGGGTGTGAAATTTTGAATAGGTACTTGAAGAAACCACTTTTCTGCAAGATTTATTAAGTGCAATTGGAGACAGTTATGAATATACTGTTATTGTAAATGTAGTAGTTGTTATCAGTCTTATACTATAACAACAAAGTGGAGGCTAATTAATAACATTTTACTATATATGTTAGATAGATCAGTTATACCTTGTAAACAAAAACCTTATTGTTATGTGTGTTATTAAATAAGCCCATTATCCTTTTGTTAAAAAGCTTGCCAAATAACAAAATTTGTGATTTTAAGAAGTTTCATACCACCCCTAACTCGTGCATGTAAAATTGGAAAATTTTGCAACGAATCAAATACAATGGGAGTAATGTGCTTATTAATCTTTTAAGGGGTAAATCATCAATTTACCGGATAAGTTGTTTTGCAAAAACACTTACTTCTTTTTTGATTTTGTTATTTTTTTTGCACAAATATATATACTAAATAATTAACGATTCAAATTTGCGGTCCTGGTGCCTCTAGTTTGTGAAATGTCCAACGCTTGCATCTATAGATCAAGGTTTCAAATTTGATGTATTTTTAGAATAATTAGAAACTTTTGGTAATTTTTTAACATTTTCCGGAAACTCCGTAAGGTTTATACTCGTAGTGAAAGTCGAAAAAAAGATACTTTCAAATTTTATTTTGACAGGTTGAAAATAGATATAATTTGGTGGCTTTATCAAGGAAACTTATGAAAATTTAATTCCATGTTTACGTCCTTAACCCATAAAAACGTTGCTTCCGTGTAACCTTTCCATAACAAAAATCGGGAATTTCGTAACTTTAGTCCTTTAATGTGTATGCTCTCCAGCTTTAGTCATTTAATGTGCACTTTCACTAATTCGGTCCTCTAATGTGCAACAATTCCTAAAATGGTACTTTTTGACTTAATCCTACAATAATCAAAGAAGAATTACACAAAGTAACCCTAAACTATTGATAAATCACACAAACCACCCCTCATGTTTGAAAAATATGAAGTCATAAAAAAAAATCCTAAATTTCCGAAATTCCTCTCAAATAAACTATTTTCTAATTTCATAAATTATAAATTTTCAATTAAATTTTGAAAAGATAACAAAGAGTCAATTTTTATAAAAAGAATTTACATTTTATTATTTTATTATTCTTTACTTCAGATATTTTGACCTTATTTATATTTTGAAAATATTTGTAATAGGTGTTTTACTTTGGTAATAATTAACAAAAAAGAAAAAGAAAAAGAGAAACTGAATCGAGGAAGTCAACTTCCCAATTCATGATTCACCGGAATCGCTCGCGCAACGGCCTGACCATCACACCGTCGCGCGATCGCCGCTGCAAGTTTACATTTCTCACTAACAACCGAATAGTGAAACCCAATTTGGATTAGCGGTTCCCTATATATACATTACTACCAAAAACCAAACAAACACAGACTGACTTTTCCTTTTGTATCTTAAATTGCACTCAAACCCTGCAGTCATCAGCTAAAAGAAAGAGATATCAAAGAGGAATATTCAAGTACTTACAGACAATTTTATTGTTTAATATAAGATTTAATAATTTTGTCAATATTTTGTTAGGACAACATTGCAGCAGATTATGGTTCTTAATAACTTAGTTTTCTTCAGAATCTTACAATTGGAATTGAATTGATTAAGCAATACATGCAAGTAGTCATCATAAATAGAAGTACACAAGTTACTGAGAATGAGTAAAATTGCCTATATGGTATCATTTTCACTGTAAATCTTCTTTTGACAGGATTATGGTAAAAGCATGATGTGTATTTACAAATGACTTCAGTTCTTTAGTCTTTACCAGCTGAAAGTAGAATTACAGCAGATACGCATATGTATTTCCACAAATTTACTGATATGGACATTGATTGGTGATTTCGATACTATTCGCAACTGTACGAATTTGCTCTAGTAATAATGGACTTCTAGGTCCAGATATTGATCCCAACAGGAACTACGGCGTTAACTACTAACAATCTATCTGTTTCTAAATGGATAATCGAGTAATTAATTGACTAAGTTATAACTATCAAAACATTTAAATAGACGAGAGATAATCAACAAGAATGAGATCCTAGGAATTTGGTTTCACTAGAATCTTCCTATGTTTTCATTCAACAGATTTCTATGGTATTCTTTTGAGTTTATTTCCAGCTTCTCCTGTTAGTAACATAATCTTGTTCAGACTTCTAATGAAGAAGACAGAACAATTGAATATCTCATTACAATAAAAACTAGAAATCAGACTAGTAAAACTATTGAATATTAGTTATAACATGATTCAATCTAGACTCAGCCAGACATGATTTCCAAGAAGATATTTATGTATTCATAAAGAAACTTAAATGCAAATTTAAGATTTGTTTCTTGTTCAGTCTTCTTCCTGTATGAATTACTTATCACAGAGTGCACCAACTAAGCACGCACGCACGCCACATGTGAGAAGACTCGCGTTTAGTATCATGCATTAGAAATCACAGAGAAGGGGGTGCTTTAAACATTCATATCATATGTGGCAACAAACCAGGTCTTCTTCTGTCCACTATGAGGGATATGGATAACCTCGGAATAGATACTCAGCAAGCTGTTATTAGCAGCTTCAAGTGGATTTGTCTTGGATATTTTTGGAACGGATGTAAACAATATTCAGTTTAAAACTTGCAACTTACTAATCAAGAAGCTGCATGACTTCTATTTTCCATAATCTCACAATCACTTGGGCATACACAAAAATTGCACGAGAAGTTTTGCTTTATCATGTTACTCCATGAAACTGAATATCCTGAGAAAGAAATCTGAGTCTTTTGCATAAATAACTCATTCCTCTTAGCATATGCAAAATCAAATGCGTCCTGTAATGCTCACTTGATCACACACGAAAGGTTCACAATAATTTCTATATTTGCTCAATATCCGTCATACTTGTACATAACAATCAATATAAACAGACAGCATTTGCTCCTTCTGTATCATTTGCTCCTTCACAGACAGCATGAACTATGCACGCACGCTGCACGTGAAAAAACAGCACTTGAGATTGAGAAGAAACAGAAGAAAGAAAATTTAACTAAAACATTGGGTTTACTTTGCTGTTGTACAGATGAACAGTGATTCAATTTTGGAAATGCCATTGATTACTAAAAGGAACTTCTGCAAAAGATTAATGAGCTCCAAAGTGAACTTGAGTCCATTCCAGGCGCCTCTTCACCGACTCCACGACTTCCCACTCGTCTCAAAGAAGAATTTTGGCCAAGCACATCCGCAAATCCATTATCTAGCCCAACAGGACAACAGGTTTCAAAACCTTAGACCTTTTAAAGAACATTGAATTCTGCATGGATCTCTACCCAAACTCAAACACACCAAATTGAAGCAAATTATTTGTCGCAAACTGACTATAAAAAGTATGATACATGTAAGAACTCATGGAAAATATGTTGTTCAAACTTCCTGTGAAACATCTGTTAAAAGGCAAGACAGTTGGCAAAATGTAGAAGGATTTGATTGGTGAAAATCATTTTGCGAAGTTTCACTTCAGTAAGGAAGCCCCTGAACCTGGTACAAGACTGTATCTGATTGAAGAAATTGATGCAGTATGCCGTTTTTCAGGTTTCCCCGTTTCGATTCACGATGTTTCCTCTTTCAATGGTCTAATATATATTCTGCATATACGTGGTAGGCGAGGAATTGATTTTACGAATTTTCAATCCATTCACTCAATGATTTCATGTCTTTCTAGTGGCAGTCCGTCTGTGACAACTCCCAGTGTAGGAGTTGTTTATGATTATGAAAACCATAAATACAAAGCTCTGCATATTTTTCATGAGAATCTCAAGCCAGAAGAGTATTATAACCAATGCAAAACTTACAGTCCTGGTAGTGAAACCTTGGACGAGAGTCGGTGATGTGCCATTTCCAGTAGCTAATACCATTTACCCTCCTTCACATGACAGCATTGATGGTTGCAACATGAATCTGAACTATGATTCTGATGACCGATTCTTGGAGAAGTTTTGCTGTTAGGTGGAAGATAGTGCTAAAAAGTAAAAATGGCGGAAACAGCACGGTCACGAGCGGGGGTCAAGAATGAAAGAAGGAAGGACGTCCGACAAAGAATTCGGTGACAGAAAAACGCCGGAGAAAGAAGCTGAATGATAAACTGTATATGCACTTGAGGTCAGTTGTGCAAAGATCAGCAAGGTAAGAAATTAGACGCTGCAAATTTCTCGTGAAAAACATTATGTTCTCAACATGTTTTAGCTATGGGAATAGTTTATCTTAGCCATTCATATTCATTTAGTTACACGCAGGGCGGAGCCAGAAATATGATTTAGGGGGCGAGACATTGCAAATAATTTTTTTATATAGTACAAATATTTTTGTTACGTATATTTAATTAAATTTTTTTAAAGTATATTTATTGTGAAATCACACGTAACTTAAGAACCAAATATTTACTACAATGAAAATTTACAGAGTGACTTTAAGGTAAAACAATTACAATTAGAATTTATAGAATGAAAAATCAATAAAGATATACAAGGTATATACCAATATAGAAAGTGTGGATATTTTATACATTCCAACAGTTTTCTATTATGTATTTTCATTTAGATATCTGTAATTTTGTGACATGGTTTAAGAGAATATTAAGTTATATTTGATATCAAATGTTGAGTTTATTTTAAAATATGTATTGTTAATAGAATATTTAAGAAATTATCTTTAATTTTAGTTTATAACTTTCTGTGCACAAGTTTCTTATTCAAAAATAAACATTTGATTGTCACAAAAATGAAGATAAACAAAAAAAAAAAATACACCTTTGATTGTAAACTCAATGTATAAAAATTTGAATCATCCTAAAAATCAAATATACACTCAAAGTTATGCCAGATGATCATTTCTTTATTGTATCATATACTACATGAAAAGAGTAAGAAAAACTAAAGTAAAATTTAAACAATAGTATGAGAAATTATGAGAATTTTTTCATAGAATTAAACAATTGAATAACTCATAAAACTTGAACAAAAAAATTTGGGTATTGAAATTTCAGATTTTATACAAGAATATTTAACAATATAAATGCGTTACATACATATTATGTAATATATATACATATCTCTCTCTCTCTCTCTCTCTCTCTCTCTCTCTCTCTCTCTCTCTCTCTCTCTCTATATATATATATATATATATATATATATATATATATATATATATATATATATATATATATATATATATATATATGATGTATACATATATAAGAGTACATATTATATATTGTACTTTTATGGTTTCTTTTATACTTTAAGAGTAATAAGAGATGTAAACGAAATGTACTGGTTCTAAGTAACTTTCTTTTTCTTTTGTGGGTGTTCTTTGTGTGTACAAAGAGTCAGTACCATTAAGATTATCTTAATCTACATTATTTTGTATCAAGAAGCCGACTGGTCGTACATTCACTTTTCAACTGAGTTCTCTGTGAATTAGTACGTAAAAGGAGCACCCTGGATGGCATTCCATTAAAGCTAAAAGTAAAGTAAATGCTCCTGATCTGTCCTAAAATTGTTTCCATTGCAATTGTTGGTGATAGAGAGAGATACATAAATTAGATATTAAACATAACATATAATATTCTAGAATAATGCTCATAACTTAGAAAAAGAAAGATCTATAGCTAAATTTCGAGAATAGAGAGTCTTCCACGTCTAAAAAACTTTATCAATAAAGTATAAACACATGCAAGAAGAGAAATCGCAAAAGACAAATCTTTCGCAATTGAACCTTATTTCACCGAGATATGTAGATATTATGACCAATCACTATCATAATGACACATGATATAGAAATATTAGAATTTAGACACTATACATCATGTGTTAGAACGTAGGAAAAGTCCAACTCATGATTAATAACTAGCGCATAATCAGTAACAAAAAGTTAATGCAAAAATCCCATTACTGTATATATATACTGCGGATCTAAACTAGATCTGAAATAAAAAGCGACAGAAAATGGCACGTTTTCTTTAACCTACTGCCAAAAGAGTGAAGAAAGATCCATCTATATTTTCAATAATAAAAAAAAATAAAAATAAAAAAGCTAATTGCAGCAACCCAGTCGAATCTTTTGCATTGTACTCCTTAATTTATGAAATTGTGCGATATGCCTCCTGATATATTGATTTTGACCCTGATGTCCATCCAACGAACAATAATGCAGACACGTGTCCCAGAATAAATGGTTGATCAATAGTTTAAGAGCCAAATCGCGCAAAATCAGTAAAGTGGGAGGCATATCGTACGTTTTTATAGATTAAGGAGTAAAATGCAGAAGACCTCATATGTATATGTATAGGGATTTGCTGCAATTAAGCTAAAAAAACAAAAAAGACAATGCACACATCCATATGCACAATGTATTGTGGTAGGGACTGTACGATATAGCCGGTATTATAACACATCAAACAATTCTATTCATTTTTTTTTTTATTACAGCAATTCTATTCAATTAATCATATAAAACAAATAAATTTTATGTGAGACCACATCAATGTGAGAGAGGTGGACCCTAACATTGACGTTAGCTAAGACAAAACCAACCTCCAAATATTATCTGCACGTGCCTGAAAAAAAAGTAGATGTCTAAGGAATTAAGGATAATTGATTTTTTAACATATTTTAAAATTGTAGCAAATTCTACATAACTAAATACTGTGAAATTCTTATCTTTTGTTTGAGCAATAAAAATGTTTAGTGACCTCAAAATTCGGGCTCATTTTAAGACTTCGTTTTCAAGATTTTGTCGTCATACACAATCTACTCAAACTTTCTCCATAACAAGGAAATCCCAAAAGATCGTTCAAGTCAAGTTAAATGATAAGTTTATCTTCTCTTCTTTAATTAAATTACCAAAAGCATTTAAAAATATGAAGAAAGCTAATAAAGTTATACTTTATCAAGGTACAACTTGATACCAAATTATGAGAGATCTTAAGTGATACATCATTTTAAATAGGTAAAGTCAAAATTGATCTATTTAGCAACTGACAAAATCTAAAACAACCCAGCATTGTTGAACTTGATGAAGGCTTGTAATTGCTCCGAAAAAGAAGAAAAAAAAACTTGTGGACTTCTTATTTTTGTTTAGAAACAAAAACTAGCCAATTCAATTTAAGCGGAACATTATTAAAAACAATTTTATCATGATCAACTTATATTATTAACAATAACATGACTAATTATAATATCAAAAACACAAAATTAAGGAAGAATATCATATTAACCATTATTCTAAGCAGATTAAAGTTGTAAATACATACTTGGATCAATGCTCCAATCTCCCAAGAATAGCATTTCTAAAAGCATTCTCACACCTCAATCCATCAGGAACCCTAACAACAACATCTTGAATCATCGTATCATTGACACACGACATGCTTGCATGCTGAACTTGCAATTCCATATCTCGTACAACATCCATCAATCGGGCTGTCGGGTAATTCCCGGTCCCTGATTGAACCCTAATTATCCCATCGATCCCCATAATCTTCACTTCGACTTCGAGCTCTGATGATGAATTCATGACCTCAACTTGTTCAACCGAGGTGGTGGTACTATTGGCAGCTTCCCCTTTGGGTTTCTTAGTTTCCTTGTTGACCCGAGATTCAAGATCATCGACCTTAGATTTCAACTCTTTTATGTACGAAACGGCGTCTGATAGGAGGGAGGCTTTGTTCATCCTGGTCACGTTGGGAACCACGGCGCGGAGGGCATAGAAGTGGTGGTTCAGCTTCTCCCTCCGTTGCCTCTCCGCTTCCACGTGGCTCAGTCGTGATTCGCTCCCCACGCTCGACTTTCTACCTATTTTAATATGTACATATATATAAAATTAAAAAAAAAATTAAGACAAAATTTCTGGTTAAATCCAAACGCAACCTACTGATTAAAAAAAAAGAGCTAGAAATTTATCCGTATACTATGTGAAATAGACAAATTACTCTATGTAAAAGTAAAATACGGAAGTTCTCCCATTGTATTATTATGTTCTAGAGCACCAATTCCTTATAATAAAATATATGCAAATTTTTACCATTTGACCACTTCTTAACACTTGCATATAGTATTTTGCAACCTATAAAAATGAACAAAGAGAACAGAAAGTACAGAGTGCCTTTTCTACTTATTGTAATATGCCTATTTTTAACATCGTACAATGGGATAATTGGTCAATTTAATTTTTACATGTATGTTACATAACACTAGCTAGGAAGTATGTTGCCGATCGAGAACCAAAAAGAATAAGCCTTAGTGACAAAAAGATTTATATCGTGCACATAAAAGCCTTGTTTTTATGCTCACTCATTTATCAAAAAATGTCTAACAAATCAATGCTACCTCTCTTCTTGAGAGTTCTCATCTTCTCCGAGTAATGCGGACTGTCCGAATCAGAGTCCAGATAATCACCAACGGCTAGTTCTTGATTAATATTCCCTGTGCACCTAGCTCTTGTTTCTTCCTTCTGAAAACCGGCAACGGGTTCTCGATTATTGTCGAACAAACACTTAACCTGCTGCACCAATCTCCAGTCTTCCGACACGACAACATCAGATCCCAACTCAAGAACGCCGCTCGCTGTCGGAACACAAGCCATTGTCTGAATCCCATGAGCCTCCGCTTCTTTCGCACGTCGGCAGTTGTAAGAACTCAACTGATTGCCTCCGCTCAACCAAATCAAACACCCCGAGTCAAAAGCCTTGCCCACAACTCCATCGCCGAGACCAAAAGTCTGGGCCATGGACATTACGTAGAACCAGTCCGGGTTCGGGCCTTGGAAGTGGCCGTCGGCCCAGTTGAGGAGAATGAGGCCATTGTCGTGGTTCGTTGAGGCCTGCCATAAAATGGCGTAGGCCCACGGCCAGTTGGGCTGGGATTGGAGGATGTGTTGGAGCTTTGTTTGGAGGGTGGTGGTGGGTGGTGGGTTGGGGTTAGGGTACTGTTGTTGTTGATAAGGTGATGAGGAGGAGGACATGATGATAAAGGTACTATGTGATTATTATTATTGTTGTTGTTTGTGTTGTGTGTGTCCAAAAGTGTGGGAGAATGACTGAGTTTTTAAGGAAAATGTAAAAGTGTAGGGGACATTTGATTTGTTTAACTACAAAAGAAATGTGTTGCACATGGGATATATAAACATATAATATTAAAATAGTTTTGATAGTGAAGTTAATGCCACGCTATATATTATGAAATAATATATGTACTATATGATATTGAGATAAGTTCGGGTGTAAGGTACGTAGGGATAATTAATAAAAGTAGTTGGTGCACTTTAAAAAAATTGGGGACAATTACGGCTACACCAGTACTTGGAGTAATTTGATCCACTTGTTGTTGCTCTAATTATGGATACTCTCTGGAGATTTAGAAAATTACAATGACTTTAACTCAAATTAACAACTTTTAAAAAGGTGAATAAATATTCTAGTGTTATCGTGATATTAAAATCAACTTTTATTTCTTAGGTCAGTTGAAAATTCAGGAGACGTTAATGTAGTTGTATAGTTGTATAAAAAGGTGTGTACCTGATATATTATTTAAGTTCAAGAGTGTGGATGTAATATTATGGAAATTTTGTAAGAGATTATTTTAAACCTCTACATCTACTCGAAAGATTTTATAAAAATTAACTAAACTAAGATGAATATGATTCTATTCCAATCTGAAATATAACAAAAATTATTATTTATCATTAAGACTGCAAAAGTAAGTTTTCTTTTTATATTTTAAACTTTTAAACACATAAAGCTGCACTTCATATTTTAATTTTTTCTCAATTATATCCGTTATTAATTAAAATAATGAAAATTATTGTTTATTAACTTTATTTTAAAATTGTAAAGTAAAAAACAAGAATTTTATGTAAAACAATGGAAAATTTGAAGTCTTTTTGGTGTTTTACATTAACTTTGGTGAATGTATAATTGTCTTTTTATAAATCTCATTAGTTATTGTTACTTTTAAGTTTTGAGAGAGATCATTAAGATTTTTCAGACTTCCACAGTAACTTTTGTATATTCCTGATGTAACATCCATAAAATTAAAGAGATGTATTTATTAGCCGGCACTACGTATTTCCTATGACAAGGACGACGATACTCATTGCTATCTCCTTCTCTTTCTATTTGCTTCCATTACATAGGTTATGCCCATTTGGCATATGTAGATTATGAATGATAGACTCATAGACGGTATGCTATCTAGCTATTTCATCTATAAATTGATCGTGAAAAAGTTTCTTAAATGCTGGTATTAAATTTATTCTATAAGTCCACTAATCGGAAAATTATATTGTTGCAATATCTTCAAAAACTTACAATACTATATTGAAAGAATACATCTTTGTACTTAATTACTGTTTGAGACAGAAAACAAAACATCTTTTACTTAATTACGTTTTGGAACAGAAAACAAAACATCATTTCTTTTTCCTACTTTTCTTTTCTTTTATGGTCACTGGTAATCCATAATGAAAAAGTTAAAGAGGGTTTCAATAGCAATCCCCTCACAAATCTGTATGGACACATTTTTAATTTATGGTGACATTTGTAAATATATTCAAATTCCACTTATACAATTATATTCTTTGCTAAAATTCTAGTCATCTCAAAATGTATAAACTTATTAAGATCTATTAACAAATTCTATAAACCGGTATATTTTTTATTCCTGACTCTAGGTTTACTTTTTAGTCTTTTTTTTATGAATACTTGTCTTTTCACTCCTCACGAAAAACATACTCAACCTTATGGAAAACATAACCATCCATAAACCTAGATAACATAATATGGATATGAATTTATAATTAACTTTTCTTATCATATTTATAAAGATTTCGTTTTTGTTGTTATATAACTTAGCATTTTTTAAGTTGTAAATTCTTTAAGGTAATACAATTAGATGTTGTAATGTATTAGTTAAGCATATTATAGTTAATTTATAAACAAATCAGTAGAGTGGTGGTTTTTTTAGCAAACGTTTTACCACGAAATAATCAGCTTATAAACTTATGGTTTAAAGCTGCTTTTCAAATTTTAACTAAAGTTCCCACTTTATAGAAAGCAGTTTGTAAAGACCACGGTTAATGCGTGACCAAAGCTTAGATACCTAGACTTCCCATTGAACTTTCAGGCCCAAAATGTGCTAAGATGAAGGTGAGACTAATGTACTACGTATTATTGGGCTCTAAGAATGCCCAAAATGTGATTGGGCTTTTATATTTTTATTGAAACAACTCAATAAAATATATATATATATATGGGCCACTAAATTATTTTTAAGCCTAATGCCTAAGTTGCTGGGTGTGATGAGTCTACCTAATCCAAATTACATCTAACTTATAAATTTTATATGGCATAATTACCACTACTGCATTCTTTCTTCTTCTACTGCTGCTATAGGTAATATCCCTTGTCTGGTGACCGGTGATTAAAATGAGATGTAAAAGATCAGTGAAAAAGTTGAGGTTCTCCTAATTGGCCTTCTTCGATGGAAAGCTTGGAGAATGTCATCGCTTAAGCGGATTTAGAAGACTTGAGATATATATATATATATATATATATATATATATATATATATATGGGGGCCAATGTTTCACATGGTCTATAGGAATGAATTGAAGATCTTATTCAAAAAAACTTGACACAGTCCTAATTAATGCTGCGTGGATAACTTAAGGTTTGATCTAATTACAATGACACCTCCTAAAACTTGCTCTGAAAACACTTAATGACAGAGTTCATGTACTGTAATAGAATATCAAGAAAGTATTTATTATCTGATCGAACTTCAAAGGATATAACTATAATAGACATTGTGCCCAAAAAAAACTATAATAGACATTAAATTTAATATACCTTAATTAAGTTATTTCACACCTTAATTTATTGTTGGCATGTTCGATGTTCTCACATGTAGTGACTTTTAGAAGTATCTTGCTATATAGATTGTAACTAATTAAACTAAACCACTAGTTGTCAAAGATTGTGAGAGATCACTCTATGTTACAAACATGTTCTAGGTCAATTGACAGCAATCAGTAACTACCAGATTATTAACCAAACAAATAAAGGCATGCACTCATCCTAGCTGAACATTCTTACAGATAATATATGTTTCAAACCTAAAACATAACACAAATCCACCTACTACTATTTACAGTTCAAACCCAACACTCTTCTTAACTGTCTTACTCAACTGAAACAATGGATTCCTGCGTAGCATTTGCATACCTTTCCTCAGACTTAGCCGATTCAGGATCCCCTCAGACTCCATGTTCTCATACTCCTCTTTGAAACTATGTCCTAAAGTTCGCCTTTTTCGCAAGATGGGTGATGTCCCGCCAGACATGCTCTCGCATTTCTCTCCAACGTCACTCTTACTCCTAAAGTCCAAGCTCTTACTGTTTTCACAATCCTGTTTCTCTGAAGGGTCGCTCTTCAAGAGATTGTCAGGGGTGGTTTCCTTACAAGAATTGTCATCAAAAGTTTGCTCCTTTCGGACAACTTCAGGTACAGTTGGTGGGCAATCTGTCTCCTTTGCGTTTGGAACAGAATCAGTACAGTCTCGGGATAATGAGGTGGGAGCGGATTCTTCTCTTTCACGGAGGTTTTTCTCAATGAGTGTCTTGAGAAAGTTCATGACTTGTACTGCATGGATTAGTGCTGTCAAAGGATCGGCCATCTGCGTTAAGATTCACAATCAGTATGATCACAAAATCGAAGTTTAAAAATAGAGAATAAGACCCCATCATTAAATAGTTGGATGGATCAGTAAGGACAAGATTAGTTCCAAGTATATTCTTTAGGCAGTAACATGAACTCTGCCTGGTATAGGTACTCATTCACATTAATTAAAGAAAAGGTAATAGTCTATTCGTGACAAAATCTCAACGTGATTCGTGTTTGGAGCTGTGGAAATTTTGAAATCCCAGTGTTTGCCTAAAAGGCCTCCTGAAAAGAACATGGAGAGCTTGTTTACATACAGTGACCTAAGTATTAGGACAATTTTCAACACCTCTAATGGCTTTAGAAGGACACATAGGGCAAAAGGTCGAAAAATTCAGAGAGAAGTTAAGAAACTGAAATACACAAGGAACCCTTTAATGGTAAAAACTGAAGCACCTGTGTCATGTTGGGTGCAAACACCATAGCAATGTTTCTAGTATTCATTTTGTTCTGATGTTCATGCTCCACAACATCAGCCATCAAATTGACAGCCCAGTCGAGTAGTGCAGCTTCAGATTGAGGAAGTAGCTTTACAAGCTGAGCGCACTCTTCTTCTGAGTTGCAATGCATTACCTGTTCTGGTGTCAAACAATCAAGAACTCCATATGGTAGTTCTCTAAACCAAGCCTGGAACAATAAAAACAATCCATATTTGAAGTTGGCATATCAAGTCACAGAAACATTAGACTGATAATGGGAGCATATAACCAGGGGAACTTCAAAAAAGCCGTGTTGGTCTATATACGAGATATCGTGCACTGACTGGTTAGCAGTCAGCTGGTTAAATTGGCCACTCTATCTATATGACTTGGTATATTAATAAAAGGGTTCAATTATGTTCAGTTTAATTACAGAAACCTCCATTAAGGTCTGAATAATTTCAGAGCATCCCCTAAAACTTGTCATATGCATAACTATATATATTTCAAACTTTCTGGGGGGGGTGTCTAATATATAAGTATTTAGACCTCAGGGGAGGCTACATTTAATCTTCGTTTATTCTTTTAGTTTTGACAGCTGAGAAGGTAGAAGCATTAATCAAACGATACCTTAATCAATCCGGATAGACAGTGGATATCGATACCACGAGGCACGATTCCTTTATTTAGCTGGTTTCGAACATGTTCCTCTTGACTATTTTCGGCATTTATTCGGAATATTCCTTCAGCCTTAAAATAGATGACAGAAAGGCAATCAATATATGCACAACAAATTGGATAGTAAGTACCCTGAACAATTGAAATGCATACCTGGAGGCCGCCTTCTGAATACAAACGGTTCTGCATCCTAAGAAGTATCGTTGGCACACTATTTCCCCTATGGTCATAAGAACACTGCATGGATTGCGGGGAAACTCCAAATACATTTGCACTGCAAAACAGACGTTATATATATAAGGACACTGTGATCTTATTAGATCAACTGAAACAGAGAGAATGCTTCAAATCAATAAGGATAAAAGATTAGGACGCTCTATAAACTATTTCACAGGCTTTGATCATTTCTGAGGAAGCACACGGCACTTAATCTGGTGGTATTTCTTACACTGCAGTAAATAACAAACTATCCCAAGCAAAGTTTTATGTCAGCTAGTGAATAAACCACAGGCATAAAGTCTTAAATGTGTGCAAGTGTTGGACTTCAGTAGGCAGCATTGCAAGCAACATATCATCATCACGATTCACAATTATGCAAGTTTCATCAGGAATTGAATGGTTTTTTTTATGCAAAAGGTTTTCATCACTGAACTCATTAGTTAAGCTACGCTATAAGAGCACGAAATCTCACATTTTCCTTAAAGAAACGTTGCTATTGTATTCATGTACGACATAACCTCAATTAATTAGGGACAATTACGCACAAATTCCATGAGATCTCATCATCTTACGAAAGGTTCTCAACGCTGATTTTCGGAAGGGGAGCTACAGGACAGATCCTGGGGATGCATTAGCCTTGGGATTAATCGGAGTGGAGGTGGGAGAAGCTGAGCTTTTTGATGTATTCTTTTGTTTCTAGTTATAATTTTAATTGTAGAAAAGAGAAGAAAAATAGTACAAACAAAGAATTTTTTTCAAAATAAAATAAAATAAAACAGAACAAAAAGTATAAGAATAATAGAAGACACGGAAAAATTGGAAACATGAACATAGAAAGTCCATTCACTATACAGAAGAAGAAAGACAAATCTCAAGGTTCATTGAAATGCAAATCTAAAAAAACAAGAAAATAGTTGGAGTTTAAAACAAGTTGGTCAAACATATTCATACTCATTTGAAATCATTACATCTATACATGTGCACTTATTCTCTAAGACGTAATTATAATATCATGTGCTGTCATTCTCCACGATAATCCTTAAACAAATTTGACCAATGCAGAGAACTCTCATTACGGAGAAAACTGAATCTTGTTACGTTTTTACTTTGACATCAAAAATTGCCGATGGGAGTACACGATAGCCGATAAAAATTCCATTAACTACCTCGATTTAAAGAAACTAACAAGATTCTCCGGTAAAAACTTAACACAACACATCTTGGGCTAAAATAGCAAATTAGCAATTAAAGATAAACTGCATCACACCACGTTGAGATATCAACTATAACAAAAAGTAAATGAGCCACCGATTTAAGAATCTCAAGCTTTTGGTGCGTAACATAACTTTTTATGCCATCGTTAGATTTGTGTCAAGTAAAATATCATAAAGTAAAAGAGTAATGCTAAACTTTTTTAAACACCTATGCTAAAACTTAATGATTCGTAACTCACACATATCATAAATCTAACAGTAACACAACTAACGCCAAACATTTGGATTGCAAATTAAGGCAAAGCACAAAAGAAAACACCAACGTAAAGAAAAGAATAAGAATCACAACCTGGCGCTGGGTGGCTTACGCGGCACCTCGGGCTGGAGCTCGACTGGTAACCCGAGAAACCCGTTAAACCGGTCGAACGTAACGTGCGACACGTGTCTAACGTCCGTTGGCCAGCCGATATCCACGTCAGACACCGCCGCGTCCTCCGCCTCGACAGCACACGTGACAAGAGACTTCCTCAGCGCCGCCGCCACAACTCCGAGCACCGAAAACTGCGGCGACTGATTACCACAACTCCGGCGACCATTCACTCCCGGACTTATGAACGGAGTGGTCGCCGGATTCTCCGAATCCTCGTCATCATCGTCGTCGTCGTCGGAGTTAAAATCTCCAAAATACCCCTCGTCCTCCTCCTCGTCTTGTTCCGGCGGCGGCATTGCGTTGAGCGTGCATGATTTGGATCGGAAGAGACGGGTCATGTTCAACACCAAAATCTGTATTGGAATTTATACAGTTTTTTTTTATAACTAAAATCTCTAAGTTTTATTAATGAGTTGGGAATTGGAAGAGGGTGAGAAGAAAATGAATGAGTGATAGTGAAAGAGGAAGAAGAAGAAGGATGATAATAATAGGGATAATGGTGGTACTGGTAGAGCTGGTGACAAATAAAATATGAGATGACAATAATATTGATATTTATTTAAGGTATTACATAACAAACAACCGCTCTTACATTTACTTCTGTTTCGTTTGTTTCTTACCAGAATGAAATAATAAATAATAATAATAATAATAATCGTGAACCAAAGTTTCTTTTCTTTTCAACCCGAAACAGGTTTACATCTTTAATTATATGGAAAAGAAATACTCAATAGTTTTCACGTCTTTGCAATAACACATTTTACGATTTTTTTTCATTTTTGACTCTATGGAAAAGAAATACTCAATAGTTTCCACGTCTATTGCAATAACACCTTTTACGAATTTTTCGAAACATATCGAAAAGATACATTAGAAACGAATGTATTTAGCACACCAAAATATACATTGGAAACGAAACTTTAATCTATGGTAATAATTGTAATGATGAAGACAGCAAAGTATATGAGAGTTTGGAAGTTTCTTTCTTTTGTTGGAAGCATTACAGCAGCAGCAGCATCAGTGCTCCCACACTTTTATGCTGTTGTCTCCTTTTTTGACTTTTTCGTATTGACAGCTAAACTCTGCAGTTAGTTTTTTTATTATTATGATACGACGATGTTAATATTTAATTTTTTAGGGGTGGAATAGGTAATTATTGTGTTATAGATTCAGCTTGTTTTCGAAGTAAGGAGTATTTTGCACAGTAACCCTTCATGTTCCATTTTATTGCGTTTTGTCTGTCGCTCTGTTCTGTATCCACCGAATGATTCTGATCATGTGACTTCTTACAAAAGAATTAATTCAGTATCAACAGCCAGCTTTCATTGTATTTAACTAATATTCCACGGTTCCACCACCAAGTAATATTTAAATTAAATAAATAAGATAACCCTCAATTAAAGCATAAACTATATACTCTAGAAAATCTATAGTTTCGATGATAAATATTGTTAGTAGTGATTTTATGGCCCAAATTATTTTTGCTTTTATGTTGTTTAAATATGTATTTTGGAAATTAGTTTATATTTTAAGTAGAATATTTTTTAAAGTTAATATTCTGAAAATCATTTTTTTAAGGGAAAGAGAATTTTTTCCGTATTTAGATAATTTGATATCTCACATTTAAGGAAAGAATCATCTTAACATATTGTATCACCGAATTGTATTTTTGTTGGTCAAATAGTTTTCTTTTTAATTATATTGTTAGTACGTAAGAATAAGAAAAATATTCTCTTCAATTCACTTGCCTCTTTGTATTTGATTATAGTTGACTTTCCAAATTACTTTTATGATCTTTTCTAAAACATATTAATTGTATTTCTGTACCGAGAGAATTATGTTTAAATTTTTAATGCATGAAAGTCAAACTATTTTATAATTATTTATTAGATTATTTTGTTGATTTTATATTCCATGAATTATTTCATAAGGAACTCATAAGGAAATAATTGTTTATCTTTAGATCACAGCCACATGACGTTTTTGCAACTTTGGATCATAATAGAATTATATATGTGATGCCTACAAATAGAAATGTCGATAAGAACTATGAACCAACCTTCTATGAAAATAGTGATAAAGACCGGAAGAAAAGGTTCAAAGTTATTGTAAGGATTTTGTTTTAAATATTGTTGAAGGTATTAAATAAAGGTAAACGATTTAAATGTTCAAATGGAATAAAGTGGTAAAGACTAAAGAGTATTCGATGAGTCAATTGATTGAACTACGTCAAAACTCACGTGTCTCTATTTATTTGTTATTCTTATTTATGATTGCAATCCATTTACATTAGCATGTCTTTATAAAAAAATAAACAGAACTTTATTTTCTGCTCTTACATATGATTATAATTTATAATTATTAGTTTGGTAAAAATTAAGATCTAACAAATTGCATTAGCTTTGCTATTGCATTAATACCTCCATTATTGTCAGCAAATGACTCTTTAAAGCAAATAGGAACACTAGCCAATGATCCATAGGGGTGATTGGTGAAAGGTGAAACTTTTGAGACAACTTAACAAAAAAAAAAAAAAAAACACTTTTATCACAAAATCACAAAAAGTTAAAAGTCGAACTGCACAAACATATTTACAGATCACGTTCCTTAGTATAGACTATAGAGTGCATAGGTGCCAACTGCAAGTTATTTGTATTACTATGATTGTTTCCCATGTAAATATCACGTGAAAACACAAAACAAAAATATTCTGAAATGTCACTTCAGGCAAGTGACACGAAAAGAGTACAGTTGTAACTAAACGCCACAATTCAGAAATGGATAAATTTCATCCACACCCCTGAGGTTTCTTTTCTCTCTCCACCACCCTTTTTTTGGATATTTTTCATCCACCTCCCCTCTAATTTGGACTTTTTCCATCTATCTCTCCTGAGTTGGTTGACTATTAGTCAATAGTTATTTTTTAGGAATAAAAGTGTGAATTGATAAGAAATAAAAGTAAACCATTGAATTGTTATTCACAACACAATTAAGTTACTTAGTAAATTAAGAATTATTAATATACAAACGATATACATGAGATTTAGTTATGTTTAGTCCTAATTTTAAGGTACAACTCTATTTTGATACTTGCGGTAAAAGGTGCTCATGCATTTCTACTTTTTTCTCCAAAATTAAACATTGTTTGAATTCGATTATAATCTACATAACCGTGAATCTACTTATTCTTTTCCTTATTTTTATGTTGAAATAAGCCCAAAATACATTTTTACATTTACTATATTTATGTTTTGGTTGCAATAACATTTATATTATTCCTCAAATTTAAAAATGTAAATATAAGACTCACATCTAGTATTGTATATTAGTTATTGTTAATTTATTAAAGTATTTAGCTGTGTTGTGAATATATGTTCAATAATTTATATTATTTTTATATTATTTGACACTTTTGCACCTCAATTCAAACTATTGAGTAGCATACTAAAGGAGGGGAGATATATAGAAAATTTCAAAGTAGAGGGGAGGTGAATAAAGTGAGAAGAAACCTCAGGGGAGGTGAATGGAATTTTGCCCATTCAGAAATAGTAGATACATATCTATATGCTATGTATATGTATAAAAACAAAAACAAGAAGGAAAAAAAAAAGAAAAAAAAAAACAGAAGAAGAACCAGACTAGTTACGAAGAACTGTAGAAACCCAACAATTAACGAAATTCTAAGTTTCAAATAAGGAATTTGTCTCACTAGTTATTAACAGCCCTAAAGCTCAACCACCTCCAAGTACCAACAAAATTAGCCTTCACTTCAAAGCTTTCAAACATTACACAATATATGGAACAAGTAACTAACAACCGTTACTTTAAATTCCGAAGAAGAGGAAAAGTCAAGAAGCATCATATGACATAACATCAATAGTATCTGATGTATTAGTGGTATAAGTACACCATGTAATTGGGTTACAAAGTAAACTAAATAATATTTAATCAGAGATTTAAAAAATCATGTAAAATAAGTCTTTTGATAATTCCAATTAATATTAAAAGAGCACTCACAAGGAAAGCGCATTAATAAGTTTATTAAAGGTCAGAAAAGTTGATTCAGTTCGAATTAGGATAATCATATATTTAAGTTAGAAATGTTGTAACATATAGTTATTAATTTAGACCATTTTTATTCATATCTTTTGTGTTTTTAATGACTTTTATTACTAATTCTTTTTTTGGCAATTTAAATTCAAAACATAATAAAAGGTTATGGTTTGATATGGTCGAGCATGTCTTCAATAAGTGTCCGATGAAAAATCTGTAATTTTATATTATTTTTAGTTATAGACTATGTTATAAGGAGTATTGTATTTGATTTTTAGTTATAAAACGCGTTTTCAATAAGTGTGTGATATGTATTTAAAGAGTATTAGTGTCCAATACGTATCTGAGATTATATTACATGACTTTTAAACGTGGTTGTACAATATAAGGAAATATCTTAAAAAAGAACTATCTTTAGTTATGGTATGTGAAACTGTATTTATTGTGATTAAAAATCGTTTTACTACATCAACTAGAAATATTTTTCGCAGTTATGTTATAAGTATTTGGAGGAAAATCGTTGGCATGGACGCAAATATCAATTATCTGATTGCCCCTGTTAATTTAATTCTGGGAGCATGATGAGTACGCATGCATGGTTTAGGGCTAGAGTAATGGTTCATATTAAAGAAATAGAGAGTGAAGGAGCGTTGATTAACTATTAAAATGAGATGTATTGTTTGTATTTTATTGTGAAAGTGATAGAAGGGAGAGATTGCAAGGGGATGAGCCCACTTATTGTCTGGAGCCGGAGAGCGACGAGGGGACATAATGCATCATGTCTCTAGCTCTCATTTTTTTGACCATATATAAATTGTATATTGTTAGTTGCATAAAAAATTTTATTGTATGTGTGGATATAGATTATTGAACTGAGCGTACGGACATATGGATGTGATAATTAAATGCAGTTAAGATGGCATCTTCCTAGATTACCAAACCAAGAATCGCCATATATAGCATACTTGATGTCTTGATCAGTGTTATTAAAACCGGACCGGACTGGCCGGACCCTGCCGATTTGACTGGTCAGGCCGGTCGGACCGTTGGTTCGGCTGGTTAAACCGGTCAAAACCGGTAAACCGGTGCCCTGATGGGCGGACCGGCCCGGTCCGGTTATATTAACACTGGTCTTGATCTACGAACTATCTAATCGATCATGAACAGGATATAATTCTTAGTGATGAATCTCAACTGCCTCTTAGCATGTAATGTTTTAAAGTACACGTTTTTTATCGGCAAAAAAAAAAAAAAAAGGTTTTTAGTAAGGAGAAGGGTTTTTTTTCCAACTTTAGTCCCTTAATAAATATTGATTCCTTCTTTAGTCTCATATTGAACTTTTTTGCAACTTTAGTCCCATAATAGAGCAAAGTGTTTCCTTAAAACAACGAAAGAAGGATGCGATTTTAGAATTGCAACTTCTTTTCCACGTGAGAACAACCTTCATGAGACCACGTGCACGACACGTGATTTTTATTTTTTTTTTTGCCAAAAAGGACTATTTCGGTGAAAAAAAAGATCAAGTATGAATTGTGAGACAAATTAGAGGTTTTTTTCAACTATGGTCCCTTAACGAGTACTGATTCCATCTTTGGTCCCCTATTGAATGTTTTTGCAACTTTAGTCTCCTAATTTGTCTCACAATTCATACTTGATCCATTTTTTCACCGAAATTGTCCTTTTTGGCAAAAACAAATCACGTGTTGTGCACATGGTCACATGAGGGTTGTTTTCACGTGAGAAAAAAGTCGCGATTCTGAAATCGCACCCCTCTTTTGTTGTTTCAAGGAAACACTTTTTCTATTAGGGGACTAAAGTTGCAAAAAAATTCAATAGGAGACCAAAGATGGAATCAGTACTCATTAAGGGACCAAAGTTGAAAAAAACCCCAAATTATAAGATCAAAGTTGCCAAAAATTTCAATAAAGGACCAAAAATGGAATCATTACTTACTAAGGGACCAAAGTTGAAAAAAAACACTAAGGAGGAGCATAAGAAATGCTCAAATTCAGTTACAAACAATCATATGGAAAATTGAACCATTCCAATACCGAATAATGAAAATCTATGTCTCTTGATCTAAACCAACTCCAAGTGTTTAACTTGATTAAATCCATCACGCCATCAATATCCAATTGAGCCCTGTCAAACACCAATTTGTTTTAAGCTACACTTTAGCTACACCCTATGATGCAATAACGTTGTTCAAAATTGTATAATAAAGTGTTTGATACTTTCTAGACACTCGAGTGTACAATTGAAATGCACGTTGTACACGCCTCGTGACATGTATGTAAATAAAATAGAAAAGAAGTTTGGACCCACACGAGACATTTTTGAGGCATAATTTTCATGGCTAGGACGTTCTAAATAATTTTCCTTGCCCGCTTGATTACGATGAACCGATATAGAAGACAACACGATACAAATATGATAACACAAACTTTTAAAAGTTAGAGGGTTCGTAGCAGAGATACGATTATATATTTTAATTTAATCTTATTATATACGCATAACATTTTTCAATAAAAAAGTACACCATATCATTAAAATGTACAAAAGCAAAAAAAAAAAAATGTATTAATTAATTTTTTAATAGTAAAGAACATTCGCCAAGAAAATTCTGATAATCGATTAAGTTAGAATGAGAATCGTCTCAATTTTTCAATTACAGAACTATACTTAGTATGTTATATAACTTAGTACGTGGCTAAAAAGTGAAAAATTATAATAAAAGAAGAAATACTAATCAAAAGCTACAAGTTATCTAATTAAGTTGTAGCTACAAAAGTTACTTTTTCACATATTTTGGGAATATCTTAGCTTAGTTTTGACTTTTACTTTTACTTATATTACTTTTATAATGTTACATACTCATGAATAACAAAATTTGTGGTAAGCACTTTTTTAAGTGATAAACACTACTGTTTATAGCTTGCAAAAACAGTCTTTTATTTTCACGTACTTAGTTAGTTATCCAAGTCCCTTCTCATGCAACCTTAGTCCTTGTTTTCTAGACAGTGCTCAAATATAGTTCAATATCTTCATTGATAGTAAATTACGTCCTTTTTGTGCATTTTATGTTTCTACCTTTGTAAATTTATTTTAGCCATTAAATAAGTAATTGTGTAGTTTTTCTCTTAACTCTTCAAGCGGCAAATTGATTTTTATTTTCAAAAATGTTAGATCGCAAAAAATTAAATAATTACTTGCTCGAAGATAAAAATTAATCATCAAAAAAATAAAATCGGGATAAAAATTTTAAAAATGATACATTTTTTAATAAGTGAAGATAAATGATATATATTTACAAGTTATAATTAATATGTGTTAAATTTGAAAAGCAGACAAAATTGTGAATTGGTATACGCGCGTAAAGGTAAAACATTTTCCTAAAGTTAAAGGACCAATATTGTGATTAGTTTGTCCCAATTCTAGTTTACGCCAAACACCTTCTAAAATATAATTTAAGCGATAAGAAAGTTATATTAAGTGGTATTTGTAAACGTTTATAGAAATGACATACTAGCTTGTGGGCCTAAATAGACATTTTTTTTTAAAGTATTTGCATCATGACTTTTGTTGTTATTAGTCTAGAAAAACATAAGCAACACAAAATTAAAAGGTAGGTTTAGGTTGTTTTCTCTGCGTTAAAAGATAAGCATTTTGGGAAGTTTCGGAAAGGTAAAAGCTATTTCTTATTGAATATAATTACACTTAATTAATGTTTTAAGTGACTATTTTGAGAAAAAAATTGTAAAGGGTCTTATTTTTAGTCGAAAGCAACTTTAGACAAAATAATAATAAAAAAAAAGTGGCTTCACCTCTTGCAAACACATCTTAATACTTATTATATGTCAATGAAGGAAATCTAGAAGTAACAATCCTCAACATACAAATATCTACTCAATTAGGCCGCTAATCTAAGTCTTTTCGAGTCTCGACCTTCAACATACATTAGAAAGTACTTATTAGCACTATATATGTTATGGTCTTGTACTCTCCTAGTACTTATGCATCAACAAATGTGCTCATGACTTAAATCGTAGTTGAGCGCCCCTCCAAATTAAGAAACTAGATGAGAAAAGTGTAGCAATCCGTAATAATTCTGTATTATAGGTCGTGTATGCATGGAAAAGGAAAGGGGAAAAGAGAAAGTAGCTGAAATTTTAAAGGATGAATGAAAGGCAGGATAAAATTTCGGCTTTATCTATATTTAATTTGGTTCATAACGTGATTGGATTGCTGAGGACCTAAGGTTGGTGAGAAAAGGGTTAAAATAATGAGAAACATTCCCACCTGCATGCTTGATAGATACAGAGAATTGGATACATGAATAGAACTTTTCTATCAATTGTACTCCGGAATAAATGTCGTTTTGCAACTTTAATATACTGAATATTGTTTGCTTATCTTTCTTCTTTGCTCAAGATTTACATAGGATCAGGATACTATACAATTACTTTGAACCAGGATACGAAATTGTACCACGGGAGGATCAATGCTCCTTACTCGGTTTTTCACAAATTTACTTGGGGGCCGTGTTGTTTCCGCGTTTTTAAGGAATTTACGAGTAAATAGAACAATGAAGGCATAAACTAAGTTAAAAAATCATAGGTGATACAAAACACTCATGAGTCGAACTTGAGCCCGCTTGTGCATTGTGCGCTTTTGCATTTAATGGTGCTTTTGTTGGGCGCAAGTATAAGAGGATGGCGTGGTAACTTCCCATAATGTAAAAGTGTGTGAATTTGAGCGTACATAAACCAGTCCTCCACGTGAGCCAAAGGCTTAGGAACCCTCTTGTATTAATTGGAAATAGTGTCCGCAAAATAGAAAATTAGAAATACAATTTCGGTTGCTCTATAACCCTGATATGTTGATATTTAAGTTAGTATTTATAAATTATTTTAATTCGAAAAGAATCATGCTTTGTTTTTAAAGTATAATATTTAGTGTACATATATGATCCATCTTGGAGATTTTGTTTTTCTTGTTTAAAAGTTCATGACAAGTTTAAGTTGATGTGTCAAGATAACGATGTTGTCCGATCATTGTTTTCTACGTGTCGCACCATGTCCAAGTCGCGCGCGGGCATGTATTTTTTTGGTGCGATGACAATATTACCTGTCAATATTATTAATATATGTACAAATATAAAAAGAGGCGAATACGAAAGAAAAACATTTTTATTGGGGTAAATGGGGAGCTCGCCCCACATTCCGGTCACATGAGCGCACATGGTGTGTTCCTTTCAACCCTCTTTGATCAATCCATTCACCTTAATTCTGCGACCACAATACACATATATTCCTTCTATACATACATATATATATATATATATATATGAACTAATAAATAAATACATGCATACATAAACAAAATTAACACACACGACACGAATAATTCTTAAAAGATGAATGGCCCTCCATATCATATAAAATCTTGAGCCTATTTTTGTAGGCTCTACAAATAAATTCATAAACATGCAGTCAAGTACTGTCTAGTACTATTGGGGTTTCCAGATCCCTTAATTATTAGGGATAATTACAGCAACACCCCCTGAGTTTGGTGTAATTACAGATACCTCCCCTATGGTTTGAGAAATTACAATGACCTCCCCTGAGGTTTGATACCTTACACATACCTCCCCTCTAGAATTAAGGCATGTTTGAATATCATTTATGGTATTTATTGTGCTTATTATACTTACACCCTTGAAGTTTGGAATTACTATGAAAAGAGTATTTGATTTTTGTAAAAATAAAAATATAATCCAAATAATTTTAGAAATTATTGTATTATTGACTAAATATATAAAAAGTATTTAAAAAAATATTTAATTTGAAATTAAATTTATGTTGTTTTTGTTAATTCTTATTGAGAATGAGAAGTTTTGCAATTGAGTTTCCTATTTCTTATCTTATTTTTCGCATGAAGATGTTATTTTTTACCAAGTTTTTTTTTGTGTGTGATAACCTATATGCTTAAAAGCTGACTAAACGTTCAAGTTTGCTTGATCAGTTCAACCTCTGAATGAACCATCCTTAAGGAATTAAGGTCAAATATACCAATGTTATACAATATTTTAAAAATAATTTTGTATTCATTATATTTTCATGGTATTTACCACAATAAATTAAATATTAAGAATCAAAACTGTACTAAATGTATCCAAAAAAAGTTCCATGTTCAAAAAGAGTATTTAAATGTATAATTAATACAAACCAAATAAAGAATTATTATATATTATGAATTTAATAAATATCAAAAGTCGTACTCTAAAATAATTGTAAATTATAGTTCAATTTCTTCACTAGTATATAAGTAGTTTCTAAAAATATTTAGAATATATTTTTATTTTTCAAAAAATCAAATATTCTTTTTATAATCATACCAAACATGCCTTAAGTTCTAGAGGGGAGGTATGTGTAAGGTTTCAAACCTCAGGAGAGGTCATTGTAATTTCTCAAACTACAGGGGAGGTATCTGTAATTACACCAAACCTCAGGGGGTGTAGCTGTAATTATCCCTAATTATTAATTGCATTTCATTATGCCCGTTAGTCGAACTCTTTCTATATTAATTGTAGTTTATAATTAAAGAGCTCTAATTATGAATCACCGATATGATTATCTAGACTTTGCTCGAACTAGCTAGTATCTAATACAATTTATTATTTATTTCCTCATCAATATCATTCGATCATATTTAGCTTTCATTAACTAATACAAGATTAGGTGGCATGGCACGTTGAGCATCACTTTTTAACAAGAGCTAATCTAGCTAGCTGTTCTTTGGATGTTCGTCAATGACATCATGCAACTGTTTTGACAACTACGGACACCAAACTTGATGTGCTCTAATGATAATATCTATGTAACCCGCCGGATCTGTGGAGGGCATTGGACGCACTGAAATGTGGAGATACAACTTAATAATTTAGTATTTTGATTGCACGTCTACCGATTGCCAATTAATCACATGCACTATATATCACATGCAAATGCCCATTAATATTGGTCAAAATCGTATTTCCATAATTACATTGATCATGGATAATGCGTTCTTATATTTTCTAATTAATAATGCTCTAAGGTCTGTATTTAGTGTGAAGTTGGTAATAGCGATTGAGATTGTCACATTTTGAGGTGTATATAATTTAGTTGGCGTTTTTGACACACTTAATTTATGAATTCGTTAAGAATAGGCATCTTTCATTTTTAGAATGGTACTTTATCTGTATGTGTGCAGTAAATAGTTTTTACACATAGATCTTAGTCGGGGAGAAAAAACTTGATAAGCCAAATTGAAAAACTCATGTTCAAACATTAAGAAACGTTAATCTTCAAAACAATTACTTTATCCCGGGAAATCAACTTAACCCCCGCGAGTTTAGCCAAATCTTCACTTTTTTTTTTCTTTTTTTTTTTTTTTTTATGATTTGTTACTTGTCTAAAATCTCTGTGTGGTTCAAATGCTCCATACAAACTCCTCTCTATTAAGTTTCAAATAAATCTATTAAAACTTCAATTTTTGTAATTAATTATATATCTTTTACATGTTAAAATTATTTTGTTGTGAAATTTTCTAAACATAAGAATTTTTTATTTAGAATCGACGATAAATAATTACACACACACACACACACACACACACACACACACATATATATATATATATATATATATATATATATATAAAATTTATTTTGTAATCTATACTAATATATAAAGAAATAGGTATTTGTGACACTAAACTTTTGATTTCCAAGTTTAACCTTATAATTTATGTTCCACTATAGCATCTTATTATTAATTTTCCAATTTAACTCCTACAATTAATTATACCATTTACTAAGAATGATGATAATTGATATTCTCTCAAACGAAATTACTTTTCTTTCCATTCTATTCCAGTTACGGTGATTCACTCTCCAATTAATTCAAACTTTTTCCGTCTAGGCAAATCTTTTTTCTTTCCTTTTTTCTTCCAGATTTTATTTCTTTCACACTTAAATATGAACATATAGTACTCTAAAATATAAAAAATTAATGTGTGCGAAACTCCGCATACCTCAATTTCTAGTATTTAAACTTAAAGAAGAATTTTTCGCAAGTTCTGAACAAATTTCCAGAGCACAAGGAATTTTATGATAAAGTTTTAAAGGGGGCAAACCTTCCGGTTCACCATATATATTGAACATTAGAAACAAACATAGGGACACACCCATTCGTTTCAAATCTGACCTATAGAAACGGATGGGTTTGTCTCCATTGGTCAATTTTCTCGCACAAACGAATATTATTCCATCTTTATTGGTTGCTGGACAATAGAAAGGGGTTGATCTGGTTCCATTAGAAACGAAGTAATCCATTTCTAATAAGCTCTAAGTAGTAGAAATTGATAAAAGATTTCTAATCATGGCGCCAATAAATATTAATTTTAATACTGGAGGGCTTCTTTTAAACGTACACAAGTGTTTCCGTTCGAGTCATATAATAGGATTGCATTCAGTTTCTAATTTCGTTTCCAGTTATTTGTATTTGCTAATTTGTTTTTTCCTTTGTTTTCCTTTCTTCTTCTTCTCCTTTTTTTTTTTTTTTTTTTGGTTGTGGCGAACTATGTTCCTACCCTGGACCCCGCATGTCATAAAAACACTTCCAACTTAAAATTGCCCACATAAAACCATATTTTAAAATAAAAATATAATAGTCATATTGATTATTATTTATAGGTTCCAATATGCATAAAAAAAAAAAAAAAAAAATAGGTTTAAACAATCGCATGTGTAAACAAGGTACTTACGAAAGTTATAGCTACAAAAACTTTGTCCCAAAAAAGTTCCACGTGCCATCCTTTCCTGAGGTAAAGTCAAAAATTACCCTCTGTATTAATTTTATTAGCAAAAACCTCATGAGATTTTAGAAATTAGCAAAAAAACACCTTGTCATTATATTTAGGTTGATTGTACCGATGATCTTTATCCATCAAATTTTTATATCAAATGTATAAATCTCTTTAAATAAATAGTATAAGTTCTCTTATACTTTATTAGATTTTTTTTGTATTAATTAATACTGTATTTCTATTTCTACATATCCAGAAAGTAATGTTCTTTTAAAGAAAGAATGATGAGAAAGTATATAATTCTATTTAAACAACATCCATCTTTTATGTATCAAGTAGATACAATAAAAGTTAAAGTTTGTTACCACATTGATCGCGCAGATTAAATAATTGTATTAAGGAATTCTTTTGCTAATTTTAAAATTTCACAGGGGGATTTTTGCTAATGACAATAACACAAGGGAATTTCTGCTATTACCCCTTTTTCTAAATATAAAGTTGCATAATATTATATCATAATAATCAGGATATATATTAAATCTCTGCTTCGATCAACAGAATATACACATTCACAAACAATCGGTGAAACAAAGATCGAGATCGAACAAAAATGTATCGATGATTAATATTGACGATTGAATCGAGAGTTACAGAGTGTTGTGTGAATTGAACGATTGAGAGCAATCAAATTCATCTGAAGAACTGAAAAACTAACTTAACATCTAAGCTAAACGATCAGGTATTTATACCTGAGGAGAAAACGGAAAACTTACCAGAAAAGGAAGGCAGTTAGCTAACGGCTATAACGGCCGTTTGAAAAGATACTAAAAATAGAAAAACAGAAAATAAAAATAATTACATATTTTAATACCCCCCCTCAAGATGGGCATGGATATTGAGCAATCCCATCTTGGAAATCATGGTGTTGAAGTGTGGTAAAGGCAATGGTTTAGTTAAAATGTCAGCAACCTGGTGATCTTTTGAAATATGAAATATCTTGAGGTTGCCTTTTTGAACCTTTTCGCGAACAAAGTGGCAGTCGATCTGGATATGTTTGGTTCTCTCATGATGAACAGGGTTGTTAGCTATGCAATATGCTCCTTTGTTATCAGTAAACAAGAGAGGAATCTTGGCTTCCTTGATGCAAAGTTCTTGTAACAACTGTTGAGCCCAAATGATCTCACAAGTTGCTGTTGCTATTGCACGGTATTCTGCTTCTGTGCTGGATCGACTCACTGTGAGTTGTTTCTTGGCCTTCCAGGATATGAGTGAATCTCCAATGTAAACAGCAAAACCAGTAACACTTCTCCTTGTTTCAGGGCAAGAAGCCCAATCACTATCACAAAATGTTTTCAAGTGAGTGTTAGTTTTGGAAGAATAAAACAATCCATTACCTGGTGTTGCCTTGATGTAACGTAGCACCCTATGTGCTGCTTCTAGGTGTTGTTTAGTAGGTCGAGCCATGAACTGAGATAAGCACTGAATGCTATAGTTAAGATCAGGGCGAGTGATTGTCAGGTAAAGCAATCTGCCGACTAATCTTCTATAGGAAGCTGGATCATGTAATAAATCAGAGGTAGAATTAACCAACTTAGATGAAGAATCCATAGGAGTGTAGCTTGGTTTACAGTCCAGGTATCCTGATTCTGTTAATATATCCAATGCATACTTGCGTTGGCAAAGGGAAATCCCTTTATTACTCCTTGCAACTTCAATACCAAGGATGTATTTAAGTGTGCCAAGATCCTTAATTGTAAATCTGTTGTGAAGTTGCTCTTTGATGTTTTTGATCTCCTGAAGGTCATTTCCAGCAAGAATGATGTCGTCCACATAAACACAAAGTGCTGTGAACTTAGTTCCATCATGTTTAACAAATAGAGAAGAGTCAGAAATAGTCTGTTTGTAACCACAAAACACTAAAGCCTCTGTTAACTTGTGAAACCACTGCCTGGAGGCCTGTTTTAAACCATAGAGACTCTTTTTGAGCAAGCACACTCTCTTGTCTGTTGGTTTACAATAACCAGGAGGTGGCTTCATATATATCTTTTCATCCAAATCTCCATGCAAGAAGGCATTGTTCACATCCAACTGATGGAGATGCCAATGCTGAGAAGCAGCCAAAGCTATAAGAGTTCTAACTGTGGTGAGTTTTGCCACTGGAGAGAAGGTGTCAAAATAGTCTAGACCCTCCTCTTGTGTATAACCTTTGGCTACTAACCGAGCCTTGTACCTCTCAATACTTCCATCTGATTTATACTTTATTTTATAAACCCATTTACAACCTATGCAATGTTGAGATGGAGGTAAATCAGTTAGTTCCCATGTGTTTGTTTTGTCTAGTGCTGCAAGCTCTTTGGCCATAGCTTCTCTCCATTCATGAATTTTATTAGCTTGTGTGAATGAAGTAGGCTCAGTAGAATGAGATATCTTAGCTGTAAAAACTTTGTGAAGATCTCCTAGTTGATCTGTAGATAAGTAATCACTGATGGGATAATGCTTCCCTTTAACAGAATTCTGCAGATTAGCAAGATTTGCCTTATGTAAAGAGTCTGGCAAAGAATAATCATACACCTGCAAATAAGAGGGTACAGATGTATGTCTTGAGGACCTTCTGATATGAGGAACCTCATCTGGTATAGGTTCCACAGGAGCAGAAGCAGAAAGATCAATAGATGGAATAGAAGACTCAATAGAAGGAATATCTGGATCATTAGCTGAAGAAACAGTAGTGTCTGGTTGTAAACCAGTAGTGTCTGGTTGTAAACCAGAATCCATAGTAAAAGAATATCTTGTGGAAAATTGTAAGAAACATCAGGAGTAGGTAACTGGTAATTACTTCCAGAATCTGAGTCAGAATGATCATTCTCTTCATTGGCAGGATTGTGAACCAAGTCCGAAGTATTATGAGTTTGAATGAAGGAATCAATACATATTCTTTTAGATGATAGATGATCATTGAAAGAAACAGAAGAAGGAATGTTCTTGAAAGGGAAAACATTTTCATAGAACATAACATTCCTGGAGATGAACACCTTCTTTGTGGAAAGATCAAGCAGCAAATAACCTTTTGTGCCATGAGGATACCCCAAAAAGACACATTGAGTAGCCCTGGGATCAAACTTAGTTCTGTGTGTTGTGATTGTAGAAGCATAGGCTAAACAGCCAAAAACTCTGAGCAAACTATAATCAGGCAATTTCTGAAATAAGATCTCATAAGGGCATTTGTTGTGAAGAGTAACAGAGGGTAGCCTATTGATTAGAAATGCAGCTGTGGCTATACAATGACTCCAATACTCTAAAGGCAAGTTAGATTGGAACCTTAGAGATCTAGCTACTTGTAAGAGGTGCTGATGCTTGCGTTCAACAAGACCATTCTGTTGAGGGGTCTCAACACAGCTTGTTTGATGTATAATACCAAATTGAGTGTAAAAATCCTTGACAAAAAACTCAGAACCATTATCAGTCCGAATGGTTTTAATCTTGACATCAAACTGAGTTAGTACCAATTGATAGAATCTATTTAAGTGGAACTTAACATCAGACTTATGCTTGAGTAAAAACACCCATGTGCACCTACTAAAATCATCAACAAGAGTTAAAAAAAACTTAAAACCATCATGAGAAACAATATGATAGGGACCCCATACATCAGCATGTACTAATTCAAAAATATGAGATGAAACAGAGGTACTTAGAGGAAAAGATAACTTCTTTTGCTTTGATAAGTGGCAAGTATTACAAGGAATGTCTTTATTACAAGAAGTAATATTCAAATCAGTGATAGCAGAAAGTTTAGGTAAAGATGGATGGCCTAATCTCAGATGCCAAATACAATCACTACTCTTAGCAGCATTACAATGTATAACAGAATCAGACTTAATAGGAGCAGTGTTCAAGATATACAGATTATCAACCAAATTAACAGAACCAATCATCTTCTGCTGAAGATGGTCCTGCAAAACACATAAAGAAGCAGAGAAATACAATGATAGTTTAGAATTAACAAGCAACTTAGAAACAGATAACAAGTTGTGTTTAAAAGAAGGAACATATAAAACATTAGTGAGTAATATATCAGGATAAAGATAGACATTCCCTCTATAAGTAGCTATGGTTCTACTATCATTTGGTAAGTGAATAATAGTTTGAGTATGAACAGGAACATCAGAAAACATATCCAAAGAACAAATCATGTGATCAGTGGCCCCAGTATCAAGGATCCACTTATTAGATAACACCAAGGAATTATTACTCTTAACAGAGAATAGATAAGTTTCAGAAATACCAGTTGATGCATTTGCATTAGCAACATAGTGAGTTGGTTCTGGAGCAGCTTTGGAAGAGTTCATCATGCTTTGAGAATAAGCCATGAACTTCTGAAAAAGTTCCTGCTGACTTGGTGTAATACCAGTATCATTCTGAACCACATCAGAAGAAGAATTGTTAGGAACAACAACATTATTTGCAGAAGTATTGTTCCTCTTACCAGTGGGTCCATTCCACCCTGGTGGATACCCAATCAATTGGAAACATTTGTCAATTGTGTGTCCAGAGTAACCACAATGAGTACATCTTAATTTCTTTTTCTCTTGTTTAGAAAGAGTTTGTTTAGGAAACTGAGATCCAGGAGCATTAGAAGAAGGATTTGGTTTAGAAGATTGGTCTTGAAAGTTCTTGTTTCTGGTAAACATAGCCAAGACTTCTGGAGCTATTGGAGCACAAACTTCCCTCTGATTCTCCTCCTGAAGTAACATGGAATACACTCGAGACAGCCCTGGTAAAGGAGATAGTAACAAGATCTGACTCCTCAAAACAGAATAGGACTCATTCAATCCTATCAAGAACTTCAAAACACAGTCATATTGTTGCAGATCAACCATAGTTTTGTTCATATTACATGTACACTTCCCACAAGTGCATGCAACTACTGGCCTTTGACTAACATACTCATCCCAAAGAACCCTGAAACTATTGTAGTAATCAGTGATGGAGAGAGTACCCTGAGAAATTGTGGAAAGAGATTTTTGCAGTTGGTACACTCTTGACCCATCAGTTCTGTCATATCTCGTTTTCAATTCAACCCACAGATCATGAGCCGAGTCAAAATATAACAAGCTCTGCCTTAGTTCCTTAGAAACAGAATTTAGTAACCAAGATAACACAAGACTATCAGCACGAGACCAACAAGTGCGATTCACTGGATCAGTTTCAGCAGGACAGGGCAATGTTCCATCAATAAATTGGATCTTATTCTTGATTTTCAATGCCATTTGAATCCCCTTGCACCAAGAAATATAATTCTTTCCAGTAAAAATATCACCCACAATGGATGATCCAGTATGATCATGCGAACCTAAAAAATAGACCGATGTAGAATCCTCACTAGGATTTTTCACAGGAACAGTAGATGAACTCATATTCGATGAAGTCATGATGAACAATCACAAAAGAACCAGTGAAAACCTAAAAAAAATCCGATCAGCAATTGAACCAAAATTAACCGATGAAATTCTAAAATAAACCGAACAATCAATCAATTATGATAAACACAATCAATTGCAGAGATCAATCGATCAGAAAACACGATCAATTGCAGAGATTAGCAGCGGAAAACAGATCGTAAAAACCTAAAACTCGATGATACTATATTAAATTTGTGCTTCGATCAACAGAATATACACATTCACAAACAATCGGTGAAACAAAGATCGAGATCGAACAAAAATGTATTGATGATTAATATTGACGATTGAATCGAGAGTTACAGAGTGTTGTGTGAATTGAACGATTGAGAGCAATCAAATTCATCTGAAGAACTGAAAAACTAACTTAACATCTAAGCAAAACGATCAGGTATTTATACCTGAGGAGAAAACGGAAAACTTACCAGAAAAGGAAGGCAGTTAGCTAACGGCTATAACGGCCGTTTGAAAAGAAACTAAAAATAGAAAAACAGAAAATAAAAATAATTACATATTTTAATAATATATATATCCAGTTATCAAACAAACTCATGAATAACCGATTTATCCATACTTTTTCACCTAAATATTTTTTTTGTACTTTTTCCATTTAAGCATAATGTGCAAAATTGAATTAATCTGAATGAAGTCAAATATTATAACTTTCTCAAACAGCATAAATTCCCTTATTCACAAAACTAGATAAAAGCGGAGATTAAGAGTTGGTCAATGATGTTAGCGTTTTCCAGTTTCTTCTAAATGCTTTCACCCAGAGCTTTTGCAAAAATGATGACACGCGGTGTGCCAAAAGAAACAGAAGTAATGAGTAGTAATCGGCAACCTACATATATACCTAAGAGAAGTTATTTCATGCAACAGACACAAGTATATATAGTTACTTTATAGACACTCGAAGAATCTGTAGAAACCCCTATCCTATTTTGCTTTGACCACAAGGGTGGAAGGGCGTGATTAATTAATTAATTAGAAACGTTACCTAAAAGCATAAAGATGGTACAGCCTCATTACCAAAAGAAATAAAAATAAAAATGTAATGGTACGACCTGATGGACGAATCCTTATTTATTAGTACTTGTTATTGTGGCACGTGGTACTTGTACGCATCTAAAATTTATTTTAGTTTAAAAAACCATTATTTTATTTTTTAATGAAATTCATTTAAATATATAATATGAAACATATTAGTTATAATTATCACAAATCAATTATCATATAGATTCTTGCACACACATCAAATGAAGTAAATAAATTAGTATATTTTTCAAAAAACTTATACATGTTACGTAACAGAAGAGAACGAACTATTTGTCTTTATTGCGCTTATGTCACAAAAAACTCTTCTAGATTGATTGGTATTTTGAACTGAAAAAGTGAATATATAAAATATATTTTCGCCTTCTCACGTAGAATCTATTTTTTAAATATAACAATGAAGTACAAAAGTATTTCTACCATATAATTATCGATCCACTATATAAAATCTAACTAACACAAGAATATGAGAGTTATTATGAGAATATATAATATAAAAAAACTTAAGCGGTAAATAATATAATTACTGCGGTGTAATATATATTATGAGGTTTAACTTAAAAATTAACCATTTGATGTTACAATATAATTTAATTATAAGGTTAAAATTAGAAATTAGAAGTTCGATGTAGTAATGTATTCCATACCATTTTCTTTATATAATAGTATAGATTATCATACATTTGATGTTTAGCATTATATATGGAATGAAATTCCCGTCCCTTTTCTTTTTTTTTTTTTTTTTTTTTTTTTTTTTGGTGGGGGTGGGGGGACTCTAAACAAATATTAGTCATTGGGTGAGGCTTGAATTTTTAGGGAAGGTACATATAGATATGGTGCTGCGGCATAAGTTGTTTGGTGTAGGGGTATGCTATCTTTAGTTAGACTTCACTCATATTTTTGAATTCTTTCACAAATTTCAGGAGCATTTTTTGTCATAAACATTATTTAGGGGACAAAACTCTCAAATTTTGAATTTCTAGATGGCAAAGTGATATATCTAGATGATAAGCATTGTTTAAATGTATATAGTAAATAATCAAAATTATCATTACTCATGTAGCGAGAGGAAATCTGAACATTTGAATAAATGTCTATTTAGATACACATATTTTTTAATTGATTAATTGCCATTAATATGTTTCTCAGCTTGCGAGTTAGTTACATCTTGAAATTTATGCAAGACTGTTAGTATCTCTAGAAATTATCAACTAGTCATTTAGTGTTGTGGTAAAAGAGTACTAATTCATTGCATCAGTGGGGTTGAACATGCTCAGATTATCTGGGGGTGAATAAACAAGCCCTTTGTATATATATCTATTACTAATATAAAAGGGAACACATTTTGTGAGACAAAATGGAGGTTTTTTAAAATAGTTTACAATTTTATCCCTACAATTTTTCATTAACTAAAAATCTGAAACTTATACTTGAGGGTAAATATGGAAAATACATTAAATTGTTGGTCCATCGGACCAAACAGCGGTTCCAAAGTTTTTTTCAGTTTCAAAGTTTTTTTTCACCCCCACTAGCCCACTACTACTATTGCTCTTGGGTTTATTAGTTTCAGATTCAACTCCCATAACCTTTCACAATTGCAGTTATCGGACAGGAAGAAAACCATTTCTTCCCCAAATTAGAGGAGAAGGGGTTGACCGGGGCTTTAGTCTGGTCCGAATAGATTGTTCTTCCACATCGGGTAAAGATCAGATTATTTTTGGTAATAAGTTCATTAATCTCTAATCAGATTATTTTTGTGCCCTTCTTTGAACACATGAAAGACGAGTGTTATAACTTTTGTCTTTCTAATTGTAATCACTTTTCAGATAGACATTGGTTCTTCGAGAAGGAAAAGCGCCGACTGGAGATGGTAAGTTAATTGAAGATAACATAATTAATCTTTTTTCGAAAAGTTTGAGGGATATCATAATTCATACAGAATTTGAATGTCCAATAGATAATTTTCAATGTTTTATTAATTATTATTGTACCTCTTTACCAAATTCGAGTTAATCAATAAAGGAGTTTATGCCTCATCTAGCTATCCTCCAACAACTGGAGTATATTTTGGATTTCTGACTGATGCGTACGAATAACGTGAGCATGCATTGTTCTTTCTTATCTCTACATCTTAACTTACTCTTTATGACTTTTCAATTATAAATTTCAGCTATTTACAAGGTATGTAATCCATTATATATAATTAAACAGACCATGTACACACTTCCACCTAAATATTTGCCTTTCTTATAAATACTCTCTGTTTTTGCATTTTTCTATGTGCATTTTCCACTGTGTTGCACTCATCTATGATTTTTATGGATAATTTGTGTGAAGATTTAGCTATTCAATTGTGGCGTAAGACACAGTTGAAATTGATGAACTACGAATGGTGTCTGATCTGTTATTAAAAATCTACTTTCAAATTTAAATTTCAGGCTGATTATAAAGCTGTTGTGTTGCATTTTTTGGTCTTATGTTTTTCGTCATAACCATTGTAAGCCTGTTCTGGATTATATGATTGCTAATTACATTATATCTCTCTCTGTGCCTGACATTTTTCAGGCTAAAATTGTAGAATAAAGTACTGTGATCATACTTCTTTTCTTTGAAAGTGATATATATCTCTCTTACATTATTTGCTGGACCTATTTGGTAATTATGTTTCATTATCTTATACCATTGATTATGTAGGGGATGTGCTACTCTTGGTCTATTATGGGAAGGGCTAATACAAGCCTGGAAGAACAATTTACATTTTTTTCAAGCAAAGCAAATTAAAGGTGAGCATCGAGCAAAATTTATATTGCTTTCAGTTATGACTGCATTGCCGGCCATTGGTCGAATATGAGCCAAGGTTACTGCTTTCGGCATCTGGTAGAATAAGAGACATTATGGTGCACCCGAAGAATTATTAGCCTTTTGACCTTTTGGTTGTCGAGTACTTTGAACATCTAATTTATATTACATAGGTATTTGTTTTACTCACTTCGTTTTCATGTTCTATTTCAAACTCTAATATGAGGAAGAATTTGAGATACATTATACAAGATCTTAGACATGTAAAAGGTAATGACTTCTATTCTGCTGGTACATTAACCGCTCTGGCCATTACATAATCATCGTATTTTGATATAGGTAAGTTACCACTTATATGGTCTGATTTTTCAATCTGAGTTTTACTTTCTTATTACCTATTCATCTCTCTGTCCCGTGGAATTTGTTTTTGCTTAAAATCCGGTTAATGTTTCTTCTCACAAAAAAAAATTCTCCTTCTGTAAAATGTTGCAAGTTTTGCTCGGTTGATTGAGTTGGGGAAAAGAGGTTGGATTTGAGCAGCTGCGATATATTACAATTTGGGGGAATCTTCCATTCCTCTTAAGATAACAGCTTTTGCAAACGCATGTATTCACTTGCATTGTTATTGGGTTATGTATCGATAATCTAACTCCTAATCTCGATATATGTTTGACTAACGTGCATCTTTCGTCATCATCGTTGTAAATCTTCCTCTGGGTATGTAGTACATGCATATTTGGAAAATGAAATTTATGCAGCAGCATTACTTCCTTGAAGTCAGACAATAGTTAATATGTAATAGTTCAGGTCATACTCTTATTTGAGTTTGTGTTCATATTATAAACTTTATTTCTTATTTAATCTTGAAGTCCTATAAGTTTGTTACATTATATATGAAACTTCGCTTACATTTAAGATTTACAGGGGTCTGAGTTTCTGTAGCTTTTATTGATGAAGTAACCTACTTTTTCAGTTTGAGGTAACAAAAAATTCTCTTATGAGCAATGAGAATTTTATTCGGAAGTAAAATAACTACAAGGAAACTGAAGAGTAAGCAATATAAAAACTGGTAAGCATATCAATTACATCCCTAAACAAATTCTAGGAGGTTTAGTCCAATCTAAGAAGGAAAATGTAAAATCCTCCTTGACGTTTTGACCCTGCACCATGATCTGAGATAAGTAATCCTGTTTTGTTGCACTATGACCCTTTATTACATACTTGGCAGGTATTTCCTGGAGTGGGTTGCCTAAAGATCAACTATGCAAATTCAGAAATTTCAATTATATGAAGAGATATTGTAAATGAGATCAAAAGATAACTATCGTTTACAGTACATATTGATATATGCTTGGTTCCAGTGCAGGAAATTCATTCAAATTCCTGAAATGCAGCAAAAGGATCATAACATCAGAAAACACTCCATGGGCTACCTAAGCATGTAGTGTACAGACAAGGGGAATGAAAATGAAGTGATTTTGATTAACATACTGTACATTTTTCAACTCATAACAGGATCCAGTAAATTATTGCACTTTTCGGATTCTCTGTAACTCACTTTATCATTTGAGCTTGGAGTAATAGTAACTTAGTAGATATTTTTTGAGTTCTGATTGTTTTTACTTTTCCAAATTTGTCTTTCATATTATTCATCTTCTTTATAGTATCCTCTGACTTTTCTGCTTTTTTATTCGTGCTTCTTAAACATTGAAGATATTTCATGCATGTTAGTTTCCTGATGTACATAAAAAAATTAGTAGAAAAAGCATATGTTCTCATTATAAATGCAACAACTTTCTTCACGATTCCATTTATTTTTCATTAGATCAAGACTTTTGTTCTTTGGTCTTTCACCCCATGTTGGCTAAAAGTTATAGAGTAAAGGCAGTTTCAGAGATTGTTTACTGAGTTTACTTCTGTATTTGGATAGAATGTTAGCATCTTGATATTTCAGAGATTGTTTATGTTTAGACATTTACATCATATATACTTTATCTTGATTGTTCCCGGAAAAAATAGGTAAACATTATGATTTTAGTGCTTCAAAATAACTAATTATACAATATTATTTTCAGATTTACCCGTATTAACTAGGCACACTATAATTACATAAATTATGTTCAAGAAAAATGCATTATAACTAAAACACTCATTTACTTTAACAACTGATAGAATATCAAGTAGGTTAAAAATTTCAGAAGTTCATATATGCAAAAAACTCAATACTCCTATTACGCCTATTGGGTTTCTTTACATATCTATGTAATTTGACAATCTAAATGCTTTAGCAAATATATTGCAGTGTCAAATTTATATTTGTTCATTTTGAGTTGTACTTAAAAACAATTGGTATGCTCTATTGCTTTTACTGATAGCAATTATAGTATAGATTGTGAGTAAGAAACATGTGTTCAAAAAAGTCTTACACTATTTCAAACTTGAATGTCAGCAACCCCTAACACCAAATTAAAGTTTACATGTGGGAAACTCTTAACACCACATCAAAACTTGCATGTGAGAACTCTTAACATTAACTCATAATTTGCACGCGGTCTCCGCGTGCACTCGGTTGCTAGTATCATATAACAAAACTGAATGACAAAAACATTAAATAACTAGTAGAAGAAGAAAGACGTACATGGCCCACCATGATAGGACTCACGGGCCTAGGCGATGTGGTACAAGTTCTTAAATGGGCCATCCATATAGAGAAACATTTCAGAAACCTGACTCTAACTTAATTACCAATCAGCAGGCCCTGGGTTTAGTTGAGTTAAGCCCAATTGAGGGAATAAAGATGGGGGAGTGTTTCACCCCTTTTTTAATTTTAATTTTAATTTTAATTTTATGAATAAGACATTCATTGGGAGTTAATCAAGAGTGTTAACAAGAGACGTCATCCATCACAAAACATTTATACGTAATTTAAAGAAGGCACATTACCAGATCGATTTTGGTTGTTGTGTGAATTAACTAAATTGTGAACTGCCGAATTGTTTGGTCTAACCGTAGATCTAAGTTTTCATCCAAGCCAATAAATCTAAACACGACAAATATCTAGAATATTGGGCAGTTAAGAATAAGGTGCGCGTTGTTGATCACATTGACAGTCTCTAGATAGTCATTTTTGGATACACCTTGCCTTTTTTTGATCTAGTTACCAAAAAGTGCTACTTCGAAGATTACTAGCTTAACATTTATGCGTAATTTAAAGAAGGCACATTACTATATCGATTTTGGTTGTTGTGTGAATCAACTAAATTGTGAACTGCCGGGTTTTTTGATCTAACCGTATATCTAAATTATTATTCCAGCCAATAATTCTAAACACGACAAATATCTATACTGAAGTATTGGACATCTAGTTAAGAATAAGGTGCACATTGTTGATCACATTGACGATCTCTAGATAGTCTTTTTTGGATACACCTTGCCTTTTTTTATCTAGTCACCAAATGTCGTTAGTTCGAAGATTACTAGCTTCGGCTATATATCAATAGATCTAGGCTTTATTTCAAATTGAGATTGACCGAGTAAATTAAAAATCCTTACTGCTTACTACTTAATGATTTATTTGAGATTGAAGAATCTATATTATACCAGCCAGTTTCTCTTTTTTCACCGTGATCCTACTCTTTTCTTTTTTCCTTTTTTTTTAATATTATATTATTATGATATTATATTCTGTCACATTATATTTCAAAACTATATAAACACATTGAGTATCACAATACACGCATTTATAAACTACCCTATACAATACTGCATCTAGAATCAGTTTTTTAGACTCGTATTATATTTATAAATTATATAGTCCTAACTTTTATAACTTAGTGCTTCCACACTATATTTTCCGTGTCACATTCAAGACAAATTTGAAATAAAATCTTACTTTCCGAGAAAAAAGAATTGAAAACAACTGTCGGGAACTCTGTCTCCTCTTACACGCACTCCAACTCTTCTAAACATTGTACTTATTGCGCAATAACGACAGATGCAGAACAAAAACAATACAATACACAAATCATGTTATAATATAACAGAAAAAAGAAAAGGCTGAAAAAGATTGCAAAGGACAAAACCAAAAGCAGTTGGGGACAACAGTAAAGGAAAAACAAAATTCCGCAAGGGGACACAAAACACTATTGTATTTATCCAAAATATACAGCAATAGTGTAACACTAAATAATATAAACATAATATTCAAAATTTGAATATAAATTGACCAACTCAATATAAGCACCAAATCTATAAATACATTACACGTAATTTTCCTTCTTTTAATAGCAATAAATAAATGTCTCTCGTGTCAGTCAGACTAACGTTTTCAATTTCATTCTCTGCTTTTATCGTTTTCTCTCTCTCTCTTTCTCTCTCCTCAACAATTTGTCTTCTCTCTCTAAAGTCTAGAAAAAACACGTAATCCCCACCGTGGATTGGTTAGACTTTTCCCAAATTGACCTACTCCTGTCCAAATTTTCATTACATTGTAATAATAATAATAATAATAACAATAATAATAAAGTAGTATACACTCTAGTGAGAGAAAGTAACGTACGATATATACGTTTCATTTTCACACACACACATACACATATAGAGAGAGAAAACAAAAGAGCAACCTTAAGTCGACACACACACACACTGCTGTTGTAGTGATGGGGCAGTGTTACGGTAAAACGATCCCCACCGTAGACAACGATGGGCCCACCACCACCACCACCATCACCACCACCGTCGTCGACGATCTGCCCCGCAACACTCCGGCGAGATCCTCCGCCGCCAACAGCCCCTGGCCCAGCCCCTACCCGTTCTCCGGCGGAACGCCCGCCGGAGTATCGCCGTCTCCGGCGAGGTCGACGCCGAGGAGATTCTTTAAGCGGCCGTTCCCGCCGCCGTCGCCGGCGAAGCACATCAGGGCGTCGTTGAGGAAGTTTAGGCAGGGGAAGAAGTCGACGCCGACGGAGGGGACGATCCCCGAGGACGCTACCGAGGAGGCGGCACAGGAGCAGCAGCAGCAGCAGGCGCTTGATAAGAATTTCGGGTATAATAAGAATTTTGGGGCTAAGTATGAGCTGGGGAAGGAGGTGGGGAGGGGGCATTTCGGTCATACTTGTCAGGCGAAGGGGCGGAAGGGCGAGCTCAAGGACGTGCCGCTTGCTGTCAAGATTATATCGAAAGCTAAGGTTTGTCGGCCGAGCAATGTTGTTGCTTCTGTTTTTTGTTTGAAATGATTGTGAATGATGTGCTGCATTGTGTTCCTTAAGAATTGAAATGAATAGGCATTGGTGAATTGATTTAGGATTCGGGTTCTAGTGTAAAGAAGAGTGAACTTTTTGCATAATTGATGAGTTCTACGAGCACTGGTTTTGGAAGGACTGATTCAGTGGATTCTTAGCTAGTAACTACCTGTCTTTGTAGCGTATGCAAACTATGATTGTTGCTTCGATATTATTGAGAACTTTGATAGCTGCAGGGGATGAGCTAATGTTGTGCCTTAGCTGGCAGAAGGATGTATCCATGAAATGTAGCTTGAAAGATATTGATCATGGTTATTTTCAGGATAGAAAGATAATAAATAGATATGTGCTTTGATTGACAGCTGAGGTTTAGCTCTCCAAGAATGTAAACTGTAACGTATATGCAAACTCGCGATCATTCATGCCAAGGGGAAAAGTAAAATTTGCCCATTTTCTAGAGGTTGTTTTCCATTGTAATCATTAGCAGATGAATCTCTTAGGAAGGTGTTCTGGTAACCTGAGCAGATATAGACTCGAGGAAAGTTTATATGATGCTTAAGTTCGTTCAGCTAAGATGTGTAAACATGGTACCAATGAAAGAGGCTGCAGCTAACGTCGGTTGCAAAAGTTATTTATAACAGAACTGTAAGCTGGATAGAACAGGTTTGAAGTAGTTGTTCCTATATACTTGAGAAGTTTTGTCCAATGAACCATTGTGTTTTAAATTTTTGCATATGCATCTGACAACTACGTAAAGATATGAAGGCTAAAGTTATTGGCACTTAATCATCTGTTCCTAGAGGAATGAACAGAGGAAGGTGATTCGAAATTGTGATCCAGCTGAATCCGCAATTTAGTTCATGAATCCGTTTTACTTTTTGTTGTCCAATTTGTCATGATACTTCTACCCTATAAGTTATGAGATCTATAAATGTTTTAAAAACGTGACATTTGTTGATTATTTAAGTCTTGAAATTCATTGACTGTCTCCGTGCATTTGGATTAATTTCTGAGTAGCCATTATCCTATGTCATCAAGTTCACATGCTTTAGCTTCAAAAGATTGTCGAGGAGAGAGTCTGAAATTTACTGTATCTAGAGTGATTTTGCTTCTAAACGGTTTTATTGTAGAAATAATGATCTACAGTACATTTTGTCCTTTGACATTTGAATGATTCTATTAGTAAAAGTTTGGAAGGTCTAGAATTTATCGCACCTGATTCTCATTGTCATATAAAAAGATTTTATGAAGTACAAATTGCTGCATCTTTATATAAGGCATCCGTTGACATCTGCATGAAGGCCTGAAACGGTAGGGTTTCTTAGCTAGATATATTTTAGTTATTCGTTGCATACCTACTGTAGGTGGATTGGTTTAAGCCAAAGCATTTGATGTTCATGATACGTGTGATCGAGCACTGAATAAGCATTTAATGAAAATTGTGTTTTATTCAGATTAAAGACGAGTTTCCCCTTTTGCTGTTAGGTAGAAGTAGATCTATGGATTATGATCATTGCGTTGTAATTTTAAAAGTTTTTTCATTTGAAAAAGTAAATTAAACTGCCAATTAACCATTAACTCTTTTACTTCTTAAGAGAGTCATTTCTATTTCCCATTTCTTATATCTTAATCAAAGTTAGTATATGAAACGATAGTGTAAACTGAAAAAGCTTCTTTTGCAGATGACTACGGCAATATCTATTGAAGATGTCCGGAGAGAAGTAAAAATCTTGAAAGCGCTTTCAGGTCACAAGCATCTCGTTAGGTTTTATGATGCGTGCGAGGATGCCAATAACGTCTACATAATAATGGAGTATGTACTTATTTATCCCCTATGATCCTTCTGCCATAACTTGAGTAAACAATGTCTTCTCATTTTCTTTCCAGTAAAATCAGTTTAGGTCTCCTAACTTTAGGAAACTTTTCTGTCCAGTTTTACCCTCTGCAGCAATTGTATATGTACTAATTTTTGTACGAATCTTAGGTTTCATTTGATTCCCCATATAATTTTCACATTTTTTCGATTCCTGTATGATATGATATAATGGTTTTTTGGGGTGAATTATGATCACACTTGCACATATTTGGTCCGATTACAACTTAACCACAAGTTTCAAACATAACAAAATACTCATGTGAATCAATTATTTAGGAAAGAGCAGAAGTGTTGTTCATCATGTTATCTGGTTAATGTGACGAACACACTACTGGTAAGAGGATAGACTAAAATAAAGACATTAATAATTTTGAGGTACAAAGAAGGCCAAACTTAACATTTTCCATTAGTTTTGATTCTTAAATAGCTTTAATTTATTAAACCTTTTGCAAACCATAAAATTAACAAATAAATAGACGTTCCAATATATCATTAGTTTCAACCAATATCTCTTCGCTATGAGGTATGTTTGTAACTTGTGAAACACTGTGGGTGTTGCTGTACTTTGATGATAAGTGAGGGATGATGCCATAAAACTCCCCTTTCTATAATTTAATCTTCCATACTAAAACACTTCCAGTTCAGTATACGAAGGTTCTCATGTAGGTTGCTGATGTGGAACTTAGAATTTAGAAGCACTTGAGATCAAGTAATGAACTTGCTTATAGACATGCAGTAGTGTTTAGATTTAAGATTGTGCAGGAAGGTGAGATGAATTTCTTCTATCCTTACTTCTGTGCTGAGTGCGTAGGGGCTGACAATATTAAGAAAATACTTACGTGAACATTGATGGCTTTTGTTCTTTGCGTCTTCCAGGTGTTGCGTGTGAATTATTATCTCAGTATTAGTTCTTTTTCTCTTATCTCAGGTTGTGTGAAGGTGGAGAATTACTGGACAAGATTCTATCAAAGTAAGTCAAATGCATTTTCAAGAACCTATATGCCTTTGATCCATCGGAACAAATTAACATTTATACTTTTTATTTTCTTCAGAGGTGGTAGATATACAGAAGAGGAAGCAAAACTTATTGTTGTTCAAATTCTTAGTGTCGTTTCATTTTGTCACCTTCAAGGTGTTGTCCACCGCGACTTAAAGCCTGAGGTATATGGAGTGCTTTCTTTTTCAGCCTGTATGCTTAGATCCTTAATTTTGGAAATCCAACTTGTAACTCTTGATGATAATTTCATTTTTCAGAATTTTCTATTCACCTCTAGAAGTGAAGATGCTGATATGAAGCTTATTGATTTCGGTCTTTCTGACTTCATCAGGCCAGGTAGTAATTCGTATAGTTTAATGTGATTCTTTCCGAGCTGCGTTTTTTACAAGTTGTTTGTTTCCAAGTCCATTCACCTGCCCTGAAATCTCAGCTTTATTTGTCAACATAAAATTGTTAGTATTTGGATCCCTATGAACTTACTTGCCACCAAGATACCTAGAGAGGCCTCTTTAGTTGTAAGCTGTTGACTATATGCATTGAGATTTTGGCATATAACATATCTTGTGCTTTCTTTTTCAAGTAACTTATGGATTATGTTATTCGTAATACTTAAAAATCGACCAATTCCTGGGTCGTTATTGTGCCACACAGACTAAAAATTTGCAATTAAGTGTATGACATAGTTGTGGCCACAACTTTTGGAACATAAAAGAATTGTGACCACAAGGTATACATAGACTGAGTCGATGTAAGACTTTTCTGTTAAACGCGAAGTACATATAATCCTTTTGTGTCTGTCCTCGTACATGTATCTTTAATTGTGGTATCTGTAATCTCCATCCAGTGAGATTTTGATATATCAGCAAGCTTCTGCTGAATGTAAACAAAGTCCCATTAATTATGCAGAGATCCCCTGATGCTTATAGAAGCATCCCTTAAAGTTTACACAAACATTACTGAGACACCCATGAGATTGAACCTATGTGTAATTATGTGCAGACTTCATGGCTTATCTTTGTAATTATTCTAGTGTCAGTGAATACTTCTATATTCAGACCATACCTTAGGGGTATAGATATAACTATCATATGATTGATTCCAGCTTTCATTCAAAAGTTAAGTATATTTCAAATCTTTTGCTGATCATCTATATGAACTTTTGCTTGCATCAAAAGTGTCCGTACAACATACACGAGGTAAGTGAATATCAATGTGTGGCTTTTTCATTTTCCTGAACGAGGTAAAATAACCACAAACAAAAAGTTTTTGTATCACAGCACAGCATTTTTTACTCAATTCATTCTCTTTCTGCCGAATATGCTTTGGATTGGTTGTTCTCTTGGTTTTATTCGCTCACACATCCTTGTCTCTGCAGATGAAAGACTAAATGATATTGTTGGAAGTGCTTATTATGTTGCACCAGAGGTTCTCCATAGATCTTACAATGTGGAGGCTGATATTTGGAGTATTGGTGTCATCACCTATATTTTGCTTTGTGGAAGCAGACCATTCTGGGCACGGACAGAATCTGGTATATTTCGTGCTGTTTTGAGAGCTGATCCAAATTTTGAGGACATGCCCTGGCCTTCTGTCTCACCACAAGGAAAGGACTTTGTACGACGACTTTTGAACAAGGACTACCGGAAAAGAATGACTGCGGCTCAAGCTTTGAGTAATTAGTCTACTCCTTTACTTGCTTTATTAAGTTTCTTTGAAGTTATAAATTTAATTGCTTTTTCCTTTTCTTTATAGTTCTTTCTGGCAATTTTTTGGTTGAGCTCATTTATATTTTATTACTTTATCTATTGTTACTTCTTTGGGGGTCGGAGCTGGGGAAGGGGTATCATTTCATTAACTCTCCAAATCTACTAAAAGACAACATTTTTATGGCCCATGTTAATCCTTGTTGTAAGGGACTAAAACCTTGAGAACATTCTTCAACCTTCTCATCTAATTGTAATTGTTAATCTGTTTGCCATTTGGCTCCTGGTGTCCAACATATTCTGATAAAACCTTTGCAAATACAGCTCATCCATGGCTGCAAAGTGAGAGCCATCCAATTTCATTAGACATATTGGTCTATAAATTGGTCAAGTCTTATCTGCATGCTACTCCTTTCAAACGTGCGGCATTGAAGGTACCTATTTGTGTTATGTAAGGTTGATACTTGATTTCTTTATCATGTTTCACTCAATTATCGGCTTTCTTGATCTGCTCATGCTATGGAGGCCACCAGTGGTGTAAGAAAATTGATAATGCTCCCATTTTAAATATATTTTGGCCCAACTTAGCTGTTAGAATCTTCCAATTCATTGATGTTTATTTTTCCTACTTTCCCTGTTTTCCTTCAAAATCGCCTTACTTAGGCCTCCTTGGTAAATTATTTTAATTTCATAATCCCTTTTTCATTTGGCTGAACTGCCTGACCTACTATACTGTCAATCTTTTGGTCTCATTCAACATTCTCATACTGAGTAACGCTTGCATTTTTTAGATTTACATCGACTTGTCGCATATTTTGCCGCGTTATTAATCTTTATTAAGTCAATTTCCAGCGGGAATAGATTTTCCTTTACATTCTTCTGAAAGTTTTTTGCTGCTTGTGATCCATTGGTGGTCCTCTCTATGTACATCCTTCTCTGTAAAGAATAATTTGGAGTCACTGATATTCGACTCCAATTATTCTTTTTGACATGTGCAAGGCATCAATCTTTTCCGACCTTTTTATAGAGATACTCATGGAGGATATTTTTCGGAAAAATGAAGTTATGAGCTTCCTCTCATGGGCTACACTCACATGTTTATGCATTAAAATCAAGATATAGAATTATTTTTGCTGCTTATTAGAGTGATGAGCTTTATTTTTTTGGAAATCTGAACTCCTTGTGATGTAAAGTTAACACTTCACCTGATTTTCTTCTTTTTTGGTGGTTGTAGGCTCTCTCAAAAGCTCTGACCGAGGAGGAGTTGGTTTATCTTAGAGCACAATTCATGCTTCTGGAGCCTGGTGAGGACGGCCAAGTCTCTCTTGAGAACTTTAGAAAGGTTCATAATCTCATCCCTTTATCACCCTATGTTCTTTGCATTCCACTAGCCCTCTTTTCGTGCATTTTAGTTTGACAGACGCGAAAACTAAGACTCTGAAGCGAGAAAAAAGGGAGAATATGATGTGAAATTGGTCAATTTTTTCTTTTTTATATATATAGCAGAACTTGCATATTAGAACAGGATTCTTGCTCTAGATTAATGATAGTTATTTTGAGAAAAATGCTACTGGAATTGCAGGCTCTCGCACGCAATGCGACTGATGCTATGAAGGTGTCAAGGGTCCCAGATATTCTACATGCGGTTAGATTATCCTCTCATTACCCTTTTCTTGAAGATTTATATTCTATGTTTTTACTTTATTTATAATTGTGTTTTCATCTTTTTATGTTTGTTTCCATGTAGTTACTCAAGAAGCACTAACTCGTCATATTTTTCTGATTTAGATGGCACCATTATCTTATAGAAAGATGGACTTTGAAGAGTTCTCTGCAGCTGCAATCAGCACATATCAATTAGAGGCTCTTGAAAACTGGGAGCAAATTGCATCCACAGCATTCGATCATTTTGAACAAGAGGGGAACCGAATTATATCAATAGAAGAATTGGCTCGGGTATCTACTCATCACTTGACTCAATGAATTGTTTTATACATGTTAAAATTGCCTTCCTCTTCTAGTTAACGTCGTTGTATAAACTTTGTTACAGGAGTTAAACGTCGGGCCAGCTGCTCATTCGATGCTAAGAGATTGGAGGAGGAGTGACGGGAAACTCAGTTTACTTGGATATAGCAAATTTTTGCATGGTTTGACGCTTCGAAGCTCAAACATGAGACATCACTAGCTTTTCATGTGTTCTAACTTTATTCTGCTACCTCTCTTTTTTCTTCTCTGATATGAATTTGATCAGCTTTAGCTATTTAAATTTTATACATTGGAGACCTTTCTTTTTCTTTTTCTTTTTTTTTTTTTTTTGGTTTTACTGTAGGATTGTGGAAAACAGATTGATGTAAAAAGGCAGTAGTCGGTTGATTTGCAGGGGCAAATACCAATATTGGTTCATATTTACCTAGACGAAAAGATATCTGTTGTTCAGACAAACTAGTGTCTATAGTTTTTGTCCTGCGTGGCAATTGTGCTTCTTTTACGACTGTCCATGATTTTGGGGCAGTCGTTATGTACATTTTAAAAGAGATGGACACTATGTCAGGTGGTAGTAGAAAAGTTACTTTCTTAATCAGAGCTCGTAGTAATATTATGGGTGTTACATTTTAACTTTCTTAATTTAATCTAGTTTTAGACACTCTATTTACTGTTTGAATAAGTGGACACTGCTTGTCTTAAAGTCCTCTTTTACGTTTCAAGCTTCAGTTTAATTTCTAGCCTGCTGTGGGCTTACTCAACACCAAAAGGCACACTTTTAAATTCTAAAGTTCTTTGTTTTTCTTTTTAATGTCAAAATCTTCAAGGTCAAGCGACTGAATTCTTGAGTTTTACATGCATCTGTTGGAACTTAATACATATCGGCAACCGTAAAATTATATTCCAAGATTAAACTCATTTTAAATAAAAAAAAATGTTAATTTGAAAAGAAAGTACCTTCTGCCCCATAGCTTTTAGATTTGGGTTGGTCTTGCATAGACATGGCTTAGGCATCTAGGAGACATGGCCTAAGCATGAGCATTGATGCAGGAGCGAGCAACATCTGGGTGAAACACCAAAGCACTATCAAGTAAGGTTTGGTTGGAAGTTGGAACCAAGCTATGGAAATGAGTAAAAATCTTGTTTCAAGAGACTTCCTATAACCAACAACAGATTCAAGGATGTGACACTCATAATGTTTTTAGGTTGACAAAAAAGAAAAATAGGGAACTGTGGGTTTTGGCTTAATGAATGAGAATAGAATAGAAGAGAGTAAATCAAGATTAGTTTTCCTGTAGTCTTACATATTCGTACATATCAATTTAATTTGATTTTCTTTAACTATATCAGCTTACTATTAGATATTACACGTCAAGTATTAGATATTACACATCAAGAAGTCCATACCATACAATATGCTTACTTGGGCTACTTCAATTAGAGTAGTCAATTTGCTTAATATTATTAGCTTAGATATAGTTATTTTGATTTATCGCACATATTTTAGGTCATAAGAAATAGACCAACTCTCACTTGAGCTAAAAACTAAATTATATTGACAATTACACAAGAAGACTTTAGGTGGGCTTAAAAGCTAATTATCGAAGGATCTTCTTTAGTCCATTAGTTGATACCAAAATGAGACAACACCACCTTTTTGTTGTCGATGCTCCTTGACGCCAGTGGCCAAACAACTTCGATCCACCATTTATGCCACAATCAATGATAGATTTGGTGCCGAGCAGAAACAAAAACCTCAAGTCATTCGTCATGATCCCGGCCCGTCTATTTTGCAATGACGGTTGACAACGTGAGTGTATCCTATTTCCACACCTGTACTTGTATAAGACGGACAAATCAACTCCTTCCTGTTGTGTGTTCCACCCACCCTTATTGTGCACGACGAATCACTGCCTCTACCATGGTCTTGCATTGGATCCCTGTCACCTGAGCCTAATGATGGTTGAAGGTGTCCTGGCTAGTGGTTGAGAGTGGCGATCTTGCTGGTATAAGTGGTGATGATGACATGACAATGGATCTTAGACTAGGGTTTGTGGTTACATGTAAAAGTAAATAATTCCTCTTTTTTGGTAATAATTGCTTTTACTTCGTACTTTTTAGATAAGAATAGGATATTCCTTCGAAGATAGATAAAAACGACTTAGATGTACTTCATTAGTGGTAAGACCAATGAGCGGCGGGTTCACCCATTGCTTCGTGATTGAATCCCTCCATAAAAGAAAGACATAGCTTTGGCTAAGAACGTTATCTTCAAAAGATTAGTATGAAACTTTACCTTCTCTTTAACCCGAAATTCACATAGTTTTTGTAACATATGTTGGTGGCGGTAAGCTGCAACTATGACTTCTATTCTCTAGAAGTCATTCAAATGGATTCTACTTTATTTCTAAAGGAAATAAGAAGCTCCTATGAATTAATCACTTTAATTTGATTCTAAGATTAATATGTATTTCCTCTTTGATCATGTTCGGTTTGACATAATCTATTTTGGAGTTAGACGTAATAGGAGCTAGCTAGCATTGTTCTACAATTATTCGGGATCTTCCATATCTCTCTATACGAATAACCCGATGTTAGTTCACAGTCAATAACATCTTCATCGTTGAAAATAAGGACTAGTGGAAGAACACCATGCATTGATAGAAGGTGAGGACCCATATAACTATCATGTGTTTTCTCTCATTCTTCTTTTAACAAGATAAGTACTTAAGAGTCTTTAGTAGGAGACAAATCTTATAGTATAAAAGAATAAGATAGAAGTATACGCTTTAGGTCGACGTATATCTCTATTTTCTTACAAAGAAAGAAGAGTAATTGATGAGATTCACTGACTTTCCTTTGAAGAAACACTTATGATACAAGAGCTAATGCTTTATAAAGCATGATACCCTTTTTTTTTAAAATTGGTTTATTCTATAGTTTTCATGAATTTTCTTTTTTAAAAGTACCCTCCAAATTGGAAGCGACTGATACGCTTTAAGAGTAAACTATAAATATTTTATCGAAAATTCTTGATCCCTTTCCCTTTTTGCAAATGGATCGAAAATTCTTTTTCCTAAATGTGAAAAATTCTCAATCTTTAACGAGAAAAAATAGTTTCAATTATATATCAATCATAAACGGAAAATACAGAAACATACATCGCCTAAAAATTAAATAAAGTAATTAAAACAATTATTTCGTACAACAAAAAATCATCATTAAACAACAATAACAACTAAAGTTACAGATCTAGAAATAATTATTCATGGAGAATCCTAAAATGAATCTTGAAATATCGATACGACTGAAAATGACGGCTCTAATACTGCTCGTTAGACCTAAATGCATAAAGATAAGTATGAAATCACCAATCCAAGATCGCACCCATGTTAAACCATAAAGAAATTGCATAAACCTTGGAGTGAAAGCTTACCTTGACATGTAGCTTTAAAATGAGGTTGGTTTTCTCCGTATTAAATTTTAGGGATAATTACAGCTACACCCCCTGAGGTTTGGTGTAATTACACATACCTCCCCTGTGGTTTGAGAAATTACACATACCTCCCCTGAGGTTTGAAACCTTACACATACCTCCCCTCTTCAATTTAAGGGTTGTTTGGGTGTAAGTTATGATAAAATTATGCTTAGGGAGAATTACACAAACTACCCCTGAACTATGGGCAAATTACACAAACCACCCTTCATCTTTGGGAAATTACACAAACACCCGTGGATTTAACTTCCGTCAAAAAACCCAAAAGGAATCAGTAAAATTCCATCTATACCCCTTGCCATTAAAAAATAATAATAAATTAACAATTAAAAAAAAAGGAAAAATGAAGCGCAGCTTTTCCCACCGCCATAGCCACCGCCTACTCAGCGGTGCAACTGTTGGTATGTTACCTTCTCGCGCGGTCTCAACCACGCCACCGTGGCACGTTGCGACGGAGCTCCGCCCGTTGCGCGGCGGAGTACACTGTAATTGCCCATTACCACCATCTCCGATTTGGTGGTGGAAGTCAAATTGGAGATGGTGGGTCGCCGCGACGCGCGACTTTCCCCAGGTCCCGCTGTTGCGCAACCAACGAATTCCGGCAGGATGAGAAATCGGGAAAGATGAAGTCATCTTCCCCAATTTCGTCTTCTTTCTTTTTTTTCTTTCTTTCCTTTTTTCCTTTTTGGAGTTAATAAAAATATAAAAGTAAAAAACAGTTTTTAAAAAATTCAGAAATTTAAATAAGGTTACATTAATTTTAAATACTAAAATTAAAAATTATAGCTTGTGAAGTTTGATTAAATGTTTTTTTTTTTTTTTTTTTTTGGTATTTTCTCCTTTTTATTTTCGTTTTATTTTGAATATAAATTTTGAAATTAAAAAATAGAATGTACAAGGGTAATTCTGGAACATCAACTGAAAGTTTGGCTAGCCCAATAATTTTCTGTTAGTTTTAACGCCGTAAGGGGGTTAGTGTAATCCCAAACAAGAAAGAGGGGTGGTTTGTGTAATTTCTCAAAGATGAGGGGAGGACTGTGTAATTTGCCCATAGTTCAGGGGTAGTTTGTGTAATTCTCCCTTATGCTTATTATACTTACACCCCTAAAGTTTGGTATATTTATAAAAGTAATCCTTGATGTTAGAAAAATTAAAATTAAATACTCCAAAAGGTTTTATAAACTATTATATTATTACCTACAAATATAAAAAAGTATTTAAAATTAGATTTAAAAATAAGTTAATCTAATCCAAAATATATTTTTGAATCAAAACACGTAACTTTTAGTTTTTTTCTTTAAAAGAATTCCCGTAAATCTCAGCCAAAACTTAACTAACTACTTATCTTTGTGCCTTTGTTCTCGTTACAATTTTAAACTAACAATTATTTTAGTAATAGAAGAAGATAAAACACCAAAAATTGGTTTCACTAAATATAGTGCATTTAGGTTGTTTATTTTGACAAAAAGATCAACAAAACTTGCTACCTAAAACCAGTCACCATGTCTGATCCAATGATGATAATTCTATTGTCACTGTTGCTGGTAATTTCGTCATCATTCTTCATTTTTTAAAATGGGTTATAAAAATCTTGATTATTTCTATTATATTTGTTAATTTTAATTGAAAATGAGAGTTTTTACAATTGAATTTTCTATTTGTTGTCTTTTTTTTCGGAGATTGCATAGATATTTATTATTTTACCAAATGCTTCTTTTTTGTTGTGATAAACTGAAATTTCCGTGGGCACGCGTACTAGTATTTAATATGGAACTATAATGAAATTTATGAGATTATTAAAAGTAAAACAAAAATGAAGAAATAAAAAAACAAACAAAAATAAGAAATTAAATATTTTTACAAAATAATAAAAATATTAAGATTAGATTAAATTTTAAAAATAATTTAAATACTTTTTATATTTCTGGTTAGTCATATAGTAGTTTCTAAAATTATTTGGGGTATTTAATTTTAATTTTTCTAACATCAAGGATTACTTTTACAAATATACCAAACTTTATGGGTGTAAGCATAATAAGCATAATTTTATCATAACTTACACCCAAACAACCCTTAAGTTGTAGAGGGGAGGTATGTGTAAGGTTTCAAACCTCATGGGAGGTATGTGTAATTTCTCAAACCACAGGGGAGGTATGTGTAATTACACCAAACCTCAGGGGGTGTAGCTGTAATTATCCCTAAATTTTATATGTATGAGTTCTCGGATTTTTTCAACTTTGGTCCCTTAATGAGTACTAATTTCATCTTTGGTCCCTTATTGAATTTTTTTGCAACTTTGGTCCTCTAATTTGTCTCACAATTCAGACTTGATCCCTTTTTTCACCGAAATCGTTCCTTTTGGCCAAAAAAAATCACGTGGTCACATGAGGGTTATTTTCATGCAAAAAAGAAGTAGCAATTCTGAAATTGCATCCCTCTTTTGTTGGTTTAAGGAAACACTTTTTTCTATTAGGGGACTAAAGTTGCAAAAAAATTCAATAGGGAACCAAAGATGAAACCAGTACTCATTAAGGGACCAAAGTTAAAAAAAAAACCCATGAGTTCTCACTCAATTGATGTGAATAAAGGAGGAGAGTACGTCAAGATTAGTCTGCGACTAAGCTAATGTAACCTTATATAGTAATCAAATAGAACCCTATTAACCTTAATTGGGCTTACAATTGGGTATTACACATTACAAAGTCCAGACATCTTTATAAGGCTCTTTTATTTGTATCACTAAATTTTTTCAAAGAAATTATTAGCTTAAATATAATTATTTTAATATTTTTGCCCGTATACTAGATTATTAGAAATAACCCAACAATAAGAAACAATCTAATTCAGTTGCATGGACAAAGTCAAATAAGTATATTTTAATTAAACTAATACTATCAACAAAGTGTTATATTTCGCATATTAGATTAAACCATACAAAATACATTTCGAATTATACATAAAATAACTTGAAGGGAAGAGTGTGTTCCGGATGATTTCACTATAAAATTTACAAATAACTCCATATTAGCATGTTATTGAAAATATACACTGTGTATGATCGATTATGTTTTAACCCCTGTCACTACTACAATTTTAACCATTAGGGACTAATTATAGCAAAAAAAAAAAAAAAAAACATTTTCAGTAAGTAAAAGTATGCTTATTTGTGACGAACCATCCCTTTGTAACAGTGTTTCGACTTTTACAGAGGGAATTTGTAAAGACATTAAATACATTACTGACGGGATGCCCCTTCATAAAAGTTTAATACAAATAATAAAAAATAAAGAAAATGATTTAGCGAGAAACCACACACTGTTAGTAAGGGACTATCTGTTGGTAACAATTGAAATGTCAATTTTAACAAACAAACAATTTGTTTGTAGAAGGTAACAACTTTTACTAACTGACAATCTCTTTCTAAATGCAAAACCCGTTTCTAAATACTAGATTGTTACAAAGAGATAGGTACATGACATATTTGAGCCCAATTGGATTTAGTAGATTCAACTAATTATTTTTGTATCTAACATGATTTCTAGTACCAACTTTCATAGATTCATGTCGGATCTAGATCCATATTGTCATCCCTAATTAAATTTACTCGGATCCAAATTCGTTTTGCTATTAAAATAAATTTCTAATTAACTATTTTTTCCCTCAAAATGAATGACAACTGACAACACCATATATCTATAAACTGGAAATTACGTACTCTTATTTTCTTTTCCAATAATAAACCGCTTCATACGCGTAGCATTCAAATAAAAATCCCTGGCAGATATGGCTCGATTTCATGAGTAAATCCAAAGTTATCTTTTTTATCCTTTCTACAAAAATGGCAATTACAAAATCTACATCAACTAGTCTAACAAAATCATCATTAACACATTTTTTACTATCTTAGTAAACCAAAAATCATCAATAAATTTCTTAGCTTTAAAAGCTTTCTCCGCGTAGTCATCGTCCAATGGGGAAAAAAGCCTACCTGTATCCAGCCAAACGGTTTTTACTACACCAAACACCCCTTTAACTTTGGAAAACATTCACAATTATAAATAACACATGCTTGTATTAACATGCAAATCAACAAGAAAAAAAAAGAAATGACTCGTCACTTTTTTCTGATAAGTTTTCTATCTATTTGCAATTTCTTTATCCATCCATCACATGAGTGTAAAGTTCCATCCAAACCCTTAGTACCATTCCATGAAGGGTTCAATCCATTATACGGAGAACTTAACATCGTCCCTTACGATGGAAACAAATCCGTTCGGATCTCTATGGACAAAAGATCCAGCTCCGGCTTCACTTCCAAACTAATGTACGTCAATGGATACTTCAAATCATCCATTAAGCTCCCGGAGAATCACACGGCCGGTGTCGTCGTCACTTTCTACACTTCCAACAACCAAAAGTATCCCGAACACCACGACGAAATAGATTTCGAGTTCTTGGGACGCGTTCGTGGCCAAAACTGGACCGTCCAAACAAATTTCTACGGAAATGGAAGTAATAGTCGTGGAAGAGAAGAGAGATACGTTCTGTGGTTCGACCCGTCCGAGGATTTTCATGATTATGGGATTTTGTGGACTCGTAATAGGATAACTTATTACGTTGATGATGTTCCCGTTAGGCATGTGAGGAGGGTTGATGCAATGGGGGCTGATTTTCCTTCTAAGGAAATGAGGTTGTATGGAACAATATGGAACGGGTCCGATTGGGCGACGAACGGGGGTCGAGACAAGTTGGATCTTCGTTATGGACCTTATCGCGCGAATTTCACGAGTTTTGTGCTAAACGGGTGCTCGTTTAATCCGGGTCCGGGAACTAACCAATGCCACGATGATTCGGGCTTGGGTGAACTTGCGAATAGTAATGATTTGATGCAAGACGAAAGAACCCGTATGCACAAGTTTAGGAAGAAGTACATGACATATTCGTATTGCTATGACAAAAATCGGTATGCCGTTCCATTGCCCGAGTGTGTTTCCGATTCAGAAGAAGTTGCACATCTTCAAAAGTGAAGTGGTCTATTTAGTTCGAAGCGATATTTTTCGAATTCGATATTGTAATATGTCTTAAAGGGGCAAATAGAGTGATGCAGGCTTGCAGCTTATTAATTATTTCTATTTATTTCATGATTCAATTATAAAGATATATATGATTCTTTTTCTTCAAGATTTTCTGTTAAAGCTCAAGTTACAGTACTCAAGAAATTAAGGCAGGTGTAATTAATGATAATTTCAGAGAGTTTAATAGCAAAATCTACATATGTTATTCCTAAATTGGCTATAAAATCCATGTTATTGAAATTGGCAAACCACCCCTTGTTGAATAAGTAGTGAACGGGACCCCTTGTATTATTGGCATTAATTGCAAGCAAAATACCTATTTTATCTTTTTTAAATTACTTCCCCTCTAAACTTATGAAGTTATGATAGAATCTCTTCTTCAAAAAGTTATGATACAATTCTGTTTACATTGCGGTTTTCAGTGTGAGAATTTCTTGGCATACAAAAAGGAGGGAGGAAGAACTTACTAGAAACAGGGGCACGCAATAAGAGCACATTAATTTTTGGGATAATTACAGCTACACCCCCTGAGGTTTGGTGTAATTACACATACCTCCCATGTGGTTTGAGAAATTACACATACCTTCCCTGAGGTTTGAAACCTTACACATACCTCCCCTCTACAACTTAAGGATTGTTTGGGTGTAAGTTATGATAAAATTATGCTTATTATGCTTACACCCCTAAAGTTTGGTATATTTGTAAAAGTAATCCTTGATGTTAGAAAAATTAAAATTAAATACTCAAAATAATTTTAAAAACTACTATATGACTAACCAAAAATATAAAAAGTATTTAAATTATTTTTAAAATTTAATCTAATCTTAATATTTTTATTATTTTGTAAAAATATTTAATTTCTTGTTTTTGTTTGTTTTTTTATTTCTTAATTTTTGTTTTACTTTTAATAATCTCATAAATTTCATTATAATTCCATATTAAATACTATTACGCGTGCCCACGGAAATTTCAGTTTATCACAACAAAAAAGAAGCATTTGATAAAATAATAAATATCTATGCAATCTCCGAAATAAAAAGACAAGAAATAGAAAATTCAATTGTAAAAACTCTCATTTTCAATGAAAATTAACAAATATAATAGAAATAATCAAGATTTTCATAACCCATTTTAAAAAATGAAGAATGATGACGAAATTACCAACAACAGTGACAATAGAATTATCATTCTTGGACATGGTCCCTGGTTTTAGGTAGCAAGTTTTGTTGAACTTTTTGACAAAATAAACAACCTAAATGCACTATATTTAGTGAAACCAATTTTCGGTGTTTTATCTTCTTCTATTACTAAAATAGTTGTTAGTTTAAAATTGTAACGAGAACAAAGGCACAAAGATGAGTAGTTAGTTAAGTTTTGACTGAGATTTACGGGAACTGTTTTAAAGAAAAAAACTAAAAGTTACGTGTTTTGGTTCAAAAATATATTTTGGATTAGATTAACTTATTTTTAAATTTAAATTTAAATACTTTTTATATTTGTAGGTAATAATATAATAGTTTATAAAACCTTTTGGAGTATTTAATTTTAATTTTTCTAACATCAAGGATTACTTTTATAAATATATCAAACTTTAGGGGTGTAAGTATAATAAGCATAATTTTATCATAACTTACACCAAACAACCCTTAAATTGAAGAGGGGAGGTATGTGTAAGGTTTCAAACCTCAGGGGAGGTATGTGTAATTTCTCAAACCACAGGGGAGGTATGTGTAATTACACCAAACCTCAGGGGGTGTAGCTGTAATTATCCCTTAATTTTTTACATGGTAAAGTATTATATGTTTATACTCAAGTGTGAAGAAAAAAAAAGCAAGAAAAAGATTTTCCTAAATGGAAATAAATTGAATTATTGGAAGAGTGAATCGCAATAACTGGAATAAAATGAAAAGAAAAGTAATTTTTATTAAAAAATATTAATTATAGAAAAACCAAATAATCCTTGTTAGTAAATAGTATAGTTAATTTTGACTAACTTAAATTTTAGGGTTAAGTTGAGAAATTAATAATAGCTTTCATAGTGGAACATAAATTATAAGGTTAAACTTAAAAATCAAAAATTTGGTGTCACAAATACCGCTTCCATTAGTATATATATTTTTAACAGAATAAGACGTTATCTCATGAGTTGAAAACACTAATCCTGCAAAGTAACACGATGCAGACAAGCTATTTAAGTCTATTGAGATTTAATATTTACGCTACGAAAAACTTGCTTATTACTAAGAGAAATGGGGCGCTAATTGGTCACTTATTTACCTATGGGAATACCCTTCTTAAAGAATTTTATCTCTAATATGACTTATAGCGATGAAAAATTCTTTTGTAAACAATGTGGACGAACAATCCCTCACTATAGTATTTTTTGAAAGTAAAAAAAAGATCGCGAAAAAATAAAACGGTGGAAAAACTATTAGCGTGTGACATTCTGTTGGTATTAGTGAACAGTCAAATCACCTAGCAATGGTTAGGCCTTACTAAATTGTAGCAACATAATTTCCCTTTGTAAAAAAGAGTGAGGATATTTCCTTACTAATTAAACTTAACCTTTAGCAACGGATAGGTTCTTACCAATAGTCAATTTGTCGGCAAAGGTTGAGATGGGTTTACAATATGTTTCCCCTCTCAGACATTTTCCCTCTCCCGCCAACCGTTTTTCTATCCCTACTAAATTTCGTCCTTTTTCATTATTTCAGCACATGTAAGTTTTTAGAGTTAAAACTACATTGTTTATAGATTTATCCATAATTTTGCCACTTAGATGGGTAGAAGATTGGGGCAAATTGTCGGACTTGAAGAGAATTGTGCGGACCATCAGCAAGAACATGAATGTTTTGTTGCGATAGCCATATAAGACGTGGTCGGAGATCTTGATGGAGAACAAGGAGCAGTTATGTACCATTTCTAGGTAAAAAAAACTAATAAACATTGTTCATTATTTGTATATATTGTAAAATGATTAATTTTAACTGATTTGTAGGCGAGTATAGAGATGGGACTTGACCCAGACAAAAGGTTTTTACGAGGCCTTCAACAAAGATTTTTAGGTGTGTTTCACTAACGAGATCAACATGGCGAAGAGAGATTAGTTGAAGAGGCTAGAGGACACTTAGTATGTGAGAGATCCTTGTTCGATTGACCATCACCTATTGTGTGATTACAACTTATACCGAGAACGTAATGAGATGATAAGAAAGTCAGAGGTATATCATGTGAACAAGGCTACAAAAAAACCAAACATCTAAATTGATGAGTCCATTAGCACGCATGACCATGAAAATAGAAAGATAAATTGATTGTTATCCAAATGTCTAGTTGATTGCCAAGAATTATTCATTTGCTAATAGACATGTCGAGGAGGCGAGCATGCTTGCTATGAAAATAAGTATTTTTATTGTTTAAGATTTTAAATTTTTTAACATTTATAATTTATTTTAACTGAATATCTATGTTCAGGAGTTGTACTAATTTATTACGTTTTATAAGGAGGATCGTAGTGCCTGGCTATCTCGGGATGTGCCATGGTGGTCGATGACAGTTGGAGGTATGTGTAATAGTAAACTGAATGGTTTAGCGGGTGCTTTGGATCTGGAGGATTGCGGTCATTAGTTTTGTTACTTTGTATAGAGCCTACAAAGAACCATATTAGCCTTCACGAGTTTGCTAGGGAGTGTTGAGCTAAAGACAAAACTGTCAAACTCTAAAGAAACATGCGCAAGTATGTGAGATGATTCATATGGAAGCAATGTTCATCATGTCACAACAACTTCAACTATGGACACATGCTCTATTTTCTCAAGCACCACATAAGCATGATCCATTTGCCACCTATCCACCGCAGTCCCGCTTGTGATTGCACTGGGTAGGAGGTTGGAGGCCAGAATTTAAAGGTGTACAAAATTCCGCTCACTCGCCCCAATTCGTTGGCGTTTATTTTATATATGTAGGCAGGTTAATTTTGTGTCAAATTCGCCTACTACGTGTCAGTTGACAAGTACTATACTCGGCCACCCTCGGCTACCCGCTCCATCCACCCAAGTAAAGTGGTATAATTAATTCCTAATAAGGTAAAATATATTGATAATGAAATGGTATGTTGTGCATTCAACAAAAACTTGTACACTAGAAATGAATTGATGTCCCTTTACTTTTAGGTGTATTAGTATAAAAACAATGGTTATCGTCACAATTCCTCATTCACAATAAATACTCAAAGAAATTGTACTAAAACAAAGAATCATAATATATATCCTCCACTCTAAGGTGTAAGCTCTCAACTTTCCGCTTTCACCTCTTCATGTATAAAGTCCCATCCAAATTGTTTGAACAATATAATGTGTCTTCACTGAATCTCCAGTCACTGCAATTTTAATAATAGGCTTGAGGCACAAAACGAGATTATGGACTAATTCAACTTTTGCAGCTCCTTTATTATGAGTCGGATCTTTTTCCTATCTTAAAGTAGTAAAGAGCCACCATCATATCGTTGATTTTCGAAGTATATATATGTCAGCCCCATAGATTCTGGGATTTTTATTTGCAACTACCAATAGATACTATAATTATTAACGTGTATCCTCGTGGCGTTAAAGGTCCTATCGTCCGAATCGTTCCATATGGCTTCATTCGGCGTTGTTATAAACCAACAAAATGTGACCTTGTTTAATTGAGTGCGTTTGTTCCTTATTTCAAAGTTATGTTACAAAAATATCCTCTCAGTTCATTTTGATACTTGGTTCATCCAGAGTCTAGCCAGAATTTCAGAAGCATTACACTTAGAAATAAGTACTCCAACGATTACAACATTATAACAATATATTGAATTTAAGTTAGATTATTATAACTAGGTTCCATCATATTCCCAACAGTGTTTTAATTAGCACACAAT